>CM030359.1:231570551-234013051 GCA_017893485.1 Hemerocallis citrina | reverse complement strand
TTATATAATAATATATATAATAATATATAATAGTAATATATTATATATTAATATATATAATAATGTGCAATAATATTATATAATAATAATATATATAATAATAATATAATATAATAATAGTATATATAAAATAGTATATATAAAATAGTATATATAAATTAATAATATATATAATAATAATATGATATAATAATAGTATATATAAAAAAGTATAAATGAAATAATAATGTATATAATAATAATATATATAATATTAATAGTTTATATAAAATAGTATATATAAAATAATAGTATATTATAATAATTGTATATTATATAATAATATAAAATAATTTATTATAATAAACATATTTAATTATATACATATATATAATAACATATAATAATTATAATAATATATTATAATAATATATTAAATAATTTATTATAATAATAATAAATTATATAATAATACATATAATAATATATAATAGTAATATATAATAATAATATATATATTATAATAATAGAATATTATAATAGTATATATAAAATAGTATATATGAAATAATAATACGTATTATAATAATAGTGTGTGTGTGTGTGTGTGTGTGTGTATATATATAATAATAATAATAATAATAATAATAATAATAATAATAATAATAATAATAATAATAATAATAATAATATATGTAACATTAATATATTATAAATATATATATAATAATAATAATATATATAAATAGATTTAGAAAGAGGATGTGAAAAAACAGAAAATAGGTGAAGTGGAGTTTTGTGAAAACTGTTTTCAAAAAACAACATAACCAAACGGGTTTTGAAGTTTTGGAAAACAAAAAAAGAAAAAAACAACAAACCAAACAGACCCAAATTTGTGTTTTTGGGAATATTTTGCCATCCTAGGCCATTTTTTGAAAATATTTGCATTTAAGGGCCAATTTCCAGACTATTAGCGCTCGTGGACTACTCTGTGCCACGTCAGCAGCTGCAGCTATTCCCAACAACGGCCTCTTCATTTTCTTTGCCACTAATGGGAATAACGGCCTCTGTTCTAAATTTTATTGGATTTTTTTTATCTATCGCTCTTCCCATGAGCGACCTTAGCTTAAATTCTGTCGCTAATGGGAATTGCGACCACTAATGCAGTGTGTTCTCCACACTTAGTAAAATTTACAGACCATCTCTCTTCTATGTAATTTTAAAAAATAATAACTTAACTGGGGTCGCTATTGTGAATAACGACCTAGTATAACTGTGGTCGCTATTCCTAATAGCGACCACTAATGCAGTGTGTTCTTCCACACTTAGCGAAATTTAGAGACCTTATCTCTTCTATATAAAATTTTAAAATATACACTTAACTAATGTCGCTAATGGGAATAACGACCAAGTATAACTGTGGTCGCTATTCCCAATAGCGACCACTGGTGGGACCCGACCGCTAATAAGGTTGCTATTCCCACTATCTCTGTCTCTCTACACTTCACTTCGATTTCTTCTTCCCCATCTTCTTCGTTCCCAAAACCCTAAACCCCAATACCTCCCCTAAATCATCAAACACTTTTAATAACCCCAAAAATTAAAAGAATCCTCTATCACTATGACTCATCCTCCCCCTCCTCCAAAATAAATAGTTTGTGAAAGACTAGCTTAAATTGCATAACCTTAGCCCCTCCACATTTGAACCATATATTCTCCCCCGTTGCTCTCAAAGGTTCCCTCCATTACAGTTGATCACCATCTCAGGTATCATCTACTCCACCTTTCTGATATGTGAAAACAATATAGTTTGTTTCATTATTAGAATAAAAGTTTATCAGTGCTTATATTTGTGTATTTTGGTGTATAAATTGTATGTGGATAGATAGAGAGATATAGATGGTTATATTGGATTTGGTTTTTTTTTTCTGGTAAGAATATGTATGAACTAAAATAGGTAAGGTGTTGTGAACGTTTGATTCTGAAGAAAATAACATAGGTTTACTTAATTGCGTATAGATCGTTTCTTAATAGACATGTAATTATCTTTTGGCCATGATTGTATATTGAACCGCAAATTCATCTTTTAATGTATATGTATGGACTTTAAAATTCCTAGGATTGGCAAACGGGTCGACCGGGCCGGGTCGGGTCGAACCCGTCCGGGTTGGAACCCAACTAGGACGGGTTCGGGTCGGGTCTTAGTGGCAACCGGGCCGGGCCGGGCCAGGTCGGAAATGCAAAAAGTCGACCCTTCCAACCCACGAACCCATTTGGGTCCAACCCGTGTCAGGTCGGGTCGGGCCAGGTCGCGAGTTGAGCCCGTCTAAATTTATTATTTTTTTTACTTAAAAAAAATTGTAATTTTAATAATAATAAAAAATGTAATAATAATAATAAGAATCAAAGAGTGAAATTGCCAAAAAAAAAGTATATATTATTAATATGATTTCAACTTATACAAGTTTCCCAATTTGTAATAAGAAATAAAGATTTTCTACAAATTTGTTTTATACAATAACAAATTTCTTCGATACAATTTCAACTTTATTCAATTATCCTAATGTTTTATAACAAACAAAGATTTTATACAATTTTTTATATATTTACAATTGTCTTCATTTTGTTGGTCTTCAATTTGTTGTTGTTGGTGGTGGTCTTCAATTCTTCATTTTGGTTGCTATTGTTGTTGTTGTTGTTCTTCCAGCGAGTTGCTTCCACTTGTAGATGTGTCGAACCCTTTTCCTTGAGTCCTATCTTCAGCCTTCAACCAGTCTTCCGTGCAGACGAGCATCTCCAGCGATTGGGGCTTCAAGCGATTTCTGTAATCGGTTAGAACCCTGCCACTTGTAGAAAATGCACTTTCTGAAGCAACTATAGAGTCATGAGGAGTTAGTAGATCTTTAGCCATATATTTAAGAATACTATAAGTATGTTCATGGTCTTTCCACCATTGTAAAATATCTAGTGAAGAAGTAAAACTTTTAGAATCTTGTTGATTATACCAATGTAATTCATTTGATTGATTAGTCCTAGGTTTTTTTGATTGAATTTGTGCAAGTAAATTATATGGGGCATCATCTAATTTACTTTTACCCTTACCTTTAGAAGTAGCAGAAGAAGAACTAACTAAAAAAGTTGTACTACTAGATGCAAAACTTCTATCATAATAATCATACAAGTTATTTAATGTCGATTCAAATTTAACTAAAAATATTCCGCAATCAATTTCAGATTCATCTTCCCCAAGTAAAGTAAAAAAAATTTCAATCAAACTCTTCGTACCTTCTAATTTGATACGAGGATCCATCACATTAGAAATACAATACAACATAAGAGGAGGATTAAAATACTTCAAAATTTTGGTGTATGCAGGTTTTACAATATGACCAATAAAAGCATCATCGATCATTTCTTTGAAAGTTTGCATCATAGTAACTATTGAAATAAAAATGCTACTAGAAGTAGATTCATAAGATTTTGAAAATTTGAAAGTTGCGGTTTTAAAAGGTTCTAAAAATTTCAATAAAGATTCGGCATAAAACTAAGCTTGGGGAGTCATTTCAAAATTTGGCATACTTTTTGCAACACAAAAATTATTTATACATTCTTTATATTCAGTAACAACATGTAGCAAATCAAAAGTAGAGTTCCATCGGTGTTTAACATCCTTTGGAAATTTTCTAAAATGTACATTTTTAAACCTATACCAAGCTTTCCATTCTTGGAATATGGTGCCACTTAATGTAATAAAACGTACACAATTTCTAATGTTAACAATATATGGTTCGGCTATTTTTAATGCATCTTGAACATATAAATTTAAAATATGACATGCACATCTAACATGAAAAATATTGTCAGATGGAGGGTTTAATGCGATTTTTAATATACTAATTGATGTATTGTTGTTAGATGCATTATCAAAAGTTATACACATAATTTTATCACGAAAATGAAAAACATCACAAATTTCTAAAATACGATTTGCAATTTCAATATCACTATGGGGATAGGGCAACACGGCAAGTGATATGATCCTTTTTTGAATAATCCAATCATTGTCGATCCAATGACAAGTTATTCCCATTATTGGAATATTGTTGCAACCCGTCCAACAATCGGAAGTAAAGAAACTCTAGAAGTTAAACTCCATAAAATGGCAATCAAAACTTCTCTCATTTTATTGTACATTTTAAAACAATTAGATTTGCAAGTATTCCTAGGGATTCTTTTAAAATGGGGGTTTAATGTTGTTTGATTAAAAGTTTCTAAGTCCTTACTCTCGGAATAGGAAAATGATAACTCTTCTTTGATTACTAGTCGGCCCATTTCCCGACGAACAAGTTCGGGATCATAAGAATAGCTATCAACTACACCAGTTCTAGGGTGGATTTTTTGTTGGCCGGGTAGGTCTACAAGAAGTTCTTTGTGTACATTTTGGATGTGTCGTCTTATTGTACCCGTCCCCTCACCCATCTTCCATTTGTATGACTTCGAACATGTTTTACAAACTTTTAAACCTGCACTCGGATTTTCTTCGTCGTATAATCATAAAATTTGTGCCAATCACTAGTTTTCCCTCTAGTTTTCCTACTACTATCTGGTTGTGTTGTTTCGGTTGCTTGTGTTTGTAGTTCTTCTTCTATGACTGTGTCTCCTACAAACTCATCATGAGTACCAATGTGTTGGGTCATAGGGTTCTCTTCGGTGGGCTCATTTTGTGGGAGAATTGGAGGCCTATGAGAAGTATCGTGGAATCTTGTCCACTTTGGCTACGGCCGCTACCTCGTGATCTAGACATGTTGATATAGTAGTGTATGTGAAAAAATTAAATACAATCTAAGCGAGATAAGTTTTAAAAAAAAAACTAGAAAACAGTAAGGGGGTTGTGAGAGAGAAAGTCAAAATTTTAACAAACAAATATGATAAAAAAATTATAACTACAAAAAAAAATATCAAGACAATAAGAGGATTGTGAAATTTTGATACCGTACTTTGCATAAACTCGTATATAAAATGAGAGTGAAAATAAAACTAGAAGTAGAAGTAGAAGTTCGCACTCGTATATAGATAGAAAGAGAGTTTCTTTGTTGGAGCCTTGGAGGAGTTGAAGACTTGAAGACGTAGTTGAATGTCGAATTTGATACGATCAGAATTTTTCGTTTGATCGTTTCCATGTTGCTAGCTACTTTGTTCACAAAATTTGGAATGAATTAAGATTGAATTGAGTAGTAGTAGTGGAGAGAGTAAGAGAGTAAGATGTGAAATTTTTAGTTTGGGTTTAAGGGGTATTTATAGGGAAGGAAAAAAAACGTCTATAATAGCCGTTAGACCCGGGTTTCTGCCGTTGGATGCGCGTGTCGAACGGTCAACCCGTACGGGTCTAACAGTTCAAAACCCGCGGGTTAGCAGACGGATTTCGCACTGTTCACCGGGTTCACGGGCCAGGTTCGACAGGTTCAAATCCATTCTTCAACGACCCGAGCCGACCCGCTTATACTCATGGGTTCGACCCGGACCCGAACCGACTTCTAACGGGTCGGGTTTGGCGAGCGGATTACCGGTCAACCCGGCCCGGTTACCATCCCTAAAAATTACTATTTGGTTTTATTACGGGGGAGAAATAGTTTGAGACCCAAAGGTGGGAGTTTGGTATATAGGTGTTGAACCAGAAATACCTTGGGTATATCGTAATATCAAAAAGCAAGAACTAGCAGAGAATGTCTACGAATTAACTAAATGGGATATGGAGTGTGAAAATCCTAGCTAGGTATGCTGGTGGAAAAGGTGAAGGACAATATTTCATGGGGGTCCCTATAGTTGATGATGATTCTCTTATTGCTGTGATTGCAATATCACTTGATCCAAACTCTAGTTGGTCTGCATTGGAGTTATATATACAACAAATGAATATTGTTGTAGGTCATCCACATGTTAGTCGTGTGTCATCCCCCGCACCCGAAGTGCTGGCCCCTGAGCTGAGTCCCAATCATCCTATTCAGTCGCATGTGGAATTATCTTCGGTAGATGGTAACATATTCCCAATTCCAACACCAACAAATCCTCCACAACATGGCCTGTCACCTCCTTCCAATTTGATTCGTCATATTGTTGATAATGAAAACCTAAATCAATCCTTCGAAAATGTTGTTGTTAACAATGAATTGTTAGAAGATGAAGAAGTTAAGGAAATGTGGAATATGTAGAAGACTGTGAATATGAAGAAAATTTGCATGTACATGATGTAAATGATAACCCTAACGACATTAATGATATTCAAGAGTTGGAACGAAATGTGGAATCGGTGGTCCCATTGACTCAATGGCAACCTACCACTTTTCCAGAATTTGAATCAGTTGACTGGGTTAACAATGCTAAAGTATATCACTTTGATGAAGAGTCATCTGGCTCATCCGACACACACTAATTGTACATTGGATAGAAATTTTCAACCAAAGATGAAGTGGTACATGCCGTGAAAATGTTTTCCATCAGGAACATCGAGAGTTCGTCATAGTTAAGTCTAACAGAACCATATTTTCTGTAAAATATAAAATGGCACCAAAGGTACGTATTGTTGAGGAGGAAGCAGCAATTCCTGACATGGCAGAGCCGATTTGTATGTGGAGATTTTGTGCTATCATTCCAACGGGGCAAACAAATTTTATTGTGAAGAAACTGGAAGGACATCATACATGTACCAATCCCACATTGACTCAAGATCACAGGAGTGTAGATTCTACACTAGTATCAAACTTGATTTTGAATGTTGTGAAGGCACAAATAGGATTAACTCCAAAGGCAATTATTGATATAGTCTTGCTTGAATGCAATTACAAGATATCATACAACAAGGCTTGGCGAGGAAAACAAAGAGCTATTGAGCGATTGTTCGGTGGGTTTGAGGAAGCGTATACGAAGCTGTCTTCACTTTTATCGGCAATACAAGAATCAAATCCTGACACTTATGTCAAATGGGATAAGGTTCTGTTCGTCGGTATGGAGCCACATGCTTATCGCCGGTATTGCATGCGGCATTTTGCTACAAATTTTTATATCAAATTTGGTAATAAGGAGTTAAGGAACAAGTTGAAGGTGGTAGCATGTCAAAATCAGCTCAAAAAACTAGCCAAAGAAATGACAGATACTGAGTCAGTTAAACTAGAGGCATCAAATTGGCTCAAGGAGAAACTTATTGAGAAGTGGGCCCTTGCAGCAGATGGCAGATGTCGATATGTGATGATGACTACAAATATTAGTGAAGTTTTTAATTCGGTGTTGAAGGGAGTTGATAGCTTACCGTTACCGCTATTGTGGAGATGATCTTCTACCGTATTAATAGCTACTTTACCGAACGTCGTCAAGGGGCACAAAGGCTTATAAGTGATGGTAAAATTTGGACATCACGTGTACAACAAATTTTTGATAAACGACGTGAGAGAGCTAACTTGCATGAGGCTATAAAGTTTCACCATAATCCAGGCGTATTTCAAGTTCGGACTGGTATTAGAGTTGAAAACAATCAGCATAAAGGTGGAAATTTGCATACAATTGATTCGGGAGCGAGGACATGTACTTGTAAGAAGTTTCAGCTTTACCCTATTCCATGTTTTCATGCACTAGCGGCATGTGGATCTCGGGCAGTGGATTACCATCCTTATGTCGATCCATTCTATTCTACCGAGTTCTTATTACTCACTTGGAGGCCCACATTCAATCCAATTAAAGATCAAGCATATTGGCCCACCCAATTGGGATCATCACTCAAGGCTGATGACACACTTAGAAGATGTAGGAAAGGTCGGCCTAGAACTACACGCATTCGGAATGACATGGATGTTAGAGATGGGTCGGGCACGGGGATAACTTGTTCGCAATGTAATCAAATAGGCCATAACAAGCATCGTTGTCATAGTGAACAAACCTCCAAAGGTGCTAACTCATCGCAGGTATTTAAATTTTGGATACGATTTATTCTGTTATTATTTATTCTTAAATTGACTTGGTGCGATGTAATAAATGCAAGACGAGGTGAACCAAGCAACGAGTACACGTGGTCGAGGATGGCGTGCAAGCACACGTGGTGCACGTCCTCCTAGAAGCACTAGAAGCACGAGCACCGAAGGTGAAGGGATGTCCGGACACAAATTTGTGAATATATAGAATGTTGTATCAATGATGTCATAGTTTTTGGCTATATAATGTTGTATCAATGATGCCATAGTTTTTTGCTATATAATGTTGTATTTTGAAAATTTGTGAATATGTTGGAAATGAATGAATTTCAAGTTTGCTGCAGTATTTATGCAATCATTGTTTATAATGTTGAATCAATTGAATTTTCGGTATATAATGTTGTATCAGTTGAATTTTTGCTATATAATGTTGTATCAGTTGAAAGTGATATGAGAAATTGTTGTGTATATGTGGTTGTAATTAGGGAAGCCGCTACGTTCAATTTTCAAAAATGAATGACTATAACAGATATCACTTTTGGGATAACGACCTAAATATATATGTAGTCGTTATTCCCAATAGCGATTAAACTGATACAACCTTAGAAATTTGCAGAAAGCAAACCAAATTGGACTATAACTAAGGTCGCTTTTGGGAATAGCGACCCTCGTTATAGTCGATTTTGAGAGGAAATTCCAAAGAGCAAGGCAATTTGGACTATAACTGAGGCTGCTTTTGGGAATAGTGACCCTAGTTATAGTCGATTTTGAGAGAAAGTTCTACAGAGCAAGCCAATTTGGACTATAACTAAGGACGCTTTTGGAAATAATGACCCTAGTTATAGTCCATTTTGAGATGAAATGCCAGAGACCAAGCCAATTTGAACTATAACTAAGGCCTCTTTGAGAATAGCGCCCCTAGTTATAGTCCATTTTGAGAGAAAATTCCAGAGAGCAAGCTCATTTGGACTATAACTGATGTCGCATTGGGAATAGCGACCATAGTCATAGTCGATTTTGAGATGAAATGCCAGAGAGCAAGCAAATTTGCACTATAACTAAGGCCGATTTTGGAAATAGCGACCTTAGTTATAGTCCATTTTGAGATGAAATGCCAGAGAGCAAGTCAATTTGGACTATAACTGTGGTCGCTTTTGGGAATAGTGACCCTAGTTATAGTCCATTTTGAGATTAAATGCCAGAGAGCAAGCAATTTGGACAATAAATGAGGTCTCTTTTGGGAATAGCTACCCTAATTATAGTCCATTTTGAGATGAAATGCCAGAGAGCGAGCCAATTTGGACTATAACTGAGGTTGCTTTTGGGAATAGCAACCCTAGTTATAATCCATTTTGAGATGAAATGCCAAAGAGCAAGCCAATTTGGACTATAACTAAGGCCGCTTTTGGAAATAGCGACCCTAGTTATAGTCCATTTTGAGAGGAAATTCCAGAGAGCAAGCTCATTCTGACTTTAACTGAGGTCACTTTTAGGAATAGCGACCATAGTTATAGTCGATTTTGCGATGAAATGCTAGAGAACAAGCCAATTTGAAGTATAACTGATGTCTCTTTTGGGAATAGCGACCCTAGTTATAGTCCATTTGAGATGAAATGCCAAAGAGCAAGCCAATTTGGACTATAACTAAGGCCGCTTTTGGGAGTAGCGACCTTAGTTATAGTCCATTTTGAGATGAAAGGCCAGAGAGCAAGCCAATTTGGACTATAACTAAGGCCGCTTTTGGGAATAACAACCCTAGTTATAGTCCATTTTGAGAAGAAATGCCAAAGAGAAAGCCAATTTGGACTATAACTAAGGTCACTTTTGGTACTAGCGACCCTAGTCATAGTCCATTTTAAGATGAAATACCAGAGAGCAAGTCAACTTGGACTATAACTAAGGCCACTTTTGGGAATAGCGACCTTAGTTATAGTCCATTTTAAGAGGAAATTCCACAGAGCAAGCTCATTTGGACTATAATTGTAACAACCCGCAAAATTGAAAATGACAATTTTGCCCTTGTGTGTTACGCACGTGTATTTGGTACCATTACTGGTAATGTTTGTAACGTGTTTTTATTGCATATTGTGATTTCTGACTAATTATGCATTCTCCGTATATTTTATCCTATTTAAATAAACTAAAATATTAAATTTCAATCTCTGCATTTTTACGTGCTTTTTACGTGTTTTTCATGCACGTATCAATTATGGGTTTTTACCGCTACGTGTAATATTTTTTATGTGTTTAAATTATTTATTTTAGGTATTCAAATCTATTTTTATAAACAAAAATTTATTTTTCCTATTTTGATTAAAATAATTTTATACGTATAATGCACGTGTTTCTACGTACATAGCGATTACGTCGTGGAATATATAAAATTAATAACCTTAATTTTCTTATATTGTATTTTTGATCATGTTTAACATTTTTCTGTTGATAAAACCAAATTTCGTATTTTAATGTTTTACGTGCGAAGTACGTGTTTTTCGGTGCGTGTATTTAAGCAGATTTGTTTTCGAAATAAATTTTGGAGTGCATGTGTATTTATTGTATTTGTGCATAAAATATTATAATTTTTAATTAAACTTACATAATATATATATATATATATATATATATATATATATATATATATATATATATATATTGCAAACTTGAAATTGGAGTTTGGGCCTTCCTGTGTTGACCGGTTGCAAGGGGGAGAAAGACCGGGATTGAGTGGGGGGGGGGGGGGGGTTAGTAGTGAGAGGTGGGGGTTAGGTTTTTGAAGAGGTGGAGTAGTGAAGAGTTGAAAGTTATGGGAGTTAGGGTAATGAAGAGATGGAGAATTAAGTTGAGTAATTTATTAGGTGAAGAAATTTGCAATTTGAACCCTCACCTTGTCTTATAAATACCCTAGTAATTTTCTTCTCATTTCACACTTAAAATAAACAACAAATAGAAAGAGGAAAAAGAAACATAGTAAGAGTGTTCTTGTGCATTGGAGAGCTCTTGCAAGGAGGAGAAGGACTAGGAATGCTTGTTGGAGCTAGAAGTGGTGTCTCTCCATCTTGGGTATTCATTCTTCATAAGAGGTGGGTCGTCTCTATATTTTCTAATTCATAGGTTGAGCATGCTAGAATATGATATTAGTAATATAGATCAATTAGATGTGATGTGGGTAATCTTGTGTTTTTTTAAATATAAGACATGCATGCTAAAAATGATTAATGAGTTGTATAGATAAAATTTGATGAGATCAATGTTGAACAAATCCATGCTTTTATGTGTGTCTAATTGTAGAAATTTTGCTTTGATTGAGAAACTAATTGTCATCATGTTGTTTGGAAATAAGAAAAAGAAATAAAGAGTTATTGCCTTAAACTAAATTGCATGTAATTTTACAAATGTAGAAATATGAAATTGTATGAACAATAGTTGAGATTTTTCCCTTATGGTTAAAAAATGAATTTTTGTAAAGTAAAATTTGATACACATAAATTTCATTTGATTGTTTGTAAGAGATACAAATTTTCTATTTGTTTTAATTGAAGAAATGAAATTCATATTTATTAAAGAGAAGAAATAAATTGAAATATGTCAAAGATATAAGTTTGGAAATTCGTAAATTACTGATTTCAAGTAAAATCAGTATGAATGAGAGGATTACAATCTATTGAAAAGATTAGATCGACCACAAGTTTGAATTTTGTGAAAATAAACAAATTACTGTATTGTAAGAACAAAACTACAATAATATGATTCATAATCAGTAATTGCACATGGACCTCTTGGTTATCGGGTGCGCCATTGGGCCATCGCTGTGCTTATAGGAGGTCTTACGATCGAAACTTGTTGGACACATTTTATTTTGTTTTCTTTTAATTAAATCTTAAACCTGAAGATGCGTATTTGGGGTTTTCATTTCGGTTCTATGTCGCCAAGTCCACTTGGCCCTTTGGCTTGGGCGTTGGGCTTTCTTCTTGCTGGTTTTGGGTTCGATCTGTGTGGGAGGCTCTGGCTTAATTCTAAAACTATTTTTTATGTGTGATTAATGTGTTGAAGTGTCTGACTTAGTTCTAAAATATTTAATTAAGTGTGTTTAATGTGTTGAAGGCTCTGACTTCAATTCTAAAACTCTTTTATTTTTTTTATGTATGTCTCATTGGATATTTTTGAGAGTATTGGGAGTGTGAGAAGAGCATAATTAAAAGTGAAATTAATGAGTTGATGAATTTGAAATTTATTCAAGTGTATGACCTTGAGTATAAGAAGATTAAATATTGGGCAATGCAATTGATTTTTCTCCTAAATGAGATTCTACGATTATTTTGATTGAATATTTGATGTGGTTTAAGGCACTATATCTGATTAAATTATGAGATTGGAAGTGATTACTCTATATTATGAGTTCATGAAAAGAAACGTTTTTTTTTCGAAAGAATTATGAATAAGTGAATGAATTGAATTTCATGAGATTGATTAAGTTAAAGATATGAATATAATGAAGTTTAATACATGATTATTGAAGGGTATGAGTACCCATGGATTCTTGTACATGAAAAGTTATGATTTAGAGTTGGTGAGACCTCGGGTACTGACACATTGAATTAATAGATTTGAGATATATTTTTGAGATTTGGCCATGGAGCTATCTCGGTATTTGTGATTAAGTCCGGTAGGGGGTAAAACTAACTCTAGGTATGATAAATTATTCATGTCTTGAACTTAAGAACTAGGCACTAAGTGAAGATGTAGTAAAATCTAGGCAAACGTTAGTGGGGCACTCTATATAGTCAGGCAGTGGATTTGCTGCATCGGTTCTCCGGGACTATAGACCCAGTCGGACGGTGTACTCCGGGACTGTGGTTGCCCGTGGGAGAAGAGATTTTATTTTAAATCCGGAACTATGCGTAGTTGGACGGATAGTTTACCGTACTCCAATGTATATACATATACCGGGGCTAGAGGGGAACTTGCGGGAGGTTCACACAACGAGGAGTCTGTTTAACAGTCAGGCAGTGGATTTTCTGTGGAGATTCTCCGGGACTGGGATCCATACTCGTGGAACGTCTCAACTTTGTTTTATTACTGGGTAATTTGTCATGGTGAGGGATCGAACCCTTTATTATGGAGTACATAGGTGCTTGTCCTCGGACCTATGTAGAATGGGATTCATAGAATCCGAAGAATTATACATTAGTGTCATCTTAGTTTAAAATATCTGCATTAGGCATTAAGGGATCGCATACACTTACATGTTTAGTGGTCGGATTTAACACTTTAATTTGAATTGAAATTTGTGGTTTGTAAAGTATTGAGATCATTATATGCACGGCATAGAGGGGATGGCCGAGTATAACATTTTTCGTCAGTTGTAAGTAACTGACGTGTCCACAGGTTATTATGCAGGAACTGGATTTTTCATGAAGAAGTAAAGTTGATTTCGATGCTGTTGGTTTATTTCATGTTAAAGATGTACAAGTTGTATATGTTGTTGTATTTCATCTTTATCTTCCGCTTTGTAAACAATGTAAAGAACTCTATGTATGATGAAAAGTTTAAATTTTCTTGTAAAATTGTACGAAGTGAAGTGTAAAGAGCTTGTGGAATCTCGAATTCGGTTTTATTTGGAATTCGGGGCATTACAGATGGTATCAGAGCCACACTTCATAAGTAGTATAAATTTATAAGGAACAACACATTAGGGTGGACATTAGAAGTATGGGTTCAGTCAATAGTGATTTAAATGTAAGTGATTTACATTTGTGTTGCTCTACAGGCTGATGTTTTCTCTTCCCTTTTCCTATTGGATGGCTGGAGTCGTAAATGAAGTAGTTATTGAGCCTTCATTCATGATGTTCTCCTCGTATACATTGATGTGAGATTGTATGCAAGTATATTTTTCCTGGGTATCAGAGTGGTGCAGTGGAAGCGTGGTTGATTTGAACCTACATTCATGATACATTACATGTAGACACACTTCCCTTTCAAATTATTTTTCGTAGATTTTCATCCAAGTATTTTTCAACATTCAATATTTTTCAATACTATTAAATCACTTGAATTTCTATTATTTTGTCTATCTTCCTTAGTCTTGATCTTTTGAATTTGTTTTATCTGTCTTTCAATCTTAAAGATTTGTCCTTCGTATTTTTGTGTCACTTTATGTTTATCCGTTTACATTTGTTATTACTTTTCGTATTATTGCAACTATTATTTTCTTCATTGATTAATTCTATTATATTTTGAATTTTGCTTATGAATTTTTCTTTTGTGAATTCATTTTACATGATTTGATTTTGTTATACTATATTTTCTCATTAACATATTATCTTATATATTTCAGTATATTTTTAACAAGATTGAAATATTCTACCCATATAAATATGACCTACCATTTTGTTTTATTGTCTACATTCGATACTATTATTATTGCATATTATCTATTAATTTGTTTTGTTATATTCACTTTTACTATTAATCGCTACTCATTAATTTTGTAATTTTACGCTTCTTCAATGAAATACATATACTACATAATTATTGTTTTTCATTTGTGTTTTCACCGCGTACATATGCTCTTCACTATTTTTGTATAAATCATTTTCATTTCTACAAATTTTGTATATCCTATATTTAAAGTCTATCTATTTTAATATTTTATAGTCATAATTTCCTACTTCATTTATAACTTTTCGTTTACTTTTATATCACTAATTTCAAACATAATACTATATTTTATTAAAAGTGTATATGGAAGATTACATCTTTCCATCTCCTATTTTGGTTCAACCTGATGTCGAGAGAGCAAATATGCAACTAGATGTCAATGGAGGCAAACTGCAACTGGATGTCGGGGAGGTAAAGTCTGCAACCGAATGTCCAAAAGGCAAACTGCAATCGGATGTCGTAAAGGCAATTCTGCAACTTGAGATCGAGAAGGCAAGTCTGCAGTTGGATACCAACGAAACGAACCTACACTAGAAGGAGATTTTCTACTTAGATAACCCCTACTTTGTTTTCTATAATATTTACTTACCCCTATTCTATTTTTGTACTAGATTATACTATTTTGTACTATTTTACAACCTAACATTATATTATTTATACTGATTTCTACATCTATCCTACTTGTGTATTTACAACTTAATATCAACTATCTTTTTCTTAGCATTTCATACTGCTTTATCGTATTTTATTTTGCTACTAACTTATCTTAGATTTTGGTGTCTACTCACCTAACAAAAAATAAAATTGGTATTTATACTTTTTCTTCAATTCGTAAGTTATTTCTAAATGATTAGTTTTCGCACTATTTCAATAATATGTTATTACTTTTACTACTATGATGTTTTGTTTTACTCCTACAAACTATTTATAATTTTCATGTCATAATATTGGTTGTCTCACTGTATAATTTTTTGCCTATATACATATATAAATTTTATATGTTGGTTTTTCTTGCTTTACTTAACAATTCGAAAGTATTTAGATGTATGCCTTCTATATCTTTAATTTTCAAATCGTATGTATAATTATAATATTTTCCTTACAAATTATTTTATGATATTAATTTGTCTAAGCTTTTAACTAAATTTCATTCTCGTTTATTTTTCAGACTGTTATCAGATAGTATTCTTTTAAATTGCAAATTCAATTTTTGTCATACAGTACCAATTCAGTTTGCGATTTTCTTCCGCATATTACTTTGAAAAAATTTTGACTACTAAATCTACTTATAAATTATCTATTGACTATATTTTCCTTACCGCATTGTTTTCCGGACCATTCCACAAATTAATGACTTAAATTGATTTTTATTCCCTTTTATCTAATGGTTCATCTAATATTTTTGTATGAAAATTCCTCTCAACCTATCTTATCTTTTGTCACATTTATTTTCTTATGCTATTTTCCTAGTTTTATTGTTCAATTCTTATAAAAGTTTGATACTCATAGTTTTCTTGTATAGAGTTTGTCTTGTTTTTCCACATTGCTTATTTTTATACTACATCTATTTCCTTGATGTTACATTTTTCTATATACAATAATGATATTTTTCTCTGGTGTGTACAAAATACAACATTTATCCTAGCGAGTTCCGGGGACAGAACCATTCTAAAGGGGGGAGAGTATAACACCCCGCAAAATTGAAAATGACAATTTTGCCCTTGTGTGTTACGCATGTGTATTTGGTAGCATTAGTGGTAATATTTGTTACGTTTTTTTATTACGTATTGTGATTTCTGACTAATTATGCATTCTCCATATATTTTTTCCTATTTAAATCAACTAAAATATTAAATTTCAATCTCTGTATTTTTACGTGCTTTTTACGTGGTTTTGATGCACGTATCGATTATGGATTTTCACCGCTGCGTGTAATATTTTCTGTGTGTTTAAATTATTTATTTTAGGTATTCAAATCTATTTTTATAAACAGAAATTCATTTTTTCTATTTTGATTAAAATAATTTTACACGTATAATGCACGTGTTTTCTATGTACGTAGCGATTACGTCATGGAATATATAAAATTAATAAACTTATTTTTCTTATATTGTATTTTTTTATCATGTTTAACATTTTTCCGTTGATAAAACCGAATTTCGTATTTTAATGTTTTACGTGCGAAGTACGTATTTTTCGGTGCGTGTATTTAAGCATATTTGTTTTCGAAATAAATTTTGGAGAGCGTGTGTATTTATTTTATTTGTGCATGAAATATTATAATTATTAATTAAACTTACATAATATGTGTGTGTGTGTGTGTGTATATATATATATATATATATATATATATATATATATATATATATATGTGCCTATAATTCCTTTCTTTCCTTGACCCTGTCTACATCCGAACTCAAACACAACTCAACAAATGGTCCCCCTTTTTCCACTGTTGCCTACACCTATATCCTATATATATATATATATATATATATATATATATATATATATATATATATATATATATATATATATATATATATATGTTCATATATATATATTGCACACTTGAAATTGGAGTTTAGGCCTTCCTGTGTTGACCGGTTGTGATATGGCTAAAAATAGGATTAAATCGGGACCGTTCACATCGGAGACGAATCTTAAAGCTCAGGGGTAAAACGGTAATTTCACCTACGAACGGATCCACCTCAACTGGGTACGGGTCCCGACCCGATACAAACCCAGTCCGACAGGATAGAATTAGGGTCTCTGATTGAACCAAATCAACGGGCCTGATTCGCGACTATCCTCTCACCGGGAATTAAGGGATTACATTCCTAATATGATTACGAGGATTTTACGCCTTATCAGATGACAGGAATCACATTCCTAATCTGATCCCAACGGCGACTATAAATACCCCCCACCAATCACTGTTACAGGTTAATCACTCTTTTGCCAACTTAAGCTCTTTTTTTATCATCACTGGTTACTGACAAGAGCGTCGGAGGGTTCGTCGCCGGGATCAACCCCGGTGTATCGCACTTCCTTGCAGGTGAACGGCGGGAGTCGGCATCCCAACTCCGACGAACAGGTTTGGACTCGCTATTCAGGTTTTTTCACGAACCAACAAATTCTATATGTTTACCCCCACACCAGATTCAGCGGTAACAGATTGGCGCCGTCTGTGGGAAACCATACGAATAGCCTCCGCCTCTTCCTCGTCGACTAGCTCTTCTCCAGCCATGCCTCCCAGAAAAGTAAGATCCAGGGGGTCCAACCGTGGACCCAACCCTATTGATCAACAGCAGGAAGTCCCCGTCCATCCCGCTCCGCAGCAGGGGTAACTTCCTCCTCCGGCTGAGGACCATTTCCAACCGGACCAGCCTCCTCTTCTGAATCAGCAACCCCCTAACGGTCCTGCTGATCCTAACCCGCAGAAGCAAAAGCAACCTCTCCATCAGGACCACATCTCGATACACAATGCCTCTACGGACTCTTACGCCTCCCACAGTCCTCAGGCCCCTGACCTTCGAAATACCGTCCTCAACCGGCAGAAAGATGAGGATCTTCGCCGCCGTCTGGATGAAAAGCGGGCCCAAGAGGGAGCCTCCCGCCAGTAACGTCCAGATGAGCGAAATCCTCACCACCGAGACTATAGAAGGTCCCCTACCCGAAGAGGGATGAAAGAGTCCCCCGAACACCATAGGAGAAGACCTCATTCCCCTGCCGGTCGACAACATCCGAGGAACGATGAGGCACCCATCACCCGTGCCGAGTTCCAGCAGTTTCAAGCAACGGTGTTGCAAGCCCTCAACCTCCGACCCAACAATAACAATGCTCAGAGGGCTCCTACCCCTCCACGGGTCCAAAGTCCTCACCATCAGTCCATAACTCCTCCTCCGGCTCCTAGCAACCAACAGCGCATGCCTAGCCCTCGCCGCTCCCAGAGCTACCGTCGTCGCTCCCCTTCCTATGAAGACGAGTCCAGAGGCTCGTTTGACTATCGTCGAAGGGACGATGCTCTCTACCGCCGTCTCCACGAGATGGAGAGGCGCATCAGCCGAATAGACAAGGATGAGGAGTTAAGAGGCAGGACCATCCGCCCGAGCAGACCTCCCTTCTCCCGGACCATCATGGAAGCTCCTATCCCAAGAGGTTTCGAACCCCCGATGTTCGAAACTTACTCGGGGGAGTCGGACCCCATGGACCACATCGAAAGCTTTAAGACCCTCATGCTAATCCACCAAGCTTCCGATGCTTTGCTGTGCAAAACCTTCCCCGCCACTCTTAAGGGTTCGACCCGGGAGTGGTACTCCCACCTCGCCCCGTCTTCCATATTCTCCTTCGAGCAATTCGAGAGCCTCTTCATCACTCATTTTGTGAGTAGCAGACGCACGCAGAAGACTAACATCTCGTTACTCCAGCTCCAACAGGAGAAGGGAAAGAAGTTGAGAGACTATGTGAGGAGGTTCACTGCAGAAGTGAGATCCATTGCTTCCCTTGACCAACCTGTTGCAGCGGCTGCCTTCCAATCGAACGTCCTCAACTTTAGCCTTCGCTCCTCCCTTGCCAAGAAGCCCCCACATAATTTTGCCGACCTCTTTCTTAGGAGCGAGAAGTACATTTGGGCCGAAGAAGCCGAGAATCTCCCGGGCTTTGAGGAGACATCTTCCGGGAACAAACGGAAGAGCACAAGCGAAGAGGGCTCCCAAAAATCCCAGAAGGACGGTAATGGACAGCGTCGCCCGACTCCTCGGTTTGAGAAGTTCACCCCCCTCGTTGCCAACATATCAGAAGTTCTTATGGAAGTGGACAAGGAAGGGCTACTCCGTGCTCCCCCGAGAATGAATACACCTGGCAAGAAGAGGAACAAGGATAAGTGGTGCCGCTATCACAGGGACCACGGCCACGACACGGATGATTGTCGGGCTCTCAAGGAGGAGATCGAAGAACTCATACAGCGGGGGCACCTGATCAAGTTCGTCCAAAAAGAGGGGGCCGAGCTTCCCCCGTGAGGAGCCTACAAACGAACAGAAGGGCCCGCCGAGCTTTAAGACTCAGAATCTCCCAGCTCCTCCCAAGAGGTCTTCACCTTATTGTAGAAGTAGGATCCTGATTTTCAATAAGGCCGATGCTTGTAACCCGGCCGATAGCATGTAATAATGGCTCGCCCTATTGAAGCGGCCACTTAGTTTATTTCAAACTTTACATTTTTTCATTGAAAATTATTGCTCTTGCTTCTCTCTTAAATGGTGGGTTCGGAGTCCAGCTTCTTCTACATGGCTGCTCCCGCAACTTACTAACCTTAAACAACGAGTTCGGAGTCCAACACTTGGCTCGATTCCTCTTCAAATAACTTTCTCTTCAGCGGGTTAGAAGTGGTTCGCCATTCGGAACTGCTCCCACAACCGTTGAATCCCTCTAACGACGAGTTCGGAGTCTAACACTTGGCTCGATTCCTCTTCAAATAACTTGCTCTTCAACAGGTTAGAAGTGGTTCGCCATTCGGAACTGCTTCCACAACCGTTGAATCCCTCTAACGACGAGTTCGGAGTCCATCACTTGGCTTGATTCCTCTTCAAATAACCTGCTCTTCAGCGAGTTAGAAGTGGTTCGCCATTCGGAATTGCTCCCACAACCGTTGAATAACTCTAACGATGGTTCGGAGTCCAACACTTGGCTCGATTCCTCTTCAAATAACTTGCTCTTCAGCAGGTTAGAAGTGGTTCGCCATTCGGAACTGCTCCCACAACCGTTGAATCCCTCTAACGACGAGTTCGGAGTCCAACACTTGGCTCGATTCCTCTTCAAATAACTTGCTCTTCAGCGGGTTAGAAGTGGTTCGCCATTCGGAACTGCTCCCACAACCGTTGATTCTCTCACATAAGCAGCGAGTTCGGAGCTAAAGCTCTCCCCTAGAGTTGCTCCTCACACTCGTCTCACAAATAGCTCTCTTCCAGAGCCGAGCTCTTCACTCCGCTCGCCCCCGAAGCGGACCTCTTCTCAACAAGTTTGGAGCACAACTCTCTCCTAGAGTTCCTCCTTACACTTGTCTCACAAATAGCTCTCTTCTAGATCCGAGCTCTTCACTCCGCTCGCCTCCAAGATGGACCTCTCCTCGACAAGTTTGGAGCACAACTCTCTCATAGAGTCCCTCTTCACACTCGTCTCACAAATAGCTCTCTTCCAGAACCGAGCTCTTCACTCCGCTCGCCTCCGAAGCGGACCTCTTCTCAACGAGTTTGGAGCTCACAACTCTCTCCTAGAGTTGCTCCTCAAACTCGTCTCCCAAATGGCTCTATTTCAGAGCCGAGCTCTTCACTCCGCTCGCCTCCGAAGCGGACCTCTTCTCAACGAGTTCGGAGCTCACAACTTTCTCCTAGAGTTGCTCCTCAAACTCGTCTCCCAAATGGCTCTCTTCCAGAGCCGAGCTCTTCACTTCGCTTGCCTCCGAAGCGGACCTCTTTTCAACGAGTTTGGAGCACAACTCTCTCATAGAGTCCCTCCTCACACTCGTCTCACAAATAGCTCTCTTCCAGAGCCGAGCTCTTCACTCCGCTCGCCTCCGAAGCGGACCTCTTCTCAACGGATTTGGAGCTCACAACTCTCTCCTAGAGTCCCTCCTCACACTCGTCTCATAAATAGCTCTCTTCCAGAGCCGAGCTCTTCACTCCGCTCGCCTCCGAAGCAGACCTCTTCTCAACTGGTTTGGAGCTCACAACTCTCTCCTAGAATTGCTCCTCAAACTCATCTCACAAATGGCTCTCTTCCAGAGCCGAGCTCTTCACTCCGCTCGCCTCCGAAGCGGACCTCTTCTCAACGAGTTTGGAGCACAACTCTCTCATAGAGTTCCTCCTCACACTTGTCTCACAAATGGCTCTCTTCCAGAGCCGAGCTCTTCCCTCCGCTCGGATGCCGAGCAAGTGCCGATCCGACCCCAACGTCAAAGAGCCCAGTTGGCTAACCGAGCAAGTGCCCATCCGAGCCCCAAAACGGAGAAAATTCACTTTTTCCTCAACATTTGCGTAAGATTTCGATCAGACGGCTCAGATCATGCCACCACCACTACACGACAAGATAGTGTTTTCTTGGAAACTGTGCTCGCTTCGAGATCCACGCTGAGATCTGACGGCTTAGATCGCTCCACGTCGCTCGGTATTCCGAGCCGAGCGACTAGTGATCCGACCCACTCGCGCCTCTTCTTCGCCCCTAGGGTCTTCCTAGCACATCTTACAAGGGTCTTCCTAGCCCAAGGGTCTTCCTAGCACAAGGATCTTCCTGGCACTTCTTACAAGGGTCTTCCTAGCACATCGTCTCCGCCCTTAGGAGTGGAGCTCCTCTTCCAAAATCCCCAAGACCAAAGTACTTATCAACTTCATGAAGACAAGCATGTTGCAGGGCTATTTTGACTATGAAGGAGGGTGAATCTTCATCCCACTCCTAAAGAGAAGTTGTAGATTTTCGAACTAGCTTCGAAACGAGGGGTCGCACGCCCCGATCGGACCTCCGTAGCACCGGAAAAGTGGATCTCAATACAGCTGCGCCGAATAGCTCGGAAATCCGAGCCAAGCCACTCGCGCGAGGGAGAAATCCGAACCGAACCCGAGCAAGAATCCGAGCTCTTCCCATTCGAGCCCCAACATCAAAGAGCTCAGTCGGCTAACCGAGCAAGTGCCCATCCGAGCCCCAAAACAGAGAAAAACCACTTTTCCCTCTACATTCGTGTAAGATCTCGATCGGATGGCCTAGATCTTGCCAGCGTCACTAAACGACAAGATAGTGTTTTCTTGGGAACTGAGCCCGCCTCGAGATTCATGCCATCATCCAACGGCCCAGATCTTGCCAGCGTCGCTAAACGACAAGATGGTGTTTTCTAGGGAACTGAGCCCGTCTCGAGATTCGTGCCACCATTCAACCGTCCAGATCGAGCCACGTAGCTCGGATCTACCATCCGAGCTACTGCCCTACTGAGCTACAAAATTGCAAAAAATTTGCCTTAAAATCCGTGCTCGGATTCGCCGAACAAGACGCCCAAAAAAAATGAAGGGGTAAACGGGTCGGACCCAAACCCGTTGGACACCCGAACCGACCCGTTCTCCTTCTCTTCCACCTTTCCCGCCAAAACACAAAAAACAACAACTGTTCATTCCTTCTTCTCCACCGTACGGCCAAACAAACCAGAGGAAGAAGAACCCAATACTTCAACCTCCGAAGCTCCGAACTCCACTTCGTCACGAGCTCCCCTTGCCAAGCTCGACCACGTCTCCACACCGACAAGCTCCATCACCATGGCAATGACGAACTCCACTCACCGAGCTCCTTCGACGAGCTCCGAACCACTCTCATTGTTCGCCCATCTCTCCGAGCTCTCCGCAATGTTGAGCCGAACTCCCCTCAGAGGGACGAGCTCCGAGGTCTCCTTCACGAGCTCCACCTTCCTCCGCGAGCTCCATCTCCATCGAACCGAGCTCCGCCACTCCTCCAAAGCTCCGAGCTCAGTCCCCTTCTTCGACGAACCCATCGTTGAGCACCACCATGCTCTCGCCGAGCTCTACTCTCCACCGAACCCACCTCGAGCTCCTCCTCTTCGAGCTCTCTCCCACCGCTATGGGTTCGCCTAACTTTACACTACCAAGCTCTCCACTAACGAGCTCCGCCATAGCCAACGACGTCATCATCGGCCACCCCCTTGCCATGGCGAGCTCCACCGCTCGATGAGTTCCACCTCTGCCTCGAAACTGAGTGCCAAAGGCATTCTTCGTCGAGCTCGAGACCGTCTCGACGAGTCGCTGAGCTCCGACGTCGGCCTCACCTCCACCTCCACGTCCCGAGATCCTCGTCCATCTTCTTCAACAGCTTGCCGAGCTCCCCTCCGTCTTCGAGCTCGAGGTCGAAGAAGAGGAGGAGAAGCGAAGGCGGGACGAAGGAAGCAAAGAAGAAGAAGAAGAGCAGGGACGAACAGGAAGAGGAAAAAAATTTTTTTTTTTTTTTGCCACGTGCCCGGTTGGACTGCCGAGCAAGTCTCCATCCGAGCTCCACAAACGGAGAAAAAAGCCACCGAGAAACTACGACTGTTGGATCTTCCAAAAATTCGCGCTTCTAGTGATGGACGGTCCAGATCGCACCACATGCGCTAAATGACAAGATAACGATTTTTTGGGAAACGCGCCTCCTCGAGATTCATGCCGGGATCCGACAGCACAGATCGCGCCACGTGTCCAGGTATATTTAAATTATTTATTTATTTATTTAATTGTTTTAATTATTTAAAAATTCCGAAAAAATATTTAAAAAATAGAAAAAATTAATTAAAAATTCTAAAAATAATTATTAATTCAGAAAAATTATTTTAAAATTCTAGAAAAATAATTATTAAATTAGAATAATTAATTAATATTTTCGATAATTAATTATTTAATTCGGAAAATGAATAAAAAATTCAAAAAAATGAGAAAAAATTCAGAAAAATCTGAAAAAATCACCAAAAATCCAGAAAATTCTGAGAATATTTATGGGCATTTTACAAGCCCAGAATAACACCGTTACACCCCAAGAAAGATCCAAAACTCCCTTAAGAATACCGATAAAATCCCAAACGCCATTAGAACAGTAAAACTACTCCTCAAAGACTGAAAAACTCAGTCTCTAGGAGTGGGGGGCTCATGATATGGCTAAAAATAGGATTAAATCGGGACCGTTCACATCGGAGACGAATCTTAAAGCTCAGGGGTAAAACGGTAATTTCACCTACGAACGGATCCACCTCAACTGGGTACTGGTCCCGACCCGATACAAACCCAGTTCGACAGGATAGAATTAGGGTCTCTGATTGAACCAAATCAACAGGCCTGATTCGCGACTATCCTCTCACCGGGAATTAAGGGATTACATTCCTAATCTGATTACGAGGATTTTACGCCTTATCAGATGACAGGAATCACATTCCTAATCTGATCCCAACGGCCACTATAAATAGCCCCCACCGATCACTGTTACAGGTTAATCACTCTTTTGCCAACTTAAGCTCTTTTTTAATCATCATTGGTTACTGACAAGAGCGTCGGAGGGTGCGTCTCCAGGATCAACCCCGGTGTATCGCACTTCCTTGCAGGTGAACGGTGGGAGTCCGCATCCCAACTCCGACGAACAGGTTTGAACTCGCTATTCAGGTTTTTCCACGAACCCACAAATTCTATCTGTTTACCCCCACACCAGATTCAGCGGTAACAGGTTGCAAGGGGGAGAAAGACCAGGATTGAGTTGGGGGGGGGGGGGGGTTAGAGTAGTGAGAGGTGGGGGTTAGGTTTTTGAAGAGGTGGAGTACTGAAGAGTTGGGAGTTATGGGAGTTAGGGTAATGAAGAGATGAAGAATTAAGTTGAGTAATTTATTAGGTGGAGAAATTTGCAATTTGAACCCTCACCTTGTCCTATAAATATCCTAGTTGTTTTCTTCTCATTTCACACTTAAAATAAACAAAAAAGAAAGAGAGAAAAAAGAAAGAGAGTAAGAGTGTTCTTGTGCATTGGAGAGCTCTTGCAAGAAGGAGAATAACTAGAAATGCTTGTTGGAGCTAGAAGTGGTGTCTCTCCATCTTGGTATTCATTCTTCATAAGAGGTGGGTGGTCTCTATATTTTCTAATTCATAGGTTGAGCATGGTAGAATATGATATTAGTAATATAGATCAATTGGATGTGATGTGGGTAATCTTGTGTTTTTTTAAATATAAGACATGCATGCTAAAAATGATTAATGAGTTGTATAGATAAAATTTGATGAGATCAATGTTGAACAAATCCATGCTTTTATGTGTGTCTAATTGTAGAAATTTTGCTTTGATTGAGAAACTAATTGTCATCATGTTGTTTGGAAATAAGAAAAAGAAATAAAGAGTTATTGCCTTAAACTAAATTGCATGTAATTTTACAAATGTAGAAATATGAAATTGTATGAACAATAGTTGAGATTTTTCCCTTATGGTTAAAAAATGAATTTTTGTAAAGTAAAATTTGATACACATAAATTTCATTTGATTGTTTGTAAGAGATACAAATTTTCTATTTGTTTTAATTGAAGAAATGAAATTCATATTTATTAAAGAGAAGAAATAAATTGAAATATGTCAAAGATATAAGTTTGGAAATTCGTAAATTACTGATTTCAAGTAAAATCAGTATGAATGAGAGGATTACAATCTATTGAAAAGATTAGATCGACCACAAGTTTGAATTTTGTGAAAATAAACAAATTACTGTATTGTAAGAACAAAACTACAATAATATGATTCATAATCAGTAATTGCACATGGACCTCTTGGTTATCGGGTGCGCCATTGGGCCATCGCTGTGCTTATAGGAGGTCTTACGATCGAAACTTGTTGGACACATTTTATTTTGTTTTCTTTTAATTAAATCTTAAACCTGAAGATGCGTATTTGGGGTTTTCATTTCGGTTCTATGTCGCCAAGTCCACATGGCCCTTTGGCTTGGGCGTTGGGCTTTCTTCTTGCTGGTTTTGGGTTCGATCTGTGTGGGAGGCTCTGGCTTAATTCTAAAACTATTTTTTATGTGTGATTAATGTGTTGAAGGTTCTGACTTAGTACTAAAACATGTAATTAAGTGTGTTTAATGTGTT
Source organism: Hemerocallis citrina (assembly GCA_017893485.1). Classification (NCBI taxonomy): domain Eukaryota; kingdom Viridiplantae; phylum Streptophyta; class Magnoliopsida; order Asparagales; family Asphodelaceae; genus Hemerocallis; species Hemerocallis citrina. The sequence continues at coordinate 233,987,037 of CM030359.1, read as the reverse complement.
GAAGGCTCTTACTTCAATTCTAAAACTCTTTTATTTTTTTTTTTATGTATGTCTCATTGGATATTTTTGAGAGTATTGGGAGTGTGAGAAGAGCATAATTAAAAGTGAAATTAATGAGTTGATGAATTTGAAATTTATTCAAGAGTATGACCTTGAGTATAAGAAGATTAAATTTTGGGCAATGCAATTGATTTTTCTCCTAAATGAGATTCTACGATTATTTTGATTGAATATTTGATGTGGTTTAAGACACTATATGTGATTAAATTATGAGATTGGAAGTGATTACTCTATATTATGAGTTCGTGAAAAGAAATGTTATTTTTTTTGAAAGAATTGTGAATAAGTGTATGAATTGAATTTCATGAGATTGATTAAGTTAAAGATATGAATATACTGAAGTTTAATACATGATTATTGAAGGGTATGAGTACCCATGGATTCTTGTACATGAAAAGTTTTGATTTAGAGTTGGTGAGACCTCAGGTACTGGCACTATTGAATTAAAAGATTTGAGATATATTTTTGAGATATGGCCATGGAGCTATCTCGGTATTTGTGATTAAGTTCGGTATGGGGTAAAACTAACTCTAGGTATGATAAATTATTCATGTCTTGAACTTAAGAGCTAGGCACTAAGTGAAGATGTAGTAAAACCTAGGCAAACGTTAATGGGGCACTCTATATAGTCAGGCAGTGGATTTGCTGCGGCAGTTCTCCGGGACTATAGATCCAGTTGGGCGGTGTACTTCGAGACTGTGGTTGTCTCATGGGAGACGAGCTTTTGTTTTAAATCCAGGACTATGCGTAGTCGGGCAGATAATTTGCCATACTCCAATGTATATACATATACCAGGGCTAAAGGGGCACTTGTAGGAGGTTCACACGACGAGGAGTCTGTATAACAGTCAGGTGGTGGATTTTCTGCCAAGGTTCTCCGGGACTGGGATCCATACTCGTGGAACGTCTCAACTTTGCTTTATTACTGGATAGTTTGTCATGGCGAGGAATCGAATCCTTTATTGTGGAGTACTTAAGTGCTTGCCCTCGGACCTATGTAGAATGGGATGCATAGAATCCGAAAAAGTATGCTTTAGTGTCATCTTAGTATAAAATATCTCCATCAGGCATTAAGGCATCGCATACACTTACATGTTTAGCGTAGTCACATTTAACACTTTATTTTGCATTCAAATTTGTGGTTTGTTAAAGTATTGAGATCGTTATATGTACGGCATAGAAAGGATGGTCGAGTATAACATTTTTCTTCAGTTGTAAGTAACTGACGTGCCCTCAGCTTATTATGCAGGAACTGGATTTTTCATGAAGAAGTAAAGTTGATTTCGATGTTGTTGATTTATTACATGTTAAAAATGTAAAAGTTGTATATATTGTTGTATTTCATCTTCGTCTTCTGCTGTGTGAACGATGTAAAGAACTCTATGTATGTTGAAAAGATGTACGAAGTGAAGTGTAAAGATCCTGTGAAATCTCAAATTCTATTTTATTTGGAATTCGGGGCGTTACAATAATTGAGGTTGCTTTTAGGAATAGCGACCAAAGTTATAGTCGATTTTGAGATGAAATTCCAGAAAGCTAGCAAATTTGGACTATAACTAAGGCCGCTTTTGGGAATAGCGACCCTAGTTATAGTCCATTTTGAGAGGAAATTCCAGAGTGTATCAGTTCGATTGCTATTACGATCAACAACCTATGTCAACCTAGGTCGCTGATGCCAATAACGACCTCTTTATAAAACACTGATATGACAAGTTTATACACACCAACTTCCCTGTGTACATTCACAACATCTTTGTTTACCAAATTATGCCACAAACAAGCATGTTTACAACATATTTCAAAATCTCGCATCAAAATCTACATCGAAATAGCATGCAATGATTATAAAACAACGACTAATATCTACGATGAAACAACGACTAAGGAAACAACATAAGAATAAGTACGCCTAAAATGAGACGACTACGATGGGGTGTACATGTCGGGCTTCCTTCTTTTCCGAACAGCTTTCCGCCTTGGGCCAACTTGTGCAACTTGTGTAGCTTGTGATATGAGCATTTCATCGGGGATTTCTTCAATTTCATTATAAGGTTGCTCCGCTATTTCTTGTTGAAAATTCTCTTCTTGTTGTGCATTTACATCTTCATTGCCTTCATCTTGTGCATGCTCTTCTTCAGCTTGCTCTTCTATTGGTAGCTTAATTCGTTGTCGTTGTTGTGTTGGAAGCTTTACGACCTTCTTACGCCTAGATTAACCATAAGTTGGGAATGTCATCAATGCGTCAAATCTTGCCACCTCACCCACCTCCTCTATTTGCAAACGGCATGGTGCGAGAATCTCGCGTGCGAGATCCTTTGCGGCTTGAGCCACATTACTTCGCAAAACTTTTGCGCATTTCCGGGCAATGACCCATACTTGGTCCATCTGCATATATCACAAACAAATAACATATCATATACATCGCAATGACGAGCAAATGTATTAATATAAATGTTTAAAATAATATCAAATTTTCAAAATCACAAATGAAATATTAACATACGATTTTCCGAGTGGATGTCGCCCTTGGTTGATAAGAGGGTAGCGTAGAGGAATAGGCGGGATCGGGTTCGACCTCAGCACTCGGAACTGGTAAGAGAACCCCTGCTGGCACGGAAGTATGAGGAGCTACATATAAACGTGTAATCCGCTAGTACCACAACATGTATATAGCGTGCAGTGATTCATCATACGGAAGAATACCGGTAACAACAGTATCGTATATCCGCTCATTCCAAGCGTTCACATGATCTTGGTGATGGGAAGCTCAATTATGATCGGGCACATGTCCATCCCCTTTGACCTTGTGTAAAAGAATGTCATACGTCCGTGGGGCGAGGATGGTTTGCTGAAGACCGAACTAACGAAGCACTCGATCCGGATAGTACATCTCGACGACACTAAAGTTCATGAGTGAGCCTCTCGTCAACCATAGCTGGCTATGTGCGGTACAGATTGGTGGTAGTCTCTCCATTCGATTTGGTGAGTACAGTGCCCATATGACGAACTCCTCTCTCAAGAGATATCTCATCCCTGTAGTAAGTAACCACCCCACATGGATTATCTCTCCACGTGTGAATCCCTATCCAGTACACACCGATGGGTGCCAACATTGCAGCATTCGCTGCATCTATCAACCACCCCTGTGACTACCGACTTATACGGGGACGTCCAATATGTAAGTGTTCCCAACACCATATTTGTAGGATTAACATCGGACCTGTCATCTCCTTCGCATTCAACGCTCCATTGCACAAACTCATGTACATAGAAGCTAATGTAGCACTGTCCCAGTTGTATTGACTAACTCTAGTCAAGTCACCGATCAATGGTAAGTAAATGAGAGGCACGACATCTCCTGCCAAGTTGGGGAAAAGGACACCTCCAAATACAGTCACCAAGTAGGCTCGGGAGTAGTACTCTACATGATACTCCGTCGATTTGCTGTTTAAGAAATTTTTGAATGTATTCTTCAGCCAACTTAATCGAATAGACACACCATCAAATGTAGTCTCATCTGTCTCGACACCAAGAAAATCTTCCACAAGCACCTCCTTAATAAATGCCATTGTACCTGTGACGGCGAGACCATCAATTGGAAGTCCAGAGATAACCACGATATCCTGAAGTGTCATGACATCTCTCTAATGGGGAAATGGAACGAATGAGTCTCCGGCCTCCAATGCTCGAGTTCCACTGTAAGTAGATGGCGATCATGTTTCATCTTCCCTATCAAACCGAGTCCATAGAAACCGGTCCCCACTAACAGCTCGTGAGTCATTGGATGCATTGGCAATGTCTCATGTGTACGGAAACTGCACTCCCTGGCTGTACCGTCCCACACCCGCTGGGATCAATGTGTCTGCTGCATAGTCAACAAAGTCGGATCATGAGGACATGGCCCTCCAGGTGCAATGTGAGACAATGGGGTGTGCACACCACTAGCAGACGAAGAAGCTCCCCTACCTTGGACACCCCGCGATGGACGTCCATGTCCATGGCCAATATTACTCGGTCCTTCGTCGGAACCCTACATAAATACAGTAATGTTTAGTGAACACTGCACTAAAACAAGTATATTATCTAAACCAAACAAAAAATACTACTTACTTGGGGCCTACCACCCGCTAAACATTCTTCGTCCGAACCATTTATTTGTTAATTACAGCTGCAAAACATAATCGTAAATATTTATAAGTTCTCCAATAACAAGATATACTTCTAACATTCTCAATATCAATGAATATAACACAACATAAGTCTATATTTATTTGGGTCCTTCCTGTAGAAAATAAAATCACAATCAAAACCTTAATGTTGATGATGATTCACATTATACAACAAATTCATCGAAGAACCATCATCAAATCACAATCACCAAATTACACCCAAAAGCATCACAAGTATATTGCAAATATTCCTCCTTGCTTATAACCAACACAAAAATGATGCTTTCTTTACTTACTATCTTTTGGGAACAACATAACAGTCATATCAAGTTACAAGCATACATAATATGTCCCAAATTTGATAGTCTATGGGGTTTAGCAACATTCAACTCTGAAGCACAAATTATTCATAATTTTACCCATTTTTTCAACAAGAATTCAACTAAATATAACCTACAAAAAGAATCAAACAACAAGTAGTAAATATTGGGCATACCTAGCTAGGGTTTCAGATTTGGAATTTTCGAATTTCCATATGTTTTTGGAGATCGCTAGTTGGAGGAGAGAAGAAGAAAGACGAGTCCGTTTGAGGGAATTGAAGTCTACGGAAGTGTTTGATGATTTTGGGTGGGGGGAGGGGGGGGGGGGGGGGTATTAGGGTTTTGGGTTTTAGGAACGAAGAAGATGGGGAAGAAGAAATCGAAGTGAAGTGTAGAGAGAGAAAGAGACAGTGGGAATAGGAACCTTATTAGCGGTCGAGTCCCACTAGTGGTCTCTATTGGGAATAGCGACCATAGATATACTATGCCGTTATTCCCAATAGCGACCTCGGTTAAGTTTATATTTTAAAATTTTATATAGAAGAGAGAAGGTCTCTAAATTTCGCTAAGTGTGGAAGAACACACTACATTAGTGGTCGCTATTGGAAATAGTGACCACGGTTACCAATAGTGACCTCAGTTAAGTTATTATTTTTAAAGATTACATAGAAGAGAGATGGTCTCTAAATTTCGTTAAGTGTGGAGAACACACTGCATTAGTGGTAGCTATTCCCATTAGCGACCGAATTTAAGCTAAGGTCTCTCATGGAAATAGCGCAGATAAAAAAAATCAAATAAAATTTAGAATAGAGGTCGTTATTCCCATTAGCAGCAAAGAAAATGAATAGATCGCTATTGGGAATAGCGGCCGCTACTGACGTGGCACAGAGTAGCCCACGAGCGCTAATAGCTTGGAAACTGGCCCTTAAACGCAAATATTTTCAAAAGGTGGCCTAGTATGGCAACAAATTCTGTTTTTGGGCCAATTCCCAAACTATTTGTTGTTGTGGGCTAGTCACTGCCACATCAACAGCGGCTATTATATCTATTAGCGGCCTATTCTTTTAGAAGATCGTTAATGGGAATATCGGTCTCTATTTTAATTTTTTTTAAAATTTTTGTTTCCTATTGCTATTCCTATTAGAGACTAGAGCATATATGAAATTGCTTAGCGGAATAGCGACATTAAATGAATTGTATTGAGGTACTTTGCGAATTCTAAAGAGCAATTGCTCTTGTAGCTGGAATTTGCTCTCTAAAAGAAAAAGAAACAATTTTTTTTTTAAAACTGATGTTGCTATTTGGAATGGCGACCTTAATTGGGTGATTATTTTGCAAATCTTACAGAAAACAAGGACATTTAGTGGAATAGATGCATTAGTTGTACTAAGGTCGCTAATTCGAATAAAGACCTTAATTGTGTGACAATTTTGCAAATCTTATAGAGAGCAAAGAGATTTAGTTCCCTACTGAGGTCGCTATTCGGAATAGAGGGCTTAGTTGTACTAAGTTCGTTATTCCGAATATTTTGCAAATCTTACTGAAAGCAAGGAGATTTAGTCCTCTACTGAGACCGCTATTCAGAATAGAGGCATTAGTTGTACTAAGGTCGCTATTCCAAATAAAGACCTTAGCTGTGTGACTATTTTGCAAATCTTACAGATAACAATGAGATTTAGTTCCTTACTAAGGTCGCTATTCAGAATAGAGGGCTTAGTTGTACTAAGGTCGCTATTTCGAATAAAGGCCATAGTTGTATGAATATTTTGCAAATCATACAGAGGATAAGAAGATTTAATTTCCTACTTAAGTCGCTATTCCGAATATAGATCTTAGTTGTGTGAATATTTTGCAAATCTTACAGAGAATAAGAAGATTTAGTTCCCTACTTAGGTCGCTATTCCAATCAACGACCTTAGTAGGGCGATTATTTTGCAAATCTTACAAAGTGCAAGTAGATTTAATCCTCTACTGAGGTTGCTATTCTGGACTAGTGACTTCAATTTCAAAAAAAAATTCCAGAGAGCAAAAGCTCTCTAGAATTCGCAAAATGTTTCAATATATTCATTTAAAGTCGCTAATCTGATTAGAGACTTCATATATGCTTTGGTTGCTAATAAGAATAGCGACAGAAAATAAAAATTTCAAAAATTTTTAAAAGAAAGACCGTTATTCCCATTAGCGACCTCCTAAAGGAAGAGACCTGCTAATAGGAATAGCGATCGTTGCTAACGTTGCAGCAAATAGCCAACAAGAGCTAATAGTTTGGAAAGTGGCAAAAAACGCAAATAGTTTCAAAAAGTGGCCTAGTACGACAAAAAATTCGGAGATGGGATCATCGGAGTCGAATTTTTTTTTTTGGAAATTGGATGCCAAGATTTATTGTCACGTCCCGCTTCCCAAAATATAGGAATACGAGTACATAATGAAGGCCCAACGAATGATGTCGACACCATCTATAAGCTGTACCAGTCTAACTAACAATATGAATAACAATCACAACTACACAGGAGAATATAATCACATAAACGAAGAATAACTTCAATACCCATTCAAAGCATAATATCCAACATCTTGGATGAAACATACTCCGGGTCTACAAGGCCCAAAACAAAGTACAATATCAATAACAATGTTCAAAGGAGAAAATAGCATAAAGATAATTCAAGCAGTCAATTCTTGGGCTCCATTCTTTAAAATCGTTGCTCACCAAGTCCTTCTGGAATCACTCCTTCAGTACCTGTAAACTCGTGATCTAAAAGTAGAGAAAATAATGTCCTTAGAGCAAGTCACAGACAGCAAGTAGTGGGAGACAGAGAACAATAAAAGGCATGGTATTTCAAGAATGAAGGACTGGATCAAAGTCAAGAACAAAACCAAGGAATAGCAATAGTGTCAAGGGTCTATGTTTAATCATGCAATAATTAATTATTTCAATTCAAATCAATACCGATGATAGTATACAGGATCAAGCATGAAATGTCAAGTGAGGGTTATTATTCATTTTATTAATTTATCTAATGCACGTAGTACTGCGTCTCGTACTACAGGTTCGGTGCATGCAAACAGTGATCGTTTTAGACTGTGATGGTGAACTCAATAGATCGTGTAGATGAAAATAACTAACAATCAATAATTAACATTCACTAATTTGCAATCGATACTCCACCTTCCAATCAATCAATGTAAACAATAAGGCCTTTACCGAGTACAGTCTCCGATTGTTCACTACCAAGTCGACCCATAATACCTCGGCTTGTTAATATTTTATTTCATCCTATGTGAGCATGCAAGAAGATGTCAAGATTGTTTAATGCTAGGTGTGACTAATTCTACTCATTATAGACAAAGCAAGAAATATTTATATTAAATCAACACAATTCGTACATTTTGGATAGCAAGACATTACTATACAAAAACAGATATTTCCGGTGCTACAGAAAAGAAAATCTGTATCTGTCAGAAGTTCTATAAACTAGACTCTCTACCGGTTCCAGCGAATATACACACGATATATAAAATTTACAGAAACTAGGTTCAAATTCTTATTCTTTGCATATTTTATGTTCAGGAAGCAGGTTATAAATTGTGTTCACATATATGTATCAGGTCTGAAAACTCATCATATACAAAAATTAAGGGTGATTCTTACGCATGTCTAGTCTCAGCCAAATTTATTTCACATTTTAATTTCACTGTTAACATGTTCTGTTTATTAATAAATCAAGGTTATATACATAAAATTGTGAATCTAGAAATCCAGACCTAGCAGTACTAAAAGTCAGATATCTAGCAGATTATATATCGGAATTCAATTCCGTTGAATGTTCTGGAAAATAAACACATGGAGCTACAATTTATGTTTTCAAAGTTTATTCAAATTACTAAAGTAATAGGTTCAAAAGTCTGATACAAAAAGAAATAGACAGCAGGCCAGAAAATAATTTAACATGAATTGGCAATATTTTTATCACACAAGCATACAATATTGTGGAAATTAATTTAAAAAAGTTTTATTTGGTGATTAACATGCAATTCCAAGATTAATGATGCAATTTACAATCAAAGCAATTAATTCATGAAAATCAAACTCAATCAGACAGATTCAATTCATCAATTCAATTCTATAACATGATTCGATTGTATTTATAATTTACGTGCATATGCAATGTGCAATAGGGACTAGGGTTCGAATCAAAGATATTGGAATGAAGTCAAGAATATCTTGGGTTAGCTCGGGTAAACCCTCAATATACTCAACGGAAGATAAATAGTATAACAATACGATAATAATCAGGATCTACTTGCGGAGATCAAAAGAGTTCTTGAACAAGACAAATAAACTAGTTCAAGAGAAACTTGCCTTTATAGATGATTAATTCGAATATGAAGAGAATAATGGGATAAGGATCCCGACAGCGACGAAACACTTGCAAAGCATGTAGAACCAACACGTGCAAGACAACAACAATACGAGTGATGCACGTAATACTCCAACAGCAAGAACGGCTGCAATACAACCGCACACAAGCGGCAGTGGCAACCGGGGGAAGGAACTGGCAGCGCTAGGGCAGTCGACTGTCGACGGTGGACTGCGAGGTGCGGCGAAGAGGAGCAGGCGGCGGCAAGAGGGCTTCGATGGCGTTCCTCTATTTTGGAAGTCCAAAATAGAGGAAGAGGAGGAGGTCGATGAGAGATGGCAAGGCGGTGGGAGGTGGTTGCGGTCGAGGGCGACGCTCAGGGCAGGGCATCGTGGGTCGATGGGTGCGGTGAGGTCGAAGGTCGGGGATGAAAGGGGTGTTCGGTTGGCGGTGGGTTAGATGAAGACACGAGGACAGGAGTGTGAGGGTGAAGACGATGATGGAATGACGGGGATGATGACGAGGATGAGCAGGGGATGCAGTGGCGGTCGGAGCGCCGGAGGAGGAGGACGTGAGTGAGCGGCGGTTTGGGTTCAAAACGAAAATAGAGAATGAGGGTGAGAGTTGAGAGCGGCGGGGTGGAGAGAGAGGGATTAGTTTAGGGTTAATTAAAAATTAGGGCTAATGGGTAATATCCAATAGGAAAAATAAATAATAGGGTTTGGCTTTAGATCCAACAAAAGGGGGAAAAATAATAAATGAATAATAATAGGATTATAATTAGATTAATTGAGGATATCAACAGACAAAATTTTGAATAGGATGATCAACAAAATATTTTGCAGAAAATTTAAATAGATCATGAGACAAAAATTGAGTTGAAAGCAACAGTAAATTCTACCAATAGATAATCAAATTACAGGGTTCAGAAAAGAATAAGAAGAAAATCACTAAATAATAATAATTCCAGAAAAATGCAATAACAGAAAACAGGGATTACATTTATTCTAGCATATAATTATCAGATTACATCTACGATCCAGATCTTTACTGAACATATTCAATTTTTTTCATTCGTACTTTTATAATAAAAATATATTGATTTATTTAACCCAGCGAACGGTCTAGATTAAAAACTGATTATTCTAAACAACGGCCCAAACCTGTACTAACAAATTCAAGAAAGAATATTCGTGCTTTTATAATAGAGAAAGATATGTTCAGGACATTTCATTTCTTTGTTTAAAAGTTGACAACAAATATTTTGAAATCTTAGAGACTTTTTTTAATATTCATTTATAGGGTGTTTGGTTCTTAAAATATTGAGAGCACATTTCTGCAATAGGAGTATAGTCTATAAACAAAATTTGTTCAGTTGAAGATGAGCTGTGAATAGTTTGTTTGCCCAAAGGTTCATAATACATTTTATCATATCAGTCAGTAAATTAAGGTTCTATTTTACGTTACTTTTGGAAAGTACAAAAGCTTTTTTAAAAACTAAAAAAATATTTTTACTAATTACTGGGTGTTTGAAAAAAAAAATTTAATTTTGTTTCGATCAAAGAGATTTTGAAAATCTTCATTTCATTTCCAAAATATCACCACATCAAATTGAGGGCTTTTGTCTTTAAAAAAAACTTTCTTAAACCTAAGTATCAGAAGAAGAAAAAAATCTCACGTTATTTTTTCTTTCTTCTCTTCTTTCTTTCAGCACTTTTCTTCTGGTATCTTTTATTCTCCTTCATGTTGTTCAATCCCTCTCTCTTTCTCCCATCAAATCTCTATCCCCTCTCTCCCACTTTTTCTCCTCAAATCTTTCATTGCCTCGTCTATCTTTTCTCTCTTTCTCCCTCTTTAACCTCAAACTTTCCATGCCTTCACCTCCCTTTCTTCACTTACTTCATCATTAGGGTTTTCTTCTCCCTCTCCTTAGCCCTAAATCTGTTTTTTTTCCTTGCATCTTTTTCAACTCTTCCCTAGATTTGATGCTTGATTAAATAAAATATTATAATTATTATGCTGATATAAATTTTATAATTAAATTCCTATTATGTGATTAAATATAGAGAACTTTATAATAAAATTTATGCAATCAAATAGAAAGAGTAAAATTGAAAATAAAACTATTTTAGAAAATTTAAAATTTTGGCATTTAAATTATATTAAAAGATGTTTTTTGATTTTTATAATCTCACATCAATTTTCTTTTAAATACTTTACCAAATAGTTATTTGCCAAAAACCTCTTTTGTCATTCCGACAGTAGTTTTGCAGCTGTTACTGTCAAACAATTATGGTTCATGGAAAAAAAAAAAAATTCCACTGTATTTTGGTCCTTGAGATCTTTTAGCTCACGGTAAAACTAGTTCACAGCACAGTTGGCTCACAGCAATGCCAAACCGAGCCTAAATTAAGAAGTTGGTGCACTTTATTGTTTATTAAATTTTTTTTTGATAACAGGGATAGAATCGAAAGACTCCAGCCCAAAAAAAATAAATATATAGAAAAAATAACAAAATATGTACAATCAAAGTCAAATTTTACACGACATAAAACTGGGAGAAACAACTAGAGCCCAAACGCATATATACAGAACAACTAGAAACAAAAGTGGCAATAGAAAGCATTGCCCAACCAAAAACAGCCAGCGAATCGTCTGTCAGCAAACGAGAAAGGACCCGATGGCCAGCTGGAGGTCGCGAACAAGGGGTTGACAGCGCAAGACACACCCCCCAGAAGCAGGAGAAACCAGACTAAAAAACAGAGTCTTGAATAGGAGCAGCAAACAATAGCAGCGGCAGCTAAAGAAAACAACCACAACGACAAAACTGCACAACAGCAATAGATTCCCACTGCGCTAGCTCAACCAAACCAACCAAACAACAGCTCAAAAGCAGGAATGGCCACAAAAAGAGCAGCGTCGCTGAAAAATAGGAAGAGAAACCAAAACATAGTAGCTACCAAATTAAATTGATATAACAGCGAAACAAATCAGAGCTAGCAGGCTGGAAGAGAGACCCCGGAGGCCAAAAGAGAACTCAACCTCACAGGCAAATAGCCAGCCAAAATCAACAGAGCATCACCAAGGGATGTCCTCAGCCCAAATAATGAACGCAAAGCTAGGTAAATGGAATGCAACAGAAGAATAGACGAGAGGAACAGTAATACAGAAAAGAAAAAAAAAACTAATATGAAGAGGTATCAGCAATACCAGTCACTACAGAAAATAGTTAGAAACACTAAGGATATAAACATTGCAGGAAAGTTATACGGTACTGGAAGAAATAAAGCCTAAAGTGAACAGCATGGCAACCCAAAAATAAACCAGAACTGAGGCCACCGCAGGGAGGACAGGCCTGGCCTTCAAAAGATGAACAGGAAGGGGAAAACAGCAGCCAGACACATCAGATCTGCATAAGAGAAGAAAAAGAGAAAGAAAAAATTAATACGATTAATAAGAGCAGTTAAGGCGAAAAAAAAGTAGTAAGACTCAATCTAAATGCAGCTGCATCTAGCTGGTATAAATGCAGAGCAATAGCTTTATCTGGAGATAAAGCAGAAGACCAGAACTTGGTAAAGAAGACCAGATCATCAATAAGACTACCAATAGGGCAAGAGGTGTGAGAGAAAATACGATTATTCCTTTCTTTCCATATGATCCAAATCAGCACCATCAACGAAAGATCCCAAGAGATCCTAAAGGATCTATTGACAAAAAGAGACCTCCAACTAGTCCACCAGGACTGGAATGAGGTAGGGACAGAGTTGACAACCCAAACATCCAAACAAATCGTCCACAAGGGGCGAACAAAAGCACAACGCAAAAAAAGATGTCCCGCATCCTCAAAATGAGTAAGAAAAACAGAACAAGATTGCCCAATGGCCAAATTCATCGTATTGAGATTATCAACAGTTAATAATTTGTTGTTAAGAGAGAGCCAAGTAAGAATTTTAACCTTCAAAGGAGCACAACTACTCCAAATAAGCATAGCAAAAGGTGACCTAACACCTCCGAAGTTAAGAAAATTATAGAAAGATTTGACTGTATAAACACCAGAACTGGTCCAACGCCAAGACACATCCTACAAAGCCTGCCAGGAGTAACTGCTTAAACTAGAAAGGAGTTGAACGTAATTAGGCACCAACGAAGGAGGAATGGGTGAATTGAAGGGGATATGCCACTCACAGTTGGGATTGATAGAGACGTGGTATTATGCCACAGTGGCAAAAGGGTTAAGAGCCAACCGATAAAGGTTAGGAAAGACAGAGGCGATCTTGTAATTACCGATCCATAAGTCGGTCCAGAACCTTGTCTTAGAGCTGGTAGCACACAATTTGAAGAGACCACATTGGAAAGGTTCCACCACCTTCCAAACTTCCTTCCAGAAAGGAGAGGCAGCCTAGGAGAGCTTTGGGAAAAAAATCCCAAACCTGATGACAGGAATGGCATTTGTGAATAATAAGACGACCCCAGGATAAATGGTTGTCTTTTAAAATTCTCCATTACCACTTACCCAGAAGAGCTATGTTCTGGTTTCTGAGATTGAGAACCCCCAAACCACCAGCCGACTTAGTAGAACATACCAGCTTCCAGTTGCAGAGATGAGTCCCTGGTCTGTAGCTGTCAGTGCCCGACCAGAAGAATTTTCTTCTGATCTGATCAATCCTTTTGATTACCCAAGAGGGAACGTAGAAAAAGGACATCATATATAAAGAGATCGAAGAAAGAACCGAATTAATCATAATTAGACGATCTCCTTGAGATAGTTGTCTACCAGACCAAACATTGAGTTTGGAAGCCACTTTATCAATCATAGGGAACCAATCTAATTTGTGTAATTTACCCCATTTCAAAGGAATGTCGAGGTACATAACAGGGAAAGAAAAGGAAGCACAGTTGAAAAAATGGGCAATCACGTCTTGACAATTAATAGACCCTCCGAGCCAAAGAACGGAAGATTTATTGAAGTTAATCGATAAGCCAGATGCTGTTTTGAATACGTAAAGAAGCAATTTAAGGTTCCGAAGAGTACAACCATTAGGCTTAGCAAAGATAACAGTGTCATCAGCATATTGAAGGCTAAGAACGCCACGAAAGCTTTGGGATTTTCCCAAACCTTCCATAACATTAGCATCCCAAGCATTACGGAGCAGTTTACTTAAAACATCAACAACAATGGCGAATAAGAGGGAAGAAATCGGATCACCTTGTTAAAGACCGCACTTGCACTTGAATTTGTTCCCCTTTATACCATTAATGAGAATAGAGGAAGTGTTGGCAAAAAGACTGCACTTGATCCAAGCGATCCATTTCAATCTGAAGCCTCTGTGGAGGAGGATATCGAATAGAAAATCCCAACCAACGTTGTCATATGCTTTTTCAAAATTCAATTTTAAGAGAATACCTTCTGAATTGGATCTATGACATTCATAAATAATTTCTTGGGCACAAGAAACTCTATTAAGAATATAACGGTCCTTGATAAAACCAGACTAAGCGAGGTCAATAACGGGAGAGATGACTTGACTGAGACCAATGGCAAGAACTTTCATGATAATCTTAAAAGTAATGTTAAGAAGACTAGTAGGACGGAATGCTTTGACAGAATTAGCACCCAAAATTTTGGGTATACGAACAATGTGTGCGTAATTAATACGATCGAAAGAAAACAGGCCTTGGTGAAGATCAGCGAACAAATCCATGAGATCTGCTTAGAGGTCATCCCGAAATTTTTGGAAGAAACAGGATGGAAAAGCATCAGGACCAGGAGTGGAATCGCTCCTTAAAAAAACGGCCAATTTAATCTCCTCCATGGATCAAGGAGATTCAAGACTAGATAGATCATGATATTCGTCACCATATAGCTGGGCCCAATCGAGGTGGACTGAGCTAGACTTAGGGGTCCCTAAGAGGTTTTTGTAAAAGTTAAGAAACGTGGTATGAAACTCAGAGATGGAGCTGATCTCCATGTCGTTGACTACCAGGGAGGAAATGTGATTGCATCACTGAGGATGCGAAGCAAAGTTATGGAAAAAGGAGGTGTTACTATTGCCCTCCTTGAGCCAACGGATCTTGGCACTATGAGCCCATTTGATGTGATCCAGGTTAAGAAGCTCGGAAAACTGTTGCTTGCATGAGGAAAGATCAAAACGTAAGGCCTCAGAAATGGGGTTGCTCTCTTCCAGAAGGTCTATCGAATTAATCAAAGACAAAAGAAAATTCTTGAAAGCATGAATGTTAGCAAATCTCTTTTTTTTGCCAAATTTTATAATCGTCTTTAACAGCATGAAGTTTGATGAGAATCCGACTAAGGCCATGGGATCCCGCGATCGCAAAAAGGCAACTAGAAATAAGGTTGACAAAAATTTGATCCTGCAACCAAAATTTCTCAAAACGGAATTTGAACGGTTTAGAGAAGTTATAGTGAGAGTGCAGGGCAATGGGAACATGATCCGAATTGGGATTCGGCAGGGCACGGGCAAAGAAATTATGAAATTGGGAGATCCAATTTTGGTAGACAAGAAAGTGGTCGAGCTTTTCCATAGATGGCGCAATCCGCATACTAGACCAAGTAAAAGGTCTACCATTAGTAGGAATTTTGCTAAGATTGAGTGAGAGGATGCAATCGTTGAAGCTTTGTGAGTCAGCTGGACAAGAAGGATTCCCCACTCTCTTGGTGGAAAATCTGGTAACGTTAAAGTCCCCACAAAAAATTCAGCAGCCGGTCACACTGCCTTGAAGGGAATTAAACTCATTCCAGAACAAGTTCCACCGATCAGCCGAAGATGGACCGTAGACCGAAACCACTATAAGGCTACAGTTAAGTACAGTCCAATGAAGGCGAACAATGAGGAAAAAATTAAGTTGGCGAACTGACAAAAGAGAGAAGCTAGATTCCTTAAAACCAAATAGGATTCCCCCATGAGTGCCAACAGCATCCAGCGGAATCTATTTAGCGATAAGGGATCCACCGATGGATCGTAGAATCGCTAGGGAGATGGAATCAAGTTTCGATTCTTGAATCGAAATCATGTCACAACGAGAAGAAGAGATAAGATGATACAAAGCCTGCTGTTTAGTCAAACTCTTAAGACCACGAATATTCCAGGAGATACTAATCATGACAGTGTATTGACTTGTTAGCTCTCAATATTTCAAGGAGACGGATGGAAGCAATGTCCGACAAAGGTGTTGAATCAAAAACAAAGCCCATGCCTGTAGCCAGCTAAAGAAAATCCGAATCAGATAGAGAGTCAAAATGAACTTGGTAAACAGATCCAAGAGCGGGTTGGTCATTATTCTGAGGTACTAAGGGTGAGATATCAAAATTCCGGATTTGCGCTGCTAAAGAAACCTGGGGAGTGTTCAATGAGTGCTTGACTTTTTTGGCACGAATACGTGCGCTGGAACGAATAAAAGGCAAAGAAGAATGAAACCACTTATGAGAGGACGAAGAAGCTAAGTTGGTAGGCTGAATAGGGGAGCTATAAGAGGAAGTCGCTTGATCAGGATGAGCGGGAAAGGTAAAAATACGGGGGAGAGGAGAGATAGGGGGAGTGGGTGGAAGGACAGTGAACCATGTCACTTGAGAAGTGGAATTGGGAATAGAGAGAAGTGCTGGGAGAGACATGGGAGAAGCAGGACTAAGAGGAAAGTCTATTGTTTTTGAGGATTTTTGAAGAAAACCCCCAGTAATAAGAGAAGGGTAAATACAGCGTATGCTAATGAAAATAAATTTCAAAGCGAAAGTAGAGCTAGAAAGAGCTAAGTTGGAAGTATAAAAAGAGCTTGTATCCAAGCTTAAAACCAAATGAAACAACAAATTAGAATGAGAGTTCGAATAAAAACTGAAAAGAGTCGAACTAACAGGGAAGAGTAATTTTCCATTTGGGTTAGAAATAGTCAGATCCTTCTCTTCCTTAGCGAGAAGATTATCGGACTCAATCCATGCATCATTCCCAGAACGGGTAGTGACCGCTGACCTAAGAGGAGAACAAACCAGTTTGTGAGCCGCGGTGATAGAACTTTGCATGGATTGCTTGAATTTATCCCAATCAGAATTGAAATTCGAATTGACATTCCATGTCAGCTATTCGGAGTGGGGATCTGGAGTCATAGCTTCTTTAAATAGAGAGGTTCGAACAGCAAGAGACGTCATGGTAGGGGGCAAAATGGGAAGAGGGGCAGGAGTCATTAGAGGGCAGGCAGTGTCGCCGAAGAACGAACAGTAGAGAGTGGGATAGCGTGAGCATTTGACTGCGAAGCAAGAGCAGGGTTAATCCAGACTAAATTAGGAGGCTTCGCTGGAGATAATTTCTCCGGGATAGGAAGGGCAGCACTCCTACGGGGTAGGAGAAGTTTTTTTTTTAACAGAGTCTTGTGACTGCCCCTTGGCTTGGAAAAGCTAGCAATAGGGAGAGAGGGGACGCCGATAGAAAAGGTTTTGGGAAGAGGACCAACCGCTTTAGAGGACTCAGCAGCTACGGGAGGGCTCGGAGCCGGCAAAGAACTAGAGAGAGGAGAATCAAGATAATTAACAGTGATAGAGAACACTGATGCTTCAACTCTAAGAGAGTAAGCCAGAACTCTGTCAGCCTGTGAGGGGCATAAGAATTCTACCTCCACTTGAAGGCATCCAGAAGCCAATAAGGAAGTCGAAAAGCTGCAGGTCAAATCCCTAATACATTTAGACATATCAGCAACCATATGGGGAGTATCACAGAAGGGAGGTAAGACCAAAATGGTAACTTTGGTGGGAACAGCAAATAGAGTCGGAGGAGAGGAGAGATGATGAATCCATTTGCGAATTGTTAGACTAATAGAGCCGATGAAGAAAGATGTGATAGCCATCAATTCAGCAAGGATTTTGGAGCTGGGGCAAGTAATCACAACATCCCCATTAGAGCATGCATTCACCGCCCATGTCCAATTGGAAACATTGCAAGTATTGCAAAGAAAAGAATCCAAGGAGTAGTTGGAGATGGAGCCACCCTGAAAAGAGACAGATCCGTAATAGTCCATTTTGGACATCATAGCTGTGACTTCCACTACAAAAGAAACTAGATTTCCCGGCATTTTTTGACATCTTTACCGGCATTTTTTTACGCCGGGGAAACTTTCACCGGCGTTTATAATAGCGCCGGTCCAAATGCCGCCGAAGTGAGCGTCGCGGAAACGAAGGGGTCTACACCGGCGGTTTTAATGGACATCGGTAAATGTGGTAACTACACCGGCGGTCATAAAACGCCGGGGTATGTGGGTCTCTGAGTGCCGTTCTTTTACACCCCATATACATTCACCGGCGGTCGTAAATTATTCATTCACCGGCGTTTATGAAAACGCCGGTGTAGAACGAAAGTATACCGGCGGTCAAAGAGCGCCGGTGTATGTGCGTTTATGAGTGCCTGGTTTTCCCTACTTACAAGCACCGGCATGACCAAAAAACGCCGGTGTAGTTATATACGCCGGCGTTTTATAAAACGCCGGTGTACGTCTGTGCCGTTACAGCTGACGACATTCACCGGCGTGTGTGGGAACACCGGTATATCGCACACTCCAACAAATAGATTAGATAGACCGGCGTTTTTTAAAATGCCGATCTAGCTATGCCCGTTTATTTTTGATACTCCGGTTTTCCGTTCGATTTCAATTCACAGTTTCATTTACAAAACCTGTAAATTAATTCTCATAACTGATTCAACCAATTTCGTTGCATATTACTGCGCAAATCACAACCAAACACAAGAATAATTAAAGATAATCAAGTTTCACACGTGTCATATCAACGTCCAAATTCATAGATTAATTAACAGTGTCATAATTAACAAATTAATATAGGGACTAACATCCCAAATATCCAAACAAACCAGTCTGACAAATATCCAAAATATCCCAAATTAAAGGTCTGACATAACTCTCATAAAAAAAACCAGTCTGACATAACAACAGCAAGGAGGAGGACATAAGAACAACAACCATACAGCAAGGAGGACATAAGAACAGCAAGGAGGACCGCAGATTCATACCCCTCGAGTAGCTTCAGCTCTGATCATCAGAATTTCCTTCATCTGGGCGACCGCTCTGTGAAAAAAAAACAATAGTTTAATTGAACAATAGACCACAATACAGAATATACATTTTTTTGAACTTGCAAAAAGAACTACCTGTATCTTAAATTATAAGATCAAAGTGCCAACTGCAAATGGAATTGTTAATGATATATACAGAGGTAAAATAATTACATTGCAATGCTAAAAATCTAGTGCTTAATTTTATTTTTAAATATATCTAAAATAACAAAACAAATGAAAATTCAGTATCTAACTTGAAACCTTTATATTCTCCTCTGATTGGGAATATCCACTATCTAAAACAGTAAAACAAATGAAAATTCAGTATCTAAGCATGTCCTTCATGGATTGTTCAGACAATCCATGAAACTGTCATCGTGGACGGAAACCAAATATAAGAAAAATAAGAAAAATAAGATAGGGCTCATATCAAGTGTATTTTTAGGGAACTGTCATCGTGGAAGGAAACCAAATATAGAAGCCAGAAATGGAAACAGAAAGAAGAAAGGTAGAGACTTTGGATACACCAGGCTAACATAGCGGCATTTTCCTCATCTCTCTCTCATCCCTTGTTTCCCTTCAGCACACGAACACAAAGAGACATCAGCAACAACAGCAAGAGCGACAAGAACAACAATAATAATAAATTATTATGAACAAGATGTCTCTATATGGGTTTCCAGATCTCCACTCGAGCCCACTCTTTCTAATCATAGTCCAATTAAGAACATAGACAACATCCACTAAACAATCCAATCATAGCCCAATCAAAATTTGCCATCCTGGATCTTAATGAAATAAGCTTCATTAACAGTGAAAGAAAATGAGGATGCTAGCAGCATACTTAGTTTGGAAGTGAACCCATTTTTTGTTAAAAAATCATGCCAAAGATGGCAATCAGCGTCATTAACAGTATCTGAAAATGAAAATTTCCATTATCTGAGCTTATATGTTGCTCTACTAATTCACTGTGCCCAACTAAACCTAAAACCCAATTGTTGTGCGTATCCGGAGGATTTTGGCATACGTACCTATAGCATCCTCAGTTCATAGTGAACCCGTTTTGGTCAAAAAAACATGCCAAGATGACAATCAGATGCATGAAAATAAGCTTCACTAACAACAAAAAAAGAAACTGGGGATGCTAGCAGCATACTTAGTTTGGAAGTGAACCCATTTTGTGTTAAAAAACCATGCCAAAGATTGCAATCAGGTTACTTTAACAGTATCTGAAAATGAAAATTTCCATTATCTGAGCTTATATGTTGCTCTACTACTTCTTTAGCCCATCTATATCTAAAACCCAATTGTTGTGCATATCCGGAGGATTTTGGCATACAGCTATAGCATCCTCAGTTCACAGTGAACCCATTTTGGTTAAAAAAACATGCCAAGAAGACAATCAGGTGCATGAAATCAGCTTCACTAACAGTAAAAGAAAATGGGACCCAAAAACATGCCAAGAAGACAATCAGGTGCATGAAATCAGCTTCACTAACAGTGAAAGAAAATGGGGATGCTAGCAGCATACTTAGTTTGGAAGTGAACTCATTTTGTGTTAAAAAACCATGCCAAAGATTGCAATCAGGTTACTTTAACAGTATCTGAAAGTGAAAATTTCCATTATCTGAGCTTATATGTTGCTCTACTACTTCTTTAGCCCAACTATATCTAAAACCCAATTGTTGTGCATATCCGGAGGATTTTGGCATACAACTATAGCATCCTCAGTTCACAGTGAACCCATTTTGGTCAAAAAAACATGCCAAGAAGACAATCAGTTGCATGAAATCAGCTTCACTAACAGTGAAAGAAAATGGGGATGCTAGCAGCATACTTAGTTTTGAAGTGAACCCATTTTGTGTTAAAAAACCATGCCAAAGATTGCAATCAGTTTACTTTAACAGTATCTGAAAATGAAAATTTCCATTATCTGAGCTTATATGTTGCTCTACTACTTCTTTAGCCCAACTATATCTAAAACCCAATTGTTGTGCATATCCGGAGGATTTTGGCATACAGCTATAGCATCCTCAGTTCACAGTGAACCCATTTTGGTCAAAAAAACATGCCAAGAAGACAATCAGGTGCATGAAATCAGCTTCACTAACAGTGAAAGAAAATGGGACCAAAAACATGCCAAGAAGACAATCAGGTGCATGAAATCAGCTTCACTAACAGTGAAAGAAAATGGGGATGCTAGCAGCATACTTAGTTTGGAAGTGAACCCATTTTGTGTTAAAAAACCATGCCAAAGATTGCAATCAGGTTACTTTAACAGTATCTGAAAATGAAAATTTCCATTATCTGAGCTTATATGTTGCTCTACTACTTCTTTAGCCCAACTATATCTAAAACCCAATTGTTGTGCATATCCGGAGGATTTTGGCATACAGCTATAGCATCCTCAGTTCACAGTGAACCCATTTTGGTCAAAAAAACATGCCAAGAAGACAATCAGGTGCATGAAATCAGCTTCACTAACAGTGAAAGAAAATGGGACCAAAAAACATGCCAAGAAGATAATCAGGTGCATGAAATCAGCTTCACTAACAGTGAAAGAAAATGGGGATGCTAGCAGCATACTTAGTTTGGAAGTGAACCCATTTTGTGTTAAAAAACCATGCCAAAGATTGCAATCAGGTTACTTTAACAGTATCTGAAAATGAAAATTTCCATTATCTGAGCTTATATGTTGCTCTACTACTTCACTGTGCCCAACTAAATCTAAAATCCAACTGTTGTGCATATCCGGCCGGAGGATTTTGTCATACGTACCTATATACCATCCTCAGTTCACAGTGAACCCATTTTGGTCAAAAAAACATGCCAAGATGACAATCAGATGCATGAAAATAAGCTTCACTAACAATAAAAGAAGATGAGACATCAGCAACAACAACAACAACAGCAAGAGGGAACCAAATATAGAACAATTGGGTTTTGAATGGAGATTGTAGTCATAGATCAATTCTTCATTGAAGAAAAATACGAATAGGGCTCATATCAAGTGTAGTTTTAAGGAATTGTCATCGTGGAAGGAAACCAAATATAGAAGCCAGAAAGAGGAATGGTAAAGAATGAGGATACACCAGGCTAACATAGCGGCATTTTCCTCATCTCTCTCTCATCCCTTCTTTCCCTTCAGCACACGAACACATAGAGACATCAGCAACAACAGCAAGAGCGACAAGAACAACAACAATAATAAATTATTATGAACAAGATGTCTCTATATGGGTTTCCAGATCTCCACTCCAACTCGTCTCTTTCTAATCACAGCCCAATTAAGAACAATTGTTCACAGTCACTGTTAAAGAAACATATATGCTCAGATTATGGAAATTTTAATTTTCAGATACTGTTAAAGAAGCTGATTTCATGCATCTTATTGCTATCTTTGGCATGATTTTTTAACCAAAATGGGTTCACTTCCAAACTAAGTATGCTGCTAGCATACCAAAATCCTCCAAATCAGTACAACAACACGGCTGAACAAACCTTGTTTGCAGGTCATACAATGTCATCTATACCATGTTATGTGCCAAAGTGGGGTTGGTCATACAATGCAAGGCCGACACGTATTAGTTGTTTGTGAGTATGCAATAGGGTGCAGCTATGAACAGGGCTCATATCAAGTGTAGTATTACGGACTATTATCGTGGAAGGAAACCAATTTAATATAGAAGCCATATATGGAGCCAGAAAGAGGGATGGTAGAGAATGAGGATACACCAGGCTAACATAGCGGCATTTTCCTCAACTTTCTCTCATCCCTTCATTCTCTTCAACACACGCACACAAAGAGACATCAGCAACAACAGCAAGAGGGGGTTGGTCCAACAATAAGTGTAGATTATAATAAACGAGATGTCTCTATTTGGGTTTCCAGATCTCCACTCCAGCCCTTTCTTTCTAATCACAGCCCACTTAAGAAACATAGACGAAATGCTTATAGACGACAGCCACAATGCAGACTCACAAACACTAGTACGTGTCTTTCATGCATTCAAGACCATAATCTCTTTAAAAATACCAATTTAAAGACTTAACGATATTTTTTGACAGTGGGCGGCGTGCTACCCTCACTCTCATATGTTTGACTGCCACTATTATTTAGTGGCTGCTCATCCCCATGGCTCTCGTTGCCATCATTTATATTTACCCTCTTTCCACGCCTCGACATGTTGTACTTGTCAAGGATCCGATAACTTTCTTAGAGATGCAAATTTAATTTATAACATGTTTATAATAACTATCATAAAATTTGTACTTTAGTAGGATTAATAAACCAACATAATTATAAAAAAATTTAAAAAATGAGATCTGTAACAGATTAAATTACAACGATAATTTGGTTCAAATGACACTAAGCATAGTTTAATGTAAATAATACCAAGCAGTAGAAAATAGAAAGATAATTAAACCGGTGTATTAAATTCACAATGAACATATTCGAAATTACAGACATAATATTACAACAAGATTTAAGACATAAAATTACAGACATATAATAAACCCAATTGAAAATCATGTAAACTACAATACGACATCTTCCAGTACATCGCCCTCTTCTCCATCCTTGCGGAGCCAAGTCCCGCAAATTCCAACGTCGGTTGTGTTTACATCAAACACAGGAAACTCAGAAGCAATGTAACTGTTCATGACTTCACCGTCTTCATCTTCTGAAGTATCGCCTAGTTGGAATACATCTCTTGGTTGCATAGGGAGAGCCACATACGATTTTGGTAGGGTTGGATCTTCAATGTAGAACACTTGTTGCACTTGGGATGGAAACACAAATGGCTCATGTCTAATGTGTGTACCGATGTGAATCAATTTTGAGAAGTTTACAACTATGAAGCCAAGCTTATCCTTGTTGTTAGCAAAATTCCTATCAAACTCAGCCCAATCCCTACGAAATAAGACAACAAGGAAATGACCAAAATAATTCAACTCAATGATATCCGTGAGCACTCCATAGTAGTCGAGATCTCCATCTACAGGCCTCGTGTCCGATTTGGAAGCATAACTTCTAGTCTTAGACGTCACTACCATTCCACTATTTTGAGACTTCAAATGACATTCACGATCTTTAGTACGAAATCTAAAACCATTGAATATGTATCCTCCGTATCTTTTGACCATCTTATAGGGACCTTTGGCAAGTACTTGTATTTTAGATGACGCACCTTCAGGACCCAAAGAATGTACCTATTAATTTTGCGCAAATCGTATCAGCACCATAAAAAATGTAGATAGAATGAATATTAACTCGCATAACTGTAATTCACCTACATGAGATTCAAACCACTTATGAAATTTTTCATTCATCAATTTGTTTTGTTCACGTGGTGGTAGTCTTGTTGGTCTAGCCCTTCGTCTGATGTCCCTGACAAATTCGCTAAAAAACAAGCAATTGAAATAAGGAATAAAAAAAGTAAGTTAATATCGAACTCCGCGGTTTTCACTGTATTCAATTTAAATTCAAAAGCAACTTACTTTCGAAATGGTTCCACTGATGCATGGTGGTCTAGCACATATCGATGTGCCTGTTCCCACGCTAAGTTATCTAGCTCAAATGCATCCACTTTACCAACAGTAGTGCCAGCGGTATCAAAAAGATATTGAGCACCATCAAGGTTGTAAATGTCTGGATTTCTATGTGGTCTACTAGAAGATGTCTCCACACCCGACAAATACCAGGAAAAAAAATGTGAGCACTCCTCTGATAGATATCCCTGGGCTATTGACCCTTCAGGATATGCTCTATTTTTCACATAACCCTTTAGCCGGTATAGGTACCTGAACATGTACAATTAATGAATTAGAGCGGATTAGGAGATTAAAAGAAATGAGCTTTTGAAAATTCAATTTCGTAAGATGAATGAATTCTTTTACCTCTCAATGGGGTACATCACCGATAGTGAACAAGACCACCGATTCTGGTTTCACCAGCAAGGTGGATTATCAAGTGAATCATTATAGTGAAGAACGATGGAGGAAATATCATCTCCATTTTACTAAGTGTCAATGCCGCCTGCTGCTCCAATTGGTCCAGATCTTCAACACAAAGCATTCTTGAGCAAATACCTTTATATATGCTACAAAGATCTTTCAGGACAGTAGTGACTTGCTCACACATTGAAGACCCTAGGGCCACAGGAAGGAGATCCTGCATTAGGATGTGGTAGTCGTGTGACTTTAGACCCTGAAGCCTCTTCTCTTTAAAGTTGACACATCTTGCCATGTTAGAAGAATAGCCATCAGGCACTTTAAGTTCAAGTAGTACTTTGCAAAACAATTCCAACTCTGATTTTGACATTGAATAGATTGCAGGAGGTAGGAGTACTTTCCCGTTCGGCAATTCTTCTGGGTGCAACTCATGTTGGATGCCCATTGACTTCAAATCAAGTCGGTTCTTGAGATTGTCCGTTGTCTTCCGATCATCTCCCATAACTGTTCCTATACAATTTTCACCAATATTTTTTCCGATATGCATCACATCTAAATTATGTCGCAGTAAGTTGAATTCCCAATACGGCAACTTGAAGAAAATACTCTTCTTCTTCCATGCACCTAAACTCATCATGTTTTGATCCTCATCTTCGCCATATAGATCGGTCTCCTCACCTTGCTCCGGCCTTGCCCTTTTCTTGCCCTTTGTCCTGACTTCTGGTTCTTTTCCATATTTGAATTGATGACCATTTACCCGCCTCAAAATATCTGAACCAGAAGAAGACCCAGGAGCATGTTCCCACTCGTCGGTACCATCAAATGTCGCTGCCTCTGCCCGAAATATATGTGTGTCAGGCAACCATCTCCTATGACCCATATCGCAAAACTTTCTGCCATTGTACAACCACCTTGAACTAGTTTGGTCAGCACAACATGGGCATGCATAACGTCTTTTAGTACTATATCCAGATAAATTTGCATATGCTGGAAAATCATTGATTGTCCAAGACAACACGGCCCGAAGAGAAAATTTTTCTTTAGCCACAGCATCATAGGTTGGAACACCCACCCACAACTTCTGAAGTTCATCTATTAACGGTTGTAGGTACACATCTATATCATTTCCAGGACTTTTCGGTCCAGGAACTATCATGGACAAAATAAATGAGGACTGCTTCATGCATTTCCAAGGCGGCAAATTGTATGGTATCAACACAACTGGCCATATGCTGTATGCACTACTCATTTGCCTGAAAGGGTTGAAACCATCACTAGCTAGTCCAAGTCTCACATTTCGAGGATCTTCCGCAAAATCAGGATATCTTTCATCAAATTTTTTCCAAGATTGAGAATCAGCAGGATGTCTAAGAATCCCATCATTAGTGCGACCTTCAGCATGCCATTTCGTATCAAAAGAAGTTTTCATAGACATAAACAACCTTTGTAGTTTAGGAATCAAAGGAAAGTAACACAGTATTTTGGCAGGCTTCTTTTTCCTACTTCGCTTAGTAGATCCACTGGCTCCCTCGTCTTGATTTGGTCTTTCTTTCCATTTCGAAGAACCACACACTTCGCAATTCTCCAGACTTTCCTTACCACTCGTGAAAAGCATACAGTCATTTGGACATGCTGCTATCTTCTCATATCCTAAATCAAAAGAACTTAGGAATTTTTTGATTTTATAGGCTGAGTTTGGAATACAGATTTCAGGAAATGCTTCATTCAACAATTCAAGTAGCATAGTGAAGGACTTAGCAGACCACCCGTTTAAACATTTAATCTGAAATAGTCTGACAATGAATGAGAACTTAGAAAATTTGGTGCAATCGCGGTACAACGGAGTACTAGCATCTTCAAGTAACTTAGCGAAGGATCCTTGCTGCTTATTATTTTTAGGGGTGGGGCTAGACATTTCCTCGTCCACCCCACCACCAATCTGGTTTGTTTCTGTTGACTCATTGTGAACTTCAGTTGTTGGGTTATTGGTGTGGAAAGGAACATTATGAATCCCCATGGCATCTTGTAACAAAGCATGCATCTCATCGGAAACGCTTAAGTCTTCGTTCACTAAGGGCTCAGCTTCATTTTCTAATACAACCGGACGAACAGGAGCTGACGTATGATCCTCTCCAGGACAAAACCACCTTGTGTACCCTTGAAGAAAACCGTTGACAACCAAGTGTGTATGTACTACGTCACATGTCCTCAGCATACAATTTGTACACCGGAGGTATGGACAAAGGATTAGGTTGGGATCACGGGAATGTCGTTTGGCAAAGATAATAAAATCTTTAATACCATCATGGTACTCCTTGGATAATCATGGTTTACTAATCCAACTTCTATCCATTATATCAATAGCACACAATCTGAAATTAAAATTTGATATATTAAATAGTAATAACAGTAAAAGGCATTTTGTATATTAAATTTCACCTATTTGAAAACCATCCCTATCTGTAAATAAATAAACGATATAATCTTTAACTGTAAAATAAAAAAATTGTGGTTCCCAAAAATGTACAAAAAAAAACTACATCTTAACACAATCTACTCTATTCACATAACCCTAAACTACCTTTTGTGGAGATTATCACAACCACCTTAGTGGTATTTTATCGCACACCCTGTGTTCGAGCATAAAAAAAAATTGACTATAGTCTCCCCTGTATTTGGCTTTCCGTTCAAGGAGATGATGATGGTAAAGGGTATTTTGCTGATGAAGAGGAATCGGCCGAATAATGAGCGCGTCGTGCTGTAACTACGGTAACAAGAAGGTCTGATGACTCATGAACTATTCTGTTCATGGCTACTAATAATCACTTATCTCATAATAATAATAATAATAATAATAATAATAATAATAATAATAATAATAATAATAATACTAAACAAAAGAAACTAATATGGCTACTAATAAGTTTTTCTGAAATAATTCTTCATCCCAACTAAATCATTGATGCTTGTAGCGCCAAAAGAAACCTGCACGAGGTTTGTTCAGCCCAAATCTTGTACAGATTTGGAGGATTTTGGTAAAAAACATGCCAAGATGCCAATCAGATGCATGAAATCAGTTTCATTAACAGTAAAAGAAAAATGATAATGTCTAGTATGTAAGCATATATTTTTCAGAGTGAACCAATTGTTGTACATATCCGGAGGATTTTGGTATACAGCTATAGCATCCTCAGTTCACAGTGAACCCATTTTGGTCAAAAAAACATGCCAAAATGACAATCAGATGCATGGGATAAGCTTCATTAACAGTAAAAGAAAATGAGGATGCTAGCAGCATACTTAGTTTGGAAGTGAACCCATTTTGTTAAAAAATCATGCCTAAGATGGCAATCAGCTTCTCTAACAGTATCTGAAAATGAAAATTTCCATTATCTGAGCTTATATGTTGCTCTACCACTTCTTTAGCCCAACTAAATCTACAAACCAATTGTTGTGCATACCCGGAGGATTTTCGCATACGTACCTATACCATCCTCAGTTCACAGTGAACCCATTTTAGTAAAAAAAACATGCCAAGATGACAATCAGATGCATGAAAATAAGCTTCACTAACAACAAAAAAAGAAACTGGGGATGCTAGCAGCATACTTAGTTTGGAAGTGTACCCATTTTTGGTTAAAAAATCATGCCTAAGATGGCAATCAGGTTATCTAACAGTATCTGAAAATGAAAATACCCATTATCTGAGCGTATATGTTGCTCTACTAATTCTTTAGCCCAACTAAATCTAAAACCCAATTGTTGTGCATACCCGGAGGATTTTGGCATACGTACCTATAGCATCCTCAGTTCACAGCGAACCCATTTTGGTCAAAAAAACATGCCAAGATGACAATCAGATGCATGAAAATAAGCTTCACTAACAGTAAAAGAAGATGAGGATGCTAGCAGCATACTTAGTTTGGAAGTGAACCCATTTTATGTTAAAAAGTCATGCCTAAGATGGCAATCAACTTCTCTAACAGTTTCTGAGAATGAAAATTTCCATTATCTGAGCTTATATGTTGCTCTACTACTTCTTTAGCCCAACTAAATCTAAAATCCAATCATTGTGCATATCCGGCCAGAGGATTTTGGCATACGTACCTATAGCATACTCAGTTCACAGTGAACCCATTTTGGGTAAAAAAACATGCATGCCAAGAAGACAATCAGATGCATGAAATCAGCTTCATTAACACTGAAAGAAAATGGACATGCTAGCAGCATACTTAGTTTGGAAGTGAACCCATTTTTGGTTAAAAAATCATGCCAAAGATGGCAATCAGGTTATTTAACAGTATCTTAAAATGAAAATTTCCATTATCTGAGCTTATATGTTGCTTTACTACTTCTTCAGCCCAACTAAATCTAAAACCAATTGTTGTGCATATCCGGCCGGAGGATTTTGGCATATGTACCTATACCATCCTCAGTTCACAGTGAACCCATTTTGGGTAAAAAAACAAACATGCCAAGAAGACAATCAGATGCATGAAATCCGCTTCATTAACAGTGAAAGAAAATGCGTATGCTAGCAGCATACTTAGTTTGGAAGTGAACCCATTTTTTGTTAAAAAATCATGCCAACGAGGGCAAACAGGTAACTTTAACAGTATCTGAAAATGAAAATTTCCATTATCTGAGCTTATATGTTGCTCTACTAATTCAGTGTGCCCAACTAAATCTAAAATCCAATTGTTGTGCATATCTGGCCGGAGGATTTTGGCATACGTACCTAGAGCATCCTCAGTTCACAGTGAACCCATTTTGGGTAAAAAACAAACATGCCATGAAGACAATCAAATGCATGAAATCAGCTTCATTAACAGTAAAAGAAGATGAAAATTTCCAGTATCTAAGCATATATTTTTCTATTAATTCTTCATCCCAACTAAACCATTCATGTTAAGGAAATCAAGATGAATAATCTGAAAAAAGCTGCTTTTTTTGAAAAATAAGGGAAATCAAGAGATGATACCGAAGAGAGAGAGAGAGAGCGGGGCGACGAGGGCGGGGACGTAGGAGAGAGAGAGAGAGCGGGGCGATCGCCGATTCACCTCCAAATAGAGAGAGGGAAGAGGAAAATCGAAAATGACGAAGGGAAGAAGGGACGATTTCGAAAGGTCGAAGGCCGTCGAAGAGGACGAAGCGGCGGAGGCAAACGCGCGGGAAGTAGAGCGAGGAAGGAGGGAAACGAAGCGCCCCCCTTTTTTTTGGGGGGGGTTTGGGAAAATGGCGAGCGAAAGATTAGGGTTCGCGGGTTTTATCGCAGTTATTCACCGGCGTTTCAATTAGACACGCCGGTGAATGTGTCCGTATATTCGCCGGCGTTTATAATAAAACCGCCGGTGAATAATACACTTCACCGACGTTTTTAAGTAAAACACCGGTGAATACGAAGATTGACCGGCGTTTTAAATCGACCGCCGGTGTATAACCATCCCATCTGGCGCCCAATTCCTATTCGCTCCCTACCCCGGCGCTACTAGTAAAACGCCGGAGAATATTCGCCGGTAAAACCAGTTTCTTTTGTAGTGTTCGGGATAGGGGACATAGACTAGACTGACAGGAGACCTATCACTGAGAGGGGCATGAGCAACAGGAGGAGACGTTGCAGAAGATAGGGGTAGGGAGTTAGCAGCGAGAAGTTGTGACGGGGGGGGGGGGGGGGGGGGGGGTCGAAGGAGAGCTGGTTCAGCGGATAATTTGATCCTCTTGGACTTGGTAGCCTGGAGGTCAGATAGCTTAGCTTGGAGAGCAGGGAAGTCCAAAGCTAACAGAACTTGGTCGGAAATGGTAACGCCCACAGAAAGACCAAGGAGTTGCTGTAGAGCAAAACACCTATTATGAGAGTGGCTGGATTTTAGACAGAACAAGCACTTCATTTTGGACAAGCAGAGCCTTGAGATGCCCTAATTGGAGACAGTGAAAGCAGCGTAGGGGAAGCGGTGGTAAAGAGGGAAAGGGCTTAGAAGCTGAAGTGGTGGAAGAGGAAAGGAGGCGGGAAGAAAGAAGAGCCGAAGGCTGTGGAATGTTCTGGCGATTGGGTTGGGCCTCACTAAAAGCCAGAGGGGGCTTCTTTAATATATATTTTTTTTAACAATATCAACCCAAGATGGGCCCATCGTATAGTCCAAGCCCGAAGAAGGGGAATGGACAACTGAACAACCGAGAGAAAAAACGAGAACTATAGAGATCGAAGAGGAGGCAAAGAAACTGAAAATGTAATCGAAGAGACAGGGGCTGAGACAGAAGAGAGGGAGGAATAAGAAGAAGAACAAGCACCAAGAACAACACCAGAATAAGCACAAAACACCAGCAATGCGAACTAAGCAACAAGTCAAATCGTGACTAAAAAAGGCCCCAAAAGAGAAAACAATATAAAACTAGAAGGAAAGAAACAAACTTAAGAATGTATAGAAAACGAAGGGAGAAGAAGACTTACAGTGGTAATGGTAAAGGGGAAACACATGTTGCCTTACAGTGGAGAAGAAGACTTACAATATTGTTTTTTAAATATTGAATAGTACAAAATCGCATTCTTTCTTCCTAATTCCTAACATGGATTCAAATACTCTCCAATAAATTTAAACATTGGAGGGATCCAGTGATCCATCGAACCACATATCAAGGGGATCAAAAAAGGAGAAGAGATTTTTAAGGTGGATGTGTGGATTTTTTTCCCAAAACGACCTACTTTTTGAAAGTTTTTCCCAAACCGACCTACTTTTATTTTTAATTTCCAAAACGACACACTCGGTCTTTGAAAGACCGAGTTTAGCACAAAATAACTCGGTTTTTCAAAGACCGAGTGTTAGAATTCGATTTTTCGAATTCTAACACTCGGTCTTTGAAAAACCGAGTTATTTTGTGCTAAACTCGGTCTTTCAAAGACCGAGTGTGTTATTTTGGTAAATATTTTCAAAAGTGGGTTAGTTTGGTAAATACTTTCAAAAAGTGGGTCATTTTGGTAATAAGTTCGGCAAATTTGGCAATTCTAATGAAAGTTCTGTAAAATACTAGTTTAACTGATATTTAAGAATTTCCCGTTATTTTTGTGATAATAAATTATTTAAAATTAATCAACCACATATAATTTACGGAATTTCTTTTGTAATTTGTTTTATTATCTAGATACAATGAAACAATTAATTAAGTGTTATAAATAAATTAAGTGTGAATTGTCTATTGAACTCCCCCCCCCCCCCACTCTTTCCACATTGTGTATCAGAAATGTTATATTTTGATCTCGTCTTTTTATTTCTAATTATGCATATAATTTTATTATGTTCTTATTTTTCAAAGCTCTTGATAATAATCAACAAGAATTACTTGTCATGAGTTTTGGATGTTGAAATTCATTTGAATACCAAAAGTCTCAAAGAGACAATTGATGGATTCAAAGAATCATCTAAATGAGATCATACGAAAGATATAACGAAAGCTATAATTTTCTTTTGTCACAATCTCCCTGAAGGAGTGAAAGATGATTGTATCAAAATCAATGATCCTGAAGATCTCTTGAAATTTAAATAAAATATTATTCATCTAGCAAAAGGAATTATGTGAGAATTTGACATATCAAAATTAAAGATCCCGAAGATCTCTCGAAATGAAGAAAATATTGTTTGTATAAT
The DNA here is from genome assembly GCA_017893485.1 of Hemerocallis citrina. Lineage (NCBI taxonomy): Eukaryota > Viridiplantae > Streptophyta > Magnoliopsida > Asparagales > Asphodelaceae > Hemerocallis > Hemerocallis citrina. The sequence goes on along the minus strand of CM030359.1, from coordinate 233,954,462 downwards.
AATAATACAATGAGTATGAATTGATGACGATCCTGTAGATCTAAATATGTATAACTGTGGCTAACTATAAATGTATGGAAAAATGACGATTTCGTCTTATATTTTGGACATGCTACATTCCCCGAAGTGAATGTGATGCTATATAGATTTGGTACTTGGTACGATTAAAGCAGGGTCTTATGCCAGGCTGAACTAAGAAGCTAAAAGTTTCTCTTTATCATCTAATCCAAGGTTATTTCTTTTTAAAATTTTGTTTCAAGATTTGTTCAGATTACTGCTTACCCTGTTTAGATATGTTTCTCCATTCACTTCACTTAAAACTGCTTTTTTTATATAGAATTCGTATCAAACCACACACACACTCTATAACTGCCTTTTTACTTTCACTTAACTAGGACATGAGTAGTTTGATGAAATTGTTATGAGAACTTCATATATTATTCAACCTTATGAAGTACGTAGAAGAAAATTGATGACTCGTGTAGACCATGCACAGTACCATTTAACTCTTGTGTAGATAAATAATAATTTGACAAGCAAAGGAGATTTCCACTGTTAATTTACTGCAATCTTGTAGAACCTACATGAATTTACCTCGCCACTGTAATATCCATTTGTGAAATATTTGTCTTTTGAGCTGTAATAGATTTAGTATTGACATGAACTAGATTATAAATTCTGGTTGCTTTTCTTATTCATCATATTTGGCTGCAATTTAATGCTTTTATGGTTGCAATTTTCTTATTCATTTTATTTGGTTGCAATATTTTATATGGTTGTCTTGCTGCTTTTGAATCAATGGGTAAGATAACCATTGGCTGACTAATGCTAATCTTAGTTATTTTTCTTTTCACTTTAAACAATTATTGTACGAATGAACAATTAGAGGAACTTCATATGATTGAACAATACTGCATAATGTCTTTTGAATTTCTTCTGTAATAATATATGTGGTAAAAGTATATTACCTAGCATTTTGTGTAAGTACTAATCACTCGCAGAAGTTTATTTGCTATATATATGTCTCATGCAAAGCTTTAAGGACTCCAAGCATATTCTTTTACAGAAGCAATGATTAGCTAATTCAATTCTAGGTCTTCGATGAAGTGCAAGAGTAAAAAGATCACTTAACTGATAACTATCCAGGTCGAAATGTGTGGATTTATCTGTTCGATCTGTAAAGAATGACTATGATTGAAAACTGATCCTAATGTATTAGGATTGCTTGGAAAATATGAATACTTTATGTTTTGAAAGGTTCTTGTGGGTGTGGTTTTGATGTTCTTGTGGGTTACATCAAGTTGGGACAAATGTCTTGAAGACATTATTACCACACACACTCTATAATACATAAGATTATTCAATTACCATACACTAATATTCATACTAAATTTTGTCCAAAACTAAGGAAAGAAAATAATTCGAATATGATATAACTCTATATGAATGTCATCTTTCAACTATATTTATCTTCTCAATATAAAACTTAATTAGTTGTTTCATTGTATCTAGATAATAAAACAAATTACAAAAGAAATTCCGTAAATTATATGTGGTTGATTAATTTTAAATAATTTATTATCACAAAAATAACGGAAAAGTCTTAAATATCAGTTAAACTAGCATTTTACAGAACTTTCATTAGAATTGCCGAATTTGGCGAACTTATTACCAAAATAACCCACTTTTTGAAAGTATTTACCAAACTAACCCACTTTTGAAAATATTTACCAAAATAACACACTCGGTCTTTGAAAGACCGAGTTTAGCACAAAATAACTCGGTTTTTCAAAGACCGAGTGTTAGAATTCGATTTTTCGAATTCTAACACTCGGTCTTTGAAAAACCGAGTTATTTTGTGCTAAACTCGGTCTTTCAAAGACCGAGTGTGTCGTTTTAGGAATTAAAAATAAAAGTAGGTTGGTTTGGGAAAAACTTTCAAAAAGTAGGTCGTTTTGGGAAAAAAATCGGATGTGTGGTGGGATAGATCACATGACCCCTCCATTGATTAAATTCACTGGAGATTATCTAAATCTATAGTTAGAAATTTGTTTTTGCCTTGTTTCTTGTGTTTTGATGCAGTTGACCATTGGAGAAGAATTTAGCATTTGATATTTCACTAGTTTTGAGGTTGAAAATTCTATGATCTCACTCAAAAAGTGATACCAAAACAAGCCCTTAGGACATTTTCGTGTTTTCAGTATAGTAAGTGGTCAATTAACAACATACGCTTGTTCTTAGTTAATGTACACTAGTATCAGGCACACGTGCACGTGGAAAAAATTGGAAGATAATAAAAAGGGTAAGAAGAAAATAATTTCCAAACCGATCCACTTTCGAAAATATTTACAAAACAGGTCCACCTTCTAAAATATTTACCAAAGTTAGTCCATAATTAAACAGAAAATAATTTCAAACTGATCCACTTTCGAAAATATTTACCAAACAGGTCCATTTTCGAAAATATTTGCCGAAGTAACCCAACCCGTGCGTTGCACGGGTTGGGTTACTGACTAAGGAGTTCTCCCATTATAGTATTAGAGATAGATACATAGATAAGAAACTACAACGCTTGCATTCTCGTATTATATTGATACAATTTCATGTTAATCCAACAGGAAGTTTGAGAAGAAGACCTATAAAGGCCTAAATGCAAAGATAAAAATAAATAAAACAACTGTAAGGGCATATAATTTGTTGGGTTATTTTCTAATGAACTCCCATCATCGCGGCCATTGAAGGTAGCTTGGTGTTCTTCTTTGGCATTGGATTTAGTGGTTGTAAATCACCCTGTGGGTGAACATGGTAATTGTGCAAAAATTAAAAACTTAAATAAATGCGTAAAGTAAGAAAATAGAGTTAAAGAAAGTAAACAGAACAAGCACGAAAGACACAGCGATATAATGTGGCTCGACCCCTAAGTTTACGTTCACACCACCTACTTGTAGCAATTCTTCGCCACAAGCGTTCCATTATACTTTAAACCCTTGTGCAGTGATTCTCAAAATTCAGGCCGAAAGTCCTATTACACCCACATGATTTCTATGAATAAGCCCTGTAACACTCACCGAAGTGGAAGAAAAGAAAAACTCTCAAGATCTATAATCATCTTGACTGAAAAAAATAATAAAAGCACACACAGTCGGATCGTTGAATGAATGATTAGTTCAGAAGAATAATGATAGAAAGGGGTGAAGAATACTCAGTGAATTCACTTTTATTTATAGAGTGAGGAAATGTATCTTTCCAAAAATAAAAAGATATTTCCGAAATAGTCAAAACTGTACGAGTACGTTCGACCGCACTTTTGAGCAATCAATTGTTCATGTAACTCCCCGAGTTCCCAATACCCGAAACCCGAGACACAAGCCAGAATCTTTCCTTCAAATGAGTCCATACAAAGAAAATCATAGAAAATTTAAAATTTTATATTGCCACCAAAAATGTTATTACAAGTACAAATTTTGTACAACATAGAGTTACATCACGAATTCATATAAATTACATTCAATAAATTTACTATACAACATTACAATCTCACAATGTACAACAAACAGAAAACTCTGCAACACACTAGACAACAACTTCCAAAAATTGCTCCCTGCTGCTCGAGTCTTCTGCTCCAAGATTAGCAATCCAGTAACTCAACAGACTGTGGGCACGTCAGTTAAATGCAGCTGACGCAATGCTGATAAAACCAGCGACTCTCCAAAACTCAACAATTAAGATTGATACAAAAGAAAAATGTGCAAGCAAATCACAAGTGTTAGTGTATGTCATACCCTGGAGTCTAATGCACAATTCCAAAATGCACATAATGCACTTACTCTAAATGCAATTCATTTGGAAACGTGTGCATCCCATACTACATACTCCCCTAACTAAAACTTCAATGGAAACGTATACATCTCATACTACATACTTCCGAAGGAGTTCGCTTTCATCTGATTGTAGGGTTTGATCCCTCGCGATGCATCATACTCTTGTACTCTTTTCCGTTCCTGAAATTCATCTAGTGACTGATGAAGTTGTAGATGTGCGGTCTAATTCCGCCACTGCAATCGAAAATGGTCATTTTACTATGCCATGATACTGGAACCCTGTGGGCCATTTTCCGCTCATGGACAAAATGTCGGTCCCTACGGGTTGTTTCCCACCCCACGGTCTAAAAGTGATTCCTCTGACCGGTCCCTATGGTCCTTTTCCGTCCCCAGGAAAAAGTCGGTCCCTGCGGGCCTTTACCACCCCTGATCCTAAAATAGTTACTCTACCCGGTCCCTGTGGACCTTTTCTGCCCCAGGACAAATGTCGGTCCCTGTGGGCCGTTACCACCCCCGTTCTTATCACTAGACCCCAGGAATAAACAGACGAGACTACGTCGCTCATCCCCCTTACCAGGCGAGACGGTGCCGTACGTGTCCCCTTGACAGGTGAGTACAACCACCTGATTAGTGCCTATCATATCAATACATAAGACGGCTAAAGATTTGGCCCAACTTGGCCAAGCGATATTCGACCTCCGTCGATTGCCAACGCCCTCTTGCTTGGATCTCAACCCCGTCTCCGGCTCGCAATCAATTCCTCATTGGTTAGTGATCCGCCAGCACCTGAAGACTGTCTTCATCCATAGCACTCGAGGTAAGAAAAATTATTAATCATCAAGGGTCAAAATGGATAGATAGGCATAGGGTGATAACCATTACCCTAGGCAACAACAAGCTAATATATATAGCCAAATATATAACAAACAGTGGACACTCACAAGTCCGATTCAACATGTTCAATTCATGATTCACAAGCTAATTTACAGCTGTCTAACTCCAATTATGGCCTTAATATGACCATAACTTACATACATCCAAAACAGTAAGCTATTTGTAACACCCCGTAATTTTCCAAGAAGAGATTTGAGAATATTGTCCATTATCAGATTTGAAAAAAAATAAAATAATATATAAATAATAATGCATATGATCAAGAGTCACCAATTCGGTTAATCACCTTTTGACAGGCAGCCTGTGGTGGGCAGTTGTACTACATAGTATCTAATTTGTTTTCTAAATTGTATAAATTGTCTGAGCTCGAGGTAGGGGCATTACAAATGGTATCAGAGCCGACTTTCGATACCGAGTGTGGGTAAGAGTGGGCGAGATGTATGTCTGAGATGGAGCTAGCAGATGTACGGGTATGCCTGAGAGGGAGCGAGGTGGCAGCCTGAAATAATGGACCACCCGCAAATTCGGGGTACGGTGCAGCTAGCAGAATCAAGGTACTCCACTCCACATCGGCTAGAAAGGAGATCCTGCACTAGATTATGCATGTCTCGTGCTCAGCGAGGATGCTGATTTCTGAAGGGGGGTGTGAGTAACACCCCGTAAATTTCAAAGATGATATTTGAGAATATTGTCCCACATCGGATATGAATAAAAATAGAATAATATATAAATAATAATGCCTATGATCAAGAGTCACCAATTCGGTTAACCACCTTTTGAAAGGCAGCCTGTGGTGGGCAGTTGTACTACATAGTATCTAATTTGTCTTCTAAATTGTATAAATTGTCTGAGCTCGGGGCAGGGGCGTTACACTATTGGAATAACAAACAAATACACTGCGGTAAGAAGATATGACACGAGTTGTTCAAATCTCAAAACACATTAGGTGTCAACAAGAGCAACTTCAACAAGATCAAACATGACTCAAACGTCACACAAAAGACATTCGAAGTCATAATCGGAAGCCTCAGTACGAAGAAAACATACATTCAACCAAAACAGTGAATTAACAATTCACTGCAGCTGTCTATTTTGGAAAAATCACCATAAATAATATACACGATGAAATTTCAAGTTCTTGGACCCTTTGGAAATATCATTAAGTCTACTTTAACTTCTTAGTTGAAACTTTCTCAAAATATTTCATTTAGATAAAGAAAAATAGCCAAAAATGAGTGGTCTGTAAAACCTCCAGATCTGATGAAACTATCAACTCGTCACACAGTAAAACTCCTTTAAAAATATTTCAAAACTTTATAATATTTGGCATAATTTCTCTAGACACATAGTATCAACACATATTCGAAATTTGCCTTGAAACTCCAATCACACAGAGAGTTATGACAATTTGAATAGGTTGTAAAATTACTAACAGAAGCTACCATGTTTCTTAACCACTGCAGCAAATTATATTTAAAAGAAATACCAAATCTTGTTCAAAAATTACGAAACTTGGTAGGGAGGTTGCAGACACATAGAAGAACCTTACATAAAATTTCAGCTCATGAATCCATAGTTCGAAAGTTATGAAATTTCAAACTAGGTAAAAATACGAAGACAGAACCGAAAATAGTTCACATACCAGTGTTGCATTTTGCATTTTATAAAAGTATCCAACATTCTCCAAAAATTATGAAATTTGGGGAAACTGATAAAGACATGTAAGATCACATACCTTTAAAATTTTCAACTCTAGATTCATAGTATGAGTTATGATTTTTGCAAGTGAAGCATGTCAAAATTCAATACAGCAGAAATTTTCTCCCCAAACAGCAATTAAATGGAATTTATTAAAATATCAAACAATATTCAAAGTTAACGAGATTTGGTTGAGTTCTTAGGCACACAATCAAGATACTACCATAAAAAGTTGAAGTCTAAATTACAACATAGCACAAAGTTATGAATTTCCTAATCAAACATGCTTATCTCAGCACAATATTCAATCTTTCTATATCAATTGGCATTCTTAGCTCATATAACATAAGTTAGAACATGCAAGATTTTACTCACACCATCCGAAAAGCCTAAAACAACAACTTAGCATTCATCACTCAAAAATATAACATTCATATGCATAGAGTTGAGAAAGTCACCCACATATGAAGCTTTTGTTGATTTTCTTCTTCTCTTTCTCCTTATTTGGCTCTTCCACCTCCTAGCTCCTAGCTCCTTGCTCCTAGCCTCCATCTTCTTGAATTCTTTGCTCTCCAATTTTCAAGCCAATTTGAAGTAGAATTAAATTTGAAGAGATTGCAAGAAAATAAGAAAAAGTAGAGCTTTTTTTAAGAAGAAAGTTTCTAGGGTTAGAAATGGAGAAAAAATGAGATGAGAGATGGATTTTTGGGGTGTTAAATAATGAAGGGGGTGAAGGCAGGCAATTTAGCTTGGGGGTGAGATAAGGGTGAGTGGAGTGAGGGGGTGACCATACCCAAAGAAGCCCATAGTTTAGGATCAGTGGTTTGGGTTTGCATTAGTGGTTTTTAGGGTTTGTATGGATAATTATACAAAATACACACACACACACACACACACACACACACACACACACACACACATACAGGGAAAAAGGGGTATGAGCAACTTGCTCATTTAGTAAATAAGCAATTGATGATGTGGCATACATGTGATTGAAAAATTCTTAAAAGGATTAGTTGTCCAATGTGTCACATGCATGCCACATAATGAATTGCTCATTTACTAAATGAGCAAATTGCTCATATCGCTTTTACCCATATATATATACATGATAAATGCATACATATTCTCAAAAAAAAAATATTTGTATGTATATATAAAAATATAGTTTATCATTATAGAAATACTATACGTTCCGTCTCGATTATAGTTGAGACAAACGTACAATTTAATTGATAAATATCTCAACTCTGGTTCAACAATTGTACCATTGTTGGGCTCGAAACATATTAAATAATATGTCCCAATATTTACTCAATTAAAACAATTTTTAAAAATCCATTAATACGGAAAACTCTGAATTGTGCACGGAATAATGAACAAAATAGTTATATACTATTTTGCGGGATCTTACAGTTCACCGTTTAACTCGAGAGTCGAGAGGTGACCGATCAACTGACTCACTTTTATACTATAGTGAGCGGTCGGCGATTGTGACGGTCGATCGACATATTGTACAGTCGAACGCTATCGTGCAGATTCAACATTTATTTAGCGAATCCAATTTATATTTTTTTCTGAATACTAATCAATCAATCAACGATTCTTTACATAGTATTTTCTCACAAAAAAAGAAATAATAATTGATCATTGCTGACTTTCTAGATGATTTGAAGTACATGTTTCTTGAGTTGAAATCTTCTTGATATTTGCAATCTTTTTTGATGCATTCCTCTTTTGCTTGATTGTTAATCTTTTTGGAACTTTGTTTTGAATTACATTTTCGGTAAAATTTTGTAGATCTCAACTGAAAATATTAGTCTTAATAATATGTTTTGTGCATACCAAATTTAAGGTTAACAATCTCCCCCTTTTGGTGTGAACAAAACATACCTTAGAATTTAAAATAAAGATATTCAAATGCTCCCCCTTAATCCAATACTCCTCCTAAATTCATGCACATAAGAATATAATAAATGTGTGGTCATGGTGCATCCTATATGCAAAAACATGCATTCATAATTTTGAGTAAAAATCATTCAATTTGTGGGAGATGCATATTTGGGAAACGTACTTACAAAAAAGACACAATTTTGTTACATTTTAGAAAACACTAGGAAAATCTACTTACATAATACCATTGATCACGAAGCTCTTTGATATACAATGAGAGTTACATGATATCATAGATTTGAGATTTCACCATTACAAAGTACGTAATTTAGGGGAGATGTGATTTGCCAATAAATATAGATTAAACATAAAATTAAATTCTAATATTCTCCCCCTTTTTAGAAAACACCAAAAAATTGTCAAAAAATTTCATTTGTCAAAAACATGTACATAAAAATTAAAGAGATGCACACACAAAAAGATATAGACGCAATGTATTTACCAACTACAAGAATCAATGGCTAAATTATGGATGATAGAACAAAAAGGAAGAGCACGATTGCAGAAGGAAGCAAAGTTCATAGTCCAAATAATAAATGTTGCAAGATCAAATTTATATTCGCCCAAGATGGGGAAAATGATGAAAGATTGATCGACAAAAATTTCAGTTTTATCATTGCTCCTAGGCCAAATGTCGGCATTTACAATCTTATTTAAGACACGGGCTTCATCCGTGAAATCGGTCGGTTTAGGTCGTGCAACGATGACGAAGTCGGGTTTAATGATCATGGATTTTACAGTGCTTTTATCACGGTCAGGTTTATATTCAAGAGAATTAAAATCTAGATTATAGGACACAAACTCACCCTCGAAAATGTTGTGTCATGAACAAAAATAATCGAGGGTAATTAAAATGTTGTTTCATGTTGTTTCCAAGAATAATCGAAGAGAGTGTGAGATCAGCGTCCTTAATACCTTCTAGATTTGCATAAAATTGACGTGTCAGAGATTTCGAGTGGGTTCTATGGATGGTTAGATATTCTTCCCACCCAAATTCTCAGAGAATTTTAACCATGTTATTAAATTGGCCTCTTAAGAAACCTCAATCAATTGGATGACTAGGTGCAACAATAGTAGTGATAAGAGTATGGAAATAGAGATCAACACAGTTTTTATTTCAATAAATAATTCCCTCCCTAGATACAAGTTTAGAAGTTGAAGCAACGACCTTCTTACTCTTTGTAACACCCCGAATTCCATTTACATGTAATTCGTAGCACAACAGGATCTTTTTACTTCATTTCGTACAATTTTACAAGGAAATTAAAAACTTTTTATTAAACAACACTGTTCATATCATCAATGCAGCGGAAATTACAACAAAGAAATATACAAATTAAACATCAACAACTGAAATCATAATAATAGTCTTTAACATCAATTCATCTTCATGCCCTTTTGCTAATCCAAGTCCTGCACTGGAAAAACTGTGGGCACGTCAGTTGCTAACAATCGACGCAATGTTATGAAACAGCGATCCTCACTATGCCGTAATATGACAGTTCTCTTACTTTAGCAACCACGAACTTGAATGCATATTAAAGTGTAACAGAGTGACTATCTTAAATATGTCGGTGTAAGATATGACTTAATGGCTAATGCAGATTTACACTACGATGCGCTAATGCATACTTGTTCGGATTCTATGCATCCCACTCTACATAAGTCTGAGGGCAAGCCCTTATCGTACTCCTCAATATAGGGTTCAATCTCTCGCCAAGAATTTCTACTACGGTTACTAATGTATGTTTTAGATATCCTGTGAGCATCTAGTACCACCCTGGTAATTCTTGAGTATCGCACTCCCACTTCAAGTGATTTTGGACACACTACCTCACACCCAGTAATTCTGGAGGTGAATACCCACACCGTGAGCTATGACCCCGATAATTCTTGAGATTCATTCTCGCATCGCTAGTGATTTTCGGCCATCACGCTTAACACCCCGATAATTCTGGAGACGAAACCCACATCGTGATGTCATCGGTAACCTCATCACATAAATACCCTACGAGCATCGCCTTAATCCTAGTAATTCCAGAGTAATATCCCCCCCCCCCCCCCCCCCCCCCGCGCGTGCGAGCCTCAACCTCGGTAATTCTGGAGATACCTCTTACTGTGCTATCTAGGCCCTCATACTCATGTTTGCCCATACTTAATCACATCACTCCTTAGTGCATATCCTTAGGTTTTAGTTTTAAGTCATCATAACCTCGAGCTAGCTTGCCATACTGGACTTAAATCAACACAGGTGAAAGTCAGCCCACACTGGCTACTTCTCAAAGAGAGAGTCAACCCACACTGGTTACTCCTCAAATTCTCATTTAATCATAAATGCCGGTTACCAAGGGTCTCGCCTAGCCTCTAGACTAACATCTTTCATGTTCAACAACTGGGGTATGCATACCCTCATGATTCATATTTTTCATTATTCATATTTCACCCAAATCCTTTCATTCATTCTTATTTATTCATCAAGAAGTAAAATCTCAAATTATTCATTTTAACAATGCTCTTTCATAATCATCTAAACTTTCTCCATACAAAGTTAATTAAGATTAAAACACAATCTCTTTGAGATTCATCTTTAGACACACTGCCTCACACCCAGTAATTCTGGAGGTGAATACCCACACCGTGAGCTATGACCCCGATAATTCTTGAGATTCATTCTCGCATCGCTAGTGATTTTTGGCCATCATGCTTAACCCCCGATAATTCTGGAGACGAAACCCACACCATGATGTCATCGGTAACCTCATCACATAAATACCCCACGAGCGTCGCCTTGATCCCAGTAATTCCAGAGTAATATCCCCCCCCCCCCCCCCGCGCGAACCTCAACCTCGGTAATTCTGGAGATACCTCTTACCGCGCTATCTAGGCCCTCATACTCATGTTTGCCCATACTTAATCACATCACTTCTTAGTGCATATCCTTAGGTTTTAGTTTTAAGTCATCATAACCTCGAGCTAGCTTGCCATACTGGACTTAAATCAACACATGTGAAAGTCAGCCCACATTGGCTACTTCTCAAAGAGAGAGTCAACCCACACTGGTTACTCCTCAAATTCTCATTTAATCACAAATGCTGGTTACCAAGGGTCTCGCCTAGCCTCTAGACTAACATCTTTCATGTTCAACAACTGGGGTACGCATACCCTCATGATTCATATTTTTCATTATTCATATTTCACTCAAATCCTTTCATTCATTCTTATTTATTCATCAAGAAGTAAAATCTCAAATTATTCATTTTAACAATGCTCTTTCATAATCATCTAAACTTTCTCCATACATAGTTAATTAAGATTAAAACACAATCACTTTGAGATTCATCTTTAGAAATTCATTTCATCATTTTCTTTTGATTTATTTTAAACCAATTTTGAACATCATTAATCATATATATATATATATATTGAGTTCATATCTCATCTAATACATGAATACGATCTTTATTTTCCTAAAATATAACATAAAATAGTGAGAAAATACTCTCAATTGTTCTCTTAATATTTTAAAACTTTTATATGATATTTTCTCAATTTTAAAAATTTTAAAAGTCTCAAAATAAGAATAAAAACTTAAAAGATGACACACAGATTCGAACCCGAGATCTCAAGCAAGCAACCAGTAAGCCAAACCACTAGACCATTCTCGTTTTTTAAGAAGGAAATGATTAATTTCTTTTTATCCTCAAATATCTTCTCCGATTTATTTTTTAAAAATTAATTTAAACAGATCCCAAACCACAGCTCGAGAACTCACAACCTCAGAGGGCCCCCTGGGGCACCACGTGGCAGCGCCTAAGCATATGGCACCTGCGCTAGCCACCCAGGCCATGTGCCAACACTGATAACATATGGGTTAAAATATCTAATAACTTTATTCTATGTTTATAATCAAATTTTATTCTTTCAAGAATTTTCAATTTCCAATCTCTTTTCTCAATTTGTTTGCTCATAAAACATATTCATAAGTTTACAGAAATATTTTTTCATAAATTTTATTCATGTTAGCACCAAATTATACCTAATTTAACTCAAATAATCACTTTTATAAATCTAGTATTCAAATAACCACTTTTTTACAAATCTAGTTTTCATAAGTTTTGGTTATAAAATTTTGAATATATCATGAATGCATTTTCTTTAGAAATTCTCACCCTTCCATTCAACTTTGTAATTCATTTCTAATATCCACACAAATTTCTAAACACAAAATTTATCACTTTTATGCATACAAATACAAAATTCTAATCATGGTTTATTAATTGTGCCTAACAACATACAACATGCTATTGAAGTAGAAATTTAATTTAACAACTTAATTTTATCATGATGAAACTTCTACTAAGCATACAATAATTTTCATGTTTTATTTCTACCAACATTCTAAATATCAACACCTTATTCATCACAACAATAAACTAAAAATTCATACAAAATGTCAATTTCAAACATCAATTTTTCTACACATGCATACTACCATACTTTAAGAAAGTTCAAGAAATCACTCACCTATATGAAGAATTTAATCTCTCCCTAGCAAATGAACTTCGAGAAGCTTTGAAACCTGCTCGAGATCCGTGCCCAAAGGAAGAGAAAAACCCAGCAACCTTTTTGGCAGAGAACAACACATTTCATTTTTATTTTATTTTTAATTTCTTTTTTCGGATGAAGAAGTGGGAGGGGTAGGTTTTATAAGGGGAGGGATTAATTAGTATAGATTAATTTAATGAATCCACTAAAGCACTTAATTACCCACCTAATTAATTACTCCACTCACTCACCTCTTCCTCTACCCCACTCACTTCATCCAACAACTGGCTATTTCCCTTCTTGGAGTGTGCACATTACACGTGTGCACGTGCATGTGATTTGTGTACACCCACACATTTTATTTATTTATTTTTATTGAATGAAAATAGGTATTCTACATGACAAGTTGTGTGTAAGTTTTCATTTAAATAATTTTTGTGGGCTTTAACAGCAATTTTGGGCCCATGGGTTTTGATAAAAATAATAAAAATGTAATACATAAAGTGAGAAGAAAAATGTATATTACTCCTTAGAAAATTTTAGAAATAAAATACACATAAAATTTTATGTGCAATGCACATAAAAATATTCAAAATATGAAATAGATTTGATTAACGGGAAAATATTTATAAATACTCAGAATATAACATACGAAAATATTTATTTTGATAATATTACAGAAATTTTGCGTAACGAAAAATATACGTGATCGACACGTGTATTAAAAACACGTGCTGTAACACCCCGTAATTTCAAATAAGATATAATAGTATATATATGTTGATATAAAAAGTGGTTGTTTGTATAAGTAAAATAGGCATGATGGCATGATGGTAATAATTGGAAAAAAGGAATAATATAGGGGGGCCCACGTGATGCAGAACAGCATTAACGTGTGCTGTTGTGCTTCCATTTTGGGGTGACATCATCCCCATTAGGACCCGCCCGAAATGCTTGCTGCTGTACACTCTCAGATGAGAGAGAGAACAGGAGAAGGTATGGGATTTAATCCCATATCAGAAATCAAACTAGAATATAATATTAATAAATAACATAGCCTATGATCAAGAGTCACCAATCCGGTTAACCACCTTTTGAGAGGCAGCCTGTGGTGGGCATTTGTACTACATAGTATCTAATTTGTCTTATAAATTGTATAAATTGTCTGAGCTAGGGGCAGGGGCATCACACGTGCAATGTACGTAAAAACACAATGATTAAAATAAATGTTTGAGTTGGCTAAAAATAGGATAAAAATAAATTTTAAGAAAACGGAAAACACGTAAATAATCAAAATATATAATACGTATGGCATTTATATAAAAATACAATACAAATATTACTCATGACGGTATAAAATATACGTGCGTAACACACGTGGAGCAAATTGTCATTACTCAATTTTGCGGGGTGTTACACCCTTAGATTTGGAGGAGGGTAAACCTGTAGGCGCCATTAAAAAATCAAAAGGAGAGAATCTAGGAGATTTGGACGGAAATCGCAAGCAATCCGAAGAGATTTATGGGTTTTTGAAAGTGGAGGCTAGGGTTTTGCTGTGGAGAAGAAGTGAAAGAGAGAGGGTATATATATACTTAGTTGATGAGTCCCATATGTCATGGGCACAAGAGAACAGGTCGTTGGGTTGTGGTCGACTGTGCAATCGACCGACCCGCAGTATGAGACAAAGGAAAGACTATGACCCAAGAGACAGTATGTGGAACAGTCGACCGTACCACCTTCGATAAAGAATTTATTGGTTACAGGAAACGACAGTGTTGAGGATGGTCGATCGTGCCGTCGGCCGTACTTCTCAAAAGAGAGACTGTCGACTGCAAGTTTTTTGGAATGGATTATGCGAATGAGTACTGATAATCATGAAAATATGGGCATAAATTTTTCAGTCAAAGGCAGAAAAAAAATTGTTGTCAATAATAAATAAGTTAAAACATAATCAAGAGCAATGTCTACTTTTGAATGAAGTAAATTTCTAGTATGATAGAGTGGTAGCAAATTTCAATGTGTTTTGTGCGCCTATAAATGAGAATAAAAAATTACCCCATAGTCTTCCAGTATATTTTTTTTGTTCATAATACCTTGCATTGTTGTACTTATAGTCCAATGAAGTGAATGAATTTTCTTCATGTTGTTCAAGTTTAACTTGCTTTTGCTTAGAAAGCTCCTTGTACATACATTCATTAGTAGAACAAGGTATAATATAAAACAAAATAGAAATGTCTCATATTTGTTCTTGTAGGAAATTATTACTTATTCTCTGTACTTATTTTCTCTTATCTGTTCTTTAATTTCATTTGTGTTTATAAGTTTATTTGCAGGTAGTAGACATTAGTTCTTATTTTCTAATAGTTACTTTACCAAAATTATATTGTTACTGAAAAAAATTGATCCAAAAATTCATTTACCTTTAACAATTTAGCTAGTGCGCAAAGAAGAACGATGTCCTTCCCTATTTCTCTTGATAGTGATGCAAAATATTTTATTATCAAGTTATTTGAGCATCCACTATCAAGGTGCCACGAATTGTTAGGTTGAATGCATTGATGCACCTACATTAAGATTAGTAGATTTCCAAGTAGGTACTGTTCCTGCACTCGTATTCTTCTTCACCCAAACGAAGTTAGTATTCCTTTTTAAAGTACATTTATAAGAAATATACCATAATCTACAGCAATAGTGACAAATAATTCGATTATGCCTTGGGTCATGCACATTTGAATAGCTATGCTTAGTTTTGTGTTTAATTATTTGTGTAATGCCCCGATTTTTCATTTAATGAAAAATTATTTATTTTGCACGTAGTGTGCACGTGCAATATTTTTGGTAAATATTTTCATCATGATGAGTATAGATATTTAAATATGTGATTTTAATTATTTCTATATAAAAGCCTTCTTTCAATTAGACAAAAAGTCTTTTTCTTAAAGCCCAAAATTTAATTCATTTATTTTATTTTAAAATTATTATTTTTGGCCCATAAACAAAAGCCCATGAGTTAATTTATTTTTAAATACAACTTGTAATGTAGAATACAATTTAAAGTTTATTTTTATATAAAATGTAATGTACAAATTTTTTTTGGAGACCAAGTTGCATGCACGTGCATTGCACGTACACGTGCAAAGCATCACTAGCATGGCCGGTTGTGAAGTTTGGAGGGAAATCAAATTTTTGAGTGGAGTCATGGGGTGATGGTTATTTGATCATGGGTAGTTAGTGTAACTCCTCCTTAAATCTAAGCCATTTGTTTCTAACTCCTACTTCAATCTCAGCCATCCATTTTCCTAGATTTTTAGTATAAATAGCCCCCCTTTGGCTAGTATTCTTGTGCAAATTAATTCTTCCAAACCTATAGTTAAAATACATTATCTATTTAGTGAGTAAAAGATTGAGAGATTGTGTGGGATTGTGCTTGCATCAATAAGAAAAAGGAGAGGCCGGCTATCAAAGGGAGTGCTCTCGGTTTGGTGTGCTCGGGTTGGCTTGTGCGCACGTGTCCAAGGAGGAGGATCGTTCGTTTGCAAGGACATTCGTTTAGGAGGTTGCTAGTTGTATATTTTTCTCCATTTAAGGTGGGTAAATTTTCCATGTTTCTAATTAGGAATGCATGCTAGATTAAATTGAATGAATGAAGCATGAAAAAGATTAATAAGAGTACACATTTAATTGGAAAATGACTTATTGATTGATTGATATAAGAATGTGCAATTGTATGTGGTTCTATTAGTAAAGGCAAAATTGTGTGTGAATTGATTATAGCCATAAATTATTGAAGAAAGTTTCATTATCTACATCACAAATTATGTACACAAAAGTTAGTAGATTAACAATGCTACTTTATGTGTTAAATGAATCTTTGTGTTTTATTGAAATGAATGAATTAAAATATAGATTTGCATGTTTGGTAAACGATTAAAAACAGAAATTAATATGAAGAATTGCTAGTAAAGAGATTTGAGATGTTAATTGTTAAGAAATATCGAAAGAAGAAATGTGGTAGTTATAATGTAGAATCTGAATTAATTGTATGAAAAATATGTTTTAATTGTTAAAAAAATTATTCTTTCATACTGGTATGTAAATTATGTGAGGAAGAATCAATCTGGAATTTTACAGTAATTTTTTTATAAAAGCAAAGTGAAATGAGGACTAGTTGAACATCGAAACGTTTTAATAACAGAGAGAATTAGTTTAAATAAATTTTGAGTTGCGTTATTGACAACCTGAGCACGTAGCTCAAGTGGTCGGGATGGCTTTAATCGCTATAGTGGGCTTTCGGTCTGAGGTCGCTGGTTCGAATCCCCTGGGCAACACACTTTTGTTTCATGAATTTTTAAAATAAAAGATATCAGCGGCCGAGAACATTTAATGCTCTCAGCCCCTCATCCTAATGCAAATAGCGTTCCGCCTAGTGGTTGTGCCTTCGGTTGGTTTCCCTGTGGTTCTGGGTTCGAATCTCGGCTTTGACAAGTTTGGAAAAAATATTTTTTTGAATGTTTGGATGATTGAAAAATTATGGAAAAAATATGATTATTCTTCTAAAAATATATGGGACTTATGAAAAATAATTTAGGGATTATTTACATAAAATAAAATATGATTTGAGAATAAATGTGTAAATAGAACTATGGTTCCACATTGATATTTTTTTTGTGAAATTATATCTTGCAAAAAGAACTTGAAATGAAGGATTAGAAAATTAATATAGCAAAGAAAGAAATTATATTGTGTGATGGATGTGAATTATTCTCATTGGAGAATAGGGTGAAAAATATGAAATGTGAATATTCATTTAGTGATGTGATTTCAATGTGAAATTGATATTTGATGAAGTATAAAATTCCATGTATGATTATGGACTATTGAACAATTTAGAGATCATACTATTGAAAAAGAAATCTGTTATGATTATGAAAACGAATTAATGAGTTGGAAATGCTCAAATTGGAAATCGTGAATTGGAATTGAAACAAAAGAGTAGCTAAGTCTCCCCCGGTATTTGGAAAGAAATGAAATGAAATTTGAAATGAAAGACCAAGGTTGGTCATGTATGAATAAATGAATAAGTCTGGTTTAGTGGAGAGGCTGGCTCTAGAGATTTGATTTTGTTCATGATTCTAATAAAAACTAAGGATTAGTGCATAGTGAAGACGTGATGAAAGTGAGAGAAAAACACGAGTATGAGAGTTAGAGTTTACGGTCCGGGTGTGTGAGCCACAGAATGCATGCTTGATGAGTCAAGACATGGCATGGGCACAACTCAGTAATGATCGGACTCTAGCAATGCTTGTGGGATGTTTGGTGACTGCAAGAGGATCGTGTGCCATGAAGGATGCTGAATTGCCACAGAATGCATGGTTGACGAGTCAAGACATGGCATGGGGTTCCCCTCCATGTTTTCTGTACACGTGCTTGTACTCATAGATCATCTAAGATACTCACCATAGTTACAGTAGTAGATTAAGACATGACCAGGGATTGAACCCTACAAAGATGATGAACGAATAAGAGGCTTGCCCTCGGACCTATGTAGTATGGGATGCATAGAATCCGAACAAGTGCGTATTAGTGTCATATAATATAAATAACTGCATTAAGGACTAAGTGCATAATCACAACACGACATCAATAGGGTAGTCCCTTTAGTTGATATGTGACAAGTTTGTGTTTGTTAAATATAGAAAATAAGTTATACTATTTCCGGCATAGAGAGGATGGCCGTATATAATGTTCGTCGTTTGAATAAATTGACGTACCTACAGTCTTATGTGCAGGTAAATGACATGATAAAAATTAAAGAGGAACAGATGCTTTACGATTATACAATGTTGTTGTACATTTATTTAATTGTTGTAAATTTTACTTCCGCTGTGCAATGTAAAGTGTAATGTTTTACTTGTAACTCTGATGTAAAGTGAAAAGTTCAAATTTCCTTGTAAAATTGTACTAAATGAAGTGGAAAGATCCTGTAGAACTCTCAAATTCAGTTGTATTTAGGATTCGGGGTGTTACAATTTGAGTAACTACGCACATGTGTGTGACAAGATTTGTGTTCATTTGAATATCTACACAATGTGTATGGCACGATTGTTTATTATTTTGACGTTGTAGTGGCTCATTGTAACCAAGTCCCTCATGGATTCGCCTCAACAAGCCTGCCGGGTCCAAACAGCAAGGTCGGTGCCAACCCCATCCTCGGGTTGCTTCTACAAAATTGTCGGGCTCAAACGGCAAGTTTGGCATCCAACTCACCCTTAGAGTTGCTCCCAGAACACACCTCCCGAGTGTCCTTCTTCCACAACGAGTTCGGAGCTCAACTCACCCCTAGAGTTGCTCCTTAAACTCGCCTCCCGAATGACTCTTTCATAGAGCCCGGCGATGTTCTTCATTCCACTCGCCTCCCGAGCGGCCTTCTTCCACAATGAGTTCGGAGCTCAACTCACCTCTATAGTTGATCCTCAAACTCGCCTCCAGAATGGCTCTTTCCTTGAGCCCGGTGATGCTTTTCATCCCGCTCGCCTCCCGAGCGGCCTTCTTACACAACGAGTTCGGAGCTCAACTCATCCCTAGAGTTTCTCCTCAAACTTGCCTCCTCAACGGCTCTCTCCTAGAGCCAAACGATTCTCTTCATGTCGCTCGCCTCCCTAGTGGACTTCTTCAACAACGAGTTTGGAGCTCAACTCACCCCTAGAGTTGCTCCTCAAACTTGCCTCCCAAATGTCTCTCTCCTATAGCCCTACGATGCTCTTCAGCTCGCTCGCCTCCCGAGCGGCCTTCTTCGACAATGAGTTCAAAGCTCAACTCACCCTTAGAGTTGCTACCTGAACTCTCCTCCTGAATGGCTCTCCTAGAGCCCGGCGATGCTCTTCATCCCGCTCGCCTCCCAAGTGAACTTCTTCCATAACGATTTCAGAGCTCAACTTACCCCTAGAGTTGCTCCTCAAACTCATCAACCGAGCGGCCTTCTTTCGCAATGAGTTTGGAGCTCAACTCACCCCTAGAGTTGCTCCTCAAACTCGCCTATCGAATGGCTCTTTCCTAGAGCCCAACGATGCTTTTCATCCCGTTCGCTCCCTGAACGGCCTTCTTCCACAATGAGTTAGGAACTCAACTCAACCCTAGAGTTGCTCCTCTAACTCGCCTTCCGAACGGCTCTCTCTTAGAGCACGGTGATGCTCTTCATCCTGCATGCCTCCCGAGCCATCTGCTTCCAAACGAATTCGGAGCTCAGCACATCCCTGGAGTTGCTCCCTGAACTCACCTTTCGAACGGCTATCTCCTAGAGCCCGGTGATGCTCTTCATCCCGCTCGCCTCCCGATCGACCTTCTTCCACAACGTGTTCGGAGCTCAAGAGTTGCTCCTCAGACTTGCCTCCCAAATGGCTCTCCCCTAGGACCTGACGATGCTCTTCATCCTGCTCGCCTCCCGAGCAGTCTGCTTCCAAATGAGTTCGGAGCTCGGCTCACCCCTAGAGTTGCTCGCTGAACTCACCTCCCTAACAGCTCTTCCCTAGAGCCTAGTTATGCTCTTCATCCTACTCGCCTTCCAAGCGAACTTCCTCCAAATAAGTTCGGAGCTCACCTCACCCCTAGAGTTGCTCCAGAAACTCGCCTCTCGAACGGCTCTCTCTTAGAGACCGGTGATACTCTTCATCTCGCTCGCCTCCCGAGCAGCTTTCTTCTTTCACAGTGAGTTCGGAGCTAAAATTGCCTCCCAAACAGCTCTCTCCTAGAGCTCATCGATGCTCTTCATCTCGCTCACCTCCCAAACGGCTCTCTCCTATAGCCCAGTGGTACATTCCGGCAAAGAGACATGACTGAGATAGTAAAGAGACAAGACCTCTTCTTATGCTGGAAAACTTAGAGAGTAAAGTGCTAACGTGCAGCTCCCTTCCTCCACCAAGAGAAACCCAAACATAAGAAGGACCATGCTACCAGTCCTAGCTGGACGAGTTGTCGGTGTAGCTTGGGCAAGCGGCACTCTGAATTCATTGTTTTGAGTGGTTGAGTTATTGATGTAGCTTGGGCAATGAGCAGAGTATCAAACTCATTGGAGGGAGTTAATGAGTTGTTGGGGTGGCTCCAGTAGTTAGCAGAGTATCGAACTCATTGTAGGGAGTTAATGAGTTGTTGGAGTAGCTCGAGCTGCAAGTGGTGCATCAAACTCATTGTAAGGAGTTAATGAGTTGTTGTTGTAACTTGGGAGAGGAGCTGAGCACCGTTCATTGTTTGGAGTTAATGAGTTGTTGGTGTAGCTCAGGAGAGCTGAGTTTTGAGCTCATTGTTTGGAGCTAATTAGTTGTTGGTGTAGCTCATCAGAGAAGCTAAGTACTGAACTCATTGTATTGAGTGAACGAGTTGTTGGTGTGCTTGGGCGACGAGCAGAGCACCAAACTCGATGTTTGCATCCAAAGAGCAGTACAAGAATTTCGAAGGAAATGTTGAACTTTATTGTAAAATAAATCTAAGTGGCTGCCTAGGTGGCTAGACTTTATTACATAGAACTGGCTGTTATAAAGATCGATCTTATTACAAATTTAGGAAGGGCATTAAGCACCCTTCATTGAACTTCATCAAATACTCCGTGTTCGAAGTCTTTGATATCTCCTTTCCCCTCAAGACTTCAGGTCAATAAGCTTCTAGGGCGGACGACATTGGAGACCTTGTAGGGTCCCTTCAAGTTAGCAGCAAGCTTTCCCTTTTTGCGCAGCTCAGAAATCTCGAGGAACCCAAAGGGAATTTCTTCTATTTCATCAACGAGTTCTGACACAACTTGATTCTTTTCTTAAGGGAAGCACTAAGGCTTCGAGTGGGAGGACAGAGCCCCCCATTGTGGTCGCTGTAACATGTCCGAGCCACTTTTTGACTTTCCTTGACTTCTCCTACCCCAGCTAGCATGGATAACTTCATCTTCATGTGGAACAGCCGAAGCTAAGGTGTAGAGAGCTACTAGGCTAGGGCGAACTGAAGATAGCATTATAGGGCAGCCTTCACATTAACAAACATGAAGTCCATGGCTTCAGCCTGAAGAGTGGGGTCTTTGCATGATGTCACGTCGAGGGTGACAAACCCTTCAAATTGGACCTAGAACCCGGCGGGGTCCAGACTGTCCCTCGATATCTTGAGGCCTTCAAAAGCTTCAAGGAAAAGGATGTTCACTGAGCTACCATTATCCACTAGGATGTGGCGCACTTCGTGGTACTCCATAGAGAGACTGATCACTAAGGCATCGTTGTTAGGGGTTCGGATGCCTTCAAGATCTCGGACCGAGAAAGTTACTTGGACTTCCTACCACTTTTTGGGGGGATGGGGGCATTGTGCACTGAGTTGTCCTCTTGGAAAAATGTCTTTCAGGAGGAGTTGGACTCCCCTCCCATAGGACCTCCATGGACAGAATGGAGAATGGCTAGAGGTTCAGAGTATCAGTTCTCGTAGTCTTTCTCCATTCGCTTGTTGGCTCCCTTGAGCTGGTACGAGATCAACTTTGTCTTTCTGGTGTACTTGGCAAGGTGACCACGAAGGATGGGAGTTTCCATCTCATCTTTGAGGTCACGGTACTCTTCCATGTCATGGTCGTGGTTCTTATGGAATCGGCACCATCTGCTCTTATCTCTTCTCCTATTTGTTGGGTTCATCCTAGGGGGAGGTAGAGTAATTAGTCCCCCTTGAATTCCATGATGAATGTTGATATGTAGGTGTTGAGCATGTGAATTTGTCGAAGCAAGGGACCGAAGGAGGGCAATGCTTACTAGACCCATCATTCTGGGGCTTCTTTGGTCCCTCCTTATACTCACATCTTCGTTTGTTTTCAGATGATGGCTCACTTTGGTCTTGAGGATGAAGAACCTCCTCAGCCTCTATGCACTTCTGAAACCTTTGCAAGAGCTCGGAGAAGTCCCGATGAGGCTTTTTGGCCAATAACGCTTTAAGGTAGGTGTTATGGACATTGTGTCAGAAGGCAGCGGCTTCTACTACTGGGATAGGGGTGAGAGTAGACCTAGACTCGGACGTGAAGCGTTTGACTGAAGTCATTGAGGGGTTCCCTTACCCTTTGCTTCATTGAAGGATGGAGGCACTCGTCTTCTTAGCTTTGTGGCTACTGACGAAGTGTATGAAGGAAGAGCACTTCGAACTAATCAAAATAGGAAACGGACCCTGTAGGGATATGGGAGTACCACTCCCGTGCTAATCCCTTCAGGGTGGGCAAGAAGGTTCTGCAGAGGAGCATGTCGAAGGCTTTGCAGATCATCATAAGAGTCTTGAAACTCTCGATGTGATATGTAGGGTCAGTTTCACTGTCATACGAGTCGAAGGTAGGGAGACTTGAAGTTCTCTGGGACAGGGGCTTCGAGGATAGCCCTAGTGAAAGAAGGTCGGTTGGGGCTGACCTCAGTGCTCGTCTTCTTGACTAATCTATTCAAGATGGTTCTCCATTTCTCAAAGGTGACTGAGCACCACATCTTCTTGCCCCTCGGACCTAGGTTGACACATGGGTCTCTTATTCTTGCTTGGTTCTAGGGTGCAGACTACTCATTGGGCAATCTATGTTCGGACACCTTAGAGGGCATTAAGGACTTGATCGGCGAAGTCTCGGAATTCAGCCTGAGTAATGGGCACCTCCTCTTCTTTGTTGTTCCTGTGAGCTTGTCGACTAACTGAAGTCGGGCTCTTCTTTCTTCTTCATCCTCGTGGTGAGGGTGTCCATCGGGGCTTCTGTCATCAACGTGAAGGGTTCATCTGGCTCTTTTGTCTTTCCGAGTGGGAAATACCATCTCGGGAGCACCTTTCATCTAATCAGTGACAGAGGTTTACTCCTTTAAGGAGGGAGTTAATGAGGTTATGGAGGTCTGATTGCATAGGGTGCACCGAGGAGGGGGTCGACATGTGGACCGACCCCTAGTTCTCAGCAGGGGTGGGTCTCCTTGTGACGGTCGTGTCGAGAGTCGAGCGATGCAGCCCTGCTAGGAGGTGGTTGCATCAGCAGAATGAGGAGGTGGCAACGACGGAGGAAGATGATCTGCTAGGCGGTTGGCAGCAACCACTTTTGGCTTTCTTGTTGGAGGCGTGGCTGAAAGTGCTTTTGGTGGACGGATCCGATCGAGAGGACAAATATACGGCATTCCCATAGTCAGTCGCCAATCTGTTGTCGTTTTTTCTGGTGTGAGAGCAATCAGATGATGAGTTCTTTTATTGAGGAGAAAGCCCTTAATTTGGACCATTGATCGGGATCTGAATCTGGCTAGGTAATGATCGCCTAAATCTAGATCTGGATGGCTGAAAACATCTGGATTTGGATCTGGACGGCTAAATGCACGATGACCTAGAATGGTTCTAGCGAAAGACCCTCCGACACTCAAGTCACCAACCCAGAATAGAGATTATGGTTTTTAGTTTAGAAAGATTGATTACATGTTACTGATTGAGGAGGAGAGTATTCATAGGCTAGGAATTGATTATAGAAGATAGACCTAGAATTGTATCTTTCAAGATTCGGCTTGGAGATTCCCCTAGTGAAATGATATAATTCGTAATTAGCTAGAAATCCTTCTTTCTTAGGCCTTAAGAAAGCCATAATTGAAGGCCTGATTGAGTTGGTGGGCTTGAAGATGGCTCATGTTTTTCGAGTCAGCCTGCTTATGATGTGAAATTATTGAGCTACTCTTGGAATCTTTGAGATGCGTGATGAAATTGTGTGGCTCCGATTTTTACCCATGCCACTGAATTTAACAAAGCAAGGAATTTCAGTAGCATTCTTTTTTATGTGTGATTACCAATCCTTCAAACAATAAGTTTCTTAATTGAACATTTGATTTTGATCAGATGCAGTTATTATTCTGTTTATCAAATCATTCGGCCAAAAAAGAAAAAAAATCAAGCTTAAATTTTATATTGTCATAGGTATTCGTTGTCCTGTGACTAATAATTTAATGTGGGAATGATATCTTTTAAGGAGCACAATTCAAGTTGTCAGGCTCGAGCACTTTCTGTGTATTTTAACACATTGGTACTTACTGTTATGGAATTAGGCACTGTGGAGTGATTAGAGCGAGACGTGATAACTGATCACAACGAACAATCAAGTAATGTAGATCACACAAATCACACAAAAATACAATATTTGTTTTGGTTCGGCGAAAATAACAAAGTTCAACTAGAGATGATAAAAGAGTTACAATACTCTCACCAAGAACCTATCTATCTCTCAATCCTCACTAGAACACACTCTTCTGTTTACAATGGAATACTTTTAGATAAAGTACTACGTCTTACAGAGATCATTACATTGTTTTACAGAGATCTAGAAGAAACCCTAGGTTGCAATCTTGATCTTTCACTGTTTGATTTACCCTGAAGAGAAAACCATGTGATAGGAACCATACGATCCATCATGCAGAACAAGTTGAGCCCAATCAGATCTCCGCAGAATCAGAACATCTACAACCGTTGCCTACTTACAGTCGACTGCACAAAAACCAGTTGACTGCACTTGAAGACTAGAGCATCCCTATCAGGTTGCAGTCGATTGTCACCCCTCGACAGCCCAGAATAGCAACCTCCTTTGGTCTATATCTTCGCTGCGAACTTTTTCTTGCTTCGCCTGTTTCTTTTCACATTGAACCTAGTATCCAAGATATACACGCAACAATCTTAACCTTGGATTGCATACACCTGCTTCCAAACCTATGTGATTTATTGCTTCTAGACTCTTCCATTTCTCCTCTTGCAAACAACGCAATTCATTAGCTTAATCTGCTAGTAGGAATTTACCTCCACCTGTTATTTCTCTAATCGTATACCCCCCTCCCCCCAACACACACACGCGCGCGCACACACAAAAGGACTTATCCTAGTAGGCACCATCAATGAGGTGTCACCCTCCACACAAACTCCACCTACCTCAAGGCATCCTCCACCAATATCCATCGTGATCTCGCTTCAGTGATTCTAGTGACGGAGAACTAGATGCTTTAGGAACAATAAGCTTTAAAGCACTCGGCCTAGTCTTCCCATTCCTACAAAGCTTGTAGAGGTTGTGCTAAACACCTGCTCCGTCCCCTCATCATCTTACGAATGACCTTTCCAAACTGATAGAACTCCACCTCGAGCTTTGTACCTGCAACTCCGTGCTTCTAGAGTTTCCAATGATATTAGGTTCTGTTTCAACAAAGGAACATGCATGACCTTCTCCAATGTGAACCCCTTTTCCATTGGACATCTTCAACTCAACGGTTCCCTCACCCACTACATCACAACTCTCACCAGTCCATGTCCTTACACAACGACATGTTGTAGACTTTGTAAGTAGAAAATATTTTCCTCTCGGAGCAAATATGAGAAGAACTACCCGAATCAAGAAACCAGCAAGGATCCACATTTTTAGAACTTGAAACAAGAAGACAGTCTAAGTTATCACTCGATTCAGCGGTAATGGCTATGTTGGCACCCTTCTGATTCAACAACTTAAGAGACACTCCTTCTTGTAATGCTCAATCCATCTACAATGGTGGCAACGAATCCCACCCTTACACGCACCATCCCTTCCAATTGAAGTTTCATCCACTGCCATGCAACTCATAGAGGTAAACCCTATTTTTTAGTTTCCTTTCTATGTTAATTCTCCTTACCCTTGATCACACTAGCCACCGAGAGCTTCTCCTTGGCAGATTTTTCATGTAGCATGGTGGTTATCAATTGCTCGTACGAAGTGGATATATCAAGTTGAAAGCTTTATCCTTTTTTTCTTAGATCATTTGTGTGTATCGCCTTCAATTCAGATAACACCTTATTGAATTCCACTATATGATGATGAAGAGAGATACCTTCCTTCATTGAGAATTGAAACATTTTTCTCTTCCAGTACATTCGATCCAATAACGATGATCCTGAATAGTCAATTATAAGTCTAGCCCACATATTCGTCGCGCTTGCCTCCTCAAGAAAGTTGCATTTTACATCGTCCGTCTATGACAACCTGGATTAAACTTAAGGCTTTGAAACAAATCTCATCCCACTTCTTCTGCATCATGCTAGTTGGCTTCCCCTTGCCTCCTTCTAGGGCAAGATGCAAGTCATGTTGAACCAATATGTCGTACATGTAAACCTTTCAGAGATTAAAGTTGATCTTACCATTGAACTACTTGATCTTCGGAAAACCATGATCCGTCATCTTCACCAAGGAACTCGATCAACCACAAACCTAGGGCTGTAAATCGGACCGGACGGGATCGGACAACCATATATTCAAGCTTGGACCGAAATTCTACTCGGACGGGCTTATGTCGAGCTGGGTTTAGGTCGGACAAAATTTTTATAGTTCGGACTCAGTTCGATAAAGCATCGGACCGCAATAATACTCAGACAGACTTATGTCTAGCTCGAGCTCGATAAAGAATCAGACCTAATAATTTGTTCGAGTTCGGTTCGTATAACAGTTCGGACGGTCCACGGTCGGACCATTTCTTGAGCCGGACTCGGACGGACGACGGATCGTCCTGTTCATTTTACACCCCTACACAAACCCAGGACAAAATACAATTATTTAGAATGAATGGAGCTCTGATACCACTTGTTAGGAATTAGGCTCAGCGGAATGGTTAGAGCGAGAGGCGACAACCAATTACAATGACAACCGAACAATGTAGACCACACCAAGCACACAATATTTGTCCTGGTTCATCGAACCTAATCCAGGGGAGAAATAATCGATATATTATTCAACAAGAGAAGATACAAGAGTTACAATACTCTCACCAATAGCTTATCTATACCTCAAGCCTCATTAAAAGATATTATATTGTTTACAATGGAAAACTCTCAAATGAAGTACGTCCTCTCATGGAGGCTATTACATTGTTTTATAAAGATCTAGAAGAAATTCTAGGTTGCAATCTTGATCATTCACCGTCCGATTTACCCTGAAGAGAAATCCACACAATAGAAGTCGTCTGATCTATCTTGGAGAGCAAGTTGGGCTCAAGAAGATGCATGCAGAATCAGCCAATATGCAGTCGCTGCCTACTTGTGGTCAACTGCTCAAAAGAGCAGTCAATTGCATTATATTGCAGTCAACTATCACCCCTTGACAGCCCAAACAACAACCTCCTTTGGTCTCCATCTTCACTTCAAACCTCTTCTTGCTTCCCCCATTTCTCGTCACATCGAACCTAGCATGTAAGACATGCATCCAACACTGATAGGGCCTCTAGCGATCCAAATTTTGCATAAAAGGGCATAAGAAATCTGTTTTAAAGTATTTTCATTTAATACTGAAGTTGAGGAGGAAAGTCATATTCGTCAAATATATAACATGATCAATGAATTGTTTATAGATACTGTGCGAACAAGTTTAGAAACATCAATGACGCTTAGGATAGTGCTCAACTATCAGTTGAATATAACTTATATGCAAATTTAGCAAAATGAGAAATGACAAAATGAGTATTTCTTTGCACTTGTCGATTGTTATAATATGAGAAAACAATAAAAAAGTGATCTTCGGATGAAACATTTCTCGTTTGATTGAAATTTTTTTCTTTTATTTAAATGTGAGACAGAACATGTTGTTCCGTCCCACTCATTTTTTGTCCCGTTCAAGCAAAATAAACCCACCTTAAATCTTGGACGGAACATGTTGTCCCATCCAAGCAAAAAAAAAAAAAAAAGTCGGACGAGACAAGATGTTGTGTCCTATCTCTTTTGCTTTTTTTTTTTGGATGGTACATCATGTATTGTCCGATATTTTTTTATTTAAATAAAAAAATTTCTTACGTAACATCAAGATGCGTCCGATCCCCTTAAAAATTATACTAATTATGAGTTGAAACATGGTGTGCCGTCTTCTATATTTGGCAACTGTTAAATTCGTTTATCAAATATGAGAAGCTACTGTTGCTCATTTCTCAAATTTTGGCAAAATATTAAATGAGTGCAGCGCTCTTTTCCTCAAAATGTGGCAAATTTGGCAAAATAACAAACGAGTGTGGATGCTCTTAGGAGCATCATACTGGTTCTCTGTTTTGTAATTTTGTTCTAGTCCTGTTGGGTGTTGTTTTTAAACTTAGTTTTGGGTCCTCTTCCGAGCTTTTCTGCTCTTTTTGTGGGTTATTTGGGTAACACTGTACTTGCTACTATATTCTGTTTTTAGTTTTTTGGCTGAGGTCTCTCCACGATATCCTAGTATCAAAAGAATTATTCCCTTCCCATTATGTGGTGATGGATCTTAGCTTTCATCACTTCGATCAATCTGATATTACTTCAACTATGAAAATCAGTATTAGACTAGGTTGGGTCCTTGATCCGTAACTAATATGTGGTTGTTTATGCTGTCTAAAGTTGAGAGTTTCTTACAATTCGATTGTTGGTGCTAACATTTCTTCTTCTTGTTGTTGTTGACAAAGAGATGAAAGGATAATATTTGGGCAGTGCTTGAGTGAAATATTTAGGAGGAGCAGGAGCAGGATGAGTGGTGGACTTGGTGGTGCTTTAACTCATGCATTGTTGAACAACAGTGACGCCCGTTGTTGTGCTTGAGAAGCCAAATACGCTTTTGTACTATTAGCAAAAAGTTGAGATGGACAGATTAAGTGCAGGATTTCCAGCGCAATTGACCAAAACCTACCATGCTGAATACATGTTCAGTACTGATCTTGATTAGGATTTTTTTCAGATAGAGAGACAAATAAAACTTGTAGATTTGCTGGAGTAGTTAAGTTAGAAATACGGGAAAATAACACAAAACCCGCACGAACTTTTGGTCAATTACAAAAAACCCACACAAGTGGAATTCAACGCAAGAAACCCTCTAAGTTCGACATTAAAAAAAACGCAAAATTAGACCAACCTAATGATGCGCATGCTATCCCGTGCTCTCTTAACCCCCCCACACCCCCCCCCCCCCCCCCCCCCACCCACCACCCACCAAAAAAAAAAACACCCCCGGCCGCCACACCCACTATTAATGGACCTGACCCGCTCGCGACCACAACATCTCCGTCACCTCCCTTTCAAGCTCCGACGGCCCCATCCCCTCCAAAGCTTTCTTCAAATATGCCCTTAGTAGACATTAGCAAAAGAGGGCATATGTGGCTCTGTAATACCCTGATTTTTTAATAAATGAAAAATTATTTATTTTGCACGTGTTGTGCACGTGCAATATTATTTGGATTATTTTATCATGATGAGTATGTTTAAATATATTTTTCTCAAATTATTTTAGTACAAAAAGCCTTCTTTAAAAGCCTTATTTGATTTAATTAAAAAGCCCAAAAGCATTTTTATTTTAATTATTTTTATAACTATTTTGGCCCAAAAAGAAAGCCCATGAATTAATTTATTTTAATTAAACTTGTCATGTAGAAGACTTTTTTTAACAAAATTATTTTTATACAATTTTAAAATGTACAAATTTGGCCTAGTTGCATGCACGTGCACTACACGTACACGTGCAATGCACACTCCTATGCTTGGCCGGGTATCATTCTTTTTGGGAGGGAAAGTTGAAATTTTGGTGTGGAGAACATGGGGGTAGTTTCAAGGAGGTGGGTAGTTTTCCTAACTCCTACTTGAATCTAAGCCTTTCATTTTGCAACCACCAAGATGATCTTAGCCCTCCATTCCCCTCATTTTTTAGTATAAATACCTCCTTACTCATGGCTAATTTTTCATATGCAAAGTGTAATTTCTAAAGCTATACTAATATATTGTGAGAGTTATAAAAGATAAGAGTTTGTGTGGGTTGTGTTGCTTGGAGTGGCCGGCACCATCAAGAAGCATTCGGCTAGGTAGCTTTCGGCCAAGGAGGAGAAGCATTCGGCATTTGGTTGGAGGCTTGGAGTGGTGCATTCTTTTGGCTAGGAGGAGGTGTTCTCATCTACTTGATTGCTTTCGTTTGTGTTTCTCTCCAAATTGAGGTGGGTAAAACAATTCATGTTTCTAATATAGGGTTCATGCTAGTATATTGATAACATTATGCATGGAAAATACTAATAAGAGACCACTCTAATTAAAAAGTTAGTATGTGAATGGCTTAGAATGGTGTGATAAATTGTGTATGTAAATTGCTTGCATGAAATTACACCATATGAAGCACTTTCTTTGATTATTTAATTTAATTGAACAATGATGCAATGTGACTAGCATGATGTGTGAAAGCCTTTTATTAATTACTTGCAAATTGTGGGGTTGAAACATGACAATTGAGAAAGACATTAACACTATGGGAATTGAATAGAAAAGTATATTGAATACTTGAATTCATGTGTAGAAGTGATGTAGATGAACCAAAGAATTACTTGTTGTCATCAATTTGGAAATATACCAAACTTAGTAATTGTTGAGTTTCACCTATTCATGTGCTATATGAATTCTTTTGCTAGTATGAGTATGGGGAAAACCAAGGTTGTATTGTGTTGTGAATGTAGATTAATAACCAGTAAATTATCATGGAAAATTTTGGGATAAAAGAGAGATTAAAAGATTAATCGATTATTTTTCAATGTCAAAAATGAAAGATTTGCTAGTTTTAATAAATAAATAATTAATTTGGGTGGAGAAAAGGTGTTTTAGTGCAAAAATTTATTTTACAATTACTAATTTGAAGATGGAATAAAGAAGATTAAATCTGGAATTTTCCAGTAGTTTATATGAAGGCGATATGAATCAATTGTTTTGAACATCGAGTTAATTTCTAAAAAACAGTGTGAATATGAGTCAAATGAGTTTTAACCCACACTGTGACAACCTGAGCCAGTGGCTCAGGCGGTCGGTGGCGCTGTTCGGTTTCCCTGAGCGGTGTGGTTCGAATCCGGGTCTCACCATTCTTTTTAAAAAGTACTGTGTATATATATATATGACAGCGAAGAGATGGCATATATACTTAGTGCACTCTCTTCTATTCGCTAGCACCGATCGGCCTATCGGCGGGTGCTCTGGCCTTCTTCTCTACTGTGCTGGGTTCGAATCTTTCCCCTAGCACTTAGGGAAAAATATTTTTTTTGTGAGTTTTTGATGTCCAAAAAATATGAGAAAAATATGGTAATTTTTATAAAAATACAAGGAATTTTATGGGGTTGGTTTGGATATTAATTGAAGAAAATATAGAGTAGTTTGTGAACAAATGGTATATTAAAGCCATGGTTCTAAGACACATACTCATGGAATTTTCAAATTTATAAAGAGTTATTGAAATGAATTTATTAGAAAGTATTTGACACAAAAGAATTTGTGGTGTGACATGATATTATAATTTTTACTTGAAGATATGGTGTAAAATATGAAGTACGAGTGTATGTTTGTAAAGTGCATGAGTCCATTGTATGATGATGGAGTTTAGAAACTTTGTTGATGAAATTGTTGGACTTGAATATGAAACTTGAGTTATAAGTATTCACCATGGATTTGTGAACAAATGAAATCATGAATAAGGAAGAATATGAAATTGTGACATGAAAGTGGTTATGACTTAAGGATTGTGAAATGAAATTTGAAATAGAGTAGCTAAGTCTCCCCGGCATTTGAGAAAAATGAATTGAATTGAAATTAGACCAAGATTGGTCATGTTGAATTAAAGGAATAAGTCCGGTTGATGGAGAAGCTAACTCTAGTGATTATTTTGTTCATGATTTTTTAAATAAAACTAAGGACTAGCGCATAGTGAAGACGTGATGAAAGTAAGAGAAAAACACTGAGTATGAGGGCCCTGGGTAGCGGCGAGAGCGTATCCCAGGAATTCCCATGACGAGTCTGGGTGAGGATACTGTTCCAGAGTACCGTCCCAGTGGCGACGCTCGTGGGATGTTTGAAGACTACGGGTGGTGTCATGTTTATGGTGAGAGCGTATCCCAGGAATTCCCATGATGCGTCTGGGTGAGGATACTACTCCAGAGTGCCTAAACATGAGTTCGTAGGTCAGATAGCATCTAGGATACTTACCGTAATTACAGTAGTAGATTAGATCATAACGGGGGATTGAACCCTATAAAGATGAAGAACGAATAAGGGCTTGCCCTCGGACCTATGTAGTATGGGATGCATAGACTCCGAACAAGTGCGCATTAGCGTCATGTAACATAATTAACTGCATTAAGGACTAAGTGCACAATCACAACACGACATCAATAGGGTAGTCCCTTTAGTTGGAATGTGACAAGTTTGTGTTTGCTAAATATGAAATGTTAAGTTATACTATTTCCGGCATAGAGAGGATGGCCGTGTATAATGATCGTCGGTTGAATAAACTGACGTACCCACAGTCTAACATGCAGGTAAATGTTATGCTAAAGATTAAAGAGGATTTGGATGCTTAAAGATTATATCAAGCTGTTGTACTTGTATTTAATTGTTGTATTTTACTTCCGCTGTGCAAAAGAAAGATGTAATTATGATGTAATCTCTGATGTATGATGAAAAGTTTTAATTTCCCTGTAAAAGTGTACTAAGAAAGTGAAAAGATCCTGTAGAACATCTCGAATTCAGTGTATTTGGGATTCGGGGCGTTACAGAGTGGTATCAGAGCCACGCTTTCTACACTTTCACACTTGTACAAATTTATAGGGAACGACACCCTAGAAGTGGACATTAGAGTGTGTGTTTGAATCTAGAGATTTAAATGTAAGTGACTTACATTTGTGTTGCTCTGAGATTTATGCCTTCTTCTCTCTAGTTCTAAGATGGCTGATCACTTCGACCCTGCTGGAGGCGACGACTGGCACATCATTGAGGAAGAGTACCATCCTGGACAGGCTGATTCCGAGGACGAGTACTACCCTGGGCAAGCTGATTCTGATGATGAGGAGTACCCTGAATCCCGAGAGATCACCCCACCTCCGGATTCATCTGATGATTCTTCTTCCGACGAAGAGGAAGTACCAGTTCCAAGTGGTCTTGTGACTTCTCTTCAGAGGCAAGTGGAAACCCTGAAGGAGAGAGTTGGTTTGTTGGAGGCGCAGCTGGAGAAGCGGAAGGCTGACTATTCTGTTCTTAGCCATCGTATTTGGGAACTTGAGAAGAAAAAGAACCTAACTGATGTGCTGAAGGATGAGGTTGATGAACTGCGGGAAGAACTTCGAGCAGCGAAGAGGACCCGTAGGAGTTAGAGTGTTGTGGCTTCTGTTTCTTTCCGTTCTGATGTTTAGAGATGTTTTTAAATTCGAATGTATAAACTTTTGGAATTCAATGAAATGGAAATTGGTTTAAATTCTTGTCTTATACTTCGAATTTGACGGATCTTTTGCATCAGAATATGTCGAGAAGAGGAGCAAGGAATGGGGAAGGTTTGGATCTGGAGACTGAGCTTGCTAGGGTCTACCAGACATTGAATGCTGTGGCTCAGAACCAAGCTAGGGGGCCGGCAAATCCAGTGCCCGAGGCGATAAAGCTGGTGGAATCGTTCAAGAGAATGAAACCACCCGTATTCGAGGGAAAGTCGGATCCAGATTCGGCTGACAACTGGATACGGCAAGTGGAGACTATCTTCGAGGTGTTGGAAACACCGGAGGGTAGCAAGGTCAAGTTGGCAACCTTGCAGCTGGAGAAGGATGCAGCAGTTTGGTGGCAATCTGTGAAGAGGACCATGGGAGGTCTGTTGTTTGGTTGGGAGGAATTTTTGGAGGAGTTCCGCAGCCATTATTTCCCCTCCGACGTCCAGGAGAAGAAAGCGATGGAGTTCCTGTCGCTTCAGCAAGGCAGCATGTCAGTGAGAGCCTATGAGACCAAGTTCACTCAGCTCTCCAGGTATGCTCCAGAGTTGGTGGCGGATGAGGCCAAGAAAGCTCGCAAGTTCGAGCATGGTCTGAGGCCTAGCTTGAGGTCTCGTATGATACCCCTTGGTATCAGGAGATTCGATAAGCTGGTCAAGAGGGCGGCAGCGACGGAGGCGGATATGGAGCAGTTCCATGTTGTTCAGAACAGGAGGAACAACTGGCAGCCCGGGAAGAGGCCTGCACATTCGGGGAGTTTCAGGGGGCAACCATCTGCACAGAGGTTCAAACCGACAGGGGCGAACGCTGTGAGTGTGGCTGGGAGGCCTGGAAACAATGTGGTGAGACCTTCTGCGGTGACTTGCTACAACTGTGGTGAAACGGGACACTACAAATCTCACTGTCCCAAACTACAGGGTGGAAGCAGCAACGCACAAACGCAGCAGGCTGGGAAGAGGCCGTACCAATCAGGGCGAGTATTTGCCTTGACAGAAGCTGATGCTGAGGAGGCAGATCAGGTCATCTCTGGTACGAGGGCTGGTGTTTAGAGTCTTTGTCATTTCCTTTCCCTTTGTTTAGTGAGGCTGTTATGTAATGATGTATATTATGTAACAGGCGAACTCTATCTTAATGGAATTAAAGCTGTCGTATTGTTTGATACTGGATCCTCTCATACTTTTGTGTCTCCAAAGTTTGCTAAAGTGTTGGGAGTTGAACCGAAGATTTTCCCAGGCAAGATCTTATCAGTAGCTACTCCGTCAGGGGAAACTTTAACCACTGATCGGTATTATGCTGATTGCGAGATTGTGATTGGGGATAGAATCTTTGGCATTGATCTGATCGAGCTGACTATCTTGGGAGTCGATGTTATCATTGGCATTGATTGGATGTCGGTGTACAGTGCAAGCATCGAGTGTAAGACCAAGACGGTGACAGTGAAGGCTCCAGGTGGACCTGAAGTCGTGTTCCAAGGGAAGCAGAAATGTTCTAAGCTGGTGGCTACTATCCGCAAGGAAGAGACTCCTGTGGAAGTGCAAGGGATTCCTGTGGTTCGGGACTATCCGACCGTGTTCTTGGAAGATTTTCCTGGGTTACCTCCGCAACGTGATGTAGAGTTCAGCATCACTGTTCAACCGGGAAGTGCACCCATTTCTAAGGCACCTTATAGGATGGCTCCAGTGGAACAGGATGAGGTGAAACGGCAGATTGAGGAACTGTTGGGAAAGGGCTTTATTCAACCTAGTGCGTCACCTTGGGGAGCACCAGTGCTTTTGGTAAAGAAGAAGGATGGATCGATGAGGATGTGCATCGATTACCGGGAGCTGAATAAGGTCACTGTTCAGAATAAGTACCCGATTCCTCGAATTGATGACTTGTTCGATCGTCTACAAGGAGCGGCCGTATTCTCCAAAATAGATCTTCGATCAGGTTACCACCAAGTTCGAGTGAAAGCTGAAGACGTGCATAAGACTGCATTTAGAACTCGGCATGGGCATTACGAATTCTTAGTTATGCCATTCGGAGTGACGAATGCACCTGCAATCTTCATGGACTTGATGAACAGAGTTCTGAGGCCGTTTATTGATTCTTTCGTCGTGGTGTTTATCGACGATATTCTCGTGTACTCCAAGTCTGAGGAGGAGCACACTGAGCATCTGGCAGCTGTATTGCAGAAGTTGGAAGAGCAACAGTTGTATGCCAAGTTATCCAAGTGTGATTTCTGGAAATCTGAAGTGGCATTCCTGGGTCACATCCTTTCTAAGGAGGGAGTGGCGACTGATCCTCAGAAGATAGAGGCAGTGAGAGACTGGGCGAGGCCTACTACAGTGAAGGAAGTCAGAAGTTTCCTTGGGATGACTGGATATTATCGGAGGTTCATTCAAGGTTATGCTCAGATAGCTGTACCGCTTACAGGGCTGACCAAGAAGAATGTGAGCTTCAAGTGGACCGAGCAATGTGAGGCGAGTTTTCAGGAGTTGAAAGATAGGCTGACTACTGCACCTATTTTAGCTTTGCCTAGAGCTGGTGTTGAGTATGATGTTTATAGCGATGCTTCACATCGGGGGCTTGGTTGTGTCTTAATGCAAGAAGGAAGAGTAATCGCTTATGGGTCTAGGCAACTACGACCACATGA
Source organism: Hemerocallis citrina (assembly GCA_017893485.1). Lineage (NCBI taxonomy): Eukaryota > Viridiplantae > Streptophyta > Magnoliopsida > Asparagales > Asphodelaceae > Hemerocallis > Hemerocallis citrina. The sequence goes on along the minus strand of CM030359.1, from coordinate 233,917,707 downwards.
GAAAAATTATCCGACTCATGATCTGGAGTTGGCTGCGATTATTTTTGCTTTGAAGCAATGGAGGCACTACGTGTACGGTGAGAAGCTGAATATGTACACGGACCACAAGAGCTTGAAGTATATATATCAGCAGAGGGATCTCAATTTGAGACAGCGGAGATGGTTGGAAGTGCTCGAGGATATGCGACCTGAGATCAAGTATCATCCCGGAAAGGCTAATGTTGTGGCTGATGCACTTAGCCGCAAGAGCAGTTTGGCCTGTTTGATTACGACTCAGAGGCATCTGATTGAGGAGCTGGACCGAGCTGGTATTAAGGTGGTCTTGCAAGGATTGGGAGCATCTTTGGCTCAGTTGAGGCTTCAGCCTACTCTGAATACAAGGATCATTGCAAGTCAGGAAGTTGATGCTGATATTCTGGAGATGAAGGAGCAGGTTGGTGCTGGCAGGTTGCCCGGTTTTCAGATCAGGGATGGAGTGCTGTGGTTCGGAGATAGGCTGTGCGTTCCAAATCAGGCGGACCTGAAAGAAAGTATTCTTCAGGAGGCGCATGCTACTCTTTTGTCTGTACATCCTGGGAGTACTAAGATGTACAAGGACATCAAGCAGCATTTCTGGTGGTCAGGTTTGAAGCGGGATGTGGCTGAATTTGTCGCGAAGTGTGAGGTTTGTCAGCAAGTCAAAGCCGAAAATCAGAGACCCGGAGGTCTATTACAGCCGTTACCTATTCCGGAATGGAAGTGGGATAACATCAGTATGGATTTCATTACGGGATTGCCTAAGAGTCCTAAAGGCAATGATGCAATTTGGGTTATAGTCGATCGACTTACCAAGTCCGCTCACTTTTTGGCGATGAAACTCACTGCTTCGATGGACAAGTTGGCTGAGATGTATGTTGGTGAGATTGTCCGACTTCATGGCGTTCCTTCGACCATTGTGTCTGATCGAGATGCGCGGTTTACTTCGCATTTCTGGAGGAGTCTTCAGGCAGCTTTGGGTACCAAGACGGATTTCAGCACTGCTTTTCATCCGCAAACCGATGGGCAGACCGAGAGAGTCAATCGTATTCTTGAGGATATGCTTCGGTGTTGTATACTAGACTTCGGAGGCAGTTGGGAAAGGCATTTACCCTTGGTGGAGTTTGCCTACAAACAACAGCTTTCAGGCCAGTATTGGGATGGCGCCGTACGAAGCTCTGTATGGCAGGAAGTGCAGGACTCCTGTTTGTTGGTATGAAGTAGGGGAGCGTCAGTTGTTTGGTCCTGAGCTTGTGCAACTGACTTCTGAGAAGATTGATCTGATCAGGAAAAGGTTGGTGGAAGCTCAGAGCAGGCAGAAAAGCTATGCAGACAACCGGAGAAGGGACCTTGAGTTTGAGGTTGGTGACTTCGTCTTTCTGAAGGTATCACCCAGTAAAGGTGTGGTTCGTTTTGGCAAAGGCGGGAAGTTAGCCCCGAGGTTTATAGGCCCGTATAAGATATTGAAAAGGATCGGGAAAACTGCTTACCGGCTTGAATTACCGGAAGAGTTGTCTCAGGTGCACAATGTCTTTCATGTGTCTATGCTGAGAGGTTATATTCCAGACCCGAGTCATCATTTGCCTGAAGTGCCGGAAGGTTTGCAGTTGGACCTGAATTACATCGAGTCTCCTGTTGAGATTGTTGATCGTCGAGAGAAAGTCTTGAGGAATAAGACGATACCGATGGTCAAGGTAGTCTGGAGAAACCACTTGGTTGAAGAGGCTACTTGGGAATCTGAGGAGAGGATGTTGAAGGACTATCCTGAGCTTTTTGCTTGATTGTGTTTTGTATCTTTTGTTCTTGTTGTGTGTGTTGTATTTTGTTTGTTCTCTCGCTCTTGATTGTAGTTCCGGGGACGGAACTATTCTAAGGAGGGAGTGCTGTAATACCCTGATTTTTCAATAAATGAAAAATTATTTATTTTGCACGTGTTGTGCACGTGCAATATTATTTGGATTATTTTATCATGATGAGTATGTTTAAATATATTTTTCTCAAATTATTTTAGTACAAAAAGCCTTCTTTAAAAGCCTTATTTGATTTAATTAAAAAGCCCAAAAGCATTTTTATTTTAATTATTTTTATAACTATTTTGGCCCAAAAAGAAAGCCCATGAATTAATTTATTTTAATTAAACTTGTCATGTAGAAGACTTTTTTTAACAAAATTATTTTTATACAATTTTAAAATGTACAAATTTGGCCTAGTTGCATGCACGTGCACTACACGTACACGTGCAATGCACACTCCTATGCTTGGCCGGGTATCATTCTTTTTGGGAGGGAAAGTTGAAATTTTGGTGTGGAGAACATGGGGGTAGTTTCAAGGAGGTGGGTAGTTTTCCTAACTCCTACTTGAATCTAAGCCTTTCATTTTGCAACCACCAAGATGATCTTAGCCCTCCATTCCCCTCATTTTTTAGTATAAATACCTCCTTACTCATGGCTAATTTTTCATATGCAAAGTGTAATTTCTAAAGCTATACTAATATATTGTGAGAGTTATAAAAGATAAGAGTTTGTGTGGGTTGTGTTGCTTGGAGTGGCCGGCACCATCAAGAAGCATTCGGCTAGGTAGCTTTCGGCCAAGGAGGAGAAGCATTCGGCATTTGGTTGGAGGCTTGGAGTGGTGCATTCTTTTGGCTAGGAGGAGGTGTTCTCATCTACTTGATTGCTTTCGTTTGTGTTTCTCTCCAAATTGAGGTGGGTAAAACAATTCATGTTTCTAATATAGGGTTCATGCTAGTATATTGATAACATTATGCATGGAAAATACTAATAAGAGACCACTCTAATTAAAAAGTTAGTATGTGAATGGCTTAGAATGGTGTGATAAATTGTGTATGTAAATTGCTTGCATGAAATTACACCATATGAAGCACTTTCTTTGATTATTTAATTTAATTGAACAATGATGCAATGTGACTAGCATGATGTGTGAAAGCCTTTTATTAATTACTTGCAAATTGTGGGGTTGAAACATGACAATTGAGAAAGACATTAACACTATGGGAATTGAATAGAAAAGTATATTGAATACTTGAATTCATGTGTAGAAGTGATGTAGATGAACCAAAGAATTACTTGTTGTCATCAATTTGGAAATATACCAAACTTAGTAATTGTTGAGTTTCACCTATTCATGTGCTATATGAATTCTTTTGCTAGTATGAGTATGGGGAAAACCAAGGTTGTATTGTGTTGTGAATGTAGATTAATAACCAGTAAATTATCATGGAAAATTTTGGGATAAAAGAGAGATTAAAAGATTAATCGATTATTTTTCAATGTCAAAAATGAAAGATTTGCTAGTTTTAATAAATAAATAATTAATTTGGGTGGAGAAAAGGTGTTTTAGTGCAAAAATTTATTTTACAATTACTAATTTGAAGATGGAATAAAGAAGATTAAATCTGGAATTTTCCAGTAGTTTATATGAAGGCGATATGAATCAATTGTTTTGAACATCGAGTTAATTTCTAAAAAACAGTGTGAATATGAGTCAAATGAGTTTTAACCCACACTGTGACAACCTGAGCCAGTGGCTCAGGCGGTCGGTGGCGCTGTTCGGTTTCCCTGAGCGGTGTGGTTCGAATCCGGGTCTCACCATTCTTTTTAAAAAGTACTGTGTATATATATATATGACAGCGAAGAGATGGCATATATACTTAGTGCACTCTCTTCTATTCGCTAGCACCGATCGGCCTATCGGCGGGTGCTCTGGCCTTCTTCTCTACTGTGCTGGGTTCGAATCTTTCCCCTAGCACTTAGGGAAAAATATTTTTTTTGTGAGTTTTTGATGTCCAAAAAATATGAGAAAAATATGGTAATTTTCATAAAAATACAAGGAATTTTATGGGGTTGGTTTGGATATTAATTGAAGAAAATATAGAGTAGTTTGTGAACAAATGGTATATTAAAGCCATGGTTCTAAGACACATACTCATGGAATTTTCAAATTTATAAAGAGTTATTGAAATGAATTTATTAGAAAGTATTTGACACAAAAGAATTTGTGGTGTGACATGATATTATAATTTTTACTTGAAGATATGGTGTAAAATATGAAGTACGAGTGTATGTTTGTAAAGTGCATGAGTCCATTGTATGATGATGGAGTTTAGAAACTTTGTTGATGAAATTGTTGGACTTGAATATGAAACTTGAGTTATAAGTATTCACCATGGATTTGTGAACAAATGAAATCATGAATAAGGAAGAATATGAAATTGTGACATGAAAGTGGTTATGACTTAAGGATTGTGAAATGAAATTTGAAATAGAGTAGCTAAGTCTCCCCGGCATTTGAGAAAAATGAATTGAATTGAAATTAGACCAAGATTGGTCATGTTGAATTAAAGGAATAAGTCCGGTTGATGGAGAAGCTAACTCTAGTGATTATTTTGTTCATGATTTTTTAAATAAAACTAAGGACTAGCGCATAGTGAAGACGTGATGAAAGTAAGAGAAAAACACTGAGTATGAGGGCCCTGGGTAGCGGCGAGAGCGTATCCCAGGAATTCCCATGACGAGTCTGGGTGAGGATACTGTTCCAGAGTACCGTCCCAGTGGCGACGCTCGTGGGATGTTTGAAGACTACGGGTGGTGTCATGTTTATGGTGAGAGCGTATCCCAGGAATTCCCATGATGCGTCTGGGTGAGGATACTACTCCAGAGTGCCTAAACATGAGTTCGTAGGTCAGATAGCATCTAGGATACTTACCGTAATTACAGTAGTAGATTAGATCATAACGGGGGATTGAACCCTATAAAGATGAAGAACGAATAAGGGCTTGCCCTCGGACCTATGTAGTATGGGATGCATAGACTCCGAACAAGTGCGCATTAGCGTCATGTAACATAATTAACTGCATTAAGGACTAAGTGCACAATCACAACACGACATCAATAGGGTAGTCCCTTTAGTTGGAATGTGACAAGTTTGTGTTTGCTAAATATGAAATGTTAAGTTATACTATTTCCGGCATAGAGAGGATGGCCGTGTATAATGATCGTCGGTTGAATAAACTGACGTACCCACAGTCTAACATGCAGGTAAATGTTATGCTAAAGATTAAAGAGGATTTGGATGCTTAAAGATTATATCAAGCTGTTGTACTTGTATTTAATTGTTGTATTTTACTTCCGCTGTGCAAAAGAAAGATGTAATTATGATGTAATCTCTGATGTATGATGAAAAGTTTTAATTTCCCTGTAAAAGTGTACTAAGAAAGTGAAAAGATCCTGTAGAACATCTCGAATTCAGTGTATTTGGGATTCGGGGCGTTACAGGCTCGACCCTATTGACACTCCTGCAAATTGCAATCCACCCCTACAAACATTGTTGCCCACGCCAGCTTCTCGCTCAGTGTCATTCAAGGGGAAGAAAGGCTTGACAGCACCTTTCTTTTAGGAACATGGCTCGCCTTACAACTGTTGCACTTCACTCGCTGCTCGCCGGCTCGTTCATTCACTTGCTCATGAACTCACTGCTTTGCTAGAAGCGATTAGTCGCCTCCTTTCCTCCACCGAAAGATGCTTAGCCAGAAATGACGAAGGAGGGGAGCCGGGGAAGGCCGGCAATGACAGTGAGGGAGAAGCAAAAGGTTGTACCGTAGTAAGTGAATAGTGGTTCTTCTATGTAGGCAATGTGCGGCCGTGACTCTCTTAACGTAGATCGAGATCTAGATACCTTAGTTATGGATCCATGACCGGTTGCAGAGAGCCCATTATGCAAAGAACATAATTGATCTTATTGACAAATCGATGTCTTACTCCATAGATTCAAGGGAACAAGAGAACAATAGTCTTATTAACATTTGATTCGGTTCGATTCGAGGTACAAAACTTAGGTAACGGAAGCAAAGGTTAGTGGAGGTAACCACTGGCGAACGCATGAATTTTAGTCAGGGTAGGTGTAATAGTATTTTTTTATAAAAAATTCTATTTATGTGTCAAAAATCATACCAAAAAATTGTGTATAAATTTAATGTTGAATAGAAGCTTTTACTTAGTATTTATAAATTAATAAATAGTCCGTCTATTATTTAATTACGAGGCATTTAATGATGAGTTCTAATGTTTATTTTCTAACATAAGATAGAGTAAATGTGTGTAAATGTGTGTAAATATGTATAAGTTAACTCGCATAGCCTAATGAGAAGAATACAAAAAAAAAGGGGTTTTAACATATATGCCCCTAACAAATATGTGAATATCATGTGTGCCCCTCACAAATATGTATTTTTATATTTGTCCTCAAGAATATATAGCACATCTCTTAATTACCCCTCTAGTTAAAAAAAAAACCCAAAACGACGGAAAATTTTCGGTTTTTTTAATGGACTTGATGAAAAATGACTGAAATATTCTCTTCTCTACCATTCAAACTATATATTCTTCATCCTTGTAAATTCGGGCAGTTGTTAATCTAACCGAGACTCATTAACTTTTCTCAAAATTTCTTCATTTTTTTCAAGAAATTGACAAACTAACAGTGCATCTTTGAAAACTACATATTCTTCCTTACTTTACTTCTCCAAAATTGCCATCAATCTTGTTTTTAATGATAGATAATAAACTTTCTCATTTATTTTTCTTAGAACTGTTAAATTTTTTATAATTTGATTGTCTAATCTGATCTTTTAATTTGATTTCTATTTGTCTTATAAGGGTAAAATTATAGTTCACTTAGCGATATCTAACATAGGGGTAAATATGAAATAAAGTCCAAATTGTTAGGGATATATGCGAAAATATATATTTGTGAGGGATATATATGATATTATCATATTTGTTAGGGGTATACATGTTAAAAACCCAAAAAAAAACTATATTTAATTTTAATTGATAAATATAAATATTTAATTTAAGAACATAAATCTATATAATAAAACACAAAGAAAGCTATCAAGTGGCTCATATTCAATCTCCCCCAAAATCAATGGCCCAGATCTAACCTCACAAAACATATTTTCCCGCCCAAAATTTCAAATCCCAAAAATTCAAACCCAAAACCAATCACTCTCTCTCTCCACTCAGAATCACTCCCCCCTCTCTCTCTTATGGCTTCTCTCTCTCTCTTCTCCCGATCTATCTCTCTCTCTCCCCCCTTTCTCTCTTCCCACTCCACTCAGAATCACTCCCGATCTCTCTCTGGAACCCATGCCGTGACCTCGTCGTCATCTCTCCCCCTTTCTCATCTCTCATCTCTCCTCCTATCCAGTCTCCGGACCTCCCCTGCCGTGACCCCATCACCGGTGCCTGCTCGCGACCTCCCCTGCCGTTCAGCCTCCACGACGCTAGCCACGACAGCACTCCCCTCTCCTCCCCTTCTCCTTCCGTCGACAGCAGCAACCACAGCCACATCGCCACCCCCTCTCGGCCCGTGTCCCCTCCCGGCGTCGCGTCGCCCGTCGCTGTCGCTCCCGCCGTCCGCCGTCTCCTCTGTACAAGTTTCACCAAAAACTGGTTAGATTGCTTGATGCATTCTTGATATTTTAATTCAGTAATTCAGTAATTTAACATGAATTGTGAAATTTAATTCTTGATATGTACAAGCTTGATGCATTCTTGATATGTAATTCAGTAATTTAACCAAATAATGCTTGATGCTTAATTTAACCAAGCTTCACCAAAAACATGAATTGTGAAATTTAATTCAGTAATTTTGTATACTCTTTACTGCAATATTGTATGACAATTCTTTCCATTTTGTTAGGGGCCAATTGCAAGATAAAGAGGTAATTTGTAGAGAGAAAGAAGTGCATATAAGTGAACTGAAAGTGAAGATGGTTAGACTTAATGTCTTCAATAGACAATTTGAAGCGGAAATTCATAATAACAAGCCGAAGGTCAGATTTTCCTTGCATGTTGTTAGCAAATTGAGATTTTTATTTATTATGTGTTTCTTTGTTTGTAGTTCTAGCATTATTTGTAGTTCTAGCGGAAATGATTAATCTTTCATACTATATCTTGGTCCTTTATTTGTAGTTCTAGCATTAACCGGTGTGAGATTAAATTTATTTAAATCACAAACTCATGTTTTAGGTCAACTAAATGTCATTCCATCACTATCATGGCGTTGTAGCAGAAAGAGCCAAATGAGAACATCTTTTTGTGTAGTTGGTCTATTTGGAGGAAAGAAGAACAGTGAGAGTGGCGATGACAAACCTTCAAATGTGAGCTTCTGAATCTTTCTTTACCTATTTCAAATTTGGTTCTTTCCATTTTGTTCACGCACAAAATTATCTTTAGAGGTCACTTTTTCCTGTACCGGGTTTCATGGTTATTCATTTACCTTTTAAACATACTTGGAAAGTTTGAAGCACATACATTTCTATCTACGGGCCGTGTCATGTTAGATTTGGTTCATTATCTTATTCATTTTCATTTTCCTTTAAAATTTGGTTCATTCTCATCATTCGTTCTGTTGAAGAGTATGGGAAAGACTAATTATAGAGAGCTAAATTTGACTTGAAATCTATCAAATTTGTAAATATAGTTTACTGCAAAAACTATAAAACAAAATGGTTTGAAATTTAACAACTGATCTGAAGCCTATTTGTAGCATACGAGTAATGGACCATCTGCAAAAACTTCTTTTATGTTCACTGTTGATGGCCCATTGAGGGTGCTATCACTATTGATGGCTGTTTTAGTTGAAATTCTCTATTGATTATTAGTTTATGATATATGATGTTAGTTGAGCGATATCTGTAAGCTACTAGATATCATGTGATTGTAGTATGCAAATGGCTAAATTACTAAAAATTAGGAAATTTAATGAATTTCAGGATTACTTTTAGCAAAAAGGAAGCAGAGCAGCTTCCCTTTTTGAAGGAAAGTTTTTGTCTCTCGGCTTATCTTTTGGTAGCTTCCTTTTTTAGCACTTATGTTATTGTTGTTATTGTTGTCGGAGCTTAATTATGTTATTGTTGTTGGATCTTAAGTATGGTTGTATTAATTATGTAGGTTAATTATTTCTATGGTGAAGTATGGTTCTTTTTTAACAATGTGTTTTGGATTTGTTTTGTTTCAGCTTACACAACAAAGGTTGCTCGCAATGCTAATGTGGAGAAATTGAAGGCTGGGTATCTATTCTCGAAGGTTAGCTTCTCATTTTTCTCTATTTATTTTCTCCATTTTTACACACTAATTTGTGCATGTGGGTTGTTAATTTGGGAGATGTTAATCTTCGTCCTTTCTTGCCAAGTTTTTTACCATATGATTTTATGAAATTTAACTTGGTTCATGTCAAGATCCAATGCTTATTTCTACTTTAAAAGGAGCCTTTACATTAACTATTTTATTATGGATCGTGGATACCCAGTCAATTCAGGATACCCAGTCGATTGAGTACACTATTTCATAGGGATACCCAGTCGATTCAGGATAAATTGGTAGTGCTTGCTACAAATGTAACTCTTTATATCTTTTTCATTTCAAGTTTCAATTAACTTACTTATCGATAAGTTCTTTAATTCTCCTTATTATTTACATGTGGGGCTACTATCAACAAAGATTTGTATTATTCATAAAAGTTGTTACATTTAAAAGATTTGGTTAGATTCATTTCATGAATTCACAAAGCCATCTATCTCTTTTGTTTCAGATGAAGAGTCTTGCTTGCAGAGAGCAAAGCATCATATCTCGCTATCCTCACATTTAAGGTATTCGATATTCACCCAAAAATGGAGACATAGCATGTATACTTTACTTTGTCATTATACAAATTATTGATGCCATTTATGTCCATTTTTGCTTGCTTTCACTGCTTCAGTTTGTTTGAATAGATTTTGCAATAAAGCTATGAGAATGACAATTCAATGTAAATAAATAATTTTCAAAAAGAAAACAAAATTTACAATCAAATAGATTGGAGATCTAAAATGCTGAAGTAATAAATGAAGTAAAAATGTGTTCATCTATGTCATTTTATATGATTTGATTAGTGGTAGACCTTTTATACCGTTTGTAGCTGCTTTGGCTAAAACTTGCGTACGCTGACTCTAGAATTGATACTGTACTGTTTATGGTTTTTATTTTATTTTGGATTTTGTTAGTCGGTTGATTGTTTATGTGGTACAATACTTTGTATGGTTTTTATTTTATTTTGGGTTCTGTTAGTTGGTTGATTGTTTATGTGGGTTTTGGTTGTTGAATTGTAGACGACTACTCTGAGGTTGTATCTGACGTGCATTTGGAACACGTTGGAGGCTGCAATGTGCTTGCAGGTAATCTATGATGCATATTATTATTATGGGATTTATGGATATTAAGGTAGTGATTTTCCCACAATTATTATTTTATCTCATTTAAGATTTATCTTTTGCTAGAAGCCTTATTTTAGTTCAAAATTATATTAACATGCTTTTTATTTAATTGGAAAATATCACTTTGGTTGAGGTGTTGAAAGAGTGATAATCCTTCAACATAGATTTCTCTCATAACAGTGACACGGGAATAAATTAAATGACAGATTTGCATTAAATGACAGAACAAGTAGTGTGGTAACTGAAGATGACTGATATTGAATGACATAGTTACACCTTAATTGATTGATGTGCTTTTTTAAATCATCTCTCTGCTGTGAAGAGTTGTTAATTGATAAATATCTTCAAGAAAGCAATGATCAAAATCGCGAAGAGCAGTTGCGAAATGGGCCATGGATTACTTTAAAACATATCAAAATGTGATAGTAATATTGGCATTAGTGTATATATACTACAGGTCTTCCACAATCAAGTTTTGTGACAGTTTTAGGGTTGAAAACTTTTCTATTATTGAGAACAGTTTGCAGTGATTGAGTACTTGGGAGATTTTCTGTAATGCAGTTACTACATGCACAGTTGCCCCTGTAAATAAAAAGATTACACGATAAGAGATTCATCTATTTGGAATGGTTGAGATTAAATAGTTGAATGTCTACAAATGACAACCTCAATTCTCCCATTATAATATTAGATATTAGAGATTAGAGATATCCGTATCCGAATCCGCTTTTCAAAGTGCTATCCGTATCCGTATTCACATTCGATTTTTTTTAGATTTGAATATCTGAATTCGTATTTGCCTGGATATGAATTTTTCATATCTGTATTCACACAAAAATCGGATTCGGATATGGATCATATATATCCTAATCCGAGAGCTTCCCTAATATGCATTTTTCTGAATGCAAAATGCTGAAGTATGTATATGAACTTAATAAGGACATTGTTATTCATTGTTTAACTTCATTTTGTCACAGTAAATAACATTCATCATAGCACATCAAATAAATAAATGAACTCAAATCAACAATTAAAGTAACTATGGCTGGATGATCAATAAAGGATACACACAGAAGTGTTCTATTCATGGACGGGTTTAGGAGCATCATAAAAATAATTTACTGCACTGAAAGAAAATTTTTAAAAAATTGTCACACAAATCTGCCACCAGTAAAATTGCAGCCCATCCCTGGTTTGCTTTCATAACTCAGCTCCAGTTTGTTGAGGAATCGATATAGACAATACCATCAGTCGAACAAGAATCTCAACCCAAAATAATAATATTTGCATTTACGACCATGAAGAGCATGCAAATGCACAAAATTGCGCCCATATCCCATTTCTTTGGTTCCGTCTTCATCTTCTGACTTAAATGGCCTCTCTCCATCTATCAATACCTACTTACCTTTGAGTTTACAGCAAGCATATAAAAAAGAACCCCACAAAACCAAGCCCCCGCCCTATAATATTTTGCTGAAGAAGAAAAAGAAAAAAAAATAAACATTATTATCAATGAGAGAAAATACAAGAACATAAATTGGTAGGTATGATAAGAAGATTCGACTAACCGAATCAAAAGGAAGCCCTCGAAACAACAACCAACCGAGTCCTACTATGACAAAATCCTGTCACAAACAAAAGTGCAAGGAGTGTTCTCATTTTCAAGGAAGAAAAAAAGGCATGCGTAAAAGAAGGAAGGTAATTATGGGCTGGTGCTAATGAGATAAACAAACCTTTAGATTTCCGCAGATTTGAGGGTAGTGTTTAAAAATATCGTGTAGTTTAAGAAAAATGCCATTATACATGAAAGGAGCATCACCAGCTGCATGAAGAGGAATAAGACACATATAAGTTAGACTGAGGTAAAGTAGTGGTTCAACAAGTGGCAGGTTTTAAAATATCATTAAAATTAAGCACATTTAAAAGGTTTTGAATAAGTACATTTTTTTTTGCGTAAAGTATCTAACTGAAACTTATAATTAAGCACTTCAAATTAGTTCAAATGTATATTATGCAACTAGAACCTGATTGAGCTGTTCTTCACGTAGCAAAAAACACTGCATTTCTTTTTTTTTTGGAGAAAAAGATAAGATAAAGAAAGTGTTATCTTTTCATAACTGATCAATTAAATAAGAAATCTCTGTTGCATTTACATAAAATTCAAACCACATCAAACCAATCAAAAGTACTTAACTTCAAGACAAACACAGATCTTTCCACTCACAAGACACCAGTATCTTTAGTTCAAACATCTTACCTCTCAATATTGAAAAAAAGGAAAGTGAACAAAAAGAAATAAATGAAGATACCCTTAATAGAGCTGACTGAATGTGTTTTTTTACCTTTTTTCAAAGAGGTTCCAAAAAGTTGACTCATTTTTTATTATTTCGTGCAAAGGTTTTTGTTTGTTGTTTATTGTTAGTTATTGTTTGCTGTTTGTTGTTAGTTAGTTTTAAAACTCTCATTGTTTTGATTGATTAATGTAAACTCTTACTATTTGTTTCGAAACTCTTACTGTTTTTTAAGGTACACTGTTTGGTCTCATTTTTGAAGACTTGAAGCATTGTATTTTTCTACAACACTGTAATTTTTTTTTGGTTATTCGGTTGGTTGATGTATATTTTGGTGAAGGTTGTAATAGTTGTAATATTTAGCAATTTGGGAGATTATGTAAGTATCTGTATATAATGATGATATAATATAGTTATGTTAATACCCGTACCCGCAATTTTGTGGAGTACTGGGTTCTGTGTTTGGTTTTTGAAAGATTTTTCGAAGGTTTTTCAAAAAATCCATTATGTTTTCAAACAAATTTTTGGTTTTTATTTTGTATCTTACATTATATTATGATTTTTTTTCCCAGAGCCTTATATATATGATGCCTGTGTGATGTTGCTCGGTTTCGCCTGGGGAGGATTGATATTTATTGCCTGTGATGTCATATATTTAATTGATAGCAGAATTCCGTAAGGAATTTCTGTAAAAGGGATAATATTTTAGGGGAGGTTCTGTCAAAATTTTTACTAAATTTTCTAAAATCTATTATGTTTTCAAACGATATCTTGGTTTTTATTTTGTATCTTAGTCATATGAAGATTTTTTCTTCCCAGAGCCCTATATATATAATGTCTGAGTGATGTTGCTTGGATTGGCCTGGGGAGGATTTGTATTTCTTGACTGTGATGATAAATTTTTAATTGTGAGCAGAATTCCGTCAGGAATTGCTGTAAAATGGCTAATATTTTAAGGGAGGTTCTGTCGAAATTTTCAGAAAATTTTCTAAAATCTATTATGATTCCAAACTATATCTTGGTCATTTGGATAGCGACATGTAAAATGGCTAATATTTTTTTTACAAATGAAGTGTCAAATAGAGACAGAGCATGAAGTGTCAAAGTTTGTAAGCTCAAAACTAACACAAATAGATCACGAAGTATCAAATTTTGTAAGCTCAGAACAAACACAAACAGAGCATGTAGTGTCAAATTTTGTTAGCTCAGAACAAACAGAAACAGAGCATGAAGTGTGTAATTTTGTAAGCTCATAAATAACACAAACAGAGCCTGATGTATCAAATTTTGTAAGCTCATAACAAACACAAACAGAGCATGTAGTATCAAATTTGGTAAACCCAGAACAAACAGAAACACATCATGAAGTATTAAATTTTGTTAACTCAGAACAAACAGAAAATGAACAGCAGAAACTGAACATGAAGTATCAAATTGTGTACGCTCAAGACAAACAGGAGCTGAACATGAAGTTTCAAATTTTGTAAGCTCAGAACAACAGACATTGAACATGTGGTTTAAAAAAAACCAGTAGGCTCGGAACACACTATTCATAACTAGGGCTGCATTGGGGTGCCGCGCCAACTAGGATATGATAGATATATAATCAAGAATAAATACAACAAGCTTGAAATAATTATTCAGATCATATAGTGTTTTGCATCATTGCCTACACCAACACACCAAAGGAGAGAATCAACCACCAAAAGTCTTAAATGAGAATCAACAATATAATTTCAAAGGAGGCCTCTATATAGTAGATAATTGTATTAGAAATGTGGTTGTATTTGTTTACAATCAGTTTTTTTTTCCTGTCATGGTGCATATTTTTAATTAATGTTCTCACATTTCTTTAAAAAAATATAGCTTTTTGAAGAATTGGATAAGTCAATATTTAGATATTTAAGGGCAATAAAGATAAATTCCTAAAAAACTGAAACAATTTAACGAATAATTGTTAAAGATGTATAAAGAGGTATAGTGAATGACTTTTGATCATCCAACCAAAGATGTATAATGCATAAATTTATATGCAGTTCATCCAACCAAATAACTCCAAATAAATTTATATGCATACCTAGTGCTAGTAATAATATAAAACTGAATTACATTTTTTATAAGAAAAACAGTTCTGTTACTTTTTAAATATTGAAAATTTAAAAGTATACAATATTACTATATTTTTACTATAGATATTATATATGCTTTGGAAGTTTATTAACAATCCTAAAGCAAGTAATATTTAAAGAATAAAAAAAATTAGTTGGACTTAGAGTGATCGAACAGTTGGTTTTTGACTGTGGAAGTTGGACAACCTAACCAAATACTCAAGTATTTAATATGTCACTAAGGATCTTATGTATATATATCTAACTATATAGATATCTGGATCTTACTGATTTTACGAAAATCCAAGGTAGCCGCTATCTACCCTCGTCACCACATGCCATAATCTAAAATTTCGATCCAATCTGACCAACATTGTCAGGCGAACTACATTAAAATTTTACCTCCAAACAGAACAGGCGTTTTTGACAATTGATGTGATTCAGTTTAATATTTGTATTCCTATATCAGTAGCAAATAAGTGTGCTCTGCACATGTAAAATTCTAATGTGGCAGAATATTGAGCGGGAAAATGAATGGATCCAGTCATTTGAGCGGGAAAATTAACTCCTCTGACTATTTGAATTCTGAAAATTTTGCCGTACTGACCCACTTTTTGAAAATATTTGGGCTCTGACCCACTTTCGAAAATAATTAGGGAACTGATCCAGTTTTGGACACATCAGCAACAAACGTTCTTGGAAAAAACGGTATAGGTTATTTCGATGTCGTTTTTTCCAATAACGGCATCTGTTTTAAAAAAAACTTTCATGCCATTATTTAGAATAACGACATCTGTTACTTTTAGTCGAATGAGCAAACAGTCTCAATTGTGAGCTGAGAACGGCATGATATATACCGTTTAATAACGGCATCAGTTACTTTTTATTTTGCACACTTACCTATATATTCAGTGCCACTGATTAAAGACAATTGTGGGGAAAAAAGTAACTGATGCCGTTATTCAAAATAACGGCATCAGTGTAAAGAATGTCTGAGAGAACGGCATCCTTTACTTTATTGTCATACTTGTCTCTCAGCTCACAATTGAGACTATTTGCTCCTTCGACGATCGGTGGAGGGGGAGATTAAAGGCAACGGCGATCGGTGGAGATGGCTGTGGGGACAGAAGAGAGACAGAGCAGAGCGAGATCGCAAGGGAGGGGAGTGAGAGATTAGATGAAAGGAAAAGAGGGACTTTTGTTGGTTTATTTTTGGTTCGTGGGTGAAAACCGTTTTTTCACTGGATCTTAAGTCAAGTGTTTGGAGCCGTTGAATCTCATATCCGACAGCTCTTATTGCTTTGTGGGTATTGGATCCTAAACTAAGGTATAAGACCAAAGCTTAAGGGGTCACTCCCCTATATATATATTTATACAAACAAACATTTGAGAGGAGTTATGCCACATTTCTGTCCCTTCTCTCATATGTATATATGGTGATCTCCGAAGGCCTTTATTTTGAGGTCCCTTATGATTCAAACCCCTTATGAAAAATCTAAACCGTTCTTGTTCTAGATGCCTAAGATTGCCTAAGCGTGTAAAATCAAATTTTTTCGCATTCATTTCCTCATCCATCATGTTGTAAATCACCATAGAGGGGGGTGAATAAGATAATTGTGCGGAAATTAACACTATTAAATGAATGCATAAAGTAAAAAAAGATATAGTTAGAGAAAGCAAACTAAGCGAAGAGACGAGACACAGCGATTTAAGTGGTTGGGTCCCACACTTAATCCACTACCCTCTTACCTGCAGCAATTCTCAGCCGCAAGTGTAGCCCCCGTTCCCGTAAAAATATTTTCTGTATTTAAAATTTTTATAACTTTCTTGCTTTTAAATTCTTTTTCCAACAATTATATTTTCCGTTGATCGAATTTTAACAAAATATTATTCTGATTTCTAAGAAATTTTCTATTTCATTTTATTATTCAAAAATTATACATATTTCGAATAACGGTATATTTTAATTTATTGATCGACTGTTTATATTATATATAGTTTGGATTATTTTAATAAATCTGTTAAACTCGAATTTGCATTTGATATACATATATTATTATTATTATTAATATTATCAGTATTATTTTTGTTAGTTTTGTTATTTACAGTATCATTATTTTCATTGTTAATATTATTATTATTATTAATTTATTTTAAGCCGAACATACTCGGTTTTATATGTATTCACTATTTGATTTAATGTACATGTATATATGTATGTTTTATAAACCTTATAATCCTAATTGTTTTCCTACTGGATTTTCAAACCCCAATACCCTATAGCCTATCGCTTATTGCATTAACCCAATACCCATAACCCTACCATATAAAACCTTAACCTATTCTACCCTAACCCTAGCTAATCACCCCCCTACTATTCTACCCCCTAATAGTAGCTGTAACGCCCCTTTCCGGTAACTGGAAAACTGTGACATAAGCCAGAATCTTTTCTTAATTAGCTACAATACACAGAAAAACAGAAAAATTTAAAACTTTTTATTCAACACCAAATGTATTACAAGTCCGAATGTTATAAAACTGCAATACATTACAACAGTGTTACAATTATACCTTTACAATCCCAAGTGTTACAACTTTCAACAAATTACATCAGAGTATAATGAACAAGAACAACACTTGGTATTTTACTTGGATGCTTCCCAACAAATAAATAAATTACAACAATTGTTACAAATGGAACAATAGTAACCAATATAACTTACAACGGAACTAAAATCGACTCTTGCTTCTCTCGCCTTGAGTCCTCCTGAATCTTGTATCTGTACTTCTGCAATCCAGTACCTATTGAAATGGGGACGTCAGTACATATATTGATGCTTTAAGGCTGATGACTAGCAGCGATTCTCCACTTAAAGCAAACAGATTGATAAAAAGATAAACGTATATATATAGTTGATGTGTCAGTGTATGCTATGACTTAGACTCTAATGCAAGACTTATTAATGCAAGGATGCTCTTATTCTAATGTTAGCAAGACTCTGGAACAGTATGCAGCCCATACTACATACGCCCCATATCAAGCCGTTTCTTCATATATAGGGATTTGAACCCGCACCGTGAATTCTATTCTTGTACTCGACTTGTTTCTGAAGATTAGACATGACTGATGAGGTTGTCCTGAAATGGTCTAATCCTGCCAGGCGCACCGAACCTCACTCAAATATCTGACAAATTCTTGGAGTTTCTGCGGATGCAGGTTAGCTCAAAGCATCCCCTGCCGCCCCCTAGCCAGACTGTAGTCTATGGCTTCTCGCCCTTAGATACAAGACAAGACGGAGTTCTGGGGGGTTCATCCTCCCTAGCTGCGACAGGAATCGCTCCCGCTTATCAAGACACTTCAGAAATTACAGACGAGATACGGATCCCGTGCTCCCAACTCGTGAGAAGACAAACCGTATCCCTTTGACAAGAATGGTACAACCCAATAACACCACCTAGTGTCGGCCTATAGGACAGGTCGGATCATAAGGTATCGCCCTTAATGCCAACTCTTTTCCTTCGGCGAGAAATGATAATAACTATAAGTTAAGTAGTAATAGCCATAAGTTACTACCCTAACAATGTCACTAACCCTATGCAAACTGAGGTATGACATCGGAACTTACACAACATGCTAAGTCTTAAGTTGACTTTGCATGATAACTCTACTAGGCTACTCAACCTAGACTTACCAAAATCCCTAAGGATCTGGTTCATGGCCTATCGATCCAAGACCCCGGCAATATGAACGTATTCGCATGCAACTATCCTGAACTTGGATTTTGTCTAAGCTCTGATCTGCGATCAACCTACACCGGTTAAGATCCGACAGTACACAGGGAGTGACTCGTCCACAGTCCTTTAGGAGTAAGGTAAACACACATCTTGATGGTCGATAGCCTTATGGCAATAATATCACCCTGGATAAGCACAACAAAACTGCGTGCTAGCTAATAAGCTACATACGAGTACACAGAACACATACGAGCCAACAAGCTACGTATAAAACCAACAACTACTTACGAGCCAGGCGGGCTCCGTATGAGACAACAATATACATACCAGCCAAATAAGCTGCGTATGAGACCACAGCTACATACTGGCCGGCGAGCCACGAATGAAACAACAACATACATATGAGTCAAATATGCTGTGTATGAGACCACAGCTACATACGGGCCAGGCGAGCCACGTATAAGACAACAACATTCATACGAGCCAAATAAGCTACGTATGAGACCAACAGCTACATACGGGCCAGCGAGCCATGTAAGTGCAAGACTACATACAGAAACAACCATACAAGTAAACAACCTAGAAGCAACTAAACGTACTTACTAGCAAAACTTGATCTTCTATAATCAGAAGCAACAGAAGAATCTACAAATAATCTAAGAAGCAAACAGCAAATATCCAGTCAAGATAGCCAATTGTTGTACTTTGCACCGGTATAACTCTTACTCCGCTTATCGGAATCTAGCCCGAGAGGCGAATTCGGAAAGGGAAATGTGTCTACTACAACTTTCTAGTTGGCCCGAACCTCAGACTCTTCAGGTAAGACACTCTAAAACACCAGAGAACTCAAACAGCAAGCACACTCATCTCGAAGCTGGCTGCTGCATCTTCCAAATACCATAAGTCTTACTCTGTTTATTGGAATCTAGCCCGAGAGGCCAATTCAGAAAGGGAAAGGTGTCTACTACAACTCTCTAGTTGGCCCGAACCTCATATTCTACAGGTAAGACACTCTAAAACACCAAGGAACTCAAACAGCAAGTAACCTGTCCAAGAGCTAGTTGCTGTATTTTCCCAAGACCATAACTGCTATTCCTCTTATCGAAATTTAACCTGAGAGGCCAATTCGGAAAGGGAAGAGACTCTACTACATCTCCCCAGTGGGTCCGAACCTCAGATTCAACCATTAAAAGGCTCAAAAATGACAACCAAACAGAACAGTGAGCTTCTCAGCCGGCTCGCTGTCCTGGTTTTTTAACGGCCATAACTTTTGCATCTTTTATCGGATTTTAATCCGAAAGGCTAATTCCGAAAGGGGAGAATGTCTACTACAACTTTCTAGTTGGTCCGAACCTCTAATTCCTAGAGGAACCCTAAGTTTTATCCCCTTGAACCTACTGCGACGCTAACCCGAAAACACAGACTTCACAGTTTTTCCCTAAAGCTCGCTGTTTTGGGGGAAACGATCGTTTCACCCCCCAAAACATTACCGAAAAATCTACCAAAATTCTAGCATGGTAATAACACCCCTAAGAACGTCCCATATAAATTTCGGGTCAAAATTCTACTTTTAACACATGTGAACAAATCTAACCCTACAACTATTTAAGCATGGATACAACATAAGCATGGGCTCTTTCTACAATCCCTACAACAATCTAAGCATGGTATACAACTTTAAGTATGAATATCTACTTACTACTTTAAGAATGAATATCTACTACTACTTAAACATGAATCTTTTCTACAACTCAAGCATGAGTTAATTAGCAACATAAAAGCTTAATCTTTTTCAATCTAGAAGCAACATAAAAACTTAATCTTTTACAATCTAGAAGAAAAATAGGAGCTTAACATTTCATGAACTAGAAGCGAAATAGAAACTTAATCTTCCATGTCCTAGAAGTAAAAAAAAAGAAGCTTAACCTTTTTCAACCTAGAAGCAAAAGAAGCTTGATTTTTAACAAGTATTAAAGTAAACATACAACAACTACTAAAAAACTTATCTTTTATGAGCTAGGGTTGGAAAGACTTGATCTTTTGCATTGTAGGAAAACAACATACAACAAGTCCACTTTTTTTTATGAACTAGGGTTTGTAAAACTTGATTTTAAATAAGGTAGAGAGCAACATACAATAAAAGACTTATCTTTTATTAGTCAAGATGAGTTCGACCATCCCAAAATGGGTATGTGAGTATTCTTACTTTATGTGCTCATAGTCATAGTCCAAGTTGTAGTTTGGTGTTCAACAAAACAACAATAATAACAACAATAAACATAACAAGTTAAAGGTTCAACATTTATGTGTTTTATTTAAGTTCCACCATCCATGGGATCATTTTGATCCCTGTGCTTAGTAATTAGTCCAAGAAGTTCAAAAGTCATCACAAGTCTCAAAGACTCGATCTTTATGCCATTGTTTTGAGTTCTACCATTCATATGTCAATGTGATAATTTTGGTCCCTACAACCATGTTTATGCTTAAAGTCTTTAGTCCAAGTTGTTAGAAACACACACATACAACAATCATTCACCTTAAAGGTGAGTTCTTTTAACCAACAACCATTTATATGCTTAGAAATTAGTCCAAGTTGTTTAGAAACATACCTACAACAACACATCATAAAGATGGGTTCTTTTTATCCTACAACAAACAACCATCAAAGATGGGTTCTTTCTCACATACAACCCAAAACTAACCCTTAAGGATGGGTTCTTTTTCACACACACAAAATAAAAGAAAAGGAAACACATAAAAAGAGAAATAAAACACAACTAGGGAAGTAGAGAACCCCCACCTTGGTTCTCTTTGTAGGAAGAACTAGTCTTATCAACCTTCTCCTTCCTCCTTAGCTTTCTACTACAACGCTTAGGAAACCTACAAAGAAAAACTCTCTAGTTAGGATTTTTGTTCTCTCTTTCTTTTCCTCTCTTTTTTTTTGTCTTTGTAAAAATGAGACAAGAGAAGAGGGAAGGGAGTATTTATAGGGTGAATGAAATGGGGAGAGTGCAAAATGCACCAAGGGAGTTTCTCAAAAACCCCCTTGGGAAAATTAGGGGCCGGCCATACCATGGAGAGGTGGAGGAATGGTGGAAGGGGGTGAGGTGGAAGAGAGAGGGCTTCTAGAAGAACATACCCTAAACTCTTATGCATACTTAACCCCAGGTTTAATCCTCCATCAAAACCTAACTATCTAATTAGATTGTCATGACAAAAGAGATATTTTCCCCAAAATACACACAACATAATTTGTACAAATATATAAATCGATACAATACGCATGCGTATGCATATATATGTATACCGATAGTTTCCGTTTGTTAAACAACATAATCCGTATAAATAATTAAATTCCAAAAAATAATAATAAAATAATTTTATTATCGACTCGGAAGATTACAGTACCAATTTGATACAATACAGATGTATACAGACTAGTATATATATATACAGATAATGTTATTTAACACAACCGGGTGATATCCACCAAAAATATTTCAATAAAAATAAAATAATAATAAAATAATAATTATATAAATAAAATATCCATCTGGGATATTACAGTAGCCGCCCCCCTTACCCTTGAACTGTTCGTCTTCCCCAAAACTCCTGACCTTCTCTCCCCTCTACCCTATGCACCTCCTCGTCGTCGCTCTTCAACTTCCTCGCAGTTGTCATCCTCCTCATCCTCGTCACCACCTCATCGTCTCTTCATCACCCTCGTCTTCGTCACCGCCTCTTCATCACCCGCCACTTCGCCATTGCCGAACCTATTGCACATCGACCTTGGTGCTCCTCGTCGCCGTCATCACCTACCACTACTCACCCCTCGTCGAGCCTCGCCTGCACCCGAACCCCTCCACCTTGTTCCGTCGTCTTCAACCTCGCCACCGCCATTCCATCGTCGCTCAACCCATCTCCTCGTCTTCTACCCATGTCTCCTTCGCCCCACCGTCTTCCCATGGTCGAGCCCCTCGCCGTCGCTCCACTCCTCGAAGCTCCGTTGTCGCTAGCACACCATGACAGCCCCCCTCATCCTCCCCTATTTTCCTACCCAGGCAGAGCACCGCTCAGCCGCTCCTGGTCGCTACCGTCGCTTCTCGACCGCAGTGCCGCCGCCACTCACCGCGAGCATTGCCGCCCTTGCCGTGGGTCACCGCAGTTGCAGTCGCCAGCCACCACCGTGGTCGCCATCCCCTCTCCCGCCAACTCTACCTCTCTCCATCGCTGTAAGTGAAGAAGGGGGAAATTGGTTGATTGAATATCAGCCATCCGATCGATTGATCATCATAATCACCTTGATCTCTTCTAGATTGAGACTAGATCAATCAGATCAGATCTGGGCCTCTCAATCTCTTTACGATTTGGATCATCTTGATCATCACCATCAGAGCATTCTGGGTCATCCGATCTCCATCATCTTGATCTTATCAGATTTGATCTGAGCCGTTGATCTTTATCGATCTTGATCGCCATCAAGATCCATGCCGATCGGATCCATCCGATCTCGATCGTTGATCAACGTCCTCATCCAATCAAGGCAAGTATCTTCTTGTACAATTTATTGTTCTAGTAAAAGCGTTTAATTGAAAAGACTGCAAGTAGATTGTAAATGTGACTCCCCTTTGGCTCATCGTTTGTTGATCTTATTTTGTTCCTTACCAATTCCATGATCTTAATAGTCACAATCTCCCGTTGATACCTATTACACTTTGGTTTGCATCACATGTTAATTTAAATCTATATGAATCATAATTATAAGGCTTTTCATTCAAAAACTATCCTTGTTTGCTGCTATTCCCGTCTTTACTTGCTGTTTCAACCCCGATAACATCAGAATCTGGACTTGAGTTCTGAATATGAAACTTAGCCCTAGATGTCTATTTTACTACCATTTTGACGGAATTGAATTCCGAGTTACAGTTTGTAAGATATCGCAGATTTACTGCTTCTGTGTCTGTAATCGCAGATTCACAAAACTGTTGCATCACTTTGTAAGGTAATGACTTGAAATTTTGTATGCTGATACTAGACACCTTAGAGAATATTTTCTAATTTTTCTGGAATTAATTAATAAAGTTTCAAATCTGTTTCATATGTATAAACTTAGTTTTACAAATTCTGGCTGAACATAAGTCTTGTGTAGTTTGCTATTTTGACACCTGATGCTACAACTTTTATGTATCTTATTTATATGCATTGGAATCGGGCAGGAATCTTGTTTTTAAACTTTCTAACGGATCCACGTTTGCTATCTTGTAACAACGGAAATTGCAATTTTGGTGCAGCAACGTCATGCTGTCCAGAATTGGAATTCTCGTAGTTCTTGTTCATTTGTGTTGACTTATCTTAAACTTGTTCTATGTTCTTGATCATGTTTACTTAACCTGTTTTGCACACTTTCATGCATGGTTGATAATAATAATAAATAATAAGCCAGAATTTAAGGGAAACACCATAGTAGTGGACAATATAGATAAGTGTACTCGAAAGGGGGCACGGGTTTCCCAATACTTGGTTCATGAACGTGTTGTATCTTGAGTGTATTCATGAGCCCACTACTTGGCTCATTCTTGTTGTATCGTCGGAGCATTCATGAACCCACGTTTGGTTCTTGAACTTGTTAGTGCATTCACGAACTTGGTTCGTGAACTTATTACATTATTTTTGTATTCATGAACCATGCTTGCTTGATACTTGATGCCTGAGTACACCGCCCTATAAAATCCACCGCTAGGCCTAAACGTAACTGTTTGTAAGTAGCAACCATGTGATAAAAGTATGGACGCATGAAGTGCTACCTAGATAGAATTAAACATTAGACTTAAAAATAACTTGTCACTTGTACACACTTGATACCCCACTTGATGCTTGTTACTTGATACTTATTACTTGATACTTGTCACTTGATATTGGACACCAATTACATGTTCACTTGTCACTTGTTCCACTACTAGTACTTGTTACCCAATCTTGTTACTTGAGTTATCTTACTTGCTAGCTAGTCTCTTGAACTCCACTACTTGTTGTATTCCTAGCATATCATGTTATACATTCTTGATTCCCAATCTTGTTTCATATTTTCTTACACTTATTTTAATATCCTTGCTTGTACTACTTGCGGCCCTAGTTTGCACTAAAGGCGTTTGTCTTGTTTTCTCTATTTTTTCTTTTATATTTATATATACAGACTTTGAAGACGAATTGCCTACTGGAATTGGTGAGCAGACGTTCTAGGCTTCGCTTGGGGAAAAGCTTGCTTTAATTATTCTTTTTTTGAGTTTATTTTATTTTGTTGCTACTTGAAACTTGTAACTGGCTTGTAGTCCCGAAATTCTTACTTTTTATCCAGATCTGGAAATTATTGGGATATTTATATTTGTTTCAAATACTTTTCTGTTGATTAATAAATTATTCATGCATGCGTGGTTGAGTATATTCTTGTTATATTTCTTTTTATGATGCTAAGTCGATCCTACAGCTTATGTATGATGAAAATCATTCGATGGACTTCGTCACACACTCGTATTCCGCATTCCTTTAGGAAGCGGGACGTGACAAGGTTTTTAGTGGTATTAGAGCCCAGTTTGACTAATATGTTAGTTTGACCAATACATTAGACATGCTTGACTCAGTTATAATTAACTTAGCATTAAACAAGCCATGCAATCACATGAACAATTTGATAATCAACTCGATCTGAACACTAGTCTTATCCTATTCATTTTGGTCCCTTCTTATTTCTTTGATTCCTTGTTTTCTTCCGTCTTTTTCAGTCAACCTGATTTGTTGATTCCATATGGGTATAAATTTATTCTTTCCGTACCCATGTTCTTTTGATTCCAGTGCAAGCAATCCCTTATTTCTGCTTTCCTCGTTGATCCCTTATTATTTCAGCTCGTATATCATTCATTGCTTTCCGTGCCTTGCATTCATCTTCAGTTGTTGATTCATATTGAGTATCGTACTAGTTGTTTCTCCCCTATCTTGTTCTCCTTAAATTCCGGTGCTATCCATTCTTTTCTTCCCGCTTGGTTCGTCGATCGGAATCGGTGGATCTTTAATGACATGTTAGAGGCTTATTTAAATCCTACGTTACTGTATATTTTTATGATATATTTATTGTGTAAATTTGCTACACTGCATATTTATTTTCTCTTTGACATTGCATTGTGCTTATACATGTATTTCATTCTGTTTTTCTCCCTACTTTTATAAATCATTTTCACTACTATTATTTTGTACTATTGTGTTTGATATTTCTATGTATCTTGACTGGTTATTTTTCCAAAACTATTTTTTTTATATAACCTTTAAAGTTTGTGTTCCTTTGTTATTTGTATGGTTATCAACCCTTTTATATTTGGGTTTTATCTCTTCACTTTTGACTTCTTATTCTATGTAAATAGTCTACCTATTTTCTTATGATTGGGGATTAATGGTGTATCCAATTTGATTTCTTATATTTTCGCCATGTCAGTTTTCACCTTTTACTCTTCGAACTATAATTATGTGTTATTTTTGTTTTGCTTAGTAATTAAATCCAACTATAAAAATAATGATAGAGTAAATTTTGAAACTAACTTGTAACTTTTGTATTTTATTTTCTTTTGTTTAGAGTAGTTCTAAGGACAGAACTATTCTAAGGGAGGAGTGATGTAATACCCCAGATTTTTAAATAATGTTTTTAAGATTAATAAATGAATTAAAATGATTTTTGTTGATTTAATAAATATTTTTCTGAAATTTACCTTTTTACACGTGCAGAACACGTGCAAATAATTTCTTGGGAAGTTCAAAATCAAAAATTATTTTTGGATCATCGCCAGGAGAGGAAGTGTCGTCTTTTACTCCAAGATATGCAAGCAGTCCCAGGATCTCAGGAAGTGCTATGAATCTGAAGTTGCCCGAAGTTCGAACTTCATGCCGGAAAGATGCCGCTTGTTCGTGTCAAGGATATGGTGAGTCACAAGACAGATCGCTAGAGCTAATGGATGCTATTGGCAGAGTCTTCCTGATCAGAGTGGCACAGCGGAAGCGTGTGGGCCCATAAACCACAGGTCCCAGGATCCTCTTATCGCTTCTCCTCTTTTGTATTGTTTGCTTCCCTCTATCCCTTGCACATTTGTTCTCATCCGTTGACTCATTGTTTGATTCAATTCTTCCCTGTCCTTCCTTTCTTCGATTCCTGCTCTACCTTCTTCATCTCTTTGCTTTGTCATCTTGCAAGTCTTGTGTTGTTTCTTCTTCATTTTTGATACCGGTTACTTTTTTCTTGCATTCCATTTTGCCATCATGCACCAATTTATTATTCGATTCAATTCTTTCCTGTCCATTCTCTCTTTGATTCTTTTTCTATCTACTCCATATCTTACTTTGTTGTCATGTGTTGTTACTTTCCTTTAATGCTGTTTATCTTCTTTCATGCATTCCGTTGACATCATTGTTATCCACTTCCTTTTTTTTCCCCTGTTGATATGGCTAAAAATAGGATTAAATCGGGACCGTTCACATCGGAGACGAATCTTAAAGCTCAGGGGTAAAACGGTAATTTCACCTACTAACGGGTCCGAAGCGGGTACTGGGTCTCCTTCTCACAGATCCAATAACCCGCGAACGGATCCACCTCAACTGGGTACGGGTCCCGACCCGATACAAACCCAGTCCGACAGGATAGAATTAGGGTCTCTGATTGAACCAAATCAACGGGCCTGATTCGCTACTATCCTCTCACCGGGAATTAAGGGATTACATTCCTAATCTGATTACGAGGATTTTACGCCTTATCAGATCACATGAATCACATTCCTAATCTGATCCCAATGGCGACTATAAATACCCCCCACCTACCACTGTTACAGGTTAATCACATTTTGGCCAACTTAAGCTCTTTTTTAATCATCACTGGTTATTGACAAGAGCGTCGGAGGGTGCATCGCCGGGATCAATCCCGGTGTTTCGCACTTTCCTTGCAGGTGTACGGCGGGAGTCAGCAACCCAACTCCGACGAGCAGGTTTGGACTTGCTATTCAGGTTTTTCCACGAACTCACAAATCTCATCTGTTTACCCCCACACCAGAATCAGCGGTAACAGATTAGCGCCGTCTGTGGGAACCCCATACGAATAGCCTCCACCTCTTCCTCATCGACTAGCTCTTCTCCAGCCATGCCTCCCAGAAAAGTAAGATCCAGGGGGTCCAACCATGGACCCAACCCTGTTGATCAACAGCAGGAAGTCCCCGTCCATCCCGCTCCGCAGCAGGGGCAACTTCCTCCTCCGGCCCAGGACCATTTCCAACAGGACCAGCCTCCTCTTCTGAATCAGCAACCCCCTAACAGTCCCGCTGGTCCTAACCTGCAGAAGCAAAAGCAACCTCTCCATCAGGACCGTATCTCGATACACAATGCCTCTACGGACTCTTACGTCTCCCACAGTCCTCACGCCCCTGACCTTCGAAATACAGTCCTCAACCGGCAGAAAGATGAGGATCTTCGCCGCCGTCTGGATGAAAAGCGGTCCCGAGAGGGAGCCTCCTGCCAGCAACGTCCAGATGAGCGAAACCCTCGCCACCGAGACTATAGAAGGTCCCCTACCCGAAGAGGGATGAAAGAGTCCCCCGAACACCATAGGAGAAGACCTCATTCCCCTGCCGGTCGACGACATCCAAGGAACGATGAGGCACCCATCACCCGTGCCGAGTTCCAGCAGTTCCAAGCAACGGGGTTGCAAGCCTCAACCTCCGACCCAATAATAACAATGCTCAGAGGGCTCCTACCCCTCCATGGGTCCAAAGTCCTCACCATCGGTCCGTAACTCCTTCTCCGGCTCCTAGCAACCAACAGCGCATGCCTAGCTCTCGCCGTTCCCAGAGCTACCGTCGTCGCTCCCCTTCCTATGAAGACGAGTCCAGAGACTCACTTGACTATCGTCGAAGGGACGATGCTCTCTACCGCCGTCTCCACGAGATGGAGAGGCGCATCGGCCGAATAGACAAGGATGAGGAGTTAGAGGAAGGACCATCCGCCCGAGCAGACCTCCCTTCTCCCGGACCATCATGGAAGCTCCTATCCCAAGAGGTTTCGAACCCCCGAAGTTCGAAACTTACTCGGGGGAGTCAGACCCCGTGGACCACATCGAAAGCTTTAAGACCCTCATGCTAATCCACCAAGCTTCTGATGCTTTGCTGTGCAAAACCTTCCCCGCCACTCTTAAGGGTTCGGCTCGGGAATGGCACTCCCGCCTCGCCCCCTCTTCTATTTTCTCCTTCGAGCAGTTCGAGACCCTCTTCATCACCCACTTCACGAGTAGCAGACGCACGGAGAAGACCAGCCTCTAATTGCTCCACCTCTGTCAAGAAAGGGGAGAGAAGTTGAGGGACTATGTGAGGAGGTTCACTGTAGAGGTCAGATCGATCGCCTCCCTCGACCAATCGGTTGCGACTGTCGCTTTCCAATCCAACGTCCTCAATTCTAACCTTCGCTCGTCCCTTGCTAAGAAGCCCCCACATAATTTCGCCGACCTCCTTCTTAGGAGCGAGAAGTACATTCGGGCTGAAGAAGCCGAGAATCTCCCGGGCTTTGAGGAGACATCTTTCGGGAACAAACGGAAGAGCACAAGCGAAGAGGGCTCCCAAAAATCCCAGAAGGACGGCAATGGATGGCGTCGCCCGACTCCTCGGTTTGAGAAGTTCACCCCCCTCATTGCCAATATATCAGAAGTTCTTATGGAGGTGGACAAGGAAGGGCTCCTCCACGCTCCCCCGAGAATGAATACACCTGGCAAGAGGAGGAACAAGGATAAGTGGTGCCGCTTTCACAGGGACCATGGCCACGACACGGAAGATTTTCGGGCTCTGAAGGAGGAGATCGAAGAACTCATACAGCGGGGGCACCTGACCAAGTTCGTCCAGAAAGAGGGTACCAAGCTTTCCCCCTGAGGAGCCAACAAACGAACCGAAGGGCCCGCCGAGCTTTAAGACTCAGAACCTCCCGGCTCTTCCCAAGAGGCCTTCACCTTATCATAGAAGCAGGATCTTGATTTTTAATAAGGCCGATGCTTGTAATCCGGCCCATAGCATGTAATAAGGGCTCGCCATATTGAAGCAGCCACTTAGTTTATTTCAATAAAACTTTACGTTTTTTCATTAGAAATTGTTGCTCTTGCTTCATCTCTATCTCTCCGAGTCATGACTCGCTGAAAGGTGAGTTCGGAGTCCAGCTTCTTCTACATGGCTGCTCCCGTGACTTACTAAGCTCTTCACAACGAGTTCGGAGTCCAACACTTGGCTCGATTCTGCTTCAAATAACTTGCTCTTCAGCAGGTTAGAAGTGGTTCGCCATTCGGAATTGCTCCCACAACCGTTGACTACCTCTACCGATGGTTCGGAGTCCAACACTTGGCTCGATTCTGCTTCAAATAACTTGCTCTTCAGCAGGTTAGAAGTGGTTCGCTATTCGGAATTGCTCCCATAACCGTTGACTACCTCTACCGATGGTTCGGAGTCCAACACTTAGCTCGATTCTGCTTCAAATAACTTGCTCTTCAGCAGGTTAGAAGTGGTTCACCATTCGGAATTGCTCCCACAACCGTTGACTACCTCTACCAATGGTTCGGAGTCCAACAATTGGCTCGATTCTGCTTCCAATAACTTGCTCTTCAGCGAGTTAGAAGTGGTTCGCCATTCGAAATTGCTCCCACAACCGTCGATTCTCTCACATATGCAGCGAGTTCGGAGCTAAAGCTCTCCCCTAGAGTTGCTCCTCACACTCGTCTCACAAATGGCTCTTTTCCAGAGCCGAGCTCTTCACTCCGCTCGCCTCTGAAACGGACCTCTTCTCAACGAGTTCGGAGCTCACAACTCTCTCCTAGAGTTGCTCCTCAAACTCACCTCACAAATGGCTCTCTTCTAGAGCCGAGCTCTTCACTCCGCTCGCCTCCGAAGCGGACCTCTTCTCAACGAGTTCGGAGCTCACAACTCTCTCCTAGAGTTGCTCCTCAAGCTCATCTCCCAAATGGCTCTCTTCCAGAGCCGAGCTCTTCACTCCGCTCGCCTCCGAAGCGGACCTCTTCTCAACGAGTTCGGAGCTCACAACTCTCTCCTAGAGTTACTCCTCAAACTCATCTCACAAATGGCTCTCTTCTAGAGCCGAGTTCTTCACTCCGCTCGCCTCCGAAGCAGACCTCTTCTCAACGAGTTCGGAGCTCACAACTCTCTCCTAGAGTTACTCCTCAAACTCGTCTCACAAATAGCTCTCTTCCAGAGCCGAGCTCTTCGCTCCGCTCACCTCCGAAGCGGACCTCTTCTCAACAAGTTCGGAGCTCACAACTCTCTCCTAGAGTTGCTCCTCAAACTCCTCTCACAAATGGCTCTCTTCCAGAGCCGAGCTCTTCCCTCCGCTCGCCTCCGAGACGGACCTCTCCTCGACAAGTTCGGAGCACAACTCTCTCCTAGAGTTCCTCCTCACACTTGTCTCACAAATAGCTCTCCTCCATATCCGAGCTCTTCACTCCGCACGCCTCCAAGACAGACCTCTCCTCGACAAGTTCGGAGCACAACTCTCTACTAGAGTTCTTCCTCACACTTGTCTCACAAATAGCTCTCTTCCAGAGCCGAGCTCTTCACTCCGCTCGCCTCCGAAACGGACCTCTCCTCGACAAGTTTGGAACACAACTCTCTCCTAGAGTTCTTCCTCACACTTGTCTCACAAATAGCTCTCTTCCAGAGCCGAGCTCTTCACTCCGCTCGCCTCCAAGACGGACCTCTCCTCGACAAGTTCGGAGCACAAAACTCTCCTAGAGTTCTTCCTCACACTTGTCTCACAAATAGCTCTCTTCCAGAGCCGAGCTCTTCACTCCGCTCGGATGCCGAGCAAGTGCCGATCCGACCCCAACATCATAGAGCCCGGTCGGCTAACCGAGCAAGTGCCCATCCGAGCCTCAAAACGGAGAAAAATCACTTTCCCCTCAACATTCGCGTAAGATCTCGATCAAACGTCTCAGATCGCTCCAGCAGCACTAAACGACAAGATAGTGTTTTCTTGGAAGCTGTGCCCGCCTCGAGATCCGCACTGAGATCAACGGCTCAGATCTCTCCAGCAGCACTAAACGACAAGATAGTGTTTTCCTGGAAACTGTGCCCACCTCGAGATCCGCGCTGAGATTCGACGGCTCAGATCATTCCACGTCGCTCGGTATTCTGAGCCGAGCGACTAGCGATCCGACCCACTTGCACCTCTTCTCTGCCCCTAGGGTCTTCCTAGCACATCTTACAAGGGTCTTCCTAGCACAAGGGTCTTCCTAGCACCTCTTCTCCGCCCCTAGGAGTGGAACTCCTCTTCCAAAATCCCCAAGACCAAAGCACTTTCAACTTCATGAAGACAAGAATGTTGCGGAGCTATTTTGACCATGAAGGAGGGTGAATCTTCATCCCACTCCTCAAGAGAAGTTGTAGATCTTCGAATTAGCTTCGAAACGAAGGGTCGCACGCCTCGATCGGACCTCTGTAGCACCGGGAAAGCGAATCGCAATACAGCTACCCCGAATAGCTCGGAAATCCGAGCCGAGCCACTCGTGCGAGGTCAAAACCGAGCTCAGTGCCAATTCGAGCTCTTCCCTCCGCTCTTCCCTCCGGTCGGCTGACCGAGCAAGTGCCCATCCGAGCGTCAAAACGGAGAAAACTCACTTTCTCCTCAACATTCATGTAAGATCTCGATCAGACGGCCCAGATCTTGCCAGCGACGCTAAACGACAAGATATCATTTTCTTGGGAATTGAGCCCGTCTCGAGATTCGCGCCACCATCCAATGGCCCAGATCGAGCCACGTAGCTCGGATCTACCATCCGAGCTACTGTCCTACCGAGCTTCAAAGTTGCAAATAAAAAAAATAAAAAGGGGGGGGGGGGCTACAGGGTCGGGTTCAGACCCGTTAAGGATCCAAACCCGAACCTGTTCTCTCTCCTCCCCTTCTTCTTCAGCCATTGTGGCGCCAAAACCGAAACCAAACAAAACCAACAGAGAAGAGAAAACCCAAACTCCTCTTCTTCACATGCGAGCTCCGCCATGGCCAACGCCTCCTCCAACATCCTCGCCCACTGTCCCGAGCTCGACCCCGTCTTCTTCACGAGCTCCGAGGAACCGCCGAGCTCTCCATGACGAGTCAAGCTCCCTCCTCCTTCGGCGAGTTCTCAAGTGCCCCGCCATGGCCGAAGCTCGACCATCGAGCCCACAGTACAGAGCTTGACCACCACCGAACTCCCCATGCGCAGCGCTCTCTCTCCAAGCTCCGCCATGGCTTGTCTTTGAGCTCCTCGTCGAACCCAGTACCCACAGTGCCAAGCTTCGCTGCCGAAGCTCCAAACTCTACTTAACCTTCGAGCTCCAACCACGAGCTCGCCTCCGCCGCGAGCTCCAACGAGGAGCTTCGTCACCTTAACTCGTAGAGCTTCTTCGTCAAAGCTCTGACCACCTCCATGGCTGAGCCCTTCGGTGAATCTCTCCTCGGCTCCAAACTCCACTTCTTCACGAGCTCCCCTCGCCGAGCTCGATCACCACTCGTCGCCGACCACAGTGCCGAGCCCCGAGCTCCCTCGAGTAAGCTCTCATCGATGAACTCCTCCTTCGACGAGCTCCCTCACCATGGCAGTGACGAGCTCCTCACATCGCCGAGCACCCTCTCCTCCTTCAGCGAGCTCACCTCCGAACTCCACTTCTTCATGAGCTCCCCTTGCCGAGCTCGATCACAACTCGTCACCGACCACAGTGCCGAGCCCCGAGCTCCCTCGAATGAGCTCTCGTCGACGAACTCCTCCTTCGACGAGCTCCTCACATCGCCGAGCACCCTCTCCTCCTTCGGCGAGCTCAGCTCCGAACTCCACTCACCGAGCTCCTTCGTCGAAGCTCCGACCACCCTCGAGCTTCGCCACCCTCGCCGAGCCTCCTCGCCAACTCCCCGTTCCGAGCTCCTCGCCGAGCCCCATGCTCGCCGAACTTCCCTCTTCGTTGAAGCTCCTCGCTCGCGAGCGAAGACGAAGAAGGAAGGAGATGTAAACGAAGAAGAAGAAAGGAAAAAGAAAGAACAGGGCGGGAGTAAAGAAGAAAAAAAAAAAAATTGGCAAGTGCCCGGTCGGCTAACCGAGCAAGTCCCAATCCGAGCTTCACAAACGGAGAAAATAATCCGCCGAGCGACTACGACCGTTGGATCTTCCAGAAATTTGCACTTCTGATGATGGACGGTCCAGATCGCGCCACGTGCGCTAAACGACAAAATAACAATTTTTTGGGAAACGCGCCTCTTCGAGATTCGTGCCGGGATCCGACGGCGCAGATCGTGCCATGTGTCCAGGTATATTTAAATTATTTATTTATTTATTTAATTTTTTTAATTATTTAAAAATCGAAAAAAATTAATTAAAAATTCTAAAAATAATTATTAATTCAGAAAAATTATTTTAGAATTCTGGAAAAATAATTATTAAATTAGAATAATTAATTAATATTTTCGATAATTAATTATTTAATTCGGAAAATGAATAAAAAATTCAGAAAAATCTGAAAAAATCACCAAAAATCCAGAAAATTCTGAGAATATTTTTGGGCATTTTACAAGCCTAGAATAACACCGTTACACCCCAAGCAAGATCCAAAACTCCCTTAAAAACACCGATAAAATCCCGTACGCCATTAGAACAGTAAAACTACTCCTCAAAGACTGAAAAACTCAGTCTCTAGGAGTGGGGGGATCGTGATATGGCTAAAAATGGGATTAAATCGAGACCGTTCACATCGGAGACGAATCTTAAAGCTCAGGGGTAAAACGGTAATTTCACCTACTAACGGGTCCGAAGCGGGTACTGGGTCTCCTTCTCACATATCCAATAACCCGCGAACGGATCCACCTCAACTGGGTACTGGTCCCGACCCGATACAAACCCAGTCCGACAGGATAGAATTAGGGTCTCTGATTGAACCAAATTAATGGGCCTGATTCGCTACTATCCTCTCACCGGGAATTAAGGGATTACATTCCTAATCTGATTACGACGATTTTACGCCTTATTAGATCACAGGAATCACTTTCCTAATCTGATCCCAACGGCGACTATAAATACCCCCCACCTACCACTGTTACAGGTTAATCACTTTTTGGCCAACTTAAGCTCTTTTTTAATCATCACTGGTTACTGACAAGAGCGTTGGAGGGTGCGTCGCCGGGATCAACCCCAGTGTTTCGCACTTTCCTTGCAGGTGTACGGCGGGAGTCAGCAGCCCAACTCCGACGAACAGGTTTGGACTCGCTATTCAGGTTTTTCCACGAACTCACAAATCTCATCTGTTTACCCCCACACCAGAATCAGCGGTAACACCTGTCCTATATACCGTCTAAGCAAATTTTGAGGACAAAATTTTGTGTAAGGTGGGTAGGATTTGTAACCCCCGTTCCCGTAAATAAATATTTTCTGTATTTAAAATTTTTATAACTTTCTTCTCGCTTTTAAATTCTTTTTTCAACAATTACATTTTCAATTGATCGAATTTTAACAAAATATTATTCTAGTTTCTAAGAAATTTTCTATTTCATTTTATTATTCGAAAATTATACTTATTTCGAATAACGGTGTATTTTAATTTATTGATCGACTAGTTATATTATATATTGTTTGGAATATTTTAATAAATCTGTTAAACTCGAATTTGCATTTGATATACTTATATTATTATTATTTATATTATCAGTATTATTTTTGTTAGTTTTGTTATTTACAGTATCATTATTTTCATTGTTAATATTATTATTATTAATAATTTATTTTAAGCCGAACATACTCTATTTTATATGTATTCACTATTTGATTTAATGTACATGTATATATGTATGTTTTATAAAGCCTATAATCCTAATTGTTTTCCTACAGGATTTTCAAACCCCAATACCCTATAGCCTATCACTTATTGAATTCAAACCCGCATCCATTAACCCAATACCCATAACCCTACCATATAAAACCATAACCTATTCTACCCTAACCCTAACTAATCACCCCTCTACTGTTCTACCCCCTAACAATAGCCGCCCCCTTACCCTTGCACTGTTCGTCTTCCCCAAAACTGTAGACCTTCTCTCCCCTCTACCCTGTGCACCTCCTCGTCGCCGCTCTTCGACTTCCTCGCCGCCGTCATCCTCTTCAGCCTCGTCACCACCTCATCGTCTCCCCATCACCTTCGTCTTCGTCACCGCCTTTTCGTTACCCACCCCTTCGCCATTGTCGAACCTATTGCACATCGACCCTGGTGCTACTCGTCGCCGTCGTCACCTACCACTACTCACCCCTTGTCGAGCCTCGCCTGCACCCAAACCCCTCCACCTTGTTCCGTCGTCTTCAACCTCGCAACTGCCATTCCATCATCGCTCAACCCATCTCCTCATCTTCTACTGCTGTCTACTTCGCCCCACCATCTTCCCATGGTCGAGCCCCTCGTCGTCACTCCACTCCTCGAAGCTCCGCCGACGCCAGCACACCACGACAGCTGCCCTCATCCTCCCTTGTTTTCCTACCCAAGTAGAGCACCGTTTAGCCGCCCCTAGTCAATGTCGTCGCTTCTCGACTGCAATGCCGCCTCCAGTCACCGCGAGCATCGCCGCCCTCGTCATGGGTCATTGCAGTTGCAATCGCCAGCCATCGCCGTGGTCGCCATCCCCTCTCCCGCCAACTCTACCTCTCTCCGTCGCTGTAAGTGGAGAAGGGGGGAAATTGGTTGATTGAATCTCAGCCATTCGATCGATTGATCATCATGATCACCTTGATCTCCTCTAGATTGAGATCAGATCTGGGCCTCTCGATCTCTTTGCGATTCGGATCATCTTGATCATCACCATCAGAACATTCTGGGCCGTCCGATCTCCATCATCTTGATCATATCAGATTTGATCTGAGCTGTCGATCTTCATCGATCTTGATCGCCATCAAGATCCGCGCCGATTCTATCCATCTGATCTCGATCATCAATCAACGCCCTCATCCAATCAAGGTAAGTATCTTCTTGTACAATTTATTGTTCTAGTACAAGCGTTTAATTGAAAATACTGCATGTAGATTGTAAATGTGACTCCCCTTTGGCTCATCGTTTGTTGATCTTATTTTGTTCCTTACCAATTCCATGATCTTAATAGTCACAACCTCCCGTTGATACCTATTACACTTTGGTTTGCATCACATGTTAATTTAAATCCATATGAATCATAATTATAAGGCTTTTCATTCAAAAACTATCCTTGTTTGCTGCTATTCCCGTCTTTACTTGCTGTTTCAACCCCAATAACATAAGAATCTGGACTTGAGTCCTGAATATGAAACTTAGCACCAGATTTCTAGTTTACTACCCTTTTGACGGACTTGAATTCTGAGTTACGGTTTGTGAGATATCGCAGATTTACTGTTGTTGTGTCTGTAATTGCAGATTCATAAAAACTGCTGCATCACTTTGTTTTACAATTAATTTAACCATGCTAACAGTAAGATAATGACTTGAAATTTTTTATGTTGATACTAAACATCCTAGAGAACATTCTGTAATTTTTATGGAATTAATTAATGAAGTTTCAAACATGTTTCATATGTATAAACTCAGTTTTATAAATTCTGGCTGAACACAAGTCTTGTGTAGTTTGCTGTTTTGACACTTGATGCTACAACTTTTATATATATTATTTATATGCATTAGAACCGGGAAGGAGTCTAGTTTCTAGACCTTCTGCTAATCCATGTTTTCTATCTTGTAACAAACGGAATTGCAGTTTTGGTGCAGCAACGTCATACTGTCCAGAATTGGAATTCTCATAGTTCTTGATAATTTTAATTTGTGTTGACCCTCGAATATGCCTTCTAATTATCTTAAACTTGTTCCATATTCTTGATCATATTTACTTGACCTTTTTTGCACACTTTCATCCTTGGTTGATAATAATAATAAATAACAAGCTGGGGTTTAAGGGAAAGGCCATAGTAGTAGACAATATAGGTAAGTGTACTCGGAAGGGGGTCCGTGTTTCCCAGTACTTGGTTCATGAACTTGTTTTATCTTAAGTGTATTCATGAGCCCACTACTTGGCTCATGAACTTTTTGTATCGTCAGAGCATTCATGAACCCCTAGTTGGTTCTTGAACTTGTTAGTGCATTCAGGAACTTGGTTAGTGAACTTGTTACATTATTTTTGTATTCTTGAACCATGCTTGCTTGATATTTTATGCCCGAGTACACCGCCTTATAAAATCCACTACTAGGCCTAAACGTAACTGTTTTTAAGTAGCAACCATGTGGTAAAAGTATGAACGCATGAAGTGCTACCTAAATAGAATTAAACATTAGACTTAAGAATAACTTGTCACTTGTACACACTTGATACCCTACTTGATGCTTGTTACTTGATGTTTGTTACCTGATACTTGTTACCTGATACTTGTTACTTGATACTTGTCAGTTGATATTTGACACCATTTACATGTTCTCTTGTCACTTATTCCTCTACTAGTACTTGTTACCCAATCTTGTTACTTGAGTTATCTTACTTGCTAGCTAGTCTCTTGAACTCCACTACTTGTTGCATCTCTATCATATCATGTTATACATTCTTGATTCCCAATTTTGTTTCATATTTTCTTGCATTTATTTTTATAACCTTGCTTGTACTACTTGCAGCCCTAGCTTGCGCTAAGAGCGTTTGTCTTGTTTTCTCTATTTTTCCTTTAATATTTATATATACAGACTTTAGAGACGAATTGCCTGCTGGAATTGGTGAAAAGACGTTTTAGGCTTCGCTTGGGGAAAAGCTTGCTTTAATTATTCTATTTTTGAATTTATTTCATTTTGTTGCTACTTGAAACTTATAACGGGCTTGTAGTCCCGAAGTTCTTAATTTTGATATTGGGATATTTATATTTTTTTCAAATGCTTTTCTGTTGATTAATAAATTATTCATGCATGCGTGGTTGAGTATATTCTTGTTATGATGCTGAGTCGATCCTATAGCTTATGAATGATGAAAATCTTTCGCTGGGCTTCGTCACGCACTCGTATTACGTATTCCTTTTGGAAGTGGGCCGTGACAGCAAGTGTTCCACTATACTTAAACCCCATATAGTGAGTCTTGGATTCAAGACAAGTATATATTACACGCACAAGACTTCTATATATAAGTCTCGTAAACCACCGTGATCCGAAGCAAAAAGAAAATGAAAAAACAATACCGTAGTCTTAACAAAGAAAACAATAAAAGCACCTCTCGCTTGATTTTTAGCAAATGATGAGTTCCGTACAACTGAATCAAAAGAGATGAAGAAAAATACTATTGATCCCCCCTCTATATATAAGAAATCATAATATTTATTTCCAAAATAAAATTATTCATTCTGTTTTTTAGCTGACGGTCAACCGTAAATATTGACAGCCGACCATCAATTAATCTTGAGAAAGTTGAGAGAAATTGACAGCCGACCTTGATCAATTGCAATTTGGTTTATCAGTTGACTGTGAAGCACAGTCAACTGTCAAACCATGCGATCGATAATATATTTTTCTGAACTTGTCATTTTTCAAGGATCATACATAATCATTTGCACCAAAATAAGAATAAAAAAGATCATTTCTTGATAGGCTTGATTCTTGATGATTTGCACATTTATTTCTCTTGCCGAATTCTTCTTGATTTGATCGGCTTTCTATATCGAGCATGATTCTTTCTCCTTGTGTTCTCATTTGTTACTATATCATTAGATGTTGAAATATTTTTGTTTTGAACTTTGAATTTCATCTTCTTCGTTTCTATATTTTCATGTAAAAAATATTAGATAAAAATGTTACGTAGGAACAATCTTCCTCTTTTGGTGTGAACAAAACATGATGAGAATTTAAATCACGCTTCCCCTTAATTCATGCATCATGCTCCCCTTTAATCCATGCATACACATGATAAGTGTGTGTATGAGGAATGTTTCAAAAATGCACACAAGACAACACATTTTATCGATTCAGATTAATCCAAAGAATTCCAATAAAACATGAATTAAAACAATGATACTCAATAGATTCAATACATGTCATATATATATATATATATATATATATATATATATATATATATATATATATATATATATATATATATATATATATATATAGAGAGAGAGAGAGAGAGAGAGAGAGAGAGATAAAATGCTCCAAAGTTAAGAACCACTATGCAAAATCAAATACAAGTTAAAAACAAGATCCCAATTTCAAATAGATAAATTCTTGCACAACCCCCAAGTCTTCTCCTCCTTTTTCAGAACATCAAAGAGGCTCTACACTTTATTCATCTTCCCCTTCATTATCTTGGCGATCATGATGATGAGGAAGCTTTTGCCAACCCGGAATGGAATTATAGTAATCAAGGTTGTTGGTGTAGTAAGAATAAAGTTGATCTTGGAAGGTGTTTTCCATGGTGTGCAAGTGATCATAGAGAAAACCAAATTGGGTTGAGAAAAATTCTGTCATTGAGGAGTCATCCTCATCGACACAGGGGTCATCCTTTCTTTTTAAAACCTTCTTTCATCAAATAAGGGCAATGGAATCAGCGGGCGTGCCCTTGTAGGCATCAGGAATCAAGATGTTGTCACTACAAAAGATACTGGTTTTACCGGCGAAAGTTTCCCGGCGTTTTACTAGTAGCGCCGGGGTAGGGAGCGAATGGGAATTGGGCGCCAGATGGGATGGTTATACACTGGCGGTCGATTTAAAATGCCGGTGTATGTTCGTATTCACCGGCGTTTTACTTTAAAACGCCGGTGGAGTGTATTATTCACCGGCGTTTTTATTATAAACGCCGGCGAATATACGGACACATTCACCGGCGTGTCTAATTGAAATGCCGGTGAATAACTGCGATAAAACCCGCGAACCCTAATCTTTCGCTCGCCATTTTTCCAACCCCCCCCCCCAAAAAAAAAAGAAAGGGGCGCTTCGTTTCCCTCCTTCCTCGCTCTACTTCCCGCGCGTTTGCCTCCGCCGCTTCGTCCTCTTCGACAGCCTTCGACCTTTCGAAATCGTCCCTTCTTTCCTTCGTCATTTTCGATTTCCCTCTTCCCCCTCTCTATTTGGAGGTGAATCGGCGATCGCCCCGCTCTCTCTCTCTCTCCTACGCCCCCGACCTCGTCGCCCCGCTCTCTCTCTCTCTCTCTTCGGTATGATCTCTTGATTTCCCTTATTTTTCAAAAAAAGCAGCTTTTTTCAGATTATTCATCTTGATTTCCTTAACATGAATGGTTTAGTTGAGATGAAGAATTAATAGAATAATATATGCTTAGATACTAGAAATTTTCATCTTCTTTTACTGTTAATGAAGCTGATTTCATGCATCTGATTGTCTTCATGGCATGTTTATTTTTTTACCCAAAATGGGTTCACTGTGAACTGAGGATGCTCTAGGTACGTATGCCAAAAACCACCAGCCGGATATGCACAACAATTGGATTTTAGAATTAGTTGGGCACAGTGAATTAGTAGAGCAACATATAAGCTCAGATAATGGAAATTTTCATTTTCAGATACTGTTAAAGTTACCTGTTTGCCCTCGTTGGCATGATTTTTTAACAAAAAATGGGTTCACTTCCAAACTAAGTATGCTGCTAGCTTACCCATTTTATTTCACAGTTAATGAAGCTGATTTCATGCATCTGATTGTCTTCTTGGCATGTTTGTTTTTTTACCCAAAATGGGTTCACTATGAACTGAGGATGGTATAGGTACGTATGCCAAAATCGTCCGGCCGGATATGCACAACAATTGGGTTTTAGACATAGCTGGGCTAAAGAAGTAGTAGAGCAACATATAAGCTCAGATAATGGAAATTTTCATTTTCAGATACTGTTAAAGTAACCTGATTGCAATCTTTGGCATGGTTTTTTAACACAAAATGGGTTCACTTCCAAACTAAGTATGCTGCTAGCATCCCCATTTTCTTTCACTGTTAGTGAAGCTGATTTCATGCACCTGATGGTTTTCTTGGCATGCATGTTTTTTTACCCAAAATGGGTTCACTATGAACTGAGTATGCTATAGGTATGTATGCCAAAATCCTCCGGCCGGATATGCACAACAATTGGATTTTAGATTTAGTTGGGCTAAAGAAGTAGTAGAGCAACATATAAGCTCAGATAATGGAAATTTTCATTTTCAGATACTGTTAAAGTAACCTGATTGCCATCTTAGGCATGTTATTTCCCCCAAAAATGGGTACACTTCCAAACTAAGTATGCTGCTAGCATCCCCAGTTTCTTTTACTGTTAGTGAAGCTTATTTTCATGCATCTGATTGTCATCTTGGCATGTTTTTTTGACCAAAATGGGTTCGCTGTGAACTGAGGATGCTATAGGTACGTATGCCAAAATCCTCCGGGTATGCACAACAATTGGGTTTTAGGTTTAGTTGGGCTAAAGAAGTAGTAGAGCAACATATAAGCTCAGATAATGGAAATTTTCATTTTTAGATACTGTTAAAGTAATCTGATTGCCATCTCAGGCATGTTTTTTCC
The DNA here is from genome assembly GCA_017893485.1 of Hemerocallis citrina. Classification (NCBI taxonomy): domain Eukaryota; kingdom Viridiplantae; phylum Streptophyta; class Magnoliopsida; order Asparagales; family Asphodelaceae; genus Hemerocallis; species Hemerocallis citrina. The sequence goes on along the minus strand of CM030359.1, from coordinate 233,875,717 downwards.
CCCAAAAATGGGTACACTTCCAAACTAAGTATGCTGCTAGCATCCCCGGTTTCTTCTTTTGTTGTTAGTGAAGCTTATTTTCATGCATCTGATTGTGATCTTGGCATGTTTTTTTGACCAAAACGGGTTCACTGTGAATTGAGGATGCTATAGGTACGTATGCCAAAATCCTCTAGATACGCACAACAATTGGGTTTTAGATTTAGTTGGGCTAAAGAAGTAGTAGAGCAACATATATGCTCAGATAATGGAAATTTTCATTTTCAGATACTGTTAGAGAAGCTGATTGCCATCTTAGGCATGATTTTTAACAAAATGGGTTCACTTCCAAACTAAGTATGCTGCTAGCATCCTCATTTTCTTTTACTGTTAATGAAGCTTATCCCATGAATCTGATTGTCATTTTGGCATGTTTTTTTGACCAAAATGGGTTCACTGTGAACTGAGGATACTATAGCTGTATGCCAAAATCCTCCGGATATGTACAACAATTGGTTCACTCTGAAAAATATATGCTTACATACTGGACATTATCATTTTTCTTTTACTGTTAATGAAGCTGATTTCATGCATCTGATTGGCATCTTGGCATGTTTTTTACCAAAATCCTCCAAATCTGTACAAGATTTGGGCTGAACAAACCTCGTGCAGGTTTCTTTTGGCGCTACAAGCATCAATGATTTAGTTGGGATGAAGAATTATTTTAGAAAAACTTATTAGTAGCCATATTAGTTTCTTTTGTTTAGTATTATTATTATTATTATTATTATTATTATTATTATTATTATTATTATTATTATTATTATTATTATTATTATGAGATAAGTGATTATTAGTAGTCATGAACAGAATAGTTCATGAGTCATCAGATCTTCTTGTTACCATAGTTACAGCACGACGCGCTCATTATTCGGCCGATTCCTCTTCATCAGCAAAATACCCTTTACCATCATCATCTCCTTGAACGGAAAGCCAAATACAGGGGAGACTATAGTCGATTTTTTTTATGCTCGAACACAGGGTGTGCGATAAAATACCACTATGGTGGTTGTGATAATTTCCACAAAAGGTAGTTTAGGGTTATGTGAATAGAGTAGATTGTGTTAAGATGTAGTTTTTTTTTGTACATTTTTTGGAACCACAATTTCTTTATTTTACAGTTAAAGATTATATCGTTTATTTATTTGCAGCTAGGGATAGTTTTCAAATCAGTGAAATTTAATATACAAAATGCCTTTTACTGTTATTACTATTTAATATATCAAATTTTAATTTCAAATTGTGTGCTATTGATATAATGGATAGAAGTTGGATTAGTAAACCACGATTATCCAAGGAGTACCGTGATGGTATTAAAGATTTTATTATCTTTGCCAAACGACATTCCCGTGATCCCAACCTAATCCTTTGTCCATGCCTCCGGTGTACAAATTGTATGCTGAGGACATGTGACGTAGTACATACACACTTGGCTATCAACGATTTTCTTCAAGGGTACATAAGGTGGTTTTGTCATGGAGAGGATCATACGTCAGCTCCTATTCGTCCGGTTGTATTAGAAAATGAAGCTGAGCCCTTAGTGAACGAAGACTTAAGCGTTTCCGATGAGATGCATGCTTTGTTACAAGATGCCATGGGGATTCATAATGTTCCTTTCCACACCAATAACCCAACAACTGAAGTTCACAATGAGTCAACAGAAACAAACCAGATTGGTGGTGGGGTGGACGAGGAAATGTCTAGCCCCACCCCTAAAAATAATAAGTAGCAAGAATTTTTCGCTAAGTTACTTGAAGATGCTAGTACTCCGTTGCACCGCGATTGTACCAAATTTTCTAAGTTCTCATTCATTGTCAGACTATTTCAGATTAAATGTTTAAATGGGTGGTCTGCTAAGTCCTTCACTATGCTACTTGAATTGTTGAATGAAGCATTTCCTGAAATCTGTATTCCAAACTCAGCCTATAAAATCAAAAAATTCCTAAGTTCTTTCGATCTAGGATATGAGAAGATAACATCATGTCCAAATGACTGTATGCTTTTCACGAGTGGTAAGGAAAGTCTGGAGAATTGCGAAGTGTGTGGTTCTTCGAAATGGAAAGAAAGACCAAATCAAGACGAGGGAGCCAGTGAATCTACTAAGCGAAGTAGGAAAAAGAAGCCTGCCAAAATACTGCGTTACTTTCCTCTGATTCCTAGGCTACAAAGGTTGTTTATGTCTACGAAAATTTCTTCTGATATGAAATGACATGCTGAAGGTCGCACTAATGATGGGATTCTTAGACATCCTGCTAATTCTCAATCTTGGAAAAAATTTGATGAAAGATATCCTGATTTTGCGGAAGATCCTCGAAATGTGAGACTTGGACTAGCTAGTGATGGTTTCAACCCTTTCAGGTAAATGAGTAGTACATACAGCATATGGCCGGTTGTGTTGATACCATACAATTTGCCACCTTGGAAATGCATGAAGCAGTCCTCATTTATTTTGTCCATGATAGTTCCTGGACCGAAAGGTCCTGGAAATGATATAGATGTGTACCTACAACCGTTAATAGATGAACTTCAGAAGTTGTGGGTGGGTGTTCCAACCTATGATGCTGTGGCTAAAGAAACATTTTCTCTTCGTGCCGTGTTGTCTTGGACAATCAATGATTTTCCAGCATATGCAAATTTATCTGGAGATAGTACTAAAGGACGTTATGCATATCCATGTTGTACTGACCAAACTAGTTCAAGGTGGTTGTATAATGGCAGAAAGTTTTGCTATATGGGTCATAGGAGATGGTTGCCTGACACACATATATTTCGGACAAAGGCAGCGATATTTGATGGTACCGACGAGTGGGAACATGCTCCTGGGTCTTCTTTTGGTACAGATATTTTGAGGCGGGTAGATGGTCATCAATTCAAATATGGAAAAGAACCAGAAGTCAGGACAGAGGGCAAGAAAAGGGCAAGGCCGGAGCAAGGTGAGGAGACCGATCTATATGGCGAAGATGAGGATCAAAACATGACGAGTTTAGGTGCATGGAAGAAGAAGAGTATTTTCTTCAAGTTGCCGTATTGGGAATTCAACTTACTGCGACATAATTTAGATGTGATGCATATCGGAAAAAATATTGGTGAGAATTGTATAGGAACAGTTATGGGAGATGATCGGAAGACAAAGGACAATCTCAAGAGCCGACTTGATTTGAAGTCAATGGGCATCCGACATGAGTTGCACCCAGAAGAATTGTCGAACGGAAAAGTACTCCTACCTCCTGCAATCTATTCAATGTCAAAATCGGAGTTGGAATTATTTTGCAAAGTACTACTTGAACTTAAAGTCCCTGATGGCTATTCTTCTAACATGGCAAGATGTGTCAACTTTAAAGAGAAGAGGCTTCAGGGTCTAAAGTCACATGACTACCACATCCTAATACAGGATCTCCTTCCTGTGGCCCTAAGGTCTTCAATGTGTGAGCAAGTCACTACTATCCTGAAAGATCTTTGTAGCATATATAAAGGTATTTGCTCAAGAATGCTTCGTGTTGAAGATCTGGACCAATTGGAGCAGCAGGCGGCATTGACACTTAGTAAAATAGAGATGATATTTCCTCCATCGTTCTTCACTATAATGATTCACTTGATAATCCACCTTGCTGGTGAAGCCAGAATCGGCGGTCCTGTTCACTATCGGTGGATGTACCCCATTGAGAGGTAAAATAATTCATTAATCTTACGAAATTGAATTTTCAAAAGCTCATTTCTTTTAATCCCCTAATCCGCTCTAATTTATTAATTGTACATGTTCAGGTACCTATACTAGCTAAAGGGTTATGTGAAAAATAGAGCATATCCTGAAGGGTCAATAGCCCAGGGATATCTATCAGAGGAGTGCTCACATTTTTTTTCCAGGTATTTGCCTGGTGTGGAGACATCTTCCAGTAGACCACGTAGAAATCAAGACATTTCCAACCTTGATGGTGCTCAATATCTTTTTGATACCGCTGGTACTACTGTTGGTAAAGTTGATGCATTTGAGCTCGATAGCTTAGCGTGGGAACAGGCACATCGATATGTGCTAGACCATCATGCATCAGTGGAACCATTTCGAAAGTAAGTTGATTTTGAATTTAAATCGAATACAGTGAAAACCGCGGAGTTCGATATTTTTGATACTTTTGTTATTCCTAATTTCAATTGCTTGTTTTTTAGCGAATTTGTTAGGGACATCAAACGAAGGGCTAGACCAAGAAGACTACCACCACGTGAACAAAACAAGTTGATGAATGAAAAATTTCATAAGTGGTTTGAATCGCATGTAAGTGGATTACAGTTATGCAAGTTAATCTTTATTATATCTACATTTTCTATGGTGCTGATACGATTTGCGCAAAATTAATAGGTACATTCTTTGAGTTTTGAAGGTGCGTCATCTGAAACACAAGTACTTGCCAAAGGTCCCTATCAGATGGTCAAAAGATACGGAGGATACATATTCAATGGTTTTAGATTTCGTACTAAGGATCGTGAATGTAATTTGAAGTCTCAAAATAGTGGAATGGTAGTGACGTCTAAGACTAGAAGTTATGCTTCCAAATCGGACACGAGGCCTGTAGATGGAGATCTCGAACTACTATGGAGTGCTCACGGATATCATTGAGTTGAATTATTTTGGCAATTTCCGTGTTGTCTTATTTCGTGGAGATTGGGCTGAGTTTGATAGGAATTTTGCTAACAACAAGGACAAGCTTGGCTTCACAGTTGTAAACTTCTCAAAATTGATTCACATCGGTACACACATTAGCCAAGAGCCATTTGTGTTTCCATCCCAAGTGCAACAAGTGTTCTACATTGAAGATCCAACCCTGCCAAAATCGTATGTGGCTCTCCCTATGCAACCAAGAGATGTATTCCAACTGGGCGATACTTCAGACGATGAAGACGGTGAAGACATGAACAGTTATATTGCTTCTGAGTTTCCTGTGTTTGATGTAAACACAACCGATGTTGGAATTTGCGGGACTTGGCTCCGCAAGGATAGAGAAGAGAGCGATGTACTGGAAGATGTCGTATTGTAGTTTACATGATTTTCAATTGGGTTTATTATATGTCTGTAATTTTATGTCTTAAATCTTGTTGTAATATTATGTCTGTAATTTCGAATATGTTCATTGTGAATTTAATACACTGGTTTAATTATCTTTCTATTTTCTACTGCTTGGTATTATTTACATTAAACTATGATTAGTGTCATTTGAACCACTCTATCGTTGTAATTTAATCTGTTACAAATCTCTTTTTTTAATTTTTTTACAATTATGTTGGTTTGTTAATCCTACTAAAGTACAAATTTTATGATAGTTATTATAAACATGTTATTAATTAAATTTTCATCTCTAAGGAAGTTATCGAATCCTTGACAGGTACAACATGCCGAGGCGTGGAAAGAGGGTAAATATAAATGATGGCAACGAGAGCCATGGGGATGAGCAGCCACTAAATAATAGTGGCAGTCAAACATATGAGAGTGAGGGTAGCACGCCGCCCACTGTCAAAAAACATCGGTAAGTCTTTAAATTGGTATTTTTAAAGAGATTATGGTCTTGAATGCATGAAAGACACGTACTAGTGTTTGTGAGTCTGCATTGTGGGTGTCGTCTATAAGCATTTCGTCTATGTTTCTTAAGTGGGCTGTGATTAGAAAGAAAGGGCTGGAGTGGAGATCTGGAAACCCAAATAGAGACATCTCGTTTATTATAATCTACACTTATTGTTGGACCAACCCCCTCTTGCTGTTATTGATGATGTCTGTTTGTGTGCGTGTGTTGAAGAGAATGAAGGGATGAGAGAGAGTTGAGGAAAATACTGCTATGTTAGCCTGGTGTATCCTCATTCTCTACCATCCCTCTTTCTGGCTCCATATATGGCTTCTATATTAAATTGGTTTCCTTCCACGATGACAGTCCGTAATACTACACTTGATATGAGCCCTGTTCATAGCTGCACCCTATTGCATACTCACAAACAACTAATACGTGTCGGCCTTGCATTGTATGACCAACCCCACTTTGGCACATAACATGGTATAGATGACATTGTATGACCTGCAAACAAGGTTTGTTCAGCCGTGTTGTTGTATTGAATTGGAGGATTTTGGTATGCTAGCAGCATACGTAGTTTGGAAGTGAACCCATTTTGGCTAAAAAATCATGCCAAAGATAGCAATCAGATGCATGAAATCAGCTTCTTTAACAGTATCTGAAAATGAAGATTTCCATAATCTGAGCATATATGTTTCTTTAACAGTGACTGTGAACAATTGTTCTTAATTGGGCTGTGATTAGAAAGAGACGAGTTCGAGTGGAGATCTGGAAACCCATATAGAGACATCTTGTTCATAATAATTTATTATTATTGTTGTTCTTGTCGCTCTTGCTGTTGTTGCTGATGTCTCTATGTGTTCGTGTGCTGAAGGGAAAGAAGGGATGAGAGAGAGATGAGGAAAATGCCGCTATGTTAGCCTGGTGTATCCTCATTCTCTACCATTCCTCTTTCTGGCTTCTATATTTGGTTTCCTTCCACGATGACAATTCCTTAAAACTACACTTGCTATGAGCCCTATTCGTATTTTTCTTCAACGAAGAATTGATCTATGACTACAATCTCCATTCAAAACCCAATTGTTCTATATTTGGTTCCCTCTTGCTGTTGTTGTTGTTGTTGCTGATGTCTCATCTTCTTTTATTGTTAGTGAAGCTTATTTTTAGGCATCTGATTGTCATCTTGGCATGTTTTTTTGACCAAAATGGGTTCACTGTGAACTGAGGATGGTATATAGGTACGTAAGCCAAAATCCTCCGACCGGATATGCACAACAGTTGGATTTTAGATTTAGTTGGGCACAGTGAAGTAGTAGAGCAACATATAAGCTCAGATAATGGAAAATTTGTCATTTTCAGATACTGTTAAAGTAACCTGATTGCAATCTTTGGCATGGTTTTTTAACACAAATGGGTTCACTTCCAAACTAAGTATGCTGCTAGCATCCCCATTTTCTTTCACTGTTAGTGAAGCTGATTCCATGCACCTGATGGTCTTCTTGGCATGTTTTTTGGGTCCCATTTTCTTTCACTGTTAGTGAAGCTGATTTCATGTACCTGATTGTCTTCTTGGCATGTTTGTTTTTTACCCAAAATGGGTTCACTGTGAACTGAGGATGGTATAGGTACGTATGCCAACCTTCTCCGGCCGGATATGCACAACAATTGGGTTTTAGATATAGTTGGGCTAAAGAAGTAGAAGAGCAACATATAAGCTCAGATAATGGAAAATTTTTCATTTTCAGATACTGTTAAAGTAACCTGATTGCAATCTTTGGCATGGTTTTTTAACACAAAATGGGTTCACTTCCAAACTAAGTATGCTGCTAGCATCCCCATTTTCTTTCACTGTTAGTGAAGCTGATTTCATGCACCTGATGGTCTTCTTGGCATGTTTTTTGGTCCCATTTTCTTTCACTGTTAGTGAAGCTGATTTCATGCACCTGATTGTCTTCTTGGCATGTTTGTTTTTTAACCCAAAATGGGTTCACTGTGAACTGAGGATGGTATAGGTACGTATGCCAAAATCCTCTGGCCGGATATGCACAACAATTGGGTTTTAGATATAGTTGGGCTAAAGAAGTAGTAGAGCAACATATAAGCTCAGATAATGGAAAATTTTTCATTTTCAAATATTGTTAAAGTAACCTGATTGCAATCTTTGGCATGGTTTTTAACACAAAATGGGTTCACTTCCAAACTAAGTATGCTACTAGCATCCCCATTTTCTTTCACTGTTAGTGAAGCTGATTTCATGCACCTGATGGTCTTCTTGGCATGTTTTTTGGTCCCATTTTCTTTCACTGTTAGTGAAGCTGATTTCATGCACCTGATGGTCTTCTTGGCATGTTTTTTGGTCCCATTTTCTTTCACTGTTAGTGAAGCTGATTTCATGCACCTGATTGTCTTCTTGGCATGTTTGTTTTTTTACCCAAAATGGGTTCACTGTGAACTGAGGATGGTATAGGTACGTATGCCAAAATCCTCCGGCCGGATATGCACAAAAATTGGGTTTTAGATATAGTTGGGCTAAAGAAGTAGTAGAGCAACATATAAGCTCAGATAATGGAAAATTTTTCATTTTCAGATACTGTTAAAGTAACCTGATTGCAATCTTTGGCATGGTTTTTTAACACAAAATGGGTTCACTTCCAATCTAAGTATGCTGCTAGCATCCCTATTTTCTTTCACTGTTAGTGAAGCTGATTTCATGCACCTGATTGTCTTCTTGGAATGTTTGTTTTTTTGACCAAAATGGGTTCACTGTGAACTAAGGATGGTATAGGTACGTATGCCAACCTCCTCCGGCCGGATATGCACAACAATTGGGTTTTAGATATAGTTGGGCTAAAGAAGTAGTAGAGCAACATATAAGCTCAGATAATGGAAAATTTTTCATTTTCAGATACTGTTAAAGTAACCTGATTGCAATCTTTGGCATGGTTTTTTAACACAAAATGGGTTCACTTCCAAACTAATTCCAAACTAAGTATGCTGCTAGCATCCCCATTTTCTTTCACTGTTAGTGAAGCTGATTTCATGCACATGATGGTCTTCTTGGCATGTTTTTTGGTCCCATTTTCTTTCACTGTTAGTGAAGCTGATTTCATGCACCTGATTGTCTTCTTGGCATGTTTGTTTTTTAACCCAAAATGGGTTCACTGTGAACTGAGGATGGTATAGGTACGTATGCCAAAATCCTCCGGCCGGATATGCACAACAATTGGGTTTTAGATATAGTTGGGCTAAAGAAGTTGTAGAGCAACATATAAGCTCAGATAATGGAAAATTTTTCATTTTCAAATACTGTTAAAGTAACCTGATTGCAATCTTTGGCATGGTTTTTTAACACAAAATGGGTTCACTTCCAAACTAAGTATGCTGCTAGCATCCCCATTTTCTTTCACTGTTAGTGAAGCTGATTTCATGCACCTGATGGTCTTCTTGGCATGTTTTTTGGTCCCATTTTCTTTCACTGTTAGTGAAGCTGATTTCATGCACCTGATGGTCTTCTTGGCATGTTTTTTGGTCCCATTTTCTTTCACTGTTAGTGAAGCTGATTTCATGCATCTGATTGTCTTCTTGGCATGTTTGTTTTTTTACCCAAAATGGGTTCACTGTGAACTGAGGATGGTATAGGTACGTATGCCAAAATCCTCCGGCCGGATATGCACAAAAATTGGGTTTTAGATGTAGTTGGGCTAAAGAAGTAGTAGAGCAACATATAAGCTCAGATAATGGAAAATTTTTCATTTTCAGATACTGTTAAAGTAACCTGATTGCAATCTTTGGCATGGTTTTTTAACACAAAATGGGTTCACTTCCAATCTAAGTATGCTGCTAGCATCCCTGTTTTCTTTCACTGTTAGTGAAGCTGATTTCATGCACCTGATGGTCTTCTTGGCATGTTTTTTGGTCCCATTTTCTTTCTCTGTTAGTGAAGCTAATTTCATGCACCTGATTGTCTTCTTGGAATGTTTGTTTTTTTGACCAAAATGGGTTCACTGTGAACTGAGGATGGTATAGGTACGTATGCCAACCTCCTCCGGCCGGATATGCACAACAATTGGGTTTTAGATATAGTTGGGCTAAAGAAGTAGTAGAGCAACATATAAGCTCAGATAATGGAAAAATTTTCATTTTCAGATACTGTTAAAGTAACCTGATTGCAATCTTTGGCATGGTTTTTTAACACAAAATGGGTTCACTTCCAAACTAATTCCAATCTAAGTATGCTGCTAGCATCCCCATTTTCTTTCACTTTAGTGAAGCTGATTTCATGCACCTGATGGTCTTCTTGGCATGTTTTTGGGTCCCATTTTCTTTCACTGTTAGTGAAGCTAATTTCATGCACCTGATTGTCTTCTTGGCAAGTTTGTTTTTTTGACCAAAATGGGTTCACTGTGAACTGAGGATGGTATAGGTACGTATGCCAACCTCCTCCGGCCGGATATGCACAACAATTGGGTTTTAGATATAATTGGGCTAAAGAAGTAGTAGAGCAACATATAAGCTCAGATAATGGAAAAATTTTCATTTTCAGATACTGTTAAAGTAACCTGATTGCAATCTTTGGCATGGTTTTTTAACACAAAATGGGTTCACTTCCAAACTAATTCCAATCTAAGTATGCTGCTAGCATCCCCATTTTCTTTCACTGTTAGTGAAGCTGATTTCATGCACCTGATGGTCTTCTTGGCATGTTTTTTGGTCCCATTTTCTTTCACTGTTAGTGAAGCTGATTTCATGCCCCTGATGGTCTTCTTGGCATGTTTTTTGGTCCCATTTTCTTTCACTGTTAGTGAAGCTGATTTCATGCACCTGATTGTCTTCTTGGTATGTTTGTTTTTTTACCCAAAATGGGTTCACTGTGAACTGAGGATGGTATAGGTACGTATGCCAAAATCCTCCGGCCGGATATGTACAACAATTGGGTTTTAGATATAGTTGGGCTAAAGAAGTAGTAGAGCAACATATAAGCTCAGATAATGGAAAATTTTTCATTTTCAGATACTGTTAAAGTAACCTGATTGCCATCTTTGGCATGGTTTTTTAACACAAAATGGGTTCACTTCCAAACTAAGTATGCTGCTAGCATCCCCATTTTCTTTCACTGTTAGTGAAGCTGATTTCATGCACCTGATGGTCTTCTTGGCATGTTTTTTGGTCCCATTTTCTTTCACTGTTAGTGAAGCTGATTTCATGCACCTGATGGTCTTCTTGGCATGTTTTTTGGTCCCATTTTCTTTCACTGTTAGTGAAGCTGATTTCATGCACCTGATTGTCTTCTTGACATGTTTGTTTTTTTACCCAAAATGGGTTTACTGTGAACTGAGGATGGTATAGGTACGTATGCCAAAATCCTCCAGCCGGACATGCACAACAATTGAGTATTAGATATAGTTGGGCTAAAGAAGTAGTAGAGCAACATATAAGCTCAGATAATGGAAAATTTTTCATTTTCAGATACTGTTAAAGTAACCTGATTGCAATCTTTGGCATGGTTTTTTAACACAAAATGGGTTCACTTCCAAACTAAGTATGCTGCTAGCATCCCCATTTTCTTTCACTGTTAGTGAAGCTGATTTCATGCACCTGATGGTCTTCTTGGCATATTTTTTGGTCCCATTTTCTTTCACTGTTAGTGAAGCTGATTTCATGCACCTGATTGTCTTCTTGGCATGTTCGTTTTTTTGACCAAAAATGGGTTCACTGTGAACTGAGGATGGTATAGGTACGTATGCCAAAATCCTCCGGGTATGCACAACAATTGGGTTTTAGATTTAGTTGGGCTAAAGAAGTAGTAGAGCAACATATAAGCTCAGATAATGAAAATTTTCATTTTCAGATACTGTTAAAGTAACATGATTGCCATCTTAGGCATGTTTTTTCCCCCAAAAATGGGTACACTTCCAAACTAAGTATGCTGCTAGCATCCCCAGTTTCTTCTTTTGTTGTTAGTGAAGCTTATTTTCATGCATCTGATTGTGATCTTGGCATTTTTTTTGACCAAAACGGGTTCACTATGAACTGAGGATGCTATAGGTACGTATGCCAAAATCCTCCGGATACGCACAACAATTGGGTTTTAGATTTAGTTGGGCACAGTGAATTAGTAGAGCAACATATAAGCTCAGATAATGGAAATTTTCATTTTCAGATACTGTTAATGAAGCTGATTGCCATCTTTGGCATGATTTTTTAACAAAAAATGGGTTCACTTCCAAACTAAGTATGCTGCTAGCATCCTCTATTTCTTTCACTGTTAATGAAGCTTATTTCATTAAGATCCAGGATGGCAAATTTTGATTGGGCTATGATTGGATTGTTTAGTGGATGTTGTCTATGTTCTTAATTGGGCTGTGATTAGAAAGAGTGGGCTCGAGTGGAGATCTGGAAACCCATATAGAGACATCTTGTTCATAATAATTTATTATTATTGTTGTTTTTGTCGCTCTTGCTATTGTTGCTGATGTCTCTTTGTGTTCGTGTGCTGAAGGGAAACAAGGGATGAGAGAGAGATGAGGAAAATGCCGCTATGTTAGCCTGGTGTATCCAAAGTCTCTACCTTTCTTCTTTCTATTTCCATTTCTGGCTTCTATATTTGGTTTCCTTCCACGATGACAGTTCCCTAAAAATACACTTGATATGAGCCCTATCTTATTTTTCTTATTTTTCTTATATTTGGTTTCCGTCCATGATGACAGTTTCATGGATTGTCTGAACAATCCATGAAGGACATGCTTAGATACTGAATTTTCATTTGTTTTACTGTTTTAGATATTGGATATTCCCAATCAGAGGAGAATATAAAGGTTTCAAGTTAGATACTGAATTTTCATTTGTTTTGTTATTTTAGATATATTTAAAAATAAAATTAAGTACTAGATTTTTAGCATTGCAATGTAATTATTTTACCTCTGTATATATCATTAACAATTCCATTTGCAGTTGGCACTTTGATCTTATAATTTAAGATACAGGTAGTTCTTTTTGCAAGTTCAAAAAATATGTATATTTTGTATTGTGGTCTACTGTTCAATTAAACTATTATTTTTTTTTCACAGAGCGGTCGTCCAGATGAAGGAAATTCTGATGATCAGAGCTGAAGCTACTCGAGGGGTATGAATCTGCGGTCCTCCTTGCTGTTCTTATGTCCTCCTTGCTGTATGGTTGTTGTTCTTATGTCCTCCTCCTTGCTGTTGTTATGTCAGGCTGGTTTTTTTTTATGAGAGTTATGTCAGACTTTTAATTTGGAATATTTTGGATATTTGTCAGACTGGTTTGTTTGGATATTTGGGATGTTAGTCCCTATATTAATTTGTTAATTATGACACTGTTAATTAATCAATGAATTTGGACGTTGATATGACACGTGTGAAACTTGATTATCTTTAATTATTCTTGTGTTTGGTTGTGATTTGCGCAGTAATATGCAACGAAATTGATTGAATCAGTTGTGAGAATTAGTTTACAGGTTTTGTAAATGAAACTGTGAATTGAAATCGAACGGAAAAGCGGAGTATCGAAAATAAACGGGCATAGCCAGACCGGCGTTTTAAAAAACGCCGGTCTATCTAATCTAATTGTTGGAGTGTGTGATACACCGGCGTTCTCACGAACGCCGGTGAATGTTGTCAGCTGTAACGGCACAGACGTACACCGGCATTTTATAAATGCCGACGTATATAACTACACCGGCATTTTTTGGTCGCGCCGGTGCTTGTAAGTAGGGAAAACCAGGCACTCAGAAACGCACATACACCGGCGCTCCTTGACCGCCGGTATACTTTCGTTCTACACCGGCGTTTTCATAAACGCCGGTGAATGAATAAATACCGGTGGTTTACGGCCGCCGGTGAATGTATATAGGGTGCAAAAGAACGGCACTCAGAGACCGAGATACACCGGCGTTTTATGGCCGCCGGTGTAGTTGTCACATTTACCGGCGTCCATCAAAACCGCCGGTGTAAACCCCTTCGTTTCCGCGATGCCCGCTTCGGCGGCATTTGGACCGGCGCTATTATAAATGCCGGTGAAAGTTTCGCCGGCGTAAATAAACGCCGGTAAAGACGTCAAAAAGCGCCAGGAAAGCCAGTTTCTTTTGTAGTGTGTATTTCTGGGCAAGGTTAAGATAGGAGTGCTATAAGGAAGAGCACGTTTCACTACAAAAGAAACTCGATTTCCCGGCATTTTTTTACGTCTTTACCGACATTTTTTTACGCCGGTGAAATTGTCACCGGCGTTTATAATAGCGCCGGTCCAAATACCGCCGAAGCGAGCGTCGCGGAAAGGAAGGGGTCTACACCGGCCGGCGGTTTTCGTGGACGCCGGTAAATGTGATACCTACACCGGCGGCCAGAAAATGCCGGTGTATGGGGGCCTCTGAGTGCCGTTCTTTTACCCCCAATGTACATTCACCGGCGGCTATAAACCGCCGGTGTTCATCAATTCACCGGCATTTATAGAAACGCCGGTGTATATTGAATGTATACCGGCGGTCTGTGGCCGCCGGTGTATGTGCGTTTATGAGTGTCCGTTTTTCCCTACTTACAAGTACCGGCGTGATCAAAAATGCCGGTCAACCCAACTACACCGGCGTTTTATAAAACGCCGGTGTTTCTTTTTACCGTTACAGCTGACGGCATACACCGGCGTTTGTGTGAACGCCGGTATATCGCACACTGCAACTAATTCAATAGATAGACCGGCGTTTTATAAAACGCCGGTCTAGCTATGCCCGCTTGTATTCCTTTCTCCGGTTTTCCGTTCGATTTCAATTCACAGTTTCTTTTACAAAACCTGTAAACTAATTCACAGCTGATTCAACCAATTTCGTTGCATATTAATGCGCAAATCACAACCAAACACAAGAATAATAAAGTTTAACACGTGTCATATCCCAAATATCTCAACAAACTAATTAACAGTGTCATAATCACAACCAAATTCACCGCAAAATTAACAGTCATAATTAACAAATTAATATACAGACGAACATCCCAAATATCTCAGGTCTGACAAATATCCCAAATTAACAGTCTGACATAACTCTCATCAAAAAAATAGTCTGACATAACAGCAAGGAGGACATAAGAACAATCATACAGCAAGGACACAAGAACAGCAAAGAGGACCACGGATTCACACCCCTCGATGAGCTTCAGTTCTGATCATCAGAATTTTCTTCATCTGGACGACCGCTCTGTGAAAAAAAAATAATAGTTTAATTCAACAGTAGACCACAATACAGAATATACATATTTTTTGAACTTGCAAAAAAATCTAACTGTATCTTAAATTATAAGATCAAAGTGCCAATTGCAAATGGAATTGTTGATAATATATAGAGAGATAAAATAATTACATTGCAATGCTAAAAATCCGGTACTTAATTTTGTTTTTTAAATATATCTAAAATAACAAAACAAATGAAAATTCAGTATCTAACTTGAAAACTCTATATTCTCCTTTGATTGGGAATATCCACTACCTAAAACAGTAAAACAAATGAAAATTCAGTATCTAAGCATGTCTTTCATGGATTGTTCAGACAATCCATGAAACTGTCATCGTGGACGGAAACCAAATATAAGAAAAATAAGAAAAATAAGATAGGGCTCATATCAAGTGTATTTTTAGGGAACTGTCATCGTGGAAGGAAACCAAATATAGAAGCCAGAAATGGAAACAGAAAGAAGAATGGTAGAGACTTTGGATACACCAGGCTAATATAGCGGCATTTTCCTCATCTCTCTCATCCTTTGTTTTCCTTCAGCACACGAACACAAAGAGACATCAGCAACAACAGCAAGAGCGACAAGAACAACAATAATAATAAATTATTATGAACAAGATGTCTCTATATGGGTTTCCAGATCTCCACTCGAGCCCTCTCGTTCTAATCACAGCCCAACTAAGAACATAGACAACAGCCACTGAACAATCCAATCACAGCCCAATCAAAATTTGCCATCCTGGATGTTAATGAAATAAGCTTCATTAGCAGTAAAAGAAGATGGGGATGCTAGCAGCATACTCAGTTTGGAAGTGAACCCATTTTTGGTTCAAAAATCATGCCAAAGATGGCAAACAGGTTACTTTAACAGTACCTTAAAACGAAAATTTCCATTATCTGAGCTTATATGTTGCTCCACTAATTCTTGTGCCCAACTAAATCTAAAACCCAATTTTTGTGCATATTTGGACCATTTTGGCATACATAGCTATAGCATCCTCAGTTCACAGTGAACCCATTTAATATCAAAAAAACATGCCAAGAAGACAATCAGATGCATGAAATCAGCTTCATTAACAGTGACTTTTAGATGAGGCCTATGCTAGCACCATACTCAGTTTGGAAGTGAACCCATTTTTGGTTAAAAAATCATGCCAAAGATGGCAAACAAGTTACTTTAACAGTACCTTAAAACGAAAATTTCCATTATCTGAGCTTATATGTTGCTCCAGTAATTCTTGTGCCCAACTAAATCTAAAACCCAATTGTTGTGCATATCCGGAGGATTTTGGCATACGTACCTATAGCATCCTCAGTTCACAGTGAACCCATTTAATATCAAAAACACATGCCAAGAAGACAATCAGATGCATGAAATCAGCTTCATTAACAGTGAAAGAAGATGAGGCCTATGCTAGCAGCATACTCAGTTTTGAAGTGAACCCATTTTTGGTTAAAAATCATGCCAAAGAGGGCAATCTGCAGGTTACTTTAACAGTACCTTAAAATGAAAATTTCCATTATCTGAGCTTATATGTTGCTCTATCAATTCTTTAGCCCAACTAAATCTAAAACCCAATTGAGGGGCATATCCGGAGGATTTTGGCATACACCTATAGCATCCTCAGTTCACAGTGAACCCATTTAATATCAAAAAACCAAGCCAAGAAGACAATCAGATGCATGAAATAAGCTTCATTAACAGTAAAAGAAGATGAAAATTCTACCAGCATACTTAGTTTGGAAGTGAACCCATTTTTGGTTAAAAAATCATGCCAAAGATGGCAATCTGCAGGTTACTTTAATAGTATCTTGAAATGAAAATTTCCGTTATCTGAGCATATATGTTGCTCTACTAATTCTTCAGCCCAACTAAATCTAAAACCCAATTGTTCAGCATATCCGGAGGATTTTGGCATACGTAGCTATAGCATCCTCAGTTCACAGTGAACCCATTTTGGTTAAAAAAACATGCCAAGATGACAATCAGATGCATGGAATAAGCTTCTTTAACAGTAAAAGAAGATGAAAATTCTAGCAGCATACTTAGTTTGGAAGTGAACCCATTTTTTGGTTAAAAAATCATGCCAAAGAGGGCAATCTGCAGGTTACTTTAACAGTATCTTGAAATGAAAATTTCCATTATCTGAGCATATATGTTGCTCTACTAATTCTTCAGCCCACCTAATCTAAAACCCAATTGTTGTGCATATCTGGACCATTTTGGCATGCGTAGCTATACCATCCTCAGTTCACAGTGAACCCATTTAATATCAAAAAAACATGCCAAGAAGACAATCAGATGCATGAAATTAGCTTCATAACAGTGAAAGAAGATGGGGATGCTAGCAGCATACTCAGTTTGGAAGTGATCCCACTTTTGGTTAAAAAATCATGCCAAAGATGGCAATCTGCAGGTTACTTTAACAGTACCTTAAAATGAAAATTTCCATTATCTTAGCTTATATGTAGCTCTATCAATTCTTCAGCCCACCTAATCTAAAACCCAATTGTTCTGCATATCCGGACCATTTTGGCATACGTAGCTATACCATCCTCAGTTCACAGTGAACCCATTTAATATCAAAAAAACATGCCAAGAAGACAATCAGATGCATGAAATCAGCTTCATTAACAGTGAAAGAAGATGGGGATGCTAGCAGCATACTCAGTTTGGAAGTGATCCCACTTTTGGTTAAAAAATCATGCCAAAGATGGCAATCTGCAGGTTACTTTAACAGTACCTTAAAATGAAAATTTCCATTATCTTAGCTTATATGTTGCTCTATCAATTCTTTAGCCCAACTAAATCTAAAACCCAATTGTTGTGCATATCCGGAGGATTTTGGCATACAGCTATACCATCCTCAGTTCACAGTGAACCCATTTAATATCAAAAAAAATGCCAAGAAGACAATCAGATACATGAAATCAGCTTCATTAACAGTGAAAGAAGATGGGGATGCTAGTAGCATACTCAGTTTGGAAGTGATCCCACTTTTGGTTAAAAAATCATGCCAAAGATGGCAATCTGCAGGTTACTTTAACAGTACCTTAAAATGAAAATTTCCATTATCTTAGCTTATATGTTGCTCTATCAATTCTTCAGCCCACCTAATCTAAAACCTAATTGTTGTGCATATCCGGACCATTTTGGCATACGTAGCTATACCATCCTTAGTTTACAGTGAACCCATTTAATATCAAAAAAACATGCCAAGAAGACAATCAGATGCATGAAATCAGCTTCATTAACAGTGAAAGAAGATGAGGCCTATGCTAGCAGCATACTTAGTTTGGAAGTGAACCCATTTTTTGGTTAAAAAATCATGCCAAAGATGGCAATCTGCAAGTTACTTTAACAGTATCTTAAAAAGAACATTTTCGTTATCTGAGCCAATTCTTTAGCCCAACTAAATCTAAAACCCATTTGTTGTGCATATGCGGAGGATTTTGGCATACGTAGCTATAGCATCCTCAGTTCACAGTGAACTCATTTTGGTAAAAAAAGCATGCCAAGAAGACAATCAGATGCATGAAATCAGCTTCATTAACAGTAAAAGAACATGAAAATTTCCAGTATCTAAGCATATATTTTTCTATTAATTCTTCACCCCAACTAAACCATTCATGTTAAGGAAATCAAGATGCATCTATCTGAAAAAACATGCTAAGTTTGAAAAATAAGGGAAATCAAGAGATGATACCGAAGAGAGCGAGAGAGAGAGCGGAGGAAGGAAATCGAAAATGACGAATAGGGCTCATATCAAGGGCATTTTTATGGAATTGACATCGTGGAAGGAAACCAAATATAGAAGCCAGAAAGAGGAATGGTAGAGAATGAGGATACACCAGGCTAACATAGCGGCATTTTCCTCATCTCTCTCTCATCCCTTCTTTCCCTTCAACACACGGACACATAGAGACATCAGCAACAACAGCAAGATCGACAAGAACAACAATACTAATAAATTATTATGAACAAGATGTCTCTATATGGGTTTCCAGATCTCCACTCCAACTCGTCTCTTTCTAATCACAGCCCAATTAAGAACAATTGGTCACAGTCACTGTTAAAGAAACATATATGCTCAGATAATGGAAATTTTCATTTTAAGATACTTTTAAAGTAACCTGATTGCCATCTTTGGCATGATTGCCATCCTCATCTTCTTTTACTGTTAATGAAGCTTATCTCATGCATCTGATTGTCATATTGGCATGTTTTTTTTACCAAAATGGGTTCACTGTGAACTGAGGATGATATAGGTACGTATGCCAAAATCCTCCGGATATGCACAACAATTGGGTTTTAGATTTAATTGGGCTCAAGAATTAGTAGAGCAACATATAAGCTCAGATACTGTTAAAGTAACCTGCAGATTGCCATCTTTGGCATGATTTTGTAACAAAAAATGCGTTCACTGTGAAACTAAGTATGCTGCTAGCATACCAAAATCCTCCAAATCAGTACAACAACACGGCTGAACAAACCTTATTAGCAGGTCATACAATGTCATATAAGCATGTTATGTGCCAAAGTGGGGTTGGTCATACAATGCATGAACGACACGTATTAGTTGTTTGTGAGTATGCAATAGGGTGCAGCTATGAACAGGGTTCATATCAAGTGTAGTATTACGGACTGTCATCGTGGAAGGAAACCAATTTAATATATAAGCCATATATGGAGCCAGAAAGAGGGATGGTAGAGAATGAGGATACACCAGGCTAACATAGCGGCATTTTCCTCATCTCTCTCTCATCCCTTCTTTCCCTTCAACACACGGACACATAGAGACATCAGCAACAACAGCAAGAGGGGATTGGTCCAACAATAAGTATAGATTATAATAAACGAGATGTCTCTATTTGGGTTTCCAGATCTCCACTCCCGCCCTTTCTTTCTAATCACAGCCTAGACGAAATACTTATAGACAACAGCCACAATGCAGACTCACAAACACTAGTACGTGTCTTTCATGCATTCAAGACCATAATCTCTTTAAAAATACCAATTTAAATACTTACCGAGGGCAGGACTTGGGATTGCTGGCCTATTAAACTGGCCATTTGTTCTTGGAGGAGTGCAACTTGTGCCTTTAAGGAAGTCATTTCCTCGTCCCGATTGGCACTTGAACTAGATTCACTCCGTCCGAATAGCCGCGAGGGGGTTGGTCCTAGGCCCATACCACGGACACATCCATGCCTCTCCTTTTCCCTAACATCGGTCAAGGCAACTCTCTGCCGGGTATGCCAATCTTTGCGTGCCGCCGTAGGGTCAGAATCTGAAGCAGAGGAGATTTCATCATACCTTTTCCGAGCGTTAGTCTGTAAAAGGACATAACAATCAGAGTTAAAAGCAGATGAGATTTCGAATACTCATTAGATATGTTCAAAAATTACCAGAATCCGTGCTGCCTCAGGGCTCGCATACGTCCTATCCTTTGATTTGTGGGTGGCATCGAAAAAGTCAATGTCGCCAAACTCCGTAGGACCCCCAAATCTTCTGCCTATATATTAGTAAGATGAAATGGTTATAAACAAATAACTGTAAGTAAAAAATGTTCAATATTATTGCGCCTACCAATTCTTCCCGAACCAGAGCGAAGCTCTGTGTACCAGCGGTGTGCAACACTAGCTGCTTTGACCGACTGGCAACTCCCACCTCCGCCCTTTTCTGTACATGCCACAATGAAGTTAGCAGAAAAATTCATTACAGTAGCCATACAACCACATACTCATTAGATTTTTGTGTGTTTAATGTAAATACCTGACCGATCTCCGAACTCCAGTAGTGCACAAGAAATTGTCAATCTGAAGGCTCCACATTTTCTGTCACATTCATTGCATTCTCCTCCTCTGAAAGGTCTTTGTCATAAAACTTCGCCTTCAAGTCACTCTTGTGGTCCCTCCACTTCTTGGAGAGTGACTTTTCAACCCAAGGCGTAAGGGCGTCGGCGAACGAGAAGTATTTCTACAAAATTTATTACCCATCACTAAAAATACATATTTCAATAATATATTTGCGACGACCAATTATGTAAAATAGATGAGAAAGACCTTGATTGTCGTAATAGCAGTGGCCTTTGTCGTGGTTGGCACCTTCGGCCAACTCTCGTATGACAAAGGAAGTATCCGGGGGTTCCTTGCTATAACCCCAATGAAGGAAGAAAATTTGCTGGCGTTATCGCCAACCGGTTGCCCGACACCGTTCACCTCCACCTCGATCCTTTCGTCATTCTGAAGCCTCCAAATATTCGTCATCTTAGTCCGCCCACGATGTTTTTTGACAGTGGGCGGCGTGCTACCCTCACCCTCATCTGTTTGACTGCCACTATTATGTAGTGGCTGCTCATCCCCATGGCTCTCGTTGCCATCATTTATATTTATCCTCTTTCCACGCCTCGGCATGTTGTACCTGTCAAGGATTCAATAACTTCTTTAGAGATGCAAATTTAATTAATAACATGTTTACAATAACTATCATAAAATTTGTACTTTAGTAGGTGTTGCCGCAAAATTTGGTGTGGGGGCAAACAGATGAATTTGTGGATTCTTAGGGAAACTGAATAGTAAACCTGTATACCTGTTCCGTCGGGCTTCGATCGTTGATCCCGCCGCAGACCTGCAAAAAGTGCGAGACACCAGGGTTGTTCCCGGCGACGCACCCTCCGACGCTCAAGTCAGTAATCTAGGAAGACTATGAATGAGCATAAAAACTGGTGAAAGATTGATTACCTCTTAATGGAGATGGATGGGGGGTATTTATAGGCGTCTTAGGGAACAGATTAGGAATGTAATTCCCGTGGTCTGATATGGAATATTCTCCTTGTGAACAAATTAGGAATGTAATCTGATAAGGTATATTCCCCGTAATCAGATAAGGAATTTAATCCCCAAATCCCAGTGAAAAGATAGATGTACATCAGGGCCGTTGATCAAGATTAGTCAGGGACCCTGATTTTATCTTGTTGGATTGGGTGTGCAGCGGTTTAAGACCCGCACCCTCTTGTTGGTGGATCCATTCGTGGGTTATTGGGTCCTTGAGGAGAAGATCCAATACCCATTTTGGACCCTCTTGTAGGCAAAATTACCGTTTTACCCCTGGGTCCCAAGATTCGTACCTGATTTGGACGGTTCCGATTAATCCCCATTTTTAGCCATATCACGAGCCCCCCACTCCTAAAGGCTAAATTTGATCGGCCTTTGAGGAGTAGTCTAACTATTTTAATGGCTAGCGGAGTTGTATCAGAGTTCAAATGGAGGGTTTTGAATCTTGAAGGGGTAGTGAGGTATTTTCCAAGTGGGTTGAGCTCCGAGTTGCTCATGAGCTCTGATGGTCATGTGGTGTTCTTGCAGGGATATCCTCTTTACCTTCGCAAAGCGTCAATTCATCGTTCGGGGGTCTTATACATTTGTATTACGCCTTAGACTCCCCTAAGGCTCACTGGCTAGGGGGCCGAGGTCCATATGCGGTTCGTCAAGTTTTTCCGAAGAGGAAAGCGAGTTCGGCGTAGCTGCGAGCACTAGGAGGGAGTCTGGCAATCTGCCGAACTTGGTTTTTCCCTGTAACAAGGTCGGTGTCACGAACGCTCGGCAGTGGGCGCCGAACTTGATTTTTACACCGTAACAAGGTCGGTGTCACGAACGCTCTGCAGTGGGCGCCGAACTTGATTTTTACCCCGTAACAAGGTCGGTGTCACGAACGCTCGGCAGTGGGCGCCGAACTTGATTTTTACCCCGTAACAAGGTCGGTGTCACGAACGCTCGACAGTGGGTGCCGAACTTGATTTTCATCTCGTAACAAGGTCGGTGTCATGAACGCTCGGCAGCGGGTGCCGAACTTGATTTTTTTCCCCGTAATAATGTCGGTGTCACGAACGCTCGGCAGTGGGTGCCGAACTTGATTTTTATCCCGTAACAAGGTCGGTGTCATGAAAGCTCGACAGTGGGTGCCGAACTTGATTTTTTTTCCCCGTAACGAGGTCGGTGTCACGAACGCTCGGCAGTGGGTGCCGAACTTGATTTTTTTCCCGTAACAAGGTTGGTGTCACGAACACTCGGCAGTGGGTGCCGAACTTGATTTTTTCCCGTAACAAGGTCGGTGTCACGAACGCTCGGCAGTGGGTGCCGAACTTGATTTTTACCCCGTAACAAGGTCGGTGTCACGAACGCTCGGCAGTGGGTGCCGAACTTGATTTTTTCCTCGTAACGAGGTCGGTGTCACGAATGCTCGGCAGTGGGTGCCGAACTTGATTTTTACTCCGTAACAAGGTCGGTGTCACGAACGCTCGGCAGTGGGTGCCGAACTTTATTTTTACCCCGTAACAAGGTCGGTGTCACGAACGCTCGGCAGTAGGTGCCGAACTTGATTTTCATCCCGTAACAAGGTCGGTGTCACGAACGCTCGGCAGCGGGTGCCGAACTTGAATTTTACCCCGTAACAAGGTCGGTGTCACGAACGCTCGGCAGTGGGTGCCGAACTTGATTTTTACCCCGTAACAAGGTCGGTGTCACGAACGCTCGGCAGTGGGTGCCGAACTTGATTTTCATCCCGTAACAAGGTCGGTGTCACGAACGCTCGGCAGCGGGTGCCAAACTTGATTTTTTTCCCCGTAACAAGGTCGGTGTCACGAACGCTCGGCAGTGGGTGCCGAACTTGATTTTTTCCCCGTAACAAGGTCGGTGTCACGAACGCTCGGCAGTGGGTGCCGAACTTGATTTTTTCCCGTAACAAGGTCGGTGTCACGAACGCTCGGCAGTGGGTGCCGAACATGATTTTTACCCCGTAACAAGGTCGGTGTCACGAACGCTCGGCAGTGGGTGCCGAACTAGATTTTTTCCTCGTAACGAGGTCGGTGTCACGAACGCTCGGCAGTGGGTGCCGAACTTGATTTTTACTCCGTAACAAGGTCGGTGTCACGAACGCTCGGCAGTGGGAGCCGAACTTGATTTTTACCCCGTAACAAGGTCGGTGTCACGAACGCTCGGTAGTAGGTGCCGAACTTGATTTTTATCCCGTAACAAGGTCGGTGTCACGAACGCTCGGCAGCGGGTGCCGAACTTGATTTTTACCCCGTAACAAGGTCGGTGTCACGAACGCTCGGCAGTGGGTGCCGAACTTGATTTTCATCCCGTAACAAGGTCGGTGTCATGAACGCTCGGCAGCGGGTGCCGAACTTGATTTTTTTCCCCGTAATAATGTCGGTGTCACGAACGCTCGGCAGTGGGTGCCGAACTTGATTTTTATCCCGTAACAAGGTCGGTGTCATGAAAGCTCGACAGTGGGTGCCGAACTTGATTTTTTTTCCCCGTAACGAGGTCGGTGTCACGAACGCTCGGCAGTGGGTGCCGAACTTGATTTTTTTCCCGTAACAAGGTTGGTGTCACGAACACTCGGCAGTGGGTGCCGAACTTAATTTTTTCCCGTAACAAGGTCGGTGTCACGAACGCTCGGCAGTGGGTGCCGAACTTGATTTTTACCCCGTAACAAGGTCGGTGTCACGAACGCTCGGCAGTGGGTGCCGAACTTGATTTTTTCCTCGTAACGAGGTCGGTGTCACGAACGCTCGGCAGTGGGTGCCGAACTTGATTTTTACTCCGTAACAAGGTCGGTGTCACGAACGCTCGGCAGTGGGTGCCGAACTTTATTTTTACCCCGTAACAAGGTCGGTGTCACGAACGCTCGGCAGTAGGTGCCGAACTTGATTTTCATCCCGTAACAAGGTCGGTGTCACGAACGCTCGGCAGCGGGTGCCGAACTTGATTTTTACCCCGTAACAAGGTCGGTGTCACGAACGCTCGGCAGTGGGTGCCGAACTTGATTTTTACCCCGTAACAAGGTCGGTGTCACGAACGCTCGGCAGTGGGTGCCGAACTTGATTTTCATCCCGTAACAAGGTCGGTGTCACGAACGCTCGGCAGCGGGTGCCGAACTTGATTTTTTTCCCCGTAACAAGGTCGGTGTCACGAACGCTCGGCAGTGGGTGCCGAACTTGATTTTTTCCCCGTAACAAGGTCGGTGTCACGAACGCTCGGCAGTGGGTGCCGAACTTGATTTTTTTCCGTAACAAGGTCGGTGTCACGAACGCTCGGCAGTGGGTGCCGAACATGATTTTTACCCCGTAACAAGGTCGGTGTCACGAACGCTCGGCAGTGGGTGCCGAACTAGATTTTTTCCTCGTAACGAGGTCGGTGTCACGAACGCTCGGCAGTGGGTGCCGAACTTGATTTTTACTCCGTAACAAGGTCGGTGTCACGAACGCTCGGCAGTGGGAGCCGAACTTGATTTTTACCCCGTAACAAGGTCGGTGTCACGAACGCTCGGTAGTAGGTGCCGAACTTGATTTTTATCCCGTAACAAGGTCGGTGTCACGAACGCTCGGCAGCGGGTGCCGAACTTGATTTTTACCCCGTAACAAGGTCGGTGTCACGAACGCTCGGCAGTGGGTGCCGAACTTGATTTTTACCCCGTAACAAGGTCGGTGTCACGAACGCTCGGCAGTGGGTGCCGAACTTGATTTTTATCCCGTAACAAGGTCGGTGTCATGAACGCTCGGCAGTGGGTGCCGAACTTGATTTTTTTTCCCCGTAACGAGTTCGGTGTCACGAACGCTCGGCAGTGGGTGCCGAACTTGATTTTTTCCCCGTAACAAGGTCGGTGTCACGAACGCTCGGCAGTGGGTGCCGAACTTGATTTTTTACTGTAACAAGGTCGGTGTCACGAACGCTCGGTAGTGGGTGCCGAACTTGATTTTTACCCCGTAACAATGTCGGTGTCACGAACGCTCGGCAGTGGGTGCCGAACTTAATTTTTTCCTCGTAACGAGGTCGGTGTCACGAACGCTCGGCAGTGGGTGCCGAACTTGATTTTTACTCCGTAACAAGGTCGGTGTCACAAACGCTCGGCAGTGGGTGCCGAACTTGACTTTTACCCCGTAACAAGGTCGGTGTCACGAACGCTCGGCAGTAGGTGCCGAACATGATTTTCATCCCGTAACAAGGTCGGTGTCACGAACGCTCGGCAGCGGGTGCCGAACTTGATTTTTACCCCGTAATAAGGTCGGTGTCCCGAACGCTCGGCAGTGGGTGCCGAACTTGATTTTTACCCCGTAACAAGGTCGGTGTCACGAACGCTCGGCAGTGGGTGCCGAACTTGATTTTCATCCCGTAACAAGGTCGGTGTCACGAATGCTCGGCAGCGGGTTCCGAACTTGATTTTTTTTCTCCGTAACAAGGTCGGTGTCACGAACGCTCGGCAGTGGGTGCTGAACTTGATTTTTATCCCGTAACAAGGTCGGTGTCATGAACGCTCGGCAGTGGGTGCCGTAGTTGATTTTTTTCCCCGTAACGAGGTCGGTGTCACGAACGCTCGGCAGTGGGTGCCGAACTTGATTTTTTCCCCGTAACAAGGTCGGTGTCACGAACGCTCGGCAGTGGGTGCCGAACTTGATTTTTTCCCCGTAATAAGGTCGGTGTCACGAACGCTCGGCAGTGGGTGCCGAACTTGATTTTCATCCCGTAACAAGGTCGGTGTCACGAACGCTCGGCAGCGGGTGCCGAACTTGATTTTTTTTCCCGTAACAAGGTCGGTGTCACGAACGCTCGGCAGTGGGTGCCGAACTTGATTTTTATCCCGTAACAAGGTCGGTGTCATGAACGCTCGGCAGTGGGTGCCGAACTTGATTTTTTTTCCCCGTAACGAGGTCAGTGTCACGAACGCTCGGCAGTGGGTGCCGAACTTGATTTTTTCCCCGTAACAAGGTCGGTGTCACGAACGCTCGGCAGTGGGTGCCGAACTTGATTTTTTTTCCCCGTAACGAGGTCGGTGTCACGAACGCTCGGCAGTGGGTGCCGAACTTGATTTTTTCCCCTAACAAGGTCGGTGTCACGAACGCTCGGCAGTGGGTGCCGAACTTGTTTTTTTCCCGTAACAAGGTCGGTGTCACGAACGCTCGGCAGTAGGTGCCGAACTTGATTTTTACCCCGTAACAAGGTCGGTGTCACGAACGCTCGACAGGGGGTGCCGAACTTGATTTTTTCCTCGTAACGAGGTTGGTGTCACGAACGCTCGGCCGTGGGTGCCGAACTTGATTTTTACCCCGTAACAAGGTCGGTGTCACGAACGCTCGGCAGTGGGTGCCGAACTTGATTTTTACCCCGTAACAAGGTCGGTGTCACGAACGCTTCGCAGTAGGTGCCGAACTTGATTTTCATCCCGTAACAAGGTCGGTGTCACGAACGCTCGGCAGCGGGTGCCGAACTTAATTTTTACCCCGTAACAAGGTCGGTGTCACGAACGCTCGGCAGTGGGTGCCGAACTTGATTTTTACCCCGTAACAAGGTCGGTGTCACGAACGCTCGGCAGTGGGTGCCGAACTTGATTTTCATCCCGTAACAAGGTCGGTGTCACGAACGCTCGGCAGTGGGTGCCGAGCTTGATTTTTTTCCCGTAACAAGGTCGGTGTCACGAACGCTCGACAGTGGGTGCCGAACTTGATTTTTATCCCGTAACAAGGTCGGTGTCATGAACGGTCGGCAGTGGGTGCCGAACTTGATTTTTTTTCCCGTAACGAGGTCGGTGTGACGAACGCTCGGCAGTGGGTGCCGAACTTGATTTTTTCCCGTAACAAGGTCGGTGTCACGAACGCTCGGCAGTGGGTGCCGAACTTGATTTTTACCCCGTAACAAGGTCGGTGTCACGAACGCTCAGCAGTGGGTGCCGAACTTGATTTTTATCCCGTAACAAGGTCGGTGTCACGAACGCTCGGCAGTGGGTGCCGAACTTGATTTTTACCCCGTAACAAGGTCGGTGTCACGAACGCTCGGCAGTGAGTGCCGAGCTCCTAAACTTGTCGTTTTTAGGAGTTTGTTTCTTCTGTGCGCCATCTGAACTTCTGGCGGCTCTGACAGCTCTGACAACTCTGACAGATGGGACGTTCATTAATTGCAGTGACCTCTGGGCTTCCATCAGACGGGACGCGTATTAAATTCGACTCATGATTTGGCGTGGTTAGCGAGGCGACGATTGGGGTCGCTTCGTCGTTTGGTTTAAATGGGCCTGTCGTACGAGCCCATTAACCTCGTTTGGAGCGCCCTTCCCTCTATAAATCCTCACCCCCCTCTCTCATTTCTCATTTCTCCTCTTTTTCGCTCAAACGATTTCTTGTGCTCAGGCGAATTCTTCCGGTTCAGGCGGAGTTTTCCGGCGGCTATCTCTCTTAAGGTAATTTATCATCAACTATGTCTGTTGCTTCTGTCTCCGAAGAAATCTCTTGGTCCGAGCCCTCCCTTGAAGACGTCGAGGATTCGACTCCGACCCCGACCAAGGGCAAGAAGGTGTTCGGCAAGGATTCGATCGTTGTGGATCCGAAGAGAATGGGGGAGTTCGGACAACTGCCAGGGCCGTTGACGGGGCTCCACAGAGTTAGGCAGCTCCCGGAGGATCAGGCCGAGCGAATTGTTCATGGGAGGGGGAGGTCCTTCGAGGAGAATGCCGCGAGGGAGACGACGGAGGCGGACGATGCGGTGTCGATCCTGCGCGAGGAGGATCTGGCAGTGATCCGGGATTCTTTTTTCATCCCGGAGGAGTACGAAATCATGCTGCCGGGCCCCGGAGTTAGGGCCAACTCGCCGCTGCCAGTGACGATGTGTTGCTGGCCGGTCGACACCTTTATCGCCTGTGCTCGGCTACCTCTCCACGCGTTCGCTGTTACCGTGGTGAGTTGGTTCGGGGTCAGCCCTATCCAACTTATGCCGAACGCGTGGCGAGTGATAAACGGTTTCGTTCTTCACTGCCAGGCCGCAGGGATTGAGCCGCAGCTGAACGTGCTTCGGACGCTATACCAGCTCCACCAAGGGAATAAGTCGGAGTACCGGTATTACTTGACTCCGAGGCACGGCGGCAGGCTCGTCATATGCCCCGACTCCATCAAGAAGTGGCGAGAGAAGTGGTTGGTTGTGCGGAGTCGAGAGGCATGGCCGATCCCTTCTGACTGGGTAGAAGGGGTGCCGAAGAGGGCGAAGGCGATGCCGAAGCTCTCAGTGGAAGAAGAAGAGGCGGTCCGGATTCTCCTTGATCGGCCGAAGTACGATTGGAGGGAGCTGACAGAGGACGTCCTCTACAAGGGAGGGCTCTGCCGCGTAGACCCTAGTACGCGGCTCTCGTCAAGTTCTTTTTTCTTTTCGTACCTTCTTCCTTGTTATTTTTTATGTGCTGACCAATTTTCGCTTGATGCAGAATCCATGGACTACGATGCAGTATTGGCGCTCAGGGCAGGGCTCGCCAGCAAGGCGCCAAAGAAGCGCAAGAGGGTCGCATCGAAGCTGCCCTTGACCTCGAAGGTGCCGAGAATTGGGGCCTCTGTCGAGGAGGTGGAGGTCCTCGACAGTCCGGCCGTCACTGTGGCGGGGACTCCGGCCCCAGCATCTGTGGGCGAGTTCCCCATTGCTGCCGCCCTCGACATGCCGACGCCGCCGCTGACTGTGGCGGGCGAGGAGCTCCTGACAGAGGAGCACAAGCGGATTCACATCCCGGACTGGCAAGTCCGGAGGCATGATGGGTTCCTCAGGAACTCGCTGGCGAGCATGCAGGCCGTCAAGCACCTCGCCACCCCAAAGGACCGAGCCGCCATGGAGGCGGGGAGAGAGGGTGACGACGTGATCGAGATCGCTCGTTCGGCGGTATCGGTAAGCTTCTCTTCGTTTGTTGTACTTCTTGAATCACAAAAAAAAAAATTTCTAACTCTTTTGGTTCTTCTTTGCGGCAGATCATCGTCCACTTCGGCCACCTCACTGAGAGGCTGACAGCTCTGGAGAAGGAGCTGAAGCAAGAGTCCGACCAAGCTCGGAACGAAAAAGCTCGGATGTCGAACGAGCTCGACAAGCTCCGTGTCGAGCATGAGGGCAGGTCGGCGAGGGTCCAGCACCTCGAGGCCGAGGTGGCGAGGTTGGAGGGCGAGCTCCTTCGCCAGAAGGAGGGATCGGCCAAGCAGTTGGTCGAGGCCGAGGCGGCGAAGGCGGTGGCTGTGAAGGCGGCGGAGGACGTGACCCTGGAGAAGGCGCAGGGGTTCCTCGCCCAGAACATGGCGAAGGCCTTCGCCACAGCCCTCAAGCGGGTGTCGAAGGAGTACCCCGACGTGGACGTCTCGGGGTGGAGGCTGTTCCCCAGCCACGTCGAGGGCTTCGACCCTCAATCCGAGGGGGAGGAGGATGAAGGGGACGACGGAGCTGATGTCGGGGACGGGGTCACTGGCGAGGTCCCTGGTGCTGCGGTCACTCTGCTGTCAGTGGTGTCCCCTTCGGCGAAGTCAACCCCTACCCCACCTCGTCGCTCGGGGAAAGAAGTCGAGCCTTGACTCCGCTCCTCGTTTTGTTATTTTGTTTGTCTGTTTGTTTTTTTGTTTTTCTTTTCAATCATTGTAACGCCTAATAGCGGACTGGCCACCGCTACTTTTTGAAATGAATGAAAAGAAAAATTTTTGCAAGTGGTGGTGTTCGAATTTTTGTCTTTCGCCCCCCTTTTTCGCCGAACATTCTCTTATGGCCTCGAGTGTTTCTTGTTTCTTTTCTGATTTTTCTTGTCGCACTTCTGGCTTTTGTGTGGCGCTCCGGCAATGTTCTATCTTTTTGCTGATTACTTCGATCTCTTTGCAGCTGATGGTGATCGCCCAAGACGTCGAGCCTTCGCGCTCGGATGAGGAAGCTCAAACCAAGGTCGGCCTAGGGGCGACGAGGCTGTGTCTGGCGAGGTGCCGAGAGAGACTCTACGAGGTCGAGCTCGGATTGCGCCGAGTTGAAAGCGAGAGGAAGCATCTCCAGCTCGTCCTCGGCCGGCGAGATGTTGAGATTCGTCGTCTGGAAAGCAGGATTGAAGAGCTTACCCCCGCAGGTGAAGGTGAATATTCGCCAACTGATTTCAGTAATGAGATTCGGGTTCAGTGCATCCGTCATAACTTGTCCAAAATAACAGCGGTGAGAGATGACTTGCTTTCCGAGATACAGCATCTGCAGTCCGTAGAGGCGAAGCTTCGGAGCGAGGGCGAGGTGCTGACGGCGGAAGTGGCCAAGTTGACGACCGAACGGGTACAGTTGACTGCCGAGGTCGAAGCGCTGAAGAGAGCGACGGTGGATAAAAGCATCGAGGTCACTCACCTTCGGCGCCTCATCGCCAGCCGATCAGGAGTGCCGGACTCCGGGATACCCCCACGTTTCGAAGTCGATGTCAAAGACGTCTTGTTGTGGGACCGGATCTCAGAGTTGGAGGCAGAAGTGGCCCGTCTTAAGCCGCATTCAGGACCGATCAACGTTCGAAGCACGTCGTGCACTCGTGCTGAGAGTGAGCGGGGCATTACCTTCTATGAGATGGCGACCCGTCAGCGGATCGGCCAACTTAGTCAGGGGGACGCGCAGAGCTCGGTGGCAATTTCGTCGAGCGGAGCGTCCGTCAGAGTAACTACTAGAAGTGGTGCCGAGGATACGTCTCAATTCGCCGGCTTGGGGTCGCGCTCCGGAGACAAGCGTCGTCACTCTCGAGTGTCTTTGAAGCGGAACGCCCCGGCTCCAAAAAAGCGCTAAAGTCGTCGACTCTGCGAGTTTTTGTGTATTTTTTATTTTTTGCTAAGTGTAACAAGTCGGCATTGTAACTTTTTCTTTGACGAGTTGTAATCCTGCCGTGTTTGTCTTTGTACCGCATCTGTTTCATCAATAAAAGTGTTGTTGCCGAACTTGAGTGTTTTTACTTTTGCGACTGTTGTCTGCTGCGCCGAGGCTTATAAAGTCGGCCGCGTACTTGTCCGTCGATCGGCGAGGAGAATGTTCGGCCAATGGTGCCGAGCCTTATCTCTACTGCCCAATCATGTCGTCCTGTAAGGCAAGTTTGGTGGCTTCCTCTCAAACTGCGTCAAAGCGCAAGTGTCGGGCCTCGGATCGTTGCTAGAGTAGTTCGGTAGCTATGACCGCGACCCTGAATGGCGAACTACTCCTAGCTCGCTGAGAAGCGGTCTTGCGAAGTAGATTCGAACCAAGTGTGGGACTCCGAACCACTCAACGGCTGCGGGAGCAGTTCCGAATGGCGAGCTACTTCTAGTTCGCTTAGGAGCGAACTTGCGAAGTAGAATCGAGCCAAGTGTTGGACTCTGGAACCATTGTTAGATTAGTTTAGGGTTGTGGGAGCATTTCCGAATGGCGAACTACCCCTAGCTCGCTTAGGAGCGAGCTTGCGAAGTAGAGTCGAACCAAGTGTAGGACTCCGAACCATTCAACACCTGTGGGAGCAATTCCGAATGGCGAGCTACCCCTAGCTCGCTTAGGAGCGAACTTGTGAAGTAGAATCGAGCCAAGTGTTGGACTCCGGAACCATTGTTAGATTAGTTTAGGGTTGTGGGAGCATTTCCGAATGGCGAACTACCCCTAGCTTGCTTAGGAGCGAGCTTGCGAAGTAGAGTCGAACCAAGTGTTGGACTCCGAACCATTCAACGGCTGTGGGAGCAATTCCGAATGGCGAGCTACTCCTAGCTCGCTTAGGAGCGAACTTGTGAAGTAGAATCGAGCCAAGTGTTGGACTCCGGAACCATTGTTAGATTAGTTTAGGGTTGTGCGAGCATTTCCGAATGGCGAACTACCCCTAGCTCGCTTAGGAGTGAGCTTGCGAAGTAGAGTCGAACCAAGTGTTGGACTCCGAACCATTCAACGGCTGTGGGAGCAATTCCGAATGGCGAGCTACTCCTAGCTCGCTTAGGAGCGAACTTGTGAAGTAGAATCGAGCCAAGTGTTGGACTCCGGAACCATTGTTAGATTAGTTTAGGGTTGTGCGAGCATTTCCGAATGGCGAACTACCCCTAGCTCGCTTAGGAGCGAGCTTGCGAAGTAGAGTCGAACCAAGTGTTGGACTCCGAACCATTCAACGGCTGTGGGAGCAATTCCGAATGGCGAGCTACTCCTAGCTCGCTTAGGAGCGAACTTGTGAAGTAGAATCGAGCCAAGTGTTGGACTCCGAAACCATTGTTAGATTAGTTTAGGGTTGTGGGAGCATTTCCGAATGGCTAACTACCCCTAGCTCGCTTAGGAGCGAGCTTGCGAAGTAGAGTCGAACCAAGTGTTGGACTCCGAACCATTCAACGGCTGTGGGAGCAGTTCCGAATGGCGAGCTACTTCTAGTTCGCTCAGGAGCGAACTTGCGAAGTGGCATCGAGCCAAGTGTTGGACTCCGGAACCATCGTGAGATTAAAGAGTTAAAAGCAGAGAGATGTAATAGCAGCGAAAATATAAAAAAACTTTATTTATTAATATCTAATGATCGGCTGCTTCTAAAGTTGCTAGCCGTTATTACAATGAAAAAATAAAAGGAAAAATCACTACTAGTTAAAGGAAGGGAATGGTTCGACATCTCGAGTTACTTAGAGAGGCGTAGTTGCTTTCGCTTGGTATTTCAAAAGATGGTCGGCATTCCAAGTCCTGGGAATTTCTCTGCCTTCGAGATCTTCTAGCTTGTATGCATCGGGGCGGA
Source organism: Hemerocallis citrina (assembly GCA_017893485.1). Taxonomy (NCBI): domain Eukaryota; kingdom Viridiplantae; phylum Streptophyta; class Magnoliopsida; order Asparagales; family Asphodelaceae; genus Hemerocallis; species Hemerocallis citrina. Next base: position 233,842,380 of record CM030359.1, on the reverse strand, counting down.
TCACTTTTGAGATCTTGTACGGTCCCTCCCAATTCGGGGCCATTTTGCTTTTCTGTCCAGGGAACGAGATGGCCAATTTTCGGAGGACTAGGTCCCCTTCTTTGAGGTCCGTTGGGCGGACTCTTTTGTTGTATGCTAGCTCAATTCTTCTTCGGTAACTTTGTTGCCGTATAGCAGCTCTCTCTCGGATTTCGTCTATCAAGTCTAGGCTTGCTCTGAGCTCTCTGGCATTCTGCTCTTCTTCAAAAGCTAGCAAACGAGGAGAGGGTATCCCCACTTCTAGGGGAATGAGGGCCTCGGACCCATAGGTGAGATTAAACGGGCTCTCGCCTATTGGGGTCTGCTTGGCGGTGCGGTGATTCCAGAGCACGTTTGGCAGCTGATCGACCCACAGCCCTTTGGAACACTTGTCTAGCCTCTTCTTGATGCCCGAAAGGATCTGTCGGTTGGCATTCTCGGCCTGGCCATTCGACTGAGGATGGGAGACGGAGGAGAATCGGTGTTGTATGGCGAGGTCCTCACATAAGGCTCGGAAGACAGCCCCAGTGAACTGCGTTCCGTTATCCGTAACTATGACCCGGGGAACGCCGAATCGGCAGATCACATTTTTCCAGAAGAATTGAACAACCCTATACTCAGTGATTGTAGCCAAGGGCTCGGCCTCTATCCATTTAGTCGACTGCCACAACTAGGAACTTTAACTGTCCGGGAGCTGGCGGAAATGGCCCTAGTAAATCCATCCCCTACATTGCGAAGGGGATCGGACTTGATAGGGAGGTGAGTGGTGCTTGTGGAAGGCGTCGGATGTCGGAGTACTTCTGGCAGGAGCTGCATTGCCGAACGTGTCGCTCGGCGTCCCGTAGGAGAGTGGGCCAGTAATACCCATAGTTCAACACTTTGCGTGCTAGGTCTCTGGAGCCGGAGTGGGCCCCGCCGATGCCCTCATGGAGTTCTTGTAGGGCGTAGTCGGCTTGCCCGGGGGAAAGACATCTCAGGTAAGGCCGACCGTCTACCTGGGTGAAGGAGCGTTTATATAGGATACCTTCGATTAATGTATAACGCTCGGCTCGGGTCCTGATTCTTCTTGCTTCCTTCGGATCTTCGGGGAGGAGTCCGTCCCTTAAGAACTCGACGAGGGGTCTCATCCAGTTGTCTTCGAGGAGGACGGGCAATGTTTCAACGGAGTCAGGTGTTTCGTCCTCTATGCTCGGCCTCAGGAGGACCTCTATCAATACGTTCTGCTCAAGACCTTGAAGGGAAGAGGAGGCTAATTTGGATAGGGCATCAGCCTGAGCATTTTCTTCTCGGGGGATCCTTTGGATGAGGGCCTCTTCAAACAGCGCCATGAGGCTCTTTACTTTGGCCAAGTATTTAACCATTCTATCATCGCGGGCTTCATACTCGCCGAGGACCTGACTGACGACCAACTGAGAGTCGCTGAAGATCTGCAGCCGCTGTGCCCCTGCATTTCGGGCCATTCGAAGGCCGGCTATTAGCACCTCGTATTCGGCCTCGTTGTTCGATGCTTTGAAATTTATACGAAGGGAGTATTGGAGGATGAAGTCATCTGGGCCTGCCAGAATGACTCCTGCCCCGCTTCCCTCATTGCAAGAGGATCCATCAACATAAATCGACCAGACCGGTGGTCCCTTCACTGTCTGGCTGGGCTCGGGGATGGTGCTCTCAACTATGAATTCGGCCAATGCCTGAGCCTTGATCGCGGTCCGAGGCTGATATGATATGTCATGTTGGCTCAGTTCGATCGACCATTTCATAAGGCGTCCCGAAGTCTCGGGTTTGTGAAGAACCTGTTTCAACGGCTGGTCGGTAAGTACGACCACCGAATGTGACTGGAAGTACGGGCGAAGCTTTCTCGCGGCCGTTACCAGGGCATAGGCCATTTTCTCGATCTTCGGGTACCGGAGCTCGGCGTCCCGGAGCACCTTGCTGACGTAGTAGATGGGCTTCTAAGCCCTTTCTTCTTCTCGGACTAAGACCGCACTGAGCGTCTGTTCAGAAGCTGCCAAGTAGAGGTAAAGCGGTTCACCAGGTACTGGTTTGCTGAGAAGAGGTGGATTGACGAGGTAAGCTTTAAGCTGGTCGAAGGAGTCCTGTTGCTGCTGCCCCCACTCAAATCCTTTAGCCCCCCTGAGGGCTTTGAAGAACGGGAGGCACTTCTCCCTGGACTTCGACAGAAAGCGCCTTATGGCGGCTAAGCGACCAGTCAACCTCTGAACTTCCTTGACATTTCTAGGAGGGGCCATGTCCAATATGGCCTTGATCTTCTCCGGATTTGCTTCAATTCCTCGTTGGCTAACCATGAAGCCGAGGAACTTCCCTGATGAGATGCCGAACGCACACTTGTTCGGGTTGAGTCTCATATTGTGCTCTCTTAGGACGTCAAAGGCCTCTTGGAGGTCGACCACATGATCAACACCTCGGATGCTTTTTACAAGCATATCATCGACGTACACTTCCATGTTCCGGACGATCTGGGCCTGGAAAACCTTGTTGACGAGGCGTTGGTATGTCGCCCCTGCTATCTTTAGGCCGAATGGCATGACTCTGTAGCAATAAAGGCCTTGGTCGGTCACAAAAGATGTCTTCGGGATATCCGGGGGGAACATTCTTATCTGATTGTAACCCGAGAAAGCATCCATGAAGCTGAGGAGCTCATGTCCCGAGGTTGCGTCAATCAGAGTGTCAATGCTCGGCAGAGGGAAGGGATCTTTGGGGCAGGCCTTGTTGAGGTCGGTGAAATCAATACAAATTCTCCAAGTCCCATTGGACTTCTTCACCATGACTACGTTTGACAACCACTCAGGGTAGTTTACCTCCTGTATGAATCGGGCCTTCAACAGCTTGTCTACCTCTTCTTTGATAGCGAGCTGACGCTCGGGGGCAAACTTGCGCCTCTTCTGCTGAACCGATTTGGACCCCGGATCGACGCTCAGGCGTGGACCAAGAGTTCTTCGGAGATACCGGGCATATCTGCTGCGGACCATGCGAAGAGGTCTTGATTGGTTCGGATGCATTTCACAATATCTGAGTATAGGGTGGACGGGAGGGTCTTGCTAACAAAGAACTTGCGGGCCGGCTCTTGTTCAGAGAATCACACCTCCTCCAGTTCATCCACCGGCTCGGAGGTCGGTCTTGCAGAATCTTGAGGAATTTCCAGAGTCTCTAAGGAGAGGACGGGTCCAAGGGTTGAGGTCATGTAGCACTTTCTAGCCGTCTCTTGATTGCCCCTTACTTCCCCAACCCCGGACCGGGTGGAAAACTTCATCTTAAGATGGTATGCTGAGGGGACAGCTTCCAGAGCTGCGGGGCCAGGCCGACCCAAAATGACGTTGTAGGCGGCGGGAACATCCACCACCATGAAGTCCATCGGCTCTGTTCGGGTGGTAGGAGTTTGACCGGCAGTTACATCGAGGGTGATCACCCCTTCAATAGTTACCGGAACCCCCATGAACCCATGGAGGGTGTAGCCGGCGGGCTTGAGTCTGTCTCTGGAGAGCTTTAGGCCTTTAAAAGCGGAGAGGAAGAGGATGTTGACGGAGCTGCCGTTGTCTACTAAGATCCTCTCCACTTTGAAGTTCGCCATGTGGAGGCTAATGACGAGTGTGTCACAATGTGGGATACGAACTCCTTCAAGATCTTCGTCGGAGAACGTGACTGGCACTCCGAGGCCTTTGGGAGGAGGGATGGTTCGGACCGAGTTGACTTCTCTTATAAAGGCTTTTCGAGAGGAGTTCGAGGAGCCCCCCATTGGGCCCCGTGAATGAGGTGGAGGACTCGCTCTTCCTCGAAGTCTGCGTCTCTTCTCTTTTCGGACGCTTGTTAGCCCCCCAGGCGGGGGAGGAAGTTCGGCTCGGTCCTTTCTTACGAACCTAGTCAGCTGCCCTCTCTGGATATGGGCCTCGATCTCGTTCTTCAGGGCACGACAATCGCTGGTGTCATGCCCATGGTCCCGGTGATAACGGCACCATTTCTCTTTATCTCTTCTTTTGGCGGGGGTGTTCATCCTTGGAGCAGGGGGGATGATACCCTCCTTCTCGACCTCCATCAAAATGGTTGAGACATCAGTGGTGAGGGGAGTGAACTTTTCGAACCTAGGGGGAGTTCGGCACTGGCCGGCATTGTCCTTTTGGAGCTTCCTGGCTCCTTCCTCTTCTGTTCCCTTTCTCTTAAACCCGGAGGAAGACCCCTCCTAGTTTGGTCGCTGCTCGGCCTCTTTGGCCCGGATATACTTTTCACTGCGAAGGAGGAGGTCGGAAAAGTTCTGCGGAGGTTTCTTGGCGAGGGAGGAGCGGAGGTTGGAATTGAGGACATTAGATTGAAATGCTGCCGTAGCGACCGACTGGTCGAGGGATGCTATAGACCTGGCTTCAGCTGTGAACCTCTTCACATAGTCTCTCAGTTTCTCCCCCTTCTTTTGGTGGAGGTGCAATAGGGAGATGCTGGTTTTCTCAGCCCTACGGCTGCTTACGAAATGTGTGACGAAGAGGGTTTCGAACTGTTCGAAGGAGAATATTGAGGAGGGGGCGAGGCGAGAGTACCATTCTCGGGCCGGTCCCTTGAGAGTTGTGGGGAAGATTTTGCAGAGGAGGGCATCGGAAGCTTGATGGAGGAGCATCAAAGTCTTAAAGCTTTCGATGTGGTCAACTAGATCGGTCTCCCCGGTGTAAGTCTCGAATTGGGGAGGTTTAAAACCGAACGGCACAGGTGCATTCACTATGGTCCGGGAGAAAGGGGGTCGGCTAGGATGTAGGGTCCTCCCCCTGAGCTCCTCTTCTCGGTTTATCTGACCCAGGCGCCTTTCTACTTCATGAAGACGGCGGTTCATGGTGTCATCTCTCCGACGGTAATCTGCCGAGCCTCGAGACTCGTCTTCGTATGAGGGAGAGCGAGGGCTGCGGTGATGGTAACTTCGGGAGCGACGTGGACTTGGGGTACGTCGGGAGTTGGTAAGAGCAGGACGAGGAGATGGGGACCGTCGGTGAGGGCTTCGGACTGGAGGAGGGGACGGGACCTTCGGCTCATTAGGATTTTGACGGAGGTTGAGAGCCTGCAGGACGGTTGCTTGGAACTGCTGGAACTCGGCACGGGTGATTGGTGCCTCATTGTTCCTGGGCTGTTACCGACCTGCGGGAGAGTGCCTGCTTCGGTAATGATCGGGGGACTCTTTTCTCCCTCTGCGGACGGGGGACCTGTGGTACCGGTGGCGAGGAGACCGCTCGCCCGGATGGCGTTGGCGGGAGGCTCCCTCTCGGGCCCAGTTTTCTTCTAGATGGCGGCGGAGATCATCCTCTTTCTGGCGATCAGGGGCGGTATTGTGGTGACCAGAGGCTCGGGGGTGATGGGAGGCCATAGAGTCCGTGGAGGCGTTGCGGATGGAGACATGCTCTTGATGAAGGGGTTGTTTCTGAGGGTTAGGACCCTTTGGATCAGGAGGGGGAAGGTTCTGTTGGAGCGGATCTTCCGCGGTAGGGGGAAGTTGCCCTTGTTGCTGAGCGGGATTAGGGAGGACTTCTTGCTGCTGATCAGGGTTGGGTCCTCGGTTGGAACCCCTTGACCTGACTTTGCGAGGTGGCATGGCTGGAGAAGACCTGTTCACCGGGAAGAGGAGAGGTCTCTATTCGTTAGTTTCCCACAGACGGCGCCAATCTGTTGCCGCTAAATTTGGTATGGGGGCAAACAGATGAATTTGTGGATTCTTAGGGAAACTGAATAGTAAACCTGTATACCTGTTCCGTCGGGCTTCGATCGTTGATCCCGCTGCAGACCTGCAAAAAGTGCAAGACACCGGGGTTGTTCTCGGTGACGCACCCTCCGACGCTCAAGTCAGTAATCTAGGAAGACTATGAATGAGCGTAAAAACTGGTGAAAGATTGATTACCTCTTAATGGAGATGGATGGGGGGTATTTATAGGCGTCTTAGGGAACAGATTAGGAAAGTAATTCCCGTGGTCTGATATGGAATATTCTCCTTGTGAACAGATTAGGAATGTAATCTGATAAGGTATATTCCCCGTAATCAGATAAGGAATTTAATCCCCAAATCCCAGTGAAAAGATAGATGTACATCAGGGCCGTTGATCAAGATTAGTCAGGGACCCTGATTTTATCTTGTTGGATTGGGTGTGCAGCGGTTTAAGACCCGCACCCTCTTGTTGGTGGATCCATTCGTGGGTTATTGGGTCCTTGAGGAGAAGATCCAATACCCATTTTGGACCCTCTTGTAGGCGAAATTACCGTTTTACCCCTGGGTCCCAAGATTCGTACCTGATTTGGACGGTTCCGATTAACCCCCAATTTTAGCCATATTAGTAGGATTAACAAACCAACATAATTATAAAAAAATTTATAAAATGAGATTTGTAACAAATTAAATTACAATGATAGTTTGGTTCAAATGACACTAAGCATAGTTTAATGTAAATAACACCAACCAGTAGAAAATAGGAAGATAATTAAACCGGTGTATTAAATTTTTCAGCATATCCAGAGGATTTTGGCATACGTAGCTATAGCATCCTCAGTTCACAGTAAACCCATTTTGGTTTAAAAACCAAGCCAAGAAGACAATCAGATGCATGAAATAAGCTTCATTAACAGTAAAAGAAGATGAAAATTCTACCAGCATACTTAGTTTTGAAGTGAACCCATTTTTGGTTAAAAAATCATGCCAAAGATGGCAATCTGCAGGTTATTTTAACAGTACCTTAAAACGAAAATTTCCATTATCTGAGCTTATATGTTGCTCCACTAATTCTTGTGCCCAACTAAATCTAAAACCCAATTGTTGTGCATATCCGGAGGATTTTGGCATACGTACCTATAGCATCCTCAGTTCACAGTGAACCCATTTAATATCAAAAACACATGCCAAGAAGACAATCAGATGCATGAAATCAGCTTCATTAACAGTGAAAGAAGATGAGGCCTATGCTAGCAGCATACTTAGTTTGGAAGTGAACCCATTTTTTGGTTAAAAAATCATGCCAAAGATGGCAATCTGCAGGTTACTTTAACAGTACCTTAAAACGAAAATTTCCATTATCTGAGCTTATATGTTGCTCCACTAATTCTTGTGCCCAACTAAATCTAAAACCCAATTGTTGTGCATATCCGGAGGATTTTGGCATACGTACCTATAGCATCCTCAGTTCACAGTGAACCCATTTAATATCAAAAACACATGCCAAGAAGACAATCGGATGCATGAAATCAGCTTCATTAACAGTGAAAGAAGATGAGGCCTATGCGAGCAGCATACTTAGTTTGGAAGTGAACCCATTTTTGGTTAAAAAATCATGCCAAATAGGGCAATCAGGTTACTTTAACAGTATCTTAAAATGAAAATTTCCATTAACTGAGCTTATATGTTGCTCTACTAATTCTTGAGCCCAACTAAATCTAAAACCCAATTGTTGTGCATATCCGGAGGATTTTGGCATACAGCTATAGCATCCTCAATTCACAGTGAACCCATTTAATATAAAAAAACATGCCAAGAAGGCAATCAGATGCATGAAATAAGCTTCATTAACAGTAAAAGAAGATGAAAATTCTAGCAGCATACTTAGTTTGGAAGTGAACCCATTTTTGTTAAAAAATCATGCCAAAGATGGCAAACAGGTTACTTTAACAGTATCTTGAAATGAAAATTTCCATTATCTGAGCATATATGTTTCTCTACTAATTCTTTAGCCCAACTAAATCTAAAACCCAATTGTTCAGCATATCCGGAGGATTTTGGCATACGTAGCTATAGCATCCTCAGTTCACAGTGAACCCATTTTGGTTAAAAAAACATGCCAAGATGACAATCAGATGCATGGAATAAGCTTCTTTAACAGTAAAAGAAGATGAAAATTCTAGCAGCATACTTAGTTTGGAAGTGAACCCATTTACAGTAGCCATATCATGCTAAAGAGGGCAAACAGGTTACTTTAACAGTACCTTAAAATGAAAATTTCCATTATCTGAGCATATATGTGGCTCTGCTAATTCTTGAGCCCAACTAAATCTAAAACCCAATTGTTGTGCATATTCGGACCATTTTGGCATACATAGCTATAGCATCCTCAGTTCACAGTGAACCCATTTTGGTCAAAAAAACATGCCAAGAAGGCAATCAGATGCATGAAATAAGCTTCATTAACAGTAAAAGAAGATGAAAATTCTAGCAGCATACTTGGTTTGGAAGTGAACCCATTTTTGGTTAAAAAATCATGCCAAAGAGGGCAATCTGCAGGTTACTTTAACAGTATCTTGAAATGAAAATTTCCATTATCTGAGCATATATGTTGCTCTACTAATTCTTCAGCCCAACTAAATCTAAAACCCAATTGTTGTGCATATCCGCACCATTTTGGCATACGTAGCTATAGCATCCTCAGTTCACAATGAACCCATTTTATATCAAAAAAACATGCCAAGAAGATAATCAGATGCATGAAATTAGCTTCATTAACAGTAAAAGAACATGAAAATTTCCAGTACCTAAGTATATATTTTTCTATTAATTCTTCATCCCAACTAAACCATTCATGTTAAGGAAATCAAGATGCATCTATCAGAAAAAACATGCTAAGTTTCAAAAATAAGGGAAATCAAGAGATGATACCGAAAAGAGAGAGAGAGAGGGGCGACGAGTGCGGGGGGAAGGAGATAGAGAGAGAGCGGGGCGACACGATCGTTTCCGATCGCCGATTCACCTCCAAATCAGGATAGGGAGGAGGGAAATCGAAAATGGCGAAGGGAAGAAGGGACGATGACGAAAGGTCGAAGGCTGTCGAAGAGGACGAAGCGGCGGAGGCAAACACGCGGGAGCCAGAAAGAGGAAGGAGGGAAAACGAAGCGCCCCCCTTTTTTTTTATTTTTTTGGGGTTTGGGAAAATGGCGAGCGAAAGGTTAGGGTAGATGGGATTTATCGCAGCTTTTCACCGGCGTTTTAATTAGACACGCCGGTGAATAATACACTTCACCGGCGTTTTTAAATAAAACGCCGGTGATACGCGGATTCACCGGCGTTTTAATTCGACCGCCGGTGTATAACCATCCCATCTGGCGCCCCATTCCTATTCACTACCTACCCCGGTGCTACTAGTAAAACGCCGGGGAATATTCATAGCGATCTTTTAAATATTGATGTTCCATCAACTTATTCATAGCGATCTTTTAAATATTGATGGGAAACTACTACTTTTTGGCCTTCTACCATGACATGAATTTCAAGGTCTTATAAACTTTGGCAAGTAAGAAATGGTGAATGAATACTCATAATGGACAAATATTTCTTCCACCCAAATTAATTTGAGATAGGTTTTGTGACATTTTTCTTTAAATAATCGTGTTACTGAACTTGCAACCTTAGTTTTGTATGCTGAATTTAATTTATTTACACCAGGTAAGCTTCTAGGAAGGTACTGCTGAATTTCTTTCTTGAATTTGCCAAGCATTTGTCCCTTTCTTGCTCTTTTTAACTAAACAGTTTTGGCTTATTTTTAAGAAAGCTTGGAATATTAAAGGATTTCCCTCTTTTATTAAATCATGGTGGGGAGTTTGGAGGAAAAAAAGAGTGAGAAGTCGCTTGAGATTATTTTGGGATATTCTTATGATGGCTTTCATTTGGGTCATTTAGAGCGAGGGAAAACAATAGGCTTTTTACTAAGAAAGCAAATTCTGCTACTAATATGCTTGAGCTCATATTTTATTTTGTGAATTTCTGGGCAGACACTCTTCCTGTGATAACTTTCAACCTCTTCAGATTGCTGGGAACTTCATTTAGCATCCAACTACTGTTGCTGCTTCTAATTCAAGTTCAGGAGCTACTTTGTGGGATCTCCCTCTGATATTTGGCATGAAGATTGGATCCTGCTACTTTTCAATGTTGGGATTGGGGCATCAACCAACGTCCGTTGTCGCAGCGGAACTAATAAAGCAATGAGAAAGTCGAAGTAAATGAGACGAATAAATTGAGTAAGCAAGTGATCCACCAAACTAACACAAACACACCAATGACTTATCCCGATTAGCTTTTGCTTAATCTGGGAAAAAATATAGGGAGATCTGATATTCAACTAGAATAGATTACAAGGAGTTACTGATTCACTTAATACAAGGAATTAAACTCACCCACCAAGAACTATCTCTCTCTCGAGCCTCTCTTTGCAATGGAGAAAAGAATCTATGAAGTACTCAACTCTCATAAAGAAGGAGTTTACAATATATATAGAAGAATAGAGAGAAAATCTAGGTCTAATCTTGATTCTTAGTCGTCCGATATAACCTGAAAAGAAGTAACTGAATAGGAGCCGCACGATCTAACTTGGAGTTGAAGATTGGGCTGAAACGACCTAACAAATCGAAGCCTAAAAATGAACACAGCACCGCGGTCGGTCGACCGTCCAACAAGACCGGTCGACCGTACCACTCTCTGACATTCCCTGTACCTCGTGTAACACCCCGAATTCCAAATACAACTAGATTCGAGATTCCACAGGATCTTTACTTCACTTTGTACAATTTTACAAGGAATTTAAAACTTTTATTTTACATAAGAGTTACAAAGGAATCTTTACACTTTACAGCGGAAGCAAAATTACAACATTTACATGAATGAAATTACAACGATATTTGATTAATCTCTAAGCATCAATTCTCCTTTAATCTTTATCAGGCCATTTATCCTGCACATAAAACTGTGGGCACGTCAGTTTATTCAACCGACGAATATTATACACGGCCACCCTCTCTATGCCGGAAACAGTATAATGATTTTCCATACTTAACAAACACAAACTTTTTCACAATCAAACTACGGGGAATATCCTACTGATGTCGTGTTGTGATTGTGCACTTAGTCCTTAATGCAGTTATTTATATTATATGACACTAATGCGCACTTGTTCAGATTCTATGCATCCCATAGTACATAGGTCCGAGGGCAAGCCTCTTATTCGTTCTTCATCTTGTAGGATTCAATCCCTCGTCGTGACTTAATCTGCTACTGTAACTACGGTAAGTATCCTAGATGTTCTATAAGTGACGAGCTCATGTACAGACAAACTGGAGGGAAGTTCCATGTCATGTCACGACGCATCGTGAAGACAACCTATGGACAATTCAGCCTCCGTCATGGCACACGATCCTCTTGCAGTCACCCAACACCCCACAAGCGTCGCCAAGATCCCGATAATTCCGGAGTAGTGCCCACGTCATGTCACGATGCATCGTGAAGACAAACTATGAATCACACCCACATCGTAGACTCGAGGCCCTCATACTTGTGTTTTTCTCTCACTTTCATCACATCTTCACTATGTACTAGTCCTTAACTTAATGAAATCATGAACAAAATTAATCTCTTAGAGTCAGCCCTCTCACTAATACCGGTCTTATTTCTTTCATTTCACAATGACCCAAACTTGGTCTTTTCAATTTCAAATATCATTTCTCGTTTCTTTCAATTGCCGGTGTGAGGCTTGGCTACACCCTAATTTCTCAATTTCAATCCACAATTCACATATTGAGTTTGTCATGCTCAAGAAAAATTCTCTTTTCCAATTAAACAATTTCCAATCTTTTCATGAATCAAAATTTCATACATATAGTTCAATTGTAAATCATGCATTTCAATAACCAACATTTATTTTCACATTAAGATCATATTACGGAAATATCTAGTCAAAGGGAATATTCACCAAAATCACTATTGTCACGCTACTCTTTTGACAAAATAACCCATACAAAATTACAATTATATTTTCTTTCCATCAATTTTTCTTTTTAACATTTATATTAATCACCTCATGAAATCACGCATTTTTATGAAATTATAAAGGTAAGAAACAATAGTTCGAATACAATTTCACCTCAAAGATACACTTTATTTTAGTCCAATAATTCCCAATTAATTTTCATAGGTTGTGTATGATTTTAGAATAATAAAGGTATTTTTTCGAAATTTTATACATCAAGAAAACCCCCAAAAATCAATTTGTCAAAAAAAAAAAAGTATTCTGGCTATAACCAGAATCGAACCCGCAACCTTAGAGAAGACAGCCCCACGCGCTAGCCACTCGGCCGAATGCACGCTAGCGATATGAAGAGGGATCAGAGAGTGTTATACTCTCTGTTCAGTATTGGTTAATTTTTTTTTTAATGTCGCACATAAAAGAAGGTGGACACAGGATATCGAACCAGCAACCCTCGAAACCACACGCCCACGCTACAGTAGTGCCAGAGCGACCGACCACTTGAGCTATAGGCTCAGGCTGTCACAAATACAATTCGAAATCTATTCATCTCGACTCTCCGTTTCATTAAATAATTTCGATGTTCAAAGTCTCTTATCTTCATTTCCCTTGCACAAAATATCATGTAAATCTCCAGAATACTAATTTCATCTTAAATTAACACTCCAATATTTTTTAAATACTTTTTTCACTAATAAAACATACATTTTTCATACAATAATTTAAATTCTATACTACTCTTTCCATATTTCAATTTGACAATTCTCAAAACAAATTTGGTATTTATAAATCACATTATAATTATAAATCCCTGTTTTTCCCTCTTTCATTAACCCAATGCATAGGACAAATTTATACATTAGAACCAATATCACAATAGTTCATTTAGTGCATAAAGCAATAATTTCATCCACTAGCAACTCATACTCAATTTCTACATTATCATAATCCCAATTTAACATTTCCATAACTACAAAACAATTTGTGCTACAACATTAAGATTCATGACAAGTTAACATACAATCTACCAAGAATTAATTATATCATCTAACAAGTCCTTTTTCAAATTTAATGTACTCTTATTAGTTTCTTTCATGAAAATTAAGTCATCATTCCAAGCATGGTGAATAGAGTTGGAAGTAAGGATAATCACCCACCTAATTTGAAGATAAAACCCACAAAACAACTCCTAGAATGAAAGAGCCCTTCTCCTCCTAGCTTGAGCTTGCCCAAAGAGTACTTCTCCTCCTTGCTTGAGTGCAAACCGAGCCTTCTTGATGTGTTGCCGGCCTCCTTGAAATGCAAGCACACTCAACTCTCAATCTTTTATTCTCACTCTTTACCAATGCAACTATCTACTACTAATGATTATTTTCTTTCACTATAGGTTTGATGAATGAGAAGTGTAAGGATAGTTAGGCTAGGGGGGAGGGGGGAATTTATACAAGAATTTGGGGCAAATAGAAGGCTAGGATTGATCTAGGAGTTAGGAAACAAGAGCTAGGATTAAATGGAAAGTTGTAGTAACCAACCATGACCACAAAACCATCTCCCACACACTCCACTCTCTCTTTTTCCCTCCCATTCCTATCTGGCCTCAAAAAGAACAAGCACAAACACGTGCTAGTGAAATGCACGTGTCTCTAAAGCCCCCTAAAAAGTTGTACACTTATTTTTTATAAAAAGTCTATAAAATTGTCTACACTACAAGTTGTAAGAATTAAATGAGAAAATAAATTGATGGGCTTTTATTTAGTGGGCCAAATTAGTCTATATTTAAAATGAATTAGATTGGGCTGAAAATAAAGGAATGCTTATGCTTGTTTAAAATAGGCTTTTAATTAAACAATAGAAAAGACACACGCACACGCACACGCACACGCACACGCACACGCACACGCACACGCACACGCATATATATATATATACTCATTTGTTTATGTAATGAAAATAATTATAAAAATTTATACAACAAGATTGCACGTGCACAATACGTACAAATTAATAATACAAAATAATAATTCTCTTAAATGAAAATTCAGGGTATTACAACACTCCCTCCATAGAATGGTTCCGTCCCCAGAACTACAATCAAGAGCGAGAAACAACACACATACAACAAGCCAAAAGAAAAGAAACAAACACAAATCAAGCAAAGAGTTCAGGATAATCCCTCAACATCCTCTCCTCAGACTCCCAATTAGCCTCTTCAACCAAATAGTTTCTCCAGACTACCTTGACCATCGGTATCATCTTATTCCTCAAGACTTTCTCTCGACGATCAACAATCTCAACAGGAAACTCGATGTAATTGAGATCCAATTGCAAACCTTCCGGCACTTCAGGCAAATGATGACTCGGATTTGGAATATAACCTCTTAGCATTGACACATGAAAGACATTGTGCACCTGAGATAACTCTTTCAGTAACTCAAGCCGGTAAGCAGTTTTCCCGATCCTTTTCAATATCTTATATGGGCCTATAAACCTCGAGGCTAACTTCCCACCTTTGCCAAATTGATCCACACCTTTGCTGGGCGATACTTTCAGAAAGACGAAGTCACCTTCCTCAAACTCAAGGTCCCATCTCCGGTTGTCTGCATAGCTCTTCTGCCTGCTCTGAGCCTCTACCAACCTCTTCCTGATCAGAACAATCTTTTCAGAGGTTTACTGCACAAGCTCAGGCCCAGACAGCTGACGCTCCCCAACTTCAAACCAACAGACAGGTGTCCTGCACTTCCTGCCATACACAGCTTCATACGGCACCATCCCAATACTGGTCTGAAAATTGTTGTTGTAGGTAAACTCTACCAAAGCTAGATGCCTTTTCCAATTGCCTACAATGTCAAGTATACAATACCGAAGCATATCCTCAAGAATACGGTTGACTCTCTCGGTCTACCCATCAGTTTGTGGATGAAAAGCTGTGCTGAAATCTGTCTTGGTACCCAAAGCTGTCTGAAGACTCCTCCAGAAATGCAAAGTAAACCACGCATCTCGATCAGACACAATATTTGACCGAACACCATGGAGCCTGACGATCTCGCTAACATACAACTCAGCTAACTTGTCCATCGAAGCAGTGAGTTTCATCGCCAAGAAGTGAGCAGACTTGGTTAGTCGATCGACTATAACCCAAATCACATTGTTGCCCTTAGGACTCTAGGGCAATCCTGTAATGAAATTCATACTGATGCTATCCCACTTCCATTTCGAAATAGGTAACGGTTGTAGTAGACCTCCGGATCTCTGATTCTCGGCTTTGACTTGCTGACAAATCTCACACTTCGCCACAAATTTAGCCACATCCTGCTTCAAACCTGACCACCAGAAATATTGTTTGATGTCTTTGTACATCTTAGTACTCCCAGGATGTACCGACAAAAGAGTAGTATGCGCCTCCTGAAGAATACTCTCTTTCAGGTCTGACTAGTCCGGAACACACAGTCGATCTCCGAACCACAACACTCCATCCCTGATTTGAAATCCGAGTAACCTGCCAGCACCAACCTGCTCTTTCATCTCCAAGATATCAGCATCAACCTCTTGACTTGCAATAATCCTTCCATTCAGTGTAGGTTGAAGCCTCAACTGAGCTAAGGATGCTTCCAATCCTTGCAAGACAACTTCAATACCAGCCTGATCCAACTCCTCTGCCAGCTGCCTTTGAGTTGCAATCAAACTCGCAAGACTGCTCTTCTGGCTAAGTGCATCAGCAACAACATTAGCCTTTCCCGGATGATACTTAATCTCCAGACGAATGTCCTCAAGTACCTCCATTCATCTCCTTTACCTCAGGTTCAAATCTTTCTGCTGATAGATGTACTTCAAGCTTTTGTGGTCTGTGCACATGTTCAATTTTTCACCGTACACGTAGTATCTCCATTGCTTCAAGGCAAATATAATCGCAGCCAACTCCAGATCATGAGTTGGATAATTCTTCTCATGCAGTCGTAGTTTCCTAGACCCATAAGCGATCACTTTTCCTTCTTGCATCAAGACACAACCAAGCCCACGATGTGAATCATCGCTGTAGACATCATATTCAACACCTGCTCTAGGCAAAGCCAAAATGGGTGCAGTAGTCAGTCTCTCTTTCAACTCCTGAAAGCTTGCTTCACATTGCACGGTCCACTTGAAGTTCACATTCTTCTTGGTTAGACCAGTGAGCGGCACGACTATCTGAGCGTAGCCCTGGATAAATCTCCTATAATATCCAGTTAGCCCAAGGAAACTCCTGATTTCCTTCACTGTAGTAGGTCTTACCCAATCTCTCACTGCCTCTATCTTATGAGGATCAGTTGCCACCCCCTCCTTAGAAAGGATGTGACCTAGGAATGCCACTTTAGATTTTCATAAATCGCACTTGGACAACTTGGCATACAACTCCTGCTCTTCCAGTTTCCTCAAAACCGCTGCCAGATGCTCAGTGTGCTCCTCCTCTGACTTGGAGTACACGAGAATATCGTCGATAAACACCACGACAAAAGAATCAATGAACGGCCTCAGAACTCTATTCATCATGTCCATAAAGATTGCGGGTGCATTCGTCACTCCAAATGGCATAACTAAGAATTCGTAATGCCCGTGTCGAGTTCCAAATGCAGTTTTGTGCACATCTTTAGCTTTCACTCGAACTTGATGATATCCTGATCGAAGATCTATTTTGGAGAAAACAGCAGCTCCTTGTAGACTATCGAACAAGTCATCAATTCGGAGAATAGGATACTTATTCTGAACAGTGACCTTATTTAGCTCTCGATAATCGATACACATCCTCATCGATCGATCCTTCTTCTTTACCAAAAGCACTGGTGCTCCCCAAGGTGATGCAATAGGTTGAATAAAGTCTTTCTCCAACAGCTCCTCAATCTGTCATTTCACCTCATCCTGCTCCACAGGAGCTATCATATACGGTGCCTTAGAAATAGGTGCACTTCCCGGTTGAATAGTGATGTTGAAATCTACATCACGTTGCAAGGGTAACCCAGGCAAATCATCCAAGAACACAGTCGGATAGTACCGAACCACAGGAATCCTTTGCACTTCCACAGGAATCTCTTCCTTGCGGATAGCTGCCACCAACCTGGAACACTTCTTCTTTACTTGGAAAGTGACTTCAGATCCACCTGGAGCCTTCACTGTTACTTCCTTGGTCTTGCACTCGATGCTTGCACTATACACCAACATCCAATCAATGCCAATGATAACATGGACCCCCAAGATAGTCAGCTCGATTAGATCAATCCCGAAAATTCTGTCCCCAATCTTGATCTCGCAATCCGCATAGTACCGATCAGTGGTTAAAGTCTTCCCTGATGGAGTAGCTATTGCTAAGATCTTGCCTGGAAAAATCTTTGGTTCAACTCCCAACACTTTAGCAAATTTAGGAGATACAAAAGTATGAGAGGATCCAGTATCGAACAAAACAACAGCTTTCATTCCATTCAAATAGAGTTCTCCTGTTACATAACACACACTCGTCACGTAACAGTTCACTAAATAAGCGGAAAAAGAAACAACAAGAACCTCTAAACATCCGCCCTCGTACCAGAGATGACATGATCCACCTCATCGGTATCAGCTTCAGTCAAGGCAAATACTCGTCCTTACTGGTACGGCTTCTTTCCAGTCTGCTGCATTGGTCCATTGCGGTTAACATTCTGCAGTTTGAGGCATTGAGATTGGTAATGTCCCGTCTCACTGCAGTTATAGCAATTTACCGCAGGAGGTCTCACAAAATTATTTTCGGGTCCTCCAGCCACACTGATTGCGTTCGCCCCTGTCGATTTGAACCTTTGTGCCAATGGTTGTCCCTTGAAATTTCTAAAATTTGCGGGCCTCTTCCCAACCTGCCAGTTGTTCCTCCGATTTGAACAACATGAAACTGCTCCATGTCTGCTTCCGTGGCTGCCGCTCGTTTGACCAGCTTGTCAAACCTCCTGATACTGAGGGGTATCAACATGGACCTCATGCTTGGCCTCAAACCATGCTCGAACTTGCGAGCCTTCTTCGCCTCATCCATCACTAATTCGGGAGTATACCTTGAGAGTTGAGTAAATCTGGTCTCATACTCCCTAACCGACATGCCACCTTGTTGCAGTGACAGAAAATCCATGGCCTTCTTCTCCTGGACGTCTGAAGGAAAATAATGACTGCGGAATTCCTCCAAAAATTCCTCCCAGCCAAGAAACAAACCTCCCATCGTCCGCTTCATCGACTGCCACCACACAGCCGCATCCTTCTTAAGCTACAGAGTTGCCAACTTCACCTTGCTGTCCTCCGGAGTTTCCAGGACTTCGAAGATAGTCTCAACCTGTCAGATCCAATTGTCAGCCATGTCAGGGTCTGACTTCCCTTCAAACACCGGTGGTTTCATCCGTTTAAATGATTCCATGAGTTTGATTGCTTCGGGTACTAGATTCGCAGGCACCCTTCCCTGAATCTGATTCATGGCAACGGCATTGAGTGTTTGATAGACCCTCGCTAGCTCCATTTTCAAGTCCAGACCTTCACTAGATCTTGCTCTTCATCCAGCCATGTTCTGATGCAAAAGATCCATTAAATTCGAAGTATAAAACATGAACTTTTAAGTCAACATTTTCATTTCATTGAATTTCAAACTTTATACATTCGAATTTAAAACATTTCTGACATCAAAATGAAAGCAGTAGATGATACAATGGTCTAACTCCTACAGTTCCTCTTGGCTTCACGAAGCTCTCCCCATAGTTCCTCCACTTCCTCCTTCAGTACATCGGTCATGTTTTTCCTCTTCTCGAGTTCCCACACACGATGACTAAGAACTGCAAAATCATCCTTGCGCTTCGCCAACTGAGCCTTCAATAGCCCGACTCTCTCCCGCAGAGTCTCTACCTGCCTCTGAAGAGATATAATGAGATTATCCGGAACTGGTTCCTCTTCATCAGATGAATCCGGGGGTGGAGTGATCTCTAGGGACTCAGGCCATTCCTCTCCGTCGGAGTCTGCTTGCCCTGGGTAGTACTCTTCCTCGGAATCTGTTTGTCCAGGATAATAGTCTTCCTCAATGATATGCCAATTGTCATCTCCAGCAGGGTCGAAGTGATCAGCCATCTTAGAAAATGGGAAGGAGGAGAACGTTAATCATAGAGCAACACAAATGTAAGTGACTTATATTTAAATCTCTATACTCAACACACTAAATGTCCACTTCTAGGGTGTTGTTCCTCATAAATTTGTACTACTTGTGAAGCGTGCTCTGATACCACTCTGTAACACTCCGAATTCCAAATACAACTGAATCTGAGATTCCACTGGATCTTTACTTTACTTCGTATAATTTTACAAGGAATTTAAAACTTTTACTTTACATCAGAATTACGAAGGAATCTTTACACTTTACAACGGAAGCAAAATTACAACATTTACATGAATGAAATTACAACGATATTTGATTAATCTCTAAGCATCAATTCTCCTTTAATCTTTATCAGGCCATTTATCCTGCACATAAAACTGTGGACACGTCATTTTATTCAACCGATGAATATTATACACGGCCATCCTCTCTATGCTAGAAACAGTATAATGATTTTCCATACTTAACAAACACAAACTTGTTCACAATCAAACTAAGGGGAATATCCTACTGATGTCGTGTTGTAATTGTGCACTTAGTCCTTAATGCAGTTATTTATATTATATGACACTAATCCGTAATTGTTCGGATTCTATTCATCCCATACTACATAGGTTCGAGGGCAAGCCTCTTATTCGTTCTTCATCTTGTAGGGTTCAATCCCTCGTCATGATTTAATCTACTACTGTAACTACGGTAAGTATCCTAGATGTTCTATGAGTAACGAGCTCATGTACAGACAACCTGGAGGGGAATCTTACGTCATGTCACGATGCATCGTGAAGACAACCTATGGACAATTTAGCCTCCGTCATGGCACATGATCCTCTCGCAGTCACCAAACACCCCACAAGTATCGCCAAGATCCCGATAATTCCGGAGTAGTGCCCACATCATGTCACGACGCACCTTGAAGACAAACTGTGAATCACACCCACATCGTAGACTCGAGACCCTCATACTTGTATTTTTCTTACTTTCATCACATCTTCACTATGTACTAGTCCTTAACTTAATGAAATCATGAACAAAATTAATCTCTTAGAGTCAACCCTCTCACTAATACCGGTCTTTTTTAATTAAACAATTTCCAATCTTTTCATGAATCAAAATTTCATACATATAGTTCAATTGTAAATCATGCATTTCAATAACCAACATTTATTTTCACATTAAGATCATATTACGAAAATATCTAGTCAAAGGGAATATTCACCAAAATCACACTATTGTCACGCTACTCTTTTGACAAAATAACCCATACAAAATCACAGTTATATTTTCCTTCCATCAATTTTTCTTTTTAACATTTATATTAATCACCTCATGAAATCATGCATTTTTATGAAATTATAAAGGTAAGAAACAATAGTTTGAATACAATTTCACCGCAAAAATACACTTTATTTTAGTCCAATAACTTCCAATTAATTTTCATAGGTTGTGTATGATTTTAGAATAATAAAGGTATTTTTTTCGGAATTTTTATACATCAAGAAAGCCCCCAAAAATCAATTTGTAAAAAAAAATGTATTATGGCTATAACCAGAATCGAACCCGCAACTTTGGAGAAGACAGCCCCATGCACTAGCCACTCGGCCGAATGCGCGCTAGCAATATGAAGAGGGATCAGAGAGTGTTATACTCTCTGTTTGGTATTGGTTAATTTTTTTTTAATGTCGCACATAAAAGAAGGTGGACACAGGGTATCGAACCAGCGACCCTCGAAACCACACGCCCACGCTACAGTAGCGCCAGAGCGACCGACCACTTGAGCTATAGGCTCAGGTTGTCACAAATATAATTCGAAATCTATTCATCTCGACTCTCTGTTTCATTAAATAATTTCGATGTTCAAAATCTCTTATCTTTATTTCACTTGCACAAAATATCATGTAAATCTCCAGAGTACTAATTTCATCTTAAATTAACACTCTAGTATTTTTAAAATAATTTTCTCACTAATAAAACATACACTTTCATACAATAATTTAAATTCTATACTACTCTTTCCATATTTCAATTTGACAATTCTCAAACACAAATTTGGTATTTATAAATCACATTATAATTATAAATCCCTGTTTTTCCCTCTTTCATTAACCCAATGTAGAGGACAAATTTATACATTAGAACCAATATCACAATAGTTCATTTAGTGCATAAAGCAATAATTTCATCCACTAGCAACTCATACTCAATTTCTACATTATCATAATCCCAATTTAACATTTCCATAACTACAAAGCAATTTGTGCTACAATATTAAGATTCATGACAAGTTAACATACAATCTACCAAGCATTAATTATATCATCTAACAAGTCCTTTTTCAAATTTAATGTACTCTTATTAGTTTCTTTCATGCAAATTAAGTAATCATTCCAAGCATGGTGACTAGAGTTAGAAGTAAGGAAAATCACCCACCTAATTTGGAGAGAAAACCCACAAAACAACTCCTAGAATGAAAGACCCCTTCTCCTCCTAGCTTGAGCTTGCCCAAAGAGTACTTCTCCTTCTTGCTTGAGTGCAAACCGAGCCTTCTTGATGTGTTGTCGGCCTCCTTGAAATGAAAGCACACTCAACTCTCAATCTTTTATTCTCACTCTCTACCAATGCAACAATCTACTAATAATGATTATTTTCTTTCACTATAGGTTTGATGAATGAGAAGTGTAAGGATAGTTAGGCTGGGGGGGGGGGGGGGGGGGGGGGGGGGGGGGGGGGGGGGGGCGGGGGCGTATTGATATAAGAATTTGGGGCAAATAGAAGGCTATGATTGATCTAGGAGTTAAGAAACAAGAGCTATGATTAAATGGGAAGTTGTAGTAACCAACCATGACCACAAAACCACCTCCCACACACTCCACTCTCTCTTTTTCCCTCCCATTCCTATCCGGCCTCAAAAAGAACAAGCACAAACACGTGCTAGTGAAATGCATGTGTCTCTAAAGCCCCCTAAAAAGTTGTACACTTATTTTTTATAAAAAGTCTATAAAATTGTCTACACTACAAGTTGTAAGAATTAAAAGAGGAAATAAATTGATGGGCTTTTATTTAGTGGGTCAAATTAGTCTATATTTAAAATGAATTAGATTTGGCTCAAAATAAAGGAATACTTATTCTTGTTCGAAATATGCTTTTAATAAAACAATAGAAAATATATATATATATATATATATATATATATACTCATTTATTTATGTAATGAAAATAATTATAAAAATTTATACAACAAGATTGCACGTGCACAATACGTACAAATTAATAATACAAAATAATAATTCTCTTAAATGAAAATTCAGGGTATTACACTTCGAGCGGTCGGGGGGTGCGGTCGACCGCAACTATACGTGTGCCTTGTTGCTGTCGTTTTTCCTTCTACTCACTTCGACACTTTGACCTCCGTGCTTCATATTACCTTCTTCTAATCTGATCCACGAGTATACAAGACACAATTCTAACAAAATCCACCTTGGATTGCATACGAGTGCTCTCACATGATGTGTTACTCATCTCCAAACTCTAATAAATTCCACTTGCAAAGAAAACTTAGAACATTAGCTTCTTCTTCTAGTTGAACTAATCTCTACCCAATCTCACCAAATCCAGTATACCCCTTCAAGGATACACCTCCGTAGATGTACTTATGAAGTTGCCAAACTCCACACGAACTCCACCTACCCTTAGGCTTTCTCCACTTCTCGATGATATTCGAACGTCGTGATCTCGTCTCAATGATTCTAGTTACGGCAAACTAGCTGAGCTTGCGGGATTAATGGGAAAAGAACTATCAACCCCTGCGCAGGATTTTTGAATTCCCTAAAGCTTGTAGAGATTATGTTGGCTTGGCCCAACCACTCTCATACCTCTAATCACCTCACAAGGACCGTGAAAAGCAGACAGAACTCCACCTCGAGCTGTGTACCTATAACCCCGTGCATCCAGAGTTTCCAAGAAAATCAGATTCTGTTTCAATAGAGGAACATGCAAAATGTTCCTTAAAGTGAACATATTTAGACCTGGCATCTTCAACTCAACTGTCCCCTCACCCACTACTTCACAAATCTCCCCAACTCCCATTGTCACAATGCCCCGTAGTAGACTTATAAGTAGAAAACAACTCCCTCTAGAAGCAAATATGAGAAGAACTCCCTGAGTCAAGAAACCAACTAGAATCCACTTCTAAAGAATTTGAAACAAGAAGACATAAACCACCTGAATCAAAGGCACTAATCATATTAGCGGCTGAACTCCCGTTCTTTGCGCTCTCCTAATTCTGCAATTTCCAACAGTCTTTCTTGATATGCCCTGGCCTCTTGCAATATCGGCAACGGATCGAATCCTTTTGCAAAGCACTTTGTCTTCCCCCTGAAGGACCATCCACTGCTAGACAATTTGTAGGAATATACGATGATAATTTATGGGTATCCTTCCTAAATTAATTTTTCTTCAATGCTTTGATTACACCATCTACCGAAATACTCTCCTTGGCAGATCTACCGTGTGGCATGGTAGTGATCAAAGGCTCGTATGAATCCGACAGTGAATATCAGGTTGAAAACTTTATCTTCCTCACACACATTTGCGTTGATCGCCTTAAGTTCAGATAATACCTTATTGAACTCTGTAATGTGGTCTTGGAGATCGGTACCTTCCTTCATAGATAAACGGAATAACTTCCTCTTCCAATGCATCCGATCTAATAACGACGAACCAGATGAGTCAGCTATGAGTTTTTCTCACAAACTCGCTGCATCAGTTTCTTCAAGAAATCTGCACTTGACCTCGTCCGCCAAGGATAGTCGGATCAGACTTATGGCTCTTTCACGAATATCTTTCCAACCGTCATCCTTCATACCAGTTGGCTTTTCTTTCTTCTTAACGGCTAACTGCAACCGTTCTTGAACAAGAACATCATAGATGTCAGTCTTCCAAAGATTGAAATTGATCTTTCCATCAAACTGCTTGATCTTCAAAATACTGTGGTCTGTCATCTTAACCAAGGAACTCGGCAACCTGAAGCTCTGATACCAGTTGTTGGGATTGGGGCATCAACCAACGCTCGTTGTCGCAGCGGAACTAATAGAGCAATGAGGAAGTCGAAGTAGACGAGACGAATAAATTGAGCAAGTAAGTAGATCCACCAAACTAACACAAACACAACAATGACTTATCCCGGTTAGCTTTTGCTTAATCCGGAGAAAAATATAGGGAGATCTGATATTCAACTAGAAGAGATTACAAAGAGTTACTGATTCACTTAATATGAGGAATTAAACTCACCCACCAAGAACTATCTCTCTCTCAAGCCTCTCTTTGCAATGGAGAAAAGAATCTATGAAGTACTCAACTCTCATAAAAGAGAAGTTTACAATATATATAGAAGAATAGAGAGAAAACCTAGGTTTATTCTTGATTCTCAGTCGTCCGATATAACCTGAAAAGAAGTAATTGAATAGGAGCCGCACGATCTAATTTAGAGTTGAAGATTGGGCTGAAACGACCTAACAAATCGAATCCCAAAAACGAACACAGCGCCGCGGTCAGTCAACCGTCCAACAAGACTGGTCGACCGTACCACTCTCTGACATTCCCTGTACTTCGAGCGGTCAGGGGGCGCGGTCGGGGGGTACGGTCGACCGCAACTATACCTTCACATTGCTACTGCTGTTTTCCTTTCTACTCACTTCGACGCTTCGACCTCCGTATTTCATATTACCTTCTTCTAATCTGAATCACGAGTATACAAGACACAATCCTAACATACAAGGGATAGAAGATTTTTTATCTTTCTTTGATATTGAATGTGTACTGGATTAATTTTGTGAGACTTGTTCACCTGATTGAGTGATTGTTTTAACAGGTGCTTGCTTTTGGAGGCTCTTATTGTCAGCTATTTCCCTTTTTAGTTGTAATTTCTGTTTTGTACTTCTTGGCTGGGGTTTCTCATTTATTCTGTCAAAAAAAAAAAAAAAAAAAATACTGCTGAAGCTTCTAGAAGACACCTCACTAAACAAGGAGCTTAAGTTCGGAAGAAATAGTAATTACTGAAGTCTCTGGCGAAGTCTGCTGCTCGTGTTTCTCTTTTCTGGTGATACACATTGGGACGGCTGGAATTGGTTCCTCTTATCTTGTGCTTTTCGCTTATGATGACTAGTTTAGTTGTACTGATTATGAATATTGCACACACAAATGGGGCATATTTTTATGGATGCATCCTCCAGATTCAAGCGAAGAAAATCGTTTCTCTTCACAGAATCATGCTGTTAGAAAACAGCCTCAACACCGAATCTGAATCTGAAAAGTCGCAAAAGAGAACATAGGATTGTGTTAAGGAAAAAGGTTTTGGGGATATACCCATTGAGCTCTAGTATCGTTGTTATTTTTGTTTGAGAAACATTAGCAGTTGTTACTTGTATCAGTATTCTCCTAGAATGTACACTGCATCCTTCTTCAAACCATTTTACAGCTTCCATTTTACACCATTATCATAAAGTTTTCGGTCTTTTGAGCTGTTAATTTATTCGGAAAAGAATGGTACAAGAACCGATAAATAAGCAATTTACTGGCTCTTATATTATAAATTGTGCTTACAGTGAAGAGTCTGAATTTTGTAGTACTCCTGTTCTTTGCATCATTTACTGGGTTCGTACTAATACAAACAAGTTACCATTGATCAGAATAGAACAAAGGTGTGAAATATATAAAGGTTAGTTTATGACTTACAAATTCCATGCACCATTTAACTCTTCCACTTCTCAACCTGTAAACTTTTGATGATGGTGCACAACATTTGCTTTTCTCCTCTTTCTCCTTGTTCACACTGCTGCTAATTTAAATCTGCTGCTGCTTATTATTTTTATGTTAGGTAATTGCTCTCTTTTAGTTAGGTATAGCTCCAGGCTCCAGCACCACCTTCCATTCTATCTTACTAGTAGTTTACACGTGCGATGCACGTCTTAATAAATATAGTTTTTTAAAAATTAAAAATTCAGACCTAGTCTGGATTTGATCTAAAACCTCATTTACAATAGTTATGCACGTGCATTACACGGATTGGTAGATGGACAAATTACACTAAGGCCTTCTCCCATTATAGTAGTAGAGATTTGGCAGTCTTAACTTACAACAGGGACCTACTTCACTCAATAATAAAGACCCTTGCACGAGAACGGGAAGGCAACTCAACAAATGGAAAACGGGCAGATAGGAAATATAAGCCAAACTAACCATCGAAAGGTGAAATTCTAATCAAATGAACCGGGCCACCTTCAACATGTATTTCAGGTTTACAGAACAATTAATGCCCATTGAAATGGAAATTTTACAAGAATACAAAATGGGCCAACAATGAAAAATCCATCTCACTAGTCAATAACTTGGATCCACAACACGTTACCTACCGCACAGATTACCAGCTAAACATTCCTACTATTGTCGGTATCTCGTTTATTGTTAATGTTGTTTCCTCAACCGACATAGGTATGTGCTAGCTAGGATGTTTTAACTCCAAAATCCTAGTGAATGGAGTTGCTGAATATGAAGTCTTGAGTGAACTGTGTTGGGATCAATGGCTAGTTGCCAAAGCTGTTACTAGGAGACCCAATATCAGAAACGGCTGGGCGCTAGCCTGCTCAAATAGATGAGGAACCATTCAGAACTGCTGGAAACAAGCCACTCAATAAAAATTAGTGGGGAGAGAAAGTGGAGTTACCTGATATTTGACATCATACTTTACTGGATCCTTCAAGAAATATTTGAACTGCAACATACACAAATGAGTCAAATTAGTTAATGAAAGCATACATATGAGATATGAGAGAGGATTATATTTTCCATTAGGTCATTAGAGATAGATATGGTTAAAAAAAGGAAGACCGAAGTGCATAATAAATTTGTCAGTGAACAGCCTTGCTCATAATAGAGTTTCTTAAGCGTAAATGGTAAAAGCTATGGCACATACCTGAAACACTACTTGTGGAATTATCAAACCAAGTAAGGCCAATGCATATAATGGCTTACCCGCACCCAAAAGATACCCTGCATTGAATTTTTATTAGTTAAAAAAGAGAATAAAGAATGAGATTTCATATTTGTAAAGGATGTTGAATATGAAATTAGGGTTTATGCTTAGGCGGCCATTGTTTTACTTGAAGCATTATACCTTAGATATTCATAATACCTAGTATAATGCTCCCAAGTGGTGTATATAGCCAATACCGACTTGATGGAGTTATGGGCCGAACAAGGTTCGTTCAATAAGTGCACGGTTCTAATATTCATGTGATGAGAACATCAGTTCGAAACGTTTTGGGCGCTTCTATCAGCGTAGACATCGTTTGGGATGGTTATTTTATTAGCCTAATATTTTTATTTCAGCATTTATATTTGTTTTTGGCATTTTAGCCATATGTAGTACTTTTACGATTTGCACCGTTTATTTTCTGCATTACGATATTTTGGAGATTTGTTTTGAGCCTACATATAGGTCTCCTGATTAATGACAAATAATGCTTTTTAATTGATTAAAAAAATTAATGTTTGATTGAGTTATGCTCTTCATTCCTCTCTTTGTGTGAGACATTGAGAAAATATTGGGGTTTGTGAGAAACCTTAAACTACACCCCTAATCCCCAAAATCATATATCCAAAACCCCAAACCCTAACCCCTTCACAGCGGCCACCTCCCCTTCTTCTTCTTCCTCTCTCCTGCTTCCTTCTTTTTCCTTTTCCCTTCTGCCCGAAACCCACAACCCATCACCCTCACTCCTCCTTCCCTTCCCGAAGCCCCACAAATCACCCCTTCATCACCCACATCTGACCCCCCCCCCCCCGGTCGACAACCCGTTTCCCCACCGTCGTCGTCAACCCTAATGTCCCCCCCCCTGTCGTCGTCAACCGCAACCATCCCGACGCCACCCCCTCGCTGCTCCTTTATATCCCGGCGCAGCCCCTTGCTGTGTCCATCAACAGCCGCCAGCACCCCCGACCATCTTCCTCCACCATAGCACCCTATTGGCAACCTCCTCTCCGTTGCTATACATGCTTCGAACCCCTGATAATTTCTTTTCATTCTCCATTGTTTATGGTACTGCTTATTATCTCTAGAATATTATCTAAATTATCTGTCGTCCACAAAATTGAGTGTGTATGCTTCTGCTTGCCAATTAGCATACGAATCATTATTGAATATTCTACTTGCTAAGAATGCTTAGGTAGAATTATTGATTGTTAGGACTGAATCTTTAATTTGGCTTGTTAAACCTATTACATTTTTGAAAATCCATCAAACCCAATATTAATTTTGATTTCTGACTTAATCGGCACTACTTATTGGTAAACATAATTTTTTAATATTCTTAGAAAATTCTCTACTTAGGGTTAAGTTTATATCATCATGACTGGATCTTACATATACAACACGTATGCTATAAAACATAATAATATAATTATATTAGAATATATACATAAGATGCCTACAACCTCAACAATATTAATGCTCATAAAACAACCACAACTGTTAGACTACATTGCATATCACGGGTAAAATGAACATGTTTGTCAACAAACAACAGATCTCGATATTAAAAACACAACTTCAACTGAAAAGGGACTGGCACCACCTTTGCTAAAACAAGCAGCATAATCAAAACTCTACTCGGATGGGAGATGCAGGGCTCAGGAGAACGTTTCAACAAATATCTATTTGTTAGAAAGGACACTAATTTGTAATTAATTGACAGATGTAGTTGTCAATGAAAAGGAAATTACTGCAATAATGCATAATTAGAGCAATGTTGTAAAAACCAGACCGGAAACCATGCGGTCGTAGGAACGGATTTAACTGGAACTGGACCATGAATTTGTCCGGTTTTACAGAAAAACAAAATTTTGCTGAAAATCGGATGAACCAGATATAACAGAACAGTTCAGCAGTGAACCCACAACCAGGATCAAATTGAAACAGCCAGTTCAGAATACCTTATTTTTTTATTAAACCTTTGACAAGAAAAATATTGTATTCACTCACCATTATGCCAATGTTGTAATTATGTTGTATAAATATAATCAATATATATGAACTTGAGTACTTGACTAAGGTGAACCCTCCTTACACTAAACCCAGTTCAAACCGTCATTGAATCCTTTAAAAAGGGACCGCCCATCTCTTTGGTTCAATATCGGGTACGGTTTTCGCTACATTGATTTAGAGACACATAACCTATATGAAGGATGCAGAGACACTTGGATGAAGGTTCTGCTTCTTAAAGTAAACCATCACAATAAAACAGTGAGCGGAAAAGAAATAAGTTGCATAATGGTAAATTAGAAGTAGCAGTGACTGAACAAAAGAGGTTGTGTTCTAGAGCAACGTAAATGGTTCACAAGCTAAGTGAATATGCCTTATTTTGTAGCCTCCAAATAACTTTGCTGCCAGAATGGTTATGTGAATATGTCAGAATGTTCAAACCGTATTGTGATGGTTTATATGCAAAGTCGAGAGAACTGAGTCGGATAAGCAAGATGGCAATAATTGGAGCTGGTGGAGTTTGTCAGATATATAGAAAGCTACAGAAATCATAGGAATTTTAAATGATATAGTGTTTATTGAAACTTTCACTGAAACATCAATCATATGCCTGTATCTCATACACAAATACATTGCTAATGATCTTGTTATCCGCCAAACTAAAGTACCAACTATTAAAAAGATTGTCCTACACAAATCCTATCTTCGCGATTTAATCAGATTGTGATTCCTAATTTCAGAGCCTCTGCTGTCTCCTTCAAATTTGGAAATGGATAAATGCACCAAAGATTCAATATGATGGAATTGTGTGTACAAGCTCGTAGATGGAATTGTGTGTGCGAGCGAGCATGTACGACATATGTTTTGGGAATTGAACCTTCATTAGATAGCGATACTGGATGAGAATAGGACACCCATGAGGCCATGCTTGTGTCAAACTCATCTTGGGCATGAGCATCTAGAATACCCCATGGATACATATCCAACACTCAACTGTAGGTTTCCTAAATTTTGTTATACACATCTCCTTAACTATTGAGCACATCATCCAGAGCTTCTGGAAGAAATTGTGTGCCCGACTGGTTAATTGAGGTTAGTCATCTAACTAATGATGTAAATATCTAAATTTTTAGAGGACATAAAAATATTAGCGATTAATTTTTGGGAGTTTATCTAGCTTTTCATTACAAATATTTCCTATGTAATTGGTATAGTCCGATATATGCCTAATCCTATATGACACCATCGTGGAGCTCCTCTTAGTATACTGGGACATTTGAAGAAAGCCAAGTCATGAAATTTTTTATCAAGCCAGCAGTTGAAAGGTACCATGTTGATTAGGTAATGATGCCAATTGTCGAAGCTTAGTGAGTGAATATTATACATTGCAGGTGGTGCTCAGTGTTTTAGGAAAGAAAGACATGACCTGCAATGGGCAGATCATTTAAGGAAGTTCTGCATCAGTTTAACTGCTATGGTCAAAGTCACCTCTAACAAATCTTTTCCTATTTTCACACATGTGCTTCTTCACTAAATAATCAATTGCTTCAATATATGACCACTTAATTATAAAAAACACAACATACTAAATCAACAAATACTATTTGTGCATGGGAGAATTTTGGAAAAGCTAAAATTGCCTCATTATATTCAGTAGGTAGTTGGTGCTTTTACAAAGCCCGTATCAGGAGGTACTCTCAGGAAAATTTGTTGCTAGCTAGGACACTAGGATACATTCTTGTCTTTTGAGAGTTACAATTTGGTTGTGTAAGGGTAGCTGAGCTTGGTTTGCCACCCAATAGGCGGCATTAACAATATGTTTGAATGGTTTGCATGAGCGGAGTACACTAAGCAACAATCATAGAAGATCGCAAACAAAATTTTGCTTTAAAGTGATGGTGCCATGTGATTCAAAAAAATGAAACAAAAACTTTCAAAAGAGGATGTAGAAGGAAAATTTATGACTTTTACTCAGGGTTGTATGCAGCCGATTCATGTTGATGATATACATAATGGCTATTGGGATGTGATGATGGAGAAGAGGGCTTAGATTGAGAAAATATCTGTTGAAGATGTTGGTGAGGGATCTGATGTTGTCAATAGTAATGCAAATGAATATCTGGAAATCTTTTCCCTGATGAGGAAGAACAAAAACTCAGGAAATGGTTGCTCTTTAGGAAAAGTGTCTTTTAAGCTAATAGATTGCCTCTTCTAGTCAAGAAAAGAACTTCTCAACTGACATCTCAGGACATGTCCTGGAATGCTGATTCTGATAGATGGATTAGTTTTTTTGTGAAGTAGCTGAGGAGGGATGAGTGATCAACTTGGTGGAGGAGAGTTTTGAGTTTCTTCGTTACTACTTCTCTGTCTAGCCTGAATTGGTCAGATTTACTTCACATCTCGCAAGGTCATGTTAAGGATATCTCTTAAGAAGATCCAGCTCAGTTATATACTTCAATTGGAGAAAAAGTTGGATGCAGTTCTACCACTGTCAGCAACTGAAAATGAAACATTTCGTGAGCTTATAGTGGTGGACCAATTTATCACTCCACTTGCTCGCACTCCTTTGCTTTACAGAAGACAGAAGAAAAGAGAAGAAGGGTTGTGATAATGAATGCTAGAATTAAGCAAAAGATATCTCATTCTATTCCAGTTTTGGGAGAGCATCTCTATTAGCTCGGGTCGGGGACCTGGAACTTGCTCCTCCAATATGGTCTTCTTAGAAAGGTACATCTCTTGGTTCAATCTCTAAGTTGACTTTGATTCTTTCTCTCCTAATTGTCTTGCTTCTTTTGCAGATGCTTCTGGTTAGCTTGTTTTATTTGATAGCGAGATGACCTACCTTATAAAAATATAAATAAAAATAAAAAATTAGATACAAAAGACACTCATACGTTTGCAAAAAAGTACAAATTGGACCCCAACCGTGAGTTTTATCCGTCTCTCTTTTATGACCCAGTATTGACCATCATTGACTGTATTAAAAATGAAGAAAAAACCTAAACCATCCCTCCCTTTCTTTTTTAATCTTTTATCTCTAACCCTAAGAAAAAACTTGAAATGGGGGGGTAGTTTTAAGGTTTCTTTAGTTTTTTTAATCCAATCGACAAGGTCAAAGGTGGGTGGTCAATACTAAGGCATAGGAGGGAGGTGAGATAATGAAGAAACATACGGTGGGAATCCACTTTGTACCTTTTGCAAATGTCTGGTTGTTTTTTGTATGTAAGTCAAACGTTGGGGTCTTTTTTGTATGTTACCCTTAAGAAAAAGTGAGGGTGTGAGTTTGATGTCATTATGATTTTTGTTTCCTGGAAAATAAGAGGATTAGGGACAGATGACAAAAGAAGTTATAGTATTTATCACTATTAAATCTTCTATTGTGATATTTATTGTTATTCAATAATTAAAACATTCTTGTTTCTCCCCTTCTTCATATAGAGCTTTATAGGGACTATTATTACTTAATGGGTTGGTCTTGAAGCTAATAGTGCGTCGAGACGAATGCTCATTGGCTTTAGAGATTCTCTTTTTAAAGTTGGTTCTACTAAGAAATAAGATTCTTTCTTGTGGTAGAGTTTGATTGTTTTGAATCCAATTGCAAGTTGTTTTTGAGTCAATTTATGCACCATGTACAACTTATCACAAAAGTGAATTTTAGAAGGAATTTGTGAGCAGGAGTAACAATGATAACAATGATCATGAGACGATTATCTTTGATGGTGCTTTTAATTCTACAAGGTTTGCAAAAGAGAGAGGTGGGTAATCTTCTGTTAGGGTTACTCTCAATTCCATTATTAGAGACTTGAAATTTTTTATTATTATCTTCTTGTTGGGAGGAGATTTCCTTGGTCTAGCAAGAGACTCTCCTAGTTTTGCCAAATTTGATAGATTCTTAGTATACGAGGGTTAGAACAATTCTCTTCCTTTATCCTGTTTACAAGCCTTAAACCCAATCTCAAACCATGTTCCTATTCTTCTTTCCCCTCACATCCCAACTCCTAAAATGTACAGATTAGATTCGGAAAATTTTGGTTAGAAGATTTCATTTGTGTGCAAATTATGTCTAATTGTCCTATCTCAGTGGATGTAAGGTCTGGTTTGAATAGACTGTTTGTTAAATTTAAAGTGTTGAAAATGACTGAAGGCTCTGGAATAAAGAAAGATTTAGTCAATTGAATGATAAAAGTATGATTATCAATTGAGATTAATATAGTGGGTTGTTTGGAGGAAATTTTTTACATCAGTTCTTATGTTAAACAAATATAATTGCACACAAGCAAGAATATCATCATATTTAGCATTTGCAGAAAATCAAATGGTACCGGAGGTCAAGGACTAAATGGCTCACTCAAAGTAATGGTAACAGTATTTTTTTCTTTCAAAAATATGCCTGTCATAGAAGTGATGTGATTTTATCTTTGGAAGTGAATGGGCATGATGTTACTAATGAATTGGAGATTCATAATGAGTTTTATGGATTTTACAAAATCATGTGAATGGAAGGGTAAACTTTATCCTCTTGAGCAGCAAATCGATCTTTCTATGTTAGATGTGCTACTAAAATTGAGACTAAGCAAGCTATTTTTGATTGCCTACTGATTTGCTCCAAGGTCTGATGAATTTCCTAGAGTATTATTTCAGTTCTTTGGTCCTTTCGTTGACAGATGATATCTTGTTTACTATACAATGAAAAAATTCTTTTAGGATTGACTATGCTCACATCACAGTGTTGATTGAAGCTAATAAAATCACTCGACTTGATTGAAGCTAATAAAATCACTCGATATAGACCTATCAGCTTACTGAATGTTATCTTCAAAATCTTTGTTAAAGTTCTTGCTAATTTGTTAGGTAATTGATCTCTTGCTTGATGAAACTCAAACTAGGTTTATCAATAATAGATTCATTTTAGACAGTGTAGTTGTTGTCCAAGATGCCATTCTGTTTTTCAAGACAAATATGAAGGTATTATGCTTAGCTAGATTTTGAAAAGGCTTATGATAGACTTTATGATGAGGACATCAATTCTGTTTAGTTTATTTTAAGATTTAGCCCTATATAATAGTTTTACAATTTGCACCCTTTTCTTTTATGCATTAGAATATTTTTAGATTTGTATCAAAATTTGTTTTGAACCTATATATAGGCCTTGAGATTAATGAGAAGTCATGCTATTCTTGATTAAAAAAATAATTGTGTTGAGATTTGCTCTTCATCCCTCTTTTGTGTGATACAATTGAGATCCAATTTTAGGGTTTGTGATAAATTCCCAAAATAAAATCTAAACCCCATCCTAAATCCACAGCCGCCACACCTCCCTCTCTCTCTCTCCTCCTTCCTCCAATTCCCGACCGAACCCACTCCTTACCATCTTCGACCACCACCGCCATCACCCGAGCAACCTCCTCGCCGCTGTCCTTCCCCCTCTCTTCCCCAACTCCCGAAACGACCACCGTCGTCGCCCCTCGAGCCCTACCGTCGTCGCCATCGACCTTAAGCCTTCAACCCAACATCCACCCCGACGCTCCTTCACTGCCGCACAACCACCCCCGGCCACAGTCCAAGCACCCTTCCCCCGGCGGCCATCAACAGCACCCTGAACCCATCTCTGTACAAACGCCCCTGCCGCCCACCTCCGCAGTAGCCACCGCCGCCCACCTCCGCAGCAGCCACCGCCGCCTCCTGCTCCGTAGCATTGCTTACGCTGCGCTGCCTTCCCACTACAGCCACCCCGAGATCTCACGTGATTTGCTTCGAACCCCGGTAAACTCTTTCCACTTCTTGTGATACCATCTATCATCTCTATAATATTACTTAATTTATCAGTCGTCCACAAACATTGAGTGTGTGTTCTACCTGCCTATTAGTGTACAAATCTTCGTTGAATATCTTATATGCTAGGAACGATTAAGTATTATTGTTGATTGATAGGATTGAGCTTCAGTTGGGCTTGTTAAACTATTTTACATCTTGAAAATCCATCAAACCAATTAATAGTTATAATTTCTAACTTAATCTGCATTACGTGTTGATAAACTTAATCTTTTAATATTTTTGAAAATTCTCTATTTAGGGTTAAGTTTTACATCATTTTGGTATCAGAGCAAAGGTTCTTAAAACCCTAGTTCTTGCATCATTTAGGCATTATTTTTTTTGCATTCATTTAGAATCGTTTAGAGTCTTTTTTATTTTATTTTTTCTCTTCTTCGTTCTTTTAGATCACTTCAGATTATAAAAATAAAAATTAAAAAAAAAAAAAAACTTAGGTGCATTAGGACACGTTTTCCCAAATTTCAGCAAACACACGACCCTTAGTTTTCCACCGTTGGAGAATGCGTCTTCGCAGCACCATTACAGATTCTGAAGAGCCTTTCTTGTCCCTCCCAAACCACCCAATTAGGAACCCTAGACTTTTGCGAGCCCCTCCCGAACTGAGATGGACAACTCTGATATTTTTGCTACCATAGCTGCTATTCAAGCAACTCTTGTCAATATCAATCAGGAACTTGAGAAAGTGAAATTGAATCAAAATGTTGCCCCTGATCTTCATCGTCAGATCCCTCAGGGGAATGATCGTGACGACCGACGTCAAGATCGTGACCCTGACGAACAATACAAAAAGAACGTTAAGACTGACGTTCCCCACTTTGAACGCCGTGTGGAACCCTAAGCTTATCTCAATTGGATCTGTGTCATGGACCACTACTTCGAGTGGTTTAACATGAGCGAAGCCCTGAAGGTTAAATTTGTCACTATGAAATTGGCTGGTAAAGCTCAACAACATTGAACCAATCTTAAATACGCCCGTAAAGGCCGAGGCCTGGCACCCATAGCCAATTGGGAAGCCATGAAAGATAAGCTCACTGAGAGATATGTACCGTTATCGTTCCACACCCGATTGCTAGATTCGTGGAACCAACTCTATCAAGAAAGCAAATCCACCCAAGAGTATGTTGATAACTTTGATGACTTCCTTATTCGGTGTAATGCCTTAGGTAAAGAGAACGAAGAACAAACTCTTGCTAGGTTCAGGGCTGGATTACGAGCCGATCTGAGGAACGAGCTAATTCATAGAAATGTGGACTCATTAGCGACAGCATATGCTCTTGTCCTCGATATGGATTCCCTTACAGCAAGTTCTCCCTACAAGTCTAGCGATTCGAGAGATCATTCCTCTAGAATAACCTCTACTGAGCCCTCTAGACCTGATCCCCCCTCTTCTCAGCACCCCAACAAACCTTACCCAAGCAAGCCTACTTCAAACCCCTACTCACTTAGAAATGACAACACGGATAAGAACACTGAAAGAGACTATTCTAAGATTGATCTTCTCACTAAGTGCTATAAATGCAAAGGGATATGGTCATGTTGCTGGCAACTGTCCCAGCCCAAGTAGGATCAATATAGTAGAGGGTATCATTGTCATCGCTGATGAGCCCGACAATGAGTTTACCTATGAACCTCATGTAAGTGATGACTTTGATGAAGAGGAAGACCAACCTCTTAACTATATTCTGTCGAACCAATTACCTCCATTGAGTGTACCTGAGTCACCCATCCTTTCCCAAGTCACTTTCACAGCCAATAAATTTTACCCATGTTAGAACATCACAGAGTCACAGAGTCTGCATTCTGCATTCATGATTTGCATAGAGAAATTTCCAAAAAAATTAATGAGAATAATTTTAACTACAAGTTAATAGCAGATACTAGAAGGAAATTTATAACTTTTGATGTTGGTGACGAAGAGATGGTTCGGATTTGTCCGAAACGGTTTTCAGCTGGATCCGTTGAGAACTTGAACATACGTGCTGCAGGCCCATTTAAGATTCTACATAAAATCAATGATAATACCTATGTCGTTGACCTTCCTAAAGGTTTTTGCATAAGTAAGACTTTCAATATTGAGGATCTAGTACTCTATGAAGGCTCAAAATTTAATCCGAGAAATTCTTTTATAAATGAACCTACCCTCCAGCCTAATAGTGAGATTTCCACATTTACCCCGCTACCTGATACTATTTAACCACTGACAGAAGAACCGAAAAATAATTTTAGACGATCAGATAATCTCTACAAGAGATGGTGGTGTTCATAGATATTTGGTGAGGTAGAAGAACAAGCCGAAGAAGGATGACACTTGCAGTGATCGTCAGGGAGCTCCAGCGCTTAGGTCCAGATCTTTTGGAGCGCCATGACAGGATCACTGGTTTTGACTCGACTGGGTCGAGCTCTCTCCTACCCGGAGAGAATGACGAGGACACCAATTCTGTTTAGTTTATTTTGAGATTTAGCTCTATATAGTAGTTTTACAATTTGCACCATTTTCTTTTATGCATTAGAATATTTTTGAGATTTTAGAATATTTTTGATTTGTATCAAAATTTATTTTGAGCCTGTATATAGGCCTTGAGATTAATGAGAAGTCATGATATTCTTGATTAAAAAAATTATTGTGTTGAGTTTTGCTCTTCATCCCTCTTTTGTGTGATACAATTGAGATCTAATTTAGGGTTTGTGATAAACTCTAAAATTACCCCAAATTCCCAAATTAAAATCTAAACCCTAACCCTAAATCCACAACTGCCACACCTCCCTCTCTCTCTCTCCTTCCTCCAATTCCCGACCGAACCCACTCCTCACCATCTTCGACCACCACCACCATCACCAGAGCAACCTCCTCGCCGCCGTCCTTCTATGAAGCACAGGTACGAAAATGGGGTGCGAGTACGACACGACACGGGTACGAGGATACGTGATATTACAAAAAAGTAGGATACGGGTGCAATGGTGGGTACGTTAAATATAATATATCTTATATTATATATACAGATAAATAATATTTATGTTGTTAAAAAAGTAAATAGTTGAACCATTTCGTAAAACTATATGAATACATTATAATTATGAGCATTTTTAGAAGAAAAAATGATAATCTAACTATCAAACTTTAGATATACTTGTTTTTTTTGCTTGAGCATAACTTTAAACATCAAGTTTTGAAATTAAACTAGGTCCCCAAATATTAATCTAAACATAATTGTGTCTAAAAGTTGCAAAAAATGTAATAAAAAATTGGATACTCCTTGGGTACGCACCCGAGAGTACGCAGAGATTATCGGCACCCGATACGCACCCGACACAAGTACGTTGGCCATTTGGAAGTACCCGTGCTTCCTAGCCGTCCTTCCCCCTCTCTTCCCCAACTCCCGAAACCGCGACGGCCACCACCATCGTCGCCCCTCGAGCCCTACCGTTGTTGCCCCCCACCGTCGTCGTCGTCGACCTTAAGCCTTCCACCCGACTGCCACCCCGACGCTCCTCCACTGCCGCACAACCACCTACGGCCACAGTCCAAGCACCCTTCCCCCGGCAGCCATCAACAGCACCCTGAACCCATCTCTGTACAATCGCCCCTGCCGCCTTCATCCACCACCGTCGCCCACCTCCGCAACAGCCACCGCCACCTCCTGCCCCGCAGCATTGCCCCCATTGCGCTGCCTCCCCAAAGCATCCACCCCGAGATCTCACGCGATTTGCTTCGAACCTGGTAAACTTTCCACTTCTCATTTATTTGTGATACCATCTATCATCTATATAATATTACTTAATTTATCTGTCGTCCACAAATATTGAAAGTGTTCTACCTACCTATTAGTGTACAAATCTTTATTGAACATCTTACATGCTAAGAACAATTAAGTATTATTATTGATTGATAGGATTGAACTTTAGTTAGGCTTGTTAAACTATTTCACATCTTGAAAATCCATCAAACCAATTAATAGTTATCATTTCTAACTTAATCTGCATTACGTGTTGGTAAACTTGATCTTTTAATATTCTTGAAAATTCGCTATTTAGGGTTAAGTTTTACATCACTTTACTGGAAACTTTTACAAAGGATTATGATTACGTGAGGATTTGGCGATAAGGGATTAGTTGGAATATGATGAGTCTGTCTTCCGTAATATATTATGTGATCATTAATGGCACACATGGGATAAATATTGGATGTAAAAGAAGGTTAGGGCAAGATGATCCTATCTTTCCTCTATTATTTGTCTTCGTGGATATGTTTTGAGTCATATGCTTTTAGCCTGGTATAATGGCTTAATTGAAAGAATTGGTCACTTAAGCCTAGTGGTATTCTCGATGAACCAACCTATGGTCGATGAAGAAAAGACAACATGTGAGAAGAAATTCTCAAAAGCGAAAAGGAAATATCAGGACCAAGATAATAAAAGGCAAAAGTGTCGGAGAAATCTACTCCCAACTCGTAGTGCTAATAGCGGAAACACACCACAAACAATAGAAACTCCCAAGAAATAGATGAATCAAGAACAAGCCACCACAATATATGAATCTCACAAGAACACAACCAATATGCAGAGATAACCAATACTTATTATTCCCAAAGAAATACAAAGATTACAAAAGAGATTACAACTCTCAATCTTTCTCTCTCACCTTTGAAACACTCGGCACAATCTCTCTTGAAGTTAAATAATGATAAGATCTATTCAGATTACAAAACCTTAGAGTTTACGGCCATATATATAGCCCCCAAGCAAACCCTAAAAGATATACACAAATCTAGCAAATTGGGTCTTTCTCCCGTAAGCCCAAAAGAACAATCAGCGTCGGTGTCGGTCGACCGCATCCCAAGCCGGTCGACCGCATCCCAAGCCGGTCGACCGCATCGTGCGGATCCAGACCCGCACCCCTAGTGACCAGTCGACCGTCCCCTCTATTGGACGCCTACACTCGAAGAACCCCCAGTCGGCTGGGTCAGTCGACCGCACCCCTAGCCGGTCGACCGCAACACTCCAGACTTCTCTTCTTCTACTTGCTGCTTGTCTTCTCTTGCTTCTGTCTCCTCTTCTTCTCCAACTTCAAGTACCCCGTGCCTACGTGTATTTGAGGCCACAATTCCTAACAAAAAGCGCTTACATTAGCCATGGACGGACAACTGTATTCCTCACACTACCCATTTGTCATCTTCCCAAGAAAATCCATGTCAAGTTGTGGGAGGTAGTTGGATATAAACTGCCGGGAGGCTCAAATGTTTCTCATGACGGAGTCACAGATACGAATGCCCCAATCAGAATGAAAACGGTCATTGCTCCCCTTCAGTAACTCCTGAATCCAACAACCGTGAGGGTGACACCCACGCCAAAAAAATCCTCCGTTGTTGAGGTGGCACACCTCTTTCTAGGTATAGGGTTGACCCTTTGCTTACTTGTGGAGGTCTTGGTCTTGGCCTTGTTCAAAACCTTATTGAGAAAAGCATGCTTATGCACAGTTATCAAGGGATTATCACAGATAACCTGAACTGTACAAAAGCGAGGAAAAAAAAGTTGTCTGACATAACACATTCAGAATCAATACATCGGCATCCATTAACACTTGGATGTCGTTCAGGAAATCAGTCTGTATACATTCGCCATCCAACAAGTCCAAAGAATCACTTTCCTCAGTACTGAGTCCAGGAAAACCGTTTAACTTGGATAACACACCTTCTGGGTCTCCCCATTGGGTTCAACAACCCCATCCACAAGCTTTTCATACGATGAAACTTTTTTATTTCTACTTAGCTACTGTATGGGGTTTTCGCTAACAAGTTTTAGACAAGGTCAAAAGCACAAACTAAACCAACCATCTTCGGGTAATGTCCTTTCATATGGAAACATCTCCTGAAGAGATTGAGAGTGGGTTTCCTACCTCTCTTTGCCAACCATACGACATGATAACCCCTGATAAAAAAGATTTATTCTTTTTTTTATCTTTCTACCTCGCTAACTCCGGGGTTATTATGCCGTATTGTTGGCAAAGACGACATTATCGCCGGGGCACAACTCCGATGTGGGGCTTTTTGCAGGTAGTGAAGGTGAACCAACCCTCAACTATTTCCATAAAATGTCATTTTCTTGACGACGGATTTCCCTTCCCTTCTCCGAACTCACATCTGTTGTGACCACACAAAAAAAAACTACAACAGTCCAAAATTTTAATATAGCTGAAGTTAAAATATAGAGATGGATTAGTACCGGTGGCAATAACGAAATATATAATAAGAACTAAGTGCTTGAAGTTTGACTCAGCTCCATTGGGGGCAGAATTGTTGGGGTTTGTGGATCCAATACACGATAATGAGTTGAAGAAGATAGTCGGGAAGGAGAGTCGAAGTGGGAGCAACAGGTCAAGAGTAGCAAGAGCTACAGCAGAGTTGCAGTCGACCGCGCCCCCCGACCGCCCAGGCGAAAAGATCGGTCGACCGCGCAGTCGACCGCCCCGCTCTCTGACTCAATTCTGTAGCTTGAAGAAATGACCGGTTGACCGCGCAGTCGACCGACCCACTCTCTGTTGGATTTCGTGTAGTCGAGGGAGAAGACCGGTCGACCGTCACGATGAACCGATCGACCGTCCCGACGCTGAATAGATGAACGGCTAAGATTAGAGATGTGAATCCTATATATATTGTATTATGTACGATTTTAGGGCTAACTGGAAAAAAAATGAGAGATCTACTAGCCGTTATTAAGAGAGAGGGAGATAGAGAGAAACCCTACACCTGGGTGGTGAGTTCTTAAGAGATTTGTAAACCTAATCTTCATATTTCTAGTAAAAATAGGAGTGCATCTACGCGGGAAAGTAGCCATTGTTTGGGTGAACCTCGATAAAATCTTGTGTGTTCTTGTGTGTTGCTTTTGCTTGTTCTTTGTTCTCTTGTTTTGATTCTATAGTTCTTGCATCCCGTCATCGTTGTTAAGTTTATTCCGCAGTTAGAATTCAACAAAGTGGTATCAGAGCTACAGATTGGTAGTCATGATTGAGATGGGGGACAAGAGTAGAGTCAAGGAGTTCAATGGAACGGATTTCACAATGTGGAAGATCCAAATTATTGCGTATCTCTGACAGAAGGATCTAGATGATCCATTGTTTGGTGTGAAGCCAGTGGGGGCAGAGGTGATCCAGTTGCGTTGGCGGCCTGAAATAGATGGGATCAGAAAGCGCTTGGGCAAATTCAGTTGTTGCTGAGCAGGAAGGCGCTATTTCATATTGAGAAGGTAAGAACCGCAAAGGAGGCAATAAAAATTTGACTGATATGTTTGAAAAGCCAAATGCAGCGAATCAGATCTTACACCTAAAGAAGTTGGTTAACTTGAAGTTGTCAGAAAGGGGTTCGGTTGCTGAGCATATCAACAATTTCTGTATGGTTTACAATCAAATGGAATCTTCGGGTTTAAAGTTTGAAGAGATGGCACAATCGTTGTTGTTGCTATCCAGTCTTCCCGATAGTTACGACATGGTTTACAATCAAATGGAATCTTCGGGTTTAAAATTTGAGGAGATGGCACAATCATTGTTGTTGCTATCCGGTCTTCCCGATAGTTACGGCACAGTAGAGCAGACTATTACTAGCACCATGACTGATACGACAACCCTAAAGGATGTTATAAGCGGCATCATGACTGAGGATGCAAGGAGGAAGAGACATGGAGAGACTTCGGTGTCATATCTTAGCAATACCGCGCTGTCAGTTGATAATCGTGGTAGAAGTAACAACAGAGGGAGGTCAGAAAGTAGGAATCACAGGTCCAAGTCAAGAACAGAAAATCACAAAGGTGAGTGTTGGTACTGCAAGAAGCCAGGACACAGGAAAGACCAATGCGAAGAGTATAAGAAAGCACAAGCAGGGTCACAGGTAGCCAATGTGGTAAGTATTGAACCCCGTCTAGATGAATTGTGTCTACTGGATTTAATATTTTGCAAGATGATTGGTGTATAGACTCGGGTGCTTCTTATTATTGTACCCCCATGAGGGATATTTTTGAGGATTACAGGACAGGTAATTTTGGTGCAGTTTCAGTTGGTAATGGGCAGATATGTCCAGTTGTAGGTAGAGGTACTGTGAGAGTGAAGGCTCGCAATGGTGGGCAATTAGTCTTGTATGATATAAGACATTCCGAGCTTGAAGAAAAACTTGATCTCGACTAGCAAACTAGACAAAGAAGGGTTTACAACAACCTATGGGTATGGAGAATGGAAGGTGACTACAGGTGCCAGGTTGGTGGCAAAAGAAAAGCGTGGTGACACGTTGTACTTACTAAGGGAAGGTGATTCAGGTGATATCATTGCTACAGCATCAGTAGGTAATTCCATGTCGATTCTATGGCATGTCACGTTGGGGCACCTTGGTGAAAGGCTGTCAAGCAGCTTTGTTCTAGGAATCTTTTGTCGGGGCTGAAGAAGGTTGAGATGGATTTTTGGGAGAATTGTGTGATGGATAAACAAAAGACAGTTAGCTTTCAATGGGGTGGACATGAGAAGAAGCTTGCAAAGCTAAAATTGGTACATACAGATGTGTGGGGTCCAGCTCAGGAATTCTCTTATGGTGGTAAGAGATACTTCGCCACATTCATCGATGATGCTACAAGAAATGTTTGGATTTATGCAATTCGCGAGAAATCAGAAGTTTTTGAGGTTTTGAGAGCTTGGAAGGCCAAATTTGAGAATGAGACGGGTTGCAAGGTGAAAGCAATCAAATCAGACAACGGAGGTGAGTACACAAGCAAAGAGTTTGTTAACTATCTGACAAAGAAAGGTATTAGAGAAATCAAGACAGTTCCTAAGACTCCACAGGAGAATGGTGTAGCAGAAAGAATGAACCGCACGATACTCGAAAGGGCAAGATGCATGAGACTTCATGCGGGTCTTCCGGTCCATCTTTGGGCCGCTACAGTTGATACAGCAGTGTACTTGATTAACCGTTGCCTGTCTAGTGGCCTTGATAGGGCCATTCTAAAAGAACCATGGTCATGTAAAACTGTTAATTATTCGCATTTGAAAGTTTATAGTTGTATAGCATATGCACTAATTGACAGGAAAGAAAGAAAGAAATTGGACTCTAAGTCCAGGAGGTGTCTTCATTGGCTACGGTGGCGAAGAGTATGGTTACAGGCTTTGGGATTTTGTGGATAACAAAGTCATTCACAGCAGGAATGTAGTGTTCAATGAGGGGGTTCTATACAAGGACAGACACACAGCTCAAGATAGCACAACCAGTTCAGAATCAGATTGGGGTTCAGACTCAGACTCATATTCAGATTCTGAATGCGGCCCCAGTGGTGAGGGTCCTATAGTGCAGCAGCAGGTACAGGTACCACAGGCAGCACAGGAGGCTCATGGTGAGCCTATTGGGAATGAGCAGGTTATCTAAGACGAACAGGTACAGCCAGAACAGTTTGGGGAACCTGAACCGGTCGGTAAACCGGTACCCACGTTGAGGAGATCGACACGAGAGAGGAGGTCAACCAGGATATTTGATCCATCAGCTAGTATTGTTCACGAGCATGTTCTGTACACGAATTCGGGAGAGCCAGAGACTCATGAGGAGGCTTTGAGGGATGACGCTCGAATTCAGTGGGAGTCAGCCATGAGGGACGAGATGAACTCCTTGGAACAGAACCAAACTTGGGAGTTGACCAAGTTTGGAACAGAACCAAACTTGGGAGTTCACCAAGTTACCCGTAGGGAAGCGCGCTCTTATGAACAAATAGAATTTTAGAGTCAAAGATGAGGCAGATGGCAGTAAGAGGTACAAGACCAGGCTTGTTGTAAAAGGATTCTCTCAAAGAGAAGGTGTCGATTATAGTGAGATCTTTGCACCAGTTGTGAAGATGGCTTTTATAAGGGTTCTGCTCAGTATTGTGACTGTTGAAGACTTGTACTTAGAGCAGTTGGATGTGAAGACAGCATTTCTCCATGGTGATGTCGAAGAAGAGCTGTACATGAGACAACCTATAGGTTTTGAAGCTAAAGAAAAGGAAGACATGGTGTGTCGATTGAAGAAGAGTCTTTATGGGCTCAAACAAGCACCGTGGCAATGGTACTTGAAGTTTGATTGTTTCATGAGAGGGAAAGGTTTCGA
The DNA here is from genome assembly GCA_017893485.1 of Hemerocallis citrina. NCBI lineage: Eukaryota > Viridiplantae > Streptophyta > Magnoliopsida > Asparagales > Asphodelaceae > Hemerocallis > Hemerocallis citrina. The sequence goes on along the minus strand of CM030359.1, from coordinate 233,797,528 downwards.
TAGATGCGAAACGGATCATTGTGTGTATGTCCGTAGATATGAGGACAATGACACAGTTACCTTGGCGTTGTATGTGGACGACATGCTGTTAGCAGGTTCATGTATGGAGAAGATCAAGCAAGTGAAAAAGATGCTAGCTTCGGAGTTTTCAATGGACTTGGGTGAAGCAAGACAAATCCTCGGCATGAAGATCAGTAGAGACAGGAGTAGCAAGAAACTTTGGTTATCACAAGCGGACTATGTGAAGAAGGTGTTGAAGAGATTCAATATGGATAGCGCGAGGCCAGTCACTTGTCCCTTGGTTGCTCATTTCAAGTTATCAATGGACTTGTGTCCTAAGACAGAGGCAGAGATGGAGGAAACGGCTGCTATTCCTTATGCCTCAGCCGTTGGGAGTTTGATGTATGCGATGGTGTCTACAAGATCAGACATCGCACAAGCAGTGGGAGTTGTCAACCATTACATAAAGAATCCAGGTAAACAGCATTGGAATGCAGTAAGGTGGATTCTTAGATATCTAGCAGATACTTCAAATCACTCTCTTTGTTTTGGGGAGATTCTTTGCATATACACGGTAATGTGGATGCAGATTTTTTGGGCGATCGTGATGGTTGCAGAAGTACTACAGGGTATGTATTTACAGTTGGTGGAACAGCTGTTAGTTGGGCTTTCCAGTTACAAAAGGTTGTAGCGCAGTCAACCACGGAGTCAGAGTATATGGCACTTACGGAAGCGACGAAAGACATGTGGATTTCGGAGCTTAAAACAGTTAGGCCGGAAGCAACCCATAGGTGAACTATGGTGTGACAGTCAAAGTGCAGTTTTCTTGGCGAAAAACTCAGCATATCACTCTAGGACTCGGCACATTTAAATGAGGTATCATTTTGTTAGAATGGCGGTTGAGAAGAAATGGTCGAAGCTAACTAAGATTCTTGGTACTAAGAATCCGGCGGACATGCTCACTAAGGTGGTGGATAGCAAGAAACATCAGTTTTGCTATACCGCTATCGGATTGTCTCCAGGTTAATTGTTGAGAAGACTCGCAGAAGCACAGGCCTAAACTAGGCCAATGGAAGAATGAAGAACAGGTTAGAAACTTCGTGTATATGTCTCCAAGTGGGAGATTGTTGGGATTTGTAGATCCAATACACGATAATGAGTTGAAGAAGATAGTCGGAAAGGAGAGTCGAAGTGGGAGCAACAAGTCAAGAGTAGCAAGAGCTACAGCAGAGTTGCAGTCGACCGCGCGGTCGACTGCACCGCCCAACCGCCCAGGCAAAAAGACCGGTCGACTGCGCAGTCGACCGTCCCGCTCTCTGACTCAATTCTATAGCTTGAAGGAATGACCGGTCGACCCCGCAGTCGACCGACCCGCTCTCTGTTAGATTTCGTGCAGTCGAGGGAGAAGGCCGGTCGACCGTCAAGATGAACCGGTAGACTGTCCCGACGCTGAATAGATGAACGACTGGGATTAGAGATGTGAAATCCTATATATATTGTATTGTGTACGATTTTTTGGCTTAACTGAAAAGAAAAGAGAGATCTACCAGCCGTCATTAAGAGAGGGAGATAGAGAGAAACCCTACACCTTGGTGGTGAGTTCTTGAGAGATTTGTAAACCTAATCTTCATATTTCTAGTGGAAATCGTAGGAGTGCCTCTGCACGGGAAAGTAGTCATTGTTTGGGTGAACCTCGATAAAATCTTGTGTGTTCTTGTGTGTTGCTTTTGCTTGTTGTTTGTTCTCTTGTTTTGATTCTATAGTTCTTACATCTCATCGTCGTTATTGAGTTTATTCCGCAGGTAGAATTCAACAAGAATGTGGGAGAACAAGTTGTCATGGTAACGGGTATATGCAAATTAGATAAAATAGTTTGCCAGATTAGAAGAGCAAGGGGCTGTAACTAATGGAGTAAGGCGTAAGAGTACAAATAGGCATTCATGGACTGAGACAATTAGAAAGGATACATTGGCAAATACTCATATCATAGCTGAACAAGAGAGAGGATTTATGTAGGCAACACCAAAGATTCCGGTAGGAGCTTTCTTGGTGTAATTAAAGAGACATGAAACAATTGTAAGAAATTGAAGATGCATTTACTTCAAAGTTCAAACATCAATATTTTTATGGAGGAAGACACCATCCGCCAACTTAATTCGTCACTCATAGATCAATAATAGAAAACTTATTTGGTTCCATCCTAACTATGCATAAGAAATACCTCCAAAAGAACGTAAACAATTTACTTTTGCGCATTGAAAACACATGAGGATATCATATGGTCATTAGTTGTACATACATGATTAATATTTAGCATGCAATCTCATAATTATATATGTATTTCACAATAACCATCCAAGCTTCGTTTATCAAGATATAGAAGAAAACAGGTAGGAAATAATGCAAGGTATGTGTCCCTACCTGCAATGGATAACTGAGTAATATCAATTGCACCTACGCAAATCCATTTAGCTGTCTCCTCGCCAAAAGCAACAGGAAGTGACTGTCAAAAAAAAGAACCAAAAGATCAGTCAAATTGACAAAACTAAGCAAAAGATTTTCCAAACCACTGAGGAGCACAACAAAGAATAGAACCTGCAGTCCCAAAGCCCTATCTCCTTCAACACTTTTAAAATCATTTACAATGGCAATACCCAGCTGAGGAGGAAAAAGAGTGTGTAGATTAAGCATAGGTTAAGTATACACGTCGAATACAAGTGGTAGCTTGAAATGATTCTCTGATACTATCAATTGTTACCCCAGCTATGCTGTACAAGAGTGTGAGGACAATTATGTCAGGTGTAAGGGTTCCGAACAGAGCTTGACCAGCCCACCTGTAAAAATGTTTTATTCATAATTATAGCATATAACTATGTGCAAGGCAAAGTCTAAAAGAAGCAAGTGGAGCAGACAAGAAAAGGTTTAAAATTTTGCTAACACTGGATACCTTGAAATTTTTCAAAATTAATAGTAGGAAGTCGTACCATGGTAAAGCTATGTAGCTTGCCCCCAAAGCAAAGTTCCCAATCCATCCATTTTGCTTGAGCTGAAAACCAGAGATAGTAATGGAACAACGCATATGAATGATTGGCCCAAAAAGAATTATTATTGTCAAGATCATGATGAAAGATTGAAGTATTAGTCAAATGAAAGGCTGAACCTTCAAGGGTGGAGCAGAATATATGTATGAAATCAATGATCCCCCAATAGCTAGATAGAAGACAACAGGGAAATTATGGCCTGCCTGGAATGAAGAATAGCAGATAGGTATTGACAACTTGATATCACATGAGCATTTATAGAGGTCCTTTGATTTACGATAGTAAAGTAAATGATAATATACCAGCACATCCAATAAACCTGCCAAGCCAAGACCCCCTAGTAGCAGCACCCATATCTGGGTTATGACCTGAAGGACAGCCCGATTAAATGATTAAAAGATATTCAATTTAACTGCAATTGTATGGGATAACAACCCAATCTTAAAATCGCAAAAGTAAATTGTTGATAGCAATGAAAACACACAAGGATACCATTGCTTAAGGCCCTAAGCTTTTCAATAACTTTAGCAATAATGCAGTAGTAACTGGACTAATGTAGGATAGACAATCAATATAAGCTTCTTGCTAATCACTGCTTTGCAAATCCAAACCCTAATCCATGTGTAATCTAGTCCAAATCTCGGCTCATTGCATATAGGTTACTGTAACTGCCGAATAACTGAGAGCGTGAGGGAGAATGAGAGAGAAGATGAGAGAGTGAATGAATCCATAAATGAGAAAAATAAAGGGAAAACTTGATCCTACCAAAGACACAGACAGGGGTCCTGATGAGGGCTGTCACAACCATAGAGAAACAATTAGGGTAGCTCGGATAGAGGCAGGTGATGCGAGGTCAAGAAAGTGGAAATCACAAGGAGGACTGATGTAAACTTAACCCTAGATTGAGAATTTTCAAGAATATTTAGAAGATTAAGTTTACCAACATGTAATGCCGATTAAGTTAGAAATTAAAACTACTAATTGGTTTGATGGATTTTTAAGAATTGAAATAAATTTAACAAACTCAATTAAAGATTCACGCTTAACAATCAACAATTATACTTAATCGCTCTTAGCAAGTAAGATATGCAATAAAGAATCGTACTCTAATTGGCAAGTACAAGCACACACACTCAATATTTGTTGTCTACACACTCAATATTTGTGGACAACAGATAATTCAAATAATAATCTAGAGATGATAAAGCAATATTACAAGTATTTGAGAAGTGAAAAGAGTTTACCGAGATTGGATGGAAGTGGCGTCCCCACAAATGGAGACGAAGAGGTTGCTGATCGTTGACGTGCGTTGTCGATGTGCGTCGTACTCCTCCAAAAGCTCATTTCCTTGATATGTAAATTAGGGTTTCAGAATTGAGTTGGATTTGGAAATTAGGGTTTCCGATGAAGTTTTGGAAGGTGGGGTTGGAGGCTTTGGGAAGAGGGGAAAGGAGGGGCTTGCGGAGAACAAGGAGACCAGGATGGGGATAGATGAAAGGCAATTGGGGCTATTGTGGTGGTAGAGTCGAGGTGCTGCTGTACTGGTGTCAGGATGGTGGCGAAGGTGAGGGACGCAGAGAGGGTGGCGTTCGAGAGCAGGGAGAAGGAGGCAGACTCGGGAGTTGAGTTTCAGGATGAGGAGAGAGTGTGGGTTTGAGGGGGTTATTGGATTTGGGATGAGATAGAGAGAGTAGGTGATGGCAGCTAAGAGAGAGAGATGAGGGGGATTAGGATTTGGGTGGAGATTTGGGGATTAGGGTTTGAATAAAGATTTGGGAGATTTGGTTGTAGTTTAGAGCTTCTCACAAATCCTAATACTTTCTTAAGATTTCTCACAAACCATAATGTTCTCTTATGATCTCACACACAAGAGAAGAATGAAGAGCAACAACTCAATACACAATAAATTTTTTAATCAATAACATACATTCTCATTATCCTCAAGACCTATATATAAGCTCAAAATAAAATTCCAATACAAATCTTCAAAATATTCTAATGCGGAAAATAATAGATGCAAATTGCAAAACTATTACATATGGCTAAAACCTCAAAACAAAATAAAACAGAACCGATGTCCTTATCATTCTCTCAGGGTGGGAGAGAGCTCGACCCAGTCGAGTCAAAACCAGTGATCATGACATAGTGCTCCAAAAAATCTGGATCCAAGTACTGGAGCTCCTCACGATCACTCCTAGTGTCCTCCGACTTCTGCTTGTTCTTTCATCTCACCAAATACATATGAACACCACCATCTCTAGTAGAGATTATCTGACCATCTAAATATTATCTAATTTGTCTGTCGGTGGGTAAATAGTATCAGATAGAAGAAAAAATGTGAGAATCTCGCCAGTAGGCTGCAGGGTAGGCTCATCTATAAGAGAATTTCTAGCGTTAAATTATGGACTCATAGGGTACTAGATTCTCAATATTGAAAATCTTATTTATGCCAAAACCTTCAGGAAGGTCAACGATATAGACGTTATCATTGATTTTATACAGAATTTTAAATGGGTCTGCAGTACATGCATTCAATTTCTTAACAGATCCAGCTGAAAACCATTCCAGACGAATTCGAACCATCACTTCGTCCGAACATCAAAAGTTTTAAAATTCCTTCTAGTATCTACTATTAACTTGTTGTTAAAATTATTCTCATTAATTTTCTTAGAAATTTCTCTATGCAAATCATGAATACAGGATGCAAATGTGGATGCAGACTATGAAACTCTATGATGTTCTAACACAGGGATAAAATCTATGGGCTGCCAAGTGAATTGGAAAGGAATGAGCGACTCAAATACATTTAATAGGAGGTGATTGGATCAGCCGAATACAGTTCATAGACTAGTCACCCTCTTCTTCACTAAAGTCATCATTTATATGAGGTTCATAGGTAAACTCATTGTCGGGCTCATCAGCAATGACAGCGGTACCTTCTACGATGTTGATCCTACTGGAGCTGGGATAGTTGCCAGTAATATGGCCGTATCTCTTGCATTTATAGCACTTAGTGAGAGAATCAATTTTAAAGTAGTTTCTTTCAGTGTTCTTACCCGTATTGTCATTTCTAGTTGGATAGGAATTTGAAGTAGGCTGGCTTGGGTAAGACTTGTTGGGGTACTGAAAAAAAAGAGGGTTCACCGCTAGAAGGCTCAGTAGAGGTCATTGTAAAGGAATGACTCTCGAATCACCGGACTTATAAGGGGGCTTGCTTTAAGAAAATCCATATCGAGAACAAGGACATAAGCTGCTGCCAATGAGTCCACATTTTTATAAATTAACTCGTTCCTAAAATCGGCTCATAGTCCAGCACTGAACCTAGAGAGAGTTTGTTCTTGACTCTCTTTACCTAAGGCATTACACCGAATGAGGAAGTCGTCAAACTTATCAACATGTTCTTGGGTAAATTTATTTCCTTGATAGAGTTGGTTCTACGAATCTAGCAATCGTGTGGAACGACAAGATCACATATCTCTGGGTGAGCTTCTCTTTTATGGCTTCCTAAGTAGCTATGGGTGTCGGGCATCGGCCTCTACGAGCGTGTTCAAGATTGGTCCAGCGTTGTTGAGCTTTACCAGTCAATTTCATTGTGGCAAATTTGACCATCAGAATTTCGCTCATGTCAAACCACACGAAATAGTGGTCCATAGTACGGATCCAATCGAAATAAGCTTGGAGTTCCATGTGGCCTTCAAAGTGGGAAACATCAGTCTTAAAGTTCTTATATTATTCGTCAGGGTTACAATCTTGACGTCGACCATCACGATCATTCTCTTGAGGGATCTGACGATTAGCATGAAGCTCGGAGGCAACCTTCTGATTTAATTTTACTTGCTCAAGCCGTTGTTTGATATTAGCAAGAGTTGCTTGAATAGTAGCGAGGGTAGTGAAAATGTTAGTGTAGTTCATTGGTGAAATTTGGGAAAACGTGACCTAAGTGTACCTTAAAAAAATGGCCTAAAGCGCTAAATGCAAATAATACATTTTTTTTTATAAAAATCTGAAACGATCTAAAATAATAATCCTAAAATAATAATCTTAAATGAATGCAGAAATTATGACTAAATGATGCAAGAACTAAGATTTTAAAAACCTTTGCTCTGATACCAAAATGATGTAAACTTAACCCTAGATTGAGAATTTTCAAGAATATTAAAAGATTAAGTTTACCAACATGTAATGTCGATTAAGTTAGAAATTAAGACTACTAAGCTGTTTGATGGATTTTTAAGAATTGAAATAAATTTAACAAGCCCAATTAAAGATTCACGCTTAACAATCAACAGTTATACTTAATCGTTCCTTAGTATGTAAAATATGCAATAAAGATTCATACTCTAATTGGCAAGTAGAAGCACACGCACTCCATATTTGTGGACGATAGATTATTCAGATAATAATCTAGAGATGATGAAACAGTATCACAAGTATTTGAGAAGTGAAAAGAGTTTACCGGAATTGGATGAAAGTGGCGTCGCTACATATGAAGACGAAGAGGTTACTGATTGTTGGCGATGTACGTTGTCGATGTGCGTCATACTCCGCCAAAAGCTCCTTTCCTTGATATGTAAATTAGGGTTTCATATTTGAGTTGGAATTGGGAATTAGGGTTTAGGATGAAGTTTTGGAAGGTGGGGTCGGTGGCTTAGGGAATAGGGGGAAAGGAGGGGCTTGCAGAGAAAAAGGAGACCATGATAGGGATAGAGGGGAGGCAGTCGGGGTTGTTATGGTGGGAGTCGAGGTGTTGTTGTAGTGGTGTCGGGATAGTGGCGGAGGTGAGGGAGGCAGAGAGGGTGGCATTCGGGAGCAGGGTGAAGGAGGCAGACCCGGGAGTTGAGTTTCGGGTAGAGGAGAAAGAGAGTGGGTTTGAGGGGGTTGTTGAGTTCGGGATGAGGAGATAGAGAGAGTAGGTGACGGCGGATGAGAGAGAGATGAAGAGGATTATGATTTAGGTGGAAATTTGGGGATTAGGGTTTAGGGTTTGAATAAAGATTTGAAAATTTGGGTGTAGTTTAGAGCTTCTTACAAACCTAATACTTTCTTATAGTTTCTTACAAACCCTAATATTCTCTTATGGTCTCTCATACAAAAAGAAGAGAATGAAGAGCAACAACTCAACACACAATAAACTTTTTAATCAATAATGGCATACCTTCTCTTTATTCTCAAGGGCTATATATAGGCTCAAAACAAAATCTCAATACAAATTTTTTAAAATATTTTAATAGCAGAAAATAAAGGGTGCAAATTGCAAAACTACTACATATGGCTAAAATCTCAAAACAAAACAAAACAAAACCGATGTCCTCATCAAGGACAGACGAGATCGTAAGAACAAAATTAGTTACCCTAATGATTTAAGTGACGCAGGTCATGTCTCAAGATGCTTCGCTTTAGTTTTAAAAAACAAAGCACATTAGTTAAACCTAATAAATCAGGTTGGAAGTCAAAACCCACTAGCTTTCACTCAAAACATTAGAGTTTTATGAGCAACTGGAGATTGGCTCAGCAATAGTGTTTATCTAGGTTTGGAGAAAAAAATTATCGATACACTTTTTTGTTTCTTCTTTTTTCCTTATTTTTTTTTTATAATTTTTCAAGCATTTGTCACTTGGGTCGTCCAACGAGGACCAATTCTCACAACACTGTTGTTGTTGACCTGAGCTGACCAAGCCACTTAAGGTCGGATTTCAACCTGGCCCTGGATTTGGCGACGAAATATGAATTACACAAATGTTGAGGAAGTTTACATTTTGGTTTTGGTATATATCTGATATGGACATGGAATCCATTTTGAAGTGAACATGCAACATAGGTTTTTCCAGGGTTATGAAAGAGGGATTTCACCTTCTTCAGTTTCGGTTCTTCCATTGTTGTTAGTGTATTCGACATTTACCTCTTTCACTAGTGAACATCTCATCAGTCTGCCATCGATGAATTTACGCATTTATACTGAACCACATTAAATCTAACTTCATCTTCATTTTTCTGTTTCTTGAATTATTGGATTTGTGGTGGATTATGGTGAGTTTGAGGTGCAGGAACTTGTGAATATGTTGCTCTCTTATATCAACTCTGTTGTGTTTGGTTTCCCTATCAGTTTTCACCACCTATTATCTTCAAACCAGTTTGCACCCACTTTTTCCTTATTGCTAACACATGTCAAACTAGATGAATGAGGTAGGATCTGGACCTGCACAGCATACTTGAAGGTAAGCCACATGACTAAAATGGTCTTACCAGTTAAACTGTAATGAAACTGCATTACTACTTCCACAGTAATGTCCAGCAATACAAAATTTAATCATTAATACTACCATACAAAAATTTGACTCCCTTGCTTTTGTAAGGGTGTACATGCTGTGGAAGCTACATACTGTCTATAAGGAAGTAACTATGGTAGAAAAAGCAAGTAGTGCACTTATACCCTCATTCACCCTTTGCATTGTGTGAACTATATTCTCAAACTTTCTCATAAAATCTGCAAAGTTACATTATGTAAGTCTAAACAAGAAAACGAACACTCAATATTTCACTCAATATTTCTGAGAAGAAGCCAAGCACTTGTAGAGCAGTTGGCTTATCACTCTTTAGTGAGGGGTCAGAGGTTCGGTTCGATTCCGGTTCGATTCCAGCTTTAGTCAGAATTAATTAGGGATATTGGAAAATCCGTCACTCCCCCAACGTGGGCGGCGCCCAACAGTTCTGAGAAGAAAGAAACAGTATTCACTTCTTCAGAGTATTTGTATCACTGTTTGGAAATGGTGTTCTTTTAAAGTCAAATAAATGATCTAAGTATTGAAGGGGTTGTCCACTAGTACGTAAAAAAGTTCCCCTAAAGACCATATCCAGCCAATATATTAGGTTGATAGCGTGCAACCATAAATGCTATTTTCAAATAAGTGCATTGTGCAAACAACAGAAAGTACAAACACCACTTAATCAAAAACAGTAATAAGAATCAGAATACCTATAACTATCAAGAACTAGATTATTTGCAGGTGGAAAGCATAACTTATAACTTCTTTCCTTTTTTATGAATACTGGGATGTACTTTATCTCTCTTCTTTATGTGGTCTGTTTTGTTGCTTGAGTGATGTATGAACTGTGATGTGAACTACTTTTTGTATCTTTTTTGGTGAACTACTTTTTGTATCTTTTTTGACTGGAGTTATATATAGAGAGAGTGTGTGTGTGTGCGCGACTGACTTACACTGAGCTACTTTCAAAAGCTCGACACATACATTTTGTTAAATCCAGCCATTTGAATAACATATCCATATGAACATATGCAAACAGAGACAGTGTGCATTTTGAGATTCAAATTGGTACGAAGGAGAATATCTATCTAATTTGTTCTTCTCCCAAATTGTTCTGAGCATGTTTATCATCAAGTGAAGAGAAATACAAGTAGAAACACATGAAAAAGTGTTCAAGCTACTCACCATAAACACTGAAGAAGCATATCTAGAATACAATTTTAGTAAATTACCTCGCTCTCAGATATAGCTCCTGAAGGAATAGGACGGTAGGGCTCGTTGATTGCATCGATATCACGGTCATACCAATCATTAAGTGTCTGTAAGAAAGGCATAAACCAAAGTGGCGACTCTGAGCAGTTTCCATCACAAGTAGAATCTGTTTTTCTGAAATATACAAGGTAAAAACATCATTAAATTAGCTAACCTGAGTGTAACCTGTAAGACATGGTCCGGACATCATCATGCAGAGAATGGATTTAGTTACATCTTCAACATTCCAATGAAAGTTTCCTGTAAGACAACCACATCAGCTGGAAAATAAATTTAAAAGGAACAAGTTCTGCACGTTACCACAAGTACCAACTATATATATTTGGAGTTTAAATGTTCTGATTTTCTCGTAACAGCTATAAATAATTGAGAAAGTAACATTTGATACAAAGATATTTTACTTTGTTAAAAAAATAAAAAAACTGTACTATAGTAACAGCATCTTAACTGATGCAAGTTTGAAGGAGTAAAAAAGAATTTGAGAATTAAGAATATGACATTGTGCTAAGTGAATTATCAAGAGAAGCATTAAGTATTACTAAACAAGAAAAAGTAAATTATTTACAAAATAATATATATATATAAATATACCCGAAGCAGCAGCTCCACAGACCACCCCCCATATCAATGGAGGCCAAGTAACAGGTTTCATAAGCTGAAGACGGATTTTCCATATATTCTGTTCACAAACATCCAAAAGAGTTAACCAATACATAGAACTAAGATACCAGAAGTACAGGCAAACCATGCCTAGAAGAAGTTGAACCACCAAATAAAGCTAAATAAAGTACTGATTACATGATTTAACTCTACCAGTACGTATTCTGCTTAATGTCGCATACTATCACTTACATGGATGTTCGTGTTAGGTATGACAGAGATCCAAATAGGGTAGATACTGATGCTGACTCATTTAATGGTATATTAGTTTTAATTTCAAGTCATCTGAATATATTATTTTTAATGGAAAGAGTTTGTTTCTAAAATTTGTGTAGGAATCAAAATTTTATTTTACACTAGTCTTGTAACGTACACTTTTTATCGATACATTTTCTTTTTCCAACACAACAGTGCATTGTTTTGGGTGATGTAGGTCATTACCGTCATGAAAAGTTAGGCATTTTGATTTATCTTGTAGAAAATTATTAGGCTGTTTAAATCAAATGAAACTATTTTGGGGGAGGAGAGATCATAACCGGGCTGCACGCATAAGCTAGCACAAGTTTCTCTTATTAATCAGTTGTATGATTCTTGGATTCATCTCATCTTTCCCATCTCAACTTCGGAGGTGTTGTTGGAAAGTGATGGCGTTTTGTTGCTTTTTTAATGAACAATGTATCTCGCTACAACTAATGCACGTTTAAACCATCAACTGTGGGGAGAGGACTGGACTAAATCAGTTGATCTCGAAAGTGGAATATAACAGTTCTCTAGTTATCAGCTCGTAATTAGCTAATTAGGCATCAAAATTACGCATCGTAATCAATCAAGTTTTTCTAAGTTGCTAGATTAGAAGCTCACAGTCTCTTGTTTTGCACCCTTAATCCCAAGCAACTGATTGAGGCTGGAGCCGTTGTCAGCACCGCTCGCCGCCGGCGCCTGACCCGGTACCGACGGTTTAACTGCATCGATTCAATCCTCCATTTTATTAAATAAAGAAAGAAAGAAAGAGTTCCCTAAATTTGAGATTCATTTAAAAAAATTATTAAAATATTAACCTTCGTTGGCATCGGTTTCGGCGGCTCTAACGGTGAATCGCCGTCCTGAAATTTCAAAAAAGTACTAGAAAGTTTAGAAATTTGCAGAGAAAGGACAAAAGGAGGGGTTGGAAATGAAATTTGGAGGTTTAAGGGGGAGCTTACTGGGAAGCGAAATGAGGTGAGGAGAGCGGAGGGATGGGAGGCGGTGCTGACGGGGCGTCGTTTTGGTGGAGATGGCGATGGAGGCGGCGTTATAAACGAGAGAAGCCATTGATGAGGGAGAGAAAAAGAGTGTTCTGTGTTTGGAGAGGATGATGGCGGATAATTTGGATGGGGTTTCTGTTGTCTCGCGGGTTTTCAGTGTGGTTACCGTGCTCTGCTGGTTCTACTTAGTTATGTCATGTGTGTGTCGTGCATGCACTTATGTATGTAGGTGCATAAGTATTTCTTCAACAACAAAAAACTAAAATTTATTGTAGGTGGAAAAACGAAATAAAAAAACTGCAAACGGGGTGTTCTGAAGCAGTTATTTGTACTCAAATTTGCATGCATGCGAATATAAAATATCCTTTTTTTTAAGAAATATAAAATATCTTTTTTTGCAGAACTCCGACTTAAAGGATTTAGAGACAAATGGAGAACCTGGATGATGAAATGTGTAAGAGGGGAAAAATCTTTCGTGCAATTAAACGGAAAGACCGGAAAAGAAATCAGATGTAGGAGAGGATTGCGACAAGGAGACCCACTGTCATCGCTTATTTTTACCCTTATTGCTGATGGTATGGCAGAGATGATCAGGAAGGGTAGAGAGGAGGGGATAATAAGCAAGATTCGGGTAAAAGGGGTTCCTGAACCAATATCGATACTGCAGTATGTGGATGACATGCTCATCTTTGGGAGCGAGAAAGAGGAAGAAATATTGGCAATTACAATGGTTTTGAGATGTGTCCAGGCATGGGCAGGGCTGAAGGTGAATCTCAACAAGAGCTGCGTGATTCCTTTAAGTGATAATGTATCTATTCCGATCCTCTCTATCAAGACCTTGTTTGGATGCGAGGCGGCGAAATTCCCACTGAATTACCTGGGGACCCCCATTAGACCAGGAGCGATGTGTAAGGTAGATTGGCAATCGATAATAGATAAAGTAGAAAAGAAACTGGCTGGTTGGAAAGGAAGGTTTCTATCGCTAGGAGGAAAGATAACGTTACTAAACTCTGTCCTCAGTATCCTACCAATCTACTTAATGTCAGTCTATGAGTTTCCAAAGTGGGTTACCAACAGAATCGATAAGTGCAGAAGAAGGTTCCTGTGGAAGGGAGCTGATGAATCCAATGAGGGATTCCATCTGGTAAACTGGGAAAGAGTATGCAAGAGGAGGGAATATGGTGGGCTACGAGTCCTAGATCTAAGAGACATGAATAGGGCTTTGATAAGCAAATGGTGGTGGAAAATGAGCAGGAGACAAAATGGCTGGTGGTGTAAATTTTTTGGGGCTTATCGGGGAAGGAAGAAATTTAGATTTGGAGGAAGTATAGTTAGCACGAAAAAATCTGTTCTCTGGAAAGGGGTCGCGAAGGTCGGAGATGTTTACCACACTAACACAATCTGCAGCATCGGAAATGGTAAAAACACAAGATTCTGGAAGGATAAGTGGTGTGTCAATAATACCCTAATAAGTTTGTTCCCGGAAACCGCTAGGGCGACGGTAATGGGAGATTCACTTGTCACGGATATTTGGCACAATGATAGACTAAAGTTGAAGGTCAGGGAGTGTAACACCCCGCAAAATTGGAAATGTCAATATTGCCCTTGTGTGTTACGCATGTGTATTTTGTCACGTATTTTCACTACGTATCTTGATTTTCAACTCTTTATGCATTTCCCGTATTGATTTTATCTTATTTGTGTCGACTCAAATGCATTATTTCAATCTCTGTATTTTTACATGCTTTTACGTATTTTCGATACACGTATCGATTATGTGTTTCTACCGCTACGTACAATATTTTTTATGTGTTTAAATTATTTATTTTATGTATTCAAATCCATTTTTTAAAACAGAAATTCATTTTCTTGTATTTTGATCTAAATACTTTTGTACGTGTAATGCACGTGTTTTCTACGTACGTAACAATTTCGTCATGAAATATATAGAATTAATGAATATATTTTTCTTATATTTTATTTTTATTATCTTTAACATTTTTCCGTTGATAACGTCGAATTTCGTATTTTTGATATTTTACGTACAGCGCACGTGTTTCGGTGCGTGTATTTGAGTGTATCCATTTTCAAAATAAATTTTTGGAGTGTGTGTATTTATTTTATTTGTGCATTATACATTTTAAATTTTAAGTAAACTATTCTTACATGCATACAGTATATATATATAGATAGTATATACATATAATGTATATAATATATATATTGATATAGAAATGGGCTGGTTTGATATGTGAAATGTGAATAGTTAATGGGGGCCCACTTTATTGAACAGCAAAGACATGCTGTTTGGGTTATAACCATGATGGCGTGGCATGAAGTTGGAGTGGATTTTACTGTGCATGACCGGGTTGGTTTTTGGTAGGCCGGAGGGGGTTTTGGAAGAAGAAATGTTGGGAGTTGAGTTTTTGAAGAGGTGGAGTAGTGAAGAATTGGGAGTTTTGAGAGTTAAGAAAATGAAGAGTTGAATAATTAAGTGGAGCAATTTATTAGGTGAAAAATTATACAAATTGAACCCTCACATTGTCCTTTAAATACACCCCCATTTCTCTTCTTTTGTCACACTCAAAATAAACAAAAAAATAAAGAGAGAAAAAGAAAGAGAGTAGAGTGTTCTTGCTTTGAGAAGTTCTTGCTAGGAGGAGAAGAAAATTGCTAGGAGCTAGGAGTGGTGTTCCAACTTTCTCATTGATTCAATCTTCATTAGAAGTGGGTGATTTCTTACTTTCTAATTGTAGAGAATGCATGCTAGATGTCATGAATGAGTAGTATAAATTGAACTTGATGAAAAATATGTAGATAAAATCCATGCCAGAGTAAAGAGTAATATGCCATGAATGAGAACAATCATGTTGTGATTAAACATATATTTGCTACCATGTTAATTAAAAAGAAGTTTTTGACTAAAGAAGTGATGCTATGAATCATGTTAGAATGCTTGTAACTCTATGCATGCCGAATGTGTGATTTGTATGAGAACTTGTTGAAGAAGGTTATATTCAAAGTATGCTTTAGAGTCTTGATGATTAAGAAAAAAGAAAGAAAGAAAATAATTTTTTGTTATTACCATGAAACATGTTGACGTATGATAAAAATACAAATTTTGCATAAGAGAATTTTTCTTTGGGATATTCGTGGTTGATTGAGAGATATGTTTGATTTATTACAAAATTTAAATTAGTATAATGGAGTTCATAAACTAGTTCTAATGAATATGATTTCTTAAATTCAAGTTTTTAGAAAAATACAAGCCTATGTGTAAAATGAGAAGAAGAATTAATTAAAAATGAAAATGTGGTTTTAATGAATTTGAAAATTTGTTGTTTACTATTTTTAAAATTCATTCTCATTCAAAGAGGAGTTTATTCAATATCCTAAAAAAATTGGAGCATTAGATAATCGAGTTTTGCGAAAAAGAACTAATTTCAGAACAGTATAAACAAATGTATATTAGTATAACTCCTAAACAGAAATCACACTTGGACTTACTGGTTAGCCAGTGCACCACAGAATACAACTTGTTAGAGGTCTTGGGTTTGGAACTGTAATACCCTGAATTTTATGAATGTGAAATTGTAGATTTTACGTGTTTTGTACGTGCAGAATTTTGTATAAATATTCTCATATGAAATAATTTTCTATAACATGAACAAATAATTATCTTCTTTCTTTTCTTCTCTTATTTCTTCAAGCCCATTTTTTCTTTTAAGGAGCCTAAATTCGTTTTTCTAAACTAAGCCCAACTTAATAAATTAAGTATTTTTTTATCTAAAAGCCCATTATTTTAAAAGCCCATGAATTAACTACTTTTTAATTAACTCGACATGTAGACACAAATTTTTGTAGACAATTAATTAATTCTTAATATACAACTTTAATTAGGGGGACACTAGTTGGGACACGTGTTTGCACGTGTGTGTGCTATGCACACTCTTTTTTTGGTCGGATTGTAGGAAAGAGAGAGTGGGGGGTGTGGATTAGTGGAGTGATGGTTTTTGTGTTCATGGGTGGTTGCTACAACTTTCCATCTTATCCTAGCCATTTATCTACAACCATCTATTGTAATCCAAGCTTTCCATTCTATCCTAAAACTAGTATAAATGCCCCCTCCTTTCATGCATACAACACTAGGAAAAATAATTGAAAAAAAGAAACTATAGGAGAGTAAAAGATTGAGAGAGAGTAAAAAATTGAGTGCATTAGTGTGTGTGTGTGTTCTCTATTGTGGAGGTCGGCTACTTCAACCCACGACAAGAGAGAGGGCTCGGGTTTCACCAAGTGCAAGAAGGAGGAACATTGTGGTGGCCCATTCTAGGAGGAGAAGGACCAATCGTGTTCAAGGAGATCGTAGGAGCTTAGTAGTATTTTCTTCAAATAGGTGGGTGTTTCTCATGCTTCTAAATTTTAGATGTCATGCTAGGAATGATTTGATAAAATGGTTATAGAGAAATCAAGAAATTCTAGTCTCATGTTTGATAAATTAGAGAAGGAATGATAATTTAGAGAATGATTGTGAAGATGATTACTAATTGATAAATGTGTAAAATTGAAATGCTAGAATCTATCTTATTGTCATGTTTTATGTGTATAAATCATGCTATGTGAAGAAAGTTGTGCTTATGAAACACAAATTGATTAAATGCATAATGTGTAGTTGATTGTCTAAAATAAAATTTCATTATTGTAGAAAGATGAAAACTTGTGTTCTAAAAATATTATTTCGTGGAAACCTCGATTTTAAATAATATGAAAATTGTGATCTTATTTTCAATGCCAAAATATATCAATGATCTACTCTAATTTGCAACCTGGTGCAATCGACAGTCGACCGAATTCGAGTCGACAGTCGACTATCAGGTAATGAATTTCGGATTTTAGTTACAGAACAGTCGACCAACTATAGTGTAACAGTCGACTGTCCTGATCATTTTATTTTCAAGTTTTAAATCTCTACAGAACGGTCGACCGATTATAGTGTAACAGTCGACTGCCCTGATCATTTTATTTTCGAGTTTTTAATCCTTGCGGAACAGTTGACCGATCATAGTGTAACAATCGACTGCCCTGATCATTTTTTTTCGAGATTTAAATCTTCACGGAACAGCCGACTGGCCATGTTTTAACAGTCGATTGCCTTAAAGTTTCAAATAATATCTGGATTTTCGTGAGATAATTTTCTATGACCTATGGCCTAGTATAAATGAGAATTTGAGACTACTTTTGCAAGAAAGAACTTATTTTAATTATTAACTTAAATTGTCTTTTAGATAAAGAAATTAAATGGATTGTTTTAAGGAATTTAAAAATGAGATTTTGTAATTAGAAATTTGAAAAGTGTGAATTGTGAAACTAAGTGAGATTATGAATTGTGAAATTAGTGGAAATATGAACTAGTGAATGTGACATGTTAGAAGAATTGAATTTTTATTATTTGCGCATGATATTGTACTTGAAAATTGAAATTATATGACATGATAAGTTTTGAAGAGCATTATGAATATGAATACATGAATACTATGAATATGAAATGTGAATTGTGATTAAACATGAAAAAGACTTTATGAGTATGAAAACTCAATGTTGTAATTATGAGTTGAAATTAAGAACTAGGGTGTAGCTAAGTCTTATACCGGCAATAGAAGAAATGTTGAGATGAAATTTGAAATGAAAAGACCAAGGTTGGGTCATGTGAAATGATTGAATGAGACCGGAATAGTAGGAGTGCTAACCCTAGGAGATTGATTTTGTTCATGATTCAATTAAAATAAGGATTAGATACATAGTGAAGATGTGACGAAAGTAAGAGAAAAACATTAAGTATGAGGGCCATTGGATTGGCGGTGTGAGAGTATTCACAGAATGTCCCATGATGAGTCATGAGTAGGACGTGGATACTGCTCTAGAGTACCGTCCCGGTGGCGATGCTCATGGGGTTTTTGGTAACTGCGGATGGTGTCATGTCTATGGTAGGAGGTGAATTACCACAGGATGCCTGCATGATGAGTCATGTGTCAGTGCATTGGGATTCTCTCCAGGGCGCATAGACATGAGTTCATAGGTCATAGAACATCTAGGATACTTACCGTAGTTAAAGCAGTAGATTAAGTTATGGAGAGGGATTGAACCCTATAAGATGAAGAACGGTTAAGGGCTTGCCCTCGGACCTATATAGTATGAGCTGCATAGACTCCGAACAAGTGCGCATTAGTGTCATATAACATAAATAATTGCATTAAGGACTAAGTGCACATTCACAACACGACATCAATAGGATAGTCCCCTTAGCTTTGTTTGAGAACAAGTTTGTGGTTGTTAAGTATTGAAAATTGTTATATTGTTTCGGCATAGAGAGGATAGCCGTGTATAATATTTCATCGGTTGTAAGCAACTGACGTGGCCACAGTTTTTATGCAGGGTAAAGTGATTAACAAGAATAAAGAATGCATGCTGATTAAAGAATGGTCCGAGTGTTGTACATTTCAATTCATGTAAATTGTTGTAAATTGCTTCTGCTGTAAATATGTAATGTAAGTGTAAACTCTGATGTAACAAAAAGTTTTATTTCCTTGTAAACTTGTACGAAAGAAGTGTAAATATTCTGTGGAATTTCGAATTCAGTATGTTTTGGAATTCGGGGTGTTACAGAAACTAGATGGTTACATTTATTTTTAATTCCTTTATTAAATCTGAATCTGTGCCCTGAATACAAGGGGTTTTTCTTTGCAATTTTGACACGAAGTCCCAGTGGACTTTATGACTAGCGGGACTGGGTTGGGCTCTTACTGCTGTCTCGGCTGAAGTCCAGGGTTCGGAACCCGAGCCCCTCTTTTGATTTTTTTTTTGGTTGGGTTTTTAATAGATTAAGATGCTTTTAAATATGAATAAAATCCGATCATTGTTATAAGATAAAATGAAAATTATTAGAGATTGTTATGAAATTTTCTTGTATATTTTTGAGAACGTAAAAGTGAGATTTTAAATAGTAAATGAGTTTTGACACCAAAAATTATTATTTGGGTAAAGGATCTCCTTGAAAAGAAGGAAAAATATGTAACAAGTTATGAATCCATCTTGTGTAAATAAACACTTATGTTGAGAATGTGAATTGAGATGTGAATTGCTTAAATTGCTAGTAGAATTTATGGTGACGAATCTTTTGTCCAAGAGAGGAATTATTTGACCTATGTTTGAATTGAAAATGCATGAGTAAACCATGAATAAGTACTAAGATGAGACATGGATTTTTATTCAAGAATAAGTTGGAGATATAGACATATCGAGTTAATACTTGAAGGGTGTGAATACCCATGATTTCTTGTACATGAAAAGTTGTGATTTAGAGTTAGTGGGACCTCGGGTACCGACACTAATGAATTAAAAAAAGTTGAGATATATTTTGAGATATGGCCATGGAGCTATCCCGTATTTGTTGATTAAGTCCAGTAGGAGGTAAAACTAATTCTAGTTATAGAAATTTATTCATGTCTTGAACTTAATAACTAGGCACACAAGTTAAGATGTAGTAAGACCTAAGCAAACGTAAGTGGGGCACTCTATATAGTCGGGCGGTGGGCTTGTTGCGGAGGTTCATCGGGACTATTGACCTAGTCGGGCGGTGTACTCCGGGACTGTGGTTGCCTCGTGGGAGACGGGCTTTTATTTTCAATCCGGAACAATGATTAGTTGGGCGGATAGTTTGTCGTACTCCATGCATGTATGTATACCGGGGCTAGAGGGGCACTTACGGGAGGTTCGCACGACGAGGAGTCTGTATAACAGTCGGGCGGGGGATTTGTTGTGGCGGTTCTCCGGGACTGGGATCCGTACTCGTGGAACGTCTTAACTTTGTCTTATTACTGGGTAGTTGTCATGGCGAGGGATCGAACCTTTATTGTGGAGTACGTAGGTGCTTGCCCTCTGACCTTTGTAGTATGGGATGCATAGAATCCGAATAAGTATGCATTAGTATCATTTTAGTATAAAATATCTGCATTAGGTATTAAGGCATGACATACACTTACATGTTTAGCGTAGTCACCATTTAACACTTTATCGCATACATAATTTGTGATTTGTTAAAGTATGGAGATCGTTATACTGTCTTCAGGCATAGAGAGGATAGCCGTGTATAATATTTCGTCGGTTGTAATCAACTGATGTGCCCGCAGTCTTACATGCAGGTATTGGATTTCAAAGTGGAAATGCTGTTGTCGATTTAGTTAAAAGTTAAAGATGTTGTAATTGTATTTTGTTGTAATTTATTTTTGTCTTCTGCTGTGTAATAAATGTAAAGAACTCTGATGTATTATGAAAAGTTTAAATTTCCTTGTAAAATGGTACGAAGTGAAGTGTAAAGATCCTGTGTGGAATCTCGAATTCGGTCTTATTTGAAATTCGGGGCGTTACAGGGAAGATATTTCACCAGAGAGTTATACTCAGCTCATAAGTTTGAACAACTTCATTCGATTGGAAGGAAGGTACTCAGACCACACAGAAGACGTCAGGACTTGGAATTTAGAACCTAATAACTACTTCACGGTAGCATCAATGTACAAGAGCTTGAACGATGGAGGAATCAGAAGCAAATATGGAAATACTATATGTAACACAGAGGCTCCCCTGAAATTAAGAGCTTTCCTTTGGCTTGTGGGCAAAGATGCTATCTTATCCAAAAGCAATCTGCGGAGGAGAGGATTGCAGATTGACACCATTTGCGCTAGATGTAACACTAACGATGAGAACACAGATCACATATTATTCATTTGCAATAGAGCTAGGTTAGCTTGGGAGGTAGTATGTCGTGGGTTTGGAAGCATAGAATTACCTAGTTCGATCAATGAGGCATGGTATTTGGGGAGGGGGAATAACATTAGAAAGACGGACACAGAAGCTTGGGATATTGCGGTGGCTGCGACTATCTGGGGGCTGTGGCTAGACCGAAATAACTACTATTTTCATAATTGCACTCATACCTTTCAAAGCATTATGCATAAAATTTTTGGTTTCATCTATGTATGGGCATGTCAGGTAGAGACAATGAAGAGGCTAAGGATGGAGGAACACTGAGCTGAGAGAGAGCAAAAGGAATATCTATTAGGATAGTATTTTCATGTATCTGTAACTTATTTGCTTATGGTACTTTTGTCGCATCGAGATGTTAAGATGCTTGAGTTAGTAGTTATTTTGTATGTACCTATTCTGGTTTGTTAACATCATTAATGAAATGATAACCATGTCATCTTTACCTCAAATAAAAAAAACTCAATTTATGCTTTTTTGAATATAAGATAGTAGGGAAATTGGATTATTTTACAGAATTCTTGTTGAAGATACACTTCGTAGCTCTTGATGAATGAGTGAACACTGGCTAGGGCCATCAACAAGTGCAATATACCTTTGGGAAATAACCATGGCCAGCCCTGAGTTCCCAGGGGCCCAAGGCGAACTCCCATAATGGGTCCCCCATACATTATATATATATATATATATATATATATATATATATATATATATATATATATAGACACACACACACACACACACACACACACACACACAAAACACAAATTTGCACATTGTTCGAAGTAAAATATGCAAAATATATATCATCGAATAATTGAGAAGAAAGAGCCGAAGAGGATTTTTTTTAAATGTGAGTTTCGGGTTGAGGGTAAGGGTTTCGGTTTGAATTTAAAAGTGGGTTTCGGGTTTGAGTTTCTATGATTTAAATGTGGATTTGTTTTTAAATAACTCAAATTTAAAGCCTCAAATTCAGTCAAGCCCAAACTCAAATAATTTAAACAAAATTTTAAAGGCCCCAATATTTATCTTTAGGTCCCCTAATAACAATTTTTTTATGCACAAAATATGTGGCTATATTTACAAGGGGAGTACAAATTTGGGGGGCCCAAAAATTATAAATTATCCGGAGGCCTGAGGCAGCCGCCTCACCGGTCTCAAGGGTGGGGGCAGCCCTGGAAATAACACTTCATAATGGATTATCAAGTGGCCCTACGTGAAATCAATCAACAAAACGACTTGAGGGATAAAAATACATGTTTATCTATCAAAGTAAAGAGGAATTTCAACATTGTTTTTTTCTCATCATTTGGTCCGGTCTTCAGTGTATTTCAAGGATTTGCTCGGAGCTCGAGGCATACCCTAGCACTAAGAACATCTCTTCGTATACTTATGTTGTATGCTGTATGTGATGAAACTTAAAGAATTTTAACTTGGGAGCCAAATTGAATAACCAATTTGAAATTAGGTGCTATTGATTTTTTTTTTTTAATTTTTAAAGAATGTGGAGTATCGTCACTCTATTTCATTAATAAGTACTGTAACAAAACAAGCTCATAAAATATGGGGAGAAGATAAAAGCATACAAGATAACAAAGTCCTTTAACATCTATTGGGGGATGGGAATAACATGAAAGAAAGTGTTAAGGCACAAGCAATCAAGCCTAGGGCTGAGGGGTAGGAAACTAATCTACTCTGAAGTTGGACTGATCTCAATCTCCTCATCCTCATATTGTCGTTCTAAAAGGCGCCCGAAATGCGGCCATGTGCACCTGTTGTTGTTGTCTCTGCCCAAAAGGAGATAAATGTATCGTCCAGGTTAGATTACCTGACATACTATAACTCGACCCACAAAAGTAAAAAGTGTTCCCGTCTAGCCATATAATCCAGGTTGTTGTTGCGATCACAGTATACTACGCTTCTTTCATGTTCTTCCTACATCTACTAAACCTAGGACCCACCCGTAGGTCTTCGTATGCGGATGGGTATCCTTCCGCCCCTAGGGTATTGAGGACTTCGATCCAGACCACTGTACTTCTTAAGCATTTGATTAGTAAGTGGTCTTTGGTTTCTAGGTTTGCATTGCAAAACCCGCAATTCTTTGGTCTTTGGTTTTCCCTTGCCTCAACCCTATGAACTATCGAAATCCAACTTGTCTTCTTAAGTTTCCCCGGTCTAAGGCGCAATGCCAAATAATTGATAGGAAATGATTCAACTTTGCAGTTAAGGAGTCTTGCTTGTCCCAACGCAGCATCTTACGTAAGAGCTATGAGGACAAGTAGTTGGCCCTTAGGCTGGACCATGCTTTAAAGCAACAGAGCCTATGGACCCATTACCAAAGATAAGGGTATCGTTAGTGTATTATAGGATGGAGCATCCTACCCTTGTGTGGTTGCTTTCCGACTGGTGCTATCCAATCTGCCTCATAACACTTCCTTCACATAGCATTCAGGACTTCTGGGACAATTGTGACTAGCAGAGGAGAGATCCCCTTGACGCAGTCCTCTCTTACACTGAAAAGGTCTGCCCACCAACTTGTTCCTTATTATGAAGGTTTGGCTCGTGGTAAATCAGTTGTTTATCTAGGATATCCATCTGTTACCAAAGTCATACCCCCACATAGCTTCCAAAAGCTCCAAACTACTATATTATATGCTTTTCAAAATTCACCTTTAGTACATTACTCGTAAAGTTGGAGATGTGGCATTGATGGATTGTCGTTTAGGCAATTGCAGTACAATATAGTATTATACACCTCCCTTTTGATGAAGCCAGACGATTTTGTTTATTTTTATTTATGCATATTTTAGAAATTATTTGCAAAAAGAAGAAAATTGCCAAACTAAATGCGCTCGGGGACTCAACAACTACACTCATCCTTCCCAACGGCGAGTTTAGTTATTTTATGCTTACCTATGGAACACAATGAGTCTAGTTCTAACTTTTTTGAGAAACTCGTCGTTCCCAACAACTAGTTTAGTTCAAAATTTTCAAACACGACTCACCGTTCCCAACGGCGATGTTCTTTGTACCAGACTCACTCTTGGGAATGACGACTTTACATTTTTTGAAATTTCACAGAGAGTGAAAACTCTCTGTTGGACTTGGTAAATTTTCCACAAAAAAAAAACAAAACAGAACAAAACTCCATAGAAGAGCTCGATGTTCACAAAAGCAATAGGAAATGAACTGAACTCGTTGTTGGGAATAACGAGTCTAGTATAATATGCGCGTTGTTCCCAACAAGCCCAGTACAATTTCTAAAATTCCAAATCCACTTATGTGTATTGTTTCTTATTACAATTATCGATAATAATCCCAGTTCAAGAATTTTAAGATACGAAACATAATTCCACAAATAAACAACCATCATACATACATACATAGCTCAAGACAACAAAAACTATATACAAAAACCAACAAAATTGAACTTCAAACATATAATTGGCTCCAACATCTAAAAAACAAAAAATTAATAACGATTATCACATCATCGCAAACATACACTATGTTAACATTTGTTATATGAACAACATCCCCAATTACATTAAAAAAAAAACTCAAAAAACTTAACTAAAAGATACAAAAATTAAACTCAACGTGTATCTATCATTTTTATTACGCTTTCGGTGTGCAATTGTTTTACGCTTCTTTGGAGTTGGGTTTTCTTGTAATACTTGAGATATGAGAAGCTCATCGTCATTAGGTATTCTATGTTGTTCATGCCTGTGCCCCTCATCATGTGGTTGCATCTCTTCTTGGGGTTCTGGTGGTGCAGTGGTAGGAGGCGTAGCCACACGATGGCTTGTGTGTTATGTCATAAATGCATCGAATGTTGGACCCTCGCCCACCGCATCAAGAGATCAGCTATACGGTGCTAGAATCTCGTGTGTGAACTCTTTCATAGCATCGTTCACATCGGATGCGGTATTCAACAACCATGGAGCGACACTTCTTGCAGTCTCTCATGTGTTCTCCGCCTATAAATTAGATAGTGTTATATAAACATTTGTGTGTGATATTATCTAACTATATGATATAAACAAGGATGAAGCGGATGAAATGTTTGTGTGTTAAACTAACTATAAGATACGAAATGATAAATGGAACTAACTTTATGATACGAACTATAAACGATAATCATGTGATACGAACTATACATGATAATCATGTGAAACAAACTATAAATGGAACAAACTATATGATAAAAACTATAAATGTATCATATAGTTATTATACTTTCTTACCATGGTTGCCAATGTCTTCACCTTTGATTGAAACATGGGCTGCAAAGATGAGTGGCCGGGTGATGGTTCCCTTTCTCGCGTTGGTATCAGAAGTATCACTCGGGCTGGCACAGTGGTAGAAGGTGTAATAATCAACCGTGTAATCCAGGTATACCACGCCATGTATACCTCATGCATTTGTCCATCATACGGGAGGATTTCCACTAATGATCATTTCGTTTCGGCACTCATTCCAAGAGTAGACATGAGTTCGGTGATATCTGACCCAGTCGATATCGGGAAATTGACTCATCCCTGTAATACCGTGCAATCTATTGTAATAGGTTCGTGTGGCGGGTACAACTTGTTGAAGACCGAACTGTCGGAGTTCTCGATCTACATGAGGAAGTTCTACGATGGAGAAGTGGATGAGCATTGCAGTCGCCAACCATAGATCGTTATGTTCTGTGCAACATAGCGGCAACTTCTCCAATCTCTCGGCAGTGTACAGTTCTCAAACGATGCATTCCACCAGCCACTGATCGAGCTCATCTCAGTAATATGTGAGCGGTCTATGTGGGTTATCACGGTGCATGCGGTCCCCAGCCCAATAGACATCAATAGGAACCAACCTATCGACTCTAAACACCAAAGCGCTCCACACTAGGTGTTGGCTACTTACGCACGAATGACCAATGTGTAATCGCTAACAACTCCATACTTGTAGTATCACCATCGACCTTGCTGTCTGTACATTGTTTACGAAACCATGACACAGATTCATGTATAGGACCGTCAAAGACACACTACCCCAACTAAACCGTCCGGCTCTTCTAATGTCGGCGATCAAATGCAAATACATCACTAATACTTGGTTGCCCATTGATTCGGAAATATCACACCTTCAAAAAGGTCATAAGTTGCGCTCGGGACATAGCACTGTACATGATACTCAGTTGAGTCTGGTTTCAAGTAATCATCGAACGACTTCATCAACCATAAAAGTTTAAGAGATGTACCAATAAAAGCTGATTCAGTCGGCTCCTGACCAAGGTATTCTAGAACAAGATGGAATTTATCGAAGCCCGAACTTCCAGTCATGATGACATCATCTATTGGAAGTCCAGTAATTAAGGCAACATTCTGTAAAGTCATCATCATCTCACCATGAGGTAGGTGGAATGTATGAGTCTCTGGCCGCCATCTATCGACTATAGCTGTTATAAGACCCCGAGCCAACTTCACTAACCCCATGATTGCAACTTCATAGAATCCAGCTTCCACAAACAACAGGATAATGCGATCATGTAGGGGCAACATCTTGTGCTTTCGGAATGTCAAGTCCTTCAACTCACCTCTCCATACAAAGTTCGATCGGTGAACCCATTTCGCTTGCATCCTAAGCAAGTGATGGGTCTATTTGACCGAGACCTCCAGGTGCATCCGCAGGTGCATGTGGCAGTTGGGGGACATCGATAGGGGCATCAGTAACATCCTGCATCGGAAGAAACGATCGATGGCGTCAGTAACATCCTGCATCGGAAGAAATGATAATATATATATATATATATATATATATATATATATATATATATATATATATATATATCATGGAGTTCGGACCTTTAAAAAATTGATAATGTACATTTAAAAAATCTTACCACTGCAGGAGCTTTCCCCGCTCCATTCCAGTAGGAGGACGACGTCCAGAACTACTAGGTCATGTCATTGTGAGCCTACAAAAATGCAGCATTTAAGAGCATCCACAGTCGTGTGCTATTTATGCATTAAATGCATTTTATAGCAAACGACCAGCTGCAGTCGTTTGTTATTTATGCATTTTTTGACAAAATAGCAACAGTAGATTGCTATAAATGAGAGTAGAAATAAGAGAAATGCATATTATAAAGGACACAACTTGAAAGTCTGTCCCACAAAAAAAAAAAATTTCGCTAGACGGATCTTGAAGATCTCGAGATCCGTCCGACGTCTTTTTAAAAAAAAATTGAATTGAAAATGTGTTCATATATGGGTTACCTCTAAGGGGGGCCCACAAATTTTTTTTCACTTTTAAAATGTTTTTAATTATTAAAAAAATCATAAAAATTACTTTAAAATCATGGGACGGACCTTGAAGGTCTGTCTGTACATTTTTGCTTTTTTTTTTCTCTTTCCAAAGCAACTTGTACTTCCGTCTAACATTTAAAAAAATAATTAAATACCTACGACGCAACTACACATTCCGTCTGATATTTTTTTCTCTTAAATTTCTATAAAATATCATTCGACGACTGCAGCAAACGTTAAAAAAGCTATATGTAAATGTGCAATTATGCATTTTTTCACAATCACGACTATGGATGCTCTAATTAACCCAAATGCACATACAATGCAATAAGGTGCATTTATCCTATAATGTGTTATTATTAACAATCTTTATATTCAAAAACATGTCTCCATTAACAAATGTAGGGTCACCTAAATGCAATTATCAGCTCTAAGGCAATACATCGAACACCCAATGTGCATAACCTACAATTTGATCACTTTTGCAATACATCAAACACCTTATGTGCATAACAAAAATGCATCAATTACTTAAAACCGAACACAACCCCTCTTCAACTCCTAACCCTAACCGTAACCCTACATTCAATTTAAAACATAATCCTAACCCTAACCCTAACCTAACCATATCTAAATGCATTGTATGAGTCGAATTAAAACATACCTTTCTGTGGATAATTGTGATATGAACCCGAGTGTAGTCGATAGAGATATGTTGGAGAAAGTTAAAGATTTGGACAACTGAATTTATCAATCAATAAATGTCATGCCCTGCTTCCCAAAATTTGGAAATACGAGCACATATCAAAGGCCCAGCGAATGATTTGCATTATTCATAAGTTGTAATATTCAACTCAATAATATGCAATACAATTACAACCACACATGCTATAATGAAATCACATAACATGTATAATCCATGAAATGTCTCAAAAAAAACCAACATCTGAAAGAAATAAACCTCAGGTCATCAAAGCCCAAAATACAAAGTACGATAATAACAACAATGCTGGAATTTAAAATAACATAGACGAGACAATTATTGTAGGCCAATAATTCGGCTCAAATTTCTAGAAGATTTGCTCACCAAGTCCTTCGGGCAATTCTCCTTGTGTACCTGCATGTTTATGGTCTATAGTGAGGGAAAAATGTCTGTTAGAGCAAGTCGCGGACAGTAAGTAGTAGCAAGCAATGAATAATAAAACATGACATATAAATATCGAGGAACAAAGAACTAGAACTATAACAATTGTCAATGAAAATATCAATAACAAGGCAAGGTCTATAATCAACAATTCAACGATTATTAATAACGATAAAACAAGAATCAAGTCGAAAACAATAACCAAAATCGATGCAAGTGTCACTTCCAGGTTTATCATATTTATTAATTTATCTAATGCACGTAATATTGTGTCTCAAACCACATGTTCGGTGCATACAAGAAAGTGAACATTTAGACTATAGTGGTGAACCCTACAGATCATGTACTCGGCACGTTAATCAATAATGAGAATTCACAATTAGCAATCCATAACGGTAATTTTTCCACAATACGAAATAACAATATAGGAAAACACGGGCCCCTTATCTGAGTACAGTCTTCGAGTGTTCACTGCCAAGTCGACCCTTATTACCCCAGCTTATTTTTCATTTATTAACATGAATCATGAATGTGTAATCAATGGAAAGATTATCAAGAAGCGATATCAACGAGGTATCAATGACTGTACAATGAGTGATATGTAGTGCAATGCAAGGTTTAACCAAATTTACAATTAAACAAGAAGAGTGCAAATTCTAGACAGCACGACGTTGCTGTACAAAAGATGACTTTCCCTCTGCTAAGGGAAAGAAAACGAAATTCCGTCAGGGATTCTAGAAACTAGACTCCCTGTCGGTTCTAACGCATATTCACACAATAAATTATAAACACCGTAGCTAGGTGAAAAGTTCTATTCTCTACTGGTTTCATGTTCAGGCAACATGTTAGGGTCAAATTCTTGTATATAAAAGTTGGGTGTAAAGTCACCTAAAAATCTTATAAAAATCATAATTTAGTTTCTAACAGTGTTTAGCAACAACACGCTTAATCTCAGGTCTAAATTCTTAATTTAAACTACTTTTTCAATTAATTAAACATGGTGATGTAATTTCAGACTGCATTCTGGAATTCAGACATTACTCCATGAGAATCTGGATATCTCGTAATCCGTAAGTCAGTTTACAAAACCATCAGATTTTTTGGATTCCAGACACATAGGACTATTAATAAGCACTAATTTATATTAGCTGTAACAAGGTAAAAAGTTTGGTTCTTTACCGAACTGTGATCTAACAGAGATCTAGGGTCATGTTCTTATATGCATAACGAGTTTAGAAAGTCATCAATTAATCTTATAAAAATATTAAATTGATTCCTAATCATGTCTAGTAGCAACCTATTTAATGTCATGTTCTAAATCTACTGTTAACATTTTATTTTAATTAAAAATTCATATCGATATGCTAGTAAACGACAATCTAGAAGTTAAACCTAGTAGTACTAAAAATGTGATAACTTGCAGTTTATAACTTTGAATTTAGATCCGTAAAAAGTTCTAGAAAATAGATTCAGAAGGCTATGAATTTTATTTATAAAGTTTAATCTAATTCTACCAGTAACATGGTCAAAAACTCACTACAATACAGACTAGACAGCAAAGTAGCGACATGATAAATTTTATTTAATAACAATCAAGATATACAAATCATATGTTCTATCATGAGA
Source organism: Hemerocallis citrina (assembly GCA_017893485.1). NCBI lineage: Eukaryota > Viridiplantae > Streptophyta > Magnoliopsida > Asparagales > Asphodelaceae > Hemerocallis > Hemerocallis citrina. Next base: position 233,767,168 of record CM030359.1, on the reverse strand, counting down.
GTTTATGAGCATTTATGTCCAGTATTTTGGGTGTAATTCTATGGTTAAAAAGGTAGAAACTCGTCAAATCTATGATCTAGAATTTTATTGACAATGGTCATATCAATCCAATGCATGCAACCAAAATATACTAGACTAACCTACATCTCTACACTGTAAGGTGTGGTGTATGCATATGACAACAGTAACACGGCTTATATTAGATTCAAGGATATAGCACGAAAAGAAAACTACTACTTGGTTTTGCCGATGAATCCGTATTAGTTTCTTTGAAATGTATCAAGCAAAATAGGAATAATTTGCAGAGATCAAACAATTTCTTGAACAAAAACAACGAGTTAGTTCAAGAGAGACTTGCCTTTTAGACGAAGATTTCGATTATGAAAGAATAACGAGAACGAGAGTCCCGGCGGCAACACACGGCACGGCAATAGCAAAAGACAACGGAACAACGACAACAACCGCAAAAGAACAGCGGCAACACAATTGATAGCAACGACGAAGGTGACTGCAGCGGTCGGGGATGGTGCTTGCAGCTAGTGGTCGGCGAGGGTGGAGGTCAAGGCAGTGATGGTGGAAGATGATCGGAGATGGTGATGGGGTGGTTGTCACTGCGATGAAGCGATGCTGGTTGTGGTGATGGTAGTTTCAGGGTTGTGTGGCGACGAGGAGCAACATTGGTCGGCTACGAGCAATGGCGAGGGGCTGAGGGTGGCGATGGGGGAAGCAGCGACGGGGGCTGCGATGCAGGGAGGTGAGCAGGGGCTTGGTGTTCGGTGGAAGAGGTCGATGGTTGGGGTGATGCAGGGAGGCCGAGGAGGAGTGCAGGGTGGAGAAAGACGATGGTGGAGCTGAGCGGCAGAAGTTGCAGGTGGTTGGCAGTGCCTGGGATGGAGAGCGGTGGCGCAGCGAGGAGGGCGGCACTCGGGGAAGATGGCGAGGAGGCTACGGAGGTGCTCAGTTGTGGAGTCATGCAGGCTAGTGGCGAGGGTCGTTAGGGTGGAGCGACGACAGTGGTAGTGGTGGTCCTGTGGTGGGACAGCGACGGGGAAGGAGCACGGGCTTGGAGGTGCAAGGTCGAGGGCGCTCGGGATGCTGGTCGAGGGTGAAGTTGCAGGATGGGGAGCTTGCCATTCGAGAAAGTGAACAGGGGCTGAGAAGGAAGAAGATGAGGGGGTGATTAGGAGTAATTAGTATTAAGTTAAGTAACAGAGATTAAGATTAATTAAGGAGGTTATTGGGGTAGTGGTTAGGCAGAAGATTAAGAGATTATGGAGATATTAGGGGAGATGAACATGGAGGGGGTTGGAGATACTGGGCAGTTAGCAGATAACAGGAGGATTAGGAGGATTGACCTAATCATGGGATTTTGAGGAGCCAAATATGGACTTTGTTAGGGTGGAATTGGGCTGGGCTCAACATTATATAAAATAAATAATCAGTGGGCTTTGAATAGTAAGGATTTTTTGGGTTGAACTGGGCTAAGGAATTGAGTTTAGAATTTAATGAGAAAACAATTAAGAATATAATAGATTAATTAGAATAGACAATATGCTACAATTGAATAGGGGTACAAGAACTACAGGATTCAATCTAAAAGTTGATCGACTAAAAGAATATAATTGGGTTGAAGAACACAACAAAATTATAATTAGGTAACTCAGATTACAGGAATTGAGAAAAGAAAATAATTACAAAATAAAGTATGTAAATCGGAAACGTGGGTTACAATAAATGAGGTAGAAAATGAAGATGAGAGCTACAGTTTTGGTGAAATGAACAAGCAGATGAATAAAGATAAAGAGAAGTCATTGAAATAAGAGAAGAAGTGAATGAATTCGGGTGAATAAAGTGGTGGCCACTAAACTCGCTTTTCCCAATAGCGAGAATTCATCTTCCCTCGCTGTTGGGAACAACGAGCTCTTCTTTGGAGTTTTTTTTGGAATTTTCATCAAGTTCAGCAGAGAGTTTTCACTCTCTGTAAATTTTCAAAAAGTGTATAAAAACTCTCTGTAAATTTTCAAAAAGTGTATAGTCGTCATTCCCAAAGAACCTCACCGTTGGGATTGACGAATCTTATTTGAAAATTTTCAACTAAACTCGCTGTTAGGAACGACAAGTTTCTCAAAAAATTTAGAACTAGACTCGTCATATTCCAACGATGAGTATAAAATAACTAAACTCGCGCATAAAATGACTAAACTCGCCATTGGGAACAATGAGTGTAGTTGTCGAGTCATCGAGTGCAATTAGTTTGTCATCTGCCCTTTTTTTTGCAAATAGTTTTGAAAATAGGCATAAATAAATATAAAATCAAGCCAAACTACTTCTTCCCAATTAATAGGTGATATTTTTTCAGGAACTTATTAGAGCCGATCTAAATTGAAAAAACCCTTTTGGGGAAAAAAAACTCCATTTACCTTAACATACTATTATTGTGAAGAACAAAAAAAGTTAAAGACATCAGTAAGAGCATCCACACCAACCTCTCATTTAGGTTGTCATTTTCATATTTAGCAACCAAAATGGTAAAACCTTCCACACCAACCTCTCATTTTGGTTGCCAAATTTAGAAGTGGCCATTTTTGGGGGTTAAATTTGACAAATCAAATGACATTGCCATATATCACATCACCATACTTTTTTTTTCCACCCAAATAAATAAATATATATATATATATATATATATATATATATATAATAGATATTTATGTATAATAGTGTGTGTATATATATAATATACATAAATATCTATTATATTATACATACTAATAATCTTCACGTCTTAATTTTTTTATATTTAATTTAAGTAAATTCTAAGACGTAATCTAGCATCGAACCTGAGACCTCTCTTTACTCATCATATACTCTTTACAAATTATCCCTAGTGGCATCAACTTTTATTTTATATGAGTGACACTTTTGTAAATAATTATGTCGTAAATATTATGCTAAAAAAAGTTCAGTAAATGAATGGTTGAGATTAAATGGTTGATTGTCTACAAATTAGAGATTGTCTACAAATGATAACCCCAACTCTTCCGTTATAATAGTAGAGATTATATATAATCTCTACTATATTTATTTATTTACTAGGTTTGCCCGTGCACGTGCCTACGACACGTTTCTGCGAACGATGCAACATATAAAAAGGCTTTAAAAAAATTAAATATATGCATGTCTTCGTGAAGAATGATTTATATAGATGTGTATTTAGCTGAGACATTGATGTATTCTAAATTAAGTTGTTTATTGGTTTATATCTTGCAGGGTTATTTGAAAAGAGTACTGTGAATCTATAACAATAGTGGATCAAAATCAATTGCTATGTGTGACTTAAACATAAGAGATTTCATATTTGATTTGTAGCATGTTATAAGTAGCAATTTAGTTGGTAATGCAGTTTTCGCCTCAAACTGCATGAGTTAATTCCCCGTTGTCATATTTTCATGTAGTTAACCATATATGATTTTAAAAGAGGTTAAAATAAGAGAGTGGGAGAGAGAGAGAGAGAGATAGCGTGTTGTGATGTATATGTGAAGATCTTTTGTTAAATGTGATCAGGTACAATTACATCTCCATATTAATATATTAGTATCCAGATACTGGAGAGCCTACTGCAAATTTGATCTAAAACAGGTTTGTTAGCCCCAATTTTTTATATATTTTAGTGTATGAGATATTTTACATGTTTTTTTTTAAAAAAAAATCTATAACTTACATCATTTCATATACAAAATACATAACCCCAACTATTAGGCATTTCAAATATTAAGTGAACATGAGAATTGCATATGAAAAATCATTATAATGAAAAACAAATTAATCAAGTCAAACCAATGGTCATTTCTATTGTAGAATACTAATAAAAATTTTAGTAAAAATTTTGACATATCTCCTTTAAAATATTAGCCCTTTTACAGCAAATCCTTACGGAATTCTGCTAACAATTAAAAATATAACATCACAGGCAGTTAATATCAATCCTCCCCAGGCCAATCCAAGCAACATCACACAGTCATTATATATATAAGGTTCTGGGAAAAAAATCTTGATATGATGCAAGATACAAAATAAAAACAAAAAATTGGTTTGAGCGGTGCAAAATATCAGACCCTAATTTAACTATATATATAAGGTTCTAAAAAAGAATAACTAAGTATTTAAGGTCCAAAATATATTCCTGATAACCACAACAAATGACAGTACTGATTTGCTATTCCTGATAGACATCAAAAGCACAAAATCACATCTTTTTTAGAACAGAACCGAATTAAACATTCGCATGATTTTTTTTTTTTTTTTTTAATGCATGAAGCCAAGCTGTCACCAAGCTTTCGGAATTTTTGCCTGATAATTCTTCACTATATTGGATATCCATTAAACTTGAACACATTGATCATCTTCATAATCATCTTCATAATCATACCTCATGACTTTCTTCCTGAACTCCAGGAAAAATTTCAAGAAAACCTATCGAAACAATTCCTCCCCCAAAAAAGTATAGATTAAAGTAAGCAGATTATGTATATATGTATTTTTCCTAATAACCTACCAATATATATATATGCACATTATCTCAGACTTTGTTTAAAACTTTGTTTCAGCTGTTTATCACATACAATAAAGATCAACATATGTCCGACTTTGTTTTAGTTGTTTAAAACTTTAAAGAAAACATCAGCTTTCAGAGGCCTTCTTAGCCTACATTATCTCAGACCGGCATACTGGACACCATATCCTCTTCCTGAGCCATTTATCAATGCACTACAAAACCAAACAAAGGAAAAGGAGGTCAACAGTTAGCTAGTCAAAAAACTCAACTTCACAAACAGTTTAAACAAATAATATTATAGGATTCTGTACTTCTTTATGTAACTTATGTGTGCATGGCAAATGATGGATACTGTCTCCAACTGAGGGGTTCTCCAAGCATATAGCACAAATTTCTTCACTATTTTCACTCTGCACATAACAATGAAGAACATAGTCAAGATATATTGAATGTATGCTTCAAACTGTGGAGTCCATGTGGGAAACAAATAAACATGGAATCTGCACCTGGACCAGGAAACAGAAATAATAAATATATAGAAAAAGATTTATATAGCACAAAACAGAAATCGCAGGACCAAGAAAGTTTATACAGTCTCTTTTCTCTCGGCACTCTTAGCATTTCTAATAACTTGCCTTTTTTAAAATTCGAACAGACATCTACAATATGTATAAATGTCTTATTAGCTTATATTTCTTTTAGGTTGTTGACATCTCAGACAGGTTGTATAATTATCTTAGGGAAGACAACTTCAGGGAGCTGAAGGATCCTTCTGCAACATGTCTTCAAGTGAGTACTTTAACTCTTTTTGAAAGTCTATTATTTTAAACGTGCAACAAAATCTGATATTTGATTCAGTTGAAAGTTGGCTCTCTCTCTCTCTCTCTCTCTCATTACTTCACTTGAAACTACTCATTATTTTACCTGAAACAACTGGAGGAACAACTCAATGCAGGTTGCACTGAGAAGAGTGACAATCCTGTACTAAGGAAAAAGAGGAAAATACTTCCAACTAAAAAGGCTATATCTCGGTGCTCTAATTTAAAGCAAGCTTTATCTACCAAGGTCTTTAATTGTTTACTTGTAACAATATAGATGAATTATATTTTTGGACTTTAGTGTTTCATTTGAGAATTCTTGGTAAGTTATTGTATCGGTATTCTCTGCAGAACTCTGTAGGACAACAGCTTGGGAGAACAGAAAATGATAGTCCCCTTCTGATAACTCCACAGCAGTATGCTTCTCGCAGTGCACTGATGTCAGCTATCATTGTTGCATGGTCACCAACTTTAAAGTCATATGCGGTCAATCACTTCAACTTTACAAAAAATTGCTCTATACTTGCTGTGGGTGGCAAGTCGGGTAATATTTCTTTCTGGAGAATATATGAACCTCAGTGCTATACTATTGAGCATGGCAATGTTCCTGTTGATCCAGAGCAAATTGGACTTCTTCAGGCTCATAATTCATGGATCACTGCAATTAGCTGGGTAGTAAACAAATGTTATACTTGTATGTTCTGGTTGTACCGGTACTTTAAAGAAACCATATTTCTCTACAATAAACAAATAATCATGATAAAAGAAAATTTGCATATAGGAAAAGGCATGCTTAACAATGTTATACTTATGCTAGTCATGTAAAACACAGCTGGAAACTCATTGACAAAACCTAGAGCAAAAGAAAACGACAACTAAGTAAAATACCAGTAAAATTAGTACAGAAACAAAACCAAAAAAAATTAAAAAATGGAGTAGTTTCCTTTGCATTTATTTTTGATGAATCTAGCTATGCTTTAATATTTGGACATTAAATATGTGAAAATTATGTCAACCAATTGCATACAACAACCGAAGTATTATCATTTCCACACACAAAGAAATGAAACAAAAAAATTACCGAAAGCTAGCAATCTCGATCTTCCTTATGGATTAAGGATCCTATTACCACACTTGCAATTCCAGTTCATAAGCTTGTAATTAGTGTTGTCATCACCTCTTGAATGCTCAACGCATTGTTGATGACGACGTCGGAATTACTCACTCCAGTTCTATGCTGTGGTGGAACTACAGGCACTTGAATTGGCTCACAGTGGCCACATGAAATGCACCTCCTCTCACATCTTGGTGGCATTGAACCAATCATTCTGCTGGTCACCATCACCATCTCTTTACCTTCTTCCTGCTTCATAAAAATTCATCTCAAATAAGAAACCAAACCCAAAATCTAGCAACTACCCACTACAGGATTAGAGATGGCAAGAGGATAATTGTAGCCAAAATCTCACCTTGGAAATTTCTGCATGATTTTTTTTTAAGGATAAAATCTGTGCATGAATGAAAGTTGATCCCCCTGCAAAAAGAAAAGAATATTTAAAAATAATTTATACTTTTGAAAACTCCACTGAAGTGTGATTAGTTACACATTACCCTTAATAACATGAGCAGAGCTGAAGATGAGGAGCAATATGAAAACAGAGCTATCTGCAAAAACTGGAGTAGATACGGAGAAAAGAGAAGAGCGAGGGTGAGATATATATAATAGCTCCGCGAACAAAAGCTGAAAAAAACTATATAGTTAGTTTGAGAAATTCACACTCTAATTAATTTAATGCACGGGCTACTGAAGGACCAAATGATATATGTAAATCTGTCGTTTAATTTATTCCCGTGTCGTTGTTATGAAAGAAATCTATGTTGAAGGATTATCACTCTTTCAACACCTCAACCAAAGTGATATTTTCCAATTAAATAAAAAACACATAAATAAAATTTTGAACTAAAATAAGGCTTCTAGCAAAAGATAAATCTTAAATGAGATAAAATAATAATTATGGGAACATCACTACCTTAATCAGTCTTCACAGAGCAACTCTAAACTCCCAAAAAAAATGGTGGGCAATTCCAAAAGTTCCACATTAGCATGCACAAAAGCTCAAAACCCAACGATAAAAAAATTTCTACATGAAAAATTCTAAAATAATAAGAGAAGATACCTGATTAATAGCTTGAGTATTATCAACCTTGACTTGAAGAGAAGATATTGGATATTAAGTTTACTACTAAAAGGTACAACATGAGAACATGAGAATGAGCATCAAAATTGAAATTGAAATTTACATGAGAATGAGCATCAAAATTATATCTCAAACTATCAAGTTTAACTAACCCATAACTAACCATCATGATGAGTAGTGATGGATTTTTTCCGTCCAATCTATACATGAGAATGAGCATCAAAACTGGAAATTGGAAATTGAAAACTAACCCATAACTAACCATAACTAACCATCAAATTTCAAAATTGAACTTTAATTTAACCCATGAGAATGAGCGGGGATCGGGAAAAGCTATTAGAAAAGCTAATAGAAAAGGAGTAGGTGCTGATTTCGTAGAAAACAGTTAACAAAAGAGGTAAAAAGAGCTAAAAAGCACGCGTAAGTAGCTCGAAGGTGCTTTAGCGTAATTTTTGGGTTATAATGAAATTGTTATTCGTTAATTTCTTAGCCATTTCTGCCCGACCCATTCACAATATTTAAATACACATGCTCCAAATGTCCTAATCATGTGTTTGTTTATAAAATAGCTTAACACATGTTTTTGCTTAGTGTTTTTTGAAACCTTCATTTTATTTTGATGAATGCTGCACTATATTAAAGTTCTCAGTTGATCTTTTAGATCAATGGGAAGTGTTTTTAAAGCTTGTAAGCCTTTTAGGGAATCATTAGGATAACTGTAATGTGGTTTTTGGGCAAAGTACAGATATGCTAACTTTGGTTTTATACCTCTATCTCCATTCTCCACCTAAATTAATTATCTTTTAAGCAAGAGACTTCTCTATAGACTAAATCCTATCCTTGCACGATTAACAGCTCATTTATATCTCCATTCAAAAAATCTCCACCAACAAAATAACCTACATTACAAACTATAACTGTCACATAAAAAGCACGTACCACAAATACAAACTCTTCGGATATTTCTTCTCTGAATCTGATCCTCTATAGTTTTAGCTTCAAACTCTTCAACATCAGCTTCTTTTGTAACCTACACAGCCAAAAGAAAAAGGGATCCGTTATGTGCAGAGTGAATATAAAAAAGTCCACGTACGGGCAATTTTATTATCTCAGTTGTTACAATATAACTCAATATTCCTACAATAACCATGAATGCATACCTCGCACATCCATATTATACAAACAATAACCATGAGTATTCAACACATAAATATGGAAGATATTTAGATGCAAACACACTGACAAAAGAAATTGCAACATAATTCAAACTAAACAATCAGAAGAATGCATACCTCGCACAGAACCGAGGAGTACAAAAGGCCCAGAAGGTGCTAGATGATATTCCCTGCATTTGTTTCGCACTTGACTAACAAAGATGCAAAACTGAACAGAGAACGCACCAACAACCAACAGCCATGAGCATCAGATTAAAAAAGAATTCACAATTAAAAGAACAGAGTTAATATGAACAAAAAGAATTACAATTCAGAGTTTTCTGGATGCATTATTCATGATCGAGGCATCATTTATAACAACAGAGATGATTATGTATAATATATTATATATACACCTTTGGTAGTAATCAGTATAATTACAGGAAGTAAATCAAAAACAGAAATTTGATAATTAATAACATTAACACCAACTGTTTCACTGCTGAAAATATCCAGTTAATATGTCATAACTCTTGAGGCATCTGAAAAGAAGATGTAGAATGATCACCTGTTGTAACTCAAGGAGCTGCTTCTCTATTTCTGTCACAGTTTCATGTCGATTTTCAATCTCTGCTAGGGTGTCTGTTATCTGCAAAAAAAATATATGAATAAATACTTCAAAATTCATGATCTATAAATTCAAGAGGTAAAGCAGGTAACTTTTAATACTAAACATGATTCAACTCTTGAAAAACTAACTAATGGTAATTTGTGAAATAATTAGATTTGTTAAGTAGATGCAAATCTAATACTAAACATGATTCAACCTTACAAAACAAAAACCGCAACTCAACAACAGAAGAAATCATAATTTAACAGGCTAAGATAGTTGCAAAAAATAGATCTACATAAGATTTTTTGCGTGAATTGGCCTGTGTGATGGCTAAATCAGACACTACATCTTTAGATTTTAATGAATTTCTCGTTGTGGCATTTTGCCGAATAGTTAGCAAGCGGAATTTCAATAATCCTAAAACCAGCACGAATGAGAAGGAGATACCCTGATAAAAAAATGGATTGCGCACTCCAAAACCACCAAGAATTAGAATGCAGAACTCGAAAACCCTAGCCATCATTTTCACTGCCGAAACTCTTGCCATCTCCTTCACCGTGTTGCCAAAACCCTAGCCCATCGCTCAATTAGTTTATACCTTGAAACGCATTAGAAGAGGGCAGCGCCAGGAGGTGGGGCGTCGGGGCTGGCTTCAGGAGGCGGGGCATCGAGAGAGAGAGAAGGGGAGCGGGGCGTCGAGGCTGGAGAGCGTCAACCAGCGGGGCGTCGGGAGAGATCGTCGAGGATGGCTTCACCCAGCGGGGCGTCTAGAGAGAGAGGGGGGGTTGGGAAGTGAGGAGAGAGAGAGAGAGAGCGGGGAGATATAGAGAGGGAGACAGAGAGAGAGAGAGTGGGCGGGAGAAAGAGAGAGAGAAGGGGTGTTTTTTATTTTTTTTGGGAAAAAGAGAAAGAGTGTGTGTGTGTGTTTTTGAATTTGTGGATTTTGAAATTTAGGCGGGAAAATATGTTTTGTGAGAGTAGATCTGGTCCATTGATTTTGTGATAGATTGAATGTGAGCCACTTGATAGCTTTCTTTGTGTTTTATTATATAGATTTATTTATTTACACTATATAAACTATTATACACTGTTATATATATATTTAGCAATTCAAATGGCTAGTGCATTGGAGTTACTTTAAGACCTGTATGAAATCTTTTTTTTTAGGGAAAAGGTGGAATACGGCCACCCTGTTTCATTAATAAGAGTTTAACGAAACAAACCCAGAGAACTGGGCCCAAATACAAACTACAGACATAAAATAAAACATACATGAAGCAACATGACGCGTACAAACAACAACTCCCTCCAACAACCCTGGAGGGTGGGCCGACAAACCAGCTCGGTCCAGCAAAATTGTGAGTACGTCAGTTTAGCTTCATACAGTGCCTCCACGACACATGCACACCTACCTGAAACAAGTCTGGCAGGATTGTGTCACCCGCCGCTCCCTGCATTCACCTCGCTGGGGGGACCCCATCTTTGAGCCCAAGCCCTGCAGATCGAAAACTGATCCCACGGCATACGCACAACTATCGCAACCTCCCATCAACTCCACCACTCATCCTACGAACATGCCAGCCGCTCCTACAACCGCTACCAAAGAGATAGCCGTGAAGAGGATACCTTCACCTCTCACACGATAGCACTCTTCTCCGGCGATTTCTCACCAAGTAACTATCTCGCTCACCCCACCTAACACCACCCTTCAGGAGAGAGCCGTGTAGAGGATACCTTACCTCTTTCACGCTTAAGCTCTCTCGGGCGATTTCTCACCACACAGACTTATCTCGCCTCAAACTCCCAATCCGAGGGAAGAGGCAATGCTGTCACGAGGCAGTGGCCTAAGCTGGAGGAAGCTCAATAGCCAGATAGTATGCGCTGTGGAGATTGCACCGACGACATCGTAGGACACACCCGACCAACCATACCCCAACCCCACAACCCCTCACCCCCAACATACCGACTGTACACATCACGGAGGGACCCCATCTTGGGCCCAAGCTCCACGAACGTGCAAGATAACCTAACTCCCGGCATCTTCACACGTACTACCAACCCTCACAGATCGCCATGAATGGCCCTGAGAATATGGACATGGTGGCAAGCGCGCAGAACATCTGGGCAAACATCTAGCAAATCATGGAGACCTATTCGAGTCTCACCCCTCAATCGCACAAAACTACAAGCTACCCACCCCAACCACAGCAAAAGCACTGTCCCCATGCCTAAACACTGGCCTCATGGGCAAATCAGATCTAGGTAATCGCGGGGGGGGGGGGGGGGCAAACAGACCCGCCCCATCCATGGCTCCGCCTGAGCTGCAATCGAGATCGCGCAGCTGGTCTGGAGATTCGAGGTCGCGTCGTCCATGGCCCGTCCTGGAGATTCGAGATCGTGCAGCTGGTCTGGAAATTCGAGATCGCCCCGTCCATGGCTCTGCCTGTGCTGCGATCGAGATCGCGATAGAGGTAAGGGGGGGACGATGGGGAGGGGGGCGGCAACGCTGAGGGCAAGCCGCTGCCGCCCCTAGGGGTTAGATCTAGGGTTTTGTTTTAGAGTTTTTGGGTTCGGGAGTAGGTAGGAGGAAGAAGAAGATCGGGAGTAGGTAGGTGAAAGACCCTTAGATATAGAAGGTTACTGTTCCTTTGACCTGTATGAAATCTTGCGGTTGATAGTTGATACTATTGTGTAGGCCTTATGAAATGACTCAATGAGAGAAATGATAAAATATTCAATTGCTACTTCAATTTTCATTTTAAGATTTCACTATTTTATTTAATTATCTGGGTTGTCACGTTTTGACTATTTTATTTAGATGATGAGTATTTGGGTTTTTTTCCCCAAATAAGCCTCATTTTCAATTATATTTCATTGAAAGATTTTCGCCAAACTATTTTTATGTATGGTCTTTTTTTTGACACATCAATAAAGACTGTAATTGCTAACTACGATATTTCCGTTTATGAGGCCGCATATGAGAATTGTGGTTTCTTTTCAAATATTTTTTGTTGTTGCTGCATATCTTATCCACGGTCACAATTTATTTTATTCATAATCAATGTCACAGTTGGTAATTGAGTTCGTAGTTGCGGCATCTCTTTAACATGTTCAAGAGACAGATAGAGTAGTCATTAAGTATGGAGACAGAAAGATTAGACTATCGGGTGAACATGTTAAAGAGAGGCAACAACCAGGAACTGCGGCGTACGTATAAACAGTGCCGCAATTCCTAATTACAACCTTGGTTATGAACAAAATGAACTATAGTCACATATGGGAACCGCGGCAACAATAAAAAAATATTGTAAAGAAGCTGCAGTTTTTATCTGTAGCCTCGTAAATGCAGAAGCCACAGTTAACAACTGCAGTGTTTGCTGATGTGGCGAAAAAAAAGATCTTACGTAAAAATAATTTGGTGACGATCTCCCTATAGTATATAGTTTGGAAGTGGGGCTTGTTTTAGGAAAATTTTCGTTTAGGGTTATAAGACTTTGGCTTTAATGACAACTAGTATAATGTACGTGCGATGCACGTCTAAAAAAAAGTAAAGTCATCAAATTAAATGAGTATATATTGAATAAGAAAAAAATAGTTTATATTTGAATGTTTTGATTTGGGCTACACGTGCGGTGCACATTTATATTTGTTGTATATATTTTGGACGTGTGTTATACGTGTTTATATAATTACAAAGTTAGGCTTTGTTTGTTACAAATTCCAACTCTCCCATTAAAATAGTAGAGATCATGTTAAAAGTATAATAATTAATAAATGAGAAAAGCGTTTCCCTAGCATTAAGAAATGAACCAAGTTGTTCTATGTTATTTGGCTCAGTGCTAAACTCATCCTAATATCATATTATTAGTTTTCGGTACACAGCATGTGCGTGGATCAAAGCCTTCTTGAGGGTCACCAGTTAGACTCTTGCAATCAACCAGTATAATATATTCCACGTGAACATTTAATTATTATTAGGATAATGCTACACCTACTATCAAATCTACTACCTTTTCTTTACTATCTTAGATGACACACTACTATTGGATGTTTCTACCACCTACTCTACAATAACCTCCACTAATAGTGTGCCACCTAAGATAGTGAAGAAAAAAGTAGTAGATTTGGTAGTAGGTGTAGCATTACCCTTATGAATAATGCTTCATCCACTACAAATTTCACTACCATTCTCTTCACTATCTTAGGTGGCATACTCCTATTGGAGAGTTCCCCCACCTACTCTATCTTTCCCTACCTATTGGAGTGTGCCATCTAAGTTGGTGAAGAGAAATGTAGTGAAATTGGTAGTGGATGTGGTAGTGGATGTAGCATTACTCTACCCTTATTATTAAGTTAGATTTGAAAAAATCCCCCTCAACTATATATATTTATAATAAAATATATTTCACTTATTATTTTTTTTAAAAACCCCTCAACTTCTATATCGGATCCACCAATTTTTTATTTAAAAAATCTATTATGAACTATATCAATGATACAAAAATCATCTTCGAACTCTTACTTATAATATAAAAATATCCTTGAACTTTCATTAATATTTGGAAAAAACCTCATAACTCTATACATTTTGGGGTGTGTTTTTTTAGAAAATATTTGAGGGGTATATGTTCCGAAAATATAGTTGAGGGATGTTTTATTATAAATGCATATAGCTGAGGGTGTATTTTAAAACTTAGCCTTATTATTAAACAAGTTTTTTTATTTTTTATTTTTTATTTTATTTTAAGTATGCGAATGTCAAGCTATGAATTAAAACAAACAAACTACAAAACAATGACAATAACAATACAACACTGTTAAACAAAGAAGCATAACCAGTGTCGTGGCCTTGTGAGTTTCCTGAAATCATGGAGCTTCTCTCGCCTCTCTTAAGAAACCTTTCCACAACCTTGGCCTTTCCCACCGCCTCCTCCTCCTCCTCAACCACCTCTTAACCAACCCCCGCCTTCTCCTATCCTGCTCCTTCTTCTTCCTCCCGGTCACTCACAAGCCCACATCACCATTTCCTCCATCCTCCTAGCCTCTAGTTTCTACTACCTCCAACTCCTTAACCACTAGTATCTACCTCGTCCATTCCCAGTCTCCTCACCCTTCACCCTATATCCTTTCGGATATGAGATCCTCTCATAGTGCCCATGTGCGTGTTGAGAAGGAGAAGATGCCAACTCATCCACCTCTGAGAACCCCCGGTTTTCTTCACTTTCACTGTGAGGCACCAAGTGGGCCGTCGCAGTTGTCCAAAGACACTCCTAGAGAACTTAGAGAGCAACATATCAAGGTGCATACTAGAGTTTAGAGCTTCGTTGGCGATCTGGAGGGCCGCAATCGGAGAACTATCACCATTTTCAGTGACAAGTCCTCCCGCCAGCCTTCCTTGGGTGCGATGGTTGGATTACAAGAGAGATTATCGTTCTCGGAGGTTGTTAAAAGCTACTCGACGTCTGAGGTGGATAGTCCTCCACCTCAGCCTCAGTCCTTAGTTGAAACTCTACCCCTGCATGGTCCTAAGGTGAAGGGGAAGCATGTATTCGTTGAGAAAGAAGGTTGGAAAACTAAAGCTCGCATTCCCAGTCTCAATCCCAAGGTGGAGAAGATAGACGGCCTGACGGTTCCAAAGGGCTTCAGGCGTAAAGAGAATGGTGAGCTCGAACCCAATTGCTTCAACTGTGAGAAATGGGGCCACTGGAAGGCAGATTGTTTCTATTGTAAACGAAGTGGCCAGGCTACCTCTCTACTGCCTGTACTCGCCGACCAACTCACAGTGATGAAGAGGGTTCTATTGGAAGTGGTACAGATCTTATCAAAAGAGCAATCAAAGCTTCGAAGCCTCACGGTCTTCTACTAGAGCAAGAACTGAATACTAGAGTGCAGGTAGAGAGAGCCACCTTGTATTCACAAGATATTCCCGTTGAGATTAAGGCTTGCAGTCCACCTTCGGCGGAGCTCAAGGAGGTCGTGAGGGCGACCATCGTACCCGCTGTAGAGATGGACGACTTGGGGAATCGACTACAATTTAGTGTGGTTGCTATGATAATGTTTGGGCACCCTAATGAAGGTACTATCAAGAGAGAGTTCTTATCGAGGTGGCCCAAAATGTAAGATTGGGATTGGACTATTAAACAGTTCAATAAATGGGTGTTTATCATTCCATGCTCGACAGAAGCTAGGGTACAAATGGTGCTCAGTAAGAAAGCGTTCTTCGGTGAGGGCTT
This sequence comes from Hemerocallis citrina, assembly GCA_017893485.1. Taxonomy (NCBI): domain Eukaryota; kingdom Viridiplantae; phylum Streptophyta; class Magnoliopsida; order Asparagales; family Asphodelaceae; genus Hemerocallis; species Hemerocallis citrina. The sequence continues at coordinate 233,751,597 of CM030359.1, read as the reverse complement.
TTCCGTTGCATTCTCAAGGTGGAGTCTCGACCACGGTGAATTCAAGAGGGATAAACTCGAGTCGAGATGGATTCTAATATTCAACTTTCCTGTGGAATGTTGGCATAAGGTTGGGTTCCAGAGACTTGTGCAGTCATTTGGATGGGTTGAAGAGATTGATCAAGCGACCAAATTCCTCAACAAATTCGACCTAGCTCGAATACGGGTAAGTTATCTGGCATGGAAGAATATCCCTACTGAGATCTTCACCGTCTACAAAGGAAAGACTTAAAAGGTTCATATCGCTGTCAAGGTGAAGAGATTCGTGCTGTGTGTTTTTTCGGAGGTGAAAAACTCCGACGTCGAAGAGCGTAGAGGGAGTAAGAAGATTTCCAAGGTAGAAGATGAAGCTTATCCGTTGGATGAAGTGAATCCTACGGTGGATCTGGACCCCAAGCTTAAGTCGTTGGCCACTGTTCAAGATAGAGGTGATGGTTGTGTCCAGGTGGCAAATAAGAGTACTATGCTATCGGGTACTGTAGCATTGGAGGGGAGCTCTTCATGCAAAGGCCACTCTTCTAGTGCTTCGGGAAGTGGGTGCGGCGCCACAGAGGATATCTTCTACCTACAAGGTAGCACAGCACAAGGACAGAGGTTTGGGTGGCGTCAGGGATAGGGGTTCTGATGATGGGTATGTTGCATCAATTTCCGAATCACTTAAGTCTTCTATGCAGCGTGCTTTTGTACAATTCTTGAGAGGTGATGTGAGCTCATTATCCAGAGATCAAATAGATTCTTGGGCTAGTTTACTAAGAGCCTATTCTCATGGGCCCTCTAAGCCAGTTCAAGAGTTATTCATCAATTGTGAAGACAAATTGAGATAAAGGGAGCAGGAGATGTCGTTTGCTGGGCATTTTGGTCAACTTGGAAAATTGTTATCCATTGAGGAGTTCTCTAAAGATCCCACTTTAGTCAATAAGGCGAATCTTGGAGATTTTATGCCAGGTTGGGCTAGAAAAAGGACTTTGGAGGTCGACAAAGAGAGAGACCAGGTGGAATCATGTCAACTCACTGAAGGAGTTACAGTAAATTGTGATTCCCCCAACGACAATGATCTCATTGATACATTGAAAAACATTGATGAGGACTCTCCCCTTATTTCTGCGGCTCATATTTGGGATATTGAGAGAGAGGAAAGAGCAGAAGATTCTCCCTGCAACCCCCATTTTCGTAAATAAATATTTTCCGAATATTTTATGTAATTCGATTAATTATATTTTACCTTGTGTGAAATTCATTTTGGATTCTCCATTAAAATATTTTCTAATCGAAAATTTTTATTTATTTCAAATAACAGTATATTTAAAACTTAATTTCTATTTCCATTTGATCTACTTCTTGAAACCAAATTTGCATTTTCGACATATATTATTATTATTATTATATCAATTTTACTATTATTTTTATTATCATTATTATTATTGTTATTATTATTATTACTTTTGGTTGCTTGTTAAAAACTCATTTCTGTTTGTTAATCACAATTGTGGTCATTTCAAAATAAATTCTATATTATAATGCAAATTATATTTCATTATGAATTATATATTTTATTAGTTATTTTTCTCTATTGGATTTTAAACCCAAAACCCAAATCCTTTTACTTATTGGATCACACCTTATTCAAACCCGCATCCATTAACCCAATACCCATAACCCTACTATATAAACCCTATACCCTAAAACCTAACCCTAGAACCCTAGTTCCTGTTGAAACCTAATACACAGTAGCCGCCATACCCCCATCTTCCTGTTCCATCGCCTTTCTCCTTCCCCTACCTCTTGCAGACCCCCCTTTCATTCCTCTCTCCCGCCCTTGCCCTACACTCTCCCTTTCCGTCCATCCCACCGTTGCAGCGACCTGTGCCGCGCCCTGCCTTCCGAGCGCAGCCTAATTGCCCCTCGCGGTGCCCCAGCGCTGCAGCAGCCCCGTGCTCCTCCTTCATCTCGACTCACTGCAGCAGCAGCAGCATCGCGATGCTGTGACCCCGACATCCTTGTCCCCGCTGCACCCTCCCCTGTGTGCACCCCGACGCAACATGCCTTGTCTCCCCAGCTTCCTGTCACGCCGCCTCCCGCTATGCGTCGCCTCCCTGTCGCGCTGCACGAAGGCAGCGCAACAACGCCAGTTGCCAGCAACAACCGTGGATCCTCGTGCTCCCTCCGCCAACCGCCATGGCATCTCGATAGCGTGCGCTCCCTGCTCGCCGTCGTCCTCTCATCCAGCCAGTCAGCGCGCCTCTCCTCCTGCCACCGTGCCGGCAGCCCTGTCCCACCACCGCCGTGTCCCCAGACCACTGCCACCAAACTCCGCCGTCGCCGCCCGTCGTCGTCACCCCGCTGCTACCGGTTGCCGCCTTCGCCGCCCAAAGTCGCTGCTAGAGACGCGCTTTCCCTCTCTCTGTTGTTGTGAAGAAGAAGGAGGGAAGGTGAAAAGGTTGTTCAAATCTCAGCCATTAGATCTCCTCCGATCTGATCAAGATCGTGATCATCGACCAGATCGCTCCTGGGCAACCCGATCTCACCAGATCTGATCAAATCCGATCTGAGCCGTCCATTGATCTAATCTTGATCGCCATCAACATCCGTGTTGGGATTCGTTCCCGTTATTCCTCCGTCGGATTATCGTCTAGATCCCAAGGCAAGTATCTTCTTGGACACTTCGTTTTCTAGTACAAGCCTTTCCTTGAAAATACTGCAGGTAGATTGTAAATGTGACTCCTCTTTGTTTATCGTTGACGATCTCATGTTTCGCCTTATCTATTACATGATCTAAGAGTCACAACCCTTCGTTGATACACTTTTTCACAACTAGTATAATTTCAATATATTTCATGTAAAAAGTATCTTATTTGGTTTCTGTTCTGTCTTGGCTTGCTGTTTCGACCCCGATTAAATCAGAATCTGAACTTGAGTCCTGAATATGAAACTTAGGCCCAGACGTCTAGTTTATCAGCCTTTTGATGGAATTGAATTCTGAGTTACGGTTTAGAAGATATCGCAGTTTTACTGCTACTGTGTCTATAATCGCAGATTCATAAAAACTGCTGCACCACTTTGGTTTACAATTATTTTAACTATGCTACCATTAAGTAAATGACTTGAAATATTGCATGCTGATACTGGACAACCTAGAGAATATTTTCTAATTTTCTCAGAATTAATTAATGAAGTTCAAACCTGTTTCATATGTATAAACTCAGTTTTACAAATTTTGGCTGAACACAAATCCTGTGTAGTTTGCTGTTTTGATATTAATTGCCACAACTTTAATGTAATTTAGTTATATGTGTTGGAACCGGGCAGGAGTCTAGTTTCTATTCCTTCTAACGGATCCACATTTACAATCTTGTAGCAACGGGAATCGCAGTTTTGGTGCAGCAACGTCATACTTTCCAGAATTGGAATTATCGTAGTTCTTGATAATCTTAATTTGTGTTGACCCTCGAATATGCTTTTTAATTATCTTAAAAATTTTCCATATTATTGACTTGTTTTGTACATGTTCATGCTTATTTGATGATAACAATAAATAATAAGCTGGGGTTTAAGGGAAAGACCATAGTAGTGGATAATATAGGTAAGTGTACTCAGAAGGGGGCCCGTGTCAGAAGGGGGCCCGTGTTTTCCACTTGATACATGTGTCATGAACTAGTTATATTATTATTCGATTCATGAACTAGTATATTATTTAATTCATGAACTAGTATATTATTATTCGATTTATAAACAAGTATATTATTTGATTCATGAACTAGTATATATTTGATTCATGAACTAGTATATATTTGATTCATGACTTATCTTGTTATGACTTGACACATGAACTGGTTATATGATTACTTAATTCATGAACATGGCTTGCTTGATACTTGATACCTGAGTACACCACCCTATAAACTCCACCACTAGGCCTAAATGTAACTGATTGTATGTAGCAACCATGTAGTAAAAGTATGGATGCATGAATTGCTACCTATATAGAATTAAACATTAGACTTAAGATTAACTTGTCACTTGTACACACTTGATACCCTAATTGATGCTCGTTACTTGAGACTTATTACTTGAGACTTTTTACTTGTTACTTGACACTTATACGTGATACTTGTTACTTGATGCTTGATACCATTACATGTTCACTAGTGACTTGTTCTATTACTAGTACTTGTTACCCATTCTTGTCACTTGAGTTATCTTTCTTGCTAGCTAGTTTCTTGAATCCTCCTACATGTTGCATCCCTATTATATTATGTTATACATTCTTAATTCCAATTCTTGTTCCATATTTCTTGCACTTGTTTTCATACCCGTGTACTACTTGCGGCCCTAACTTACACTAAGGGCGTTTGTCTTGTTTTTTCTATTTTTTCCCTTTTTATATTTATATATACAGACTTTAGAGAGGAATTGCCTGCTGAAATTGGTGAGCAGACGTTCTAGACTTCGCTTGGAGAAAACACTTGCTCTAAATATTTTGTTTTTTGAGTTATTTATTTCTTTTGCTACTGGAATCTTGTAGGGCTTGTAGTCCAGAAGTTTTATCTCTTGATCCAGATATGAAAATTATTTGGGATATTTATATATTTTTTTTCCAATTGTTTTCTATTGATTAATAAATTATTCATGCATGCGCGGTTGTGTATATTTTGTTATATTCTTGTTATGATGCTGAGTCGATCCTACTGCTCATGAATGATGAAAATCATTCGCTGGGCTTTGTCACGTACTCGTATTCCGTTTTTCTTTTGGGAAGCGGGGCGTGACAAGGTTTTTAGTGGTATCAGAGTCAGGTTTGGCTAATACGTTAGTTTGACTAATACATTAGACATGCTTGACTCAGTCAGGATTCACTCAACATTAAACAGGCCATGCAATCACATGAACAATTTGATAATCAACTCGATCTGGACACTAGTCTTATCCCATTCATTTTGATCCCTTCATATTCAATTATTTGATTCCTTGTTTCCTTCCATCTCTTACAGTCGTCCCGATTTGCTGATTTTATATTGGGTATGAAATTATTCTTTTCGTACCCATGTTCTTTTGATTCCGGTGCAAGCAATCTCTTATTTATGCTTGCCTCGTTGATCCCTCTTATTTCAGCTCGTGTGCCATTCATTGCTTTCCGTGCCTTGCATTCATCTTCATTTGTTGATTCATATTGTGTATCATACTAGTGTTTCTTTCCAATCTTGTTCTCCTTAAATTCCGGTGCTATCCATTCTTTTCTTTTCGCTTGGTTTGTCGATCGGCATCGGTGGATCTTCAATGACATGTTAGAGGCTTGTTTAATTCCTATGTTATTGTATATTTTTATGATATATTTATTGTGTAAATTTGCTACGCTGCATATTTATTTTCTCGTTCACATTTGCATTGTGCTTATGCATGTATTTCATTTTGTTTTCTCCCTACTTTTATAAATCATTTTAACTATTAATATTTTGTACTATTGTGTTTGATATTTATAATCTATACATCTATTTTGATATTCCATTATGTGACTTTCTACTCCATTTCTTACTTTTCTACTATTTTCATATCACGAATTTCAAAACATAACATCATACTTAAATTAAATGTCTCATATCCCTGTGCATATGGAAGATTACATCTTCCATTTCACCATTTCGGTGCAATCTAATGTCGAGATGGCAAATATGCAACTCGATGTCAATGGAGGCAAATTGCAACTGGATGTCGGGGAGGCAAAATGTGCAATCGAATATCCAGATGGCAACCTGCAACCCGATGTCGTGAAGGCAAACATGCAACTTGATATTAAGGAGACAAGATTTTCTACCTATTTTCTAATTGATATTTCAATACACAGTAGCCGCCTATACCCCCATCTTCCGGTTCCATCGCCTTCCTCCTTCCCCTACCTCTTGCAGACTCCCCCTTCATTCCTCTCTCCCACCCTCGCCCTACACTCTCCCTTTCCGTCCATCCCACCACTGCATCTACCAGTGCAGCGCCTTGCCTCCCGAGCGTAGCCCTCGCGGCGCCCCAACGCTGTAGCAGCCCCGTGCTCCTCCTTCCTCTCGACGCGCCGCAGCATCCGCATCGTGATGCTGTGACCCTGACAGCTTTGTCCCCGCTGCACCCTCTCTATGTGCACCCCGATGCAGCACCCCCTGTTTCCACTGCTTCCCATCGCACCGCCTCCCGCTGTGCACCACCTCCCTATCGCGCCGCACGAAGGCAACGCAATAGCGCCAGTTGCCAGCAACAACCGCGGATCCTCGTGCTCCCTCCACCGACCGCCGTGGCATCTCAACAGCATGCAGTCCCCGCTCGCCGTCGTCCTCTCGTCCAACCAGTCGGAGCGCCTCTCCTCTTGCATCGCACCGACAGCCCTGTCCCACCGCCGTCGTGTCCCCTGGCTGCTGCCACCAGACTCCGCCGTTACCGCCCACCGTCGTCACCCTACTGCTACCGGTCATCGCCTCTGCCGCCTACAGTTGCCGCTGGAGATGCGCTCTCCCTCTCTTTGTTGTTGTGAAAAAAAAGGAGGGAAGGTGAAAAGGTTGTTCAAATCTCAGCCATTGGATCTCCTCCGATCTGATCAAGATCATGATCATCAATCAGATCGCTCCTGGGCCACCCGATTTGATCAAATCTGATTTGAGCCGTCCGTTGGTCTGATCTTGATCTCCATCAAGATCCGTGTCGGGATCCGTTCCCAATATTCCTCTGTCAGATTATCATCTACACCCCAAGGCAAGTATCTTCATGTACACTTCGTTTTCTAGTACAAGCCTTTCGTTGAAAATACTGCAAGTAGATTGTAAATGTGACTCCTCTTTGTTTACCGTTGATGATCTCATATTTTGCCTTATCTATTACATGATCTAAGAATCACAACCCTTCGTTGATACACTTGTTCACAACTAGTATAATTTTGATACATTTCATGCAAAAAGTATCTTATTGGGTTTCTGTCCTGTCTTGGCTTGCTGTTTCGACCCCGATTAAATCAGAATCTGAACTTGAGTCCTGACTATGAAACTTAGGCCCAGACATCTAGTTTATCACCCTTTTGACGGAATCGAATTTCGAGTTACTGTTTAGGAGATATCGCAGTTTTACTGCTGCTGTGTCTATAATCGCAAATTCATAAAAACTGCTGCACCACTTTGGTTTACAATTATTTTAACTATACTAACAGTAAGTAAATGACTTGAAATTTTGCATGCTGATATTGGAAACCCTAGAGAACATTCCCTAATTTTCTCAGAATTAATTAATAAAGTTTCAAACCTGTTTCATATGTATAAACTCAATTTTACAAATTCTGGCTGAACACAAATCCTGTGTAGTTTGCTGTTTTGACATCAATTGCCACAACTTTTATGTACCTTAATTATATTCATTGAAACTGGGTAGGATTCTAGTTTCTAGGCCTTCTGACAGATCCACATTGCTATCCTGTAGCAATGGAAATTGCAGTTTTGGTACAGCAACGTCATGCTGTCCAGAATTGGAATTATCATAGTTCTTGATAATCTTAATTTGTGTTGACACTCGAATATGCTTTTTAATTATCTTAAACTTGTTCCATATTATTGATCTATTTTTCACACATTCATGCTTGTTTGATGATAATAATAAATAATAAGTCGGTGTTTAAGGAAAAGACCATTGTAGTAGACAATATAGGTAAGTGTACTCGGAAGGGGGCTCATGTTTCTCACTTGATACATGCGTCATGAACTAGTTATATTATTATTCGATTCATAAACTAGTATATTATTTAATTCATGAACTAGTATATTATTATTCGATTCATAAACAAGTATATTATTTGATTCATGAACTAGTATATATTCGATTCATGACTTATCTTGTTATGACTTGACACATGAACTAGTTATATGATTACTCGATTTATGAACATGGCTTTCTTGATACTTGATACCTGAGTACACCGTCCTATAAACTCCACCACTAGGCCTAAACGTAACTGATTGTATGTAGCAACCATATAGTAAAAGTATGGATGCATAAAGTGCTACCTATATCGAATTAAACATTATACTTAAGATTAACCTGTCACTTGTATACACTTGATACCCTACCCGAGACTTGTTACTTGAGACTTTTTACTTGTTACTTGACACTTGTACGTGTTACTTGTTACTTGATGCTTGATACCATTACATGTTTACTAGCCACTTGTTCTACTACTAGTACTTGTTACCCAATCTTGTCACTTGAGTTGTCTTTCTTGCTAGCTAGTTTCTTGAATCCCCCTACTTGTTGCATTCCTATTATATTATTTTATACATTTTTTATTCTAAAATCTTTTTCCATATTTCTTGCACTTGTTTTCATATCCTTGCTTGTACTACTTGCGGCCCTAACTTGCACTAAGAGCGTTTGTCTTGTTTTCTCTATATTTTTTCCTTTTTATATTTATGTATACAGACTTTGGGGATGAATTTCCTGTTGGAATTGGTGAGCAGACGTTCTAGACTTCGCTTGGAGAAAAAGTTTGCTCTAAATATATAGTTTTTTGAGTTATTTTTTTTTCTTTTGCTACTTGAATCTTGTAACGGGCTTGTAGTCCCAAAGTTTTATCTCTTGATCCAGATCTGAAAATTATTTGGGATATCTATATTTTGTTTCAATTATTTTCTGTTGATTAATAAATTATTCTTGCATGCATGGTTGTGTTATTATGTTATATTCTTGTTATGATGCTGAGTCGATCCTACAGCTCATGAATGATGAAAATCATTCACTGGGCTTTGTCACGTACTCGTATTTCGTATTCCTTTTGGGAAGCGGGGCGTGACACTCCCATTGTCAGACAAGTCATCACTGGCAAAGGAAAAGGGAAGGAGATGACTTTCGAGGATCTCAGGCGCAGCTCTAGGCAAAAGGAAAGACACGAAGAATGCCTTATCTCTAAAGATGATCTGATTGCATCAACAGTCAAAATGAAAGTTCCCGTTTCAGCCTTGGCAGGTGAGTCTATTTATAATTCTACTATTATAGATTTTATTCCTGATTCCTTGTTAATTAATTTAGCCAATGTTTGTCGAGTTAATATAGTTGTGAAGGTTCTTCTCAATTAGAGTGTGCTAAGAGAATTAGAGATTGGGTTAAGAGCCCCATTGGTTTTTGATAGACTAAGCTCTTGAGAGATTTATCCATTGTTTTATAAAGGTATACGCCTCCTGAAATGTTAGAGGTTTGAATTGTAGTAAGAAACGGAGGAAAGTCAAGGAAATGTTGTCCTATCATCGTCCTTCGGTGCTAGGACTTTGTGAGACTAAGATGGAAAATCCATCTTCTGAGATTCTTGGCAGGCTGGTCCCTAGCAATAAATGGGATTGGTGCTCCAAGCCTTCCCTGGTCAGTCCAGGGGCATCAGTGTAGGTTATAATGCAGATCTCTTTCAATGCCTTGAGTTCTGGATTGGTAATTTTTCTGTGTCTGTCAAACTTAGAGCTAAGAGTGAGGATTTTTTTCATATCTTTACTATGGTCTACGGTCCCATTGGGGCGGGTGAACGAGCCCAATTTTGGGACAAACTGTATGCTATCCATAATAGGTGGGCAGACGCATGGATTTTTTTTGGGGGGGGGGACTTTAATATTACACGGTACACTGACGATCACCTAGGTCAGGGGAATAGCCAGACTGAGAGATCCAACTTTAACCTGGTTGTCAATCAGTTAGAGTTGAGGGAAATTCATTTTTTCGATCGTAAATTCACTTGGTTTAATATGCAAGATATACCCATTCTTGCTAAATTAGACTGCATGCAACAAAAGATTTTGTGTCTAAGGAATGAGAATTACACTTTCCCCTTGCCTCAACTAGATTTGCCCTTCGGAGTACATCTGATCATGTGCTGCTAATTCTCTCCTCGGGTGGAGAGCCTCGTAGAAGGGCTAGGACTTTTTCTTTCGAAAAGGCTTGGCTTCGTAACGATAACCTTCGATCCATTATTTCTAATTCTTGGGAGGCTCCTGTAGAGAGGAGGATGGGATTTCCATGGGATGTTGTGTCTACTTGGAACTTCAAGATCTATAGACTTAGAAGTTCGCTTAGACGATGGGCAGCAGAAGAGGGAAGACAAGTCAATTGTGAGAAGGAGCATATTATTGAGCATATTCATGATCTAGAACTGTTTGAGGAGGAGAGAAGCCTAGATAGGGAGGAACTTACTGACCTTCATAAGTCTGGAGAAGCTCTAGACATCATCTTCCAAAAAGAAGATGATTATTGGAGGCAAAGGTCGCGTGACCAACGGCTATTAGAGGGGGATGTTAACACAGCATTCTTTCATAGGATAGCCAATGGTCGGAGAAGATCCAACTTCATTTCCGGCCTCAATATTGAGGATAGGTGGGTAACGGACCATCACTCGGTGGCTTCCCATATTGAGAATCACTTCTGTCAGCTTTTAGGATGTTCAAGGGATCCCCTTTATTCTCTTGATGTGGCCTTCTGGTCCTGACCGCATATCTCAGGTTTGGAAGCTCTTGAAAAACCCTTTGAGATGAGTGAGATTCACAGTGCTGTTAAAGACTTAGGTCAGGACAAAGCGCCTGGTCCAGACGGGTTCCCAGTCTTTTTTTTACATGGCCTTTTGGGATATTATCAAAGGTGATTTGGTTAGCATCTTTGAGGAGTTGTTTGAGAATTGTGTATAGATCGAGCGTCTCAACTATGTGTCTATTGTTTTAATTCCCAAAATTGAGAATATTAAAGAGATGGGTAATTTTAGACCAATTAGCCTTCTAAATTCCTCATTCAAAATTATCACTAAAATTTTGGCCAATAGACTGAATCCGTGGCTAAACACTATTATTCACCCAGCCCAAAGCGGATTCATTCATGAGAAAGACATTTTAGATAGCATTGCAATAGCACACGAGACCATTTTCCAATGTGATCGAGATAGAGAAGAGTGTTTCTTACTTAAACTTGACTTCGAAAAGACTTATGACACTGTGGAATGGGATAGTGTTATAGAGGTCCTATAAACTAGAGGGTTTGGCCCTAGATGGATAGGATGGGTTGACTTGTGCATCAGGGATGGTAAATCTTCTGTGTTGATCAACGGTTCCTCTAGTAACATTATCATGTGCAAACGAGGTCTCAGACAGGGAGATCCTTTATCCCCGCTTTTGTTCACTTTGGTTGCTGATGTCCTCTCAGAAATGATTCAACATTGTTCTAATCAGGACCTCCTTCGAGGTATTGGATGTTTGGATGGCATCCGTGGCATTCCCATCCTCCAATATTCTGATGACACACTCCTTTTTGGGAGGAACGAGATTAATGAGGTCCTCATTTTCAAGGGCATCTTACTCTTCTATGAGGCTTGGTGTGGGTTGAGGGTTAATTTTGAGAAGAACAATCTCATAGGTCTGGGTAGATGCGATGAGATCGCTCCAACGCTTTTGTCAAATGTTCTGGATTGTAAAGTGGGAAAGTTTCCTATTAAATATTTGGGAGTTCCTTTCCAACCAGGTAAACTCAAACGAAGCAATTGGAACGTACTCATTGAGAGAACTGATAAACTTCTTCCTGGATGGAAGAAGAAACATCTCTCGCTTGGGGGCAGAATCACTCTCATTAATGCTGTTTTATCAAATCTTCCTATCTACTGGATGTCAATCTATGAATTCCCTACATGGGTTATCAATAAGATTGATAAAATTCGAAAGTTCCGAGGAGGGGAGAGGACTACCCATAGTAAAATGGAGCATTGTTTGCAGAAGAAAAGAGTTTAGAGGGTTGGGGATCCTTAATCTTAGAGAGATGAACCGTGCCTTATTATGTAAATGGTGGTGGAAAATCCATTCGAGTCGCTCCACTACTCAAGATTGGGCGAGCTATCGGAGAAGGAGACGTTTCAAGTTTGGGGGGGACAACACCGTAGATGTATTTCCCCAGTTTGGAAAGGGATCAACAAAGTGGGTGAGTTATTCCATTACCACTCGCCTAGTAGGGTGGGGAATGGAGAAAACACCAGATTTTGGCTTGATGTTTGGATTGGTCCCAACACATTGGCATCAATTTCTCCTGAGCTATTTGAGGTTGCTCTCAATAAGTATGCCTTAGTTGCAGACTATTGGGTCAGGTCTTCTTGGCACATTAGATTGTCTCCTTTTAGTGTGGATAACCATGATATCAGTTGTTCCCCTTTATACACATTTTTAGAGGATAGGGCACATATGGATATGAACTTTCAGGATTAGCGGGGGTTGCATCTAGCTACCAATGGACTTTTCTCGATCAATTCTTTGTATATTTCCCTCTGTGATGGGGGAATGAGAAGCGCTGAGAACAAAGTTATTTGGAATACGAGCGCTCCACATAAGGTCCAGGCATTCATGTGGTTGGTTCTCAATGAATCAATCTTCTAATAAGAGATTGATCGTAGAGACATCGTGTCCCAGATGTGGAAACTTGCTTGAAACCATCAATCATCTCTTTCTTGATTGTGTATATAGTAAGCGAATTTGAGAGTTCCTTCTTTTGGGTTTCGGCCTCAATAGTTATCCCCGATGCGTTTCTCATTTATGGGGACAATTTAGAGATCGTGTGGTGGGTCGTGAGAGACTTAGGGATTAGGATTGTTTAGTTGCAGCTTCTTTATGGGTCATTTGGCTCGACAAAAATGATTTGTGTTTTAGAAATCAATCTTGTAACTTCATACAATTTATTCACAAAACCTTCTCACTCACTTCTTCTTGGATTTCCATTCCATGTGCTAGAAAGAAAGCACGTAAGGGACCTTTGTTCCCTACAGAGGATGGTGTAACAGGTTATGGAAACTATTGACCAGTCGTTGTCTTAGCTTCGGGCTTCACTGCTTGACGGAGAGCAGTGTCGAAGGTTACTTATCACTTTTGGGTTGATGCAAGGGGGTAATGTCTTCATTGATTGTATACCCATTTGTATTTGAAGACTAGGTGTAGTTTGAGTTATTTTAAGTTATTTTGAATCCTTTTGTTACTTGGATGTATTTTTGATGTAACTATTTTGAGCTATTTATATGATTTCAGATGGCAACTCTCATGGCATCTTTATCTCAAAAAAATAAAAAAAATAAAAAAATAAAAAATACAAAAAAAAACACAACACTGTTGAACCCCCTTCAGTATCCTCATCGACAAGAGTTAGAAGCTCTGCATTAATAACTCCAATCCAAGAAAAATTTCCAAATACTACCACGTCCTTTCTTCGCCGCAAACGCGAACATTACTTTTGATGTGGGTGAAAATTGCATCTAATCAGGGCCTAACAATTTCTACACGAATCCCAAAGTTTCTAAGGGTGAAACAGTAATTTCAAGACAGCTACATGCCCACAACCTGAATATCCTCCACCCACAGGCCCACAATCTCGGCTATGCTCATGAGTGAGGCTGGTTTGTAGTCCAATTAGGAAAGATTGACGAGCTAATCATGGCTAACAATTGAATCTCCAAAATATGGAGATATTAACAGATTAAATCTCTTAATTATAAGAATCTTCCAAATTAGCTAGATAGTTTTCTAAACCTGCTCTATCTCAGGAGTATATACTTAGTCATTTTTTTAACATACTATCATGTATCCAAACCTTTAACGGATAGTGAATTGAATATGGACCAAACCCGTTCATACTCTACTTCTTTTGACCCATTCATCAATTTCTGATTGGAAAAAAAATTGTGGTGTTCATGTGTGTACTTTGGAAGATGTACATGTTCTTCAGAGACTTCATGAAGCTTTTTAAATATATCATGTGTAAATTTATAAATTCATTAATTTCTTCAAATTTTCTTTTTTTTATTATCAAGTCATTCACTTGTCTTCCTAATTTAGTTTTGTTAGTAGTTATGCATTTCGAGCTCTTCTTTTTCATATTTTTTAAAGTTATTTTATTATAACAATCATTTAACTTAATCATCTGAAAATGATTTCTTTCTGGAGACTTATGCTTAATAGTCATCATTTATTCGGAACTTTTTTGAAGTCGGCCGTATATCCTAAGTGCAAAAGATAGTTTTATTGGTCTTCTATGTAACATATATTGGATGTGCTCATAAAGATAGTTGTAATGAAAAATGAAAACCCTATATATATATATATATATATATATATATATATATATATATATATATATATATATATATATATATATATATATATATATTAAAGGTTAAAGATGGGATAACGTCACCCTGTTTCATTAATAAGAGATTAATAAAACAACCTCGGCGTACCGGGGGAAATACAAAAGTAAGGTGCAGAAAATAAAACATAACCCCCCAATAATACCCTGGAGGGTGGGTCTAACCACACATACACAAGTACAGCCAAAAGTACAATAGATCGAAACAAAATACAAAGTAGAGGTAGCTGCGGACTGTGGAAATCCAATTGTATCTTGTTCCATGTGAGTATAAAGGGTGCCTACCCCTCAGTCCAGTGTCGGTCCAAGCTCGACCTCCTCATCATCAAATTCCTCCACCTGGAAGACTCTGGCAATCCTCTCTCGTGTTCCTGTGACAGCAGCTGTGGCCCAAAAGAAAATAAGATGCATGATATGAGTAAGGTTACCAGAAATACTATTACAAGAAGCACAAAATAGAAATTATTTCTGTCTAGCCATAACACCCAAGTAGTTGCCGCAATGGCTATGTACCAAGCATCATTTATTTCGTGGCGAACCGAGACAAATTTGGGGCCAACCCACAAATTCTCGTATTCGCAGGGGTAGTCACATGTCCCTAAGGCCCGTAGTACCTCTACCATAGTTGCCCTACTCCTTTGGCAGTGAATAAAAAGAAGATTTAGATTCTCCGTATGTAAGTTACAGAATCCACAGTTGGTCGCTATCTGGGGTTGTCTTTTGGCAAGGTTCTCTCTGGTGAGGATTACATTATTGAGCACTAACCAGAGGAAGACCCTGACTTTAAGGGGTGTTTTGACTTTTCATAACACCTATGCCCAACTGGGTCTACATCCTCGATAGTGAATGTGATGATACAGAGACCTAATAGTGAAAGCTCCGTTGGTCTCTAGCCCCCAGCACATCTAATCTGGGCCTTGAGCACACATCGTCCTGTTCCGCATAATGTGCATTTGCAGCTCATTCAGTCGCTGATGTAACCCTGGGCTAAGAGGTCATCGAAAATACGGTTTCCAATTGCCCCTCTTCCATGTCTCGGCCACAGATACATTCGGGCGAGTCGTTTTCTCATACAAATCTGGGAAAGTCTCTTTAAGGGTATGTGCACCATACCATTTGTCCCACCAGAATCTGGTGGACCGTCCATTACCAATAGTCGATGTAACTGCTGAGTTGAAAGGCCCGCTTGCTTTGGTAATCCCTTTCCAGAAGCAAGAAACTCTAGACCCTACCCGGAAGCCTAAATTTCTCGTACCTTTCCCCCGAAGGTATGGTTGAATAAAATCCTGCCATCCTTCCCCACTGTGGTGGAAGACCTTCCACCACCATTTTTCCAGTAGGGCAAGGTTCATATCTCTTAAGACAATGATGCCTAGCCCTCCATGTTTCTTCTTCATGCATGCAATACCCCACTTGATCAGGTGGTATCCCCCCTATTCGAGTCCACCCATTTCTAGAGAAATCACTTTCGGATTCGGTCGATTCTTTGGATAACCCATTTAGGCAGCTCAAAAAACGACATGTAGTAAATCGGCAGATTAGACAATACCGAGTTGATAAGTGCCACTCTGCCCCCGATGGAAAGCGATTTTCCTTTCCATCCCAACAATCTGTCCTCCACCCTGTTTATGATAGGTAGCCAATCCGTCTTAGTAAGCTTCCCTGGTCTGAGCGGGAGCCCTAAATATTTGATTGGAAACTCGTCTGTCATAAAGTTTAGTATGGTAGCATGGTTTTGTGCTTGTACATCGGAAAGCGCAATTGGAATCAAAACACTCTTGTGAAAATTGATCCTGAGACCTGAACAGACTTCAAAATAGTAGAGGGCTTCTTTAAAGTAGACTGTTTCTGACATGTTCCCGTTACCAAAGAGTAGGGTGTCATCAGCATACTAAGAATCGTGCATCCTTGGTTAGAGGTGTTGCTAGCCACGGACTTTATCCAACATTTTCTCCGAAAGTTATCTAGCATGCCCCTCAGTACATCCGCTATGATAGTGAATAAAAGAGGTGACAGCGGATCCCCCTGTCGGAGTCCCTTCTTGCAAGAAAACGGTAGACCCTGCCACTTATTAACCGAGATTGCCGTTTTACTAGTGTATAAACATTGCTTGATCCACCTAATCCATTTAACCCCGAAGCCTCTCCCTCTGAGAGCTTCCAGAAGGCAATCCCAGTCGAAAGAGTCATATGCTTTCTCAAAGTCCAGTTTGAGGAGGAAATTCTTAGACTGGCTCGTATGGCAGTGGTGGATAACTTGTTCTGCGGTGGCTACACAGTCTAGGATACATCTGCCCTTGATGAAACCAGTCTGGGTGTGGCTAATTTAACTGTCTATTATGCTTCCCAGGCGGATGGCCAGGACCTTTGTGATGATCTTAACCGAGCAGTTTATGAGTCTAATCGGTCTAAAATCCCCCACCCGCGTAGACTCCACCCATTTAGGTATTAGAACTACTTTCGCAAATTTGAACATGCCTAATCTGAGATTGTTGTGGAAGAATTCATCCATCAAAGCCATAATGTCCCCTTTTATTTCTTCTCAAAAAACTTGGAAAAACATCATTGGGAAGCCGTATGGCCCAGGCGACTTGTCTGCTCCCATTTGATTGATGGCCTTTTCTACTTCCGATTCTGAGAAGGGTGCTTCCAATGTGGACAGCGAATGAGCTGACTCGTTCTGGCAGCCCTGCCAGAAATCGTCCCTAAGTGGGATCTTGAAGTCATTCTTCTTTCCAAAGAGGCCCCTGTAGTGAACTTGAAAGGTTTTGTAAATCACATTTTCGTCCTGGGATGTTTCCATTTTTGTTTGTATTGATAGGATTAGATTGGATCTACGTCTTATGCTTGCCACTCGATGAAAGAAGGCCGTATTCGCATCTCCCTCTTTAAGCCACAAAATCCTCGACCTTTGTTGTCATTTGATCTCCTCCAGCTTATAAAGATTGGCAATATTTTCTCAGAGCTCTAGAAGCATGTTTCTTTCATCTTGTGACAGGACTCGTTTCTTCCAATCTCTCTAGCTCATCAATTCCTTCCAAAAATGAGTCTTTTGATGCCAGATAGTCGAGAATCTAGATCGGTTCCATCTACTAGCCTCTTTCGCAATCTGCAAATTTTTTTACACCAACGGGTCGCAGCGTCCGATCCAGTGGTTGGGAGTGCCCAGTTTTCCATCACCATGTGGTGAAATCTCTAGATTTCTAGCCACGCCTTTTCAAATCTGAACTTCCTTGGTCTTTGAACTCCTTGTACCCCAGCATCAAGTAGGACCAGGGTATGATCCGACGTACGTCTAGGAATAGATTTAGCGGTTGCCAATGTAGAACCCCGCATTTTCAAACATTATTTTATATATTTGAAAATGTATTTAAAATTGATTTTTGGAGATTTAATTAATATTTTCTAAAAGATTTATCTTTTTACACGTGCAAAACACGTGCAAATGACTTTTGAGAAGTTTGAAAGTTAAATTTTCTTTATGAAAAATCATCATTTAATATTAGGGATTTATTTAGTATTTTTCCAGATTTTTTTGAAATTAATTGGAATTATTTGCAATTTTTGAGAAAAGAAGGACCTTTTTGCAAATTTGACATTTTTAGGGGGTAAAGTGCAAAATGTACATTCTGGACATTTTGAACAGTATTGATTGAGATTTGGGATGTATATTTTCTTTTAAATCCAAATTTAAATGAGTTTTGATGGAATTTCCAAAGATAGAATTATATATGTAAATTGTATTTTGGAAAAGATTGTTTTGCAAAAGTGTCGGTAAAACCCTAATATTCAATCCGGGATATTTAAGAGAAATTTTCTCTAGCCGTCATTGCTACAATATACAGAATTCGAGATCTTGTTTTGATGGATAAATGCAATTTTGGATCTAGCAAAAAGGGAAGAACTTTTCGTGAACTTTTCTCAATTTAAAAGGTGAGTGACTTGGTCTTTGTTTTGTTTTGATTTTATGAATGACATTGTGTATTCTGTTTTTTTGGTGAATGATCTATATTTGTCTTATTGTTGATCTAAGGATGCAAGTGGTATGATGTTAGATTTGATGTTGTGAATGTTATAGATCTAGTATTGTGGTACGATTCATATGAATGAATGATTGTTGTTTATACCATGTTGAAAAATCTAAGAACGATTAGTAGATCTTGTTCATAACACCATATTATTAGGATTTGAGTATGATTTTGATCGGATGAGGAACACCTGGATCTTATATATATATTGTAAATCAGATTTGATTTAGTGTTGTGGAAGAATTTTAATCTTGTGAAACCCTAATGAAGGAATTAGAGATCTAGAACATGAGAACTTGGGTTTTGACATACTTGAGGCTTTGAGTAATATATCCTTATTGAAGATCATTTGGCCTGTTTACGAACTATTTTTCTTGAACAATGAATCGATAGAAAACCTCAGTTTTGAATATTTTAACCAGACCTAAATTTTGAAATCTGTAGGCCGACAGTCGACTGGCCTACCGTGCAGTCGACTGGTACGAGCCTGACGCTGTATTTTTAGAATCTTTGAAATAGTCGTTCTGGACAGTCGACCTAGCTCATAGGCAGTCGACTGGTTCGCTGAGGAAATTATTTTTGTAAAAATTATTAGTCTTTCTGGACAGTCGACCTATGATTCCTTTAAGTCGACTTGTATACTTAGAATAATTTTGAGAAGATTATTGGAATTTACCTCGGGTAAGTCG
The DNA here is from genome assembly GCA_017893485.1 of Hemerocallis citrina. Classification (NCBI taxonomy): domain Eukaryota; kingdom Viridiplantae; phylum Streptophyta; class Magnoliopsida; order Asparagales; family Asphodelaceae; genus Hemerocallis; species Hemerocallis citrina. The sequence continues at coordinate 233,732,688 of CM030359.1, read as the reverse complement.
ACTGATTCCTTTTCTTAAGTCGACTTATATGACTTAGTTTATTTTGTTAAATTTTGGATATTTGTCCTTCTGGACAGTCGACTTACCACAGTATAAGTCGACTGGTACCGATGGAATTTTGTACCTTGAGTGTTACTTGAGTGTTTAGTTCTCAGATAATTCAGCCTATACCTTGTTTTCAGTTAAGCTTTTGATTTTGAGACATTCAGTTCAGTATTTGACTTAAGACATTCAGTTGAGCCACTTTGTTTAGTGGAACTTTGGTTTAGACTTTTGAGTTTGAGTCTCTAGAGGTGTGTGACCCTAGTATACTGGTGTTGAGTTGTTTTGTTGAGGCCCGATGAGGCATTTCAGTTATTCAGTTTTGAGTTTAGGCCGGTAGGGTACACCACTCTAGGAGATTCGTTAAGTAATTAATTGACCCAAATAATAAGGACAGGCACTAGTGGTGATATGATGAACGGGAACATGGGTTATGCACCTCAGTATGGCTTTAGATGTGGGATTTAATCTCCAGAATTATCCAAGTGACTATCTTGAGATGTGGGATGATCTCCGGAATTATCCAGGTAAAATGCCTGAGATGTGGGATCTATCTCCGAAATTATCCAAGTGGTTTGCTTGAGATGTGGGATTGGTCTCCGGAATTATCAAAGTCGAGGCGACGCACATGTGGTATTCATGTGGTGATGTGTCTATGTTTAGATGTGGGATGATCTCCGGAATTATCCAGGTAAAATGCCTGAGATGTGGGATCTATCTCCGGAATTATCAAGCATGGGCTAATTCTCATAGTTTATCTTTATCTCGTAGTAGTCATCGTGTTAGGATTAGTTGCATAGCGGGGATTGAACCCTATGAAGTGAAGACGTTAAGGGCTTGCACCGGACCTATGTAGAATGGGATGCATAGACTCCGACAAGTACGCATTAGAGAGTCCGCATATAGAATTGTGTGTTTTCTTAACTTAGTATTATGCATGTGGTTTTCTCGGTTTTCTACACTTAACACTTGGTTGGTATCACTTGTTGTTACATTTCTTGCTATCTCACATTTTATGTACTTTGATTCACTATATGTTACTTATGAATCCATGCTTAAGTTTTATTTATGTTGTTTGTTGTCTCTCACACCATTTATGGCTGACCCCTTTAGTTTGGGGGTTAGGGATTCTCTCTAGCCTCACATGTTGCAGGTTAATGCTTAGAGTTGAAGATGGAATGCTTAAGTTGGTTTTGAGATATATTTGACTCATAAGGGATTTGTGTAAATTTGTAATAGCAGTGTTGAGACAAATGTGTATTGTAAATAAAGAAAAGATTGAGTTGAGTTTGTTTGATTTTCGCTGTGATTTGTAAAAGTTTATTGTAATCAAAGTTGAAAATTTTAGTGGTGTTGGTTATGTTTAATATTATATTGAAGTGGATCATTGGGAATGTGCCACGTATTTTCTAAGATATCTTATTAGAAATTCGGGGCGCTACAGCCAACGAGAATTTAGCCTCCCAATCCATCGATACCAGTATCCTATCAAATTTGGCCATAATCGGGGACGCTTGCATGTTTGACCAGGTAAAAAGTCTGTCATTGATTGGGATATCGATCAGCTCTAGCTCCGTGATTACTCTATTGAAGTCTTCTCTGTGTCTGTCGCTCGAGCCTCTGCCCCTGTGCTCGAAGGAAAATCTAGTAATATTGAAATCTCCCCCAACGATCCAAGCTCCCGACCATCTTTGTCGAATATCGATAAGCTCTTGCTAAAAAGCATCTCAATCTGTGGCTACGTTCGGCCCATAAACGACAGTAATCGTTTGCACCCAATTGTCAGATCGTTGCCTCGGTCGGATAGTCAGGGAGTACGTTCCACTGTATTCCTCAAAACAAGTGAAAATATCTGGTTTGAACCCAATAGCAATTTCCCCCGAGGCTCCTGAGGATGGTCGTAGTACCCATTCCTTGATTCTGTTGCCCCCTACTCTTTTGAGTTTACACCTGTGCATGAGCTTGGTCTCCTGTAACCCTACCACCTCCGCCTTGGAGTTCATAATGACGTCCCTAACCATATCTCTCTTCCCCTACCCCTCAACCCCCTAACGTTCCGGAATAGTGTATTCATCGGGGAACCGTTTGTAGGTTGATCGTGGGTGTGGGATGGGTGTCTTCCTCGAAGACCTCCGTCAACCTAGAGGAGGATCCCAGGTCTTTCTGATTGCTAGTCGTAGCCCGTTCAGTTTTCCAACTCCTAATTTTATTGCGCAGTAGAGCATTACGATCTATGTCACATACCTCTAAGCCACAAGTTTGAGCTAGGATAAAAACATCAAAATCTGACTTTAAATTTAATATAGATGCTAAAAAACTTCTCGTACCTCCGTCATCGAACTTTGTAGCTTTGGCCGCCGCAGCTACCTCCAGATAGTCATCCAGGGACTCCACATGAGCCCTCTTAGGTATCTGCTGTACCCTGAATCCAACTGCCCTACTTGACGTTCCAGAACTATAGCCAGGCACTGATTCTGGAAAAGTGGATAGGACCATCTCTGGAGAGATGTCTCTCTGTGTGTCCGCCACACATTCAAGATCCTCTGACTCCTCATCCGTAAATGAGAACTCCTCGTCTAAATTTAAGTGCCCTTCCATGTCTTCATCGCTAACTACGTATTCTGTAGTTGCAACCTTGGGAGGAGCTTCTATAGTATACCCCTCTGTAGGCCTGCTATTCGCCACTTGCCGCTGCTCATTGTGACTAACCGTAGTCTCAGATGGCCCAACAACAATATAATGCATCTTGGGCCCCTCTTTGGGCCTAATAACATTCTTATATAACCCCTCCCGTACACTACTCTCATCTACAAGGGAGTCGGTTATATGCGTTTGTCCTCCGCGAGCTAACACACCGCTCTTCTCGTGTTCTGTGCCTACCGCTAGCGATAGTGGGGCACGTGGCTCTACCTGAGTGGCTGGCTCTGTGCTCGAAGCATAGAGTGTAGAATCGATGCGTTGAAAGCATCTTTATCTCTTCCTCCGCTTTCTTCTTCGTTGCAGTTACCAGCTCCATGTCCTTTTTTCCTTCTTTGGGCTTTCCTCTTTTCGAGCGCTAAAGCCTCAACGCCTATGTCTTTCTCAATTTGGGCAGAGCCACTGTCAAGGTTCCGTCCTTTGTTCGTCTTGTATCCCAACTTGGCATGCTCCCCTCTCGACCTTGGACCCAATACCACCAACTCTTGCGCCTTTGGGTTTTGACTATGCATGTCATCTTGCATGTCGATTTCCAGGTCGCTTTTGCCCTTTTTGGCCCTTTCGCAGTCTGTCTCCCCTCTGTGCTCCTCTCGCAGCACCTGCTCTTTCTCCTTTACCGAACGACTTTGCATGTTTTTTTGCATGTCGACAAGCAAGGTGCTTTTGCCTTTTGCAGCTCTTACACAGCCTCTCTCCCCTCTGTGCTCCTCTCGCCTGGCCTCCCCACTAACTCCACCAACTTCGATGCGTAGGCTTCTATTTTTGGGTTTCTTTTGACCCTCTTTTTGGTGGGTCGCCTCTGTGACTACCAAACTTTCCACATCTAGAAGTGATTGTAGATTTGAATTCCAAGCATCTGGGCCATTGGATATGTTGGTCGAAACTCGTTCTCGACCAACTTTGATCGGAGACTCCTTCCTCGGTACTGATCCCTCCGCCACCTGATCCTGGCGCCGCTCCTTTCCTCTCGCCTCTTTGATGAGCTTCCTATGCGCTCGCTCGACCTCATGAGCCCCATCGATGGTCAAGTCCCTATTTGGGAAAATAACTTGTACGTACGAGCGGCCATCTCTGAGAGCTGTGGGGGGAGTGGGGGATGTGATGGCCGATCTCTCTGACTCTGATTCTGCTCGTTTGTCGAGCACGAATCGAATGAGGTATGATTCGTCTAAGGAATAGACTTTGGCAAAGCGTGGCATCAACGAGATGTCAGCGCTCCTGATAAGAATCCTAGCTGATACTATTTCGGAGCGACGCACTGTCTTCTCGATGATCTCTTCAATTGAGCCAAAGTCGGCAACTATCTCTTGCAACGCCTCCCTTTTCCAAAAATGCAGTGGCACATTATGTATCCATATCCAGAAAAGTCCACCTTGGGGGAGCTCCACTCCGAAGCTTGGTGACCATGCAAAGAACTCCATTTTGAAGTGGCCGAAGTCCACTACCTCCATACCTGTGACCTCTCCCACCTTCTCTGTTGATGGAAGGATACCAAGAATTGAAGGTGACACATTTTCTTTGCGACCCAATCTTTGTGTGCCTTCATCGGCCATCTAGCGTTCAACGCATGGAGTAGGTGGGTCTCGGAGGGCCTCCCTGGCCTCACTCTGGCCACAACGCACCACTATCGCAGCCACTTCTCCTTATTCTTGATGATATCCAGACTCTTTGCGAGTCAGATTAGTGTGAGGTTGTCAGGTGATCTACCTCGGCTTACGGGGCGTTCCTCATCGTTGTGGGTTTCGACGACATTGGTGCAAACGTATGAAAGATGACCCCACTTCATACACTTGAGGCATCACACCTCCTTGGTGCACTCTTTACAGTAATGGCCCAGTTCGCCGCAATTGAAGCAAGGTATCAGTTTTCGTTTTTCTTTCCGTTGCTTTTTTATGATGTCGACTTGAGGTGGGGGAGTGACACTCTGTCTTTTTTTTTTGTTGGTGACTTCGACCCATTGTTCCCCTTCTGCAATCGATTCTAACTCCACGATACTCTCGTTTGGTGGGACCCCATCTTGGGCCCTCACCACGGAGGACTTGAGTGGCGCAGTAGCTTGCGGTTGAGGGGGTGGGGCAGGGAGGGGGTTGGGGTTCTGAACAGGATGTTGGTGTTGAATAGGTGTTCTGTGGTTTGAGTGGTGGTGGCTCCCTTCTGATTGTTTGGGGGGGTTGTAGCTGCTGTGCTGTTGATGGTGGTGGGGGGAGCGGCGTTGGGCAGAAGGTGGTTGATGTGAGTATGAGTACTTTCTTTAGTTATGGGCAATCGAAGCTGATTCCAATGAATTTTGTGATGTGAGTATGAGTATATATATATTGTTGGTGATGATAAACTAAGATGCACAGATCTTTCTTCAAAAAGGAAAAAAAAGTACAGATCATCTCTGTTGGAAACAGAAGTTTTGAGTACAAATACTTGAAGTAACAGAACATGTCCCCACTTTTTTTTTGGGAAAATGTAATTTGATGTGTTGATTCCATCTCAGTGTATATTTTTCCAATTTAATCCAGATTAATGTATTAACATGTTGGGTATTGTACCTACACATGACTAAGAAAATGACACGACAAAGATTAAGGGCAAACACACGTGCACTCATGCATTTCATGCATGTCTCTTCTAAAGTCATACATGTTGTACATTACGTATTAAGTTATTCCTCAAAAATTATTCTCAAGTTAATCAAGTTGAATGTTGTTTTTTTCAACAATAGAGCAAAAAACAAAAAAAACAAAAAAAACTAATGATACAATATGAGGATGACCACAAAACATTACATTGTCATTTATGGATGTTTTAAAAGTTTAAGCTCATGGATATTTTTATTCATTAGAATATAGGATAACATAATATGTAATTTTCCAAATCACAACCACTTGATGTATTTAGAAATATTACAAACCATGTATTTATATATAGGTAGAAATTGACATTTTCTTTAATAGAAGAAAGTTTTTTTTTTAGAGTAAAGGTAGAATAACGCCACCCTGTTTCATTAAATAGAAGAAAGTTAGTTGAAAGTAATATTGTTGCTGCTATTTTTTGTGTGGGAGCAAACAGATGATGTGAATTCTTTTTTGAAACGATAAAATATCTTATCTTTTAGTTTTCGTCGATGTTGATTAATGCAAACTGATCTTGATTCTGAATCTAACTCGTTTGAACTATTAAACATGATCTGAACGGTGGCGATCTCTCTGATGTACCTGCAAAGTCTGAAACACCAGGGTTGGCCGACAGATCTCTGACGCTCAAGTCAGAAAACTCAAAAATATAAGTGAGTTTTTAGTAGCCAAATACTGATTACCTGATTTCTGTAGAGGTCATGGGATATTTATAGTCACTTAGGAGGCCAGTTTCAAGATATTGATTTATCTAGACTTTCCAGTGTTTTGATCGAGTTTGTTACTTTCTTCTTCATGAAGCGATAGAGTTAAAACTCTTCTCATGGTGAAGAGCTAAGGTTTGAAACCATCTCTTATGAATAATTATGAGTTTAAATCATCATAATAGATAATTATGAACTTCCTTCATGTTGGGCCACTATGACAACCCAGTATGGCAAATCCGCTTTGGGTAGGTAGGCTTGAAAGAGGCTCACCTCCCTTTTATATACCCGTTTTTTATGGAATTTTCTGTTTTACCTCTGAGAGCTTTAAGATTCATGCCCTGTTTTCCGTTTTCTGTATTTTGGGAGTATTTTCTTTTTCTGTGTATTATCTGGGTTTGGGTTCTTTATAAAATTTTTCGTTTTCGTAAATTCGTTCTATTTCAAAAATATTTTGTATCTCCTTTTAAAATCCATTTCTTTCCATTAATTGTATTTATTATTATTTTCAAATGATTTCTTTATATTGTAATACAAACCATATTAATGTTGTTCTATTATTATTGTTATTAGTATTATTATTGTTACTGTTATTTTTGTTATTCTTCTTATTATTATTATTATTACCTTTGATTATTAATTTTAAAAAAATCTATTTCTATTGTTAATTGTATTTGTAGTTATTTCAAATGATTTTCATATTGTAGTACAATATATATTTTGTTAGATAATCCTACATTTTATTGATTATTTTATTTTTAAATCCAAAAACCCAAATCCTATTAATTCCTATTAGATATTTTCTATTAAATCCAATAGCCTAATACCCATCTAACCACATATCCATTTACTCTATTGGATCCTTATATCACCCTACAACCCCAGTATCCTACCTGTTACCCATTCTCAACCTGAAACCCAATTATACCTAAACCCTAAATAATCTCACCTATATATATATTTACTCCTCCCCTGTTAACCCTAGCAGCCGTCACTTCATGTTCCACCTCTCCTCCTCCTTCTACCTTCCAAACCCATCGTCCCCTACCCCGTTCAACCCCTACTCCCGATCCACTCTGCTTCAGCCATTTTCACCCTAAACCCATCTGCCGATCACCCCCTGCTCTCCTCTACCATCCTCCGCCCTTTCTCTCCGTCGATTGTCCGCCCCTCTACAGCGCCAGCCGATGCTCCGCACTGCCTCCTTGCCAGCACAGACGTAGCGACAGCACCAGACCCTCCTGCAGTCGCGTTGCCTTGCCCCTGTGCACCCCAACCTCCTTCCAACCTTCCTATCCCCCACTCGTCTCCCTCCTGATCTCCTTGTGTCGCGTCTCCACCCCGATGCCGACCACTGCCCCCAGTCGCGCCACCCACAGCGCCCGATGCTCCTCCCCTGTGTCGTCGTCCTCCCGATACTGCAGTAGCGCATCTTCTCTGCATTGTTACCCCCGATGCCAGACACAACCACCGCAGCAGAGCCACGACAGCATCCCCAGAACAGCAGCAGCATTGCGGCGTCGTCACGCTGCCGTCGCCACTGGCCGTCGTCGCCTTCCACCACAGTGCCCACATTTCCCCCCCTATTTGTTCTTCTTGATGGGTTGTTGTGTGATCATGGAGTTTTGATCATGTTGAACCTCAGCCATCCGATTGGATCTTGATCATCATCATGATCTTGATAATCAGACCATCTTCATCATCTGATCAGATCTGAGTCGTCCGCTTGATCTCCATCTTGATCACTTCTTGATCCATTGATCTTGGTCATTGGATTTGCATTGATCGCATCATCATCATCATCATCATCATCATCATCATCATCCAGATCTTGATCTCGATCGTCAAATCTCTTTTAATTATTGCGATCTTGATCTTCGATCTCAGCCATCCGATCATCTGATCTTGATCCTCATCAAGATCCGTGCCCGAACGTGATCATCGTGATCATTTACTCGTCGCGGTGTTGCCGAGATTCCGATCCCGTTATTCTTCGCATATATCGGATCTAATCATCATCTAAAGGCAATTCATTTCCCTTCGCTTAGTTATTGTATCGCATTCGAGATTGTTTATTGAATCCTGCAAGTAGATCCCTATTTATTATCGTATATTTTTATTGTTATCTATCGTTGGGATACTACGGATTTACACGAGCGAATCCAAGTAGTAGTCTTGACTTCGTGCCGTCTTTTTGTCTCCGACTTATTGAGATCTTACATGCATTCATATAGTTAATTATTGAATATAGTAATAGGGATTATTATTGTATTTTATGTCATGTCATCTCACAACAATTGTAGATTGCATACTAGTATTGATGGCTTATATGATTGATGTTAGTGTACTAGTTGATTGTGATTAGTAAGATTATGGACATTATACATCTTAATACCATGCTCACATAGATGTAACTTGCTATGATTTATATTGTTGACCCCTAACTCATCGTTCATAACATTCTAATCATTTTATTCATGAAAAATATATTGAGACCCTGAAATTTATCGCCAACCTGAACATTACCATGCTGTTTCGACCTAGATAATGTCATCAAAATCAATAACTTCCTGAATATGAAATTTATACCCAGATGTCTAGTTTACTAACCTTTTGACAGAATTGAATTCCGAGTTATGGTTTGTGAAATATCGCAGTTTTACTGCTGCTGTGTCGTAGAATTCCAGATTCTAAAAACTACTGCAACACTCTGATATACAATTAATTTAACCATGCACCCGTAAGATAATGACTTGAAATTTTGCATGATGATATTAGACACACTAGAGAACATTCCATAATTTTCTTGGAATTAATTAATGATGTTTCAGATCTGTTTCATATGTATAAACACAATTTTATAAGTTCTGGCTGAACACAAATCCTGTATAGTTTGCTGTTTTGACACCTGATGCTACAACTTTTATGTATCTTATTTATATGCGTTGGAACCGGGAAGGAGTCTAGTTTCTAGACCTTCTGACGGATCCATATTTTTGATCCTGTAGCAACGAAAATTCTGATTTTGGTACAACAACCTACTGCTGTCCAGAATTGGGTTTTCACGTTTAATAATATATTATTGAATCTATAATGTTGAATTTGGTGTATTGGATTGTGTAGAGTACATTGCATGACCTTAGGATTGTTTTGTCATCATTCTAATGTCCCTTATTTATCGCATTATCGTTCTCCATTGATGTTTTTGCCCCTATTGTTCTCTATTAGTATTGCATGTTTAAATAAAAGAATGTTAATCAAGCCGGGGTTAAGGTTTGACTAGGGTAGTTGATAATATAGTGACTATACTCGGGAATGTGGGTCTCGTTCCAAAATTATCGTTATCGTCATTTTGCAAGAAATTGCAAATGGCAAGTGTTATCGTCATTGTGCAAGAAATTGCAAATGGCCAGTGTTATCGTCATTATGTAAGAAATTACAAATGGCCGGTGTTATCGTTATTGTGCAAGAAGTTACTCAATAGCCAGTGATCATTATTGAAATATTATATTGTACCAAGTACATGACCTATAGAATCTAACACCTTAGTCTAAACGAAATTGATTATATGCATCAAACCTGTAGTATGGGATGCAGTAGTACGTGCATTAGTTAGGATTAAAATGAATAATAGACTTAAGACTCATCGCATTGTCATTGCATATTGTCATCTTCATTGAATAGTGTTATCGTTATTGTTTACTGGTAGTTATTATTTATTGTTTTCATTATAAATCATCGTTATTGCACATTGTACTATTATCGCCTTGTCACCGTTCAATACTATTGATTTCATCGTCCATTGAATTCATCGTTATACCATTATTATTATTGTTCTCTGTTTCTCTACTTGTTGTCCACGACTTGCTCTAAGGACATATTTTTTCTCTCTTTTAGATGAGCAGCTTACAGGTAATCAAGGAGATTTGTCTAATAAACTAGGAGAACAACAATGGTGAAAGACTTGTGTTGTTGCGCCGTTTGAATAATTATTGTTCCTTTTTTTGAACTTTAATGATTGAACATTGTTGTATTTGCGAGCTTTTAACCCGAATGATGTTATTGTTGATTCCAGATGTTAGATTTATATTATGTTGGTTATTTTATGCTTACTTCTTTTATTGCATGCGTGGTTGTTTTACTTCCTGTTTTATATTGTTGAGTTGAATCAATGACAGCCTATGAATGACGCAAGTCATTCGCTGCGCCATGTCACGTGCTTGCATTCTTTGAAAGCGGGGCGTGACAATTTTATAAATTGTATATCATTTATTTATTCTTTTCCCCTATTGGATTTTAAAACCCAACCCGCTTACTTTTTAACCCAAACCCAAAACTCTATACCCAATACCCAATAACCCGTTAACCATACCCATATCCTATATATACTGGTTTAACACTAAACCCTAATCAATCATTAACCCTAATCATTACCCTCTCCTTATCCTGCCGCCTAATTACCTAGACCCCCTAAGCCTATTCATCTTCTTCCCCTCGTTTTCCCCGGCCGAGACCCACCCTGCTCCATCGTCCCCCCTTTCCTCCTTTCCTCGACACCCTCATCGTTGATTCGCCACACCCACATCGCCATTGCCAGAACCCACTTTGACCTGGTCGACGCGCAGCGCCTGGCTGCAGCCCTGAGTGCCTCCCGCAACCGACCTGCATCCTCTTCTTCACCCTATCATCACCTCCAACCCACATGCACCACAGTCGACTCCCTCTCTCTCCTTTGCTCCGAAACAGAGCAGCTCAGCCACCCTGCTCGACAACCGAATTTCGAAGCCCCCCGTCGCCCTGTGCCCCTATTGCCACGTCACCGCTCGAGCCTCCCACCGCCATTACCATCTGCCTGCACCATCTTCATCATCATCCTCCTTCTTCCTCCATCGTCCCGCCACTGCTGCAGTCGAGCTCACCCCAAGCTCCTCCACCCTCCTCGACTACCCACAGCCGGAGCCTCTGCCATGTCCTCGCCACCGCGAACCAGTCGTAGTTAACCCCAAAATGCCAGCGTCGCCCCCCGTCGCCGAAGGCAGTGCCGCTGCTGTTGATTTGGAGGGGGGAATTGATCTTTTGATCTTGAACATACGATCTTCTCTCATCATCAAGTCTTGATCTGGCCGTCCAATCACATCTCATCATCATCATCACATCATCATCAAGCTTGAATCTGGATCCTTGATCACCTTGATCATGACCGTTGATCACCCTTGATCTTGTATCATGATCTCAGCTGTCGATTGCTTGAACAACTTGATCTCGGCCCTTGATCGTCTAGATCGTCTCGTTCATCTTCCACTTGGTGAGTTAAACATTTGATCTACTTTTGTTCTCATTCATCAATTTGTCAATTATGGTATATTTTACTCCTTTGGCACTCTTCTAATTCTTATATATTCTATATTTGATCTCAACCGTCCGATCTACATTTGATCATCTTGATCTTGATCATCATCGAGATCTGTGCCGAACGTGCTTGTCGTTCGGGAATCTATTCTCATTATTCTCTTTCTCGTCAGATCCATCGTCAATTGCAAGGCAAGTTACTTGTATTATTTTGTTGTATATATAAGTACTAAATACTGCTTGTAGTGTAGCTTTTGTGTCTAGATTTACTCTCATGAAAAACCCTTGTTAGATCTTGTCTTTACTCGTTGATCCATCCGTAGTCATCCTTTGTTACACACACGACATGAAATAATTTAGGTCTAATTAAATTCTTGATGCATGTATGTATGTTGTTTCGTGACCCATGATGTGTTGTATGAATCTTGCATGCTTGATGTGTTAGTTGTAGTATCTTCTGGTAGATTTGTTAAACACCTATACCATATTGTTTTGGACATCTAGTATACCATATTTTGTATTTTGTTATAAATTGGATTTGTTACATATGAACCATTGGATTTAATACATGAGAAAGATTTCTGTTTTTGCTGCTGACCGGTTTTGTTTCAATATTTTAGACCATGTTAAGGTCAGTAAATAAAATAAATTTATGAATATAAATCGTAGACCCCGCTGTCTATTTTCCATAATTTTTGACAGATCGCTGTTTCGATTTGTGAGTTGTGAGTTACTGCTGTTTTACTACAGATGTGTAGAAAATTCCAGATTTGGTTTTATGTGAATTCTGTATAGTTATTTATTTTAATACTGATGTTAGGGATAAGATTTGGATCTAATATTTTGCTGGTTATGAATAGACTTGATTAGGATTAATCCCAAATTTTTGTAGAATTATTTGATGACGTTTATAAACTATTCTATGCTTGTGAACAAAGTACTATATCTCCAGTTTTGTATGTTGTTCAGTAAATAATTATGTTTTCGACCTGATTTGATTTGCTGTTGGTAAAAACTTTGTAAACATAAAATGTAGCCCTACTTTATCTATTTTACTATCCTTTTGAAGGATTTGGATTTCGATTTATACTTTGGAATCTATCGCTGTTTTAGTACTACTGTGTTTGAAGTTTCAGATTTACAAACTTATTGTATCTTGCTGTTTTCTAATTTTATTTAACTATGCTACCTAGTTGGAATATTATGAAACTTATTTTTTGATACTAGACATATTAGGAAATACCCCAGATTTTTCTTGAATTTAATCAGCAAGTTGTTATGCCAATTTCATGCTTATGAATTCAACCTTGTGATTTCTAGCTGAACAAGTTTTCAATATATAATTTTGTTTTAAACCCTGTTTCTGCAATTATTATATGACTTATATATATGTGCTGAATTCGGCCGAGAGTTTATTTTCTAGATTTTCTGACGGGTCCAGATTTGCACTTCTGTGGCAATGGGAATCTCATATTTGGTGCAATAGTGTCTTCCTGTTCCGAACTGAAAGTTTCGTTGTCCTAGCCCTTTACGAGTTGCCTGCCACCTGTGCATTCTTGTGTTCCGACCTGAACCTGTCCCTTGTTCATACCATGTTATTGTTCTCCTATTTTGTGTACGTATATGCCTGGTTTGATAATAATAACAAGTAACCAAGCCGGGGTTAAGGGAAAGACCTTAGTAGTAGAAAATATAGGTATGTGTTCTCAGAAGGGGGTCGTGTTTCCTATTACTTGATGCCATGATTTTATGATTACATGATTCATGCATATTATTACTATCTGAATATATGATGTCATAATTCGTGATGATTCATGCCTGTTACTAATATATGATTATATGATGCCTTGTTTCATAACTACATAATTCATGCCTGTTCCGATTACATGATGTCGCGATTTCACGATTACGTGATTCGTGCCTGTTGCCTGTTACATGATGCCTGAGTACACGGCCCTTTAGAAACCTACCACTAGATCTAAACGTAAATTGCATGTATGTAGCAACCATGTGGTAAAAATTTGGGACGCATTAAGTGCTACCTAGATAGAATTAAATACAAGACTTGAGAATAACATGATCACTTACATATTCCTGTTACCGGTACATGCTACCTGACACCTGTTACATGTTTACTTACTTGCATGATACCTGTTACCTGTCACATGTCACATGCACCTGTTATCTCATCACATCACTTGATTATGTTCCTGATTTATGTTAGTCATTATGTTTTGCTGTCACATCTATTCCATACTTATTCTGTACTTGTTTCCGCTGTTACTCTGTACTTGTTTATCTTTTCTTCTGTACTTGTTGTCTGCACTACAAGCGGTCCTGTAACTTGCATTGACGGGCGTTTTGTTTCTCTTTCCTTTTCCTGCAATTTGTTAAATTGCAGACTTTGGTGACCAGCTGCCCGATGGAGTAGGTGATCAAAGATTCTAGTTGACTGGAGTTTTGCTACAAATTATTTCCTGTTGTTTTTGAATAAATGTAATTGCTACATGGATTATTTTGTATTGGGTTGTTTGACCCAGAATTTACAAGTTGTTCCAGATCTGGTTTATTTGAGAATTATTATTTTGTTTCATGTAAATTCTGCTAATTATATTATTTTATTCATGCATGCGTGGTTGGTTTCTCCTTATTTATTCTTGTTTATTCCTGTGAAATGTTGAAAAGATCCTTACAGCTTATGAATGATGAAAGTCATTCACTGGACTTAGTCACGTATTCGTATTTCCTTTTTGGGAAGTGGGGCATGACAGTTTATATTTTGAAGGAAACTACTGAAGATCTAACCTTTGGTCGTCACCGTAAAAAGTGGTTATAACTCTTGAGATTGGATTTGGATCGTAGGTTGAACACCTTGATTTGAATAAGATGAACACCTTGATCTGAATACGACAATTGCTGATGGACCTGCAAAAAGCCTGAAATACCGGGGATGGCCCTGGTGACAAACCCTCTTATGCTCAAGTCAGAACCGGAGAGAGAAAAAAAGTTTGAGAGAGAAATTGCAGATTACCTTCTGACTGAGGAGGGGGGAGGGTATATATAAATTTGAGAAACGGTTATGAGATTGAAATGATTCAGTTATCTCCTGTCTGGTTCTCCCCCTTTTAAGAGATAAAATCGGTTATTCTCCTATTTAGGGATACTAGAATTGATTTACAGCTCTCATAGGCTGGGTGTCTCTCCTAGTGGGTTAAGCCATTTTTTATGTCTTGTATATGAGTCTAAAAAAGGTCCAGACTATTAAAAATGCCTGTTATGGTTAATCTGCTCGTAAAAGCTTTTTGATCTATTAAAGAAACCCTGATTTGCTGTGATTTTTACATTATCATAATATGTTAACCATAACAGGCCTATTTATGTAAGATCCCGTAGTAATTTTAAAATAAAAATACATTTTTTCATTTTTGCGCAATTTTATCTCATTTTTGTTCTAATTTTTTTACTAAGTTATGCATAAGTTTCTTTTTATTATTATTTTTTGTCACATTTATTTTCTTCTCTAAATTAGAAGTCATCGGCCTAAAGACTAATTTAAATCCATTAAAAAAAATAAAAAAATAACAAAGCCCAATGAGAAGCCCACAAATAAAATCCTACATTTATTTTTCTCCACTTGTTTTGTAACATACATGTAGGGTATAACTAAAAGTCATTAATTAATAAAATAAAAGTGTGCATGTGTACTACACGTGCACGTGTTTGTGTGCATGAATGAGGTGGCGTGGAACGTTGGAGGCGTGAACCATTCGTGAGATTGTGCAGGAAGTGGAGAGAAAGAGTAGGAGGGGGTGGTTAATTAACTTCCTAATCACCCTATTAATAAACCCCAAAGCCAAATCATTCTTCACATAATCCAAATCAACTTTTCTTTTAGTTAACAGTGAGAGATAATAGTGAGTTCAGTGCTCGGGATTTTGGTTGCTGACTTGGGTTTTCGCTGGAAGTGCTTGACTTGCCTTTTGTCTTCTTCTTGGAGTGTTAATTGCTTGTTAAATTCTTCAATTAGAGGTGGGTGTCTCTTCTTGTTTTCTAATTAACACAGAAATCATGCCTAGGTGATATGGTTGAATTTTATGTTAGTTTAATGGCTCTTTTTAGTAGAATTTTGATGCATGTTGTGGTGACAAATTGCTAGTTCTAGAAAATCATGAAATTCATTGTATATTAATGTGGTGCTTATGAAATGATTGATAAATTAGAAAAAAGAAAATTTAATTAGAAACATGTGTAGAATTATTAGGCTCAAATTGATTGATGCATGCATTTTGTCTCTTACAATTTGGTTAAACTTTGTGTATGAAATGTAGATAAAAGGAACGTAAAAATTAGAGACATTTATTGGGAAAAAAGTAATCATGGTAGAATGAAGGAAAAGTCTAATTAAAGTGAGTAGAAAAATTATCTAGTTGAATTTTGCCTTATGATTCATATAAGAAAGAGAAAAGATTAATTCAGGAAAATTAAAGTAAAGTTTCATTCATGTGATTAAAACCAGTATGTTAACAATTTTTGAGTTCCATTGGTGTAAAATAATAGTATTTCTAAAGAAAAGAGTTTCTTTTGCAAAAGAAATCAAGATATATGTTTATATGTTCAAAAAAATATTTATGTACATGAAATGAGTACAAATCTCCTAAATAACAATTAAAGCTCAGTGGGTAGGCGTTTGCTTGCCTCTCTGTGGGCGCGGGTTTGAGTCCTTAGTCTGCCATTTGTGAGAGAAAACCTTTTATTTTTATTTTTTTTAAACAATAAGATAGAGCGGGTTTAAATACTTAAAGAATATACCCTACACTATATCAGTTGCGAGCACTAGCCTTAGTGGCCAACGCGTGCGTGTTGCGCCTATGCGCGCCATGTGGTGCTCATTGGGTTCAGGGGTCTCGGTTCGAGCCTTAATAAACTCTTTTAATTTTTTTTAAGTTCTTTTATATTTTTTTGGAGATTTAAAAATGCAGAAAATTATATAAATATTTTTAAAATATTATGAGGTCAATACAAATATTTCTCACTGTTTTTAAATATATTTCGAAGATTTAAGAGTTATATTCTTTTGATAAATATGATTGATATACAATAAGGATGTGTATAAGTAATATAATAAGAGTTGATTTTGTGGTAAAAAGGAAAGTGATGAATTTTGGTAATAAATTTCTAATGATAAGTCTCAAAGAGTTAATGTTTAATTTTTAATAAAGTTTGGATTGGGAAGTTAGATGAATGTGAAAGAAAAGAGCTTTGTGGAAATGAATAAATTGAGTTTGTTCTTCATGAATGATAAATACAAGAATAAGATGAAAGAATTTAATAAGATGTGAATAAAGTGAATTGAAAACAAAAATATCGAAGGGTATGAGTTCCTATGATTACGGACATGAAAGGATGTGATCTAGAGGTTTAGTGAGACCCGGGTACCGGCAAATGTTGAAAGAATCAATTGATTTGAGAATTGTGTATATGGGCTATCTCGGAATTTTGTTTAAGTCGTGTAGGAGGGGAAGCTAACTCTGGGTGGCGTAACTTATTCATGTTTTAAATTTAAGGATTAGGCACTAGGAGAAGATGTAATAGATCTTGGGCAAACGTAAGTGGGGTGTCTCTGTATAGCCTGACGGTGGATTCCTTGACTATTGACCCAGTCAGATAGTGGATTCCTTGACTGTGGTTGCTTGCTCGTTGGGTTCAGGGGTCTCGGTTCGAGCCTTAATGAGCTCTTTTAAATTTTTTTTAAGTTTTTTAATATTTTTTTTGAGATTTAAAAATCCAGAAAATTATATAAATATTTTTAAAATATTATGAGGTCAATACAAACATTTCTCACTATTTTTAAATATATTTCGGAGATTTAAGAGTTATATTCTTTTGATAGATGTGATTGATATACAAAAAGGATGTGTATAATTAATATAATAAGGATTGATTTTGTGGTAAAAAGGAAAGTGATGAATTTTGGTAATAAATTTCTAATGATAAGTCTCAAAGAGTTAATGTTTAATTTTTAATAAATCTTGGATTGGGAAGTTAGATGAATGTGAAAGAAAAGAGCTTTGTGGAAATGAATAAATTGAGTTTGTTCTTCATGAATGATAAATACAAGAATAAGATGTGAATAAAGTAAATTGAAAACATGAATATCGAAGGGTATGAGTACCCATGATTAAGGAACATGAAAGGATGTGATCTAGAGGTTTAGTGAGACCCGGGTACCGGCAAATGTTAAAGGAATTAATTGATTTAAGAATTGTCTATATGGGCCATCTCGGTATTTTGTTTAAGTCAGGTAGGAGGGGAAGCTAACTCTAGGGGGTGTAACTTATTCATGTTTTAAATTTAAGGATTAGGCACTAGGAGAAGATATAATACATTTTGGGCAAACGTAAGTGGGGTGTCTCTGTATAGCCTGACGGTGGATTCCTGGACTATAGACCCAGTCAGATGGTGGATTCCTTGACTTTGGTTGCTTGCGGGGTGAGACGATCCTCAATTCAATCCGGGACTATGATTGGTTTGACGGTGGATTCCAGGACCATGAATAGTCGGGCAGATGGGAGGTAGTTCACCATTAATGAGCTCTTTTAATTTTTTTTTAAGTTCTTTTATATTTTTTTGGAGATTTAAAAATCCAGAAAATTATATAAATATTTTAAAAATATTACGAGGTCAATACAAAAATTTCTCACTCTTTTTAAATATATTTCGGAGATTTAAGAGTTATATTCTTGTGATAGATATGATTGATGTACAATAAGGATGTGTATAATTAATATAATAAGAGTTGATTTTGTGGTAAAAAGAAAAGTGATGAATTTTGGTAATAAATTTCTAATGATAAGTCTCAAAGAGTTAATATTTAATTTTTAATAAATTTTGGATTGGGAAGTCAGATGAATGTGAAAGATTAGAGCTTTGTGGAAATGAATAAATTGAATTTGTTCTTCATGAATGATAAATACAAGGATAAGATGAAAGAATTGAATAAGATGTGAATAAAGTGAATTGAAAACATGAATATCGAAGGGTATGAGTACCCATGATTACCGAACATGAAAGGATGTAATCTAGAGATTTAGTGAAACCCAGGTACCAGCAAACGTTGAAAGAATTAATTGATTGAGAATTGGCTATATGAGCTATCTCGGTATTTTGTGTAAGTACGGTAGGAGAGGAAGCTAACTCTAGGTGGTGTAACTTATTCATGTTTTAAATTTAAGGATTAGGAACTAGGAGAAGATGTAATAGATCTTGGGCAAACGTAAGTGGGGTGTCTCAGTATAGTCTGACGGTGGATTCCTGGACTATAGACCCAGTCAGATGGTGGATTCTTTGACTGTGGTTGCTTGCAGGGTGAGACGATCCTCAATTAAATTCGGAACTATGATTGGTTTGATGGTGGATTCCAGGACCATGAATAGTCGGGTGGATAAGAGGTAGTTCATCATTATATATATATATATATATATACCGGGCCGGAGCGGAACTTACGGGATGTTCACACGACGAGGACTTCCGTATAGCTTGACAGTGGATTCCAGGGCTAGGGTCCGTACTCGTGGGATGTCTAAAACTTGATTCTGTTACCATAGTAGTTATTCATGGCGAGGGATTAAACCTTTAATATGGAGTATGTAGGTGCTTGCCCTCGGACCTATGTAGTATGGGATGCATAGATTCCGAACAAGTGGTCTATTGACCCTCGAGCGGCTGCTCTAGAAGCTTCTCGGGGTCAGATTCTCATTGTTCCTGTGTAGGCCGCTCTTTCGCCTCGTCCAGGTACAATCACGGATTTCATGAGGCTGCATCCCGATCGTTTTTCCGGCACTAAGACGCCTTTGGAGGCTAAACAGTGGTTGATCTGGACTGAGCGCTTGCTGTCAGCGGCTCACGTTGCTGAGGCTGATAGGGTGGATGTGGTTTCCATCCAGTTGGTGGATCTGGCTCATATCTGGTGGATGGTCGAGTCCGAGCGACTTGAGAGGCCTATTGCTTGGGCTACCTTCACTCGGGGATTCTTGGAGAAATTTTTTCCCAGTAGTACTCGAGTTGAGATGGAGCAGCAGTTCCTAGCCCTTAAACAGGTTAAGTCATTATTCTATTTTGGAATTTGTTACATAATTGTTCAAACAATGTTGTAACACGAGACTTCTTGCAACAGGGTTTCAGGTCTGTAGATGAGTACGCCGCTGAGTTTACTAGACTTAGCCGCTTTGCTGCCATTCTTGTGGCTACCGAAGAGGATAGAGCTCGTAGATTCATGAATGGGCTTAAGAAGGATATCAAGAGGCATCTTGTCTCTCTTCGTTTGCGTACTTATGCTAAAGCTCTTGAGGCGGCTCGAGCTCAGGAGCAGGCTCGTGGTGGTTCGACTTCTTCTCAGCGGACTGTTCCCGCTGCTGTTGCTAGGCCTTCTGTTGGTCCTGTTCGGAGGCTTATGCATGCCCATCCTGTCAGGTCAGCTCCGTATCCTTCTATTGGTTTTCCGAGGGGTGGTTTTTGCGACTTTTGACCGATCTCTGGGCATGAGCTTAAGAACTATTTATCTGCCTCTTACTGATGCTTTAGGTGTGGTGCTACCGATCATTCTGTGCGGGATTGCCCGCAGAGCTTGGGGCTCTTCCAGCCAGGGGTCCTGTCCAGCAGGCAGCTCCAGCTTGTGGTCTAGTTAGGCCACCGCTTCCTCCTCAACGACAGATTGCCGGTCAGAGGGCCGTTGTCCCGAAGAGAGGTCAGGCTTTCAAATTGACTGTTGTGGATGCTGAGATAGCTGAAGGAGTTGTGGCAGGTATATTTTGCTTTTTTTATTTTGTTGCTTCCTTTTTTGTTCCGTTCTTTATTTTCTTTTTGGTCTTGCTTTATTTCTTTCTGTTATCTTCTGCATTTTTGTTTTCCCTCACCCTTGATTATCTGCTTTTCTTTCTCCTTGTCTTTTGATTCCTTAGGTGTCGTCCTTGTTTGCTCTTTTCCCGCCCATGTTCTCTTTGATTCTGGGGCAACCCATTCTTTTGTCTCCTCTTGATTTGTGGCTCGCTATCAGTTGGATTGCAGCAACATGTATGAGGCTTGGAACATTTTGATAGCTGGTGGTGTTGTCATTTGTTCCCGTGAGTGCAGGCAATGTCCCGTTGTTATTGGGGATGCAGATTTCAAAGCCCACCTGATTATAATTGGGAATTCAGGATTCGACGTCATTCTGAGTATGGATTGGTTGGGGTGAAGCCCATGCCATTATTAATTGCCATGCCAAGAAAGTTGTTTTCAGAATTCCAGATCGAGCAGAATTTAAGTTTCATGCCGGGGAGTCTTTCCTTGGCCGGGCAAAGACTGCAGTGGTACATGTGGATTGTGCGATGGAGTTACACTCAGGCTGTGAGGTTGCGCCTCTAGTAGTTCGGGATTTCTTGGATGTTTTTCCAGATGAGTTGCCTGCCTTACCCCCTGATAAGGGATCTGGAGTTCGGTATTGATGTTCAGCCTAGTACTGTGCTGATATCGAAGAGTCCCTACAAGATGGCACCGGTTGAGCTAGCAGAGCTTAAGGTGCAGATTCAGGAGTTTCTTGATTTGGGTTTCATCAGACCAAGTGTTTCGCCTAGGGGTGCTCCGGTCCTTTTTGTCAACAAAATGGATGGTAGTCGTCGTCGGTGCATTAATTATCGGGAACTGAACAGTGTTACTGTAAAGAACCGGTATCCCTTGCACAGGATCGATGATTTGTTTGACCAATTGTGTGGGGCTGCTATTTTCTTGAAGTTGGATCATCGTTCGGGATATCACCGAGTCAAGGTGAAGGCTGCGGATATACAGAAGATTGCATTCAGGACTAGATATGGGTACTATGAGTATCTTGTGATGCCGTTCGGAGTCACTAATGTGCCGGCTATATTCATGAGTCTTATCAACCGGGTTTTCTCTCAGTTCTTGGATAGATTTGTGATGGTCTTCATTGATGGCATTCTGGTATATTCTCGAAATCGTGAAGATCATGCTGAGCATTTAGAGTGGTGCTGCAGACTTTGAGAGAGAATCAGCTCTATGGGAAACTCAGCAAGTGCGAGTTTTGGCTCGACAAGGTTTCTTTCTTGGGGCACATCATTTCTGGCGATGGTGTTTCTGTAGATCCTTCTAAGATTGTTGCTGTGAAGGATTGGCCTATTCCTAAGTTGGCTTCCGAAGTGCGGAGTTTTCTTGGTCTCGCTGGCTATTATCGAAAGTTCATCTAAGATTTTTCGAAGATTGCAGGGCCATTAACTAAACTGACAGGAAAGGATCAGAAGTTTTGTTGGTCTGATGAGTGCAATGAGGCTTTTGTTGAGTTGAAGAACAAATTGACGTCAGCGCCTGTGTTGACTATTCCAGATAGTTCAGGCGGATATGTAATTCACTGTGATGCTTCAGGTAAGGGTCTTGGGGCAGTTCTTATGCAGAAGGGCCGTGTCGTTGCGTATGCATCGTGGCAGTTGAGGCCGCATGAAAATAATTATCCTACTCATGACTTTGAGTTAGTGGCAGTGATCTATGCTTTGAAGCTATGGAGACATTATTTACTTGGGGACCGAGTGGAGATCTTTACAGACCACAAAAGTCTCAAGTATGTTTTTACCCAGAAGGAATTAAATATGAGGCAAAGGCGATGGTTGGAGCTTATGGCCGATTATGACATCAGTTTGCAATACCATCTCAGTAAAGTAAATTTGGTGCCTGATGCTTTCAGCAGGAGACTGGCAGTTATGTTTCTAATTCAGCAGAAGTTTCCTCATTTGTTTGAGTAGTTGCTATTTTGTTTTGTTTTGCTTTGTTTTCTTTCTTTTCTTTTTTCTCTCGGGGTTACCTTATGTATCTTCTTTTTGAATTTCGAAGATGAAATTCTTTTTGTTAGGTGGGTAGGATTGTAACCCCTGTTTTTTGTTTTTCATATTCTTGGTGTATTTTTCTTCTTTCTTGAGTATTTATACTCTTCTTGTATTTTGGACCGTATATTGGAGTTGTTTTCAATATGTATTCATTTTTTCTCATTTTGATCTTCTTGTGATTGATTTTTTTGTCCCTTGATTTGTTCTTGATCGTTATTATTGTTTTCGCTCTTTATTGGGTCCTTGTTCTCTTTGTTATGTTCTTGGGTTCTCGTGGTGTTTTGATTGCTAATCCTATTGCTATTCATATTGCTTTTGATCCCTAATTAACTGCCAAATCCAAATTAGCCTACAATCCTATGTTAAATCCTATGCAAATCCTATTAAACCCAATCTCCTGCAACTACTCCTAATAAACCCAAAAACTACCCATTAATCCAAATACCCACAACCCTAAACTAAACCCTATATAACACTCTTTCTCCCTTCCCCCTACCGCAAAACCCTAACCCTAACCTCCGATCCCCTCTCTCTCCCTGTTGCGCTGTCAGCCACCACACCCGAACACACCCCCCTTGCCGACCTCCTGACCTACACCCCTTTCGACTGCCCCTACCTCATCCCGATCGCCAACTCTCCCTAGCCGCCATTACCCATCACCGAGCACCTCCATCCCTTCATCTCTCCATCTCTCCGTCCATCTCTCCCGCTCTCTTCGACGTCGCACGCGCCAGGACAGCATCAATAGCAGTGCCGCCAGCAAGGCCAGCGCCGCCGCCGTGCCACTCCCGACCGCTCTCTCTCTTGGTTTTGCTCGTGCACGGAGTTGCACGTGGATTACTTGGTTCGTGGGTTTTGTTCGTTGCCGGGATTCGTTCCCGTTATTCTTGGTGTTCGTTTCGTCTTCGGTTAAGGCAAGTAACTTGTACTCAATTCCTTTGTATGATATAAGTCATAAATTTTGCTTGTAATGTAGTTGGATTCTAGAGACAACTCGTATGTGATGAATGTTTGATGAGTATTGTCTCTATAGTGTTATTGACCATAGTCGCCTCACGACACAAATTTGACATGAAACAACTTAGGTTTTGACCGTTCTTGATGTGATTATATTTGTGAGATAATTGTGAGAATTTGTGTGTCTATTTGTGTAGTGCCCTGAATTTCTAATAAGATATCTTAGAAAATACGTGGCACAATTCTAGCGATCCACTTCAATATAATATTAAACACAACCAACACCACTAAAATTTTCAACTTTTATTACAACAAACATTTACAAAACACAGCGGAATTTAAACAAACTCAACTCATAATTTCTTTTATTTACAACACAAATTTATCTCAAAACTGCCATTACAATTTTACACAAAACTCTTATTAAATCACTTTTTCTCAAAAACTAACTCAAGCATCCAAACTCTAACTCTAAGCAACCACCTGCAACATATGAGGCTAGAGATGATCCCTAACCCCCAAACTAAAGGGGTCAGCCATAAATGGTGTGAGTGACATAAAAACAAATAAACAACATAAATGATCATACCTCAAAATTTCTGAAACAACATATATTAAATAAGAATATGGGAAGTAAGAAATGACAGGAGACATAAAACATCAAGTGGAACTAAGCTAAGTGTCAGGTGTAGAAAACAGGGAAACCACATGCATAAAACCAAGTCAAGAAACACAAGTTCTATATGCAGACTCTCTAATGCGTACTTGTCAAAGTCTATGCATCCCATACTACATAGGTTCGGTGCAAGCCCTTAACATCTTCACTTCATAGGGTTCAATCCCCCGCATTATGCAACTAATCCTAACACGATGACTACTACGAGATAAAGATAAACTATGGATAGTGTCTCATGCCCGATAATTCCGGAGATGGATCCCACACCAAAGATATTTCCCCTGAATAATTCCGGAGATCATCCCACACCGAAACATTGACACATCACCACACGAATATCACATGTGCTTCGCCTCGACTCCGATAATTCTGAGATCAATCCCACACCACAAGTAGTTACCCTGATAATTCCGGAGATTGTCCCACACCACAAGACCGTGATAATTCCGGAGACATATCCCACACCACTAATAATCTACTGTGATAATTCCGGAGATTAAATCCCACACCGAAAGCCATACTGAGGTTCTTGACTCATGTTCCCGTTCATCATATCACCACTAGTGCCTGTCCTTATCATTTTCGGGTTAATTAATTACTTAACGAATCTCCTAGAGTGGTGTAGCCTACCGGCCTAAATTCAGAACTAAATAACTGAAATGCCTCTACAGGCCTCAACAAATAACTCAACACCGGTATACTAGGGTCACACACCTCTAGAGACTCAAACTCAAAAAGTCTAAACCAAAGTTCCACTAAACAAAGTGGCTCAACTGAATATCTCAAATCAAATACTGAATGTCAAGTATAGACGGAGTTATCTGAAAACCAATCATTCGAAACGACACTCA
Source organism: Hemerocallis citrina (assembly GCA_017893485.1). Taxonomy (NCBI): domain Eukaryota; kingdom Viridiplantae; phylum Streptophyta; class Magnoliopsida; order Asparagales; family Asphodelaceae; genus Hemerocallis; species Hemerocallis citrina. Next base: position 233,707,920 of record CM030359.1, on the reverse strand, counting down.
AGTTTACAAAGATCCTTCAGTACCAGTCGGCTTATACTGTAGTAAGTCGACTGCCCAGAGGACAAATATCTAAAATTTTACAAAAATAAACTAAGTCATATAAGTCGACTTATAAGAGAATCGGTCGACTTACCCGAGGTAAATTCCAATAATCTTCTCAAAAATATTCTAAGTATGTAAGTCGACTTAAAGGAGTCATAGGTCGACTGTCCAGAAAGGACTAATAATTTTTACAAAATAAATTCCTCAGTGAACCAGTCGACTGCCTACGAGCTAGGTCGACTGTCCAGAACGACGTTTCATGGATTCTAAAATACAGTAGCAGGCTCGTATTAGTCGACTGTACAGTAGGCCAGTCGACTGTCGGCCTACAGTTTTCAAAATTTAGATCTGATTACAAAATCAAAAATGGAGTTTTCTAATGATTCATTGTTTATGAAAATAGTTCGTATTCAGGAAAAATGATAAATCTCAAAAAATTCTCATTATGGATATATATTACTCAAAACATCAAATATGTCAAAACTCAAGTTCTCATGTTCTAAATCACATATTCTTTCATTAGGGTTTCACAAGACTAAATTTCTTTCACAAGTCTAAATCAAAATCTGATTTACAATGTATAAGATCCAGGTGTTCGCCATCCGATCATAACTATAGTCAAATCTTAATCTTGTCTTTAGCAATACGATTTTATAAACAAAGATCTACTAATCATTCGTAGATTTCACAACATGGTACAAACAACAGTCATTATTCACATGGATCATACCACAATACAGGATCAATATCATTCACAACATCAATCAACAATATTGCCACTCGCATACATGGATCAACCATAAGACAAATTTATATCATTCACAAAACAAAACAAAACACCCAATGTCACTCACATGAATCAAACAATAAAACAAATTTTATATCACTCACCTTTGAATTGAGAAGATTCAACGAAAAGTCTTCCTTTTGCTAGATCCAAAAACTTCTTTTTGCTCCTCCAAACAAATCACCAAAATCTGTATATTTTTAACAATGACGGTTGGAAAAAATCCCTTAAATATCCGGGAATAGGTTTAGGGTTTTCACCCATACTTTTGCAAAATAATCCTTTCCAAAATACAAGTTGACATATATAGTTCTATTCTTGGAAATTCAATAAAATTCATTTAAATTAGGATTTAAAGGAAAATATAAATTCTAAATCTCAACTATTACTGTTCAAAACGTCCAGAAATTACATTTTGCACTTTAACCCCTAAAAATGTCAAATTTGCAAAAAGGTCCGTCTTTTCTCAAAAATTGCAAATAGTTCCAATTAATTTCAGAAAAATCTGGAAAAAATACTAAATAAATCCCAAATATTAAATAATGATTTTTCATTAAGAAAATTAAATTTTCAAACTTCTCAAAAAGTATCTGCACGTGTTTTGTACGTGTAACAAGATAAATTTTCTGAAAATATTTATTAAATCCTCAAAATTCATTTAAATTCATTTTCAAATATTTAAAATAATATTTGAAAATACAGGGTTCTACAATTTGGATCCATGTGATATACTTGTTATAGACATGCTATATACCATATTTCAAGTTATTTGGACACTTAGTAGACTCTATTACATGTTTGGTTGTGTTTGGAACGAGTTTCGTATGTTGTATGTTGATTTGTTGTTAAAAGGAAAATCTGTATTTTGTCAGTGATCAGTTTTGATTGGTATTTTATACCATATTAAGGTCAGTATCTTAACTTCAGCGTTAAACATGATTTTTAGAGAAATCTGTCTTCTTTCTAAATTTTCTAACAGAGATCAATTTAGTTTTCGTATATGTGAGATATGATTGTTTTACTACAGAGGTGTATTATATTTCCAGATTTCATTTCTTGATGATTCGATGACTAAACTATTTTGATACTAGTGCTAAGCATATTATTTTGATTTAAAATTTTGCACAGTATTATTTATACCTATTTAGGGATTACCCATAATTTTGGTGGATTTTATTGATGAGTTTTATATATGGTTTCTTTGATTGACCTTAACTTGCTTGCGAGGAAGATGATTATTCTGGTGAAATGGATAGCCCATCATCCGATGATCAAATCGGGATCACCCACCCCTCCGATATTATTTACCAATGGAAGGAATGTGTATCTTTCAATGAGTGAAACTCCCAGGGCCTTTCTCGCCAGGCGTGCTTGCATCCTAAAGCATTATGATTCGCTTGCCCTCCATTGACCGGGGATTTCTCCCCTTGAGTGGCGGTAGTGTTTCATGCTTATTTATAAAAACTATACTTGCTGGATTGTGCTCACTGTTCTGAAAAGATTTATATTTTCACCCTAATTCATTTTCCTGTATGAAAAATATTTATGAAATATAAAAGTTATATTATTTTGTCTATTTTCTTCTCCCTTTGACGGATCTAGATTTCGTTTCACGGTTTGCGAGATATTACAGTTTTTGTACAGCAGTGTTAGAAATTCCAGATTTGCCAAACTATCGTTTCTTGATGTTTTCTAATTTTGTTGGCTAAACTAATCTTACTGGAAAATTATGAAATATTATATTCTAATACTAGACATATAGGAGAATACCCCCAATTTTTCCGAAATTTATTTAAGGTGTTTTGATGTTGTTTTCCTGACTGTGAATTCGATTTACTGATTTCTGGTTGAACGTATTTTCTGGTTTCAAATCAGTTTTGAGTTATGTTTTTCTGAAACACTATATGACTTATATGTATCTGCTGGATTCGGTTGGAAGTCTATTTTCCAGATTCTCTGACAGATCTAGGTTTTGATATTTGTGGTAACGGAAATCGTTGTTTTAGTACTGTATAGTCGTGCTGTCCTGAATTAGGAAGTACTCTATTTTATTCTGTTATGTGACTATCTTACCATATGTACATGCTTATCTGTTATTCTGAACCTATAGGTCATTATATCATGCTAGATTTACTATATTTCATGCACATACACATCTGTCTAATAATAATTATAAAATGATCAAGCCGAGGTTCATGGGAAAGATCTAGTAGTGGGAAGACATAGAAATGTGTACTTAGAAGGGGGCTCATGTTTCCCATATGATTATCTGTTATCTATTATTCTCTACCCTGTCTACATTACTTCCTATAGGAAGGTGTAGGGAAGAAGAGAACCACTAGGTTCTATCTGTCTGTCTGGATCTGTTATCTGATATCTGTCTGTCTGAACCCTGAGTACACGGCCCTATATGACCCCCTACGAAATCTACAAACGTAACTAGTTTGAATGTAACAACTATGTGATAAAAGGATGGCACATGAAGTGCTACCTAGTTAGTAATTAATACAAGACTTATAAGAATCTGAATCTGACATCTGTATCTGTATCTGTATCTGACATCTGAATTTGTTATCTGATTTTCTGATCATCTGATTATCTGAGTATCTGTTATTTGTCTGACACTATCACTTGAAACCATTATTTGACACATCTGTATATCTGTCTGCATGCTATTTGATTTTTGACACTTGACACATGTTAGTATACCATGCTAGTTGATTCTGCTATACCATGCTATATCTGTTTCTGCTATTATTTAGATTTTTTAGTTTTCCATGTACTTGTATCCTGCATTACAAGCGGCCCGTAACTTGCATTGATGGGTACTTGTTTTCTTTTTCTTCTCCTGCAATTTATTGATTGCAGATCAGGATGGTCGTTCGCCCGATGGTATTGGAGAAATAAAATATTAGTGCTGGACTTCTTTTGCTATTATTATTATCTGTTGCTTTTGAACAATGTATTTGAGTATATGGATTTTATTTGTATTTGGGCAATGTGACCCAAGATATTAACTTGTTCAAATCTGTTTATTTGAGACTAGTATATTATTGGATTTCAATTTATTTCTGTTGGCACTTTGTTTTGTTTTGAGATATATATGTCTGTGTGAGGATGATTCTTTTAGCTTCCGACTCTGATTATTCTGAGAATTGTTGTAAAGATTCTAAACAGCTTATGGATGATGCAAATTATTCACTGGGTTGAGTCGCGTTTCCGTATTCCGTATTCTTTTTTAGAAGCGGGGCATGACACTTAGCACTAAAACTCTCATTATCTTGTTGATTATACCAATTTAGTTCATGAGGTTGATTAGTCCATGGATTTTTTGATTGAATTTGAGCAACTAAATTAAAAGTGGCATCGTCTAATTACTCTTACCCTTACCTCTAGAAGTAGACGAAGAAGAAGTAACTATATGAGTTGTACTACTAGATGCAAAAATTCTATCATAATAATCATACAAGTTATTCAATATCTTTTCAAAGCTAGCTAAAAATGTGTCACAATCAATTTCAGGTTCATCTCCAAGTAAAGTAAAATACATTTCAATCAAACTCTTTGTACCCGCTAATTTGATATGAGGATCCATAACAGTAGCAATACAATACAACATAGGAAGATGACTAAAAAACTTTAAAAAATAAAGTGTATGCGGGTTTAACAATATGACCAATGTAAATGTTATCAATCATTTCTTGAAAAGTTTGCATTAAAAAGCATTTCAAAAACTTTGTTGGAGCCTGAGGAGATTATGGTTAAGAGATCGGTAAACATTTGATTTCGGAGGTGTTAATCAAATGGAAACAGCAATCACGAGAGGCAAGGTCTCAAACGATGGGAGGAGGAGTTGATACACGTCGAACAGGAAATTAGTAGTTGCACTGAAGATTGGAGATGAAGAATCAGCGGAGATGAAGTTGTACAGGGTATGGTATCAGTTTGCAATTCAGTCCTGATGTTTCAGGGACTAATGTGTAAAGTTATAATTAGATAACAGTTGGTGTGGGACCAGTGTGAATAAGTTGTAATAGGGACCGTAGGATTAGATACAGTGGAGGGCTATAATTGTTTGTATGGGGCCCACAGCTTGTAACTGCCTAGCTGTCTTGTTATTTTACGTGCAATGCAAGTGCAACATGACTATAAATGAAGAGTAATGCTTCATCCACTACCAATTTCACTATTATTCTCTTCACTACCTTAGGTGGCACACTCCTATTGGAGAGTTCTCCCACCTACTATCTCTTCCCCCACCTATTGCAATGTGCCACCTAAGATAGTGAAGAGAAATGTAGTGAAATTGGTAGTGGAATTAGCATTACTCATAAATGAGATAGCAGCAGCTCCTTAGAGCTCTACCAGATTTACGTTCCAGAACCTCTTCATTCTTGATTTGTTCTTGATTCTGTTTCTTGTCCTATTCAATTACTCACCTCATCTCTATCTATTTCTCTTGTTAATGGCCAAGAAGATCTCAAAGGCTTCTTTAATGGCGACGGTGGTGGAAAAAATGCATCACGCTCTCTGTAGTTCCGAAACCCTAGGCAAACTCCGCAAGTTGTGAGTGCTTCTTCTGAAGTTCTGGCCGAAACTTTTGATGAGGAGGAGATCGTGCTGGCTCCAAAGAGATGCTCCGTCAAAATCCCAGTTGGCGATCGACATGTTAGTTTTCTTGACTGGTGTTTTTTAGTATCAGGGTTTAGTTCTTGATTCTGATCAGTAATTTTGAATATTAGCACGGGCATTGTACGTGTTTCCACATTTGGACACATAAGACTGCACATTCAATTCAATGACCATAGCTACATTCGTTGGAATCGTTTTTGGGGATATGTATAATCCGAATTGGTGTCTCTGTTATTTAGATTTTGATTCATATATCTTGCAAATTGGCACCTATGATGTACGTGGTTTTCCGTTTATTAGTCATTTAGTTCTTTAAATGCTACACTTGAGAATGAAAATGTAATATCCCGGACGAATATTACATTGAATAAATTATTATTTTATTATTATTTTGTTTTAATTCCCAAATTGAAATATTTTGGTGATTTTCACACGGTTTTGTTCATAAACATTATCTGTACCCATATACCGGTCAGTATATGTACGTATTGTATCAAATTGGTACTGTGATCTTCTGAACTAATAATAAAATTTATTTTATTATTATTTCCGAAATTAAATTATTTTTATAAGGATTATGCGAAGATTTCCGGTATATGCCTATATATACACACATATATATAGTATGTCGATTAGTACATTATACAAATTGTGTATTGTGTATTTTTGGACAAAGTACTTATCTTTGTCATGACCAATCTAATTTGATAGTTAGGGTTTTTAGGAGGCTTAAGTTAGGATTTTGTATGCATAAGAGATTAAGGAGTGATCTTCTAGAAACCTTATCTCTTCCACCTCACCCCTCCACCTCACACCCTAGCCCATACCCTAGACCATGCCTCCCTCACCCCTACAAGAATGGGCCGGCCTCCACCCCTAGGGGGTTTTGTGCACTTTTGTGTGTGCAAATTTGCACTCTCCACCCTCCCCTCCACCTATAAATACCTCATCCCTTCACCCTTGTCTCATTTTTTAGAAAGACAAAAAGAAAGAAAGGAAAAGAAAGAGAGAAAAACCTAACTTGAGAGTTTTCATTGTAGGTTCCATAGAAGTTTTCTAAGAGCTTAGGGGAAGGAGAAGGAGTGCTAGCTAGTCCTTCCAACAAGAAAGAAAGGTGGGGGTTTTTCCAATTTCTTGTTTGTTTGAGTTTGTTGTTTTTGGTTTCTTCTTCTCCTTATCTTCCTTGTTTGGTTTTCTTTTGTTCTTTTGGTGTGGTTGTTTTTGTGATGGTGTAGTTGTGTGTTGTTTCTTATTGTGTATGATGTATGGATAAAGAAATAACCACATAAAAAAGGGAAGAATGATAGAACCTTATGAAACACATAAAGATTGAATCTTGTAGTAGTATTTGTTGTTCTTGTTGTTGTTGTTGGACTAAATACATAAGCATATGGACTTTGTGTATACACCCATTTTTGGGTTGTAGGACTTGATATTGGACTCATACATAAGCATATGGACCTTGTGTATACACCCATTTTTGAGTTGTAGAACATACAACTTGAACTTTTGGACTAAGAGTAAGCATATGAATGGTTGAACCAAGTTGAGGGTTCTTTACTTTATTTCATTTTTTTAATTTCCTTTTATTAATCTTATGTAAAAAGAACCCATTTGGGATGCTAATTCTAGTGTAGTATGAAAAAGAAACTAATCTAGTGTAGTATGAAAAAGAAACTAATCTAGTGTAGTATGAAAAAGAAACTAATCTAAGTTATTAGTTGTAGAATGTTAAAAGATTACTTTTTATGTTAACTAAGTAGTAATAAATGTTTATGCTTAAGTATAAGTAAAATAGTAGCAGATGTTATGCTTAAGTAAGTAAGTAGTAGATGCTTATGCTTAAGTATAAATAAGAGTAGTACATGTTATGCTAAATTATAAGTAAAGGTTATGTTGAAGTAGTAATTGGACTTTTTGTTTAGAATTGTAGTAGTAACCCATACTTCAATTATAGTAGATTCCATGTTTAAATAAGCATCCATGCTTAGATTGTTATAGGAATTATTATATCATGCTTAGATTATTGTAGGAATTACAATCCATGCTTAGATTGTTGTAGAAATTACAATCCATGCTTAGATTGTTGTAGGAATTATTATACTATGCTTAGATTGTTGTAGGAGTTATAATCTATGCTTAGATTGTTGTAGGAATTACAATCCATGCTTAGATTGTTGTAGGAATTATTATACTATGCTTAGATTGTTGTAGGAGTTATAATTCATGCTTAGATTGTTGTAGGAATTACAATCCATGCTTAGATTGTTGTAGGAATTACAATCCATGCTTAGATTGTTGTAGAAAAATTATATACCATGTTAGATTAGTGTAAGATTGATACTCATGCTTCTACTATGCTTAGATCGTTGTAGGAAGTCCATGTTAGTGATATCTACCATGCTTGAGTTTATCCATGTTTAAAGTAGTAAGTAGATAATCATGCTTGAGTTGTAGTAGATCCCTTGCTAAAGTGTTGTAGGAACTCATGCTATGTTGAAAATCATACCCACCTTGTTGTAGGATAAATTGTAGTATCCATGTATAGGTGTACTAATTATCCATGCTTAATTGTAGTAATTTTCTATGCTTAAGTTAAAGTAATTATCCATGCTTAGTTGTAGCAATTCTATGTTTATATTTCATCCATGCTAGATTGTAATAGTAAATGTTCTGCTAAGTTGTCTTCATTCTTAGATCGTTGTAGATCAACCTACTATGCTAAGATTGTGTAAGATTAATGTTTAATCACCTACCATGCTTAGATTGTTGTAGGAAAGCACAATCCATGCTTAGGTTGTTGTAGGAAAATTATATACCATACTTAGATTTTGTAGGATTAATGCTTATCTACCATGCTTAGGAATGTTGTAGGTTCATGCTAAGTATGCATCCATGCTTAGATTGTTGTAGGATTTATATTAATTAATCTACCATGCTTAGGAATGTGTACGATAGATGTTTCGATTACCTATCATGCCTAAGATTGTTGTAGGCATACTTAAATAGTATGTTATGCTTAAAATTGTTGTAGGTTCCTACCATACTTAAGAATTGTTGTAGAATAATGTTTAAGTGGCATACCATGCTAAATTATTAAGTACTCATGGGTAAGTTGTAGCATTAACCATGCTTAAAGTAGTAGGAGATATCCATGCTAAAATCTAGTAGCTTTCTACTTAAGTTGGTAAGAGTGTTAGTAAAGAACTATCATGTTGTATCCATGCTTGTAGTTGTAGTGTTAATATAGAACCTTCATGTTGTAGTTGTAGTGTTAACTATTGCGTTGTAGTTAGAGTGTTAGTAAAGAACTATCATGTTATAGTAGATTGCGTTGGTAGGAACTAGCATGTTGTAGTTGCGGTGTTAGTGAAGAACCACCATGTTGTAGTTGTCATATTGTGTTGTAAGCAGTTCTAGTTAATCCCCTAGAAGGAATCCCAGGTTTGATATTACATAGCTAGAGCCATGCATGCTTGAACGGTATATTGTAACTTCCTAAATAAAAGTTGTTATGTCGCTTGCGGCTTCTTATAAGTAGAATGCCTATTTTAGGCTGTTAGTAGATCCTTCTGTTGCTTCTAATGATAGAAGATCAAGGTTGCTAGTGAGCACGTTGGTCGCTTCTAGGTTTGATTACCTGTATGGTTGTTTTGCATATGGTTGTGCTCGTACGTGGTTCGACTGGCTCGTACGTAGCTATTAGTCTCATACGCGGCTTATTTGGCTGGTATGTATGTTATTGTTTCATACGTAGCTTGTTGGCTCGTAGGTGTTCGGTTTACTCGTATATAGCTTGTTGGCTAGTACGCGGTTTTGTTATGCTCGTCTAGGACGATATTATTACCCTGGGAGCTATCGATCATCAAGACATATATTTTCTTACTCCTAAGGGACTGTGGACGAGTCACTTCTTGTGTACCGTCAGATCTTAACCGGTGTAGGTTGATCGCGAACTGGAGTATAGACGGAATCCAAGTTCAGGGTAGTGGCATGCGGGTACATTCGTATTGCCGGGGTCTTGGATCGATAGGCCATGAATCAGATCCTTAGAGATTCAGGTAAGTCTAGGATGAGCAGCCTAGTAGAGTTGTCTTACGAAGTCTAAACTTAAGACTCAGCATGTTGTGTAAATTCTGTTGTCATCCCTCAGTTTGTTTAGGGTTAGTGACATTGTTAGGGTAGTAACTTATGGCTTTTACTACTTAACCTTCACCTTTCGCCGAAGGGAAGGAGTTGGTGTTATGGGTGATTCCTTATGATCCGACTTGTCCTATAGGCCTGCATTAGGCGGTGTTATTGGGTTGTACCCTTCTTGTCAAAGGAATACGGTCTGTGCCTTCTCACGAGTTGGGAGCACGGGATCCGTATCTCGTCTGCTAATTTCTCAAGTGCCTTGATAAGTGGGAGCGATTCCTGTTGGAGCTAGGGGGATGGACCCCCCTGGAACTCCGTCTTAGCTTATATCTAAGGGCGAGGGCCATAGACTATGGTCTGGCAAAGGGGCGGCTGGGAGGCTTTGAGCTAACCTGATTTTGCGGAAACTCCAAGAATTCGTCAGATATTTGAGGAAGGTCTGGTATGCCTAGCGGGACTAGACCGTTGTAGGGTCACCTCCTCAGTCATGCCTAATCTTCAGAAACAAGTTGAGTACAAGAGTAGATTTCATAGCGCGGGTTCAAATCCCTATAATGAAGAGACGGCTTGAGATTGGCGCATGTAGTATGGGCTGCATGTTGCTTCGGAGACTTGCTGGCATTAGAATAGGAGTATCCTAGCTTTAGTCATTATTGCATTAGATTCTAGTCATAGCACTCACGAACACTTAAACTACACCGACACATTTGCCATGTTGTATGTTGTTTTGGGAGACTCGCTGCTAAGTTATTAGTCTTAAAGCGTCAGCGAATACTGACGTCCCCACTTCAATAGGTACTAGATCGCAGAAGTACAGGTGCGAGATTCAGGAGGACTCAAGGCAAGGAAAGCGAGGAGTTGATGTCATGTTTAGTCTCCGCTGTAATATTTATATTGATTTTCTATTTGTCGAAAAATACCCAAGTGGGAATTACCAAGTGTTGTTCTTCATTCATTGTACTCTGATGTAATTTGTTGAAGGTTGTAATACTTGGGATTGTAAAGATATTATTGTAACACTATTGTAATGTATTGCAGTTGTATAATATTCTGACTTGTAATACATTGGGTATTAAATAAAAAGTTTTAAATTCTCCTATTTTTCTGTGTATTGTGACCAATTGAAGAAATGATTATGGCTTAGGTCACGATTTTTCAATATATAAAAATTGGGACGTTACAGAAAATGTGTGCGAAAACGTGTGGGGCTAGGCGTCCTGTGACCTTGAGATAGAGTTCCAGTCTCAAGTTATATTAGTATAAGCACAATCTTGCCTTTTTGATATTTTTATTAGATTTTAAGCACGCGCTGATGTGCAGTACACATGATTCTATTTCTTCACTGTGCTAATCATTCAGATTTTTATAGCCTTAATGAATAATGACTCTCCTATTTTCAAATTTCAGTGTTGCTTATAATTAGTACAGTTAATGATAAAAAGACATGTGAACTACATATATTCAACTTTCTCCCATTATACAATAGTATCAGAAAATATATAATTTTCAATTTTTTCTACTAAACAATATATTTCCTTTTTCCTAGTGAATTTTGTCATGTGATAGGAGAACAACAGTAAGAAAGAAGAATGATTGTAACATATTATATGTGGCTTGTCACCTCCTTTTCCCTCCTCTTCATAAGTGTTATACATTTTTATTGGTTGATGTGGTTTATTTTTAGGAGGCGTGTAGATGCACCAAATGTGAGTTCTTACTTGATTTGTATTGAAGGAGGAAGCTCCTATGCAGACAGTCTTCGGCTGGCCGAACGGTACGGAAGTGGGTTGGAGTAGGGTGGAGGCTGGATGCTCGGCTCGGATCCAAGCCCCTGATGCAGTTTGTTTTTGGGAGGCGTGTGGATGCACCAGGTGTGAGTTCTTACTCGATTTGTATTTGGTGAAAGAAGCTCCGGTGCGGCCGACCCTTAGCCGGACGAACAGTACGGAAGTAGGCGGGAGTGAGGTGGAGGCTGGATGCTCGGCTCGGATCAGAGGGCTCAGATCCGAGGTCTCGTGTACCTGCAGACGGTCTAGGAACACCGGGGTTGGTCCCGGTGGTAGACCCTCCGACGATCTAGTCAGCTACTGAGAGAGAGTAACAGTAACTAGGGTTTTGAGTGGAAAAGATTAATCACCTGGATCAAGGGGTAGGGGTCTGGTATTTATAGGAGAAGCTAACCGGGTCTGGACCCGTTTGGGGCCGGGTCTGGACCCGGTTGCCCGTGGGGCTGAAGCGGTGGAAACCCGAACGGTATAGGGCTGACGTGGCAGAGGCCCGGGCGATTTTCCGGCGCTGACGTGGCAGAGGCCAGAGCAGTTTTCTAGCGCTGACTTGGCGGATCCGGATGATCTGGATGTGCGCGTTTCCTGAGGGGATCCTGTGGCCCAAGAGGGGCCACGTCATCCAACCCATATAACAAGCCCCACACTCCTGGAGGGCGGGGTGAACCAGCCGTGTAGGAGTGGTCCTTCACCTCTGTAGGTAGAGCAGGGTGGAGGGTACGGTGAGAAAGTAGGATCTGCTACTTCCAGAAGAGGCCAGGGGTAGGAGGAAGGGATCCCTTATTGGAGTTTGCGCAGGATGCTAAGTGTAGAAGAGTCAGAGTGAAGTTTGCCGAGCCTTAGGGTCGGCAGACGAGCCTTGGGGGTCGGCAGACGATCCTTTCGCTAGTTGGAAGAGCGAGGGGACGTCGAGGCTTGTTCGATTGAAGCTCGGTTTGCCGAGCGACTTGGGTCAGTAGAGGAGCTCCGATGGTCGGCAGTCGGGCCTCTCGCTCGTTGGAAGCGCGAGTGGGCGTCAAGGTCTGCCGGGTTGGAGCTCGGTTTGCCGAGCGTAGGGGGTCGGTAGAGGAGCTTCTAGGGTCGGCGAACGAGGCCTCCACTTGTGGGATAGAGGAGTGTTTTTGGGGCTTGGAATGCCATCCGAGCTCCGAGCCCCTTGAGAATTCAGGAGGGCGTTTTGGGGCTCGCAGGTGTCATCCGAGCTCCGAGCGTTGGGCCGAGCATGGAGAAAGCTGGAGTAGTGCTCGACGAGCTTCAGGGTCAGAAGGCGAGCCTTGTGGGTTGGCGGACGATCCTCTCGCTAGTTGGAAAAGTGAGGGGATTTCGAGGTCTGTTCGATTGAAGCTCGGTTGTCGAGCATCTAGGGTTGGTAGAGGAGCTTCTATGGTTGGCGAAAAGGCCTCTGCTTGCGGGACAGAGGAGCGTTTTTGGGGCTTGGGATGCCATCCGAGCTCCGAGCCCCTTGAATAATGGAGAAGGGAGCTGTGGCTCGCGATGCCATCCGAGCGTCGACCCTTCTGTGAAAATAGAAGAGGAATTTGTAGCTCGCGATGCCATCCGAGCACCGAGCTTCCTGAATAATGGAGAAGGGAGCTGTGGCTCGCGATGCCATCCGAGCGTTGACCCTTCTGTGAAAGTAGAAGAGGAATTTGTGGCTCGTGATGCCATCCGAGCACCGAGTTTCCTGAATTATAACGAGGGCAGCTGTGACTCGTGATGTCGTCCGAGCGTCGAACCTTCTGGGAAAGTAGAAGAGGAATTTGTGGCTCGCGATGCCATCCGAGCACCGAGCTTCTTGACTTATGGAGAAGGGAGTCGTGGCTAGCGATACCATCCGAGCGTCGACCCTTCTGGGAAAATAGAAGAGGAATTTGTGGCTCGCGATGCCATCCGAGCGCCGAGCTTCCTGAATGATAGGGAAGGGAGTTGTGGCTCGCGATGCCATCCGAACGTTAACCCTTCTGTGAAAGTAGAAGAGGAATTTGTGGCTCGCAATGCCATTCGAGCGCAGAGCTTCCTGAATAATGGAGAAGGGAGTCGTGTCTCACGATGCCATCTGAGCGTCGACCCTTCTGTGAAAATAGAAGAGGAATTTGTGGCTTGCGATGCCATCCGAGCGCCGAGCTTCCTGAATAATGGAGAAGGGAGTCGTGGCTCGCGATGCCATCCGAGCGTCGACCCTTCTGTGAAAATAGAAGAGAAATTTGTGGCTCGCGATGCCATCAGAGCGCCGAGCTTCCTGAATAATGGGGAAGGGAGTCATGGCTCGCGATTCCATCCGAGCGTCGACCCTTCTGTGAAAATAGAAGAGGAATTTGTGGCTCGTGATGCCATCCGAGCGTCGAGCTTCCTGAATAATGGAGAAGGGAGTTGTGGCTCGCGATGCCATCCGAGCATCGACCCTTATGTGAAAGTAGAAGAGGAATTTGTGACTCGTGATGCCATCCGAGCACCGAGTTTCCTGAATTATAACGAGGGTAGTTGTGACTCGTGATGCCGTCCGAGCGTCGAACCTTCTGGGAAAGTAGAAGAGAAATTTGTGGCTCGCAATGCCATCCGAGCGCTGAGCTTCTTGACTTATGGAGAAGGGAGTCGTGGCTCGCGATGCCATCTGAGCGTCGACCCTTCTGGAAAAATAGAAGAGGAATTTGTGGCTCGCGATGCCATCCGAGCGCCGAGCTTCTTGAATAATGGGGAAGGGAGTTGTGGCTCGCGATGCCATCCGAGAGTTGACCCTTCTGTGAAAGTAGAAGAGAAATTTGTGGCTCACGATGCCATCTGAGCGCCGAGCATCCTGAATAATGGAGAAGGGAGTCGTGGCTCGCGATGCCATCCGAGCGTCGACCCTTCTGTGAAAATAGAAGAGGAATTTGTGCCTCGCGATGCCATCCGAGCGCCGAGCTTCCTGAATAATGGAGAAGGGAGTCGTGGCTCGCGATGCCATCCGAGCGTCGACCCTTCTGTGAAAATAGAAGAGGAATTTGTGGCTCGCGATGCCATCAGAGCGCTGAGCTTCCTGAATAATGGGGAAGGGAGTCGTGGCTCGCGATTCCATTCGAGCGTCGACCCTTCTGTGAAAATAGACGAGGAATTTGTGGCTCGCGATGCCATCCGAGAACCGAGCTTCCTGAATAATGGAGAACGGAGTTGTGGCTCGCGATGCCATCCGAGCGTCGACCCTTCTGTGAAAGTAGAAGAGGAATTTGTGGCTCGCGATGCCATCCGAGCGCCGAGCTTCCTGAATTATAACGAGAGCAGTTGTGACTCACGATGCTGTCCGAGCATCGACCCTTCTGTGAAAATAGAAGAGGAATTTGTGGCTCGCGATGTCATCCGAGGTCCGAGCTTTCTTGACTTTGTCGAAAAAAGTCTGCTGCGTGGGGAAAATGCCTGGGGGTAGTTGGGTAATTCCACGCCCACTGCTGATGTCAGGAGCGCAAGGATCGAAGCATCTCCATATCTTAGCGGCCGTTAGATCTTGATGATTAAGATCCAACGGCCAGATCTTAATTGCGAAAATCAAGGAGTCGCTTTCTTCTTATAAATCCCCCTCCCCATTTTCTTCATTTCTTACTCCTACTTTTTAATTTTTACAAGAACAGGATCTTACTTGCCGTCGGCGAATTTTTCGGTGATCGCACGGTAAACTCTTTAGGTTAGTATTCTTTGCTCGGTAATGTCGCGCTCTCAGTCCGGATCCGAGGCTAGCTCGTCGGGATGCACTGCGAAGGAATCCGAATCAGAGATGTCTTCGTCCCTTAGTAAATATAAGGTTAAGCAGGAGGTCCTGACAGTCACTGGGTCAGATGGTGGAGACGATGTAGTCTTCGTAGTGTCGCCGCTGAGATCCCGAAGGCCGGGAAAGGAACCTATGGACGAGGGCGAAGAGGAGGAGGAGGAGGAAGAGGAAGAGGAAGAGGAAGAGGGGGATGACGAGGATGAGGATCAGGAGGATCAGGACGCTGAAGGGGAGGAGGAGGATGAGGAGGATCAGGATCCCGAGGGTGAGGACGAGGACGAGGAGGACCAGGATCCTGAGGGTCAGGGCATTGTTGATGATGAGGATGGAGGTGAAGGGGAGGGCGCTCAAGGAGTTTCTGGTAAAGGCTCAGTAAAAGGGCCGGTTGGGGTCGGAGACGACCTTCCACCCCTTCCACCTTTGTCGACGTCGTTTCCTGAGAGGAAGGTCCATCCCCATCGGAAGAAGAGGGAGTTAAATATTCCGGACAGCCCCCCTCCTCCGGACGAATATGCCCCTAGACCGGGGCTCGAGTTTCCCCCGGTCTCCTTTAAAAATCCGGGGTCGATTAGGATGTACCCTGATGATATCAAGGACATTGGCCTCATTCCTCATGTTCGGGGCGAGGAGGGACGTGTGAAGATTCGGATGGACGACATTCCGTGTATCTTAAGGCCGGACTATCTCCACATTCTGAGGGCCACCTACTTCATTCTACGGGAGTTTGAAGTCTTCATTCCGAGCCCCGGCATTCGGCCCACAACGGTTCTTGCGCCGGGCTATTGCATGTTTCCCGAGGACGCCTTCCTCTCGGGCCTGAGGCTGCCACTGCATCCCTTCGTTAAGAGGGTTTTGAATTGGGCGAAGCTATGTCCCATGCAGTATGGGCCAAACTCTTGGAAGCACTTGGTTCTAAGGTGCCAAGAGAAGGGGGTGAAGCCGAGGTTGACGTACTTCCGAGCCATCCTGGGGATCAGCTCGCTCGGAGATCAGGAGAGGATTTTTTATTTCTCGCCGAGGCCACACAAGAAGATTATGCATGGCCATCCGGATTCCATCAAGGGGTGGAAAGAGAAGTATTTCGTGGTTCGGAATGACAGGTCTTGGGGGATACCAACCAGGTGGAATTTCTTCAAACCGAACCACAAGCCTCCGAAGCGAAGCGACTTGACAGCGAAGGAGTGGAAGAAGGTGGAGAGGATAGTTGGGGGAACAGCATCGTGTGGCCTCGAGTGACCAAGCTACACCTTGCCCGGGCCGGACTGAGCCCTGCTGACCCTAGTATGTTTCTTTCCAAATTTTTGCATCTTTCTGCCTTCGTGTTAACGTTAGCCCTTCTTCTTTCATTTCCGCAGGGATGACTTCTCAACAGGTGGACGACAGGCGGGCGTTGCTAGCCGTCGCCGAGAAGGCGACGGCGGAGAGAAAGAAGAAGGCCGAGCAGGAGAGGCTGGCGGCCGAGAAGGTGAAGCTGGCGGCCACGGCTGGGGGGTCCGCCAAGGGGCCAGCCCCGGTAGCCGAGGAGCCTTCTCCGGCAAAGAAGGCCAAGAGGCATCACCCCCACACGTCGAGGGCAGCTCGGGATGCTGGGGGTAGCTTGGGCGAGACCGTTGAAGCCCCGGAAAAAAGGCTTCCACCACCATGGCCTACCGCAGAAGAGATGGTGAGTCAGCAGGGGCTGCGGCCCTTTGCTCCCAATTGGTCGATCGTGCAGAGGGATACTCTGCTCGATGGACCCGTGGCGATTGAATTCGTCACGAAGGCCGCCACCGAGCACGATTGGATGGCTCTGGCGCCGCAGAATGCAGACCAGGCTTTCATGCGATGGTCCCAGGCACACATCTCGGTGAGTTAGTTCGGCGCTACTTTTCTTTTCTGGTTTTGAACTTGGTGGAATTTTTCTGATCTTTTTCCCCTCGGACAGGCGATGCTCCATGGCCAGCACTTCCAAAAGTGCATGGAGAAGGAGATCTACATCGAGAGGAGGAATGCGGAGAAGTACCTCCACGAGCTGAACAGGGCTACCGACGAGCTGAAAGAGGCTCGGACTATGGTGACCGTCCACGAGGCCCAAATATCCTCGCTCAGTGATATCCACAAGGCTGACGTGGTTCATCTCAAGGAGTGGATCGAAGAGGCGGAGGAGAGGGGTCGGAAGGCCCTGAAGAGCATGGAGGCGGCCTCGGCGGAAGCTCTGATCATGGCGCAGGACGAGGCGTATGATTAGGCCAAGGCGTACCTCAAGCAGATCTACCCCGAGCAGAGCATGGACCACCTCTACTATGGTTGGCAGGCGAACCTTCCACCGACCCTGGGTGGCGAAGAGACGGGGGGCGTCCAGGCTGAAGATGAGGTGCCACCCCCCCCCCCCCTCCCCCCTCTCAAGAATAGATTAGTTGTTTTTTCTTTTTTTTTAATTTTTTTTTGATGTAAATGCCTCGAGCGGACTGGCCACCGCGGCTTTTGTATCAACCTTTTTAAAAGAAATGAAATATACTTTTTTGGGCCTAGGCTTCAAGACTTGCATTTTTTCTCGCTCTCCTTGTGATGGTTTGTTTCATCTTGTCTTTTGATAGACGCACGAGACCTTGGGAGCCGACCCTGTTTCTGCCGACGCATCCCTGGTTCGAGCAGGTAAAGATGCCATGGGAGTGGCTCTGGCTCGCCAGCGAAAACATGCTCGTGATCGAGCATCCGCAGTAAACTACGTCAAGTACAAGTCTAGGGAGCTCGTTCTGGAGGTGGCTTGTCTGAAGAAAGCCATAGCCGACTGGGAATGGTGGGTAATCGAGACGGGCTGGTCCATCTCGGATGCCTCGAGCGGGACGGTCGGCTTCGGAGTCTTTTCTTCGCAAGGCCGTTGTTGAGAAAGAACTGGAGATCCGCAGGGTGAAGCTGGTGTTAGGTGCGGGTTTGATCGAGGAGGCGAGCAACTCGACCCCGGGGCAGGTCTCTACCATTTTAATTGGAAGCGGCCCAGCCTGACGATGCGGGAAACTCGGTGGCTGGGGTCTCTTCCCGGGTTGGTCCGGCCGAGCATGATAAGAGCCCCGAAGGGAGCGCTGAGTTTGAGTTTCAGGCCGAGTGCGAGTGAGTTGTGAGCTGTACTTTGTATTTGTACCGACGTTCATTGAGTTGTAAGCAATGAGTAATAATAAGAACAATTGATTTTCTGAACTTTGATTGTCTCGGGTGCCGAGGGTGGTTGCTGTGCTTGTTGCGAAGGAGGTTGCCACCGAGGTGACTCGATGCAACGGGCACACACGTAGTGGTGTATCGCTTTTCGATAAGTCACTAATGGCGACGTTTCACCTTCCCATGAGCATTTATGGTAACGTTTTGCCTTCCGCCATTTCACATTCTCAGACACAATAACTGTGCCCCACAGGGGACTATATAATCCCCACCCCCCAAGCTGGGTGTTTTAAGAAGTGAGCGGTTGACTTGTCGCTTGACTCGGGTGCCTGCCGAAGGCGGGCGCCCAAAACAAATATTTTTCCGAGTGCTCTTGATTGGAGGCACACCAATCACCCTTGGACTATTCGGGGTTCGGGCCTTGAGAGCCGTGAGACCCCGGGTTGTTAGTTAGTGAGTGGCGGGCCGATCGATCGGTTCAGAGGCTCGGAGGGAGCCAGGGTCGGTGGCTCTCCTGCCGTCCTCGAACAATTCGGGGTTTGGGCTCGTAAGGGCCGTAAACCCCGAATTGTTCGCGGGCGAGAGGAGGGCCAACCAATAGACTCGAAGCTCGGGGTGTCTGCCGAAGGCGGACACTCTAAAACTAAATAATAAAAATTTTGCTGAAACGTGGCGGTAGGTCGTAGCCGAGCGTATTGGTCGAGCGGCTTTGAAGAAAGCCGCGGCCTTGCTCTGAGTTAACGATAAGGCACCACTTCTCAGGAAAGACGGTGTGGGCGTGGCAGCGGTGGTCGCCTCGCGCGTAGGTTAATGGGCTTGAAGAAGCCCAAACCGTGCGAGCAACGGGTGCCGAGCCCCCACACTGGGGAGAAAGCCAGTAGCAGGCGTAGCAGAGGGTCATTGCTGAGCGTCAGGGTCGAGGTGATTTGAAGAAAGCCCTGGCCTTGCTCGAGGTTGACGCCGAGCTCCCGCACTTGTTCTCAGGAAAGACGGTGCAGGCGTGGCTGGCGGTGGTCGCTTCGCGCGTAGGTTGATGGGCTTGAAGAAGCCCAAACCGAGCGAGGGACGGGTGCCGAGCCCCTACACCGGGGAGAAAGCCAGTAGCAGGCATAGCAGAGGGTCGTCGCCGAGCGTTAAGGTCGAGGAGCCTTAAAGAAAGCCCCTGCCTTGCTCGAGGTCGACGCCGAGCTCCCGTACTTGTTCTCAGGAAAGACGGTGCGGTCATGGCTGGCGGTGGTCACCTCGTGCGTAGGTTGATGGGCTTGAAGAAGCCCAAACCGAGCGAGGGACAGGGTACCGAGCCTCCTCACCGGGGAGAAAGCCAATAGCAGGCATAGCAGAGGGTCCTCACCGAGCGTCAAGGTCGAGGTGCTTTGAAGAAAGCCCCGGCCTTGCTCGAGGTCGACGCCGAGCTCCCGTACTTGTTCTCAGGAAAGACGGTGTGGGCATGGCTGGCGGTTGTCGCCTCGCGCGTAGGTTGATGGGCTTGAAGAAGCCCATAACGAGCGAGGGACGGGTGCCGAGCCCCCACACCGGAGAGAAAGCCAGTAGCAGGCATAGCAAAGGGTCATCGCCGAGTGTCAAGGTCGAGGTGCCTTGAAGAAAGCCCCTGCCTTGCTCGAGGTCGAGGCCAAGCTCTCGCACCTATTCTCAGAAAGACGGTGCGGGCATGGCTAGCGGTTGTCGCCTCGCATATAGGTTGATGGGATTGAAGAAATCCAAACCGAGCGAGGGACAGGTGCCGAGCCACCACACCGGGGAGAAAGCCAGTAGCAGGCGTAGCAGAGGGTCGTCACCGAGTGTCAAGGTCGAGGAGCCTTGAAGAAAGACCCTGCCTTGCTCGAGGTCGACGCTGAGTTCCCGCACTTGTTCTCGGGAAAGACGATGCGGGCGTGGCTGGCGGTTGTTGCCTCGCATATAGGTTGATGGGCTTGAAGAAACCCAAACCGAGCGAGGGACGGGTGCCGAGCCCTCACACCGTGGAGAAAGCCAGTAGCAGGCGTAGCAGAGGGTCGTCACCGAGCGTCAAGTTCGAGGAGCCTTGAAGAAAGCCCCTGCCTTGCTCGAGGTCGACGCCGAGCTCCCGTACTTGTTCTCAGGAAAGACGGTGTGGGCGTGGCTGGCGGTGGTCACCTCGCGCATAGGTTGATGGGCTTGAAGAAGCCCAAACCGAGCGAGGGTTGGGTGCCGAGCCCCTACACCGGGGAGAAAGCTAGTAGCAGGCGTAGCATGGGATCGTTGCCGAGCGTCAAGGTCGAGGTGCTTTGAAGAAAGCCCCGACCTTGCTCGAGGTCGACGCCGAGCTCCCGCACTTGTTCTCAAGAAAGACGGTGCGGGCGTGGCTGGCGGTTGTTGCCTCGCACATAGGTTGATGAGCTTGAAGAAGCCCAAACCGAGCGAGGGACAGGTGCCGAGCCCCCACACTAGGGAGAAAGCCAGTAGCAGGCGTAGCAAAAGGGTCGTCGCCGAGCGTCAAGGTCGAAGTGCCTTGAAGAAAGCCCCGGCCTTGCTCGAGGTCGACGCCGAGCTTCCCGCACTTGTTCTCAGGAAAGACGGAGTGGGCATGGCTGGCAGTTGTCACCTCGCATATAGGTTGATGGGCTTGAAGAAATCCAAACCGAGCGAGGGACGGGTGCCGAGTCCCCACACCGGGGAGAAAGCCAGTAGTAGGCATAGCAGAGGGTCGTCGCCGAGCGTTAAGGTCGAGGAGCCTTAAAGAAAGCCCCTGCCTTGCTCAAGGTCGACGCCAATCTCCCGCACTTATTCCCAGGAAAGACGGTGCGCGTGTAATATCCCGGACGAATATTATATTGTATACATTATTATTTTTTAAAGTAAAATATTTTAAATGTGAATTTCTTTGTTTTACACATGAAAAGTTACCTGGCCCTATATACTGGTAAGTATATACAGGTATTGTATCAGTTTTGTGCACTTGTACAAATCCTAAAAAAATGCATTTTTGGAAAAAAATGTCTGCAAATCCCGGGCAGACACTGAAAATTATTATTTTATTATTATTTTACTTTTATTACCCAAAAATGAAATATTTTTGGTGGATATCACCTGGTTTTGTTGATAAACGTTATCTGTGTGTATATACCAGTCTGTATACATCTGTATTGTATCAAATTGGTACTGGAATCTTCCGGGCTGATAATAAAATTTATTTAGTTATTATTTTCGGAATTAAATTATTTTTGTACAGATTGTTCGTTTTCATAAATGAAAAATATCTGTATAATCAGATATACGTACGAAATCGAACTGTGTCGATTTCGGGCGTTTAAACAAATCATGTAGTATGTGATTTTGGTAAATTATATTTTATTTTAGATCCATCATGATGAGATGGAGGGCTAGGATGGATTAGGACTTGATTGTAAAGATTATTTGCAAAATAAACTTGAATTGTTTTTTACCACAAATGAAAAGGGACACATGGCTTCTCCCACACCCACACACCCCTTCACTTTCCCTTATAAAAAGAAAACCCCTTCCACTCCTTGGCCGGCCTCCCCTCCCCTTTCCTATTTTCATTCTCATTTGTTCTTCATTCTTCTCCATCCCTTTCTCATCTCATTCTCCATCTTCTTCTACTTCTACTTCTTACTAGTTTTAATTTTAGAAAGAAAAGGAAAGAAAAGAAAAGAGAGAAAGGGAGATTTTCATAGGTTCTATTTCATGGAATTCTTGAAGAGTTCTCCATAGAAGCAAGGAAGGAGATGGTTTGCTAGCTAGTCCTTCCTACAAAAAAAAAATCAAGGTGGGGGTTTCTCTACCTTTTTGTATGTTAAATTTTGTTCTATTTTGCTCTCTACTTATGGTTATATGTGTGTATATATGTTGTATGTTGATTAAAACAACTTCGACTAATTATTGAGCATATAAGTAGTGATTTGGATCACAAGGATCCCATGGAAAGTTTGAATAGAGGAAATTAATTTAAAACACATAAAGATTGGATCTTTAGCCTTGCTATTATTATTGTTGTTATTATGGTTAAATTTGACTACTTGGACTAAAGAAATAAGGATAAGAATGGTTGTTTATAAAAAAGGGATTTCATATAAGGAAAGTTGGAAGAATGGAACTCACAAAGAACCCATAAATATGAGACTTTGAATTTGTTATGTTTATGTTTGTTTTATTAGTTACCTTGTTAAACACAAATTAAACAACTTGGACTAACTACTATGTGCATATAAGTTAGTAAGGTGAGAATGGTTACATACCCATTTTGGGGGTTGTAGGACTTTACATGCTAATTGAAGAGATAGTATTTTTGTTGTATGTTGTTTCCCAACCTAACAAAGATCATGTCCTTACTAACTTTTGTTCATAAAAAAGTGAGTTATCTTGATGTAGGAATTGTAGGATTGAAGGAAAGTAAGTTTATTTTGTAACTCTATAAGAGTTGATTATTGTTTATGTAGGAACTTGTAATTTGGTGAAACTAGTTCCTTGTAATAAATGGGACTAGTAATCCCTAAAATAAGTAGTTCTTGTAATATGTAAGTAAGCTTGGATAGTAGCTTCTTTTAAGAATCCATGCTTGAGTTGTAGAAAAAGAACCCATGCTTGTGATGTAGTAGGAATCCATGCTTGAGTTGTAGAAAAAGAACCCATGCTTGTGATGTAGTAGGAATCCATGCTTAAGTTGTATTAAATCATGCTTGAGTTAGTATGTAGGACTACCATGCTTGAGATGTAGGAGATCATGCTTGAGTTGTTGTCCATGTCAAAAGAGAACCCATTCATGCTATGTGACATTCTAGTTAACTTACCATGCTTGAGTTAGTATGTAGGACTACCATGCTTGAGATGTAGGAGATCATGCTTGAGTTGTTGTCCATGTCAAAAGAGAACCCATTCATGCTATGTGACATTCTAGTTAACTTATCATGCTTGAGTTAGTATGTAGGACTACCATGCTTGAGATGTAGGAGATCATGCTTGAGTTGTTGTCCATGTCAAAAGAGAACCCATTCATGCTATGTGACATTCTAGTTAACTTACCATGCTTGAGTTAGTATGTAGGACTACCATGCTTGAGATGTAGGAGATCATGCTTGAGTTGTTGTCCATGTCAAAAGAGAACCCATTCATGCTATGTGACGTTCTAGTTAACTTACCATGCTTGAGTTAGTAAGTAGGACTACCATGCTTGAGTTGTATTAAATCATGCTTGAGTTGTTGCCTATGTCAAAAGAGAACCCATCCATGCTATGTGACATTCTAGTTAACTTACCATGCTTGAGTTAGTAAGTAGAACTACCATGCTTGAGTTAGTAGTAGAACACAATGATTGAGTTGTAGTAGATCATGCTTGAGTTAGTTGTTGTTCTATGTCTAAAGAGAACCCATTTGTATTATGTGACTCCTAGAAAACCTATCATGCTTGTGTTGTAATAAAGAACCCATTCATGCTTGTATGACATTCTAGTAAAAAACCTACCATGCTTGAGTTGTGTAAAGAACCCATTCATGCCTATGTGATATTCTAGCAAACCTACCATGCTTGTGTTGTACTAAAGAACCCATTCATGCTTATATGACTTCTAGTGAAACCTATCATGCTTTAGTTGGTAGTAAAGGGCCATGCTTGAGTTTATGTACCATGTTTAAGTTGTAGTAGAACATCATGGTTAAGTTGCTAAAGGTTCTAGTAAAGAACCCATCATGCTTGAGCTTTACTGTTCTATGTTGAAGTGAACCCACCCATGCCTATGTAATATGCTAGTGAACAATCATGCTTGTGTTGTATGTAGAAACCCATGCTTAGGATAAGTAGTTGTTTTTATGCTGTTGGTCCCATACGAAGCTCATTGGGCTGATACATAGGTATGGTCTTAAATAAGTAGGCCATGAGTGGATCCGAGGAGATCGCGTGAAGTCTAGTTTAAGACTTGGTTAATTGTTCGGACAAATTGTGACACTCTTTAGAAGAGGGACACGTACGGTGCTTTTCATGACAAGTTGGAAGCACAATGCAGGTCTCGCTTGTTGGGTTAGAAGAGGGACACGTACGGTGCTTTTCATGACAAGTTGGAAGCACGGTGCATGTCTCGCTTGTTGGGTTAGAAGAGGGACACGTACGGTGCTTTTCATGACAAGTTGGAAGCATGAGTTGCGTATCTCGCTTGTTTGACCCATATGGTGCCTTCTCATGATGAGTTGAGAGTACGACTCTAGGTTGAAAGTATCTTGTAGCTCGTACGGCCCATTTGGTCTGTTAGGGTTAGTAACATCGTTAGGGTAGTAACTTGTTACTTAACCATTTTTGCCAAAGGGAGAGAGTTGGTGTTGGGGGTGATACCTTATACTCCAACATCTCCTATAGGCTGACACTAGGTGGTGTTATCGGGATGTATTCCCCTGTCAAAAGGGATACAGGCGGTGCTTTTCATGACAAGTTGGGAGCACGGGTTCCATATCTTGATTGTTAATTCCTGAATGTGCCATGATAAGAACGAGAGGGTTTCCTAGGGAAATAGTCCCTACGATCCCGGCAGGTTCTATGCCTTCTCATGACTAGTTGAGGGCACGGAAGAAGGTTGACAAGTACCTTGTAGTTCGTGTTGGCTTTTGAGTGTGGTCTGGTACGCCGGCAATAGTCACCAGTCATGTAGTATTATGACAGGAACAGGATGAGTACAAATAGTAGAATTCATAACGTGGGTTCAAATCCCTATATGGAGAAAACGGCTTGAGATGGGGCGTATGTAGTATGGGATGCATACTGTTCCGGAGACTCGCTTGCATTAGAATAGGAGCATCCTAGATAAGTTGACATTGCATTAGATTCTAGTCATTGCACTCACGAACACTTAAACTACACCGACATATCTTACCATGTTTTATATGTTTATTTTTGGAGATTCGCTGCTTAGTTATCAGCCCTTAAACGTCAGTGAATACTGACGTCCCCACTTCAATAGGTACTGCAGTGTAGAAGTACAGGTATTGGATCGTAGTCGTGGATACAAGATCACCCAACCGGGAGGACCCCAGTCAAGGCATGGTTTACAAATGAAGTGTCTGATATTGTCATCTTTCATTCTTATATACTCTGATGTAATGTGGAATCAATGGAAACACTCGGTCTGTAATATTGTAGTAGTAAAAAGTTTTAAAATTTTCCACAGATCTATGTGTTGTGACTAATTGAATGTAAAGGTCCTGGCTTATGTCTCGAATCCTCCCTATAGGATGTTCGGGGCGTTACAGCGCGTGTAGCTAGCAGAGGGCCGAGCCCCCAAGCCAAGCTTGTAAGAGAAGATTTTCTGGCTCAGGATCCCATCCGATCACCGAGCGCCAAGCTTGTAAGAGAAGCTTTTCTGGCTCAAGATTCCATCCGAGTGCCGAGCCCCATGCTTGTAAGAGAAGCTTTTCTGGCTCGAGATTTCATCCGAGCGCCGAGCCCCAAGCTTGTAAGAGAATCTTTTCTGGCTCGAGATTTCATCCGAGCGCCGAGCTCCAAGCTTGTAAGAGAAGCTTTTCTGGCTCGAGATTTCATCCGAGCGCCGAGCCCCAAGCTTGTAAGAGAAGCTTTTCTGGCTCGAGATTCCATCTGAGCGCCGAGCCCTAAGCTTGTAAGAGAAGCTTTTCTTGTCTGAGATTTCATCTGAGCGCCGAGCCCCAAGCTTTTAAGAGAAGCTTTTCTGGCTCGAGATTCCATCCGAGCGCCGAGCCCCAAGCTTATAAGAGAAGCTTTTCTGGCTCGAGATTCCATCCGAGCGCCGAGCCCCAAGCTTGTAAGAGAAGCTTTTCTGGCTCGAGATTTCATCCGAGCGCCGAGCCCCAAGCTTATAAGAGAAGCTTTTCTGGCTCGAGATTCCATCCAAGCGACGAACCCCAAGATTGTAAGAGAAGCTTTTCTGGCTCGAGATTCCATCCAAGCGCCGAACCCCAAGCTTGTAAGAGAAGCTTTTCTGGCTCGAGATTGCATCCGAGCACCGAGCCCCAAGCTTGTAAGAGAAGCTTTTCTGGCTCGAGATTCTATCCGATCGCCGAGCCCCAAGCTATGCTTCTTATTGGTAACAAAATACGAGCTACAAGCTTGTTTTAAGAAAGCTGGCATATTTACAATCATTAGAATTTTACAAAAATAAGGCACGACGTGCCGATTACATTCTTGATGATTTACATGGTGGAGGCTACCCCTCTCCTCCCAAGAACTTGATGAGGTGCTCCGCGTTCCAGGGCCTTTTGATGGCCTTGCCTTCTGATGTGGTTAGGCGGTACGTCCCCGGGCGCACGACCTCCGATACTCTGTAAGGGCCCTTCCAGTTCGGGGCCAATTTTCTTTTCTGGCCGGGATTGGATACCGCCAGCTTTCTCAGAACGAGGTCCCCGAGTTTGATGTTGGTGGGACGTACCTTCTTGTTGTAGAACCTTTCAACCCTTTGTTGGTAGATGTTCCTTCTGACGGCTGACTTCTCCCTGACCTCATTTATGAGGTCTAGGTCGGCTCACAGCTGTTCGAAGTTAGCGGCTTCGTCGAAAGCCATGATCTGGGGTTAAGGGATCCCGATCTCCAAGGGAATGATGGCCTCCGTGCCGTATGTCAGATTGAAAGACGATTCTCCCGTAGGGATTCTCTTTGTTGTCCGGTGGGCCCAGAGAACGCTTGGAAGTTCGTCGACCCATAACCCCTTAGAAGAGTTATCAAGTCGTTTCTTGAGGCCGTCGAGGATTTAGCGGTTCGCGTTCTCGGCCTGACCGTTGGACTGGGGGTGGCATACTGAGGAGAAGCGCTGCTGGATCTCGAGATCTTCGCAGAACTTGCGGAAATGCTTACCCGCAAATTGAGTCCCATTGTCTGTGACGAGTACCTGCGGGATACCGAACCGACAGACGATGTGTTTCCAGAAAAACTGTTGTGTCTGTTGCTCGGTGATCGTTGCTAATGGCTCTGCCTCGATCCACTTTGTGAAGTAGTCGATTGCCACTATGAGGAACTTTCGTTGGCCCGTCGCCTTTGGGAAGGGGCCTACCAGATCCATTCCCTACATGGCGAAGGGGGTCGGACTGGCCATGGAGCGGAGATTTGCTTGCGGAGCCCTCTTCACGGGGGAGAACCGTTGACAGGGGCCGCACTTCTTCACTAGGGTAAGGGCATCTTGCAGCATAGTGGGCCAGTAGTACCAGTGATTCAAAGCCTTTCGTGCTAGCGAGCTACTTCCCATATGGCATCCGCCGATTCCCTCGTGTAACTCCTTGAGGGCGTATTTTGCTTCATCGGGGGTCAGGCAGCGGAGGTAGGGTCTGCCATCTGTTGTTGTGTAGGATCTTTTGAAGAGGGTTGCGTCGATTATGGCGAACCTTTTGGAGCGGACCCTAACCCGCCTCGCTTCAGCCCGGTCACCGGGGAGCTCTCCCTTGACTAGAAATTTTTTGATCAGAGTGGTCTAGTCGTCGGGAGGAGCTCCGTCTTTAACGCATAGAACCTCCAGGGAAGTCTGTACTTGGTTTCAACAGGACTTCAATCAGGACCGTGCGGTCGAGGCCTTCAAAGGATGAGGAAGCCAACTTTGACAGGGCATCAGCCTGGGTGTTCAGCTCCCGAGGGATCCTTAAGACAGCCGATTCGTCGAAGGAAGCTAATAGGCGATGGACCACGGCCAGGTACCTGATCATCCGATCGTCATGGGCCTCGTACTCCCCAGTGATCTGGTTGACCACAAGTTGAGAGTCACTAAAGGCCCTGATCTCTTTGACACCAGCCCGATGAGCCAGGGTGAGCCCGGCGATCATGGCCTCGTACTCAGCCTCGTTGTTAGAGGCCGGGAAGTTGAGGCGGAGGCAGTATTGAAGAAGGAAACCATCCGGACCACACAGAATGATGCTCGTACCACTCCCTGCTTCGCAGGAGGAGCCATTGACGTAAACTTCCCACGTCTTGTCGGCTTCCTGGCTTGTGGGTTGCTCGGAGATGTTGTATTCTGTGATGAACTCGGCGAGGGCCTGCCCTTTGATGGCAGTTCTTGGCTGATAGCCGATATCTTACTAACTGAGCTCGATCGACCATTTGATTAGTCAACCCGAGCTCTCGGGCTTATAGAGCACGATCACCAGGGGTTGATCTGTGAGCACTTGGATCGAATGCGCCTGAAAATATGGACGGAGTTTTCGCGTGGCCATGACCAAGGCGTATGCTACTTTCTCCATCTTGGAATACCTGGTCTCGGCGTCGAGCAGGACCTTGCTCACATAGTACAGGGGCTTTTGTACTCCTTCCTCTTCTCGAACGAGGACGGCGCTCAATACGTTCTCTGAAGCCGAAAGGTAGAGCCAGAGCGGCTCACTCAGTTCGGGCTTGCTGAGGAGGGGAGGGTTGGCGAGGTACTCCTTTAATTGGGTGAAGGTCTCTTGCTGCTGAGTACCCCACTCGAACCCTCTGGTGCTGCGTAGCGCTTTAAAGAATGGAAGGGACTTCCCTCCGGACTTGGAGAGGAAACGACTGATGGCCGCCAGTCTTCTCGTTAGCCTCTGGACTTCTTTGATATTCCTGGGAGGGGCCATGTCGATTATGGCCTGGATTTTTTCGGGGTTCGCCTCGATGCCGCATTGGCTAACGATGAATCCTAGGAACTTTCCCGAGGAGACGCCGAACACACACTTTGTCGGGTTGAGCCTCACGTTGTGGGTTCGAAGGACCCCAAAGGCCTCTTCCAGGTCGGCGACGTAATCCCTTCCCCGCTTGCTTTTGACGAGCATGTCGTGGATATAGACCTCCATATTATGCCCGATTTGATCTTTGAAAACTCGGTTAATGAGCCTTTGGTAAGTAGCCCTGGCGTTCTTCAGCCCGAAGGGCATAACCCGGTAGCAGTATAGTCCTCGGTCTGTGACGAAGGACGTCTTGGCGATGTCGGGAGGAAACATCCGGATCTGGTTATAGCCTGAGAAGGCATCCATGAAAGATAAGAGCTCGTAACCCGATGTGGCGTCGATAAGAGCATCGATGCTGGGAAGGGGGAACGGATCTTTGGGGCATACCTTGTTGAGGTCGGTGAAATCTATGCAGATCCTCCAGCTCTGGTTTGCCTTCTTAACCATGACGACATTCACCAGCCACTAGGGGTCGCTGACCTCTTGTACGAAACGCGCAGACAAGAGCTTGTCTACTTCTGCGTTCACCACCTGCTGTCGCTCTGGAGCGAACTTATGCCGCTTTTGGACAATCGGTTTCGACCCGGGGATCACGCTGAGTTTGTGCATGATGAGATCCTCGGAGATACCTGACATGTCAGAGGCCTTCGAGGCGAAGAGGTCAACATTGCGGCGAATGCAGCCGATCAGGGCGGACTTGAGGTCGGGTGCGAGGGAGCAGCTCACTCGGAAGTGCTTCGATGCATCCCCTATCTCGAACGAGACATCCTCTAGCTCGTCTGCCGGCTCTGGTTTTGGCTGGGTCCTCTCGTGCTGCAGCTCGATGGCATCGAAGAGAAATACACTGCTCCCGATTGCCGTCATGTAGCACGAGCGTGCTACTTCTTGGCTTCCTCGGACAACTTCGACACCGGTGTTGGTAGGGAACTTCATCTTCTGATGGTAGGCCGAGGGAACCGTCTGGAGAGAGCAGAGCCCCGAACAACCGAGTATCGCGTTGTAGGCTGCCTTGACATTCACAACCATGAAGTCCATGGACTCGGTTCTTCTGTTCGGGGTCGTACCCGCCGTGACGTCTAGGGTGGCGATCCCCTTTATTGTCACTAGGACGCCGGAGAATCCGTGCAAGGTGTATCCGGCCGGCTTAAGCTTATCACGGAAGAGCTTCAAGTTCTCAAATGCATCCAGAAACAGGATGTTGACCGAGCTCCCGTTGTCCACGAGGATTCGCCGGACCTCGAAGTTTGCCATACTGAGACTGATGACCAGTGCGTCGCAATGAGGGAGCCGGACTCCCTCCAGGTCCTTCCTGAGAAAGAGACAGAGAGTTGTTAGATCTGGGGGGAGAGAGGGCCCTGGACGGTGTTGACGTCCCGGATGAATGCCTTGCGGAAAGTGTTGGATTCCCCTCCCATGGGCCCTCCGTGGATGCAATATAAGATTGCTGGCCCTCGGGTTCCTCGGGTTCTGGATCCCGCTCGGGGCGCTGTCGGGGTGCTCGAGGAGGAGGGGAATTTCTCCTGTTTCTGATATCCCGCTGTTCTCGGGCGCCTTCTCTTTTGAATTCTCGGAGGTACCCCCGTTGAATAAAGGCCTCGATTTCGTCCTTCAGGGCACGGTAATGATCCGTATCGTGCCCATTGTCCTGGTGGAAGCGGTAGTAGAACCGTTGATCCCTCTTCTTGCTGGTGTTGTTGGAAGGTCGGGGGGGTATTGCACGAGGTCCCTGTCTTCTATTGCCAAGAGAATGGCGGACACATTCTGCATCAGAGGGGTGTACCTCTCAAAGCGAGGGACCGGCAGAACCTTCTTTAGGGCGCCCCCGTCTCTTGGAGCTTTCTTCGCTAGCTCGACCTCATCGGCCTTGCGCTTTTCCTTCCCGGGCACTTCTCTTAATTCTTCTGGATTAAGGGCCTCTTCGGCCTGGATGTACTTCTCGACCCGATTGAGGAGGTCGGGGAAGTCTACTGGGGGCTTCTTTGCCAGGGAGGCCTTCAGCTATCCGTGCCGGACGTTGTGTCGAAAGGCTACCGAGGCAACGCCGGGGTCGAGGGAGGAGACCGACCTCGTTTCAGCGGTGAACCTTCGGACGAACACCCGGAGTGAATCCCCTTCTTTCTGTCGGAGACCAAGTAGGGACTCATTTGTCCTTTCAGCCTTACGGCTGGTCACGAAGTGGGCAAGGAAGTTGCCCTCCAGCTGGTCGAAGGAATAAATGGAGCCGGGAGTGAGCTTGGAGAACCATTCCCGAGCCGGACCCCAGAGGGTGGCGGGGAAGGCTCGGCACAGGAGGGGATCCGATGCTCTGTGAATCATCATGAGGGTTTTGAAGCCCTCCATATGATCAGCAGGATCGCCTTCGCCGTCATAGGTTTCGAATTGAGGTGGACGGAAGTTACAGGGTATCTCCGCTTGCAGGATGAGGGCGGAGAAAGGAGGTCGGACGGGCCTGTATCCCTGAGCTGTCCTTGGGTCGTCGTTGCCGAAGTTGTCGATGTGGTCTTCCATTTCTTAGAGGCGCTTCAGGAGATCGATGTCATATTCCGACGGGATGGTAGGGACGCGAGACATGCTGGTCTCGGCATCAGACCGGGTATGGGAATGGTGGGTGTTCTCAATGACAGGGGTCCCCCGGATGGCCCCCAGGATTTCCTTTCGGAAGTTTTGGAACTCCTGGTGAGTGACCGGGCCCGCTAGGCTCGATTTGGTTGAGCGGGCTGTTGTCGTCCGACCCGGCTGAGCACTGGCCCCGCGCCCTTGGGACGGGGTTTTGGGTGGTTCAGAGCCGAGTTGGAAGCGGCTCCTCCCCTACTGCGGCTGGCCTGTCGGTCCTGGATTACCCCTCGTAGGTCGGGCGGGACCGGACGGGATGCACTCGGCTGGTGTCGGTGGCTGACCCCAGGATTGTTGGCTCCATGAGCATTGGCAGCGATACCTTGTGGAGGGACGTCCTGCTGACGCACGGAGGTAACAGCTCTTGTGGCCTTAGGGCGCCATGTGAGCTCGAGTTGACGAGGGTACCATTGACGGCTGAGCTCGGGCCGGTGTCTGCAATAGAGATTTCCCACAGACGGCGCCAACTTGATGTAGTTTGTTTTTGGGAGGCGTGTGGATGCACCAGGTGTGAGTTCTTACTCGATTTGTATTTGGTGGAGGAAGCTCCGGTGCGGCCGACCCTCAGCCGGGCGAACGGTACGGAAGTAGGCGGGAGTGAGGTGGAGGCTGGATGCTCAGCTCGGATCAGAGGGCTCGGATCCGAGGTCTTGTGTACCTGCAGACGGTCTAGGAACACCGGGGTTGGTCCCGGTGGTAGATCCTCCGACGATCTAGTCAGCTACTAAGAGAGAGTAACATTAACTAGGGTTTTGAGTGGAAAAGATTGATCACCTAGATCAAGGGATAGGGGTCTGGTATTTATAGAAGAAGCCAACCGGGTCTGGACCCGTTTGGGGCCGGGTCTGGACCCGGTTGCCCGTGGGGCTGAAGCGGTGGAAACCCTGGTGGTATAGGGCTGACGTGGCAGAGGCCCGGGTGGTTTTCCATCGCTGACATGGCAGAGGCCAGGGCAGTTTTCCGGCACTGACGTGGCGGATCCGGATGATCTGGATGTGCGCGTTTCCTGAGGGGATCCTGTGGTCCAGGAGGGGCCACGTCATCCGACCCATATCATTGGTGAACTTCATTGCATGAGTTCTTATTGTTGTTTTGTTTATTTCGGGAATTATTGTAGATTTTGGTGGAGACAAGTCATATTGGGATAGATTTTGTAGCATCTTATTTATGACGGATTGTTTCCAAAATCCACTATGATGTCTTTTATTTTATAATTCTTGTAGATTGTTTATTCATCAGTTTGTTTAGCTGACACTCCAAGCAAGCCTTCAGATTTTTTCCCTCTTACAATTAATTATCAGGAGCGTCTTTCATCTGCTGGTCGAACCAGGTATATTTTATGCATGGTTAATTGCAACTATCTGATTTATTTCTTGCAATCCAACTATATATACTACTACCTTTTCATTGGTGATTTATATATATTATTTCAACCAGTGGTGGGTTTTTAAAACGGGAAGGCATGGAAAAAGATCATGTGGTCCGTGACAAACCAACTTGAAGATGTTTTTCCTTAGGTCTATTCATCATTCAAATGTGTGCAACACTCCGAATGTTACCGGTAAACCCTACCTAATTATGTTTTAAAGATGTTTTCAATCTCACCCTTGATACCTAAACAAACACCCATCATCACCAGGGTAAAGATCCAACTGTCCCAGTGGTTGATGTCAAGGACACTACGGTTCACTATGGTTCCATTACCTATCTACTTGATGCTCATGTTCTGAGATTTCTAACACATGGATAAAATCGATAGGCTGCCAAGTGACTTGGGAAAGAATGGGTCACTCAGGTACATTTAATGGAGGTGACTGAATAGAGTGAATACAGTTGAGAGGCTGATCATCATCTTCTTCATCAAAGTCATCACTTACATGAGATTCATAAGTAAACTCATTGTTGGGCTCATCAGCGATGACAGCGGTACCTTCTACAATATTGATCTTATTGGGACTGGGACAGTTGCCAACAATATGGCCGTATCCCATGCATTTATAGCACTTAGTGAGAGGATCAATCTTAGAATAATCTTTTTCAGTGTTCTTATCCTTGTTGTTATTTCTAAGTGAATATGGATTTAAAGTGTGCTTGCTTGGGTAAGACTTGTTGGAGTACTGAGGAGAGGAGTGCTCAGGACTAGAGGAATCAGGAGGGGTCATTCTAGAGGAATGATCCATCGAATCGCTAGACTTGTTATAGGAATTTGTTTTAAGGGAATCCATATTAAGGACAATGGCATAATCTGCCGCTAATGAGTCCACATTTCTATGAATTAGCTCGTTCCTCAGATCGACTCGTAATCCAGCCCTAAACATAAAAAAAGTTTGTTCTTTACTCTCTTTACCTAAGGCATTGCACCGAATAAGGAAGTCATCAAACTTATAAAAATCTTCTTGTGTGGATTTACTTTCTTGATAAAGTTGGTTCCATGAATCTAGCATTCGGGTGTGGAACGATAACGATACATATCTCTCGGTGAGCTTCTTTTTCATGGATTCCACGTTGCTATGGGTGCCAGGCCTCGGCTTCTATGGGCATGTTCAAGATTGGTCCAGTGTTGTTGAGCTTTTTCCATCAATTTCATCGTGGCAAATTTGATTTTCAGGGCTTCGCTCATGTCAAACCACACGAAGTAGTGGTCCATGGCATGAATCCAATCAAGATAAGCTTGGGATTCTATGTGGTCTTCAAAATGGGGAACTTCAGCCTTAACGTTCTTCTTGTATTGTTTGTCAGGGTCACGATCTTGTCGTCGGCTGTCACGGTCATTCCCTTGAGGGATTTGACGATTAGCATGAAGCTCAGTGGCAATAGTTTGTTTTAATTCCACTTTCTCAATCCTCTAATTGATATTAGCAAGAGTTGCTTGAATGGCAGATAGGGTAGCGAAAATATCGGAGTTGTCCATCTTAGTTCGGGGAGGGGTTCGTGGAAATCTAGGGTTCCTAATTGGGTGGTTTGGGAGGGACAAGAAAGGCTTTTCAGGATCTGTGATGGTATTGTGAAGACCCATTCACCAACTGTGATGGTATTGTGAAGACCCATTCACCAACATTGGAAAACTAGGGGGTCGTGTGTTTGCTGAAATTTGGGAAAACGTGTCTTAAATGCACCTATATATATATATATATATATATATTGAAATGATCTAAAAGGATGAAAGAAAGAATAAAATAAAAGACATAAATGATTCTAAATGAATGCAAAAATAATGCATAAATGATGCAAGAACAAGGGTTTTAAGATCTTTTACTCTGATACCAAAATGATGTAAAACATAATCCTAAATAGAGAATTTCCAAGAATTTTAAATGATTAATTTTACCAACATGTAATGCGGATCAAGTTAGAAATTAAAACAGTTAATCGGTTCGATGGATTTTCAAGAATTGAATTAAGTTTAACAAGCTCAATTAACAATTCAGTTCTAACAATCAATAATTATACCCTTAAGTATTTTTAGCAAGTAAAAGATAAAATATTGATTTGTATTCTAATTATGCAAGTAGAACACTCACTCTTAATATTTGTGGACGACAGATAAATCAAATAATATAATAGAGATGATAAAGCAGTATAACACAAATATTTAAAAAGTGAAAATAGTATATCGGGGTTCGAAGAAACTAGCATTAGATCCCGGGTTGGCAGTAGCGCAGAACACAACAATCAGCAACAACAGTAAGAGCGGTAGCAAGGAAACTCGCGACCTGACTTGCTGGCGACGATTGATAGGGAACTGGTTGTTGGTGGGTTGATGGGTGCAGCAGGGTGAGGTCAAACTAGGGTTTGGATCGGAGGTGGGCTTGGGAGATGGAGGTGGTGGTCGAGTCTGGAAGTCGACGAGGAAGGAAGGAGGAGTGGAGGTTGGGGTGGACGGTGTCGGTGAGGCAGTTGGCTGGGGTTTGGTGGGGTTTCGGAGGCAGAGCGGTGGGGGTTTGCTGGTGGTGGTAGCGGTGATGCTGTGGTGGTGGGTTCGGAGTGAAGTCGACGGCGGGGTGAGGGGAGGAGGTCGACAGGGATGACATAGGAGTTGGGTTTCGGGGATCGATGGAGGGAGAGGAAGAAGATGAAGAGTAGTTAGGGTTTGGATTTGGGGATTAGGGTTTGGGTTTAATTGATTTGGGGATTTGGGGTAGTTTTAGAGTTTATCACAAACTCTAAAATTTTATTAGGATTTATCACAAACCCTAATAATTGGATCTCAATTGTATCAAACAAAAAGAGAGATGAAGAGCAAAACTGAACACAATAATTTTTTTAATCAAGAATGACACAACTTCTCATTAATCTCACAGCTTATATATAGGCTCAAAACAAATCTTGATACAAATCTCAATATATTCTAAAATCTCAGAAATATTCTAATGCATAAAAGAAAGATTACATGGCTATAATTGCCAAAAATAAATATAGTACTGAAATAAAATACTAAACTAAATAGAATTGATGTCCACATCATTCTCTTCGGGTGGCCACCACATGGGATCTCACCGCCACCACATGGGAGAGAACTCGATCCAGTCGACCCAAAACCAGTGATCCTGTCATGGTACTCCAAAAGATCTGGATCCAGTTGCGGCAGCTCCTCACGATCACTCCAAGTGCTATCCGATTTCAGCTTGTTCTTCTACCTCACCAAATACTTATGAATACTACCATCTATTGTAGAGATTATTTGATCATCTAAAATATTATTCAATTCTTCTGTCGGTGGGTAAATAGTATCAGGAAGATGGGTAAATATAGGAATCTCACAATTAGGCTGCAAGGTAGGCTCATCTATAAGAGAATTTCTAGGGTACATCCGCTGTCTATTCTGAACTAGAAAAATTTAGAGGAGATACAAAGAATAGATTCACATGGCACGCTATTGGTGTTGCGTTGTTTATTATATGGATGACTTAGAAGTTAGAACACTTTGCTGAGACACTTCTTAAAGATAACATTATATTCTCCATAACTACATAAGGATTTAATTGATTTTTTCTTTCCTACTTATTTTTGGCTGCCCTAAATGTCTTCCCTATTGAAAGGGGATAACAGTTTTACATATCATATTATTTTTTCTGCAAAAGTATTTTAAAATGTCTGAATTAAGACGTCTCCTGGGATTGACTTTTAAACTTTTTTTTATAATAGTTTGTATCTTATAAGAGGTTTTTCTACTAAATGCCAACTGCCAAATCATTTGGTGGCGTTAGAGTCATTTATGTGTAAGAATGGACTGTTGTAGTAACTTTTTTGTTTATGTTGTAGGTTTTAAGCTATGATGGCATACATTCTCCTGATTGTTTGGCTATCACAACAGAAGGCATAGCTATGTAAGTCAGAAATACTCAGTGCTTTACTTATATCTCTTAAATTGAACTCATGGTTGATGGTCCTCAAATGCAGTGCTCTCTCAGAAGTTCCCAACTCCAAGATAATTTTAGGTGTTAGAGTTGGGCGTGTTGGTGATCGGTTCATTGTGAATCCAACCACCAGTGAGATGGAGTCCTTTGAGCTGGATTTGATAATGGCAAGGGACTGATAGTGCCATATTGATGATAGAGGTTTGTTCCAAAATCATGATATGTGCATGTCTATAATCAAATAGATGATAGAGTTTTTTTTTTTCCTTTTCAAATTTGTAGTATCAACTATTGCATGTCTATTTTTAGTTTTCATATATTTGTTGAAATGTTGATTATATGCTACAAATCTGCAATGAAGGATTTGCTATTGCTTTTGGTGTATGCTACAAATTTTATGGGATTCTATTTCATGTAAGGTATTTTTTATTAAAAAAATAATTAAATTTTGAAAGAAAAAAAAAAAAACCTTATCCCGGCGTTTTTGGACAAAAAAGGCGGGATGGGGTATTCATAAAAAAAACCTATCCCGACATTTTTGTCCAAAAATGCCAAAAATGCCGGGATAGATAACTTTTTCACTTTTTTTTAAACGCTCTATACTGGCATTTTTTATTTACGATGTCGGGATAGACGTGCTCTATAGCTGCGTTTAGGAAAACGCCGGGATAGACCATACATCTGTCCTGACGCTCGCTAACGCTATAGCGGCGTTTCTAGTGGTGTTTCCAGAAATGCCGCTATGGTCTGTCCCGACATTTATAAACGCCGAGATAGCCCAAAAAAACACGGATTGATTATGTGTTGTAGTGTGTGTTATATACTTATGTACTTATATCAGTATTTTATTATATATACCAACGGGGAAACGGGTTGGAATAAAATTATTTTCTTTACCCTATCCAACTTTTTAAATGGATACAAATTTTGTATCTTTACCCTACCCGTTTATTAAATGGGTAAGAAAAACCCTACCCTTATCCTTAACTATAAGGTAAACGGATTTACCCTTACTCATTGCCAGCCCTAGATGTGAGAGGGGTTAGTTAAAGTTAATAGCTCTGAATATTGTTGCTCAATTATAGCTTATAGGATATGAATCAAAACAAACCATAAATGCATCTAGCACTGTAGTTTAATGATTAATTTTTTGTATGGTCAAGCGTTTAGCAGTGTGGTTATTTATTTTTGTGTTTGTTTCTCTCCACTTTAGCCCTTGTCTTCTTCTTTCTGCCTCCCATGTTTAAAGTTTGTTTCTTGCCTTAGTATATAATTTCTTGTACCATCTTTAATGTCTTTGTATCATTAATCAATCAGTTATCGTTGTATTGTCTTTGTTTTTTTGTTTTTTTTTAGGGAAAAGGTGGAATCTTGTATTGTCTATGTTACCAACAACTTTCCTGTTTGATGATAAATTTATCCTTGCTTAATTTCAAGTTGATATCTGTTTTCTGGTTCGTGGTAAAGATTAGCAATTATTTGACAATTTACTTTTTTGTACTTCATTTTAATACTCTGGTTGTAGGAACATGATATTACTACCGTTGGTATAATGCTTGGATGGCAGCATCCCACAGACGGACAATGCAACCAGCAATATCAAAAGGTAACAACACAATGCAACTGATCGCTCTTTGTTTTCACTGATTGTCTGGGTATAATTTTCTTATTTCTTATGATTACTTTTTTATTCTTTTGCAGTTAACGTAAAAAAACTACATGAAGAATACGTTGACCTGTATATTTCTTCGGTATGATTTGATTTGTTCTTGATTTCTCATACTCATTCATTTCTGTATCACATTAAATTTTACTGGTTTCAAATGCAGCCTTATTTTGTTTAGCAATTGGGGTCATATTAACAAAAACACTCTGTAACTATCATTTTTGTAATTTTCAATTTTTTACCCTTTGTAATGTTTTTATTTATAATTGAACAGAAACTCTATTTTCTTTCTTGATTATTATTTTAATTAAGAATTGTTCATGAATCTCCGATCTTTTGATTGAGCCATTCTTGTTGATCCTATTATCTCTTGTTTTAATTGTGGATACTATTTTTTTATTTGAACTCTATTGATTTTGATCTATCTCTCAATTGAATTCTAAAACCCAATTTGATTTGTTCTTGACCCAAATCCGCTATTATTGAACCCTAAACCACTAACCCAGTACCCTAATTGTACCCTATAAATACAACCCTAATGTAAACCCTAAATTGCACACAAATTGAAATCCTAGCCGTCTACTCTCTCTCCTACTCTCTCTCTCCTCGCTGTTCTCTCTCTTTCCCGATCTGTTTTCCCGCCCAAACCACCGACCCCCACTTCCGGCTTCTTCCCCGGCCTATCTTCAGCGTCTTCTCCGGCGACCTTCCCCCTCTCCGAGCGTCGCCCTTGTCGTCAACTCTTCCTGTCGACGTTCCGCCGCCTCGCCGCCAGCCTAGACCCGCCAGCCCTTTCCCCTCCTTGCTACTGTTGCTGCAGTTGTCTCTTATTATTGTTCGGTTCTCTTTAACACGTATTTTGTACGTGTTA
Source organism: Hemerocallis citrina (assembly GCA_017893485.1). Taxonomy (NCBI): domain Eukaryota; kingdom Viridiplantae; phylum Streptophyta; class Magnoliopsida; order Asparagales; family Asphodelaceae; genus Hemerocallis; species Hemerocallis citrina. The sequence goes on along the minus strand of CM030359.1, from coordinate 233,668,540 downwards.
TTTGCTAGTTCGTGGGTTTGTTGCTTCGGGATCCTTATCTCGTTATTCTTGGTATTCGTTTTCACCGTCTAACAGGCAAGTTACTGTCCACTTGAATTATTAATTGTATCAAATTCAAGTTTTGTTGAAATTCTTGCAAGCAGATCTCTTTGTTATCATATCATCCTTTGTTCATCTCTTCGTTGGGTCTATTGAGGGTTTACACGAGCTAACCCTAATATTCTTGATATCGTGCCACTTTTGACTCTAAGGTTTGGATCTTTCATGAGTGCATATAGAATTGATAATGGGGTTGTGCATATAATCGTCACACAAATATATTATTATAGAGACAATTTCTAGGTTGTATGTTGTTTGATTGATTGATGTTGGATGTTGTTAGAATTGATCTATGTGTGTGCTATAATTTTATTTATCATGTTTTGACACCCATCATGTTGGTTACATAATTTATTGACTAAAGAATCGATATCCATATAGTCTAATTAATTTATTTTTCAAGAAAACAACCCAAAATCCTGTATATGCTTGTTAACCTGAATGTTAACTACTATTTTTGAACTAGTAAACGATCTTAAAATGAATTACTTCCTGAATAAGAGTTGTAGCCTTATCTTTCTAGAACATCTTGAATTTTTGAATTCCGAGTTGTGTAGCAAAAGTTATGCCCGTTTTACTACTGCTGTGTTTTTACTTTCAGACTTTCAGATTTTCAGATTCTCGTACCTTTCATGTTTAAACAGCAAAAAGGCTGATCAAATGATAAAATTTTGCTCTGAAAATTTTCAGATTGTTAGTAATTATGTTTAGAAGTCTAGAAAATATTTTTTAATATATTTTATTTCGAGTTTTTGTTGATTCAAAAAAATAAAATAAAATGATATTGAAATTCTGTCTGACCATGAAATCTGTAAAGAACCATGTGTTTGACCTAGCTACTGATGTCGAAATTTGAACTTTAAATATCCTTTAGAACCGTGAGGAAGTCTAGTTTCTATAGTTTCTGACGGATTCAACTTTCGATTTCTGAGTCAGTGGGGACTGTATTTTTGTACAGACTGCACTTGCTGTCCAGAATTTTAGATTCTACTTTTTAATGAATTAATTATTCTTATATCGTACTAGTGCATGAATTAATGTATGTATGTTGCATTATATGTTCCCAATGAGTTATTGTCACTATTCTAACCGTCCTATCCATGCTATCATCCTATTGTCCCCTATTGATACTATCGTTCACCGAAATGCCCATTAATTGCATATTGTATTGTTGCATTGATAAATAATTAATAAGCCGGGGTTAAAGAGATATTTGAGTAGTGAACAAAGTAGTGACTGTACTTGGAGGAGGGGCCTGTGTTTCCTTAATTACCATTTCGGCTACCGTTTTATCGTGTGATTGTGGTTATGGCCATAACCCAATCTATCGTGTACCGTATCGTTGCCGATGACCATATTGTACACCGAAAGGTGAATAGTGTTTACCGTTACCGTTGCCAAGTACATGATCTACCGAGTGTACTACTTGAGTCTAAAACGAAATTGATTGTATGCATCGAACCTGTAGTATGGGATGCAGTAGTACATGCATTAGTTAAGATTAAAATAAATAATAGACATAAGAATTGACACATCACCGACATTGCATATTGTTCATCATTGTTCCTATTTGTATCCAACATTGTCTAAGTGTAATTGATATTAACCGTTGATTACCGTTACCAAATATTGAATCATTGTTACACAGTTACATTGATTACCATGTTATTGATTATTACTATCGTTGCCAAGTTATTGATTCCGATTGATTCATTGAATTCATTGTTATACCGTTATTCCACTGTTCCTTGCTTTCTCTACTTACTGTCGATGACTTGCTCTAAGGACAATTTTTCTCCTCTTTTTAGATTAAGTGTATACAGGTAATAAAGGAGAAATGTCTGCTGGAATTGGAGAACAAATATTCTGAAGACTACTGCTTTCTAATTGCTTATTGCTTTAATAAACTTAATGTATTGAGACTTGTTATTATTTTGGATTGGATTATTATTGACTTGAGCTTATGTCCCGGATTTTATTATTATTTCTAGACATTGGATTATTATTGCTTCATTCCAAGTACTGTTGTTCATGAGATTATTATTATTGTTTGCGCATATGTTCTGTATTGATTATATTGTTGAGTTAATCGAATAAATAGCTTATGGGTGACGTTAGTCATTTGCTGGGCTGATGTTACGTGCTCGTATTCCGTATTTTTGGGAAGCGGGGTGTGACATACTCTCCGATAGTGATGGTATTCAAATATGAAGTGAAATATAAGAGCATCTGTAGTCGTTTGCTAAATATCGATAAAATGGATATTTGGCTAAAAAACGCGCTGCACTCGTTTGCCAAATATCCATTTTATCCATATTTCGCTATAGTCGTTTTTCTATAAATGAGAATGGATTTGAGATTTATCCATATTTGAGCGACGGCACTCGAAGTGTCTCCCACAAAAAAGTAATATTTTTTTTCGTCGGAAGTGCCGTCCCATGATTTTTTTTTTCCAATTAAAAAACCCTCAAATCCCTTGGACGGCACTTCATGTGCCATCCCTTGAATTTTTTTTTTCCAATTAAAAAACCCCAAATCGCAGGCCCAAATTCCTCGGATGGCACTTCATGTGCCGTCCGGAGGTTTTTGTAACTTTCAATTTTTTTTGCAATTTTTGGAAATGTTTTTGCAATTTTAAATTTTTTTTGCAATTTCTGAAATGTTTTTGTAATTTTTTGTAATTTTTTCGTAATTTCTGAAATGTTTTTGTAATTTTTTATTTTTATTTTTTGTAATTTTTTATTTGCACCCCGAGTACGAATTTTTATTCCTCCGACGGCACTTCGAGTGCCGTCGCTCCATTTTTTATTTTTTAAATTTTTTTTTTCTCCGACGGCACATGAAGTGCCGTCGCTTATTATTTTATTATAAAAAACTAAAAAATAGCTTTTGACGATTGCAACAAAACTTCGATTCCTATTTCCATTTATCCATATATCGATATTTTTCCCTTCAACTACTACAGATGCTCTAAGACCCCAGGTGGTGGTACAACAGTTAGTCTAACATTATCCTCTTTTTGTTTTATTATCACCTCCGTGGAGCTTTTTGATTTTGGTACAACCTCCAAAGTTTATGTTATCGAATACTGTCCTGAAAGCTTATGTTTTTGGTTATAAACTAATAATCACTACACATTCCGTCACTTACTGTTCACTCAAATTTATGTGTGAAGTCGAAACCTCCCTTATCTTCTCTTTCCTCTCTATTTCTTTTTACTTTTTTCCCCTTAATTAGTTAATTAGTTTATTTTACTATGGCAAATCTATGAATCCACGTTTTTCAAGTCCTGAGAACTAGAACATGCCTTCCCAATTTCCTCCCAAACTCTTGATCTTCCTCCCTATCTCCCTTTGCCTCTAGACACACAGTCACTTCTGTCTCTTGTTTCAATTATATAGGAGAAGAAGATACACAGGGGTGTATTGGATTGAAATTTGAAAAGAATTTAAAAGAATGTGAAAATCCTAGTGTATTTAATTAGGATTTTAAAAGAGTTTATAAAAGTCATAGTGTATTCAATTGAGACTTTGAGTGATTCTATTCAATTTTCGGTGTATTCAATTGAGATTTTAAATGACCTCATTCAATTCTCAGTGTATTCAAAAAATTATTTATTTGGTAGATTTGAGAATTTGGAGGATTTAGATGGAATCTAGGGTTTGAGGTATAAATACCAAAGCCTTTGCAATTCTCACCTTCTCCATAGAAACTTTCAAGTCATTTGTAATTCTCTTTAGACGTTCTTCCTTCCCCACAGTTGCATCCACCCCTCTTGTGAATGTATCGATTGTCAGTATTTGTATATTTTCATTAGCTTGATTTTGTATACTGGTGAGTATGGTTTCATACTGTTCATCTTCTTCTCCTTCAACATCCCTACCATCCTCTTCTCAAAATCATCCTCTTCGAAATCACAAACCATCCTCTTCTCCTTCAACATCCCGTCGCCGATATCCCCTAAACTATCCTTGCCGAAATCGCCCAAACCACCTTGCCGAAATCTGCGATGCCCCCCTCCGAATTCCTCGTCGAAATCCCCCAGACCGCCTCGCCGAAATCCGCGACCCCTCCGGTCGCTGAAATCCCCCCCTCTCCGAAATCCTTGCCGAAATCCTCTAAACCACCTCACTGAAATCTGCGAACCCCCCCTCTCCGAAATCCTAATATCCTAGCCACCCGTCACTAACTCTGAAATTGTTGTTTTTTTCTTGGTAGGTTTTGATCAGGACATATGAACATATGCTTTTTTTTTCTTTTTCGTAATCTGTAAGTTTCTCTGTTAGCAATTTGTTGGTGTGCGATTCAACTTGATGGTCTTGGTATTTATGAAAGCAATAATTTTTCCTCTTCGTTTCATGATTGACTGCAACATATTAAGTTGAAATTGGATCGAGGTACCTGCTGTAAAATATAAGACAACAAGATATTTATCGTACTACCAATTAGAATTAGGTATCCTTGGGTAGGAAAGGCATGATCTTTCATTGCCAAACCATTTTCTAGGATATTAAACTTGATCAGCCATGCTCCAGAAGCGATATTAGGACCAACATGATATGTATCTAACGTAGGACACATATTTGAGTTGATACTTCTCATGTTCGCATCCGATAGATGCTTTAAATATAGACACTTTGTGATGTTTACTTTTACAATTGAATCATGTATTAAATTAATTGACTTAAAAAAGAGATGTTAGTCTACAACTGTATGATTTCATATGTTGTTATTATTATTATTATTATTATTATTATATATATATATATATATATATATATATATATATATATATATATATGTATATATATATATATGCATGAGGTAAATAGAATGTGATTTCCTTTCATGTGTTATTGATTGTATACCGACATTATAGATGGGAAGTTCCTGAGAAGGTAGTGTCAAGCAAAAAGATAAGTATATAACTCTTGGAGTGAACGTAAGAACGTTATGTTACTGGAGCTATTATATAATGTTGTTATAAAGGGAGGTCGTGATTCAAGTGGTGTGCTAAATAAGAAACAAGCAGAGAGAGAAGTACTTCTTATTCTTAGTGGAAGCCTTGGGTGCAACATAACTTATGACCAATATAAGAATCGTAAGAAGACATTAAAGAAGCGTTACAGCAGTATTATTGATCTTCAACGTCATTCTTCTGGATTTGGATGTAACCTACAAACAAAGCTGATGGAGGCTCCAGATGAGATATGGGAGAGTTATTTTTAGGTTAGATATTTAATTATCATATTTTTGCTGCATTATGTATTGATATTTTTGTTGCACTCCACTGAATTTAATTTGGTTTACAAGGTCATCCAACTGCTTCAAGTAATATTCGTGATGAAAATTTTGCAGACTATGAGTATTTGACCGTTATATTTGGCAAATCAATGGCTTCTGGAAGATACTCAGTTGGACTTGGTAATAGTACTGATGCTAGAACAAATGAAGCAGAACCTGTTATGAAGGAGGTAGCTGGACCTGTTAGGCAGGATGTGGTTGTGCTTGAGGATAATAATACTATTTCATACAAAACTACACCACCAGGATATATTAGTTCATCAGCTTTTGAAGACACAAACTTGGAGGCTGCCATATGGAAAACTTTCCTGGAGAAGCCTTTAAAAGAGAAGTATATTCCAAGAAAGAAAAGTAAAACTTTAAATGAAGAAAAGAGTAGCTCAGCTGTCAATGCACGAGCCGATCTTTATGAACAAGTAGCATCGGGCATGGTATCAATCAAAGCTATTACCACTGAAATTCAAGGAATGCGTAGTCTAATGGAGAAAAGGGACATAGAGAAGAAAAATAACAACCTTTGGGATGCTATTAAGGAGACCCCAAACTTGCACAATCACTCTCCTTTTAAAGTGCTCGAACTAGTTCTGAAGATGGGAATAAAAAATGAATTCCTTAGTATGTCACCCGAGGAGCGCTCAGATTGGATAGCATACAATTTGAATTGATCGTAGTCGTATCATTTTGTTTTGTGATTTTGAACCTGTATAAGTATTATTAGACTATATATATTTGACATTATGGATGATATTTGCTTTTGTTATTGAATGTTTTGACTCTTCTCTAATTAATATGTTACTGGCTTTATATTTTAGGACGGAAAATGGAGGGAGAAGAAGTTGAGAGAGAAATAAATGTCCACCAAATTGAGGAAGAAAGAGAAGATGAGAATATGGAAAATGAATATAATGAAGTTATTATGTTATTGACCATGACAATACAAGCCATACTTGACGTGCTCAATGCGTTAATGGCTATCATACATGAAGATCATGTTGAACGTCCACTAACACGACGAAGAATTACAAGGACCGTAGATGAATATCTACATAATGCGTTACGTAATGATCATGAACACTTCCGCCAGGTATATCAAATGTATCCTGATGTGTTTCAAAAGCTATGCTGTATTCTTAGAGTGAAAACAAACTTGCAAGATACAAGATTTGTTAGTGTGGAGGAGATGGTTGCAACATTCTTACTTACAATTGGTCAGAATTCTCGTTATTATCAAACTCGTGACACATTTGATCGATCGCATTTCACAACAAGCCAAAATTTCAACAAAGTTTTGAGGGCTTTAAACACAATAGCACCTGATATGATGGCTAAACCTGCATTTAGTGTGGCTCCTAAAATAAGGGAAAGTACAATGTTTTACCCTCACTTTAAGGTAATATAAATTGATAATTGTTTCAGATTGATAATTCTTTCAGTACTATTATAATTGTTGTAAGTATTGTTAATGATGTTACTATGGTTATTATACTCATTTTGTATATATGTAGGATTGCATTCGAGCTATGGATGACACACATATACCAGCAATGGTGACAGGACCTGAAGCAAATAGCTTTCGTGATTGTCATGGAAAAACATCTCAAAATGTATTAGCTGCTTGTGACTTTGATTTGCAATTCATATATGTTCTTAACGGATGGGAAGGTTCAGCTCATGATTCAAAAGTACTAACAAATGCTTTAACAAGGCCAGGCAATAGACTTACAGTGCCAGAAGGTATGCCTTTTGTTTTTTTATCTTTTCATAATCCTGCGTTATAAGTAAGTAGTAATATATGCATCTTCTGTCCATTTAGGCAAATATTTTCTAGTGGATTGTGGATTTGCAAATTGTCGCCAGTTTTTAGCTCCTATTGAGGTGTGCAATATCATCTCCAAGATTTTTATGGTCAAGGTCGTCATCCTGAAACTGCAAATGAGTTGTTTAATCTTTGCCATGCTTCATTGAGAAATACAATTGCGAGGATATTTGGTATATTCAAATTGAGGTTCACAATTTTTAAGTCTCCACCACCATTTCCGTATAAGACACAAGCAGAATTAGTCTTAGCGTGTACAAGTTTGCATAATTTTCTTCGTAAGAAGTGTCGTTTTGATGAGTTTACTGTTGAAGAAGAAGATGTGCCTTCACTGCCAGCAAATGAAGAAAATGATTATGACCACATGTTTCACACCCAAGAGCAACAACGAGAGGAAGCGAATCAGTGGAGAGCTAGTATAGCATCAGATACGTGGACAAATGCAATGACTGATGGGAGTCAAAGATGATCAAAGAGATTACCGAACATCAATTCAAATCTTACTAAGAGCATCCACTATGGTTGGCTATTTATCTAAAAAATGGAAATTTTGGAAAATTTTACCCCACTACGGTCTGCTATAAACCTAGTTTATAGCAGAGTAGTGAACAGGAGTCGGCTATATATAGCAGACTAGAATAGCATTTGGAAATTATAGAAGACGGTAAACGATCTTTCGTCTATCAAAAATTTTGATTTCTTTGGAATTAAAAAATCGAATAGACGGTAGAAGATCTTCCGTCTATACAATTTGACCGGTCAAAATTGTATAGACGGAAGAAGATCCTCCGTCTTTATATTTATTTAATTATTTTTAAAAAAAATTGAAAGAACTTCCGTCCCTTTCATTTTTTTTTTCATTTTTTTTTTCGTCCTTTTCTTTTTTTTGTCCTTTTCCTAAAAGACAAAAAAAAAAAATCAAAAAATCCCAAACGGAACATGAACATCAGACTGGCCTTTTTAAAAACATTTTTAAAAAAATTAAAAAACCCAGACGGAAGATCTTCTTCCGGCTGGGTTTTTTTTTTAAAGCAAAAAAATAAAATGGAGAGCAGACGGAGGATCTTCTTCCGTCTATATATTTTAATATTTTTTTTTTTTGCAAATTATAGCTTTCACCATAGTGGCCGAACAGCATCTATGCTAAAAGCAAATTTGCATATACTCAAAATATAGGTCGAACCATAGTGGATGTTCTAAGTGACTATATATGCTTTTACATTACTAGATTTGATTTTTCTTTTGATACATTTATGATTTCAGTTGATAATGAACATATTTGGTTTTCAACATTTAATAGGTTATCCATATGATGATTTATGTCAATGACTTGCGAGGTGCCTTGATGTTTATTCGTACTACTGTTCTGAGAATGACAATCTTGTGTAGGAAATAAACTAATTATAAAGTTTATGAAAGTTCAATTGTCATCGAATTTCTTTGAATTCCATCAAATTCATAATAAGAATTCTATCAAACTATTTTAAAATCCTTATAAATCCCAGTCAAAGTTTTAAGTAAATTTCCCATAAATTTCTTAAATACTAGATTCTCAATTCTTTTAAATTCTTTTGAAATTCCAATCCAATACACCCTCACAGTGAACCGGATCAGCAATCTGACTAACCCTACCCCTCCGTACCGCTTGCAGTCAACGTAGTGTATCCTCACCACGAACCTGGTAATACTGGTCCTACTTTATCGGTTGACCGGAGGTGGCCTAGAATTGGGTTGGGTTGTTTTTCGCGAGGGTTTACTTGTGGTTATTTATTTTCATTCTGTAGGTTTTCTTGAGTGATGAAAATGGAGATCCAGATCTTGTACCAGGTGTGTGGAAGGTATGTTTTTGGGATTTTACATTGTATTCTTCATTAACTCAATACCAGTCTGCTCTCATCTTTCCCCTATAGTGTTTGGTGATTGAGTTTCTGTCATTGGATCTAGTGTTCTTAAGTGGTTTCAGTCATTGTTATAGGGCTTATTGTGATCCCACAATTCTAACAACCTCTTTCCTTCTTCCACTAATGCAACCACTAGCTACTTCCACTACAGGATCTTCTGCCTCGAGATCGGAGATGGCTGCTACTTTTTTATTATGACAGAAGCAACCTGTGGTATGGAGCAGCAGGGAGAGAGTTAAGAGACTGATTTAAGATACTATGGGAAGATCGAGAGAGATTAGCTTGAACAGAGATCATTAACTTATTTTTAGTTAAAGAAAACTGATAGAGAAAATTCTGTAGGGGTTATTTGAAAGAACTTAGAGTTTAATGGCATAGTTGTTAATATCTTGCATATCTTACTATATGATAGAGAAAATTCTGTAGGGGTTATTTGAAAGAACTTAGAGTTTAATGGCATAGTTGTTAATATCTTGCATATCTTACTATATGAATCCCGAAATACGGTACGATACATATCCCATGTGATTTATGATTAATCTACAATACATATCACACCGATATACAATAGAGTGCGATATGAAAAGCAATAACTTACATGTGTTTTTAGATTCAGATTTGTTTCATAATACATCCTAAAAGCCATTTTAAAGCCCAAAACCCAGATCTTTAGAATTTTGTGCCAAAGAGATAAGTTTTCTTCTTGTTTCTTCGGCTTCATTCATCTTGTTCAGTGGTTCTATCGCAAATAACACGTCTGTTGCCTCTCTTAAGGATTTATCCTCACCATCGGCTGTTACTTTCTCTGTTTCTCCTTTTCTTCTCTTGTTTACTCAAGCTGTTTTCTCATGCTATTTTAAGTCCATTGTTTTTAGTGTCTGTGAGTTTTTTGATGTAGGATCGATTGTGATTATTGAAAAATTTGAGTCATTTAGGAAATATCATGATGTGTTGATAGAAGAAAATGAAGATTTAAAACTACAAATTCAAAAATCTCTGGTAATACATAATGAAAACCTAAAGAAAATTCATGAGAAATCTGCTCATATTGCTAAACTTACCGACGATCTAAATGGTTGCAAAAGAAAATTTGATGAGGTAGTGGAAGGTTGTAGAGAAGCACTTGAACATAATAGATTACTTGATGCTCCTCTAGACACTCTTCGTTGGAATACCAAATACGATGAGAAAACTAGAAAAAAGCTTTGTAATAGAATAACTGAGCTCGAAAAAATAGTTGAAAAATATGATGGGCCCAGTTATCTTATTACAAAGAATTCAAGGTCATATCATGATAATCGAGAACTTGGTTACAATGAGCCAATACAACGTCAAAATTTTAAGCAATCTTGTCATACAAATATGCATAACCACCAAAATAGTTACAAACCAACACACAATTATGCATATGTGCATGATCCAAGACAATTATATTACATGTCACTATTGCTGTAAATTAGGACATGTATCTTATAACGGCGATTAAAAAGGAATACTAATTATGTTTGAGTGAGAAAGAATGTAAGTGCAGGTTCAATACCAACTTGGGCACCCAAAATTACACCTACTAATTTTGATGTAGGTGTATCAATGCATCAAATCTAAAGATCGGTGGTACTTTGATAATGAATTCTCAAACCATATGACAGGTGAAGCTAAATACTTTGCATCACTATCAAGGGAAAGAGAGAAAGACATCATCTTTGGAGATAACAGCATTGGTCAAACCATCAGTAAAGGTAAAATACATTTTGATTCATCATGCTCCATTGATGATGTACTATTGGTAAGAGGCTTGAAACACAACTTACTTAGTGTTAGTCAATTGTGTGATAAAGGTTATACAGTTACTTTTGATAAAACTGCATGCACTGAATTAGATAGTAATAAATTATGTTTACTTCTTGCTAATAGATGCAATAATGTGTATGTCATAAATTCTACTGAATTAGCACAAGAATATATGAGATTCTTTGTTGCTAGAAACGAAGATGGTTGGCTAGGCATTGGCGGCTTGGACACAAAGCCATGGATAACCTTAACAAACTTGCCAACAAGGAACTAGTGCATGGAATTCCCAAAATCAAATTCGAAAAAGATAAGCCTTGTGATTCTTGTCAGTTCGGTAAGCAAAATAAAAGTTTGCACAAGCCTAAGAAAATTGTATCAACTTCTAGACCTCTTGAACTTTTGCATATGGATCTTTTTGGACCATCACGAACACGCAGTAATGGTGGTGCACGATATGCTTTTGTAATTATAGATGATTACAGTTGATTTACTTGAGTTGCTTTTTTATCACAAAAGGTTGAAATCTCATATGTTTTTCAAAAATTGTCGTAGAGTAGAAAATGAGAAAAACCTTGCCATTGTTACTATTCGTAGTGATTATGGTGGAAAATTTCAAAATAAACTTTTGTGTGATGAAATTCTGAAAAGGGAATAAAACATGAGTTCGCTTGTCCTTGCACTCTCCAACAAAATGGGGTTATTGAGAGGAAGAATAGATCTCTCCAAGAAATGGGTCGCACATGCTTAGTGAAAATGATCTACCAAAATCCTTTTGGGTAGAAGCTGTCAATACAACATGTTACACCATTAACCAAGTAATCATTAGAAAATATCTGGAGAAGACACATTTTGAACTATATTATGGCAAAATTCCAAACATAAGCTATTTTCTTGTATTTGGATGCAAAGTGTTTATCTTAAATATCTTAGATAACTTGGGAAAATTTGATAGCAAAAATGATGAAGGCATATTCTTAGGATATTCTCTTAGTAGCAAAGCCTATCGTGTATTTAATAAAAGAAGATGCACAATTCAAGAATCTATTGATGTTATATTTGATGAAACTAATCATCTCCAAAGAGAGATATTACATGTTATTAATGATGATGAGACAGGTATCCATGTTGAAAAGAAACAGGTATCAGGATGTAACACATATCCATGTTAAAAAGAAACTTTTGCTCTTGTTGTACGGCTTAAAGCCATTCGTATTTTACTTGCTTTTGCATCCTACATGGATTTTACGCTTTTTCAAATGGTTGTAAAAAAGTGCCTTTCTAAGTGGTTATATTTCTGAAGAAGTTTATGTTGAGCAAGCACCTAGGTTCACTGATCTACACCCAAACCATGTATTTCGTCTTGATAAAGCGCTATATGGTTTGAAGCAAGCTCCTCATGCTTGGTATGAGCGACTAAGTTCTTTACTCATTCACATAGGGTTTTCAAAAGGCAAAGTAGACACCACACTTTTTATTAAACATATTTTTAAAGATATTTTGATTGTTCAGATTTATGTTGATGACATTATATTTGGGTCTACTCATGAAATCTATGCAAAGAAATTTCTAAGTAAATGCAGGATGAATTTGAGATGAGCATGATGAGAGAATTAACATACTTCCTTGGACTTCAAATACAACAACGGAAGGATGCCATCTTTATAAACCAATCCAAATATGCAAAAGATTTTGTCAAAAAGTTTGGTCTTGATAGTGCAAATGCATTCAAAACTCCTATGGCTACCACCACTAAACTATCCAAAGACGAATCTGGTAAAAATGTTGATATTACTACCTATCGTGGTATGATTGGTAGCCTACTTTATATTACTGCATCTCGTCATATAATGTTTAGTATTTGTTTATGTACTCGTTTTCAATCGAGTCCGAAAAATTCTCATTTGGTTGCAATTAAGCGTATCATTCAATATCTTAAAGACACACCAAATGTCAGTCTTTGGTACCCGAAAAATAGAAACTTTTTTCTTATGGGCTTTTCAGATGCCAACTATGCTGGGAGTCTAACAGATAGAAAAAGCACTATCGGTACATGTCACTTATAAAATTTTCTTGTTTCATGAGTATCTAAGAAACAAAATTTCGTAACCTTGTCCACTGCCGAAGCCGAATATATAGCCGCCGGATCTTGTTATGCGCAGGTATTATGGATAAAACGCACTTTAGAAGACCACAAGGTATTCTTTGATCACATTCCCATTAAATGTGATAATACTAGCACTGTTCACATGACTAAGATTTCTGATTTACATATTCGTACTAGGCATATAGAAATTCTATATCACTTCATTAAAGTTCATTTTCAAAAGGGAGATAGTGTTCTTGAGTATGTTTCAACTGATTTACAACTAGCTGATATTTTTACTAAACCCTTAGATGAAAAAGCTTTCACTATTTGAAAGGAGAATTAAATATTATTGATATTTCAGCATTACAGTTTTGTTCAGTCGACTGGATGGTCGACTGTCATCCTATCAAGATGTACGGTCGACCGATCTTCTCTCTATTTTGTTTTCAGTAACTTGGTTTCTTTACCGGTTAACTGTGCGGTCGACTGGCCCCCTTTCTGTTGCTTTTACAGTCGATCTGTTTTTTTTACTTTCGACCAGTCGAGTGTGCGGTCGACCGGTCTTTATTCTGCCATTTTATCTATTTATTTATTTATTTATTTATTTATTTATTTGCTGTTTATCTTTGCATTTTTGTCAACTGTATTTTTCACCTTTTGGTGTGTTCCAAAAAGGGGGAGAATTTAGAATCTTTTAGATCAAATTTATGTCTCTCCTCTACTATTTAGTATTGATGAAATCTCAATTCTGTGATATCATGTAGAACTCTCATTGTATATCAAAGAACTTCGTGATCAAATAGTATCATGTAAGAAGGTTTCTCTATGGTTTTCTAAAATGCTGTGTTCTTTCTTTGTTTCTCAATTCTATATCTCCCAAAATTGCTTATCTTCTGAATTTTTTTTATAAAAATGTGTCATGAACACACTCATTCGCACATGCACGGATTTAGGGGGAGTATTAGATTAAGGGGAGAAGTGGAACTTAATTTAAACTTAAATTCTAAGGTATGTTTTGTTCACACTAAAAGGGGGAGATTGTTGACCCTAAGTTTCGTGTGCACAAAATGTATCATGTTCAACTAATATTTTCAATTGAGATTTACGGGAATACAGGAAAAGGAAAATCAAAAATAAAAGATAAAAAATGATTTGAATCCAAGCAAAAGAGGCATGAATCGAAAAGATTGTAAAAATCAAGGAAGATTGCAACACAAGTAACATGTGCTTCAAATCTTCAAGAAAGCAAGCAAAAGGTCAATTATTCATTTCTATTTTTGTGAGAAACTGCTATGCAAAGGTCGTTGATTGATTGATTAATTTTTTGAATGAATATAATGTAGATCGCTAAATAAAAGTCGAATGTGCATGATAGCGATCGACCGTTAAAAATGTCGGCCAACTGTCACAACAGTCGCCCACTCATCACAGTTGAAAAGATGAGTCAGTTGACCGGTCATCGCTCGACTTTCAAGTTGAAAGATGAACGGTCGACTTCTCACATATGTGGTCGACCGCAAACATGCAGACTTGACTATTTCGGAAATATCTTCTCTTGTTTGGAACGATACAATTTCCCTCTCTATAAATAGAGCCGAATTTACTGAGTATTCTTCATCTCTTGCTATCATAATTCTTCTGAACTAATCATTCAATCAACGATCCGAGTATGAGTGCTTCTATTATTTTCTTTAGTCAAGATCGTTTTAGATTTTGGGAGTTTTGCTTTTCTTCCACTTCGGTGAGTTTTTGCGGGACTTGTTTGTAGAAGCCCTGCTGGTGTAACAGGTCTCTCGGTCCGAATTCCGAGAATCACTGTACAAGGGTTTAAAATATAGTGGAACGCTTGTGGCGGAGAATTGCTACAAGTAGGTGGTGTGGACGTAGACCTGGGGTCTAACCACGTTATATCGCTTTGTCTTGCCTGTTTACTTCGTTTGCTTTCTCTAACTCTTTTTTCTTTACTTTATGCATTTAATTCAAGTTTTTAATTTCAATACAATCACCATATTCACCCTTAGGGTGATTTACAGTTTTTTTCATTTGGAACCTGTCTTGAGAAGTTAACAATTGATTTGGCAATTGTTTAGAAGGCTTTTGTTTGGACTTTTGATGGGAAAAGCAAATAAAGTACAGGGTTTGGTTTCAACCCTGAAAACCCAAAGCCACTTGTAAGTATTTCTCTAGAATTGGTGTTCCTTATAAAATCTATACCTCACTCTATCTAATGAACTCAAATATATTTTGGTGCCTGCGATCGGTGAATTAATGAGGTCGGAGAAGTAATGATGAAAGTAAGTTCATTGAGCTTCCAAATCAATGCATATTTTACTTTTAGTTACTTTATATATAGCTATCCAATCAAGTGTTTGCTTAAATGGCTTTTAGGGTGAAATCGGCCACAGAAGTGGCGGGGATAATGTACTTGAAAGTGAAGGTTACGCTGTTGCTGCTGGATGTGCTTTGGGGCTTGTTGCTTTAGGTGTATTTCCTTACCAATAAATAAAAGGTTTGTGTGTTTATTTGTTTGAATGTAACCTGAATGCTTCTGTGAAGGGCACCGCGGGGATGCGTTTGGTTCTGTGGATAGTTTCGTTGATCGACTTTTCCAATATACTGGCAGCGAAGGAGTTTACAATGTATGCTTCACTGTTTCATAGGTTAAATGTCATAAAGTATCTAACACATGGCATTTTCCTTTAAGACAATTTTATTGGTTATTCTCAAAAAATGTATATGCAGTGTCCTTTAGCAGGAGAGATCATCACACATAGGGCAAACAGCTGATGATCATCACAACCGAAGTGTAGGACAGGTTCTCTATGTTGCTATTCCTCTTTCATCTTGCTGTTTTAATATTGTCTTCTTAATAGACGGCTACAAATTATTGTACATTTAGCTGGTGCTGATAATGGTGCTTGGTTTTTGTTGTTGTCGATCCTTCTCCCTGCAGATGGATGGAACTCAAATCAATGCTTCTTCCTGCAGATGGATGGAACTCAAATCAATGCTGACGCCTCTGCACCTGAAGCTACAATTGCATTAGCTCTAATATTTTTGAAGGTGAGTATTCTTCAGTGGCCAGGTTTGATGTTGTGTTTTCTGTATATTTTTCCTTCCAGTAATGTCTCTTTCACTTTTTCTTTCAAACCCCCACCCCCCCCCCCCACCCCCCCCCCCCCCCCCCCCCCAATGAGAGTATATATATATGTAGGGTACGAGCAACTTGATCATTTAGTATACTCGTATTTTTCACGTGCGATGCACGTTTTGATAAGAGTTGGAGGATTTTCACGTGTGATATATGTGTTAAGAAATAGTTTTGGAGTTGAACGTGCGTTGCACGTAATTGGAAAAAATATTTTGAGGGAAAAGCTGCATTTGTACGTGCAATGCACTTGTTTATAAGTAGAATTTGAATGTTACATGCAACATATGTATATGTTTAGTGTTAAAAAATTATTATAAAATTGTTTTGCACGTGTGTTGCACGTTTTAAGTATATGGAATTTGTTTTATTTGTTTGTTTTTGTTGTAATTAATGGAAGAGTTGGTGTTTCACGCGCAACGCACGGGTTTGTATATTGACAAACAGGGCCGGCCCTACCCTAGAGGCGGGTAAGGCGGCCGCCTTGGGCCTCCGGAGATTTCGCGATTTTAGGGGCCCCAAATTTAAACTTCCCTTGTAAATATAAGCACGTATTTTGCGCGTAAAAAAATATGTATATGTTATTAAGGGGCCCCCATGTCGGAAGTTCGCCTAGGGCTCCCGGGAACTCAGGGCCGGCCCTGTTGACAAATGACAATCCCAACTCTCCCATTATAATATTAGAGATAGAGATGAGCAATTGATAATGTGGCATACATGTGATTGAAAAATTCTATAAATGGTTGGTTGCCCAATGTATTACATGCATCTACCTCATCAATTGCTCATATACTAAATGACTCAGAAGCAATCACGTATAGACTTCATATACCAAGGACTCACTTTGACTTACAGTACTATATGAGGCTGACTTCATTATGCTTCGTATCTTTGCCTGTAATTTGATTATGTGGAACAGATAGTTTGTTTAATTTAGTCAAGTAATAAAGTTTTCCTTTCTTCTGTACACAAATTGGAAGTATTTCTCTTATTTTATTATATGATCATTTAGGGTCTGCCGCCCGTCTACTGATTGGGTCGAATCTCAAGTTCCGGAAATCGTGAAGGTTGGAATTTTAAAAGTTGGGGATGTAGCAAATGACAATAATGACTTTGATTCAGATGCTATTGTTCAAGCATATGTTAATGGAGTAATGCTACATTCACTATCAATTTCACTACATAACATATAGTTGCTGGTGCCTGCATCTCTCTTGGTACATAACATATAGTTGCTGGTGCCTGCATCTCTCTTGGTACTTCACTGCTCTGTCAATTTATGAATCTTTAGCGGAACTTTTTGTGGAGATTTTTCAATGTTCAGTTATTTATCTGTGCATACCAGTAAGATTATTAAGGTATCCATATCTAATAATATAATATTATAATGGGAGAAGGCCTTAGAGCATCCACAGTGATTTTTTATAAATGGCAAATTACCATTTTATAAGAAACGGATCGCTGCAATGGTTTTTCATTTTTCCATTTTATAGCAAATTTGCTATACTGATTTCTCATATATGAGAAACGAAATACCAATTCTCAAATTATAAAGGACGGGATATCATATACCGTCGCTCCGATTTTAAGATTTTTTAATCGATTGAGGCGGGAAAAACATATACCGTCTATATATATATATATATATATATATATATATATATATATATATATATATATATATTTAAAAGGGTCGGACGGGAAACATACCCCGTCATTCCCTTTTATTTATTATTTTTTTTAAAATTTCCTCAAACGGGGAAACATCTATATATATATATATATATATATATATATATATATATATAAAAGGGTCGGACGGGGAAACATACCCCGTCATTCCCTTTTATTTATTATTTTTTTAAAATTTCCTCAGACGGGGAAACATCTCCCGTCCGGGAGATGTTATCCCGTCCAAGGATTAATTATTATTATTATTATTATTATTATTATTATTATTATTATTTTTGGGTTTTTTTGTTTCCCAAATTGCCCTTCAATCCATATTCTTTGAATATCAAAGGAGCGGGTAATTTGGTCTTTTAATATGTTACACGCAAATGAGAAAAATTTAACAAACCACCACTGCACGATCCTCCCCCATATGCTATTACTGTAGTTCCCATATAATAGAATATGAGAAATACCACTGTGGATGCTCTTAGTATCATTTGTTATTTGTCATTCTACCAACATGTGCAACGCACGTACATAACAAATATAAATGAGATTTCCAGTTCAAATCCTTCCTACGCCAGAGTTTTTATTTTTATTTTTTGAAATTATTTAAACATGCATCGCACGTGGAAATTACTAGTAATGTATAGTCCTAAAGAACTTGAACTTGAATGGCATTAGCTGAAGTGGAAGAGAAATACTTGAAATAATTTATCTGTCATTGATATATTAGTGAGGAAAGTAACCATTATTTAGTTTTTTAGAGGCTTTATCAGCTGGTTTTTTCTTCTCACATTATTTTATGCTAGAGTTTATGTACATGAGTATGTGCGGTTGACGTCTGGCTGAGGAAGTCAAACCGACACTGCTCTCTTGGATTATAGTTACCAGTATTATACAAATGACAAAATGACAAAATGACAAATATTTACTAGTATTATACCGCTGCACGTGTTGATTATAGTTACTAGTATTTACTAGTATTATACCGCTGCACGTGTTGATTATAGTTACTAGTATACAAAATGACAAAGTGGATTATAGTTACTAGTATTATACCGCTGCACGTGTTAACAAAATGACAAATATTTACAAATGACACTAAACCCTTCTTCCATTCTAATATTAGATTAGAGATAGTAGCTGTTTCAATGAGATGTTACTTATTTGAACATAATGATTGGACCACATAATGATCATAGAGTTTCTTGTTTTTGTGAGGTGCTATAGAACAACTTAAATGAGGCAGTGTAGAATATCAGTGGAGGCAACAACATAAAAACCTTTGAAGCAGAGTTTACTCGTTGCCTATATAAATGGGATATTTTAAAAAAATTTCTTCTTTTTAAAGGATTGTTTTCTTTCTTAATGTAATATGTTTACTCATTTATTTTTAATCCTCCGTGGCTTTGATAAATACTAAAACGCCCAGTCTTTAAAACTAACTATTTTTTAGCCCAATTTAATATAAGTATGCCAATGGTTCACACTCTTTTTTTCATGTATTTCCTATATTACCCTTATCTTTAAAGCCACTGTAAAGCTGAAGTAGTAATTAGTTTTGGGTTTTGAAGAAAGCAAAGAGAAGATGGGATCTTCTAGGGTTTTCTTGATTTTGAAAAAAACATACTAAAAGGAGAACTAAATTTTTTAAGATGGGCTCTCTTTTGAAGGAAGAGTGATGGACTTGGTTAGGGGTGGCTGATCATACCGAAATGAGCCAATCGACCGGTTTTCCAACCGAACCAATCGATTCGGTACCGAAAAATTCAGTTACAAAAAATATGGTACGGTACAACTGTACCGAGTTCTAAATTCTGGTTCGATTTCGGTATGAATATGGTTCAGTCGGTATTTTACCATATCGTACCGAATAGTTAAATATTAAATAAATATATTTAACAGTCAGTCACAAAGAACTTTGTCTTCATTGATGGTCATCTCCATTAAGATCCGAATCATTTGAATCCCTGTAACAAGTCATAAAACAGAAACAGGGCTACATTTAGTTGAATTATATATAACTAGCTAAACAAAATCATCTACGTCGTAGTACTTACAGTAAGTCTTCTTTTGCATTTCTCCAACTCCTGCCAGCTTGCATCATGTTGAACTACTTGTGTGGGTGTCTTTTTTGGCTGCAATTTTGGCAAATGCATTTTATATGGCACTTTCTGCAGCCTTACGCATCTCTGTACATTTTGCTGCCCTTTTCTTTGGGCATTCTTTACATCAACAACTTCAGTAAAAGCTTTTTGAACTCCAAACCCTACACGGGTGGCATATACTACATAGTATTCTTTGGCAGCCTCATCTGAGTCAAACTCCATGCCAATCATAGGCTCGCCAATGTCATCACTTTCCATGTGGAGGAGATGAGTCGGAATCATTGTAGAGTTGAGCTCAACCCTAAGCTCATTGAAAGCTAGTGCAATTCGAGGGTCCGCAATGGTATCATTGAGATCCATGTTATTGTCTCGTATTAGCCCATCGTCTTTGTTGGATGTATATGTATATTCTTGTTGGAATTAATTTTTACAGTTTTCCGGGCCGGATTCCGGCAAGCTCCGGCCACCGGCGGCACCGGAAAATGAGTGGATTGCGATACTCTCGTCGAGTACTATTCCGTAGTATACTCACTTGCCAAAAACGAATTCCGTATGAATGAGAAATGTTGATCCAAAGTTGGGTACTTGAAAGGTACCAACTTAACAAATGGATAGTCCCATATCGGAAATTGGAAAAGATTTATACTAGTATATATACTAGAAAACTGGACTAGAGGGCGTGGCCCGGGGGTTACCACTAACGTGTAGTGGAGAGAGGACTTAGCCAAAATGACAAACACACACGCGCGCACGCGCGTGCACCCGGCCCGGCCCCGGCTCCGGCACCGGTTCGGTTCGGTTCGGTCTGGTCTGGCTTAAATTTTTTATTTTACTGAACTGAAAAGGCTTTTCAGATTCAGTAACTGGGGCCATTACTCTGTAACAGCAGAGTAATGGCTCACCAGTTATGAATCTGAAGAGTCCCCATTACTCTGCTGTTACAGAGTAATGGCAGCTACTGAACAGTCTCAGTCCCAGTTTCCTCTATAAAACCAGACAAAATTCTTCTATACAGAGATACAGATTTTTTGACATTTTCCTCTCTTCTTCCTCTGCTCTGAGTCATCTTCTTCCTCTGCTCTGAGTCAGTGTCTGTCAACTGAGAGTACACACAGACAGCAGTTCGTTGTCTCTGAAGCAAGGGTGTTGCATTCTTCAGAGAAGGTACAGTTGTATCCTGGAAAGCAATTCGCCGGTAATCGTCACACTACGGGGCAAATTCTGCTTTAAGGACAGAGATTCTAAAATCTCGACTCTGTACAAGTTATTTACTTACTGTTTTTCTTCTTGTATTGGATTTCTTCACAATTTTGTTGGAGTTTCATATTATTTTACATTCAGGTTCTAACAATTCTCAGTATAATAGGATAATATTGTGTATATTATTCTATGGGGCAACACGGGTTTACACGTGTTATGCATTAATTATTGGAACGGGTTGAGTGGGCTAAAAGCCCAGTACCCTAAACCCAGTCTAATCTCTATATAAGCTGGTCTAGAGGTAGTGATCTGTGATATTCCAATACTGATAAGCAGGGTATAATATCTTAAGCGGCTAGAGATTAACCCTAACCCTAATTTTCCCAAATCAGATTTAACAATCTTAAGATATTAGATATCATTACCTCCAACCTTTGTAGCCGTCGCTGCTGCCTCCGACCACTGTGGGAGTCGTCGCAGATCCCGAACACCGCAGCCGTCGCGATGGCAGAGCGCCGTCGTCGTTCGATCTAGTCGTCTTCCTCCTTGGATCTGTTGTCGCCGTCGTGGATGATCGAAGACAGTCGCATTCCAGTCGTCATCGCGGATCCCAATCGTCGCTGCAGACGCCCCGACCGTCGCTGCCGTCGCAGGGGGCGCGAGCCGCCGTCGCGGGGGCGCGAGCAGCGAGCCGCCGACGCTGCCGTCGCAGGGGGAGCGAGCCGCCGTCGCTGCCGTCGCGGGGGCGCGAGCAGCGAGCCGCCGTCGCTGCCAACGCATCAGCCGTCGCTGGGCGCGAGCCGCCGGAGGTCGCCGGACCACCCTCTGGAGACTGTAGTCCGTGCTGCCTCTTCCTCCACCATAATATCCATTGATCTTTATGTGAGATTGAAGGAGAAGAAGGAGACTACTCAGATCCAAAATTTTGATTTTTTCGATTGGTGGATTATAGTGTTCTGTGTTCGGGCTGGAGAGGGGATCCTGGCTGTTGAGTTTGACTCAGATCTGACCAACCAAGAATTTTCATTGGTTGAGAATTCGGAGTTTGGTGTTCAGGTTGTTGGAGCAGATCCAGATTCAGATCCAGTCCAACAGCTGCTCTATTGGTTGGAGATTGCTGTTTGGTGTTTGGACTGTTAGATCAGATCTAAATTAAAGATAAGTTCTTCATCAAATTTAAATTGTTATTTAATTATTTGTTCGTATTAAGCATTGGTTAATTAAATGCAAATTTGAACAATTGTTTTAGCTATGTGCTAAAAATCAAATATCCATTTTGATAAGTTACATTATAGATGTTGACTATAAATTTGTATCTCCAATTAAATTGTTGCGAATTAGTTAGTGCTAATAAGTCGTTTAATTGGCTAATCTTTAACAATTTGATGAATGTAGGAACTCCAGAGTTACTTACAAATTGTGTGTATTGGAGACGATGGATTTGCATCATGGTATGATAAGTCTGCACTACGCAGGTGTGGTAGGGTAAAAATGGCTTGGGGCCCAACCAGGGCCCAGTACAGCTCTCACTCAAAAACAGGAAGAACAACAATCTGGCTCGGCTTCGAGCCAGACAGGGTCGGCGCCGAACCTCAATGTTCACCCCCGCAGAACTGGTCTCCTCGTATCCGACGAACATCGATGGCCCTAGGCCTCCGATCCACGACAGTCCTCCGGGCCGTCCGCCCATCCTGGTGTCGAATGAAGATGGCCTGGCGCAACCCAGGCCACCAGATTCTCCCAGGAGCACAGGAGCCCCATGATCTGCCATGTCAGCTCCAAATACCACCAAGGGCTTTGCCACGTCAGCCCCATACCACTCCTGGTACTGCCACGTCAGCCCTAAACCCCCTGGGCCTTCTGCCACGTCAGGCCCATGGGCTTTCGAGTTCAGACCCGGCCCCCAAGCGGATCCAAACCCGGTTGGAATTCTCTATAAATACTAGACCCTCACCCACCTTTTCAGGTAACCAATCTTTTGTCACTAAAATTCACCTAGTTATTGCTACTCTCTCACAGAGACTGACTAGATCGTCGGAGGGTCCGCCACCGGGATAAACCCCGGTGTTTCAGGACCGTCTGCAGGTACACAAGACCTCGGATCCGAACCCTCTGATCCGAGCCCAGGCGTTCACCTCGTTCCGAGCCCGTCGCGGGTACCGCCCGGTCAGCCGAGGGTCGTCAGACGAGCAGCTTTCTCCTCCAATACAAATCGAGTCCGAACTCACACCTGGTGCATCCACACGTCTTCCAGAAACAAACCGCATCAGGTTGGCGCTGTCTGTGGGAAACACTGCTTCAGAAGCCGACCCGAGCCCGACCATCAAGGGACCTCGACAGCCGAACTCTCATGGCCTCCAAGGGCAAGGGGGCTGCTTCCTCCGTCAACCGACGGGACTCGCCCCCACCAACTGCTAATGCCGGGCCACGCATTTCAAAACACAGGGCTTCCCATCAGGGGTCCCAAAGGAGCATCACCCGTCAAGTCCAGCCCGACCTACGGGGGATAATCGTCAACCGGCAGATTACCCGCAGCAGGGGAAGGGCCGCTTCCAACCCGGCCCCGAACCATCCCAGACCACCGCCCGATGGACGGAGGCCAGCGCTCAGCCGCGTCGGAAGGCAACCTTCAGACCGACCGAACAGGGTCGAGGGAGCCCTCGTCACTCACAAGGAGTTCCAGGACTTCCGAAGAGAAATTCTTGGGGCTCTCCGACGGGCCCCCAGGGAGGAAACCCTCCATTCCCAAACCGGGTCGGACGCCGAGGCCAGCGTATCCCGCCCATCAACAATCCAGCCAGAAGACGATGGCGTACTCCTAAGTGTTGGATCCTGTAGGCGAAGCAACAAACAATCCAGTCCCCAAGCAACCCACTTGAGATTTCCACTATTCTTGAAAAATTACAAGAATACCCTACGGCGTTACGACAACAACCTTGTCTAACCCGTAGTTCTTTCTCTCAACCAGAGAAAGCAACCCACTCTACTACCAAGAGTGAAAAGACACCGACTCTACAATCAAGAGTCAACAACCACTCTCCAATCGAGAGCAAAAGTACAAGAAGAATTTTTACAATCAACCTATAGCCTTGTTGGTATATGTGTTGATGCACGAGGCTAAATCACAAGGTTGACTTCTATACTCAGTCCAGAGCGAATTCAATGCTATACTGGACTGAATGTAGAGAACCAAAGTGTATGAACTTTGAAAGCTTTGTTTCTCACAAAAAATCTCTTAAAAAGTTTTTCACAAGAATGCTCGGGTGTATTAAAATCAAGTTGTTCTTTTCAGAGAGATATGAAACTCTATATAAGGAGTTTTGATCTCCTGAACGTTGGAAAACAGTTACAAAACTGTCAACCAACGGATCAGAACTTTTGAGTTTGAAAAAATTTGATTTTGAAAATCAGAAAACGGTCAAAAGCTCTCGAACAGTCGACTGGGTTGCCATATGAGTCGACTGATCAGAGTTTGAATAATTTTAAACAATTTTGTACTTATCAGTCGACTGGCAAAGGCTTAAGTCGACTGGTACTTAAAAGTTAAAATTCTTCAAACTGTTTTGACTTCTTTTTAGGGTTTTTAAGAGACACACATTATGAAATTTTGAGTATGTGTGTGTGTGTGTTGACAAGGCTTTACATCAGACTAAGACTCAACAAGAAATAAAATACAATGTTTACAAGACAAAATAATATAACACATTTGAGCTTGATGTCTTGTGTCTTGAGTCTTGAATTGAATCTTGATCCTTGTCTTCTTCATCTGTATCTTTTTGAGCTTGTTTGTTTGTTCAGCTAGGATTGTCTTTAGTCTCTGCACTGCAATGTTAGTTGTATAACATAGACACATGTTGCACTGTGTTGTGATCATCAAAATCAAGAATCAACATTCTCCCCCTTTTTGATGATGACAACATAATAGCTGATAACAATTTATAAAAAGATATACAAGCATAGATTTTGAAAGCTCCCCCTATTAAAAAACACAATATGCATACATAAAGTAAAATCTTGATATACAGAATGTATCAGTCGACTGGAAGAAATAGATCAGGCGACTGAACAGAACAAGAAAGCAGTTTAACAAATATCACAGATGCAGCAAGTATCATAACTGCAGCAGCAGTCGACTGTATCCTTGGGTAAGTCGACTGACCAGAGATATTACAATACTCAGAATACACTGAACAGCTAGAAATAAAATAAAATATAATTCAGATAGACTCAGAACTTAGACAGCTTTCTCTCCCCCTTTGGAATCATCAAAAAGCATAAAATAACAAGATTTTGCATTAAAAAAGAAGGTCTAATACATAGAAACAAAATGCATTAAAAGGAAAATTACATAAATAATAATAAAAAGAAGTAATCTTCAATCATCTTCTTCGGAGTCTTCGTCATCATCTTGAGAAGGAGGATGAAACTGAGAAGTGAAGAGATGAGTTAGGTTGTCTAGTTTGGAGTTGAGGGTATGGAGTTGGGTATCTACAGAGACTGAGTGGTTCATTAGATAGGACACACAGTCGTACATGGTTCGAGGGTCATCATAATTGGCTTGAGGGAGAGGTGGATCATCAGATGTAGAAGGTTGAGAGGCTCTAGGTCTAGAAGATGAACCTAAGGGAGCTTGGGACATTGGAGGAGACCTAGGGGGTGATCGAGTAGGAGCATCAAGGAGTTTCATGCGTGCCAAACTAGCACGATCGAAACACTCATATCTAGAAACAACATTTGTCTCTGACTCAAGATCAACTTTAAAAGCAGTAAAGACTCTAGTAAGAAAACCTCCAAAGGGTAGAAAATGAGTGTGGTCTTGATAAAGTTTGGAAAAAATAACTTGACCCCAATCAACAGCTATCCTACCAAAAATTGCATATATAGCTTTTTGTAACTCAATAGAATATTGGTCATAACTCCCCTTTTTAGGAAGGATGTTATAAGCTAATATTCTACCGACAAGCTTAGCAATTGGTTTTAGATTTCTGCTTGTCATTGGAAGTCGAGAATTAGGTAAGAGAATTTTAGACAATACAGAAGCATCATCTAAAATAACTTCATCAAGAGGAATTCCACCATCATCTATACCCAACATCGCATTAATCCTAGTCGGTGTTATAGTCATTTTAATATTTTTCACTGATGAACGGATTAATACATTCCCATTTGTTTTTTGAACAACACTCATATTTGTATAAAACAAATAAATGAGTTGGGGATAGTAATTAGGTTGGTTAGATAATGAGAGAAAGTCATAGAGACTGCAATTTTGAAAAAGTGGAATGAGGTTAAAACGGTCTAGGTCATTAAAATTGACAAATCTTCCAGGGAAGATTTGAATGGTACAAAAAACATACCAACGATCAAGCAGATCGGGACTCAAGAGATATTGGGTATATTCTTGTGAAGAAGAAGTACCCTCATGAGATCTTTTCGATCGTTTGGGTGCCATGAGTAAAGAGTAGAAAGGGGATTATACCTAAGAAAAGAGAGATTGAGAATCGAGCAGGAGCAAGCACAAGCAGCACTGATCACCTTCTTCTCTAAAACTAGGGTTTTGAAATTTGGGGGTAAAAGTTTGAGAATGGTAAGAAGTGAAATACGGCTGGTGAAAGGGATTTTAACTGTGAGGGAAAGGCTGAGATCAAAGAGAGGTGAAATCGACGGTGAGGATTAAAGATCACGGGTGAAAAGATAAGTGATTCCATCTCAAAAGACGCGATGAATAGTCACTGAAGATGATTTAGCTCGCGACAGTCGACTGGTAGGGAGATCAGTCGACTGAGTCGAGAAGAAGAAAAATATTTTATGTCTACTAATCAGTCGACTGGTTGAGAAGCCAGGCGACTGGTCAGAGAAAAAAATTCGTATGTTTAAAAAGCAGTTCAGTCGACCTATTCAAAAAGATAGTCGACTTCACAGAAGCCATTTTCAACAAGTATCAATAAAATCACAAATTCCAAGTTCTCTCCTTAATTTAATGAAAGTATCTTCTTTAAGGAGCTTGGTAAATATATCTGCTACTTGTTTATCAGTAGAGATAAAGTCTAAAGATATATCTCATTTTAAAACATGATCACGTAGAAAATGATGTCGAATATCAATATGTTTCGTACGTGAATGTTGAATCGGATTTTTAGATAAATTAATTGCACTGGTATTATCACACATAATTGAGGGTTTCTTAAATGAAATACCATAATCTAATAAGGTTTGTTTCATCCATAAAATTTGTGCACATGCCAAACTTGCAGCGATGTATTCAGCTTCTGTGGTTGATAGGGATACGGAGTTTTGCTTTTTACTGCACCAAGATACTAGGGAATGTCCCAAAAAGTGACATGTACCACTAGTACTCTTGCGATCAGTTTTGCTTCCAGCAAAATCGGCATCGCTATAAGACAAAAATTGAAAATTATCGGTGCGTGGATAAAATAAACCATATTCAGATGTGCCTTTAATATATCTTAAAATTCGTTTCACTGCTTTTAAATGAGATTCTTTAGGACTAGATTGATATCTAGCACATAAACATACGCTGAACATAATATCTGGTCTACTTGCAGTAATATATAAGAGTGAACCAATCATACCTCGATAGAGTTTTTGATCAACACTCTTACCTAATAAATCTTTGTCAAGAGTAGTAGTAGTAGCCATAGGTGTGGATTTACTACTAGTACTATCCATGTTAAAATGTTTGAGTAATTCCTTTGCATATTTGCCTTGATTGATAAATATGCCATTTGAGGACTGTTTAATTTGCAATCCAAGAAAATAATTGAGTTCACCCATGTGACTCATCTCAAATTCATTTTTCATGGTATTAGCAAATTCTTGACATAGATGATTATTAGTAGAACCAAAAATTATATCATCAACATATATTTGTATGATTAAGATATCATTCTTAACTCTTTTGATAAACAAAGTAGTGTCTACTTTACCTATTTCAAATCCTGTTTCTAAAAGAAAAGTTTTTAGACGATCATACCAGGCACGAGGTGCTTGTTTAAGACCGTATAAAGCCTTTTTCAATTTATAAACATGATATGGGAATTGTTCATGTTCAAAACCTGGTGGTTGTTTAACATAAACATTTTCCTTAATAAACCCATTAAGAAAAGCACTTTTCACATCCATTTGATAAAGTATAAAATTCATAAAACAAGCAAAAGATAATAAAATACGAATAGATTCTAGTCTAGCAACAGGAGCATATGTTTCATCAAAATCTATACCTTCTTCTTGATTATATCATTGGGCAACTAATCTAGCCTTGTTCCTTACAACTTGTCCTGATTCATCTAACTTATTCTTGAATACCCATTTGGTACCAATGATAGTCTGATCAGGAGGTCTAGGAACTAAATCCCATACATCATTCCTTATAAATTGGTTTAGTTCATCTTGCATGGCATTCATCCAATATTCATTCTCACAAGCTTCTTGTATATTTTTCGGTTCAAAATCCGACAAGAATGCTGTATGAGAGATCATATTAACATGTGAACGTGTCTGAATACCTTGGGAGATGTCACCAATTATTAAGTCATGAGGATGATCTTTAACTTCAACAAATGACTTTGGTAAAGTTGAAGATATCTCAATCGGATCAGTCGACTTGACTTGTTCTTGTTCTTCAGTCGACTGCTTTACGTCAGTCGACTGGGAGACCTTATCAGTCGACTTATCAGATAGATTAGTTTGCTCTAAGGATTTAATCACATTATCTAATGGTGATAAATCAGTTTCATCATCTTTATTTAATGTTGATGAAGGTAAGGATTCATTGAATGTAACATGCATTGATTCTTCAATAGTCATTGTAGACTTATTGAAAATTCTATATGCTTTACTCCTATTTGAGTATCCCAAAAAGATACCCTCATTAGATCTAGGATCAAATTTGTCTAAATTATCTTTTGTGTTTAAAATAAAACACTTGCAACTAAATGTCTTAAAGTAAGAGACTTTAGGAATTTTATTAAAAAATAACTCGTAACAAGTCTTCTTTAGTTTAGATCTTAGAAGAATTCTATTTAAAACATAACAAGCTGTAGCAACAGCTTCAGCCCAAAAATGCTTTGGTAGATTGCTTTCAACAAGCATAGTACGTGCGCATTCTTGCAAAGTCCTATTTTTCCTTTCAACCACTCCATTTTGTGGTGAAGCTCTAGGAAATGCAAATGAATGTGTTATACCATTCTTGTTGCAATATTCTGTAAATGTTTCATTTTCAAATTCTCCACCATGATCACTTCTAATAGTGACTATGGTTAGAGATCTTTGATTTTGAACACGTTTACAAAAATGTAAAAATTCTTCAAAAGCATCATTTTTATGTTTTAAAAAGAATGTCCAAGTGAATCGTGAAAAATCATCTACTAAAACAAACACATATCTACTTTTATTTAAAGAAGCAACTCTAGTAGGGCCAAACAAATCCATATGAATTAATTCAAGTGGCCTACTAGTAGAGATTACGTCTTTTGTTTTAAAAGTGGATTTGATTTGTTTTTCTAGTTGACATGCATCACATAACTTATCCTTTTTAAAGGATAGTTTTGGTAGTCCTTTAACTAGGTTATATTTAGATAATTTTGACAGATTTTTCATGTTCACATGTCCAAATCTTCTATGCCATAACCAAGATTCATTGTTAGAGGCTATTAAGCAAAAATCATTTGAAAAATCAATTGCATTCAAACACAATTCATAAATATTATTTTTACGAAAGCCTTGAAAAACAACATTTTGCATAGTAGAATCATAAATTAAGCATGCATCTTTTTCAAAAACTATTTTATAACCTTTATCACACAATTGACTAATGCTTAAGAGATTATGCTTTAAACCATTAACCAAAAGCACATTTTCTATAATAGGGTTAGATATTTTACCGACCATGCCAATACCGATGACTTTGCCTTTGTTGTTATCTCCAAAGGTGACGGTTCCTCCATCTATACTTTGAATGGTGGATAGTAGGTTGGCATGCCCTGTCATGTGTTTTGAACATCCGCTGTCTAATATCCAGCGTTCTTTCTTGGGTACCTATAAAAAATTAAAGGTAAATATGGTACCCTTTTTATTGGGTCCAAAGCACATTAGTTTGGGGGAAACCAAACCCATGAAGAGTTTGATCTTCCTCCATAAGCAGGAATATAATAGGTAGAATTACACACATTTAACATATATGAGTGAATATAAGCAATTCTATCATTCTGATTTAGACTGATTGGAACCCATACTAGTTTGTTCTGTCCAGTCGACTTACCAGTGTTATGCAGTCGACTGTTGTTGTACATCAGTCGACTGGTGGATACACTAGGTCGACTTATAGGAGGTTTTGATTTCATCGAATAAGATCCACTTTCTCTGGACAGACGACTGGTTGTATGGTTCAGTCGACTTAACCGAACGTTAGTTTTGCTTTTATCACTGAAATTAACAACCTTTGGTTTTGCAAAGAAATCATACAACTAGTGTGTAACACTAGAAATAGATGCTGACTTATTCTTACTAGTGTTTAAAACAGGAGATTCTTTTACAGAAGGTTTTTTAAAACCAAGTCCAAATTTTTGACTCGATGTAACTTGATGATGAAGCATATCATTTAAATTCTCTTTGCCTTTGTTAAACTTAGATACGTTCTTTGAAATCTCTTCATAATTCTTTTTGAGTGTTTCAAGATCAGTATCTAAACTTGCAATGCGAGAATTTAAGGATTTTACTTCCTTATCAAGGTTAAGATTTTCTTGATTAAGTGTTTGATTCACTTTCTCAAGATTCTTAACTCTAATCTTTTCTTTCTTTAACTCTTGGAATATTTCATTAAAAGCATCAAGGAGATCTTCGGAATCATAATCATTACTTACATATTCTTGTGCAGCCATAAAACACACATTTGCCACTTCGTTATTTTCATCCGTTTCCTCTTCGGAAGATGAATCACTATCATCCCATGTAGCTTGATAGACCTTTTTGTTCTTGGCAAATTTGTTCTTTGGATATTTGTCCTTCTTGAAGTTGGATGATTTTTCCTTATTCTTTGCATTTTCTAAGGGACAATCCTTTTTCATGTGACCTATTTTATTGCACCTGAAACATGTAGGAGGATCATTAGAATCTTTAACTTTAGAATGAAACTTACCCTTCTTCCGAGTGAACATTGCTATTTCTTCTTCATCTTCTTCCTCATCTTCTGAGTCAGTCATGGCTTTAAAAGCCAATGATTTCTTCTTTGCTTGGTGTGATTCAGTATCTTTCTTCGATCTTCAAGTTGGACCTCATATGCCATGAGATTACCAACAAGATTCTCGAGAGTAAGTGTTGACAAATCATTCGCCTCCTCTATTGCTGTGGTTTTCTTCTCCCATTCTGGAGTGAGTGCACGTAGGACTTTTCTGACCATCTCTGCTTGGGTATAAGTCTTTCCAAGCGCCACAAGAGAGTTTGTGATGTCTGTGAATCTTGTAATCATCTCAGCACAGTCTCATTGTCCTTCATTCTGAACATCTCAAACCTGTGGACAAGAACAGAAATTTTAGACTCTTTTACTTTATTCGTTCCTTCATGTGTTACCTCGAGTGTATGCCAAATTTGATGTGCGGTTGTAGCATTGGATACACGGTTGAATTCTTCCTTCGTCAGTGCACAGAATAAAGCATTCATTGCTTTGGCATTGTTCATAGTCTGATTCTTTTGATCATCATTCCATTGTGCATATGGAATGGTAGGGGCAGTGTATTCCGTCTCTGTCATTTGCCATATCTCGTAGTTGATTGATTGAAGATAGATTCGCATTCGACACTTCCAATAATTGTAGTTCGTTCCATCAAATAGTGGTGGCCGTTGTGTAGATTGGCCTTCATGGTACTGATTTGTATTTGAAGTAGTTGCCATAGCCTGTAACCTTGCTCTGATACCAAGTGTTGGATCCTGTAGGCGAAGCAACAAACAATCCAGTCCCCAAGCAACCCACTTGAGATTTCTACTATTCTTGAAAAATTACAAGAATACCCTACGGCGTTACGACAACAACCTTGTCTAACCCGTAGTCCTTTTTCTCAACCAGAGAAAGCAACCCACTCTACTACCAAGAGTGAAAAGACACCGACTCTACAACCAAGAGTCAACAACCACTCTCCAACCGAGAGCAAAAGTACAAGAAGAATTTTTACAATCAACCTATAGCCTTATTGGTGTATGTGTTGATGCACGAGGTTAAATCACAAGGTTGACTTCTATACTCAGTCCAGAGCGAATTCAATGCTATACTGGACTGAATGTAGAGAACCAAAGTGTATGAACTTTGAAAGCTTTGTTTCTCACAAAAAATCTCTTAAAAAGTTTTTCACAAGAATGCTCGGGTGTATTAAAATCAAGTTGTTCTTTTCAGAGAGATATGAAACTCTATATAAGGAGTTTTGATCTCCTGAACGTTGGAAAACAGTTACACAACTGTCAACCAACGGATCAGAACTTTTGAGTTTGAAAAAATTTGATTTTGAAAATCAGAAAACGGTCAAAAGCTCTCGAACAGTCGAATGGGTAGCTATATGAGTCGACTGATCAGAGTTTGAATAATTTTAAACAATTTTGTACTTATCAGTCGACTGGCAAAGGCTTAAGTCGACTGGTACTTAAAAGTTAAAATTCTTCAAACTGTTTTGACTTCTTTTTGGGGGTTTTTAAGAGACACACATTATGAAATTTTGAGTATGTGTGTGTGTGTGTTGACAAGGCTTTACATCAGACTAAGACTCAACAAGAAATAAAATACAATGTTTACAAGACAAAATAATATAACACATTTGAGCTTGATGTCTTGTGTCTTGAGTCTTGAATTGAATCTTGATCCTTGTCTTCTTCATCTGTATCTTTTTGAGCTTGTTTGTTTGTTCAGCTAGGATTGTCTTTAGTCTCTGCACTGCAATGTTAGTTGTATAACATAGACACATGTTGCACTGTGTTGTGATCATCAAAATCAAGAATCAACACTAAGGCGCCTCCAAGAAATGGAGGATCGCCTTGATCACTTAGGAGACGGTGGCCAACGAGCGGCTCAGGGGTACAGACCTGTCCGTCCTCCCTTCTCCGTCCCCATCCTCCAAGCGGAAATACCCAGGAATTTCCGACCACCTCAATTCGAGACCTACGACGGCGAGGGAGATCCTGCTGATCACATGGAGGGTTTCAAAACCCTCATGATGATTCACAGCGCCTCGGATCCCCTGCTGTGCCGAGCCTTCCCTGCCAACCTTCGGGGTCCGGCTCGTGAATGGTTCTCGAAGCTCACCCCCGGCTCCATTTACTCCTTCGACCAACTAGAGGGCAATTTTCTTGCCCACTTTGTCACCAGCCGGAAGGCCGAAAGGACTAGCGCCTCTTTACTTGGGCTCAGATAGATAGAGGGGGAGTCACTCAGAGTGTTTGTCCGGAGGTTTACCACAGAGGCAAGGTCGGTCTCCTCCCTTGATCCAGGCGTCGCCTCCGCAGTATTTCGGCACAACGTCCGTCATAGACAGCTGAAGGCTTCTCTGGCAAAGAAACCCCCCGTCGACTTTCCCGACCTCCTCAACAGGGTCGAGAAGTACATTAGGGCAGAAGAGGCCCTTAACCCCGAAGATGCCAGGGAGGCCACCGGGAAGGGAAAACGGAAGACAGAAGAAGTCGAACCATCAAAAAAGGCTCCGAAGGACGCGGGGGCCATGAAGAAGGTCCCGCCGATCCCCCGCTTCGAGAGGTACACTCCCTTGACACATAACATATCCGCCATCCTCTTAGAAGTCGAAGACAAAGGCATTGTCCGACTACCTCCATGACCTAATAACAATAAGAATCGAGATCAGCGCTTCTACTGCCGCTTCCACAGAGATCATGGGCACGAAACCGACCAATGCCGGGCCCTGAAAGACGAAATCGAGGAACTCATCTCAAGAGGGTACCTCCGAGAATTCACCCGAGAAGGCCCACGGGATCGGCGAGATACTAGGAATCGGAGGCTCTCGCCTCCGAACCCTACTCCGAACCGCATCCAGGGTCGGGATCCCGAGTCTGAGGGAGCCGCGGATACGCCATTCATCTTGCACTGTGTCCACGGAGGGCCAATGGGAGGGGAATCAAATACTTCCCGAAAAGCCTTCATCCGAGAGGTGAATGCTGTCCAAAACAACCCCTTGCCCAAGCTACAACCAATGCCAGTCTCCTTCTCAGGAGAAGACCTCGAAGGCGTTCGCCTACCCCACTGCGATGCCCTCGTCATTAGCCTCCACATGGCTAATTGTGAAGTTCGTCAAATCCTCGTCGACAACGACAGCTCGGTTAATATTCTTTTCCTCGAAGCCTTCGAGAATCTCAAGTTACCTAGAGGCAAACTCAAGCCGACCGGATACACCTTGCATGGGTTCTCCGGCGTCCCTGTCGTGATAGAAGGGATTGTTACCCTTGACGTTACCGCAGGATCGGCTCCTGTCAAGAGGACCGAGTCCATGGACTTCATGGTGGTCAACGTCAAGGCGGCTTACAACGCCATACTCGGCCGACCCGGACTATGCTCCCTCCAAGCGGTGCCTTCGGCTTACCATCTGAAACTTAAATTTCCCACCCCGCAAGGAGTCGGCATCGTCCGGGGCAGCCAAGAAGCAGCGCGATCGTGCTACATGACCACCGTCGGGGGAGGTGTGTTCCCCCTCGACGCCGTCGAACTCAAACCTAGGAGGGACGGCCCTGCTCCCGAACCCGTCGTCAAGCTGGATGAGGTCCTAGTCGACGCCGAGCACCTAATGAAGTTCCTTGAGGGACGAACATAGGTTATAGCCTGGCTAAATGTAAATATATTTTTGTGTAAGCGCTCATATGTAAAGGACCGCCTTAGCGGCCCTCCCTATCTTATACGAAAGAAATCTCTTTTTGTCAAACTCCAAACACCTCGGCAAGATCCGACCTAACACCGGACAATGAGATCGGCACCCGAGCTTTTCACTCCGGTGTCGTCCCCAGCGCCTCGGTAGGTCCGACTCGGCCTCAAGCCAGGGAGACTTCACAACACCCCACGCCGATCCCTTGCGGATCAACAGGGCCGAACCACCCCCCCTTCATCATTCATTACACCATCAGCCAGAGCAAAGAATGAAAAGAATTCCTTATTCACACTCATTTATTGGGTTCTGAGAAAACAAACAAAGACCGTTACAGAAACACTCCACTCATCTCAAAATGAAGGAAGCCGCCATCTTACGGCCCCTTGGGTCCGACGAAGGGCGGGATCACTCCGACCGAACAACTTGGAACTCTCTCTAGGTCTTGATGATCCTTCGGTTCCGCCACGGTCGACACACCGGCCACAGAGCTCTGGGCATCAACGGGTCGCATGCGTTCCAATAGCAGCAGCGCAGAGGGAACCCCCTCCGCTCGCCGACCCCCCGAGGAAGATGTCGAGATACCCAGCATCGTCCGGTAACGATGTATCTCCATCTCCTTCTCCACTATCACATCACGAAGTAGCTTCTCAGAGGAGGGCCTCTGCACCGAGGAACTCGACATAGTACATCCGAGTCCGACACCCACGAGTTCCCGATCCACCATCGCCCTCCTCAGCCGACTTGCCTCCTCACTTAGGGCTTCAGACTTGTTCCTGTAATAATTGAAGGCCGCATCCGCGTCACGGGCCCCCTTACGGTACCGAACCAAAGTGGCCTCCAAGGCCTCAACCTTGCTCCGGAGCCACGCCACGTCGGAACGACGAGGGGTCCGCCTCGGGAGGGGGAGCCATAACCTACAAGAGAACCAGCCGACTCAAAACACATAAGCAAGGAGGTTCGGAAATATCCGAGGTCAAAACACTTGGCCAGTCAAAAATCCTCTTTTTATAAATGTGAGTTGCTTCTTACAAAAAGTGCGGTGGCCAGTCCGCGGAAGGCAAATACAATCGAGAGAGGGAAAAAGAAAGGCAAAATTATACAACTTGTTTTCCCACCTCAGCGTCGACAGACGGGTTCACAGGGGGGTCGGCAGACGGGTCAAGAGCGGGCCCTTCTTCGCCAGGAGTCTTCGGTGTCCCCTCGATCTCCATGTCGTACTCAAAGTTGGACAGATCGACGGTCGGGTAGAAGTGCCTCACATGACTGAGGGCCTTCGCATAACACTCGTCCTGGGCCTTGATCACCATCATCTGACCCGCATTCGTCAACTCCTCCCTCTCCTTGGCGAACTTCTTCTTCAAGGAAACCACCTTCTTCCCCCACTCCGCATCCTTGGCCTCGAGCTCGAGCTTCATCTGCTGCTCTCTCTTGTGTGAGCCCTCGAGCTCGATCCGCATCTCCTTCATCTCCCGCTCGCTCTTATCCGCCCGAGCTCGCTCTTGTGCCAGGGACGCCTCGTAGAGGTTCTTCATGTTAGCCCCCTGCACGCAAGCTTGCGACCGACAAGCGCTGATAAGGAAAAGACTTCCGTAGAAAAATTAACAAGGGGGATAGGGTCGACGGACTTACCAACACGGTGGCCTGCGCCAGGCGCGTGAACGCCACCTCCACGGGCTCGCTCTCCATCGCCTTGCGGTCGCGAGGGGTTGCCAACTTCTCCACCACCTCAACGGCCTGGGCCTCCTCGGTCAGACAGTCACCCATCCGAACCGACCAGTCCGGTGCCCATCGTTGTCGCAGCAACTCCACCACCGGGTCCTCTTCCTCGACCTCGACCAAGGGACCTTTCCCCTTGTCAAGATCGGATGCCCTCGCTTGGCCCTGGCCCTTCGAAGTAGCCGCCCCCTTGCTCGTCTCCGAGCGAATCCTCTTGGTCCCCGGCTCGAGCTGGGCCTCCGAGATGACTAGGGACGACCCCCTTGGCCTCTTTGCCGCCTCCCCCTTCTTCTCGGCCTTCTCCTTCTTCAGGGCGAGCCTCTTTGCCTTGATCGATGCTTCATCCATATCTGCAGAAAAACCCATTAAGAGCAATGAGCAAGAAAGTACGAAAAGATCGAGAAAAAAGAAACAACTACATACATAGAATGGCTGGGCTCAGTCCTACGCTCGCCAGGTGGGCCTCCGTCACCTTCGTTCAATCAATACTAGGTGACAGACGGAGGCGCTCAACAAACCCCCACTCCTCGGCCGTCAAATCCCTCGGCCTCGGCGGTTGATAGCTCGGCTTGGAGTGGTTCCATCGAGTGGGAATGTCCCAGGGCTCTTCACTCCGGATCACCAGATATTTTTTCTTCCAATCCTTGATGGAGTCCGGGTGGCTGTGAACGACCTTCCCCTTACTCCGGGGAGAGATGTAGTAAACACCCTCAGCCGCCGAGCTGATCATCAACATTGCTCGGAACACATTCAGCCGCAGGGGTACCTTCTGTTCCTCGCACATCAGCACAAAGCAGATAATCTGCTTCCAAAAGTTCGGCCCGTACTGCATCGGCGCCAAGGAGGCCCAGTTCAGCACATCCCGAACAAACGGGTGGACTGGCAGCCTCAGTCCGGAGATGAAGGCGTCCACTGGGAAGACGCAATACCAAGCAGAAAGGGGATCGGTTGGGCGCAGAGTAGAGATCGGCAACATCAATTCGTAGCCAGGCCCTATGTGGTATGCCAACTGCAAAGCCTCCAAGTCACCTGCCTCCAGAACGGTCAGGAGTGTGTCCATCTGCACCCTCTTCCGGCTCGGCGACGACGGCTGGACCCCAAAAAGCTCCTTATCGGAGAGATCGTCGGGGTATCGACGGAACGGCTTGGGTTGTACGGGCGACCCTGTCATCAAGTTACGATAGACAGGCGCCTGACCCGAGCCACCGGTCCTCGATCCCTTCTTCTTCGGAGCCCTCTTCTTCTTGGCTCGTTCCGGCGAGGGTGTAGATAATCGCGCCAGACCGGTCGGATTCCGAGGCCCTTCGGCTTCACCCCCCTCGGGACCACCCTCCTCTCCGGAAGCCAACCCTAGAATCTGGACTTCGTCTGAACTACCGCCCCCCTCCTCAGAGTCGCTGCTCTCCACCACAAAAGGCCTTCGAGATCGCAACGGCTTCACATGGTGTACCACCTCCTCCTCGCCTACCAGCTCCTCCCACGAAGTCGATTTGGAGGCGGGTTTCACTCCCCCCCAGACGTCGACGCTGACGAGCCAGACTGGGCCCTGTCCATCTGTGCCTAGACTAAAACAGACTTACCAACTAACCTGGGGTCATTTCGGAAGAACGAGCCTGGTGCGGCAAATTGTAGGGACGAGCGCTGAAGTGTTGGAAGATTTTTGGAAAAGAAAGAAGCGAGAAAGAAGTGGGCGATAGGGGGAGAAATGGGGACATTTATAGAGGAGGAAGACGACTCCTCGATTTTCGCAATTACTGTTCACTGATTGACGTGTAACTGTCACCTGGAAAATCGCGCCACGTCCTCAAAACGTGCGCTGCTGACGTCGTCCAGTGCCAGGCTGGCAGCCAGACACAGGGGTCGGGTCGGATGAAGTGCTCGGTGGAATTTTTTTTATTTTAAAGATTTAAGGCTACAGGGCTCGGTCGGCTCCCTTCTCATCCGCGAACAACTTGGGGCTTACAGCCTCGGCAGCTGAAACCCCAAATTGTTCCCGGGTGGCAGAAAAGCCACCATCACCTGCGCCCCGGGCTCCAGGGCTCGGTCGGCTCCTCTCTTACCCGCGAACAGCTCGGGGCTTACGGCCTCGTCAACCGAAACCCCGAATTGTTCGAGGGTGGGAGGAAAGCCACCATCGCCTAGAACCCTAACAGAAAGCAGATCGACCCGCATATCCGAGGCTCTTCAGCCTCAGGTCCAGAATACGGTGGGTACCCCTCCCGTCTTGATCTCTCTCGGGCCAAACAACCGTGTGAGGGCCGTCTGACCCGAAAAAGGATCCGGACGGCAGAGTCACCACCAATCCGAGGCTCCTTGTTCCCCGGTCCGGATTTCAGTCGTTATCCCTCTCGCCCTGATCCCTCCCAGATCTGACTACCGTATCGGGGCCATCAGATCCTAGAGTAGATCCGGGCGACAGAGTAACCACCTCTCGGACACTCAGGGACAAAATTTTGCAAGAAAGAGACGTCCACCGAAGCAGACACCTCTGGTGGCCAATGGACCACCCTTGCTGTGATCAAACCCGCTGTGGGGGGAGGGGTATTTATAGCCTCCCCCATGGACCAGCCATTATGACATGGGGAAAGCCAATAGACGAAAGCCCATGGGCCACATGCATTTATTTGGCAGTGCCATTAATGCCCCTAGGGAATTGGAACATCGCACAGGTCCCGGAGCGCCTTCAATGCTCCGCAAAGACGGCGGGCCACTCCGCTCAAACCTTCTAAGGCACCACGGCTCGCCATCACCCTTGCCGACTTATAATCCCTCGAAAGCTCGAGGTTCGGTCTAGCACCAGGGTTGTCTTCTCAGGAAGGCTCAACGGCTCGCCATCACCCTTGTCGACTTATAATCCCTCGAAAGCTTGAGGTTCGGTCTAGCACCAGGGTAATCTTCTCCGAAAGACTCATCGGCTCGCCATCACCCTTGCCGACCCATAATCCCTCGAAAACTCGAGGTTCGGTCTAGCACCAGGGTTGTCTTCTTAGGAAGGCTCAACGGCTCGCCATCACCCTTGCCGACTTGTAATCCCTCGAAAACTCGAGGTTCGGTCTAGCACCAGGGTTATCTTCTCCGGAAGACTCAACGGCTCGCCATCACCCTTGCCGATCCATAATCCCTCGAAAGCTCGAGATTCGATCTAGCACCAGGGTTGTCTTCTCAGGAAGGCTCAACGGCTCGCAATCACCCTGGCCGGCTCGAGGACCGGTCTAGCACCAGGGTAGTCTTCTCCGGAAGACTCAACGGCTCGCCATCATCCTTGCTGATCCATAATCCCTCGAAAGCTCAAGGTCCGATCTAGCATCAGGGTAATCTTCTCAGGAAGTTTCAACGGCTCGCCATCACCCTTGCCGACCCTTAAACCCTCGCCAGCTCGAGGCTCGCTCTAAACATCAGGGCAACCATCCCTCGCCAGCTCGAGGCTCGCTCTACCGTCAGGGCAATCAACCCTCGCCGGCTCGAGGCTCACTCCAACATCAGGGCAACCCCCTCATGAAGGCCCAGCGATTCGCTATCCCATTTCTAACAAACCATAAACACTCCTCCACGGCTAGCTCCCGCACCCCCGTAGGAGTGGGGGGCTTGTGTGGTAGGGTAAAAATGGCTTGGGGCCCAACCAGGGCCCAGTACAGCTCTCACTCAAAAACAGGAAGAACAACAATCTGGCTCGGCTTCGAGCCAGACAGGGTCGGCGCCGAACCTCAAAGTTCACCCCCGCAGAACTGGTCTCCTCGTATCCGACGAACATCGATGGCCCTCGGCCTCCGATCCACGACAGTCCTCCGGGCCGTCCGCCCATCCTGGTGTCGAATGAAGATGGCCTGGCGCAACCCAGGCCACCAGATTCTCCTAGGAGCACAGGAGCCCCATGATCCGCCATGTCAGCTCCAAATACCACCAAGGGCTTTGCCACGTCAGCCCCATACCACTCCTGGTACTGCCACGTCAGCCCTAAACCCCCTGGGCCTTCTGGCATGTCAGGCCCATGGGCTTTCGAGTTCAGACCCGGCCCCCAAGCGGATCCAAACCCGGTTGGAATTCTCTTTAAATACTAGACCCTCACCCACCTTTTCAGGTAACCAATCTTTTGCCACTAAAATTCACCTAGTTATTGCTACTCTCTCACAGAGACTGACTAGATCGTCGGAGGGTCCGCCACCAGGATAAACCCCGGTGTTTCAGGACCGTCTGCAGGTACACAAGACCTCGGATCCGAACCCTCTGATCCGAGCCCAGGCGTTCACCTCGTTCCGAGCCTGTCGCGGGTACCGCCCGGTCAGCCGAGGGTCGTCAGACGAGCAGCTTTCTCCTCCAATACAAATCGAGTCCGAACTCACACCTGGTGCATCCACACGTCTCCCAGAAACAAACCGCATCAGCAGGCTTCTCCATCGAATTTGGAAAAACACTTCTAACTTGAAGTGTCAGTATGATCTACTTTAACCTCTTAGTATTTTTATGTGATGAATCTGTTAACGTTTTGTACGTTTAATCACATGATTGAGAGTTTTAGATCATAGTTATTCTCGCTTTGAAAACTAGCATGTTTAGGGTTGTTAAGTATTTTATCATACTCTGTGTATAGATATTTTGACAAATCAATTGTTTGCAGTTTGTGTGAGATTATATATTTGCTTCTCTAATAATTAAAATTTTTTGTATAAGATTTGTAACAAATGTCCGTAACTTAGATAGGAGCATTCTGTAATGCAGAATATGACTCCATTATTTACGTTTTGTTCTTTATCGTTCATTATACTGTGTGTGCAAAATTGAATTATAAAATATGGGTCATTATCTCGCTTAGTGTTTCGAAGATGATGAAGAATGAATAAAGAAAATTATAGCTCAATTTGTTTGAGTACGTGGACATTGTTAGAATCACTAGAGAAAGCAAACAACTTTGTAAAATGTGATAGAGTAATCTTGTATTAGCTCTTATAATGTGCTTACATTGTCAATCGCATGTATAAGTTGAGTTTAACAAATGAAACAATTAATAATAATAGTTCTAATTATGTTCTTGAACCTAGCACAATTGGCTAGGATTTGAGAAATATATATTCAATTGTCTGCGAGGAAATGTGATCTAATTATCAAAACTGTGGAGAAACGGAGTTAAAAGGCTATTGAGTCAAAAACTTTAACATCCAAGTTGTTTTGAAATTTAGAATCACTGTGAACTATATATTAATTTGTTTGTTCTTGTTAAAACTCATAACTCTGCCAAATGACACTTCATTAAATATGACAAATATAAAAGTTGTGCTCAGATTATGATTACTAGAAAATCATTTAGTATGGTCTCTAGGAGCACACAACTTCTTGAGTCAATACATTCTGATATTTGTGATCTCAGTAGCTTTGTGACTATATGAGACGATTGTTGGTCAGAAGTATTTAATCACCTATGTAGATGATTATTGAATGTTTGTCATACATATATGGAGGCTGTAACACTCGTTATTGTGATAAATTAAAATCTAGTTAAATGCTAAAAATCAAGGGTTCAGTGTTGATGGAGATGGTGAATATGTTTAACAACTTTAGAGAAGTTTGCATTGGGCATAATCTCCACTGCACTCTACTTACAACAATCAAACAGTATTGATAAAAGTTAGAATCAAACTCTTAGTGAAATGTTGAATTCTATATTATTGACTGTTGTTTGTCTTGTGTAATAATGAGTGATGTTGTATTGTTAATCATATCTCTAATGTGTTACTACACCTTAAATTGAATACACCTTGTAAATCATAGCATGAAAACACAAATAATTTTTTTAAAGTGAAAATTTGTGTTGTGATACATTTGTTAGAGTACATGACCCTAGAAGGCCTAAAGTAGGACCTACAACATATTTGTGTGTTTAGAAAGTACAGAATTTAGTTCTGTGGACAGATGTTGGATCTATCTAATTTGTGTTAGAAGAATCTAGACTTGCAAAGTTCTTTGAAGATGTGTTCATCAAAGATAAATGTATGAACAATCTAGTCCTACCGACACGTTCAATGATTCACAGTTGGAATCAAGAACCAGCCTTACTGACACTTAAAACCTGAATGACAAATGAACTAAGAATAGTCTTTAGTAGACAATGAGATGATTTTGTGTCATACAATAATACTTCAATTTAGTTGATCTGCCAAAAGAGGCTAAAACTATAGTAAGTAAATGGAGTTTTGTAGAAGAAACTTAATTTTGATTGTTCAGTAGCAATTTTAATGCTTTTTAGTAGCAAACAGATTGACTGAGAAAATGGGGTAGATTTGTTTTTCATATTTACTCACATGTTTGTCATATTGCTACAATAAGTATTTTTCTTACCCTTACATCTATTGAAAATTTTGTCATTCGTAAAGAATATTTTAAAGTTCTGTACTTGATATTTTGTACTGAACAGTTTTGTACTGGAAAGTTTTGAACTAATATGTTTAGCGAACAAGATTTACAACTTAGTAAAATCATTATATGCTTTAAAACATGTAATATAGCTAGCGTATAAATATTTTGACAAATTTCTCAAAGAGCCTAGTATATGAATTAAGTAATTCAGATCAGTGTCTTTAACATTGTGGTGTGTCAAATATAATGGCTATTATTTACTTGGTTTTATTGACATGCTTGTTGATTGGAAGTGACATCTCTATTCTAAATGGAGTTAAAATTGTGCTATCCAAATAAATTTAGCACCTAAGTGGTGTGGACACCATATTATGTATAAGGGTGAGTTTTGGTTGGCAAGGGATAACCCTTAGTCAAACTCGATAAATCAATAATGTGTTTCAAAAGTGGGGGATATAGTGATTGAAAGTGTGTTTTGAAACACCTTATGATTATGATAAAAGGTTGACACCTTATGATGGTGCAACTATGAGACAGGTAGATCATTCTAAAAGAATTGAAAGTCTCATGTATGCAAAGATCTGCACTAGAATAGACATAGCCTTTGAGATAGGTATGATCTGCAGATTCACTAATAATTCCATACACATTTGAATGCCCTTAAGAGGATAATGAGATACCTGAGTGGTACTTAAGAGTTTGCTTTGTGCTACTCAAAGTTTAGTGAAAGTCGACAACTAGTGGATATGTGTTCGCACTAGGAGGAGCAGAAAAATTATGGAGATTAATAGGCAAACAAGTGTTGCGTTCTTATCCAAGAAATCAGACCTCTATGTGTTATCCTCTGCAGGGAAAGAGGCTGAGTGGATTGAATAACTTATTGCTAATCATCCATTTGAGAAGTTTAATGTAAATTCTCAATTCTGTTATGCAACTATCAAGCTATAATGCACTGTAGCTCATAACTCACTTTATAATAGTAAGAGGAGTATATTAAGGCTGAAAGAAGCCTAGTTGAACTTTCTCATAGATAAAGTGCAATTGTGACAAGTATGGCCAATGCTCTTGCTAAGAGACTTGAAAGTTATCTAATTATCAAAACTGTGGGGAAAATGGAGTTAAAAGCTATTGAGTCAAAAGCTTTAACATCCAAGTTGTTTTGAGATTTAGAATCCAATTGGAGCCATAGAGAAGTTCAAACTGAAGCATCAATTTTAGGCAGTTGACATGCTTTAGATAATTTGAAAAATTCTATGTAAATTCTGTTAATATATAATTTCATTCCAATTTTGATGATGTTATATATTTTCATAATTTACTTAGAATCATCTCATTATTCCAAAAGAAAGCATGAAAACTTGTCGATGTGTTTTCGATATTTAGAATGGTTGTTATATCATTCCAATTATGATGATATAACTCTTTTATGGATTCATGTTTCATTCTAATTTTGATGATTCAAAATTAACCATAATTGATTTGACTGTTCTA
This sequence comes from Hemerocallis citrina, assembly GCA_017893485.1. Lineage (NCBI taxonomy): Eukaryota > Viridiplantae > Streptophyta > Magnoliopsida > Asparagales > Asphodelaceae > Hemerocallis > Hemerocallis citrina. The sequence continues at coordinate 233,623,987 of CM030359.1, read as the reverse complement.
TCATTCCAATATGAAACATAGTATAGTTCTTGTGTGGAAACTATAATAGTTCTTGTTCTTTATTTTATTAAAGAAACTTGATTGTGATGCTTGCGTTACATTTTGCTAAGCTATCGTTGAATTGTACTAAGTTCTTTAGTAGAACTAGATACTTTATGAAATTTGCTAGAATTCTTAGAGATATGTCTCTTGATATTCTTGTTTTCAATAAGCTAGCAAAGATGGAGGAGTTAAATCTGGCAACATAGATTTCAGAATAATGATTTGCTCAAAATGGAGGAGTAAACATAAAGCAGTTTGCAAGGATATAGTTTTGGTTTATTTATCGAAAGAATAAATTTGCCACTTGCTTGATAAAACTTCTGTTGAGTTTAAGACTCTTGTGTTCATGAGCTTAAAACTCATATTTTGTTCTTGAAGTTTATTTGCTTTGATTGATTTTGAAACTATGACAATTTCTCTAGTTGGTTTAGTCACTGTGAACTATTCTGTTCTGATATGGTTTTAGAACTATTTGATTATTTTGGTTTAGTCATATTTGAACTATTCAAGTTATAATTGATTTAGTCTATTATCCATGTTCTTTATGATTCAATAATGTTTGAATTTTTGTGATCCAATATTATAACATTGCTTAGCCTAATATATTGAGAATATAGGAGGAGATTGTTGGATGTATATGTATATTCTCAGTATAATAGGATAATATTGTGTATATTATTCTATGGGGCAACACGGGTTTACACGTGTTATGTATTAATTATTGGAACGGGTTGAGTGGGCTAAAAGCCCAGTACCCTAAACCCAGTCTAATCTCTATATAAGCTGGTCTAGAGGTAGGGCTCTGTGATATTCCAATACTGATAAGCAGGGTATAATATCTTAAGCGGTTAGAGATTAACCCTAACCCTAATTTTCCCAAATCAGATTTAACAGTCTTCGCTTAGGGTTCCATCCATGACCTAAAACTGACTACTACTATTAATATGAATATTCATCAAATTTCAACTCGACAGAGATCTTACCCATCATAATAAGTGGATTAAGTGTTCAATACAAATATAAAACAATATGAAAGAAAGTTAAAGGACGAATACCCCTTAGCAATAAATTAAAACTCCATTAACAAAATCCATCTTTGTCATAAACTCAACTGGACTATATACAGGGCTGCAAACGATCCGAGCTACTCGCGAGCTACTCAGCTCGAGCTCGGTCAAAACTCGACTCGAGATGAGCTCGAGCTCAAAATCGAGCTCGATAGCTTAACGAGTTGAGCTCGAGCTTGGGCTTTTTGTGACTATTAGGCTACGCTCGCGACCTACTCGGCTCGAACTCGGTCAAAGCTCGGTCAAAGCTCGGCTCGAAACGAGCTCGAGCTCGAAACTGAGCTCGATTGCTTAACGAGCCGAGTTCGAGCCTCAAGATACTCGGCTTGACTCGACTCGTTTGCAGCCCTAACTATATATAGATTTACATTTCAGGTTGTGACTTTTTATCGGAAAGCTAGAGAGACAGAAGAATGTTAAGATAAAATAGAAAAGCATTCATGATTGATGCCCACTCTTAATCGGGTTCAGCATAAATAATATCACATTCACAAATAATTATTGCTTCCAATTTCACAAATAATATCACATTCACAAATATGATATTGTTAACTTGTTATTTTTATTGGTACTGATATTTGCTAAGGTATTTGTTGGGTCATATTTGGTATAACACCAGTACCGAACCGTACCAACCGAAGTAGTCGGTATACCGAACTTTTTGGTTGGTAACGGTTTGCATATTTTCTAACCGAACTAGTTTGGTATGGTAATGGTACAATGTCAAAAAGTCCGGTACCGTACCGAGCCCACCCCTAGACTTGGTAGTGGATTCAATGGCTTCTAGTGTTTGGTGGAAAAAGAATTTATGTGGAGGGGGGTTAGAGGTGGGCGAAGAGGTTGCTTTCTTCTTCGAGGAACAAGATTCTGACATTGATTTAGTGGATTGAATGTCTTCAAAACTGAGGGTGGGTCTTTCATAATATAGAATTAAGACGGAGAGAGAGAAAGAGCCAGTTTAAGTGCAACTCTAATGGTGCTCTAAAACTCTAAAAACTTTGCTTTAAAACTCCATAGTTGAGCTCCAATGGGGCTTTAAAACTTTGCTCTATTTTAGAGCAAAGCCTCAAGCCCCAAAGTTAAGCTCCAATGGTTCTCTAAAACTCCAAAGTTGAGCTCCAATGGGGCTTTAAAATTTTGCTCTATTTTAGAGCAAGTCTTAAGCTCTTTTATATTTGGAGATTTTTCTCCAAATATAAAGGGGCCTCTGTAATACTATTCAACCCCCTCTCCCCCCCCCCCTCCTTTTTTTTCCTGTTCCCTTTTTAACCCTCTATTTGCACACTACTTTTTCTAAATACCACTTGTATCCTTTTTAAACTCTAAATTAGTTAATTAAAATCAACATTAATTAAAATTACTAATTATTTTTTAACAAATATTGAATAATTTTAATATTGATTAGTAATTTGTCAATATAGTAGGTTTGCCCATGGGCACGTGCCTACAGCACGTATTCAGAACGATACAACATATGAAAATAAGCATTATAATATCAGGAATATAAAAGAATTAATTAATTAATTTAATATGAAAGAGTTTTAGATGTCATACAAAAAAATGATACTTATATGGCCATATATAGTGATATTATCCATTGTAAGAAGTAGTGAGAATCCAGATAGATGTTGTTGTTTAGTTCTGATGAAAAACTTGCTCTATATATCAAGGTTGAAAAAAATTTGACAATTAACTTTGATGTTCTCATGTATATTCTACTATCATATGTTAATATACTTTCTGAGATGTACACTATAATAATGTTCATGTATAATACATGATACATTTACTTTTCAACATTTTGTATGCATGAATCTGAAACTTCCATTATGAAATTTATGTAGCTCAAGTTTGAATAGTACGACAACAATTAGTTATAAATAAAAGTCTATGTTTGAATAGTTATAAATGAGGGGGGGGGGGGGTGTAAAATCTGGCTTCTTATAATTTTGAGGGTGCAAAATGATGAAATTTAACTTTTGAGGAAATATTTACTACTTTCAGTGTAACTTTAGAGGTTGAAATTTACCTAAATGAATATTCATTTAAATCTTCCATTGCATTTGAAATCAATTATGAAACTCAGTGAAATTTTATACATGAGCAATAAAAAAAGGTAAAAAACTAAAAAATTTCGGAAATTTACGATTTACTATCCTGAAATATGAATATTTAAATTTCTGGGTGTGTATATATATACTAGATTTGCCCATGGGCATGTGCCTACGGTACGTCTTCGGAACGATACAAAACACGAAAAACCATGTAAACAGTAAAATAATAATTATGTAGCTCAAGTTTGAATATATAGTATGACAATAATTAGTTATAAATAAAAGTCTATATTGAAAAATAATTATTAATGGGGGTATAAAATCTAACTTCTTAGAACTTTAAGTGTGGAAAATAATGAAATTTAATTGTTGAAGAGATATTTGCTATTAAAAATTCTGAAATTTTACAAAACCGAAATCTTAAAATCAAAATTTCTAATTTCGAAGTAAATAAAGAAAGAATGAGAGAGAGAGAGATATATAGAGAGAGAGAGAAAGAGAGAAATATGAAAAAGTAAAGAGAGGAGAGAGATAGTAATAAAGTAATGAGTTTTTTAGGGGGAAAATTTTGATTTTGGGGTTTGAAATTTTGGAGGCGCGCGCACTACAACACAGAACCTATTCCCCGGCGTTTTATTAGACCTTCACCGGCGTTTTTTTACGCCGGTGAAACATTCACCGGCGTTTATAAAAACGCCGGTGCAAATGCCCCCGAATCGAGCGTCGCAGAAAGATAGGCACATTCACCGGCGTTTATACTGGACGCCGGTATATCTTTAAAATACACCGGCGGCCAGACAAACGCCGGTATATGCCAATTTCTGGGTGCCGTTCTTCCCCCCAGTATACATTCACCGGCGGTCACATACCGCCGGTATATATCCTTTCACTGGCGATTGTACAAACGTCGGGGAATGTGTAATATTTACCGGCGGTCGTAAAGCGCCGGTGTATGCTTGTTTCTAAGCGCCCTTCTTTCCCTACTTACAAACACCGGCGTGTCATAAACCGCCGCCATATAGATATTCACCGGCGTTTTATAAAACGCCGGTGTAGCTTAGGAGTGCTGCAACTTACTGGTACACCCGCCTATGTGGAAACGCCTCTCTGATGAAATTTTCAGCTAAACAATTAGATACACCGGCGTTTTATGAAACACCGGTGTATGCTCGTTGGTTTTTCCTGCTCCAATTTTTCATTCGATTTCAATTCACAATTTCATTTAAAAAACCTGTAAACTAATTCACAACTGAATCAACCAATTTCCGGCATATTAATGCGCAAATCACAACCAAACACAAGAATTAATTAAGATAATAAAGTTTCACACATAGTCCATTAATCGTCTAAATTCACCGCTTAATTTACATCATAATTAACAAATACAGTAATTAACATCCCAAATATCTCAACAACTACTTAAAACAACAATACAGAACATAACAACAACAAGAACAAGATAACAACAACAACTAGAGGCCGCCGACCACAGATCCATACCACCTCGAGTAGCTTCAGTGCTGATCAACAGAATTTCCTTGATCTGGGTGACTGCTCTATGAAAAAAAACAATAATTTAGTTCAATAGTAAACCAAATATAAGAAAAATAAGTAAAATAAGAAGGGGCTCATATCAAGTGTAGTTTTAAGGAACTGTCATCGTGGAAGAAAACCAAATATAGAAGCCAGAAATGGAAACAGAGAATGGTAGAGAATAAGGATACACCAGGCTAACATAGCGGCATTTTCCTCATCTCTCTCATCCAATGGTAGAGAATGAGGATACACCAGGCTAACATAGCGGCATTTTCCTCATCTCTCTCTCATCCCTGCTTTCTCTTCAGCAAACGCACATAAAGTGACATCAGCAACAACAAGAGCGATAAGAACAACAATAATAATAATTTATTATAAACGAGATGTCTCTATATGGGTTTCCAGATCTCTACTCGAGCCCTCTCTTTCTAATCACAGCCCAATTAAGAACATAGACGAAAGCCACTAAACAATCCAATCACAGCCCAATCAAAATTTGCCATCTTGGATCTTAAATCTTCAGATGCATGAATTCAGCTTCTTTAACAGTAAAAGATAATGAAAATGACAATCAAAATCATGCTAAGAAGGCAATCAGATGCATGAATTCCAGCTTCTTTCACAGTAAAAGAAAATGAAAATTTCCAGTATCTAAGCATATATGTTTCTCCATCAATTCATCATCCCAACTAAATCATGATGTTTGTGGCTACAAAAGAAAACTGCACAAGGTTTGTTCTCACCCAATTCTTGTACAGATTTGGAGGATTTTGGTATACAGCCAGCATCCTGTGGTTGACAGTTAACACATTTTGGGAAAAAAATCATGCTAAGAAGGCAATCAGATGCATGAATTCCAGCTTCTTTCACAGTAAAAGAAAATGAAAATTTTCAGTATATAAGCATATATGTTTCTCTAAAAATTCTCCATCCCAACTAAATCATGATGTTTGTGGCTACAAAAGAAAACTGCACAAGGTTTGTTCTCACCCAATTCTTGTACAGATTTGGAGGATTTTGGTATACAGCCAGCATCCTTAGTTGACAGTCAACCCATTTTGGTAAAAAAATCATGCTAAGATGACAATAAGATGCATGAATTCAACATCTTTAATAGTGAAAGAAAATGAAAATTTCCAGTATGTAAGCATATATGTTTCTCTATTAATTCTTCATCCCAAACTAAATCATGATGTTTGTTGCTACAAAAGAAAACTGCACAAGGTTTGTTCTCACCCAATTCTTGTACAGATTTGGAGGATTTTGGTATACAGCCAGCATCCTCTAGTTGACAGTTAACACATTTTGGGAAAAAAATCATGCTAAGAAGGCAATCAGATGCATGAATTCCAGCTTCTTTTACAGTAAAAGAAAATGAAAATTTCTAGTATATAAGCATATATGTTTCTCTATAAACTCTTCATCCAAACTAAATCATGATGTTAGTTGCTACAAAAGAAAATTGCACAAGGTTTGTTCTCACCCAATTCTTGTACAGATTTGGAGGATTTTGGTATACAGCCAGCATCCTCTAGTTGACAGTTAACACATTTTGGGAAAATAATCATGCTAAGAAGGCAACCAGATGCATGAATTCCAGCTTCTTTCACAGTAAAAGAAAATGAAAATTTCCAGTATATAAGCATATATGTTTCTCCATCAATTCTTCATCCCAACTAAATCATGATGTTTGTGGCTACAAAAGAAAACTACACAAGGTTTGTTCTCACCCAATTCTTGTACAGATTTGGAGGATTTTGGTATACAGCCAGCATCCTCTAGTTGACAGTTAACACATTTTGGGAAAAAAGTCATGCTAAGAAGGCAATCAGATGCATGAATTCCAGCTTCTTTCACAGTAAAAGAAAACGAAAATTTCCAGTATATAAGCATATATGTTTCTCTATTAATTCTCCATCCCAACTAAATCATGATGTTTGTGGCTACAAAAGAAAACTGCACAAGGTTTGTTCTCACCCAATTCTTGTACAAATTTGGAGGATTTTGGTATACATACAGCATACTTAGTTGACAGTGAACCCATTTTGGTAAAAAAATCATGCTAAGATGCCAATAAGATGCATGAATTCAGCATCTTTGATAGTGAAAGAAAATGAAAATTTCCAGTATGTAAGCATATATGTTTGTCTATTAATTCTTCATCCCAAACTAAATCATGATGTTTGTTGCTACAAAAGAAAACTGCACAAGGTTTGTTCTCACCCAATTCTTGTACAGATTTGGAGGATTTTGCTATGTAGCCAGCATCCTTAGTTGACAGTTAACACATTTTGGTAAAAAAATCATGCTAAGAAGGCAATCAGATGCATGAATTCCAGCTTCTTTCACAGTAAAAGAAAATGAAAATTTCCAGTATCTAAGCATATATGTTTCTCCATCAATTCATCATCCCAACTAAATCATGATGTTTGTGGCTACAAAAGAAAACCGCACAAGGTTTGTTCTCACCCAATTCTTGTACAGATTTGGTGGATTTTGGTATACATCCAGCATCCTCTAGTTGACAGTTAACACATTTTGGGAAAAAAATCATGCTAAGAAGGCAACCAGATGCATGAATTCCAGCTTCTTTCACAGTAAAAGAAAATGAAAATTTCCAGTATATAAGCATATATGTTTCTCCATCAATTCATCATCCCAACTAAATCATGATGTTTGTGGCTACAAAAGAAAACTGCACAAGGTTTGTTCTCACCCAATTCTTGTACAGATTTGGAGGATTTTGGTATACAGCCAGCATCCTTAGTTGACAGTTAACACATTTTGGTAAAAAAATCATGCTAAGAAGGCAATCAGATGCATGAATTCCAGCTTCTTTCACAGTAAAAGAAAATGAAAATTTCCAGTATCTAAGTATATATGCTTCTCCATCAATTCATCATCCCAACTAAATCATGATGTTTGTGGCTACAAAAGAAAACTGCACAAGGTTTGTTCTCACCCAATTCTTGTACAGATTTGGTCGATTTTGGTATACAGCCAGAATCCTCTAGTTGACAGTTAACACATTTTGGAAAAAAAATCATGCTAAGAAGGCAACCAGATGCATGAATTCCAGCTTCTTTCGCAGTAAAAGAAAATGAAAATTTCCAGTATATAAGCATATATGTTTCTCCATCAATTCATCATCCCAACTAAATCATGATGTTTGTGGCTACAAAAGAAAACTGCACAAGGTTTGTTCTCACCCAATTCTTGTACAGATTTGGAAGATTTTGGTATACAGCCAGCATCCTTAGTTGACAGTTAACACATTTTTGTAAAAAAATCATGCTAAGAAGGAAATCAGATGCATGAATTCCAGCTTCTTTCACAGTAAAAGAAAATGAAAATTTCCAGTATCTAAGTATATATGTTTCTCCATCAATTCATCATCCCAACCAAATCATTGATGTTTGTGGCTGAAAGAAGATTTTAGATCCAGGATGACAAATTTTGATTGGGCTTTGAATGGAGATTCTAGTCATAGATCGATTCTTCGGAGTCCGACTTTCTAAAGGAAATGCCATTTGGAAGTATGCGGGTACATGTTTGTTGGATAACCAAAACTCCCATTTTTTTTTGAAGAAAAATAAGAATAGGGCTCATATCAAGTGTAGTTTTAAGGACTTGTCATCGTGGAAGGAAACCAAATATAGAAGCCAGAAAGAGGAATGGTAGCGAATAAGGATACACCAGGCTAACATCGCGGCATTTTCCTCATCTCTCTCTCATCCCTGCTTTCTCTTCAGTAAACGCACATAAAGAGACATCAGCAACAACAGCAAGAGCGACAAGAACAACAATAATAATAAATTATTATGAACGAGATGTCTCTATATGTGTTTCCAGATCTCCACTCGAGCCCTCTCTTTCTAATCACAGCCCAATTAAGAACACTTGTTGATAGTCACTAAAAAATCCAATCACAGCCCAATCAAAATTTGTGATCCTGGATCTACAAACACATATGCTTAGATACTGCAAATTTTCATTTTTTTTTACTATTAAAGAAGCTGAATTCATGCATCTGATTGTCATCTTGGCATGATTTTTTACCAAAATGGGTTCACTGTCAACTAAGGATGCTAGCTGTATACCAAAATCCTCCAATTCTGTACAAGAATTGGGCTGAACAAACCTTGTGCAGGTCATAGAATGTCATCTAAGCATGCTATATGCCAAAGTGGGGTTGGTCATAGAATGCATGAATGACACGTATTAGTGTTTGAAGAACAATAAGAACAGGGCTCATATCAAGTGTAGTTTTACGGAACTGTCATCGTGGAAGGAAACCAATTTAATATAGAAGCCATAAATGGAGCCAGAAAGAGGAATGGTAGAGAATGAGGATACACCAGGCTAACATAGCGGCATTTTCCTCAACTCTTTCTCATCCCTTCTTTCTCTTCAACACACGCACACAGCAAGAGGGGGTTGGTCCAACAATAATAATAGATTAGAATAAACGAGATGTCTTTATACGGGTTTCCAGATCTCCACTCGAGCACTTTCTTTCTAATCACAGCCCAATTAAGAAACATAGACGACAGCCACAATGCAGACTCACAAACACTAATACGTGTCTTTCATGCATTCAAAATTATAATATCTTCAAAATTACCAATTTAAAGACTTACCGGTGGAATTATCCGTGGGTTCCTTGCTATTACCACAATAAAGGATGAGAATTTGCTTGCATCTATCACCAACCGGTTGCCCGACAGTGGGCGGCGTGCTACCCTCTCCCTCCTCTATTTGACTGCCATTATTACCTAGGATTAACAAACCAACATAATTACAAAAAATTAAAAAGTGAGATTTGTAACAAATTCAACTACAATGATAGTTTGATGCAAATGACACTAAACATTGTTTAATGTAAATGACACCAAGCAGTAGAAAATAGAAAGATAATTAAACCAATTATTAAATTCACATACAACATGTTCGGAATTACAAGATATAATATTACAACAAGATTTAAGACACGAAAATTACAGGACATATAATATTGAGCTATGAAAATCAAGTAAACTACAATACGACATCTTCCAATACATCGCCTTCTTCTCCATCCTTGCGGAGCTAAGTCCCGCAAATTCTGCTGTCGGTTGTGTTTACATCAAACATAGGAAACTCAGCAATGTAACTGTTCATGGCTTCACCGTCTTCATCGTCTGAAGTATCGTCCAGTTCGAATACATCTCTTGGTTGCATCTCAAGAGCCACATACGATTTTGGAAGGGTTGGATCTCAATCTGGTTGGTTGCATCTCAATCTGGTTTGTTTCTGTTGACTCATTATGAACTTGGGTTGTTGGATTATTGGTGTGGAAAGAAACATTATGAATCCCCAAGGCGTCTTGCAACAAAGCATGCATCTCATCGGGAATACTTAAGTCTTCGTTCACTAAGGGCTCATATACATTTTCTAATACAACCGGACGAACAGGAGCTGACGTATGATCCTCTCCATGACAAAACCACCGTGTGTACCCTTGAAGAAAACCGTTAACAACCAAATGTTTATGTACTACGTCACATGTCCTTAAATTACAATTTGTACACCGAAGGCATGGACAAAGGATTAGGTTGGGATCACGGGAATGTCGTTTGGCAAACATAATAAAATCTTTAATACCATCACGGTACTCCTTGGATAATCGTGGTTTACTAATCCAACTTCTATCCATTATAACAATAACACACAATCTGAAATTAAAATTTGACATATTAAATAGTATTGACAATAAAGGGCATTTTGTATATTTAATTTCACCTTTTTTAAATCCAACCCTAGCTGCAAATAAATAAACGATATAACAATTAACTGTAAAATAAAGAAATCATGGTTCCAAAAATGTATAAAAAAATAATTAAATCTTAATACAATCTACTCTATTCATATAACCCTAAACAACCATTGTGGAAATTATCACAATCACCTTAGTGGCATTTTATCGCACACCTTGTGTTCGAGTCTAATATCGATTTGACTATAGTCTCCCCTGTATTTGGCTTTCCGTTCAAGGAGATGAGGATGGTAAAGGGTATTTGCTGAGGAAGAGGAATCGGACGAATAACGAGGGCGTCGTGCTGTAATTACGGTAACAAGAAGATCTGATGACTCATGAACTATTCTGTTCATGGATACTAATAATCAGTTACTCATCCTAAAATAATAATAATAATAATAATAATAATAATAATAATAATAATAATAAACCTGCACAAAAGAAACTAATATGGCTACTAATATTGTACAGATTTGGAGGATTTTGGTATACAGCTAGCATACTTAGATGACAATCAGATGCATGAATTCAGCATCTTTGACAGTAAAGGAAAATGAAAATTTCCAGTATATAAGCATATATGTTTCTCTATTAATTCTTCATCCCAACTAAATCATGATGTTTGTGGCTACAAAAGAAACCTGCACAAGGTTTGTTCTCACCCAATTCTTGTACAGATTTGGAGGATTTTGGTATACAGCCAGCATCCTCTAGTTGACAGTTAACACATTTTAGGAACAAAATCATGCTAAGAAGGCAATCAGATGCATGAATTCCAGCTTCTTTCACAGTAAAAGAAAACAAAAATTTCCAGTATATAAGCATATATGTTTCTCTATAAATTCTTCATCCCAACTAAACCATTGATGTTTGTGCCTCCAAAAGAAACCTGCACAAGGTTTGTTCCGCCCAATTCTTGTACAGATTTGGAGGATTTTGGTATACATACAGCATACTTAGTTGACAGTTAACCCATTTTGGTAAAAAAAAACATGCTAAGAAGGCAATCAGATGCATGAATTCCAGCTTCTTTCACAGTAAAAGAAAATGAAAATTTTCAGTATATAAGCATATATGTTTCTCTATAAATTCTTCATCCCAACTAAATCATGATGTTTGTGGCTACAAAAGAAAACTGCACAAGGTTTGTTCTCACCCAATTCTTGTACAGATTTGGAGGATTTTGGTATACAGCCAGCATCCTCTAGTTGACAGTTAACCCATTTTGGTAAAAAAAACATGCTAAGAAGGCAATCAGATGCATGAATTCCAGCTTCTTTCACAGTAAAAGAAAATGAAAATTTCCAGTAAATAAGCATATATGTTTCTCTATAAATTCTTCATCCAAACTAAATCATGATGTTTGTTGCTACAAAAGAAAACCGCACAAGGTTTGTTCTCACCCAATTCTTGTACAGATTTGGAGGATTTTGGTATACAGCCAGCATCCTCTAGTTGACAGTTAACACATTTTGGTAAAAAAATCATGCTAAGAAGGCAATCAGATGCATGAATTCCAGCTTCTTTCACAGTAAAAGAAAATGAAAATTTCCTGTATATAAGCATATATGTTTCTCTATAAATTCTTCATCCTAACTAAATCATGATGTTTGTGGCTACAAAAGAAAACTGCACAAGGTTTGTTCTCACCCAATTCTTGTACAGATTTGGAGGATTTTGGTATACAGCCAGCATCCTCTAGTTGACAGTTAACACATTTTGGAAAAAAAATCATGCTAAGAAGGCAATCAGATGCATGAATTCCAGCTTCTTTCACAGTAAAAGAAAATGAAAATTTCCAGTATATAAGCATATATGTTTCTCTATTAATTCTCCATTCCAACTAAATCATGATGTTTGTGGCTACAAAAGAAAACTGCACAAGGTTTGTTCTCACCCAATTCTTGTACAGATTTGGAGGATTTTGGTATACATACAGCATACTTAGTTGACAGTGAACCCATTTTGGTAAAAAAGTCATACTAAGATGCCAATCAGATGCATGAGTTCAGCATCTTTGACAGTGAAAAGGAGAGAAATCAACATTAATTACCGAAGAGAGAGATGGGGCCGACCAGCGGGGCGACGAGCGGTGGCGTAGGAGATAGAGAGAGAGCGGGGCGACGAGCGGTGGTTTTCGATTGCAAATTCACCGCGAAATAGAGAGAGGGAGGAGGAAAATCGAATTGGGCTGTCGAAGATGATGAAGGGTCGGAGGCGAAGTGCGCGAAATAGTGAGAGGGAGGAGGAAAAACGAAGCGGCGAAAATTAGGTTTGGGAATTAGCGAGCGAAATGTTAGGGTTCGCGGGGATTTATCTCAGTTAATTCACCGGCGTTTGAAGTTACGAATGCCGGTGAATGTATCTATATATTCCCCGGCGTTTGTTATTAAAACGCCGGTGAATAATACCATTCACCGACGTTTACAAATAAAACAGCCGGTGAATATCATGATTCACCGGCATTTTATAGAGGCCGCTGGTGTATAACCATCCAATCTGACGCCCCATTCCTGGTCACTCCCTACCCCGGCGCGAATGGTAAAATGCCAGGGAATATACGCCGGTAAATCACACATGTTTTGTAGTAGGAAAAATGTGTTTTGTGAGGTTTGATATGGGCCTTTAATTTTGGGGCGATTGATTGTGAGCCACTTGATAGCTTTCTTTGTAATTATGTATATATATATATATATATATATATATATATATATATATATATAGGGAAATTTTCGGTTGTGCACTGGGGTAGTGCAGACAGCCGTGTGCACTCGTCGTAGGCCGTCCGATCTGGGATTTTGATCAGGATCGCCATCCAACGGTTAGATCGACCTCCCGCTCATCTGACTAAGTTGTGGGGGGAAGGGGGTGGGTAAATGCGTCATTTCATACCTCCCGTCCCCAACTCCCCCTCTCCTCCCCTCTCACGCTCCATTCCCTCACGCCTCTACCTCAGATCTGAAAACCCCTAGCCCCCAAAAAATTCGAACCACTACCCATCTCGTCGACCGCTCTCGTCCTCTTGATCTCCAAATCTCCTCTCCTCTCACTCTCGATTTCTCTTACGCCTTCTTCGACTTGAGATCTGAAAACCCTAGCTCCCAAAAATTCGAACCCACACCGCACCCCCAAATCTGCTCGCGCTCTCATCCTCCTGACGCTCTCATCATCCTCATCCCCAAATCGTCTCTCCTCTCACGCTCGATTTCCTCACGCCAAAAAATTCCATCTTCTTCGACGCCATCTGAAATCCCTAGCTCGCGCTTTCATCCGAATCCATCGAACTGAAGGACAGAGATCTCAGGTATAAAAAAAAATTCATTTTTTTCAGTTCAAGTCGAAACCCTAAGTTATATGAAGATCAGTTGAAACTTTTTTATCGGAAGATCAGTCGAAATTTCACTTCAAGGGAAAATATTAATGACTGTTTCTAAGTTGAAATATACACATCGAAAAGAGATGTGACGTCTAAAAAATAAATTTCCTTTAGTTGATCTTGTTAAGATTTTTTTCCTTTAGTTGATCTTGTTGAAAAGAATTTTAGATTGCCGCAAATTGTAACATGACTATCCTGTTCTACACACGATAAATTACAAGTTAATTACTATATATTGGTTAATTACTATCTATTAGTTGATCTTGTTTGGCTGATATGTAGAATTCAACATGTGTATTGCACTAAACTTAATTACTATTTATTGGTCATATTAACTTAAAGAAAACTAATGAAGTTGGGTTGTGTTGTTTAGAACTCTGCCAAACCATACAAACAGCCGCTTCTGTTTTTGGTTTGTTATGTAGCCTAATGATGGAATTTTGTTAATTTATATCTGCGAGTGTCTATGTGATAAGAAAATATGGGGAGATATATACGTACCTTGCTTTGTTTTTATAATCTTCAGTACTTTGTTTTGACAGTAAGGTAAATCATCTTTGCAGTTGTTTTGACAAATGGTAATCTTCAGTATTCTCAAGTCTAGGTTAACTATATATATTTACGAGAAAAAGAAAGTGTACCTTTAACCTACATAATTCATATTCAAAAAGGTTAGTAATTTGATCTTTCATCTTTAAACTTGCATCATCTCTAATCTCTAATATTATACTAGTAAAGTTGCCGATTTATAATATTTATTAGAATGAGAATTGCTTATGATAACAAGTCACCTATTGTATATTTCGCAATAAGTTAATAGAATGTGATTTTTTGTATGTTTAGTGGCTTAAACCTGACAAAATCTTGTAGGATGGCATCGAACTACCCTTCTAACCAAATCCACAATCACTATAGCTGTAGCTCCAGGTCTTACAGAGCCAGTTCAGGACAGAGAATTGGAGCTCCAAAATGTTTAAACTTGCATCATCTCTAATCTCTAATATTATACTAGTAAATTTGCCGATTTATAATATTTGTTAGAATGAGAATTGCTTATGTTAACAAGTCACATATTGTATATTTCGCAATAAGTTAATAGAATGTGATTTTTTGTATGTTTAGTGGCTTAAACCTGACAAAATCTTGTAGGATGGCATCGAACTACCCTTCCAACCAAATCCACAATCACTATAGCTGTAGCTCCAGGTCTTCTAGAGCCAGTTCAGGACAGAGAATTGGAGCTCCAAAATGTTTTTGTCGAATACAGACAAGGGTCAAATATTCTACTTCGGAGAAGAATCCAGGTAAAGCCTACTACAATTGTCCTAATTTCCCAATGGATGTGAATTTTTTTGTTGGGTAGAGAATTATGGGGAAGAAGTGGATGAAGATGCTAAAATTAGGGAATTGTATGATGAGCTTTCGATTCAGTCGTTGTTGAGGTCGGCATATTGTGATGGTGCGAGGAAGAGTGGTTACAGGGCAGGTGCCCAACATTATTTAGTGCTTGAATTTCTTTGTTGGGTGTTGGTGTCCGTCTTGTTGTTCCTAGCGTTCTTCAAGTAGTAGTGCAGTGGTGGTGGTGGTGTCTCCTGTAGTATGAAGTTTAACTTCCGTATTTTGTATTTGCTATTTTGTAATTTTGTATGTTGTATGATCTGTTATGTAATGGTGAAGTTACTCAGTTTGGAGGATGTATGTATACAGCCATGGTCAAGTTACTCACCCAGTTTTGATCTACTATGTAATGTTGAATTTTATTTGTGCTTAACTGAATGGGTATAAACAAGTAGCTGATGTTGTTGTGAAATTTCTTTGGCAATTGATCGCAACTTTCTATGGGGCTTATATTCATTGTTGTCAGTGTATCATATGATTGTAATATTTATGAGAATGAAAATTGTAGTCCTTTCTATCTAGATTTTAGGGTTAAATGCAACAATCTTGAACAGAAATTTGCTAAAATAGAAGATAATTTTTTTAGCAAATACCTATTAATGCTTTAGACAGCAATAACTCATCCTAAGGCAATGTTTGCTGTTTTAGAGAATACAACATTGCTCATTTTTTAGGTTAAGGTGTTCAGGTAAGCAGGGTCACTTAAAACCAACAACTAATGCCAACAAGTAATGAAGTCAAGTGCAAGCAATTGTAAAAATGAAAAAAAAGTTAATAGAAACATATTTTTGCAAGCAATTGCAAAAATTGAGTTTAAGAAAGTTTCGTTTTTTTGGATAAATTCTACAAATAGATTACATTTCTTGCTATACGTACACAGATCAAAAGCTTAAATTCATTATCAAAAGAAAGGATATTTTATCATTACTTTCACTGGTTACTTGAAGTGTTAAAGTGAGCAGGGGAAGAAGAAAAAAAGTTAAACATGTTTTGGCATGCCAACCTGTAAAAGCATGTATGCCTTAGCACAGAGCACAGAGCTGTTGGTAGATCGAAAGCCGTTTGAGAAACCAAGATTTAAGTTCATCATCTTGCTAGGAGAAGAATTAACAAGTAAAGTAACATCATCCATACCAAATAAATAAGAAAGATTACTAAAATGACTGAAGATGACATATAATAGTGTATACAACTACAACCTTTCATTTCATAAAGGAGATAAACATTCGATACACATTATTAGCATAACTGTGCTCTGTTCACAGAATACTGACGATCCAAAAGAATGATCTTTTACCACCATTCAACCTTCAGTTGAATCAACTATCAACCAAAATGAAGTATATGCCATGATGAAGTAAATTGAAGTTCACATACAAAGCATACAAAATATCTAGCACTCCTAAAAAAAAAAACAACTCTCAGCCAAAATCAACTACTGATACTGCTGCATCTCTTCATCTGACGTACTGATTCTGTGGCATATAACAAGATGTTCTCACACTTTAAAAAAGCATGAACAACACCCATAGTGAGTATCTTTGGAATAAGTAATCATGGTCTCCTTTTCTGACTTACCAATGAATGTCACTGTATAATAAGCACTAGTAGCATTCACGTCTCCTTCCACTAAATTCACATTATACAGTAGGCTTGCCTTGAGTTTCTTTTGGAACTTTAAAAACATTGCTAAAGTATATACCTGGGCCATTTGTTCCTCCATATACCATTCGGTCTTCAATTTGAGTTTTCGATTTAGTGTACGATGGTTCTCTTTAAGTTCTTCTTCTCTTTGCCTACCAATCACTCTTTCGAATATCAAGGCAAATTCATGAAGTGAATACTTCTTTTGCGTGTGCTTCTTTAAGAAAGAATTCATTCCTCGCTTCTTTGGCTACTTGACATGCCCGCCCAAAAATCAGCCCTATGGTATACTGGGGCTCATTTCTCACGAATTTCAAAAATATTATGCAACCATTTATTGTTTTCTGCCCCAAATTCCAAAACCAATGACATCCATTGTTCTTCAAAACAAACACTATCATACGAATTCCAAATGTTATCTTTAAAAGCATCCATGAACTTAACATTTTGAACCAATTGAGGCACCTCCGAGGGAATCTTATCTAAAATATGCCATATGCAATATCTATGGCGAATTTGAATTGCAGCACCAATACCCCGGTCTTGATCCGTTACAATTCCAAAATGAACTTTCTTCATGAATCCTAGCAATGTTTGAAATAACCAGACAAAGGATGAAGCCGTTTCAATATTTGGGATAAAACCACAACCGAGAAAAATAGACTGGCAATGATGATTAATTCCAACAAATGGAACAAATAGCATACCATAACGGTTTGTACTATGTGTTGCATCAAAGGAAACTACATCACCAAATACCTCATAATTCATACGAGCAATCCCATCAACCCAAAAGCAATAAGACAGCCTACCAGACTCATCTTGCTCAAATGCATAAAAAAAAGAAGGATCTTTTTCCTTTTGCCATTTGAAAAAGTCTACCAACATTTGACCATCGTGACCTTTCATTGACTCCCTTAAGTCTCTTTCATGATTTCTAGCATCGGTTAGAGTAAATCTAACCCTATCATATCCCCCACTTGAACTTTCGAAAAAAAAGCATTTGTTTGCATGTAGGAATAATAGCACCCGTAAGTTGCTCTATTATGACTTTATCGAAAGTTAACACAACACGGTTACGCGGCAACAAATGCTGTCTACCGGGTGAGGTGAATGCATGATTGTGCACCTAATGAAAAGAATAAAAAGACCATGAATTCGTTTCTTTGTTTAATCTCACATGAACCAATGCATTGCAAGATGTTCTAGATGTAGTACCCATTCTAATTTCATTATTCTTACTTTTCGACACCCCCGCTTTATTACAAAGAAATATTTTTTTCCACCACCTCACCATTCTTCAATTTATGAGGTCCCTTACGCATTTGAAAACCCGCACATTTTGCATAGCTATCATAATAATTTTCTGCTAGCTCAAGGTTATCAAATATCATACCTATATTTGGTATTAGATGCTCGTCAACAGTGGGTGTCAAATCACCTTCTTGAACACAAAAAAAATTGTCCCCTAATTGTGAGTAACCTTCACCACTCTCCATACCTATTACAAATTCGAATATATAATCAATTAGTTATCACAGTATACGTTAATATAAAGTGATTCAATAAATTAGAGATACTAACAATTAGGGGAAAATTGGTTCAAAAAGTTATCACTTGCAATGTTTTAAGATACAAACATGAGATCCGACTACTCAATTTCATGAAGCTCTTCAATTGCTATAAAAAGCCTACAAATTAGTACCTACTGCTTATGCTTGGGGGTTTCGATTTTTCAGATAATCTAAGAAGATTTTGTTTTACCATAAACTAAATAGTATGGAGCATGATGCATCAACATATCTAATATGGAGCATGATGCGTCATTTCATAACAACTAGGCAAAATTTTGGCAAAATTAGTGCTAATATGCTACAATAGTTTACTTCAATTTCTTATTATGGCATTTAATTCACAGGAGAATCATTTCAAATGCGAAATGTGAGATCCTATGTATATTTCAACTTAGAAACAGTCATTAATATTTTCCCTTGAACTGAAATTTCGATTGATCTTCATATAAATTTTTTTGACTGATCTGTATAACTTAGTGTTTCGACTTGAACTGAAAAAAATGATTTTTTTTATTTATACCTGAGATCTCTGTCATTCAGTTCGATGGATTCGAATGAGAGCGCGAGCTAGGGATTTCAGATGGCATCGAAGAAGAGGGAATTTTTTGGCTTGAGGAAATCGAGCGTGAGAGGAGCGACGATTTGGGGATGAGGATGATGAGAACGTTAGGAGGATGAGAGTGCGAGCAGATTTGGGGGTGCACTGTGGGTTCGAATTTTTGGGAGCTAGGGTTTTTAGATCTCAAGTCGAAGAAGGCATGAGGGAAATCGAGAGTGAGAGGAGAGGAGATTTGAGGATGAGGAGGACGAGAGCGGTCGACGAGATGGGTAGTGGTTCGAATTTTTTGGGGGTTAGGGGTTTTCAGATTTGAGGTAGAGGCGTGAGGGAATGGAGCGTGTGGGGGGAGGAGAGCGGGAGTTGGGGATGGGGGGTGGGGGAGTTGGTATGAAAATGACCCCTTTACCCCCCCCCCCCCCCCCCCCCCCCCCCCAACTTAGTCAGATGAGCAGGAGGTCGATCGAACCGTTGGATGGCGATCATGATCAAAATCCCAGATCGGATGGCCTACGACGAGTGCACACGGCTGTGTGCACTACCCTAGTGCACAACCGAAAGTTTTCCTATATATATATATATATATATATATATATATATATATATATATATATATATATATATATATATACATATAATGCTCCATTGAAAATAGGTTTTGTTTTCACCGGGTTGGAAAACAGCGATCTGAGCCGTTGGATCGCTTTTGATCGTGATCTACAGATCAGATCTGAGCCACCCATCACCCATCTCACTTAAGTGGCGGAGGGTTATTTTGGAAATTTTGTCCCAAATAACTCTTTGCCTCACGGATTCTAAAAAAATGAATTAACCTAGGCCGTTGTTGGGAACAACTGCCTTGGTTATAAAAATTGAGATCATTTTTTTAGAGCGAATCAGGCGAAGAGTTATTTGGGACAAAATTCCCAAAATAACCCTCTGCCACTTAAGTGATAACGGGTGATCGGCGGAGGCAATCTGAGCCGCTGATCACGATATCTAAGGGTCCAGATCGCTGTTTTCCAACCCGTTTTCAATCGAGCATTTCTCTCTCTCTCTCTCTCTCTCTCTCTCTCTCTCTCTCTCTCTCTCTCTCTCTATATATATATATATATATATATATATATATATATATATATATATATTTCATTGCATTTGAAATCAATTAGGGAACCTAGTAAAATTTTCTACATGAGAAATCAAAAGAAGCAATTTTTTTTTTGAAAATCCAAAAATTTGCAAACCTAAAATCTGAAAATTTAAATTTCTGGGTATAGAGAGAGAGAGAGAGAGGGAGAGAGAGAGAGCAAGAGAGAGAGAGATCTGCAAAAAGTGAAAAAATGATAGAAATATAGTAATAAAGTGAGGAGAATTTTCGTTTTGGGGGGACAAAATTTAGTTTATGGGGGAAAGCTTTTGGAAGGAAAATATCTTTTGGGAGGATGAATATGAACCATTGATTTTGTTTTAATTGAAGGAGAGCCACTAGATAGCATTTTTTGAAATTGCCTTATGATTTATTATATAGATTAAAATCAACATTAATTAAAATCATAATTATATTCATTCATTAATTATATCAATGGTTGTTTATTATTTTTTGATTGTCTAATTTATCTCTAATATTATAATGGGAGAAGGCCTTACTGTCAATTGTAAATCTACCACTTTACGTGCATTGCATGTGGAATTACAACTCTCCCATTACACACTTTATTTAAATCTATCAATTTATGTGCATTACATGTATAACTCAAACTCTCTCATTATACTCTTTATATTACTTTAAAAAATATGTATTTATTAACACGTGCTATGTTATGTTACTTTAAAAACTATATGTTGATTAAAATGTGCATCGCACGTGTTAAATACTAGTATTATATAATGATAATATTAATTATGTTATATATTATATTATTAAATTAATTCCTAAATAATTTTACACTTGATTATTTTAAATTGTTACTACAAGTAAAAATTTCATAATTTAAAATTAGTTCAAAAAAGTATTAACATTAGGCTCATTTTAAAACTCTGGACGAGACATTTCTAATGGTATAATTTTTTTTCCCAAATAGATTACTAATATAAGCAATTTAATGTAAAATTTTTTACAACAAAACTAATTTGAAACTCTCTTTTGGCGAAAAATTATATTATGTAAATTATAGAGGGGTATGGTTGGAGTGCCCATTTATTTTCTCATCTCTATAATTAAATATTCTCGGAAATATTTCATTATAGAGATGAGAAATAAAGCCCCCATTGGAGATGCTCTAACTAACATGTTAATAACTTGATTCATTCTGGAGGATAGGTAGAGGAGAAGATGACAATGAGGGAACTATTCCGCAGCCTCCAAAATCTTGTTTTATGTAACTCAATCATTGAAACCCATTTCCCACATTTCTGTAGATCTCATGAAATTATTTATGGGGAGACAAGATCAAAATGGGCAATATGTTGGGATTATTTATAGAACAATAAAACTGTGAATAATGAAAAAGAAAATTAGAATTGGGTTTTAAAAAGATTCAGCCAGGATCATTGGGTTTATTGGTATCTTAAAATATTCTTAGTTTTAAAAATAAATTAAGTTCAAGTTTTGGGTTTGAAATATATTTTTCCTTTCAAAAAATATATTGACATGTGTTTTGGTCTCACATGCACGTCTGTACATGTGAAGCATAAGCAGTTTGTTTATTTTTGAAATATACAATTTTATGTGATTCCATATGCAGCGGATAACGATTATGTGCCGTCACATTCTTATTGACTATTTCCTTATTTAACGAAAAGTTGGTCCGGAAGAATTATGACAGAACACATATGGCCGAACATACTCTATTAAAATACTGATTATGAATTGATGTTGCTTATGTGGATTTCATTACATTTCAATTATTATATGTCTGTAATGCATACAGGATTGAAGTATGCAGGCACTAAAAATGCTGATGCCCAAGAGCTGCTTTACAACTATGCTGTACTTTTTGAATGAGGTACATTTATTATTATTGTTCGATATTTTTATCTTCTACTAAATTTATGTAACTTAACCCTATTTTTTGTGCAGATAAAGCATATGTTTGCTGCTTGTAAGATTGAGTTACCGAATGGGCTGTTGGAAAAAAAAAGGATCCATAATAATATAATGAAACTACCAACTCAAACCACACATTAAAATATGCAAAGAAATAAAAGAGCAAGAGATAGAGAACATCAAATATAACGTGGTTCTGCAAGATGCCTGCGTTCATGGGGCAACAAGCACTACAACAAACTAAGTCTTCACCGGCGTTTTTACCCTGGCGCTTTCTGAAAGCGCCGAGGTAGAATATAAATTTTTGGAAAGTAAATAAAAAAGACTTTTCTACCCCGGCATTTCATATAAAACATCGGGGTCTAATTATGTACCCTAGCGTTTCTTAAAACACGCCGGGTATAGGCTAAAATATCCCCCATCGAGCCTCTCCAAATTTCCACTTAATTTTTTCTTTCATTCTCCCTCGCCCACTCTCTCTCTCTCTCTCACGAACCCAACACCCCACTCCCCCTCGTCAACCTCCAGTTCGCGTCGCTGGGCTTCCCCCCACACGACGCCGTGCCCCCGACCTTGCCGCTATTGTTGCCGTTGCCTTCGCCCCACAGAAACATTTCTCTCACAAACCCTAGCCCTCGATCACCGTGCCCCCACCTCGCCGTCGTCGTTGTCGATGCCGCTACAGTACCCATCGCCTTTTCTGCGCCATCACTCTGATCACTGTCATCTTCCTCCCTTTCTCAAACCCTAGGTATGAATTTGAGAATTTGAGAATTCGTTAATTTGTAAATTTTATAATTTGGGATTGGGAGAAGAATAATTAGGGTTTGGGGTTGTGGAATAATTAGGGTTTGTGTTATTTGTTAATTTGTGTATTTGATAATTTGAGATTGTGAGAAGAATAATTAGGGTTTGGGATTGGGAAAATTATTGTTCAATCTTGGAGTTGCCATCGATTTTTTTTGTTCAAATTAATAACTTTTTGGTAGAGAGCAGCTTTGCTCATCACTGTAACCTTAATCAGGTGTTATTTTCTTCTATTGTGTATATTTTAGGCTTAAATTAGTGTAGGGGTTACTTTTTTGTTTTCATGTACACGTTTTTTGGTTATAATGTAATACATATGTGTTGATGGAAACCATGGGTTCTACTTCGGATTACTTGGTCACAACAATTGTTTTTTTTTTTTTACTGATTGATAGATCTAATAACCATCATTGACTTACAAGCACCAATATAGTTGATTTTTATTTTAGGACCTTTATCAAGTCATTCATGACAACATCTATGTAGAGAAACGAAGTGTTCCTTGTACAATCCCACTTAAAGACTGTGTTGTTTGATGTTCTCAAACTGTTCCTGCTCCTGTGGTTAAAACCCAGATAGCAATATTGAAAGTGCATTACTCATTTTGATACTGGTTATGCCATCCTTACCAATATATCTCTTTTAGCGGTCTTTCTTTTTAATTTACTAAACTCATCTCATTATGCTGTAAAATTGAATTCACAATGACCCCGATCTACTTTCGTCAATTTACACTTTATATGCTGTTGCTTTCTTATGTGGAGGTTCATGAATTATCCTGATAAAGTTGATGTCATGAAAGGTTTTGTAGGATGAAAGCATACTGGCAGTAGCAGAAGCAAGAGCCGCTTGGCAACGTACAACAAACTGTTGCTTTGTCTAGGAAGATATGGAGAAAGTTAGATATGAAGGATTTTTTTTAAAAGATGAGGAATTCATGGATTGGGAACCAGGCGAAAGGTTGATATCTAGAAAGACCGATAAAGTTCCTTTAGACATGGGCTCACCTTGGGCAGGAGGTAATAATTCTGAACCCTGGTGGCGTATACTTGATCAAGATGAATTGGCTTCCCTGGTTGCTCAGAAATCACTTGAACGCTTTGAGAACTATGATCTTCCTAGACCTGCTCATCTGGTGAAGCAGGACATCTGCCAAAAAATATTGCGAAACTGTACAGGTACTGGTTTTGTATACTCTTGATAGTTTCCTTGTCCTTTTCCCTTTATTACCATTTCTCTTCCCTTTATTTTGTTACTATAATTATTTTTAAAATGAAATAATGTTCTAGATAGTTTCCATCAACACATATGTTGTGTTCTAGATAGTGCTAATTAACTGAGTTGATGGTATGGGCTGATAATAGTTGAAAACTTAACTGTTGATTATCGTGGTATGTAATTAATAATTCAACAGGGAGCCTTTGTGAAGCTTGTAAATGCAAGACTTATTAGCATTTGTGTTGCAGTTTGAGAAATGTGTGTTCTACTGTATGAGGTATGTTTATACTTATATAGGAAGAGTGAAGACTTGAGAGTAATGACTATTCTCTTTGGAACTTATTGGTTTGTGCAACAAATAGGCTGATATGGCTAAAAATGGGGTTAAATCGGAACCGTCCAAATCGGGCACGAATCTTGAAGCCCAGGGGTAAAACGGTAATTTCACCTACCAATGGGTGTGAAGCGGGTACTAGTTCTCCTTCTTGGAAACCCACTAACCCGCGAACGGATCCACCTCAACTGGGTGCGGGTTTCAACCCGCAACAAACCCGGTCTAGAAAGGATAGAATTAGGGTTTCTAATTAATCCTAATCAACGGCCCTGATTCATATCTATCCTTTCACTGGGGATTAGGGATTACATTCCTTATCTAAATACAGGGATTACATTCCTAATCTGATCCCAGCGGCGCCTATAAATACTCCCCATCCATCTCCATTAAGAGGTAATCAATCTTTTGCCAATTTACGCTCTCTCTTAATCATTCCTGATTACTGACTTGAGCGTCGGAGGGTGCGTCGCCGGGATCAACCTCGGTGTCTCGCACTTTTGTAGGTGAACGGCGGGAGTCAACGGTCAAACTCCGGCGGAACAGGTTCAGGTTTGCTATTCAAAGTTTTCCAAGAATCCACAAATACTGTCTGTTTACCCCCACACCAGATTTAGCGGTAACAGATTGGCGCCGTCTGTGGGAACCGAACGAGTAGTAGCCTTCCCTCTTCCCGTTGGTCAGATCTTCTCCAGCCATGCCTCCTAGAAAAGCCAGATCCAGAGGGTCCAACCGAGGACCCAACCCCGATAAGCAACAGGAAGCCCCCCCTCAACCCGCTCAACAGCAGGGGCAACTTCCGCCTCAAGCCGAGGACTCTCTCCAACAGGACTTGCCTCCTCCTCAGAATCAACAGCCTCCTAAGGGTCCCAACCCGCAGAAACAACCTCTCCATCCGGACCACGTCTCTATCCACAATGCCTCTTCAGATTCTATGGCCTCCCACAATCCCCGAGTTTCCGACCTTCGCAACACCGTCCTCAATCGGCATAAGGATGAGAATCTTCGCCGCCATCTGGATGAAAAGCGGGCCCGAGAGGGAGCCTCCCGCCAACACCATCCAGATGAGCGAAGTCCTCGCCGCCAAGAATACAGAAAGTCCCCTACCCGAAGAGGGTGGAGAGAATCCCCCGAGCATCACAGAAGAAGACCACACTCCCCTGCCGGTCGCCAATCGCCTAGGAACTGTAATGCCCTGATTTTTCATTTAATGAAAAATTATTTATTTTTGCACGTAGTGTGCACGTGCAATATTTTTTGGTAAATATTTTCATCATGATGAGTATGTGCATAGAAATATATGTATATATGTGCTGTAATTTTTATTTTTATAAAAAGGCCCTTTGTTTTCAAATAAACTAAAGCCCAAAGATCTAATTTATTTTTGATAAATGCTATTAGTTTGGCCCATCAATTTAAGCCCATAAATTAGTTCTTTGAATAAACAACTTGTAAGGTAAAAACTTTTCAAAAAGATTATTATTTTTTATATAGAAATGTATTTGTACAAGTTTTTATATGGAGACTTGCGCATGCACGTGCATTTCACACACACGTGCATGAGCACCATTTTTTCCTTGACCGGTTTTTGGAGGAGGTGGAGATGGTGTAGGAGTGGTTACCTAGTTGTGGGAAGTTATTACAACTTCTACTCTCATCTTAGCCTTCCATCTCATAACTACTTACTAAATCCTAGCCCTCCATTTCACCAAGGATTTAGTATAAATACCCCTTTTTCTCAAATGTCTTCTACACTAAGAATTTCATTGTAAGAGAGATCTATTGTAAGAGAGTTGTGTGTGATTGTTCTTTGGAGGCCGGTTATCATTTCAGAAGAATTCTCGGTGGCAAGGAGCAAGGAAGAGGAGTCACATTATCAAACTAGAAGGCTTCGCGGGATTCGTTTACTTCGTCAATAAGGTGGGTGTTTCTCAGGACTTCTAATATAGTAATTATGCTATGGCAATAATGATTGTTACCATGCTTATGAAAAGTAAGTTTAAACATATTAGATCGCCCTGTGTATGCTTATTGTGAAAGTTGTAAAGGACTAATAATGAAGTAATGACACTTTAAAAAGACTGAAATGGGCCTGTACAGTCGACCGTCATGTGGACAAGTCGACTGGTACGAGGCGAATGTTTTTCTCATGATTTATTAGAAGATTTAATTGTGTACATGTATACAAACTGAAGTGATAGAATGATTGCTAAATCCATATCCTCCATGTTGTATATAATTGAGGAGACATGAATGGATGAAAAAGAACTAATGATAATTAGAAAACTGGGAATAACCCATACAGTCGACCGCTAATGTAAACAGTCGACTGGTACATTGGGATAAATTATGTACAGTTCAGAGTTCCATGAAACGAGGTATTTTTAATGTGACGTTCTAGTGTGTTAAATTGAGAATAGTATTCATCTCTGCAAGTAAATGATGAGTAAATGAAAGTGCATGCTTAGCATTTCCTTGAGGAAAGAAAACATTAGTTATGTGAAATTTATATGTTGTGATGTTAGTGAACAGATAAGAAATTACATGTTTATGTTAGTATGAATATATTGTAATGTGACAAAAGATGTATAAGAATTGAAGAACAGAAGGAAAAGATGATTCCTTAATTTGAAATTTAACCTGTTCAGCCGACTTAATGCATGTAGCAGTCGACTGGACTGAGCATGAAAAGTGTACAGTTAAATCACCCAGAACAGACGACTGATTTGAATGACAGTCGACCGTCAAGTGAATGATATTTTAGACATGGAAAATTACGGAGCAGCCGACTGACCATGTGCAGCAGTCGACTCTCCTGAGCAGTTATGAAGAACCTTATTTGACTGAACAAGTCGACTGGACTGTCTCCAAGTCGACTGTCCAGGATACTTTGATATATTAGAAATCTTATTTGGTTTGTGATAAAGATTGTGAATCTTATGGTTGATATTGGTAAACTCTATTTGTCGTTGCATGATTTTACATGAAATGAATTATTGATTTGAATTGGGAATTAAATGAATATGAAAGCTAGGAACATGATAAAGGAAGTCTGAGAGACTATCAAATGAATTATGAGTTTGAAATGCTCAAATTGGAAATTGTGAATTTGAATTGAACCAAAGGAGTAGCTAAGTCTCCCCCGGCATTTGGAAAGAAATGAAATGAAATGTGAACTGAAAGACCAAGGTTGGTCAGGTTGAATAAATGAATAAGTCCGGTTTAGTGGAGAGGCTAACTCTAGAGCTTGATTTTCATTCATGATTCTAAAAATTAGTACATAGTGGAGATGTGATGAAAGTGAGAGAAAACACAAGTATGAGAACTAGAGTTTACGGTGTGGGTGTGTGAGCCACAGAATGCATGCTTGATGAGTCAAGACATGGCGTGGGCACAACTCAGTAATGATCGGACTTTAGCCACGCTTGTGGGGTGTTTGGTGACTGCAAGAGGATCGTGTGCCATGAAGGAGGCTGAATTGCCACAGAATGCATGCTTGATGCGTTAAGACATAGTGTGGGATTCCCCTCTAGGTTTTCTGTACACGTGCTTGTACTCATAGATCATCTAGGATACTCACCGTAGTTACAGTAGTAGATTAAGTCATGGCGAGGGATTGAACCCTACAAAAATGAAGAACGATTAAGAGGCTTGCCCTCGGACCTATGTAGTATGGGATGCATAGAATCCGAACAAGTGCGCATTAGTGTCATGTAATATAAATAATTGCATTAAGGATTAAGTGCACAATCACGACACGACATCATTAAGATTTTTTCCTTTACTTTAATTTGATATGTGAACAAGTTTGTGATCTGTTAAGAAATGAGAATCGTTATACTGTTTCTGGCATAGAGAGGATGACCATGTATAACTATCGTCGGTTGAATAAACTGAGTACCCACAGTTTTAAATGCAGGATAAATGGCATGATAAAGATTAAAGAGGAACAGATGCTTAAAGATTATTCAATGTTGTTGTACATTTGTTCAATTGTTGTAAATTTTATATCCGCTGTGCAGTGTAAATTGTAACGTATTCATGTAAACTCTGATGTAAAGTGAAAGTTCAAATTTCCTTGTAAAATTGTACTAAATGAAGCGAAAAGATCATGTAGAACATCTCGAATTCAGTGCATTTGGGATTCGGGGCGTTACAGGAACGATGAGGCACCCATCACCCGTGCCGAGTTCCAGCAATTCCAAGCGACCGTCCTACAAGCTCTCAATCTCCGTCCTAACACCAATGCTCCAAAGATCCCCTCTCCTCCTCCAATCCGAAGTCCTCGTCGACGGTCCCCAACTCCTCCTCCCACTCCTAGCAACTCCCGGCATATGCCAAGTCCTCGCCGCTCCAGGAGCTACCGTCGTTGTAGCCCCCGCTCTCCCTCGTACGAAGACGAGTCCAGTGGCTCGCCTGATTACCGTCGAAGGGATGACGTTGTCTACCACCGTCTCCACGAAATGGAGAGGCGCTTGGGTCAGTTAGACCGAGAAGAAGAGCTCAGAGGAAGGACCCTTCGTCCTAGTAGACCTCCTTTTTCCCGAACCATAATGGAAGCACCCGTACCAATCGGCTTCAAGCCTCCTCAATTTGAGACCTATTCCGGGGAGACTGACCCCGTTGATCACATCGAGAGCTTCAAGACCATCATGCTCATCCATCAAGCTTCCGATGCTCTGCTCTGCAAAACCTTCCCTGCAACTCTCAAGGGTCCAGCTCGAGAATGGTACTCTCGCCTTGCTCCTTCCTCAATATTCTCCTTCGATCAATTTGAGACCTTCTTCGTCACCCACTTCGCGAGTAGTCGCAGAACCGAGAAGACCAGCATGTCGCTACTCTACCTCCACCAGAAGAAGGGTGAGAAGCTGAGAGACTATGTGAAAAGGTTCACAGCTGAAGCCAGGTCCATAGCATCCCTAGACTAGTCGGTCGCTGCAGCAGCATTTCAATCCAATGTCCTCAACTCCAGCCTCCGCTCCTCCCTCGCCAAGAAGCCCCCACAGAACTTCTCTGACCTCCTCCTCCGGAGTGAAAAGTATATTTGGGCCGAAGAAGCTGAGCACCGCCCCAACTTGGAGGGGTCTTCCTCCGGGTTTAAGAGAAAGGGAACAGAAGAGGAGGGGGCCAAGAAGCTCCTGAAGGATAATGGCGGCCAGTACCGACCTCCCCCCAGATTCGAGAAATTTACTCCTCTCACCACCAATGTCTCCACCATTCTAATGGAATTTGAGGAGGGGGTCATACCTCCCGCTCTGAAGATGAAAACCTCCGCCAAGAAGAGGGACAAAGAGAAGTGGTGCTGTTATCACCGGGACCATGGCCACAACACCAATGATTGTCGGGCCTTGAAGAATGAGATAGAAGCCCTCATCCAGAGGGGGCAGCTGACCAGGTTCGTGAGAAAGGACCGAGCTGACCTCCCTTCCCCGCCTCGGGGGGCTAACAAGCGTCCGGAACGTGATGAAATGCCAGACTTCGAAGAGGAGCGTGTCCTACACCTCATTCATGGGGGCCCAATGGGGGGCTCCTCAAACTCCTCTCGAAAGACGTTCATTAGGGAAGTCAACTCGATTCGCGCCACCCCTCCTTCTAGAGGCCTCGGAGTGCCCGTCACATTCTCAGACGGAGATCTTGAAGGTGTCCGCACCCCCCATTGTGACGCATTCGTCATCAATCTCCATATGGAGAACTTCAAAGTGGAGAGGATCCTAGTGGACAATGGGAGCTCCATTAACATCTTCTTCCTCGCCGCTTTCAAAGGCCTCAAACTCTCCCGAGACCGACTTAAGCCCGCTGGCTACATGCTCCATGGGTTCACGGGAGTGCCAGTGACTATTGAAGGGGTGATCACCCTCGACGTAACCACTGGCAAAACTCCTACTACCCGAACGGAGTCAATGGATTTTATGGTCGTGGATGTCCCTACAGCCTACAACGTCATTTTGAGTCGGCCAGGCCTCGCTGCCCTTGAAGCCGTCTCCTCCGCCTACCACCTAAAAATGAAATTCCCCACCCGAGCAGGAGTAGGGGAAGTAAAAGGCAATCAGGAAATGGCCCGCAAGTGCTACATGACCTCTACCCTTGGACCAGTCCTCTCCCTCGAGACTCTGGAAATCCCCCAAGATGCGGCCCGACCAACGTCCGAGCCGGTGAATTAATTGGAGGAAGTGCTCTTCTCTAAGCAGGATCCAACCCGAAAGTTCTATGTTAGCAAGACCCTCCCATCCGCCCTATGCTCAGACATAGTCCAGTGCATTCGAAGGAACCGAGACCTCTTTGCTTGGTCAGCTGCAGATATGTCCAGAATTTCCGAAGAGCTCTTGGTCCACCGCCTCAGCGTTGCTCTGGGGTCCAAACCGGTCTAACAGAAGAGGCGCAAGTTCGCCCCCGAGTGCCAGCTAGCTATAAAGAGGTGGACAAGCTCTTAAGGGCCCGCTTCATACAAGAGGTGAACTATCCCGAATGGTTGTCGAATGTAGTAATGGTGAAGAAGTCCAATGGAACCTGAAGGATTTGTATCGATTTTACCGATCTCAACAAGGCTTACCCGAAGGACCCCTTCCCTCTTCCAAGTATTGACACTTTGATTGACGCCACTTCGGGTCATGAACTCCTCAGCTTCATGGATGCCTTCTCAGGCTACAATCAGATCCGGATGTTCCCCCCAGATATCCCGAAGACCTCATTTGTGATCGACCAGCGCCTGCACTGCTACAGGGTTATGCCCTTCGGCTTGAAGAATGCAGGCGCCACATATCAACGCCTCGTCAATAAGGTTTTCCAAGCTCAAATCGGCTGGAATATGGAGATATATGTTGACGACATGCTTGTAAAAAGCATCCGATGTGCCGATCATGTAACCGACCTCCAGGAGGTGTTCGATGTTCTGAGAAAGCACAACATGAGACTCAATCCGAACAAGTGTGCATTCGGAGTCTCGTCAGGAAAGTTCCTCGGCTTCATGGTCAGCCAACGAGGAATTGAAGCTAACCCTGAGAAAATCAAGGCCATATTAGACATGGCCCCTCCCAAAAACGTTAAGGAAGTTCAGAGGCTAACAGGCTGCCTAGCCGCCATAGGGCATTTCCTTTCGAAGTCCGGGGAGAAATGTCTGCCCTTCTTCAAAGCCCTCAGGGGGGCTAAAGGTTTTGAATGGGGACAACAGCAACAGGAGTCGTTCGACCAACTCAAGGCTTACCTCGTCAATCCTCCTCTCCTCAGCAAACCAGTCCCTGGTGAACCCCTCTACCTCTATCTGGCAGCCTCCGAACAGACCCTCAGCACCGTTTTAGTAAGGGAGGAAGACCGGGCTCAAAGGCCCATCTACTATGTGAGCAAGGTACTTCGGGATGTCGAGCTCCGCTACCCGAGGATAGAAAAGATGGCTTATGCCCTAATAATGGCCGCAAGGAAGCTCTGCCCGTATTTTCAGTCCCATTCGGTGGTCGTTCTTACCGACCAACCGCTGAAGCAAGTGCTCCACAAGCCAGAGGCCTCCAGTCGCCTTATGAAGTGGTCTATCGAGCTGAGCCAGCATGATATAACGTATCAGCCTCGGACCGCGATCAATGCTCAGGCCTTAGCGGAATTCATAGTTGAAAGTACCATCCTCGAGTTCAGCCAAGCGATGAAGGGACCTCCTCTCTGGTCGGTCTACGTGGATGGATCCTCCTGTAATGAGGGAAGCAGAGCCGGGGTCATTCTGGCAGGCCCAGATGACTTCATCCTCCAATACTCCCTCCGTATCAACTTCAAGGCCTCTAACAACAAAGCAGAATACGAGGCACTCATAGCCAGCCTTGGAATGGCCCGTAATGCGGGGGCGCAACGCCTCCGGATCTTTAGCGACTCTCAGCTAGTCGTAAATCAGGTCCTAGGTGAGTATGAAGCACGAGATGACCGAATGGTTAAGTACTTAGCCAAGGTCAGGGGCCTCATGGCCCTATTTGAAGAAGCCCTCATCTAGCGGATCCCCCGAGAGGAGAATGCCCAGGCCGATGCTCTCTCCTAGCTAGCCTCTTCCTCCATCCAAGGTCTCGAGCAGACCGTCTTAATAGAGGTTCTCCTAAAGCCAAGTATAGAGGATGAAACTTCTGACTCAATGGAGTCGCTGCCCGTCTTGCTTGAAGATAACTAGATGAAGCCCCTTGTCGAATTCTTAAGGGACGGGCTCCTCCCCGAAGATCCTAAGGAAGCTCGAAGAGTGAGAACCCAAGCTGAGTGATACACACTGATCGGAGACACCCTGTATAAACGCTCCTTTACACAGGTAGACGGCAAGCCTTACCTGAGATGCCTCTCTCCCGAGCAGGCCGACTACGCACTGCAAGAACTTCACGAGGGCATTGGCGGGGCACATTCAGGGTCCAGATCCTTAGGCCCGCAAAGTGTTGAATTATGAATATTTCTGGCCCACTCTCCTACAGGACGCCGAACGACACGTTTGGCAATGCAGCTCATGTCAGAAATACTCCAACATCCGACGCCTCCCACAAGCACCACTCACTTCCCTATCAAGTCCAATCCCTTTCGCAATGTGGAGGATGGATTTACTAGGGCCATTCCTACCAGCTCCCGGCCAGTTCAAATTCTTAGTCGTGGCAATTGACTTCTTCTCAAAATGGATAGAGGCCGAGCCCTTGGCCACGATCACTGAGAACAAGGTAGTTCAGTTCTTTTGGAAGAACGTAATCTGCCGATTCGGAGTCCCTCGGGTCCTCATAACTGACAACGGAACCCAGTTCACCGGGGCTGCCTTCCGAGCTCTCTGTGAAGACCTCGCCATCCAACACCGATTCTCCTCCGTATCCCATCCACAGTCGAATGGCCAAGTTGAGAATGCTAACCAACAGATCCTCTCCGGTATCAAGAAGAGGTTGGATAAATGCTCCAAAGGCTTATGGGTCTATCAGCTCTCCAACGTGCTGTGGAACTACCACACCACAAACCGGACCCCCACAGGCAAGTCCCTATTCAACCTCACCTACGGGTCCGAAGCTATGATCCTCCTAGAAGTTGGTATACCCTCTCCTCGTCTAACGGCTTATGAAGAAGAACAAATGACAGGGGGCTCCGAGCTAATCTAGACTTAATTGACGAGATCCGTGAAAGAGCTGCAGTTCGTCAACAAAGCTACCGAAGAAGGATCGACTTGGCATACAATAAGAGAGTCCTGTCCTACCGACCTCAAAGAAGGGGACTTGGTCCTCAGAAAGTTAGCCATCTCTTTTCTTGGTCAGAAGAGCAAACTGGCTCCGAATTGGGAGGGATCCTATAAGATCGCCAAAGAAGTTCGGCCCGGGACATACAGACTAGAAGACCTCGAAGGCAGAGAGATCCCCAGGACCTGGAATGCCGACCATCTTCTAAAATACTAAGAGAGAGCACCAACGCCTTTCTAAGTATTCTGGGATGTCGAACCGTTCCTCTCCTGTTACTTGTATTGCTTTTCTTTTATTTCTCTCTTGTAATAACGGCTTGCAACTTTAGAAGCAGCCGACCATTAGTCATCAATAAAGAAATTTTTTCATATTTTACTTGTAAAAATTGTCTGCATTCTCTGCCTTCACTCTTCACTCTACCGATGGTTCGGAGTCCAACACTTGGCTCGATTCTACTTTGCAAGTTCGCTCTTAAGCGAGCTAGAAGTAGGTCGCCATTCGGAATTGCTCCCACAACCGTTGAACAACCCTAACGATGGTTCGGAGTCCAACACCTGGCTCGATTCTACTTCGCAAGTTCGTTCTTAAGCAAGCTAGAAGTAGGTCTCCATTCGGAATTGCTCCCACAACCGTTGAACAACCCTAACGATGGTTCGGAGTCCAACACTTGGCTCGATTCTACTTCGCAAGTTCGCTCTTAAGCGAGCTAGAAGTAGGTCGCCATTCGAAATTGCTCCCACAACCGTTGAATGACCCTAACGATGGTTCGGAGTCAAACACTTGGCTCGATTCTGCTTCGCAAGTTCGCTCTTAAGCGAGCTAGAAGTAGGTCGCCATTCGGAATTGCTCCCACAACCGTTGAACGACCCTGACAATGGTTCGTAGTCCAACACTTGGCTCGATTCCGCTTCACAAGTTCGCTCTTAAGCGAGCTAGAAGTGATTCGCCATTCGGAACTGCTCCTCGACCATCGAACCACTTTGACGATGGTTCGGAATCCAAACGCTCGGCTCAACTGTGCTAACTCAGTACCCCGAACCGAGCGAACGAGGAACTGACCTCTACATATGGAAAAAAATTTCACCGAACCAATTTCACCGCTAGATCATCTCAGAATGCGTACCAGAATGTGATGAACGGATCAGATCGTTCCACGTATCCACAAAACGACAATATAGTGTTTTCTTGGAACTCGTGCCTCCCACCTCGTGATGCGTACCACGATCGTGATCGACCGTCCAGATCGAGCCACGTGGACTGAGTCTGAAATCCGAGCTATCACACCATCGAAGTGCAAAGTTGCCTCGGTATACTCCGAGCAAAATCTGAAGTTCTACAGCTAAGGCAAGAGTTCTACGGCTAAAACACTCGAAGAAGCTAACTATTGGTCCTTATAGTTCGTTTCAAGAGTAAGGCAACTACGGCACAACATTGGGTGGACGAACTTCGATTTCATTAAAACAACTTGATAAATTTACAAGGCAAGAAGTTATAGCAAAAAAGCAACTTGATAAATTTACAAGGCATGTTGTTACAATGAAAAAGACGGTGCAAGAAATCAAAAGCTCGATACAACTCGTTCAACGCCTCCTCGAATAGGGACGTTCCGATTCAGAGACACTCGGGGTTTTCGTCTTTTCACCTCCGAGCTCGTCTCTATGCCGACAAACTGGGACGCCTCTTCGCCACTAACCCAAACAGTGGCTCTGACCGAGGCTCCGCTCGAGCTAACAGCAACACCGCTTTGTGCGTCGGCCGCGGTCCGACCAACGACGGGAGGACGAGTTGCGAGCTCGTAAAAGGAGATCCCTCGCTCTCTCTGCTCGCGAGTGCACGAGGTGCTGTGGACGTTAGTCCTCACAGGCTGAGGCTGTAGACGAGCCACCTCCTCCTCGAGCTCAACGATCCTGTCTTTCAAAGTGTCTTCTTTGACCAGTATCTTGAATCGAGGGAGCTTCGCCGAACCCGGGTACTCAGCACTATCAGATATAATGCGACGCAAGTTGGTCACCTCGATACTCTTGTCGACCGTGACCCTCTGCAGCTGCTCGACCTTCTTCGCGAGCTCATCTCGCTCGGCCAGCACCAAGGCTAGCTCTTCCTCCTTCGCCGAGAGCTCCTCCTCGACTATCCGGAGGTGGTGCACCTCGGCCAGCAGCTCACTGTTCTTCTTCTCCACGTTGAGCGACACTCTCCTGATCAGCTCTATCTCACCCTCGAGGCGTGCCTCGCGAGATTGCTTAAATAGCTCAGCATGACGCCGAGCTGCTGCGGTATCTAGAGCATGTTCGAGGATCTGAAATACGAGAACGTCACAATTGGAAGACTACCGACCGACTCAAACACTTGGATAAATTTGAAATAAAATTTTCATTCATAAAAGAACAGGCGGTGGCCAGTCCGCAAAAAGGCGTTACATTTTTGAAAAGAAAAAACAAAATTACAAAAGGACAAGGAGATCAGGGGTCCACCTGCGTCGTCGGCTCGACCACAGGCACTTCGCCAGATGGCCCCTCATTCCTCACCCCGGCCTGGGGGTCGGTCACCGCAACCTCAGGGACCACCTCCTCCTCGTCGTCGCCTTCTTCCTCTTCACCTTCCTCCTCTTCACCTCCCTCATCTTCGCCATCTGACGTGGCTCCGGGCCACAGCCTGTAGCCGACCCGCTGAAAGCCGGGGATGCGGTCCTGGATGTGGTTGAGCGCCCTCTGGTAGGACTTCTCCATGTTCGAGGCCATATGCGCCTTCGCCTCGACCTCGACCTCGGCCCTGATCTTCGCCACCACGACGTCATTCTCCGCCTTCGCTTCTGTCAAAGCCTTAGCCGATGCTGCCAGCTCCTCGGCAGCCTTAGTGACCTTGGCGACCTCTTCGGCGAGCCGCCCCTTGGCTCGCTCCAAGTCCGCCTCATGGTCGGCGACCCGGACCTCCAAGCCGTCCGCGCGCCTCTGCTCTGCCTCGAGCTGCCGAACCGCCCTCACCTTGTCTGCCCTGTCCTTGTCGCTCGTGGCCTTCAACTCCTTCTCCTGTTCGGCGAAAGCTTGAAGGAGATGGTCTAAGTGACAAGTGGCCTGCCGAAGGAAAAAAGAGAATAAGAACAAAGTAAAAGCCGAACTGCAGACTTAAGAAATTCTCAAGAAAAGAGTATGCAAAACTTACCGACACGAGTGACTGAGCGACTTCATAGGTGTCGTCGCCAACCGTCCCCGCCTTCAGAGTGGCTCGATCCTTTGGGGTCGCCAGGTGCTTGACGGCTTGCATGCACATCTGCGAGTCCCCGAGGAAACCGTCGTGGTTCTTGACTTGCCAGTCCGGGATGAACAACTTCTTGTGCTGCTCGGTTAAGATCACCTCGGCCTGAGGGGTGAGGGGCAGAGCCTGGAGCGACAGCACCGCCGAAACGTCGAAGGGCTTCACCGACCGTGGCAGATGCAGCAGGAGCCGAGGGGTCGGCGACAACGACTACCACTGGCAAAGAGACCTTAGCAATGGGGGGAGGCGGAGCAACTTCCGAAGCAACCTTAGAGGGCCGACCAGACGAAGCCTTCGTGCTCGGCCTCTTCCTCTTCCTTCCATCCGCGATTTTACCACGCTCGTTCATCATTCCCAAAAAGTCCATCTTCGGCGCTTCTGTCCCAAACAACGAACAAACGGCAAGTCAGCAAAACGAGCTAAAAACTTGGAAAAAATAATAATATGTTACGAGATATCAGGAGCGTACTCGGGTCGATCGGACTAAGGCCTGACCCGTGCAGCACCTCCTCGGTCATTTCCCTCCAGCTCAACATCGGGAGGGCCATGATCTTCCCCACCACATCCTCCTCGGCCGCAGTCAGTACCGGGTCGGCCCTCGCAAACTTTGGTGCCTCTACTTTCCACTGAGTCGGAATCTTCAGCATCGAGGGCTCCCTCAACAAAAAGAACTTCTCCTTCAAACCTTTGATCGAATCCGGGTTCTCTATAATCCGAACACCTTTCCTCGGCACCAGGTAGTAGCGATGCTCAGTCTTGTGCATCCGGTGAACCCGATACATGCTCCGGAAGATCGTCAGGTCTGGCTCGACCTCGGCATTGCGGCACTGCAGCAAGAATGCGTTCACATGGCGCCAGGTGTTCGGCATGAATTGGGTCTGCGCGAGATAGTACCACCCAAGGACTTGTAGCACGAAGGGGTGCAGAGGAAAGCGCAATCCAACGTTCAGTGAGTCGTAGTCGAACATACACATATCCGATGACGACAGCTTGGAGTTCGCACGCATCCCAGGACCGGGGAGGATCAGCTTGTACTCCGGAGGAATGGCGAACCCTTTTCTGATCCGGAGCAGGTCCCTCTTGGATAACACCGATGTGATCTCATCCACCTCGGTGGTCAGAACCGGGTTGTTCTCCTCGTAGACTTCTGACCGGCCTATGATCGCCTTCTTCATAAGGTCGCCCTCGTATTGCCTGACTCCGGAATGGCCGGACAGTACACAAGGGTACCGGCCCGACTCAGGGGCTTCCCTCGGAGTCTCCACAATCTCCTCGACCACAGGAGATCGGGCCACTACCCCCTTCTTCTTCTTCCTCTTTGGGTCGGCCACGGACGGCTCGGCCACCTGCTTCCCCTTCCTTCGCATCTCCATTTGCCTCCTCTCCTCGGCACCACTATCGCCCGAGGACGAGGCCTCACTCCCCGAGTCTACCCTTGACATCTCCAAAAAAGCTAAGGCAAAGAAACTGACCTTGATGTGACGTTCACGGTCGGAATTAGTTTGCCGAAAATCGCCTGGCCCACGTGACAGCTAACACAACCGCCTTGGAGCTAAGATCGCCGCTAGCAGAGCTCGCAGAGAGTAAAAGTGAAAACTTGGAGTGAAAAGTGAGAAATGAGCTCTAGGATGGGGGAGTGGGGACTTATAACCACAAATGCGACGTTTGAGCTTCCTTGGGCTTTTAAAAAGCCCACTAAGAGAAGCCAAAGTGCCAAAACAGAAAGCTGTGACGTTTCAAAACAAAAACTCTTCAAACCACTAAGTCCATGACTCGGCCACCAGTGTGCCCAGCCGAGCTACCGAATAGCTTGGCTAAGTAACCGAGCTACTCGGTCGAAGGGTGGCGACGGTTCAAAGCCTGAACTCTTCAAAACGTCCAACTCCATCCCTCGGCTAACAACACCGAGCGCCGAGCGGAGGGGACGAGGAACCGACCCTTGCATATGGAGAAAAATCCTGTAAATCACCGTCGGATCACTCCAAAAATCGTGTCAAAACTTGATGGACGGTTCAGATATCGCCACGCTCATAAAATGAAAAAATAACGTTTTCTCGTGATCTGAACCCTATCCTCGTGATTCACGCCATGATGCACGCTCCAGATTTGGCCACGTGTACCTTCTGAGTTTCCCTCCACCGGTGCGCCTAGCCGAGCTACCGAATAGCTTGGCCAAGCAACCGAGCTACTTGGTCGAAGGGTAGCGACGGTTCAAAGCCTGAACTCTTCAAGACTTCTAACTCCAATCCCTCGGCTAACAACACCGAGCTGCCGAGCTGAAGGGACGAGGAACCGATCCTCACATATGGAGAAAAATCCTGCCGACCCTCCTCAGCCGTTGGATCTTGTCAAAAAATGCGCTCGACGTGATGGACGGCTCAGATCTAGCCACGTTCACTAAACGACAAGATAGCATTTTTTGGGGATCTGCGCTGAGATGGACGCTCAGGATCTCGCCACGTAGTTCGGCAGATTTCGAGCTAAGTGCCGAGCTGCCGAGCCGAGGGGACGAGGAACCGATCCTCACATATGGAGAAAAATCCTGCCGACCCTCCTCAGCCGTTGGATCCTGTCAAAAAATGCGCTCGACGTGATGGACGGCTCAGATCTAGCCACGTTCACTAAACGACAAGATAGTATTTTTTGGGGATCTGCGCTGAGATGGATGCTCAGGATCTCGCCACGTAGTTCGGCAGATTCGAGCTAAGTGCCGAGTTGCCGAGCCGAGGGGACGAGGAACCGACCCTCATATATGGAGAAAAATCCTGCCGACCCTCCTCAGCCGTTGGATCTTGTCAAAAAACGTGCTCGACGTGATGGACGGCTCAGATCTAGCCACGTTCACTAAACGATAAGATAGCATTTTTTGGGGATCTGCGCTGAGAGGGATGCTCAGGATCTCGCCACGTAGTTCGGCAGATTCCGAGCTAAGTGCCGAGCTGCCGAGCCGAGGGGACGAGGAACCGACCCTCACATGTGAAGAAACTATCTGCCGAGGAACTTGGATCGTCCGATCACCCAGAAAATGGCGCTTAGCGCTGATGGAGGGCCCAGATCGCGCCACGCCAAAAATCGGTATTAAAAATTAGTTTTTATTTATTTTAAGCGTTTTATTTATTTAAAAATTTCAAAAAAATTACTAAAAATTCGGGAAAATTAACTAAAAATTTTAGGAAATAATTATAAATTCGGGGGTATATTTCTGAGCCCCTGGAAGAACAATTATTGCCTAGAATGTGTTTTTAAGACCCCTGAACATCCAGCTAACACATCGCAAAATTAAGTAAATAATCCGAAAAGATAGATAAAAATCACCAAACATCCGGAGAAGCTCAAGAACAGCTTAGAGTACGAACAACTTGAAAAATCCCCACACTACCCCCTTCAGAGATTCAAAACCTTCCATTTGGACCCCGATACAACTCCACTAGCCATTAAAACAGTAAAACTACTACTCAAAGGCTGATCAAACTCAGTCTTCGGGAGTGGGAGGCTCGTGATATGGCTAAAAATGGGGTTAAATCGGAACCGTCCATATCGGGCACGAATCTTAAAGACCAGGGATAAAACGGTAATTTCACCTACCAATGGATATGAAGTGGGTACTGGTTCTCCTTCTTGGAAACCCACTAACCCGCGAATGGATCCACCTTCAACTGGGTGCGGGTTTCAACCCGCAACAAATCCCGTCTAGAAAGGATAGAATTAGGGTTTCTGATTAATCCTAATCAACGGCCCTGATTCATATCTATCCTTTCACTGGAGATTAGGGATTACATTCCTTATCTAACCACAGGGATTACATTCCTAATCTGATCCCAGTGGTGCCTATAAATACCCCCCATCCATCTCCATTAAGAGGTAATCAATCTTTTGCCAATTTACACTCTCTCTTAATCATTCCTGATTACTGACTTGAGCGTCGGAGGGTGCGTCGCCGGGATCAACCTCGGTGTCTCGCACTTTTTGTAGGTGAATGGCGGGAGTCAACGGTCAAACTCCGGTGGAACAGGTTTAGGTTTGCTATTCAAAGTTTTCCAAGAATCCACAAATACTGTCTGTTTACCCCCACACCAGATTTAGTGGTAACATAGGCAAAATGGAATTATTGTAAGGGACATTTTTTGTTTGGATTCTTTAGATAGAGATGTGCATTAGTGTTTGAATCATGATGTTTTAGACTTCCAGTTGGTCCTTTAGCATCCTACAAAGGCACGCACCTATTAGTAAGATCAGTTATTGGAATAACTATGTTCTTCCTTCTTCTGGTATTTCTTTTGTTCCTTCTGGTGTTTTGTTGGGCTAATTGCAATTTGCACTTGTTTGTACCAGCTGAGGAGGTGTATAATAATTATGTAGGCTGGTCAGGAGGATAGAACAAGTAATTTTTATTTTTCAAATTTTGAGATAGAACAATAAAGTGCAGTAAACATCGTCCAAAATTCTAGATTTTTGAAGTTGCATTCACATGTTAATGCTCCAACATGAATATCTTTCATGAGCTACAATGTTGATATCCAGATTGCAATAAAATTATAAGCAGTTTTGGCGGATGGAATGAATCCAAGCTAAAGCACAGTTAAGTTATCTTCTTTAATGTCTACTCCAGAAATATATAATGCTATAAGCTTGACATGGTAAATTTTATTTCTCATTGACCTTATAGTTGAATATTGAAGTTTGGCTAGAAGTGTCGTATGCATCCTTGTCTCGTCGGATATTTGTTTTTGAGGGCATCTGTCTGAATTTGGCTGTTGTCTCTCTAAATTATGAAGTGTTCATCTTCATCCTTTTATTTGTAAAGATTTTAAGTATGAATTTTGTGTGAGGGATCGATAGTTGGGTCCATTACACTTAGAAAAAATTATTAAGCCCACCACTGAATCTGAGCTCACACTTTCTGACCTATTGTTTGTCAAAATACACATAACTTGAAGTTGTTAGCAGAAAAATGAAGCCTACATACCATGATGTCAATTTGTAGGTGGATGGTTGAAGACCGATATGGTTAAGAATGTCATGGATATCTTGAAGTTTATGTTAGTGGTTCACTTCAAGCTTGAAAATATATAATACCTTGAATTATGTTCTTATTTTCTTAGGAGATTTCAATTGATTGTAGGAGATACTTAGGGAATTCAGGGAAAGGTGTGGGGAACCCGATCTTTATTCTTATAGTTCTGTTACATATGCCTATGGGAGGCGAGATAGGATGCAGGATTCCTTATTGCATCCTATCAAGCTATTCCTTATTACATATGCCTATAAGATCTTTATTCTTATATTTTTGTTTTAGAAGTCATGTAAATAGAGTTTTAGCAGAGATCACCACACAGAGATCACCACACTATTTGTGCATATTTGAGCTTGAGGTCTGATTTTGCTAGCCTATTTTTGCTATTCTTTATAGTTTATAGCTGGAGAAACATTATGTATTAATCAAAATATATAAATATTAAAGATATCAGTCTCATTCTTTAAATTCATATTCTTTAAATTCTGTAGTTAAAGATATCAAGTTGCTTGCCCGTTGCCTTTTGACGAAGCCAAGCTTTGGCAAGGAAAAAGTGGGCCCCAACTCAAGCAGCAGGTTCAGAATCAGTTCAGGAATATCATGTTTTATTTCTGAAACTCTTTGTTGCTTATAGGAAATTGAAATTATGTAATGTGACTCTTAAACTAATGCTCTTTGCATATTTAAGTGCTCTGATGGACCGTGTGGGTTGTGAGAAATGCCGCCTTTGGGGTAAGCTTCAAGTTCTTGGTCTGGGCACGACACTGAAAATTCTCTTCCCTGTTAATGGTGAAAGACTCAC
The DNA here is from genome assembly GCA_017893485.1 of Hemerocallis citrina. Classification (NCBI taxonomy): domain Eukaryota; kingdom Viridiplantae; phylum Streptophyta; class Magnoliopsida; order Asparagales; family Asphodelaceae; genus Hemerocallis; species Hemerocallis citrina. The sequence goes on along the minus strand of CM030359.1, from coordinate 233,581,309 downwards.
GAATGAGCCTATATGTATGCTCTCTTTCTAAATAATAAGAGATTACTTTTATATTTGTTTGCATGTGCATTGTATGTGATTTTCTTATTGATTCCTCTGTGAAAATAGTGTACTCATAGGAAGTGTTTAGAATTTTAAAGTATGTGCCATCTAATAATATTCAATGTGCGCATGAGAAACAGAATACCGATTCTGTAAGCATACAAGGATTTAATTAGTATTATTAAGCATAGAATATTTAAAATTGTTCACCATTTTCCTGTAGGTCAATGGAGAGGTGATAAACATGTGCAGTACATGTATCTAAATCTTCTTATTTGAACAGCTGCAACAGCGACACCAACACCACACACACACACCATAGTGTTGACAACTTCTCAAGTATTATTGGTTAGGATGAATAGACCATGATTTACATTTTACAGGATATAGAAGACTTAACCATCTTCACTATCCCTAGATTTATTGCATGTACAAATTCGCGTAGTTTTTTCTTACCAATTCCAAACACATATTGACATTGATCATTATTATGGAGCATTAAGTATTTGGTAATATTCACTAATTTTTTCTGTTAGTGCTTGAGAAAGATAAGCATATGCATACACAAATCTTAATAATTAATAATAATGAAATAAAAAAGAGTGTCAATTATCTGAGTAATGTTCTTGACATAGTCGCTGCTTTAAAGGAATGAAGTAATTGCTTTGGTGAACCTTCTGAATAGGCTCTCCTAGTCTGTCAAATTTGTTTGTAAAATGGGGCATCAAGCTGACAAAATCATGGTTCCTTCACCAGCTAGCGCACGTGTTTCACTATAGCCAAGCATAAACTTGTATACTAGTTGTGGTAAGTAAGATCTCTCAGTCCCGTTGCTCCTAAATTTATCAAATTAGAGGTTCTCTCCTCATCAACTATATCATCATTTATACAAGGAAAAAAGATGAAAGCACTAGCAATGAAGTGAGTGAATAACCTCAGTCTGATGTAAAAAAAAAAAATTAAAAAAAATAATTTTTAAAAAAAAATTTATTTTTAAAAAAAAAATGTTTACCTTCCCCGGCGTTTTTCAAAATGCCGGGGAATTCCCCCCCCCCCCCCCCCCAAATAATAATAAATTAAAAAAATAAAAAAAAAGTATACATCAGCGTTTCCTAAACGCCGGGGTATATTACACCAACATCGGCGTTTTCAAAAGCACCGTGTAGGCCGCCAAACAATCCCACCAACACCGGCGTTTTCAAAAGCGCCGTGTAGGCCGCCAAACAATCCCCAGAACGCACTCCACCGGCACTTGTTGTGGCGCTTTTCCAAATGCCGGTAGGTTATTCACCGGCGTTTATAAACGCCGGTGAAGCCCCAAAAAAGCGCCGGGAAAGACCTTTTCTTTTGTAGTGAAGAACCTCCACTATAAAAGTAATTGATGCAAAGAGATCCAACTTCAAGAACACTACTTGAAGGAAACACTCTCTCTCATAATTGTTTTACTACTATAACACTTAACACTCTCAACTTGGAGTAGCGGACACTTTTTTCCTCTCTACTTAAATGAAGATGATTCTCTCACAATGTGTTGTTGGAATAAGCAAATGAACTCTCCTTATATAGACCAAGGAGGAAACCTCTAGATACATTTATTAATGCTCATTCATGAATCTTCCTACTTCATGAACCTTCCACATTCTAAGTTTGTGTACTTGATGATGAATCTAGAACCACCAGCATGTTCTAGAAAAACCCAGTACTTATGAAAGCCAAAAATATTATTTATGGATTACTTGATGTTGGGCCTGAATATTTTACAATCTCCCCCTCCAGGCAAATCTGGTCACTACGACGAGCGACTTCTACTTGAAGTCCATCCCAGCGGACTTGCTGCAATACTCCAGCTTCTACGGCGGAACGATTTTAGTCAAAATATCAGAAGTGTTCTTGTTGGTGTGGATCTTTCTCAACTGAAAAAACTTCTTTGACATTACATCTCGGATCCAATGATAATGGAGATCAATGCACTTCGTGCGAGGGTGATATACTGAATTCTTACTTAGATGAATGACACTCTGACTATCACAATGCACCACATAACTGTCTTGTCTCGTACCCAACTCTTGAATAAACCTCTGCAGTCATACCATTTTCTTGCCCGCTTCATTTGCAGCAATATACTCAGCTTCTGTGGTGGATAAGGCATTACACTTCTGTAACTTGGACTGCCACGAAATAGCTCCCCCCGAAAATGCAAATAAGTAACCAGAAGTGGCCTTTCTAGCATCAAGATCTTCTGCCAAGTCTGCATCTGTGAAACCTTCTAGAATTGGTTTTGCTCCACCAAAGCATAAGCAAAATTTGAAGTGCCTCTCAAATATCTGAGTATCCACTTGACTACTTCCCAATGCTCTTTGTGAGGATTAGATATATATCTACTAACAACACCAACTGCATGTGCTTTGTCTGGGCGAGTGCATACCATAGCATACATAAGACTACCGACAACTGATGAGTAGGGAATACTTGCCATCTTGTCCTTCTCCTCTTGAGTATCTGGGCATAACCTTCCGCTTAACTTGAATTGATTACCTAGAGGTGAGCTCACTGGCTTAGATCCTTACATGTTGAACCTTTCAATTACTTGTTCAACGTACCTCTCCTATGACAATCACAACTTCTTTGCCTTCCTGTCACGAATAATCTCCATGCCCAAATTCTGCTTAGCTGACCCTAAGTCTTTCACATCAAAGGACTTTGACAAATCTGGTTTCAACATGCGAATCATAGAAACATCTTGGCCTACAATCAACAATACATCAACATAGAAAAATAAAATGATGAAGTTACCTCCAGTGAACTGCTAGATTTAAACACATGGATCTGAATATGTCCTTTTATACCCATGACCCACCATGAACGAGAAGCTTTTTATACCACTACCTTGGCTTTTGCTTTAGCCCGTACAAGCATTTTCAAAACCTTCAGGTTGATCCATGTAAATTTCATCTTCTAAATCACCATGCAGAAATGCCGTCTTCACGTCCAATTGTTCCACCTCAAGATCCATGCTAGCTTTCATGCCCAAAATAAGTCGGATAGAAGTCATCTTGACCACTGGTGAGAAGATTTCATCAAAATCTACTATTTCCTTCTGCCCAAAACCTTTGACAACCAAGCGAGCCTTGAATTTGGTAAGCTGCTCATTCTCGTCCCTCCAATTTGAACACCCACTTATTCTTCAGTGCTTTTCTGCCTTTAGGAAGTTCCACCAACTCATATGTATCATTCTTTAATAAAGACTCCATCTCAGACTTCGTCACCTATATCCACTTGTCAGTGTCTGCATGAGTCTTTGCCTCTTCAAAGCATTCAGGTTCTCCATTATCAGTTAAAAAAATATATCTGGAATATGGGTCATTCCCATCACTGGTCACAAGGATAGTCTGTGAAGAAGGATACTTGGTACTTGGCTGTGCCACTCTAGTTGATTTCCGAACCGGTACTTTGGCAATCTCTGGCTGCTCCCCCTAACTTAGCTCCCCCTGATTAGGCTCCCCTTGATCATGATCCTCATGATCATCGTCTTCAGGTTCAGACATTATCTCAGCGCCTTTTGCTTTAGCCATCTCAGGAACATCTTCATGTACAACTTCTTGAGGTTTGTCATTGGATTCTTATTGTAACGGTGATTTATATGTGAACTGATTTGTATTCTCGACTGTCTGCTTGTCAATGTATACCATAGTATGATCCTTAAAGAAGTCCATATTTCTACTTCGAAATAACTTGTTGGTCTTTAGATCCCATATCCAGTAGCTCATCTCTTCATCACCTTACCCGAGGAAGATGCACGGTGTGCCTCTGTCATCGATCTTCAATCTATTCACTTCGGATACACGTGCAAATGCTTTGCACGCAAACATTCTTGTGTGAATATGAAGTGCTTCTACTGGTCCATACGCCTTTAGGAGTCTCAGAACCTAACGGTATACTTGGTGATCGTTGATGAGGTAGCAAGCAGCTGATACAGCTTCGGCCCAAACATTTTGATATATTGACTGTCACGCCCCGCTTCCCAAAAAGAATACGGAATACGGATACGCAATAAAAGTCCAGTAAATAATTTTCATCATCCATAAGCTGTTCAAGAAATCTTTACAACATTCTCAAGAATTATCAGAGTTGGAAGCAAAAAGAATCAACCATATGCACATATGAGCCAAAATACCAACAAGAATACTTGAAACCAAATATATAAATCTCAAATAGTCATGATCTGAATAAAACAAATATCTTGGGTCGCACCGCCCAAATACAAGAATAAATTCAAGTCTCAAAATACAATATTGTTCAAGCAAGTTATAAGAAATAATAATAATAAACTGCAGCACTAATACTTCATGTCTTCGATACCATCTGGAACCTGTTCTCCAAAATTTGCAATTCAACGAATACAGGAAAGAGGAAAAAAGAAAAACAAGTACCCGTCAATTGCAAGTTACGGACCACTTATAATGTAGGATACAAGCACATAGGGAAAATTAACTAACAACATGGTATAAGTATGGTGTCAATATAAACAACTAGCATGTCAAAGTGAACAAGTGTAAATGACATGAATCAAGTGTCAAGTAATCAAGTATCATGTAAACAAGCATCAGGTGTCAAGTATCATGTAATCATGTATCAAGTGTCAAGTTCAAGTCTCAAGTAAACAAGTCTCATGTATCATGTAATCAAATATCAAGCAAGCATGTATCATGTTCAAGTATCATGTATTAAGTCTTGTAGTGATTACTATCTTGGTAGCACTTCATGCAGCCCATCTTACATGGTTGCCACAACAGATAGTTTCGCTTTAGATTTCATAATGGACCATAGAGGGCAGTATACTCGGGGACAAGTCAAGTAATCGAGCTCCAAGCTCTAAGTATCATGTATCATGTAATCACGTGTCAAGTGTGCAAGTGACAAGTATCGTGTCTTGTGTGCAAGTATCAAGTAATCACATGTCAAGAATCATGTCTCAAGTAGTCACATAGGATCAGTGGATCCCCTTCCGAGTGCACATTTTTGAATTATCCACTATTAGATCTGTCCCTAAAACTCCGACTTGGTTATTTATTATTAATATCAAACAAGCATGTATATGTGCAAAATATATCAAGAATAATATGGCATGATCATGTGACAAGTTCAAGTTGCAAGATAGACATGTATGAGTGCAAGATATCTCATAAAGGAATAAAATAGACAAATCTCAAGTTCAAGACAGCAAGACCATACTGCAGTAAAACAGTGATTTCCAGTATTACAAGCATGAAAATCTGAATCCATCAAAACTTATAGAAAATAGACTCCCAACCAAATTCAGAGAGTATAAATAAGTCATATATTAATTCACAAAAACATAGTTCAAAACTGATTTGAATACAGAAAATAGGTTAAGCCAGAAATGAAGAAAACGAATTCAAGAGTAGGAAAACAGCATGAAAACTCAATAAATAAATCTACAAAAAATCTGGGGTATTCCCCTATATGTCCAGTATCTAAATATAATGTTTCATAATTTTCCAGTAAAATTAGATCAGTCATCAAAAATAAGAAAACATCAATAAACGGTAGTTTGGCAAATTTGGAATTCCCAACACTGCTGTACGAAAACTATGATATCTCGCAACCAGTGAAACGAAATCCAATTCCGCCAAAGGAATATGAAAATAGATAAAATATACTAACTTTCATATTTCACAAACAGTTTTCATACAGTAAAAGGAATCAGGGTGAAAATACAATTCTTTACAGAACATCGAGTAAAATACATCAAGTATAGTTTTCATAAACGAGCATGAAATGGCACATAAAACTCATCAATAAAATTCAACAAAATTTTGGGTAATCCCTAACTAGGTAAAGAAACACTGACCAAAGTTTTGGATCAAAATAATATATGTAGCATCAGTATCAAAATCATTAGTCATCAAAATCATCGAAAAACGAAATCTGAAAAAGATCGACACCTCTGTAGGAAAACAGTCATAACTCACTCATACAAAAAAAAATCAAGCAAGGTCAGAGGGATTTGAAAATAGACAAAATTCTCTAAAACTCATGTTTTATACCGAAATTAAGATACTGACTTCAAGACAGTTCAAAACAGCAAACAAAACAGATCAGCGACAAAATATAGATTTTTCCTTTTAACAACAACTCAACATATAACATACAAAACTTGTTCAAAATATAACCAAACATGAAATTGAGTCTACTAAGTATCCAAACATCATGAATTAGGGTATCTAGCATGTCCACACCAAATATATCACAGGGGTCTCAACCAAATCACGAATTCTCACAAAAGTCTCACATACATGATCAAAATCAAGAATGGCTAAAATCTAAGTTAATTCATGTCAATTTTGTGTCGTGAGGCAACTATGATCAAGTTTTCATAATAGAGACAAAACTCATCAAACATAACACAAACAAGAGCCGTCTCCAGACCCAACTACACTATAGATGGTATTTTTGACTTGTATCAAACAAATAAATTGGAGTACAAGTTACTTGCTTTAACCGAAGATGAAGAACAATAAAAACCAAGAGTAACGAGCAAAACCCACGAATAAAAATTCACGAACTAATGAATCCAAGCAAACTTGAGCGAAAATCTCCACACGAACAAATTTCACAAAAGAGAGATCAAGAGAGAGGGATGGTGGCTATGGTGGCTTGCGGCCATGAGTTGATCGGCACCAAAGTGGGGGCGACGGGGAGAGAGGATGAGAGAGGTGCTAGGGAGTTATGGTGGTGTGTAGGTGGTCGGCCAGGGGGATAGGAGTGTGGGGGGGTGCTTGTGTGTTGGAGGCAGGCTAGGAGAGGGGGTCGGCGGCCTGGGGTGTAGGGTCGGCTGGTGAGCGGCGGTGCAAGAAACCGGAGAGAAAGGGAGGCCGGGTCTATGGGTTAGGGTATTAGGGTTAGGGTTTGTGTGACGGAAGGTGCATTTATATGGAGGAATTAGGGTTAAGAAATATGAGTTGGGTTATTGGGTAATGGGTTGTGGGTATATTAGGAGTAGTAATAGGATTTGTTTAATTTGGCTTTAATTAGGATACAAATTGTATAGGATATCAAATATGATTGGAAATTTAATTTGGCTTTGGTAATCTTATTAGGGATCAAATAATAGAATTGGAAGAAGGATCACAACCAATCACCACCACACACACCCAAGAACAAAAATAAAAAGGACAAGAACAAAATGAAAGAAAAAACAAAATAATGAAGAACGAACCCAAAGAGACAACAAATAAAAAACAAAGAGCTCAAAATGCAATAAAACGAATATATATTGAAAACAACTCCAATATACAGTTCAGAAAAATACAAGAGAGAAAATATACCAAAACGAAAAATACACTCAAAAAATACACAAAATGAAAAACAGGGGTTACATTGACCATCTTCAGCATACACTTGACATTCTCTAGAATGGTGTGGTTCATCTTTTCAGCTACACCATTATGTTGTGGGGTGTCAGGAATTGTCTTCTCATGCCTAATGTCATACTTCGAACAATAATCACTAAACTCGTTTGAAGTGTACTCCGCCATTGTCACTACAGATACCTTTGAGGGCTCTCCCTGTCTTCCTCTCAAACATGGCATATAACTGCTTGAAGGTTTGGAACACACGACCTTTGGATTTCGACAAATACACCCAAACCTTTCGTGAAACATCATCAATATAAGTAACAAAATATCTATTGCCACCTAGTAATTCAACTTCCATAGGGCCACAAAACATCAGAGTGTAATAGGTCTAATATGTTTTGCTTTCTTGTGAAGGTGCCAGAAATACTAGCATTGCATTGCTTACCAAATAAACAATAATCACAAGAGTCTAGTGAGGTACCTTTGGCAAAGGGAATGAGATACTTCTTTGTCAGAACTTGCAATCCCTTCTCACTTATGTGGCCTAACCTCTTGTGCCATAGGCTTGGTGACGAATCATCCATGATATTCAATTCTCCTTTGCAAATTTTGTCATATATCTTGTAGAGGGTGCAACATAACTTTCCTCTCGCCAGCACTAGCGATCCCTTTGTAAGCCACCATTTTCCGTCACCTCCATGATGATGAAATTCTTGTTGATCAAGCACACCGGTTGGCAATAGATTGAGTTATAGACCAGAAACAAGTCTCACACTTTTTAACATCTTATAGCCCAAATCGGTCTCAAACCAAACATAACTGATTCGTGCAATCTTGGAATAGCTATCACTGTCCATCTTCACTATCCCAAAGTCTTCGGCTTTGTATGTGGTAAAGAATTCCAAGTGCTTCGTGGCATGGAAAGATGCTCTAGAATCAGCTACCCATGAATCGCCTTTATCTTCAGCGACATGTAGGCATTCACCTTTAAGAGCCAACAACTCATATACTTGCTCAGACACGGTAGCGACAGTCGTGCTTGTGTTTTCCTTCTTTTGGTAGGTTGAGCTATCTTTTCTATCATTCTTTTTATTCTTCAGTATGTTGCATTCTTTTTATCATGTGACCATAGTGACCACAATGATGACACTTCCCATTGAAACATATCCTCGAACGGCTTGCACTTCTTCTATGATATCGACTGGGACCTTTACTCTTGCTCTTTCCTCGATTCTCTGCCACATATACTTGGCTACTATCGAAACTTGTAGACATTCTCATAGTCTCTACATTCATCATGTTATCTTTAATATTATCCATAGATAACACACCATTAGGAGCAGAGTTACTTACGGTGATGACAAATGGCTCCTAGTTGTCGGACAACGATCTAAGAAGCAACAACGCCTGAAACTCGTCCTTGATTTTTATGTCCATCATGGCCAATTGATTAATGATGCTCTGGAAGTTATTTAGATGCTTGGTTACCTTTATGCCTTCCCTATACTTCATGTTGACCAACTCTTTGATGAGAAATGCTTTCTTGGAGGTGGTCTTTTGTTCGAACAACGACTCCAACTTCAACCAAAGGGCATGTGCATCGGTTTCGTTGGATACAGGGTGGAACATGCTATCATCCACCCATTCACGAATATGACCAATAGCCTTGCAGTTCAACTTCTTCCATTCGGCATCGGTAGGGTTCTCCGGCTTGCCTTCGACTTTTTCAATAGGTTTATGAAAATCCTTGCAATAAAGAATGCCTTCCATTCTTGGCTTCCAAGTGATCCAATTGGAGTGGTTCGGGCGAACCATAATGCTCCTTGAGCCTTTCATTCTAACGCTAGCTCCACAAACTTGGTGCTTTGATACTACTGTTGGAAAAAAATAGGATTGATAATAGTAGAATGAAAATACCAACTCAAACCACAAATTGAAATATGCAAGAAAATAAAAGAGCGAGAGATAGAAAACATCAAATATAACGTGGTTCGGCAAGGTGCCTACGTCCATATGGCAACAAGAACCTCCACTATGAAAGTAATGGGTACAAAGAGATCCAACTTCAAGAACACCACTCTCACAATTGTTTTACTACTATAACACTCAATACTCTCAACTTGGAGTGAACACTCTTTTCTCTATACTTTAATGAAGATGATTCTCTCACAATGTGTTGTTGAAATGAGCAATTGATCTCTCCTTATATAGGCCAGTGAGGAAACATCTAGATACATTCATTAATGCTCATTCATGAATCTTTTCTACTTCCTTCATGAACCTTCCACATTGATCTAAGTTTATGTACTTGATGATAAATCTAGAACCACTAGTTTGTTCTAAAAAAGTTCAATACTTATGGAAGCCCAAAATGTTATTTATAAATTATTTGATGTTGGGTCTGGATATTTTACAGGGGCTACTACAGTATGTGAATTGTGGCACTCTGGAGATATGTCTTCATCTCATAATTCTCTGTCTCTGGTTAGAATGTTTTGCCTTATTTATAAAAATGTTTTCTTCACATTTTGTACTCAAGTGCAAAACACTTATTTGTCATAACATGCCTTGAAATTACAAACGTGTATTACTTTTCTTTCCTTTTTCTAAATACTGTTCGTACTTCTCTTATTCTTTGATATTTCTTTAAAAATTTATGTGTTCATTATTGGTAAAGGAATCCGTTATCATTAACTTCTCTTGATTTATCTGTTAAATATCCAAATGCAAACTCAGATCCGAAGAGCGTGAGAAAAGGAAAACTAGGATTTCATGGGGTAGGTTTACAAGAGGTAATACAAGAAAGAGATTAAGAGAGCTTTTACCGACCCAAATAACAAAAGACTAGACTACCCATACATAATACATATAATTACTTTGATAAATACTATCCTTACAAACTTAGCATAATTACTTTAATATCTGATATGGCTAAAGATAGAACCAAATCGGGACCGTTCAAATCGGGCACGAATCTTAAAGCTCTCAGGGGTAAAATGGTAATTTCCACCACAAACGGCTCTGAAATGAAAACTGGGTCTTTCTTTAAAGCTCAATAACCCAAAAATGGATCTGTCCTATTGGGTATGGGTGACATCCCGTCACAAACTAGCCAATGTCATTTAAAGAGTAATTCAAATTCATGGTTATCTCTAAAAGACGGTTTAAACCAAATCTCTTATCACGAAACGATTTAAGCTCTACATCTTATCCAAAAATACCGGGATATAGGGATAAATTATTATCTCTAAACTGTCTCTAAAGACGACTATAAATAACACTCCCCCTACCATAAAAAAGGTAATCAATATTTTTCCACAAATCGCTCTTTCATAATCTTCTTGATTACTGACTTGAGCGTCGGAGGGTTCGTTGCCGGGATCCATCCCGGTGTATCGAACATTTTGCAGGTCAAAGGCAGCAGCAAGAAACAGTCAAATGCCGACCAGAAGTCAACAAGTTTGCCTTATTTGTTTCCAAAAAAATTCACAAATTTATCTGTTTGCTCCCACACCAAAATCAGCAGCAACAGATTAGCACCGTCAGTGGAAAACAGAAAAAGCAATCCAACCTTACTTCACTGGTGAAGTTAGTTTCCAAGCCATTCCTCCGAAAGGGAAAGAAAAAGCAGCGGCCTCCAGCCGAAGTGCCACCCCTCTTCCTTCCCCTCCTCTACTCCATGATGTTCTTCTTTAACCCGATCAACAAGTTTAGCAACCGCAGCCCGAACAACCCCTTTCTCAACAGCTTCCTCCTCAGCGGCCCCTCCAGGGTCTCGGGGGGCTGCCCTCGGGGGGCTCTCGTCGAAGTCGTCCAAAGCAACACCCTCTTCATGACCACATTTCAGTCCACAATCCTTCAACTGACTTTATGGCTTCTCAAAGCCCTCTCGCGCAGGACCTCCGTCAAGTAATTGTTAATCGGTAGTAAGAGGTCGACCTCCGAAATCGCTTGAATGAAAGGCGAGCCCTTGAGAAAGTCCCTTAACTCGAGCGCCTAGGGGCCCTAAGAGCCCGGACCCCCCGCAGGTCGATGACTAGAAGATCCCCTCCCTCGAGGAGGCGAAGAGAGTCCCCTCCATGTCGTCGGTGGAGAAGTCATACTCCAATAATCCGAGCCGCACTACGGGACCGTCGAGCTGGAGGGGCACCAGTCACTTAGGCCGAGCTCCAGAACTTCAAAGAAGAAATCCTGCGAGCTCTTAATATTTTCACGAGTTAGGAGCAGCGTGCGCCTAGCCCTCACCATACTGCCACTCATGAAAGAGAGTCCCGAGGGTTGACTAGATCCGAACGGGGGGATGACTCGGTCAACTGTTGTCTCCATGAGATGGAGAGGCACCTCAACAAGATCAATCCCAAAGAAGAAAAACGGACCACTAGGTTTCGCCTAAGCAGACCCCCATTCTCTAGGGCAATCATGGAAGCTCCGGTCCCCGAAACCTTTAGGCCGCCCCATTTTGAATCCTACAATGGGGAGTCAGACCCGGCCGATCATATCGAGAGTTTTAAAACTCTCATGATGATTCATTAAGCCTCAGACACGCTCCTCTGCAAGGCCTTCCCAACAACGTTGAGGGGACCAGCGAGGGAGTGGTACTCACGTCTATCCCCAACCTCCATCTTCTCATTCAAACAGTTTGAAAAGCTCTTTCCCACCTACTTTGTTAGTAGCCACCGAGTCGAGAAAACAAGTGCATCTTTGCTAGCCCTCAGCCAAATAAAGGGTGAACGCCTTAGAGATTACGTTCGGTGCTTTATCGCCGAAACCCGGTCTATTGCCTTTCTCAACCAATCAGTGGCCTCGGTGGCATTCATGCACAACGTCATTAACGCCGACCTGAAGGCAACCCTTGCGAAGAAGCCTCCTCGGGACTTCTCAGAATTCCTGCTTAGGAGTGAGAAGTACATCCGAGCGAAAGAGACTTGTTGCCGCTGAATCTGGTGTGGGGGCAAACAGATAGTATTTGTGGATTCTTGGGGAAAACCTGAATAGCAGACCTGAACCTGTTCCGCCGGGGTTTGACCGCTGACTCCCGCTGTTCACCTGCAAAAAGTGCGAGACATGATAAATCCAATATATCCACATTTTGGAGCAATAATCTGAATGCAATTAGACAGTTAAATTCTCTATATGTGGTAATTTACTCTTCTTTTCTCTTTTCCATAGGAAACAGCCTGAAAGAAACTAAATGAAGCAGAATTCAAGATTTACTCCAGACTGTGAGGATGATACACAGGAAGATGCAGAACACAAGTCGACTGGTTCTTCAAATTAGTCGACTGGACAGAGGAGGTTGAATTCCGAAACTGCGCAGTACAGACGACTCACTCCAAAAGACAGTCGACTTGACTGACTAATTATGAATCTACAGAATTCACGACACAGTCGACTGATTCCAAAACCAGTCGACTGGCATTCAGCGAGAGTTAAAAGATAAGAACAGATGAAGATTCATCCTCATCCAAGTCCAAATCAAAGTGAGCTACCAAAATTCAGGAAACAGATATGGGATGACTGCAAATAACAACTTCCCAACAACCAAAGTTAAAAACCCGGGTTTGGCGAGTAAGAAGATCGACTCAATCCATATCAGGCACGTGAAGAGATAAGAATCTGGAGTTTAAGATCTACAGATAAGGGCACGAGAAACTATAAGAAGAAAGGGGGATATCTATCATGAAGGATCGACCAGCAAGCATTGATCTATCAGCATCAAACAAGGAAAGAGATCAAGTGCACTGAAGGACAAGATCAAGTCGACTGAGAGGTAGTTCAAGTCGACTTCAAGGCTGAATATCATAATAATCAGTGTTACTTCTTCTTCTTTCTAGTTTTTGTTTTTATTGTTAAAATCATGAACTCTAAATGTTTATTTAATAAAAGTTGTATTATGTGCAACTAATTTCATTGTTGGGCTGATTGAAACCGTAGTCATGTAATGTTTATAATCTTCTAAAACACTACTTTATTCACTTATTGATTAAATCTGGGTATCTTGATCAAAATTATAATATCAACATTTGTTAGAAAGTTCGTAATCAGTCGACTGAGAGCTAGCAACAGTCGACTGATCTGAAGAACCTGATATTATCAAGTTAGCTTATTATAAAATTGACTCTGTTATATGAGTATAGAGATGACCCATATCTTGTGCACATACTTGTAACACAGGAATCTTTTAGGTTTTTGGTTTAATCAACTTGGAGGATCTAGATTTGATATCAATTTCTAGAACTTTGAGTGTTTGTTCATTTCCATTGTTCCTATGCTTTCTTCAAGTGCAACTTAGTAGATACCATGCTAAATACTTAAGGAAAGAAACGAATTAGAGTAGATACCTTGCCTAATTCTTGGCCTAGGAAAATCTTAACTTTAAGGAGTAGATACCATGCCTTTAAAGGAATAAACATGAGTGATCTGAGTAGCGTAGAAGTTAATTTAGCATTAGTGACTATAGGTGGAGATCGTGCCCAACGACTTTAATAGACATTTGTGATTCTACTTAATCTAGATTTTAGTCTTTTCATTTCCTTTCAAATAGACTTTTAGAACAAAACTTTATGATTTTTATTTCTGTTTTATTGATTAGTGAGTTAAATACTACAATCTCTGTGGGATCGATCATTGCTTTTCACTACGCTTCTATAAACGATTTGTATACTTGCGAGGTTTTAATTTGTATCTAGTTCATCTGTTTATTAGATAGCTGAGACCTACAACAAGTTTTTGGCGCCGTTGCCGGGGATTGTTTAGTATTTTAACTTGCAAATCAATAAAAGTCTTTTTCTTTTATATTTTTATTATTAATTGTAAATATTTTCTTTTAGGTTACAAGACATTGGTGTATGCACGGAAGACGATCACTTCATCCCCAGCTACTACCTATTGACCAAGAGACAGAGCGCACTCTGCACAGACTAAGTCGACTGTCTTTAGGGAATCAGTCGACTGTTGTTAGGCGCAAGTCGACTGTTCAGCGAACCATTCCAAAAACAATGGGCGAGGAAGTACCAAATCGAGTACCAATGCAGGACAAATTCACTCCGAAGAATATTGAGCAACCCTCTTGCATAGCCTATCAACCTAATGTCACAGGGAACATGCACCTATCACCTCAATTACTCAGCATGGTTCTCCACTTCAGTGGCAGACTAGACGAGGATCCTCACCTCCATTTGCAAGATTTCTTTGATCTTTGCAGAACACAAAGGTCGAAGGACTTACCCCTGAACAAATCAGGTTTATTTTGTTTCTATTCTCATTAAAACTTAATGCTAAATTGTGGTATAATTCTTTGGAACCAGGATCAATTCAATCATGGGAGCAATTGGCAACAAAGTTCTTAAAGGAATTCTTTCCAGCTCAGAAAACCAAACAACTAAAAAGAGAAATTCAACTCTTCCAACAAAAAAATGGCGATTTGTTCTTCGAGGCATGGAAGGACTTTAAGAACAAGCTTCTCAAGTGTCCTACGCACAACATGCCTAAGGATGATCAGGTACAAGCTTTTTATGAGGGTTTAAATGACACTAACAAGGCGATTGTAGATTCAGCTTGCAATAGAATCTTGATGAGAAAGAGTGGTGAGGAGGCCATCGAGCTATTTGAAGAACTCAGGGAGAACTCACAACAATTCTCAACAAGGGGAAGGGGCCTTTCGAAAAAACAAGGAGTTTACGAAATTTCTAGTAATAATAACATGCAATTAGAAATGGTAACCATGAACAAAAAAATTGATATGCTTATTAATGCAATTGCGACGTTGGGTGGCGTAAAAAACCAAACAAAAAGAATTTGTGCAATTTGTTCTCATTCTGATCATACAACTGATACATGTCCAATGTCTTCTTTTACAGATCAGGAGCACGCAAACTGCGTCGGACAGGGAGTGTTTCCACCAAAGAACAACTCCTTCTCGAACACATACAACCCAGGGTGGAGAAACCATCCAAATTTCTCATGGAACAATAATCAAAATAATCAAGGCACTCAAATCACACAAGGGCATGCACGGAACTTCCAGATGGGGAATGGGTTTGATCGGCCAGTGCAAGAATAGAAGAAGTTGGATTTCGAATCCACCATTCTTCAATTGCTCCAATAGCAACATCAAACAAGTAACCAACAGGGGAAGGCCATTCAAAAGTTGCAGACACAAATTGGTCAAATTGCTAAGGAGTTAAGTGAAAGAAAGGCAGGAGAACTCCCATCACAAACTATACCAAACCTTAGAGGACAAAAACAGCTCAAATTGGTGACAACACTAAGAAGTGGTAAGATAATTGATAGCAAGGTTGGAACACACACAGACAAATCAGACACACAGCCATCAAAATCTTTGGGTTCCAATAAGGTAAGTGAAAAAGAAGGGGCAGTATTGCCACCATTCCCTCAATGGTTAGTCAAGCAAAAGAAAGAAAAACATTTACTTGATATCTTTGAAACTCTCAGAAAGGTGGAAATCAATATTCCCCTACTTGATGCTATTAAACAAATTCCTTCTTATGCCAAATTTTTGAAAGAATGCTGTACTCATAAGAGAACGTTTCAGGTTAGGGAGGATGTGGCTCTGACAGAGGAAGTGAGTGCTGTATTGTTGAGGAAATTACCTCCTAAGTTGAAAGATCCAGGTAGTTTTACCATTCCTTGCAGGTTGGTGAGCATTTTTTTGAAAAAGCACTGTTAGATTTGGGGGCAAGCATCAATCTTCTTCCATACTCTGTTTACAATAAGCTAGGATTGGGGGAACTCAAACCAACATTCATCACCTTGCAGTTGGCTGATCGCAGCATCAGGAGACCTAGAGGTATTTTGAAAGATGTTTTAGTTCAGGTAAACGATTTTATTTTGCCTGCAGATTTTTTTGTTTTGGATATGGAAGACTCTTCAATGCCATCTTCTTTACCGATCATTTTAGGTAGGCCCTTTATGAGTACAGCTGATATAAAAATTTGTGTTAAAAAGGGTACTATAAGTATGAAAATAAATGGAGAAAAAGGTTGAGTTTAAGATGTTTGATGCACTAAAATTACCACATGATGATCATGAATGTTATAATATTGATGTGGTTCAGGAGATTGTCGACCAAACATTTCAGGTACATAGCATCGATCCACTACAGGCCACAATTACATAGTCTCTAACATTATCTCATGTTGAACAGGAATATGATGATTAGAGGATTGCAGAGACAGTACACTACCTTGAAACTCCAAAATCATATTCAGGTAAGTATGCACCTGCTTTTGAGAATCTTGTGTCTAAGAACCCTTTTGTTTCTTCTGTTACCAGGACACCAGATGTGGAGCTAAAGCCGCTACCTGAACACTTGAAGTATGCATATTTGGGTGAAAACCAGACATTACCTGTGATAGTCGCTGCAAACTTGAGTGCGCAGGAAGAAGAGAAGCTGCTGAGAGTATTACGAGAACACAAGAGTGCATTAGGATGGACCATTGCAGATATCAAGGGAATAAGTCCATCCAAGTGCATGCATAAAATACTTCTTGAAGACAATGCAAAACCTAGCAGGGAAGCACAGAGAAGGCTTAATCCACACATGAAGGAAGTGGTGAGAATAGAGATCCTTAAGCTACTAGATGTTGGCATCATCTACCCAATCTCAGATAGCAAATGGGTGAGTCCTATACATGTAGTGCCTTAGAAAAGTGGAGTCACAGTGGTAAAGAATGAGGAAAATGAGCTTATCCCTACAAGGATACCACAGGATGGAGGGTATGCATTGACTACAGAAAGCTGAATAACGAAACCAGGAAAGATCACTTCCCTCTTCCTTTTATTGATCAAATGTTAGAAAGATTAGCAGGATATAGTCATTATTGTTTTTTAGATGGTTATAGTGGCTATAATCAAATTGCTATTTCTCCTGAAGATTAAGAAAAAACCACTTTTACATGCCCTTTTGGTACTTTTGCATACAGGAGGATGCCTTTTGTATTGTGCAACGCACCAGCTACATTTTAGAGATGCATGATGAGTATATTTTCAGACATGGTGAAAATGTTCATCGAGGTATTTATGGATGATTTCAGTATTTTTGAATCTTGTTTTGATGAATGCCTTAACCATTTGCAGCTCGTGCTTAAAAGATGTGAAGAATGCAATTTAGTGCTGAATTGGGAAAAGTGCCATTTTATGGTACAACAAGGTATTGTCTTAGGGCATGTGGTGTCCAAAAAAGGCATCAAGGTGGAAAAGGCAAAAATTGACATCATATCAAAGCTACCCCCTCCTACTACAGTCAAGGGTGTGAGGAGTTTTCTTGGACATGCAGGGTTCTATAGAAGATTTATAAAAAACTTTTCCAAAATCTCCAGACCCCTTTGTGGATTTTTAGCTAAAGATATTGAGTTTGCATGGACAGAAGAGTGCACAAACGCTTTCGTTACATTGAAAAATCTTCTCATTTCTGCACCCATCATCATGGCACCAGATTGGAACCATCCTTTCGAGCTTATGTGTGATGCAAGTGATTATGCTTTGAGAGCTGTATTAAGTCAGAGAATAAATAAGGTACCCCATGCTATTTACTATGCTTCTCGAACTTTAAATGATGCACAACTTAATTATTTCACTACTGAAAAAGAAATGTTAGCTGTCATTTTTGCTGTAGAGAAGTTTAGATCATATTTGATTGGATCTAAAGTCATTGTTTTTACTGACCATGCTGCTTTGAGATATTTGTTTGCAAAAAAAGATGCTAAGTCTAGGTTGATCAGATGGGTGCTGTTGCTTCAAGAATTCGATCTTGAAATTAGAGACAAGAAGGGAAGTGACAATGTTGTTGCCGATCAATTGTCCAGGTTACTGCATGATGAAGAAAGAATTGTGCCCCCACTGAATGAGAACTTTCTAGATGAACACTTATTTGAGATAAATATACAACTTCCATGGTTTGCAGATATTGTCAATTATCTCACTGCTCATGTTTTTCCTCCAGGTATGACAAGTCAAGAAAGAAAGAGGTTGGTGGCCACGTGCAAGCACTATTATTGGGATGATCCTTACTTGTTCAAATTGTGTCCTGATCAAATTATAAGAAGATGTGTGGCAGAAGAAGAGCAAATAAGTATTCTGCAACATTGCCACCAATATGCATGTGGAGGACACTTTGGGGCAAAAAGAACAGCACATAAGGTATTACAATCTGGTTTTTATTGCAGGACTTGTGATAGATGCCAGGGGACAGGCAACATCTCTTCCAAAAATCAAATGCCACTGAAAAATATCCAAGTAATCAAGTTATTTGATGTATGGGGAATCGACTTCATGGGTCCTTTTCCTAACTCGCTTGGTTATATATATATTCTCGTGGGTGTGGGTTATGTGTCTAAATGGTTCGAGGCTGTCCCCTCAAAAACTAATGATCACAAAGTTGTTGTCAAGTTTTTACAGGATAACAACTTCACCAGGTTCGGTACACCACGAGTGATAATTAGTGATGGAGGTAGCCACTTCAATAATTTTTCATTTGCTTCTTTGATGAAGAAGTATGGGATTACACATAGAGTGGGTACCCCATACCATCCTCAAACCAGTGGGCAAGTGGAGATTAGCAACAGAGAGATCAAGAGCATTCTAGAAAAGACTGTAAATACAAGCAGAAGGGATTGGTCGCTACGCTTGAATGATGCATTGTGGGCCTACAGAACTGCATACAAGACACCCATTGGCATGTCACCATACCGTTTGGTCTTTGGAAAAGCATGTCATCTTCCAGTGGAATTGGAACACAAAGCATATTGGGCTATTAAAAAGTTCAATTTTGATATGAAGCAAGCAGGTGACAAAAGAAGATTGCAGCTGAATGAGCTTGAAGAATTGAGGCATGATGCATATGAAAATGCAAAGTTGTACAAAGAACGGACCAAGATATACCATGATAAACAGCTAGCAAGGAAGGAGTTTTATGAAGGACAGAAGGTATTGATATACAACTGGAGATTACGACTCTTTCCAGGCAAGTTTATGTCACGATGGTATGGCCCGTACATTGTTACGAAGGTTTTCCCACATGGAGCTTTGGAGGTTCATAGCAAGGAGAAAAATCAAACATTCAAGGTGAACGGGCATAGGGCAAAACCTTACATTGAGGTGAGTTTTGAGCCGCGAGAGGAAGATATAACTCTTCAAACCATTCAATACATTGCATAAACTCGTCAAGTCTAGCTGAAGACAAGAAACGCAGCGCTTATTGGGAGGAAACCCAATTTTCAGGGGAGTACTTACACTTTTCCTTTATTTTTCTTTATTCAGTTCTTTATTCATTTCTTTTTATTTCTTTTCTTCAAACTAGATGGGGACACATGCCTATTTTAAAGTTTTTGTTTCAAACATTGAGGACAATGTGCCATCTAAGTTTGGGGGTAGTTATTCACAATTTAGAGTCTTTTGATTTTTATATTATAAAAAAAATGGATGAATAAATAAAAACCCTTCTAACAACTATGATGAGAACATGAGCTCAGTTACTATGGGTAGAGAGTGGAGAACAAGTATTAATTGTGGTCTTTATCTTAGAAATGTTAGTAACTTATCATATGAATCATACTTGAAACTTTTATTCATGTGGTCATGTCAATTCGACGAATTTTGAAAGAGAATAACAAGTTCGACAGTGAGTAAACTTAAATACACAAATTGTGAGTTTTGAGCCTTATTTATTTTTTTCAGAGAGTCATACACTTGAAGATCTCAGTTGACTGCATTCTTGAGGTGAACTAGAACTTGTTTTTCGCTACTTTTCGAAACTTGTTTTTTTGATTTTTGCATGAAAACTTGGAAATGATTAAGGCATCTAAGAATCTATCACCAAAGACAAATAGCCTACCCAATATTAATTATTCACTAGTTGCACCTTTGAAGCCTATAAAGCTTTCTTTTTGTAAGACACATCATCCTTAACCATGCCTAGATGAATAGGGTACCTTACCTATATCTATTGAGTTAGTAGAGCAAGAATTGTAAAAGAGATGTGGCATGTCAAGGTGAGGGGTTGGAATATAAAGTAAAGTTGGAGGATTTGTCAAAAAAAAAAAAAGTTGTAAATTGCTGAGTTGTGGATGAGTGAAAGGTGTTGGTAGAAATAAAGTATATGCCTGTATTATATGGCCTCATACTTATTGATTAAAAAAAAGAAAAAAAAAAGAAAAAAAAAAGAAAAAAGAAAAAAATCTCTTAGAACGATAAGTTGCTCTACTAATCCTTTAGAATTTTGTATTCCTTCTCCCTTCAATTGTTTAAACCCTCACCCATGGCCCCATTATAGCCTATATAAGACCTTTTGATCCAAGTAGTGTGCAAAATCAATGGTGTGAAGATGTAGTAGCAAGATCAAGCTATGGTTTCATCCAAGTAATGAAATTTGTCACGAGATCTAATTTGAAATTTCCATGTTAATGAGAGCTATATTTTTTAGGGGTGTATGCCATGGTGAGATTTTGGAGTTGAAATATAGTTGAGCTTGCTAACCTTAATCATGAGTATGTTGCATAGGCATTGGCCACACTACTATTTGATATTCAAGTTGAGTATTCTTGTGAATAAGTGATTAACATTTAAATTAAAACTTGTGTAGACCTATCTTAATGCTTGTTCTAACCTTGACACTAACAGTAGCAAGTTTTCTGAGGTAAATTTTGGGAAGGTCAAGATGTTCAAGCGATGCTTGTAGTCTATTTTGCTTGAGGACAAGCAAAAGCTAAGTTTGGGGGTACTTTGATAAATCCAATATATCCACATTTTGGAGTAATAATCTGAATGCAATTAAACAGTTAAATTCTCTATATGTGGTAATTTACTCTTCTTTTCTCTTTTCCATAGGAAACAGCCTGAAAGCAACTAAACAAAGCAGAATTCAAGATTTACTCCAGACTGTGAGGATGATACACAGGAAGATGCAGAACACAAGTCGACTGGTTCTTCAAATTAGTCGACTGGACAGAGGAGGTTGAATTCCGAAACTGCGCAGTACAGACGACTCACTCCAAAAGACAGTCGACTTGACTGACTAATTATGAATCTATAGAATTCACGACACAGTCGACTGATTCCAAAACCAGTCGACTGGCATTCAGCGAGAGTTAAAAGATAAGAACAGATGAAGATTCATCCTCATCCAAGTCCAAATCAAAGTGAGCTACCAAAATTCAGGAAACAGATATGGGATGACTGCAAATAACAACTTCCCAACAACCAAAGTTAAAAACCCGGGTTTGGCGAGTAAGAAGATCGACTCAATCCATATCAGGCACGTGAAGAGATAAGAATCTGGAGTTTAATATCTACAGATAAGGGCACGAGAAACTATAAGAAGAAAGGGGGATATCTATCATGAAGGATCGACCAGCAAGCATTGATCTATCAGCATCAAACAAGGAAAGAGATCAAGTGCACTGAAGGACAAGATCAAGTCGACTGAGAGGCAGTTCAAGTCGACTTCAAGGCTGAATATCATAATCATCAGTGTTACTTCTTCTTTCTAGTTTTTGTTTTTATTGTTAAAATCATGAACTCTAAATGTTTATTTAATAAAAGTTGTATTATGTGCAACTAATTTCATTGTTGGGCTGATTGAAACCGTAGTCATGTAATGTTTATAATCTTCTAAAACACTACTTTATTCACTAATTTATTAAATCTGGGTATCTTGATCAAAATTATAATATCAACATTTGTTAGAAAGTTCGTAGAATCAGTCGACTGAGAGCTAGCAACAGTCGACTGATCTGAAGAACCTGATATTATCAAGTTAGCTTATTATAAAATTGACTCTGTTATATGAGTATAGAGATGAACCATATATTGTGCTCATACTTGTAACACAGGAATCTTTTAGGTTCTTAGTTTAATCAACTTGGAGGATCTAGATTTGATATCAATTTCTAGAACTTTGAGTGTTTGTTCATTTCCTTTGTTCCTATGCTTTCTTCAAGTACAACTTAGTAGATACCATGCTAAATACTTAAGGAAAGAAACGAATTAGAGTAGATACCATGCCTAATTCTTGGCCTAGGGAAATCTTAACTTTAAGGAGTAGATACCATGCCCTTAAAGGAATAAACATGAGTGATCAGAGTAGTGTAGAAGTTAATTTAGCATTAGTGACTATAGGTGGAGATCGTGCCCAACAGCTTTAATAGACATTTGTGATTCTACTTAATCTAGATTTTAGTCTTTTCATTTCCTTTCAAATAGACTTTTAGAACAAAACTTTATGATTTTTATTTCTGTTTTATTGATTAGTGAGTTAAATACTACAATCTCTGTGGGATCGACCCTTGCTTTTCACTACGCTTCTATAAACGATTCATACACTTGCGAGGTTTTAATTTGTGCCTAGTTCATCTGTTTATTAGATAGCTGAGACCTACAACAAGACACCGGGATGGATCCCAGCGACGCACCCTCCGACGCTATTGTCAGTAATCTGAATGATTAAGAAAGAGCTTTTTATTGGAAAAGTATTGATCACCTCTTAATAGTGGTGGTAGGGGGTATTTATAGTCACCTTAGGGATCAGATTAGGAATGTAATCACTGTGATCTGATAAGGAATAAAATCCTCGTAATCAGATAAGGAATGTGATCCCTGATTCCCGGTGAAAGGATAGATGCGAATCAGAGCCGTTGATTTGGCTGAATCAGAAACCCTAATTCTATCCTGCTGGACTGGGTTCGTTTCGGGTTGGGACCTGTACCCAGTTGAGATGGATCCGTTCGCAGGTTATTGGATCTTTGGAGAGGGGATCCAGTACCCGTCTCAGACCCGGTTGTAAGTGAAATTACCATTTTACCCCTGGGCTTCAAGATTCGTGCCCGATTTATTTTTAGCCATATCACGAGCCCTCCACTCCCGAAGACTGAGTTTGATCAGCCTTTGAGGAGTAATTTTACTGTTTTAATGGCTGGCGGAGTTGTATCGGAGTCCAAATGGAAGGTTTTGAATCTTTGAAGGAGGTAGTGTGGTGATTTTTCAAGTTGGTTGCACTCTAAGTTGCTCTTGAGCTTTTCTGGATGTTTGGAGATTTTTATCTATTTTTCGGATTATTTATTTAATTTTGCGAAGTGTTAACCGGTCGTTCGGGGGTCTTAACAACACGTTCTAGGCAACAATTGTTCGTTCAGGGGCTCAAAAGTATATCCCCGAATTTGTAATTATTTCCTAGAATTTTTAGTTAATTTTCCCAAATTTTTAGTAATTTTTTCGCAATTTTTAAATAAATAAAATGATTAAAATAAATAAAAACTCATTTTTAATACCGATTTATGGCGTGTCGCGATCTGGGCCCTCCATCAGCTTCGAGCACGATTTTTTGGGGGATCGGACGATCCATGTTCCTCGGCAGATAGTTTCTTCGTATGAGAGGGTCGGCAGCTCGGCTCCTCAGCTCGGAATCTGTCGAGCTACGTGGCACGATCCTGAGCGTCCATCTCAGCGTGGATCCCCAAAAATGCTATCTTGTCGTTTAGTGAACGTGGCAAGATTTGTGCTGTCCATCACGTTGAGCACGTTTTTTGACAAGATCTAATGGCTGAGGAGGGTCGACCTCTTTTTTCTCCATATGTGGAGGTCGGTTCCTCGTCCACTCGTCTCGACAACTCGGCATTGTAGGCTGAATAAGTGCTCTGGTAGGACGTTCGGTTCGACCTAGTAGCTCGAAGGCTCAACCAAGCTGTTCGTTAGCTCGGCTAAGCGCTCCGGTGGCTCAGTTCCTTGTCTACTGTATTAGTGGCTCGGTGTCTAGCCTAGCTGTTCAGTAACTCGGCTCGGCGCGTCGGGATCTTCCGAGCTACGTGGCTCGATCCTGTGCGTCCATCTCAGTGCTGATCCCCAAAAAACGCTATCTTGTCGTTTAGTGAACGTGGCAAGATCTGAGCCGTCCATCACGTTGAGCACGTTTTTGACAAGATCCAATGGTCGAGGAGGGTCGGCGGAATTTTTCTCCATATGTGGGGGTCAGTTCCTCGGTACCTCGGCTCGGAGCCTCAGGACGGAGCCTCAGGACGGGGCTCGGTTCCATCACGGCGTGAATCCCGAGGACGGGGTTCAGATCACAAGAAAATGTTATTTTGTCGTTTTGTGGGCATGGCGCTATCTGAACCATCCATCAAGATTTGACACGAATTTTGAAACGATCCAACGGTGATTCAGCCTCGGCCAGAATTTTTCTCCATATGTGGAGGTCGGTACCTCTGCACCTCAGCTCGGTTAGAATGGTTGTTCGGTGACACGTCGAGGTGTTGATTGCCGAGGTGTGGAGTTGGGTGTTTTGAAGAGTCCTTGTCGTGAACCGTCACCACCCTCTGACCCAGTAGCTCGGTTTCTTAGCCAAGTTTTTCGGTAGCTTGGCTATGCACACCGGTGGTAGGCAGCTCGGAAGGACGCGTGGCGCGATCTTGAGCGTCCATCACGACGTGAATCACGAGGATGGGGTTCAGATCACGAGAAAACGTTATTTTGTCGTTTTGTGGTCGTGGCGCTATCTGAACCGTCCATCAAGATTTGACACGAATTTTGAAACGATCCAACGGTGATTCAGCCTCGGCATAATTTTTCTCCATATGTGGAGGTCGATACCTTGGCACCTCGGCTGGGTTAGAACGGCGAGGACCACCGTGGGTTCGGCGGATCGTTCTTCCACCCAGTAGTTCGGTTGCTTAGACAAGCTGTTCGGTAGCTCGGCTAGACACTCCGATGGCCGAGTCATGGACTTAAGCGATTTGAAGAGTCTCTGCTTTGGCATTTAGCCTTCCCATAGTGGGCCTTTAAATGCCCAAGGAAGCCCAAACGTCGCCTTGAGGTTATAAATTCTCACTCCCCCACCCCAGAGCTCATTTCTCACTTTTCACTCCAAGTTTTCATTTTTACTCTCTGTGCACTCTGCTAGCGGCGATTTTAGCTCCAAGGCGGTTGCGTTAGCTGTCGCGTGGGCCAGGCGATTTCCGGCAAACTAATTCTGACCGTGAATGTCACTTCAAGGCCACATCACATCAAGGTCAGTTTACTTGCCTTAGCTTTTTTAGAGATGTCAAGGGTAGATCGGGGAGTGAGGCCTCGTCCTCGAGCGATAGTGGCATCGAGGAGAGGAGGCAAATGGAGATCCGAAGAAAGCGAAAGGAGTTGGCCGGGCCGTCCGAGGCCGAGGTGCAGAAGAAGAAGAAGGCAGTGGCCCGATCTCCTGTAGTCGAGGAGATCGTGGAGACCGAGAGACGAGCCCCAGAGTCGGGCCGGTACCCTAGTGTACTGTCCGGCGATGCCAGAGTCAGGCAATACGAGGGTGACCTTCTGAAGAAGGCAATCGTAGGTCGGTCGGTAGTCTACGAGGAGAACAACCCGGTTCTGACTACCGAGGTAGACGAGATTGCGTCGGTATTAACCGAGAAGGACCTGCTCCGGATCAGAAAGGGGTTCGCCATCCCTTCGGAGTACAAGCTGATCCTCCCCGACCCTGGGATGCGAGCGAACTCCAAGCTATCGCCGGATACGTGTGTGTTTGAATACGACTCGCTGAACGCTGGATTGCGCTTTCCTCTGCACCCCTTTGTGTTAGAGGTCCTCCAGTGGTACTGCCTGGCGCTGACCCAGTTTATGCCGAACACCTGGCACCACATGAATGCTTTCTTGTTGCAGTGTCGCAATGCCAAGGTCGAGCCAGACATGGTGATCCTTCGGAGCATGTATCGGATTCACCGGATGCACAAGACCGAGCATCGCTACTACCTGTCACCCCGAAAAGGCATTAGGCTCATAGAGAATCCGGACTCGATAAAAGGTTGGAAGGAGAAGTTCTTTTTGTTGAGGGAGCCCTCGATGCTGAACATTCCGACTCGGTGGAAAGTAGAGGTGCCGAGGTTTGCAAGGGTCGACCCAGAACTGACAGCGGCCGAGGCGGAAGTGGCGGAGAAGATCATGGCTCTCCCAATGTTGAGCTGGAGGGAAATGACCGAGGAGGTGCTACACGGGTCGGGCCTTAGTCCGATCGACCTGAGTACGCTCCTGACATCTAGTAGTATTTTTTTCTAAGTTTTTTGCTCGTTTTTCTAACTTGCTGTTTGTTTTGTTTTTTGGAACAGAAGCTCCGAAGATGGACTTCATGGGGATGATGAACGAGCGAGGCAAAATTGCCGACGGAAGGAAGAGGAAGAGGCCGAGCACGACGGCTTTGTCCGGCCAACCCTCTAAGGCTCCTTCGGCAGTTGCTCCGCCTACTAGCATTCCCAAGGCCCCCTCGCCAGGGCTGGTCATCTCTGCCGACCCCTCGGCTCCTGCCGCGTCTGCCATGGCCGGTGAGGCCTTCAACGTTTCGGCATCACTGTCGCTCGAGGCTCCGCCCCTGACCACTCAGGCCGAGGAGATCCTGACCGAGCAGCATATGAAGCTGTTCATCCCCGACTGGCAAGTGAAGAACCACGATGGCTTCCTCGGGGACTCGCAGATGTGCATGCAAGCCGTCAAGCACTTAGCGACCCCAAAGGATCGAGCCACACTGAAGGCGGGGACGACTGGCGATGACACCTACGAAGTCGCTCGGTCACTTGTGTCGGTAAGCCTCGCATTCATTGTTTTTGAGAATTTCTTAAGTCTACCGTTCGGCTTTTACTTTGTTCTTACCCTCTTTTTCCTTCGGCAGGCCACTTGTCACTTCGGCCACCTCATCCAAGAGTTTGCCGAACAGGAGAGGGAGTTGAAGGCCACTAGTGACAAGGACAGGGCAGAGAAGGCGAGGGTGGTTCGGCAGCTCGAGGCAGAGCAGAGACGCTCGGACGGCTTGGTGGTTCGGGTCGCTGACCTCGAGGCGGACCTGGAGCGAGCTAAGGGATGGCTCGCCGATGAGTTTGCCAAAGTCGCTAAGGCTGCCGAGGAGTTGGCGGCATCTACGAAGGCACTGGAGGAGGTGAAGGCGGAGAAGGATGCCGCAGCGGCGAAGATAAGGGCAGAGGTTGAAGCCGAGGTGAAGGCGCACATGGCTTCTAACATGGAGAAGTCCTACGAAAGGGCACTCGACCATGTCCAGGATCGCGTCCCCGGCTTCCAGAGAATTGGATATAGGCTGTGGCCCGGGGCCACGGTAGAGGGCGAAGAAGAAGAGGATGGCGAAGAGGAGGAAGGCGACGAGGTGAAGGTGGCACAGTAGGACGAGGGAGCGCTTGTGTCCCTGAGACTGTGGTGACCGACCCCCGAGACGGGGCAACGGGAGGCGATGGGCCGTCTGGCGAGGCGCCTGTGGTCAAGCATCCGTCGTAGGTGGACCCTTGATCTCCTCGTCTTCTTGTATTTTTGTTTTTCTCTACTTTGAATGTAATGCCTTTTCGCGGACTGACCACCGCTTCTGTTATGAATGAAAAATTTTTGTTTTGGTCTTGTCTAAGTGTTTTGTTCAGATTTTTAGTCTTTCAATGTGATGCCCTCGTTTTTCAGAACGTCGAACACGCACTGGTTATCGCAGCCGCTCGGTGCCGTGCAGAACTGTTTAAGCAATCTCGCGAGGCTCGCCTCGAGGGCGAGATCGAGCTGATCAGGAGAGTGTCGCTCAATGTGGAGAAGAAGAACAGCGAGCTGCTAGTCGAGGTACACCACTTGCGGATAGTCGAGGAGGAGCTCTCGACGAAGGAGGAAGAGCTGGCCTCGGCGCTGGCCGAGCAAGACGAGCTCGTGAAGAAGGTCGAGCAGCTGCAGAAGGTCACGGTCAACAAGAGCATCGAGGTGACCCATTTGCGTCGCATTATATCTGATAGTGCTGAGTACCCGGGTTCGGTAAAACTCCCTCGATTCAAGATACTGGTTAAGGACGACACTTTGAAAAATAGGATCGTCGAGCTCGAGGAGGAAGTGGCTCATCTGAAGCCTCAGCCCATGAGGACTAACGTCCGCAGCACCTCGTGCACTAGCGAGGAGAGCGAGCGAGGGATCTCCTTTTACGAGCTCGTGACTCGTGCTCCCGTCGTTGGTCGGACTGTGGCCGATGCCCAAAGCGGCGTGGCTGTTAGCTCGAGTGGAGCCTCGGTCGAAGCCACTGTTAGAGTTAGTGGCGAAGAGGCATCCCAGTTCGTCGGCCTAGAGACGAGCTCGGAGATGAAGCGACGAAAACCCCAGTGTCTCTGAATCGGAATGTCCCCATTCCGAGGAGGCGCTGAACAAGTTGTACTGGGCTTTTGATTTCTTGCATCGTTTTTTTTGTTGTAACTTCTTGCCTTGTAAATTTATCAAGTTGTTTTAATGAAATCGAAGTTCGTCTACTTATTGTTTTGGCGTAGTTGCCTTACTTTTGAAAAGAACCATAAGAACCAATAGTCAGCTTCTTCGAGCGTTCTAGCCATAGAACGCTTGCCTTAGCTGTAGAACTTTAGCTCTTGCTCGGGGTATACCAAGGCAACTTTGCACTTCGGTAGTGTGGTAGCTCGGATTTCAGACCCGATCCACGTGGCTCAATCTGGACGGCCGATCACGATCATGGCACGAATCACGAGGCGGGAGGCTCGAGTTTCGAGAAAACACTATCTTGTCGTTTTGTGGATACGTGGCACGATCTGATCCGTTCATCATGTTCTAGTACGCATTCTGAGATGGTCCAACGGTGAAATTGGTTCGGCTGAATTTTTCTCCATATGTGGAGGTCAGTTCCTCGTCTGCTCGGTTCGGGATACTGAGGGAGTGCAGTCGAGCCGAGCGTTGGACTCCGAACTCACCGTTAGAGTTGTTCGACGGTTGTGGGAGAAGTTCCGAATGGCGAACTACTCCTAGCTCGCTTAAGAGCGAGCTTGCGGAGTAGAATCGAGCCAAGTGTTGGACTCCGAACGATCGTTAGATTTGTTCAACGGTTGTGGGAGCAGTTCCGAATGGCGAACTACTTCTAGCTCGCTTAAGAGCGAGCTTGCGAAGTAGAATCGAGCCAAGTGTTGGACTCCGAACCATCGTTAGAGTTGTTCAACGGTTGTGGGAGCAGTTCCGAATGGCGAACTATTTCTAGCTCGCTTAAGAGCGAGCTTGCGAAGTAGAATCAAGCCAAGTGTTGGACTCCGAACCATCGTTAGAGTTGTTCAACGGTTATGGGAGCAGTTCCGAATGGCGAACTAGTTCTAGCTCGCTTCAGAACGAGCATGCGAAGTAGAATCGAGCCAAGTGTTGGACTCCGAACCATCGTTAGGGTGAAGAGCAAAGAGCAGAGAGACATAAGCATTTGTATAAGCAAAAATGTGAAAAAACTTTATTGAAGACTACTAGTCGGCTGCTTCTGAGTTGCGAGTCGTTATTACATATGAAAAATGAAGAGGGAAAAATACCAGGGAAAGGAGAGGAATGGTTTG
This sequence comes from Hemerocallis citrina, assembly GCA_017893485.1. NCBI lineage: Eukaryota > Viridiplantae > Streptophyta > Magnoliopsida > Asparagales > Asphodelaceae > Hemerocallis > Hemerocallis citrina. The sequence goes on along the minus strand of CM030359.1, from coordinate 233,551,560 downwards.
ACATCCCAGAATACTTAGAGAGGCGCCGGGGCGCTTTCTTGGTATTTCAAAAGATGGTCGACATTCCAAGTCCTTTGGATTTCTCTGCCTTCGAGGTCTTCGAGGCGATAAGCTCCAGGCTGAACTACTTTCGTGATCTTATAGGGTCCCTCCCAATTTGGAGCTAGCTTACTCTTCTGACTAGGGAAGGAGACAGCTAGCTTTCTGAGGACTAAGTCCCCTTCTTTGAGATCGGTAGGTCGGACTTTCTTATTGTACGCCAACTCGATCCTCCTCCGATAGCTCTGTTGGCAGATTGACACTCTTTCTCTTAGCTCATCTATCAGGTCTAAGTTTGCCCGAAGGTCTCTGGCATTCTGTTCTTCGTTGTAGGCTAAGGCGAGGAGAAGGTATTCCGACCTCCAGAGGGATCACAGCCTCGGACCCATAGGTGAGGTTGAATGGGAACTCTCCTGTGGGGGCCCGTTTCATGGTGCGGTAATTCCACAGTACGTTGGGGAGCTGATTGACCCATAAACCTTTGGAGCATTTATCCAACCTCTTCTTAATACCGGAGAGAATCTGCCAGTTAGCATTTTCCACTTGGCCATTCGACTGCGGATGGGAGACGGAGGAGAAACGTTGCTGGATGGCGAGGTCTTCACACAGAGCTCGGAATGCAGCCCCAGTAAATTGGGTTCCGTTGTCTGTTATGAGGACTCGAGGGACACCGAATCGGCAGATGACGTTCTTCTAGAAGAATTGAAATACCTTGTTCTCGGTGATTGTGGCCAAGGGCTCAGCCTCTATCCACTTCGAGAAGTAAGCGATCGCCACGACTAAGAACTTGAACTGGCCCGAAGCTGGAGGGAACGGCCCTAGTAAATCCATCCCCCACATTGCGAAAGGGACAGGACTTGATAGGGAGGTGAGCTGAGCTTGTGGGAGGCGATGAATGTTCGAATACTTCTGACAAGAGTTGCATTGCCGAACATGTCGCTCTGCGTCTTGGAGGAGAGTAGGCCAGAAGTAACCGTAATTCAATACCGTTCGAGCTAAGGACCTGGATCCTGAATGTGTCTTGCCGATGCCTTCGTGGAGCTCCTGTAAGGCGTAGTCGGCTTGTTCCGGGGAGAGGCATCTCAAGTATGGCCTGCCGTCCGCCTGCGAGATGGAGCATTTGTACAAGATCCCCTTGACTAGGGTGTATCGCTCTGCTCTGGTTCTTATTCGGCGAGCTTCCTTAGGGTCTTCCACCAATGGTTTCATCTAGTAATCTTGCAGTAGGACCGGCAGCGACTCCACCGAGTCGAGAGTTTCGTCTTCTATACTTGGTTTCAAGAGAACCTCGATCAAGACGGTCTGCTCGAGACCTTGGAGGGAGGAGGAGGCTAGCTTGGAGAGGGCATCGGCCTGGGAATTCTCTTCTCAGGGGATTCGCTGGATGAGCACTTCTTCGAACTAGGCCATGAGAGCTTGGACTTTAGTGAGATACTTTGCCATCCGATCGTCTCGTGCTTCGTACTCGCCCAAGACTTGGTTTACCACCAGTTGAGAGTCACTAAAGATTCGAAGGCGCTGCGCCCCTGCTCTTCGGGCTATTCCGAGACCGACGATTAGTGCCTCTTACTCTGCTTCGTTGTTTGACGCCTCGAAGTTGATGCGGAGGGCGTACTGAAGGACGAAATCATCTGGGCCTGCCAGAATGACCCCGGCTCCACTTCCCTCGTTGCAAGAGGAACCGTCCACGAAAACTGACCAGAGAGGAGGTCCGTTCGTTACCTGGCTGACCTCGGGAATGGTGCTCTCGACGATGAATTCTGCTAAGGCTTGAGCCTTAATTGCAGTCCGGGGCTGGTACGAGATGTCGTGCTGGCTTAGCTCGATGGACCATTTCATGAGGCTGCCGAAGGTCTCATGTTTGTGGAGGACTTGCTTCAGCAGTTGGTCGGTAAGGACGACCACCGAATGGGACTGGAAGTAGGGACAAAGCTTTCTCGCCGCCATGATCAGGGTGTACGCCATCTTTTCTATCTTTGGGTAGCGGAGCTCGGCATCCCGAAGTACCTTGCTCATATAGTAGATGGGCCTTTGAGCCTGGTCTTCTTCCTTTACTAAAACGGCACTAAGGGTCTGCTCGGAAGCAGCCAATTAGAGGTATAGGGTTTCGCCTGGAATGGGCTTGCTGAGTAGAGGAGGGTTGACGAGATAAGCCTTCAGCTGGTCGAACGACTCCTGTTGCTGTTGATCCCATTCGAAACCTTTAGCCCCCCTAAGGGCCTTGAAGAAGGGGAGGCACTTCTCCCCGGACTTCGAGAGGAAACACCCTATAGCGGCTAGGCGGCCTGTTAGCCTCTGACCTTCCTTAACGTTCTTGGGAGGGGCCATGTCTAATATGGCCTTGATTTTCTCAGGATTAGCTTCGATTCCTCGTTGGCTAACTATGAAGCTGAGGAACTTTCCTGACGAGACTCCGAACGCACACTTGTTCGGATTGAGCCTCATGTTGTGCCTTGTCAGTACATCGAATGCCTCCTGTAGGTCGATCACATGATCGGCCCCTCGAATGCTTTTTACAAGCATGTCGTCGACATACACTTCCATATTACGACCTGTTTAGCTCTGAAAGACTTTGTTAACAAGGCACTGGCAAGTGGCACCAGCGTTCTTCAATCCGAACGGCATCACCCTATAGCAGTAGAGGCCCTGGTCGGTAATAAAGGAAGTCTTTGGGATGTCCGGGGGAAACATTCGGATTTGGTTGTAGCCGGAGAAAGCGTCCATGAAGCTGAGGTGCTCATGGCCCGAAGTGGCGTCGATGCTCGGAAGAGGGAACGGGTCTTTGGGACATGCCCGGTTCAGATCAGTGAAGTCGATGCATATCCTCCAGGTTCCATTTGACTTCTTTACCATGACTACATTGGAAAGCCATTACGGGTAGTTAACCTCCTGTATGAACCGAGCCTTTAGAAGCTTGTCTACCTTTTCTTTGATGGCTTGCTGTCGCTCGGGAGTGAACTTGCGCCTCTTCTGTTAGACCGGTTTGGACCCCGGTTCAACGCTGAGGTGGTGGACCAAAAGCTCCTCGGAGATTCCCGGCATGTCGGCGGCGGACCAGGCAAAAAGGTCGCGGTTCCTTCGAATGCACTGCACTATGTCGGAGTATAGGGCAGACAGGAGGGTCTTGCTAATGAAGAACTTTCGGCTCGGATCCTCCTCCGAGAAGAGCACCTCCTCCAATTCGTCCACCGGCTCGGACATTGGTCGAACGCACTCCTGGGGGATCTTTAAAGTTTCAAGGGAGAGGACTGGACCCCCAGTGGAAGTCATGTAGCACTTCCGGGCCATCTCTTGACTGCCCTTGACCTCCCCCACTCCTGCCCGGGTGGGAAATTTCATCTTGAGGTGGTATGCCGAAGGAATGGCTTCTAGGGCAGCTAGGCCGGGTCGGCCTAGGATGACATTGTACGCAGCTGGGACATCGACGACCATAAAGTCCATCGGCTCCGTCCGGGTGGTAGGAGTTTTGCCAGTAGTTACGTCGAGGGTGATTACCCCTTCAATAGTTACTGGCACTCCCGTGAACCCGTGGAGAGTGTAGTCGGCCGGTTTGAGACGGTCCCGGGATAGCTGAAGACCTCAGAAGGCTGAGAGGAAGAGGATGTTCACGGAGCTTCCGTTGTCTACCAGGATCCTCTGTACTTTGAAGTTTGTCATATGAAGGTCGATAACAAGTGCGTCACAATGGGGGGTCCTGACCCCCTCGAGATCTTCATCTAAGAACGTTACAGGGACGCCGAGGCCTTTGGGCGAGGGGTGCCGTGAACCGAATTGACCTCTCGGACGAACGCCTTTCGAGAGGAGTTGGAAGAGTCTCCCATGGGGCCTCCATGGATAAGATGCAGAATGCGCTCTTCCTCGAAATCAGGGGTTCCATCACGTCGCTCGGAACACTTGTTAGCCCCCCGAGGTGGAGGAGTGGAGCGATCGGTTCGATCATTTGTTCTCACAAATTTGGCCAACTGCCCCATCGGGATGAGGGCCTCTATCTCGTTCTTCAGTGCCCGACAGTCGTTGGTGTCGTGGCCATGATCCCGGTGGTAGCGGCACCACTTCTCCTTGTTCCTCTTCTTGGATGGGGTGTTCATCCTCGGAGCAGGAGGTATGACCCCTTCCTTCTCGACTTCCATTAGAATGGTGGAGACATTAGTAATGAGAGGAGTAAATTTCTCGAACCTGGAGGGAGGGCGGTGCTGACCGCTGTTATCCTTCTGATGCTTCTTGGCCCTTCCTCTTCAGTTGTCTTTCATTTTGTCCCGGAGGTAGATCCTCCAAATCCCAGGAGATATTCGGCTTCCTCAGCCCGAATATACTTCTCGCACCTAAGAAGGATCGGCAAAGTTATGCGGGGGCTTTTTTGCAAGGGACGAGCGAAGGTTAGAATTGAGGACGTTGGATTGGAATGCGACGGTCGCAACTGATTGGTCGAGGGAGGCAATCGATCTGACCTCTGCAGTGAACCTCCTCACATAGTCCCTCAACTTTTCTCCCCTCTCCTGACGGAGGTGGAGTAACGGGATGCTGGTCTTCTCTGTGCGTCTGCTACTCACGAAGTGAGTGATGAAGAGGGTTTCGAATTGTTCGAAGGAGAAAATGGAAGACGGGGCGAGGCGGGAGTACCATTCCCGAGCCGAGCCCTTAAGAGTGGCGGGGAAGGTTTTGCAAAGCAAGGCATCGGAAGCTTGGTGGATAAGCATGAGGGTTTTGAAGCTCTCGATGTGGTCAACGGGATCCGACTCCCCCAAGTAAGTTTCAAACTGCGGAGGCTTGAAACCCCTTGGGATAGGAGCCTCCATGATGGTCCGGGAGAAGGGAGGTCTGCTAGGGCGAACGGTCCTTCCCCTTGACTCTTCCTCCTTGTCCATTCGGCCGATGCGCCTCTCCATCTCGTGGAGACGGCAGTAGAGAGCATCGTCCCTCCGGTGATAGTCAAATGAGCCTCTGGACTCGTCTTCATAGGAAGGGGAGCGGGGACTACGGCGACGGTAGCCCTGGGAGCGGCGAGGACTGGGATTATGTTGTTGGTGACTAGGAGCTGGAGGAGGGGTTACGGACCGATGGCGAGGACTTGGGACCCGTGGGGGTGCAGGAACCCTTTGGGCAGTATTGTTGTTGGGCCGGAGGTTGAGAGCTTGCAACACCGTTGCTTGAAATTGCTGGAACTTGGCACGAGTGATGGGTGCCTCATCGTTCCTCGGATGTTGCCGACTGGTAAGGGAATGGGGTCTTCTCCTGTGATGCTCGGGGGTCTTTCCGCCCCCTTTGGGTAGGGGACCTTCTGTAGTCTCGGTGGTGAGGAGATCACTCATCCGGACGTTGTTGGTGGGAGGTTCCCTCTCGGGCCGGCTTTTCATCCAGACGGTGGCGAAGATCCTTATCCTTCTGCCGATTGAGGATGGTGTTGCGAAGGTCGGAAGCTCGGGGCTTATGGGAGGCCATAGAATTCGAAGAGGCATTGCGGATGGAGACGTGGTCCTGATAGAGAAGTTGTTTCTGCGGGTCGACTCGGGAGCCCCCCGCACCGGCATTCTGGGGACCGGTTTGACTGTGAGGGGTTGATGATTTTGAGGAAGAGGTTGGTTCTGCTGAAGGGCATGATTAGGCTGAGGGGCAGGTCCCGTCGGCAGAACGGTTTGTTGGAGAATCTCTTGTTGTGTTGGAGGAGGGGTAGGTCCACGGTTGGACCCTCTGGATCTGAGTTTCCTTGGAGGCATGGCGGGAGAAGATCTGACCAACGGGAAGAGAGAAGGCTGCTATTCGTGGTGGTTCCCACAGATGGCACCAATCTGTTGTCGCTGAATCTGGTGTGGGGGCAAACAGATAGTATTTGTGGATTCTTGGGAAAAACCTGAATAGCAGACCTGAATCTGTTCCGCCGGGATTTGACCGCTGACTCCCGCCGTTCACCTGAAAAAAGTGCGAGACACCAGGATGGATCCCGGCGACGCACCCTCCGACACTCTTGTCAGTAATCTGAATGATTAAGAAAGAGCTTTTTATTTGAAAAGTATTGATCACCTCTTAATAGTGGTGGATAGGGGATATTTATAGTCGCCTTAGGGATCAGATTAGGAATGTAATCCCTGTGATCTGATAAGGAATAAAATTCTCGTAATCAGATAAGGAATGTGATCCCTGATTCCCGGTGAAAGGATAGATGCGAATCAGGGCCGTTGATTTGGCTGAATCAGAAACCCTAATTCTATCCTGCTGGACTGGGTTCGTTTCGGGTTGGGACTCGTACCCAGTTGAGGTGGATCCGTTCGCGGGTTATTAGATCTTTGGATAGGGGATCCAGTACCCGTCTCAGACTCGATTGTAAGTGAAATTACCGTTTTACCCCTGGGCTTCAAGATTCGTGCCCGATTTGGACGGTTCTGATTTAATCCAATTTTTAGCCATATCAAGACTCTCAACCCCCCCCCCCAGTCAAGAGGAGACAACTTCCGGGAACAAACGAAAGAATACAAAAGAAGAAAGGTCTCAGAAATTCCAGAGGGACGAAAATGGCCAACGCTGTCTAGCTCCTTATTTTGAGAAGTTCACCCCTTTCAATACTGGTATATCAGTAGTTCTTATAGAGGTGGACAAGGAAGGACTACTCTGCGGTCCCCTAGAATGAATACCCCTGGTAAGAAAAGGAACATGGATAAGTGGTGCCGCTTTCATAGGGACCACGACCACGACACATACGATTGTCTGGCTTTCAAGGAGGAGATCGAAGAACTAATACAGTGGGGACACCTGGCCAAGTTCGTCAGAAATGACGGGGCCGATCCTCCACCCCGAGGAGCTAACAAGCGAACCGAGAGGCCCGCCGAGTTCCAAGACTCTGAACCTGGGGCCATCCTCCACCTTATCCATGGAGATCCAATGAGGGGAGAATCTAACTCCTCCCGAAAGGCCTTCACCCTATTGTAGAAGTAGGTTTTCAGTTTTCAATAAGGCCGATGCTTGTAACACGGCCAAAAGCATGTAATAATGGCTCGCCCCATTGAAGCGGCTACTTAGTTTGTTTCAATAAAACTTAGCTTTTTTTATTGAAAATTATTGTATTTGCCTCATTTCTATCTCTCTGAGTCACATCTACGACTTGTTAAACGGTAAGTTCGGAGTCCAGCTTGTTCTATAGGGCAGCTCCCACAACTTACTTTGCTCAAAAGACGGGTTTGGAGTCCAACACTTGGTTCGACACCGCTTTAGCTGCTTGCAAACAAGCAAGCGGAGCAGCTCACCATTCGGAATTGCTCCCACAACTAGTTGAAACCCCCAAACAATAAGTTTGGAGTCCAACACTTGGTTCGACGCCACTTTAGCTCCTTGCAAACAAGCAAGTGCGGAGCAGCTCACCATTCGGAATTGCTCCTACAACTCGTTGATAACTCCATAACAACTAGTTCAAAGTTCATAATCATGGTTCAAAATTGTCCTCACAGCTTGCAAATATGCTGTTTCGGGGCCTAAAATGAACATTCATACTACTCCCACTACTGGTTAAACAAGCAAGTTCGGAGCTCAACTCTTCCCTAGAGTTCTCCTCAAACTTGTCTCCTAAGCGGCCCTCTCCTAGAGAATGGTGATGCTCTTCGCTCCGCTCACCTCCCGAGCGGCCTTCTTGTCAACGAATTCAGAGCTCAACTCTTCCCTAGAGTTGCTCCTCAAAATTGTCTCCCAAACGGCTCTCTCCTCGAGCCCGGTGAAGCTATTCGATCTGCTCACCTCCCGAGCGGCCTTCTTCTCAACGAGTTCGGAGCTCAACTCTCCCCTAGAGTTTCTCCCCAAACAAGTCTACCAAACGGCTCTCCTAGAGCCTGGTAATGCTCCTTGCTGCGCTCGCTTCCCGAGCGAACTTCTTCTCAACGAGTTCGGAGCTCAACTCTCTCCTAGAGTTGCTTCTTAAACTCGTCTCCCGAATGGCTCTCTCCTAGAGCCCGGTGAAGCTCTTTGCTCCGCTCGCCTCCCGAGCGGCCTTCCTCTCAACGAGTTCGGAGCTCAACTGTCCCCTAGGATTGCTCCTTAAACTCGTCTCCCAAATAGCTCTCCTAAAGTCTAGTGAAGCTCTTCGCTCCGCTCGCCTCCTGAGCTGTAATACCCCGATTTTTATTTATGAAAATTATTATTTTTTGCACGTATTGTGCACGTGCAATTTTTGTAGTATAAAATCTTATAATTATTTTCATTAGACAATGAGTATATATATATATATATATATATATATATATATATATATATATATGCGTATGTGTTCTCTAATTGTTTTTATTAAGGCCCATTTTCTTCAAATAAACATAAGTCCTTTTATAGCCCAAATCTAATTTATTTTGTAAACTAAATTTGGCCCATTAAATAAAGGCCCATGAATTTATTTTCCCTTTTAATTACAACTTGTAATGTAGACTATTTTTATAGATCATTTTTGTAAAAAAAATAAAATGTACAACTTTTTATATGGGGAACTAGTAAATGCACGTGCATTGCACGTACACGTGCATGGGGCACTTATGTGGCCAGTTTTGAATGGGAGGGAAAGGGAAAAAGAGAAGTGGAGTTGTGGGTGGTAGTTGTTTGGATCATGGTTGGTTACTACAACTTCCCCTTAAATCCTAGCCTTTTATCCTTAACCCCTAGATTGATCCTAGCCCTTCATTTGCTCCAAAATTTAGTATAAATACCCCCCTCCCCCCCCCCCCCCCCCCCTAGCCTAGTTATTCTTGCACCCTTCATTTCTCCAAAAACCTATAGTAGAGAATACAATTGTTAGTAGTAATTTATTAGTAGTGAGAATAAAAGATTGAGAGATTGAGAGTGTTGGTGTGTGCTTGCAACAAGGAAGGCCGGCATCATCTATTGGAGCTCGGATTGCACCTTTGAAGGCTCGGTTTTGCACATCAAGGAGGAGGAGGAACACTCTTTTGGCAAGCTCGCGAAGGACTCTTTTGTTTAGGAGGTGTTGCAAAATCTTTTCTCTCCAAATAAGGTGGGTTGTTTTTCCATATTTCTAATTAGATATCATGTTAGTGTTGATTGAGATAATAATGCATGAAAGAAACTAATAAGAGTATACTTAATTGGAAAAAGGACTTGTTAATTTATTAAATTGATGCTTGATAGATTGCATGTTATCTTGTTATAAATCTTAAGTTGTATGTGAATTGTTTTGTAGCTATGAAATGTATGAATTAGAATTGTTGTTAACATAAAAAATAAGTACAAAATGCTAGTAGGAGAAATTGTTGCTTTATGTGCTTAAATAGAATTAAGATATGTTTTTGGATTTATAAAAGAAGGATAAACAGGAAATCAATGTAGGAAATATTAATACTAAGTCGTGTAAGAAATGTCAAAATGATATATGGAAATAGTAGTATGCGATCACAATTAATTGTATGAGAAATAGTTTAATTACTGGAAAAATTATTTTAAATTACTGGAGTGTCACATTATGTTTAAATAAACATTCTGGAGATTTACAGGAATTTTAGTAAAAGCAAAACTAAGATAAGAGCTTTTGAACATCGAAATGTTCTAATTGAACAGAGAGGTGAATTAAATAAAATACGAGTTCTAGTCAAGACAACTTGAGCCTATAGCTCAAGTGGTCGGTGAACTCTTTAGCGCTACAGTAGTGCAGGTGTGTTGGGTTGAGGTCACTGGTTCGATACTTGAGACCACCATTCTTTTATGTGCGTTTAAAATTAAATCAGTTTTCTGACCGAGAGTATTTAACTCCCTGACCTCTATTTATATCGATGAGCACAAGCAGCCGAGTGGCTAGTGCGTGCGGCTGTGTTCTCTTGGGTCGTGGGTTCGATTCCTGAGATGGCCAGAATATATTTTTTTTGACGAAAAGTGATTTTTTTGGGTTTCTTGATGTGTAAAAATTCCGAAAAAAATACTATTATTATTTTTAAATCATGTGTGACTTATGAAAAATTATTGGGAATTATTAGAATGAAATAAAGTGTATTTTTGAAAATAAAAGTGTAATTGGAACTATAGTTTTACACTCGTATATTTCGTAAAAATGTGTTTTTAAGAAGAAATTGAGATAAGTATTATGAAAGAAAAATTTGAAAGAAAGAAAGTATTTGTTGTGAAGTTTGTATGAGTTATTCTTATCAAAGAATAATGTGACAATAGTGAGTGGTGAATATTTCACTTTGACTAGATATTTTGTGATATGATTTCTAATGTGGAAATAAATGTTGGTTATGAAATACATGATGTATAATTGAACTCCATGTATGATTATTGACTCATGAAAAATTTAGAAATCATGTGATTGGAAAAGAGAAATGTTATTGAGTATGACAACTCAAATATGTGAATTTGTGAATTGAAAATGAAAATTAGGTTGTAGCCAAAACTCACACCGGCAAGTGAAAAGTGATGAAATATGATTATTGAAATTGAAAAGACCAAGTTTGGGTCATTGTAAAATAAAAGAAATAAGACCGGTAATAGTGAGAGGGCTAACTCTAAGAGATTAATTTTGTTCATGATTTGACTAAGAATTAGTACATAGTGAAGAGGTGATGAAAGTGAGAGAAAAACACAAGTATGGGGGCCTCGAGTCTACGATGTGGGTGTGATTCACAGTTTGTCTTCACGATGCGTCGTGACATGACGTGGGCACTACTCCGGAATTATCGGGATCTTGGCAACGCTTGTGGGGTGTTTGGTGACTGCGAGAGGATCGTGTGCCATGAAGGAGGCTGAATTGTCCAGAGATAGTCTTCACGATGCGTCATGACATGACGTGGGATTCCCCTCTAGTTTTTCTCTACATGAGCTCGTACTCATAGGACATCTAGGATACTTACCGTAGTTACAGTAGTAGATTAAGTCATGACGTGGGATTGAACCCTACAAGATGAAGAACGATTAAGAGGCTTGCCCTCGGACCTATGTAGTATGGGATGCATACAATCCGAACAAGTGCGCATTAGTGTCATGTAATATTAATAATTGCATTAAGGACTAAGTGCACAATCACAACACGACATCAATAGGGTATTCCCTTTAGTTTGATATGTGACAAGTTTGTGTTTGTTAAATATGGAAAATCAGTTATACTGTTTCCGGCATAGAGAGGATGGCCATGTATAATGTTTGTCGGTTGAATAAACTGATGTACCCACAGTTTTGTATGCAGGGTAAATGACATGATAAAGATTAAAGGAGAAATGATGCTTAGCGATTATTCAAATGTGGATGTACCTTTATATAAATGTTGTAAATTTGCTTCCGCTGTAAAATGTAAAGTATAAAGATTTCTTGTAACTCTGATGTAAAGTGAAAAGTTCTAAATTCCTTGTACAATTGTACGAAAGAAGTGTAAAGATCCCGTGGAATCTCGAATTCAGTGTATTTTGGAATTCGGGGCGTTACATGAGCAGCCTTCTTTCAAGAGAGTTCGGAGCCTAACTCGTCTAGAGACGCTCCTTAAACTCGCCTCCAAGAACGGACCTCCCCTACAGTCATACAAATCTCTTCTCAACTTCATCAAGCCAAAGATGTTGCAGGAATATTTTGACCATGAAGAATGGTGATTCTTCAACTAACCTCTGAAGAGAAATTGTAGATCTTTGAATCATCTTCAAAACGAGGGGTCACACGCCCCAATCTGACCTCCGTAGCACCGAAAAAGTTGTTACAATGCAACTACGCAAAGCTAACTGAGGGGCTGACTAAGTCAACACAATTGGGTCAAAATCTCCACGTGTCGCCTTCTCGAAGTCTCTCTAGACCGCGGTAGCTCACGCCGAGCATTCTTGTCACCGACGTCGAAATAAGAGAAAACAGCCTTGACAGGTCAACGATCAAAATTCTCCTCGTATCGCTATCTCGACCTCAGCAGCGCTCCCCGAGCGTTCTTGTCATCGACTTCGAAATGAGAAAAAAACTCTGCCTCCCAATGCGCGCTCGATCGTGATCAATGGTCATGATTGAAACAAAAAAAGAGTCAATGGTGAACGTTGATCGAGTCAAAGGTCAACCATTGGCTGCCACGTGTCAAGCCGCCCAACCGAGCATTCTTGCCACCGAACTGAAAAATGGAGAAAAAATTGGTCTCAAGATTCGTGCTTGATCGCGATCAACGGATCAGATTTGCAAAAAAAATAATTAAGGGTTACCGGGTCGGGTTTAGACCCATTATAGGCCCAAACCTGCAACCCCCTTCGTCTTCCTCTACTTTTTCTCCTCCTTTGAAGTTGAGTGCCAAAAAAAAAAGCCATCGTCAACCTCCAACTCACTATTGAAAAACCTAACTTCGCCAACTCATCACCCACGCCATCGAGCTCCCCTCCTTCACGAGCTCCACCACTGAACCGCTGAGCTCCTTGCCGAGTTCAACACCTCTGTCACCTTCACCGAGCTCTATCACCACGGCTCCGTCGAGCACCCTCCTTCGCCAACCTCGCCGAATACCTCCATCAAAGACCTCCGTCGAGCTCGAGCTTCTTTTCTCCTCTCCACTGAGTCGAGCTCCTTCAACTCCAAGCTCCGACGAGCTCGAGCTTCTTTCCCCCCTCACTGAGCTCCAACACCTCCCACGTCTACCTCACCCTGTCGAGCTCCCCTCCTCGCCAAACCCATCGATGTCGAGCTCCTCCACAATCGAGCTCCCCTCCTTTACGAGCTCCACCACCACCTCGACGAGCTCTCATCACCGAGCTCAACCATCACCTTGGTCGAACTCGAGTGGCAACCGAGATCCCCTCGCCAGGCTCCCCCCTCGCCGATGCCGAGCCAACATGTCAAAGTCGCCTGCTACACGGGCGCTCGGAGAAGAAGGAAGAAGTCGGAGGAAGAAGGAGAGAAGGAAAAAAAAGGGTTCGGCATTGACTCGGTCAACACAGCCGAGCGTTGCTGTCACCGGAGCTGAAATGGGAAGAAAATACTCCGCGCCAAGATTCGCGCTTGATCTTGATCAAATGCCCACGATTGCGCTACATCACCAGGTAAATATTTATTTATTTATTTACATTGAAATTTAAAAAATCCGAAAAAATTAATTAAAAATCAAAATAAATAAATAAAAATTCTAAAAATAATTATTAATATAGAAAAATAATTTAAAAATTCTGAAAATATAAATTTTAAATTAGAATAATTAATTAAAATTTTCTAAAATTAAATATTTAAATTTAGAAATTGAATAAGAAAATTTAAAAAAATGATTAGAAAATGGAAAAAATTCAGAAAAATATGGAAAAATCGCTAATAAATCTGAAAATTCTAAAAATAGCATTTAACAAGCCTAGAATAACACCGTTACACCTCGAGCAAGATCTAGACTCCCCCGAGAACTCTGATAAAATTCTATAAGCCATTAAAAACGGGCGAACTACTCCTCAAAGGCTGTAAAACTTGCGTTTGGTTAGTTGTTTTGAAAACAGTTTTCTGAAAACAGTTTTCTGAAAAGAGTTTTCTGAAAACTGTTTTCTGAAAATGAGAGTGTAAAAGCTGTTTGGTAATAATTTTTTTTGAAAACAGTTTTTTGAAAATGAGAGTATAAAATGCATTTGGTAAACCAAAAAATCTGAAGTTTTCATAAAAATAGTTATTGGATAATGAGCTTATAAAAGACGTTTGGGTATAAAATTAAATTCTCAAATTAATAGAAATACAGTTTTTCTGACAATGAGATTATAAAAGGCGTATATTTAATCAATTTGCATTAGTTTTCTTCTAAAATTTTTTTTTCCTGCAGTTACAGAGCAAAGTTCTACAAGTATACGAACAAGAAGCCTGAGAAAGAGCGAATCAAGCAAATCTTATCAATATGCGGAGTTGTATTAATGTGAAATACCTTAAGCTTGTTCATATGAACTGATATACGACTATGCTTTTTCCAATGAAGATGTTGTATTCGTATTGTATTAAGAAAATTCCATAAACTGATATGCGATATGCAAAAGAGCAATATGAAAAATCATTTGAATATAATATAATGAAAATTCTTTGATCGCATCTATTGTTTTGTAACTCATTACACTTGCTTCAATCTCAAGTCACATAATAAGAATAAAGTTGAAATACATTATTTTACATTGCAACTCTCTGTTTGTTAAGTTCCAATACATTATATTATATGTACTTGAAACTTGGATTCCCAAAATGAGCTGAATTACATTGATGCACCATACATTGGATTGTGCTTGTTTTTATGCGGCTTTTGTAGTATCTTTCGCTTCAATTTTTTTCAATTTTCTTCTTTGTTTCTCCCTATTACTGGCAAGCTATGCTCGAGCTTATTTGAATTGTCTAATTGTCGGCCCTTACACCAATTGTAATCTGCAAATTTTGATAGGAACAAAATTAGCGGTTAATAAATGAATTTGAAACTTCATCCTTTAATCCCTTATAAAGCATCAGAAGCCATCAGAATCCATCAGAACATCAGTAGCCATGAGCAGCAACAGAACCCATCACAGGAAGGAAATTGTACACAGTATGGAAATTTGTTAAAGAAAGAAATCAATAGTTGAGTTATACAGGATCAGAAGCCATCATCTACAAATTCATCAGAGGCACATGAACAAAAGTTATTACAAATCCTTGTGTTGACATACTGATTTTGCCCAAAGCATGAGTAGACATCACAAGCATCCCATGCCAGTCCCAAATTTATCAGAAGCCTTAACAGTTACCCCCCATATCAACAAGAAGTAATTTTCAGAGTGTATAAAACATACAAGGATTCACAAGCCATCAGAAGCATCAAAAGCCATGAGCAGCATCAGAACCCAAAAAGGTTCTTTCATTGAAAATGATTCAGAATCAAAAGCCATGAGCAGCAACAGAAATTTTTCTTGTAAAGGATTCAAAATCACAAGCATCTGAAGGATTCAGCCTGACACGCATTATATAATGCACATCAGAAATTATTGCATAAAGTGTGTGTCACTCCAAAGGAGCCAGGTACATAAAAAATTCTTATAAATAAGATTAAAAAACCCAATTAAGAAGTGTAGGATATAAATACACAATTGCGCAACAGTGTCACAGTTGTAGAAAAGATGTTCAGCTGCTATTTCTGATACCAATCTTCATCCTGGTAAGGATTGAATCATATTGTTCAAAAATTAATCACGAAACGAAATACTAGGAAATAATTAATGGGATTCAATTAGTCGTAGGCTCAGAACACTTATGTATAGAAAAAATGTTTCAATAAAACATGAAGATTAGTCTAGGGCTGCATTTGAATGCCATGCCAACTAGTTCTAATCATGCATTTTAATGCATTTGAATGCCATGCCAATATTTAAAATGATCAATGTGGCTATGATGACTTTTATTCCCTTATAAACCATCAGATGCTTTCATTACCCATCACGAGCATCATAAGCTTTGATTATCCATCAAAAAAAAATTGGTTAATAAAATATAGATGATTTAGACACGAAAAATATATTGGCATGGATGAAATTAGTAATATAAGCTTTGATTAGTCCATTTCATCATTGCCTAGACTAATAGAGGTAAAAGAGTAAGGGTGATTTAAAAGAATTAAATGAAGCACTTCCTGTTAGATGGAGACTGACAACAAAAATATGACAAGAAGCACTTCCACCGAAACTGCATGCATCAGAAGCATCAGAAGCATTACAACATCAGAAGCCATCACAGCATCAGAAGCATCACAGCATCAGAAATCAACAGAATCCATCAGAAACATCAGAAGCCATGAGCAACATCAGAAGCCATCACAGCAAGAAAATTGTACATAGTATGGAAAATTTATAGGATCATAAAGCCATCATCTTGAGATTCATCCGAGACACATGTGCAAATTTTATTAGAATGATTTTGCCCAAACATGAGAAGCCAACACAAGCATCAGAAGGCTTCACAGCCTTCACAGTTATAACATACTAACAAGAGGGTTATTTTGAAAGTGAAATTCATACCACAATCCCTTATAAAGGAAGAAGTCATGACAATCTAACAGAAGCCATCAGAAGCCATGAGCAGCAACAATACCCATCATAGGAAGGTACATGAGCAGCAGCAAAACCCATCAGAAGCCATGATAGTTATAAGGGATGTAACAAGAAATTAATTTTGAAAGTGAAACTGAAACCTTCAAACAAATGTAAAGCAAGATGAAGCCATGAAAAAAAAACCCCCAAAGATTCAGAAGCCATGAGCAGCATCAGAAGCCATCACAGCAAGGAAATTAGACATAGTATGGAAAATTTATAGGATCATAAAGCCATCATCTTGAGATTCATCTGAGGCACATGTGCAAATCTTATTAGAATGATTTTGCCCAAACATGAGAAGCCAACACAAGCATCATAAGCCTTCATAGCCTTCACAGTTATAACATACTAACAAGAAGGTTATTTTGAAAGTGAAATTCATACCATAATCCCTTATAAAGGAAGAAGAAGCCATCACAATCCATCAGAAGCCATCAGAAGCAATGAGCAGCAGCAATACCCATCACAGGAAGGTACATGAGCAGCAGCAAAACCCATCAGAATCCATGATAGTTATAAGGGATGTAACAAGAAATTAATTATACCTGTGAAACTGAAACCTTCAAACAAATGTAAAGAAAGCTAAAGCTAGGGAAAAAAAACCCCAAAATCTTTTTGGTTTGGGTGTTTTTTCAACAGGGTTTTCACAAAACTCCTCCATTCAGAATCATTTCCCTTTAAACTCTCTTCTCTCTCTACACAAGCACTTTACTCCCACTTTATTTCCATCTCTCCTTTACTTCCTTCACTTGCTTCCTCCCTTGACCTGCTAGAAGAAGCCATCACAATCCATGAGTAGCAACAGTACCCATCATAGGAAGGTAATGCAATGAGATCTTTTAAATATGAAGAAATCAATAGTCTTGTTAAGTAGGATCAGAAGCCATCGTCTCCAGATTCATCAGATACACATAAACCAAAATTTAGTACATATTTGTGTTTTGTTACTACCATCTAGCATGTTTGTAGTTACTAGTTCATAAAAATTTTCAATACTCCAAAGGTTATATAGGATCAGAATATATCATCATCATCTCCACAATTGTGAAATACTACCAACCAAACACAAAATAGTACATGTGACTGAGATGAATCTAGAGATGATGGCTTCTGATGCTATTTAATTAAACCATTGATTTCTTCCCCTGTAGAATTTCCATACTGTGTACAATTAGTTCATGTGATGGGTTCTGCTGCTGGTCATGGCTTGTGATGTCTACTGATGGATTCTGATGGCTTCTTCCTGCAGGTGGTGGGAGGAAGCAGGTGAAAATTTAAATACTTTAAACCCAATGTAGATGTGAAGAATATCAAAACCCTATTGTGACTGTATCACAGTTGCAACAAGGAGGTTCACTGCTGCTTCATACCACTCTTCATCCTGCTATGGGATAAAACAATTTCGTAATAACCAATTAATGAAATCATTTGCATATAACAAAGCAATGTCAATATTTTAAAGGATTTAATTAGTCGTAGGCTCAGAACACATTTTTTTAGAACAATTGTTCTAATAAATCATAAAGATTAGTCTAGGGCTGCATTTTTTAAAATGCCATGCCAACTATTACTAATCATGTGTCCACCCCCTCCGTCACCCATAGTTGAATTCATCAATCATTTGGTCAGTACAATAGGAAAAGTCCACATAGAAGTGCTGTGTGTTTACGTTAACCTAAAAGAAACTGGATCAGAAGCTACCAAATCCATCATATCCAGATTGATCAGAGGCACATGATGATAGATGGGGGTGGACACACCCCCTTCTGGTTAATAGTGTATTTCATCATTGCCTAGAACGACATAAATTAAAATTACTTTGGGGTGAAATTTAAATGAGATGCACTTCATGTTATGAAATAACTCCATTCATTCTTCTAAAGCATCATAGGTAACAACAATGCATCCAAGTGCACTGGCTGAGCCACATGTGCCTGTTAAAATGTTGCAAACAAAACCCATCCAAACACACATTCTAATCCAAGTGCACTGCATGCATCCAAGTGCACTACATTAGCATCCAAGTACAACCTGCAAACACATCAGTAGACCATGGAAACAATACATCAAAACCCGTTACATATCCCACAATCAGTATGGAAATAAATCGACGAACTTCCCAAAAGTTGAGAAGATGCATTATAAACAACAATCTGACTATCATGATAAGATGAAAACTATATAGATTTGGAGAAAGTAAACTATAACTTAGTATTAAACCTTTACCAAAGTGCACTACCTTATAAAGCATCAAAGGCCATCATTAACCATCACAACCTTCAGAAGGCATCAGAAGCTTCAGTATTCATTAAGAACCATGTGAAGCCAACACAGGATCCCCAAAATTTGGGCAGCCATTTCCTTCTTTCACCCTTAATCCCACCCAAAAAAACTTCTCCAGGTTTGAGCCGCAAAAAAAAATGCTTCAGGTACCATACAAAATTATGTTTGGATAGCTTTTTTATAACTTTTTTTCAATTTCTACAACCAAAAAAGCGTTTGGTTTACCCTCTTCTCAAAGCAATTTTTTGCTTCACTTTTTCGAAAAAATCCAAAGCAGTCATTTCTTAATGCATATCAGATATTTGATTTTGTATGTATGCATCCAACTGAGCCAAATATCGTTTAAATGATTGAATTAGTCGTAGGCTCAGAACACATTTGTATAAAACATTTGTTCAAATAAAGCATCAAGCTTAGTATAGGGCTACATTATTATGCCATGCCAACTATATCTAATCAAGTGTCCACCCCCTCCGCCACCCATAGTTAAATTCGAAAAGCTTACACTCAGCTTAGCATGAATAGTCCATATAATAACCTATCTGACTTCACATAAAGCTTAATAGAAACCAAAAATCATCCTCAAGTTTGTTCATTTCCATGGATATTCACTGCAGCTGTTCATTTCCTAATCACTAGTAAACAACAAAACCAGGCAGAAGGGAGGGACACACATGCCTCTAAAAATTATATGTGAATTTCATCATTGCCTAGACAGACATAAAGTAAATAGGCTTTGTTGCGAATTTAAATTTTAAACATGCACTTAAAATCATCATCATAACCATCATACTTAAATCAACTTTAGATGCGGTTATCAAATAGATAAAAAACAAAAGGAACAAATGCACTTATAACCATATATTGGAATAGCACAATGAAGCCATGAACCACTACATTGGGCTAAAACATTACATTAATGCCTTGCATTCCATATTGCCATAGCAATTTGATCTCTTTACTATTCATGCGATTCAATTGGAAAAATGACAAATCCAACCCTTGAGATGTGGATGCATTATCTTCATTGTGTAGATGATTAATTAACTGTTCATCTTCTAAATTCGAAAAGGATGTATCTTCCGCTGAATATCTACTTATAAAATTATGAACTGCACAACATGCAGGTACCATTAGAACTTGTCTTGTGAACATGTAGTTTGTCATATACTTGAAGATGGAAAACCTTTTTTTGAATACACCAAAGGTTCTTTCAATGACATTTCGTAGCCCTGCATGCATTTTGTTGAAATATTGCCTATGTTGGGTTGGTACATGATTAGGCCCTTGGAAGTCTTGCGAGTGATATGGCTCCCCGCGGTAGGGAGCTAAAAAATCGGGCATGTTCGTGTAACCACAATCTACTAAGTAATATTTATCATTGGGAGGGATTTGCAACAGTCCTTGTGTTAATGCACTTTGTATTACCCGGGAGTCGTTAGCACTTCCTTCCCATCCTGTAACACCCAGCAAAATTGGAAATTACAATTTTGCCCTCGTGTATTATGCACGTGTATTTTGTAACGTGTTTTCATCCCGTATTTTGATTATCGACTATTTATTTATTTTCAATATTGATTTTTCCCTAATTTGAATCAACAAAAATATAATATTTCGATATTTGTATTCTACGTGCTTTTTACGTGTTTTGATGTACGTGTTTCCACCACTACGTACAATATTTTCTATATGTTTAAATTATTTATTTTTATGTATTTAAATCTATTTTATAAAACGAAATTTATTTTTCCCTTGTTTTGATTAAAATGCATTTTTTGATTTTCTGCACGTACAATGCACGTGTTTTCTACGTGCTGCGATTTCATCATGAAATATATATAAAATTAGTAAATATATTTTTCTTATATTATTTTCGATTATATTTAATAATTTTTCATCGATAAAGTCAATTTTCGCATTTTAATATTTTACGTGCAACGCACGTGTTTTAAGCGAACATATTTGAGTGTATTTTCTTTTTCAGAGTGTCTGTAACATCCCGTAGTTTTCAAACAGTATAATAAATATATAGATATATATATATTAGATATATATGGGGGTTTGGCTGATGGTTATATGGAAATTTAAGTGTATATGGAATTAAAGAAAGGTTGATATGGATGTTGATTTGAGATGGGCCCACGGCTTGGACACATTTCTTATTGATTTGGCTAATGGGCTGCATGTTATAATTAGTGAATAAGATGAAATGGTATTTGTGAATGAGGGCCCACCTTACAACCTTACAAATGTTATATTGTACATGTGTACACACAATTGTGACCGGTTTTCTTCCCCTAGGTGGCCAGTTACTTACTAGAGAGGAGAGGGGATTTAATTAGTTGGGGAGTTTAGGATGTGAAGAGGTGGACAAACCAAAAGGTGGGAGTTTGAGAGTTATGAAATGTGAAGAGTTGGAGAATTAATTTAGTAATTTATTAGGTGGGTAATTTTGCAAATTGAACCCTCTACAAACCCTATAAATAGCACCCTACCCCTTTTCATTTCACACACAAAAATTAGAATTAAAGCAAGAGAAAGAAAAGAAAAGAAAAGAGAAGCAAGAGAGAAAGAAAAGAGTGTAAGAAAAAGAAAGAGAGTAAGAAAGTTATTGTGCTTGGAGGTTCTCTTGCTTGGAGCTTTTGCTAGGAGGAGAAGAGGACTAGGAGTTGCTTGTAAAGCTAGGAGCAAGAAGGAGCCATTCACTTGTAGTTTTCAACCTTCAAACAATAAGGTGGGTGTCTCCTACTTTCTAATTGTAGAAATTGCATGCTAATTATTTTATATGACTAGTACGAATTGAGTGTGATATATGTAGATATATATAGAATCCATGCTAGCACAATATACAATAATCTTGTTGAAAGTTAGTGAACAAATTGTTACCATGCTAATTAAGAAGTAGAGAAATAATCATATGGGCCATGTTAGAATGTTTGCAAATTCTTGTGACAAGTATGAGCAATTATTAAAGAATATTTTTGAATGAAGAAATTACTAATTTATGCTTGATACCATGATGAGTCAAATGAAGAAAGAAAGAAGATAAATTAGATTATTACCACAAAATATGTCAACTATTGCATGTTGTTATGTAAAAATATAATTCTTCATAAAAGAATTATCCTTGATGATTAAGAGACATGTTTATCTTTATTACCAAAATTTAATTAGTTGGATGAAGTACATAAACTAGTCTTCATGAATAAAACTCCTAGAAATCAAGTTTTTGAGAAAAATACAAAATCTATATCTAGAATGAGAAGGGAAATTATTTATAAAAAAAAATAGAAATATATTTTTTTAAATGAGTTTGAAATGAGTTTTGCTACTGTTTTAAAAATTTATCTTAGTCAAGAGAAAGCTTATTTCAATATCCTAAAGTGATGGATCTTTGGATAAATGAATTTTGATAAAGAGAAACAATTTCAGAAAAGTGTGAACAAAAACATACAAATACAACTCGTAGACAGAAATTATAATTGGACTTATTGGTTAGCCAGTGAATACTATTTTATAAGAGGTCCTGGGTTCGAATCTTGATAGTTAACTTCTATTTTGCTTTACTCAATAAAAATCTGAAATCGGTACTATTGGTATAAAGTAATTTCTACCCAATTCATGACACAAGTCCTCAATGGACTTAGTGGCTAGCCTATTGGACTTTGGGCTCCGTTGTGAGTGGCCAGCAGACCTGGGTTCGATTCTTACGAAGCCCAAAATATTTTTTTTAAATAAACTTAAGAGCAGATAATAAGTAGGTCAATTTGGTAAATAGTTTCGAAAGTGGGTCAGTTTGGTAAAAACTTTCAATAGTTCCGTTTCACTGCAATTTTGATAATGAGTAGGTTAATTTGGTAAATAGTTTCAAAAGTGGGTCAGCTCGACTTTCAAAAGTGTTTCATTTGGGTAAATTTTAGTATTCATAAAACATAAATGAAGAATTTATTCTTAAAGATTGTTTTTGTGTAATTGATAAGTTTTAACGAGGATTTGAGATAGGAAGAAAAATAAATGACTACAAAAGTATTAGTAAAGAGTATGACTTTTAATTTACAAAATAATGATTTAGGATGAATTGAAATCTCTTTATTTCTAGAAATGCAATATGGTTGAGTTATGTGACTTTTGAGATCATGAAAGATTTTGTTGTGAATGAGTAAATCATGTTTAGTGCTAAAGATGAGACATTGAATCGTGTTAAAATGAGACATCGTATGAATTTGAAATTGTGAATGAATTATTATTTATTATGAATAACTAGATCATGAATAGTTTCAAGACTATGAAATGATTACTTTGTGGATAAGTGTTAAGACAAGATTTGATTATTTTTGTGAAGTGAATTGAAAGAAGAAATTATATAAGTTTAAGACATGATTACAAAAGGGTATGTGTACCCATGTTTCTCGTACATGAAAGATTATTATTAAGAATTAGTAAGACTTCGGTTACCGGTAATTTTGAAAGAAAAATTGATATGATTTTGAGATAATGCCGTCGGGCGATCTCGTATTTTGTGAATAAATCCGGTATGAGGTAAAACTGATTCTAGGGTGATAACATATTCATGTCTTGAACTAAAAATAATTAGGCACTTAAGTGAAGATGTGATAAACTTGTGCAAACGTAAATGGGTGCTTCTATATAGTCGGCGGTGGATCTCCGTGGCTATAGACCCAGTTGGTGGACTGTGGTTGCCCCATAGGAGATGGACTGTATTTTATCCGGGACTTAGGGTAGTCGACGGATGTTTACCATACTCCAAAGAATATGCATATACCGGGGCTAGAAGGGCATTTACGGGATTATCATCACGATATAATAGCCAGGGAGGCTGGGATCTATTATTATAAGCCAGGGAGGCTAGCCAGGGAGGCTGAGATCCGTATCTGTGAAATAACTCTAAAACTTGTTTTATTACTGGGTAGTCTCATGGCGAGGGATCGAACCCTGCAATGTGGAGTACGTAGGCGCTTGCCCTCGGACCTATGTAGTATGGGATGCATAGAATCCGAACAAGTGTGCATTAGTGTCATCCTAGTATAGAAATGTGTGCATTAGGCATTAAGGCATGACATACACTTATATTTAGAATAATCACTTTTGACACTTTATTTGTTCATTCAATCTTTTTGTGATTTGTTAAAGTATGAGATCGTTATACTATTCCCGGCATAGAGAGGATAGCCGTGTATAACATTTCGTCAGTTGTAAGTAACTGACGTGCCCACAGATTGATATGCAGGTAAAGGACTATTCATGGAGCTATAAAGTGGATATGCTGATGCTGTTTTATTTTAAAGATGTTGTAAATGTTTTATTGTAAATTTCATTCTTCCGCTGTGCAAAACCAAGTTGTAATTGAACAATGATGTATTGTGAATAAAAAGTTTTAAATTCCTTGTAAAATTGTACGAAGTGAAGTAAAGATCCTGTGAAATCTCGAATTTATCCTTATTTGAAATTCGGGGTGTTACAGATGGTATCAGAGCCAGGTTCACAAGTAGTACAAGTTTATAAGGAACGATAAAAAGTGACGATAAATTTGGGAACAAGACAAAAGAGTCCTTCTGTCAACCGGGTGTAAACAACCCTAAGCGACACGGTATTTAAGCGTCTTTGGACCACCGCTAGCTGGGAACCGACTCTTACGGCTAACCCAAGTAAATCAGAACTTGATAGACTAAAGATTTGTTTAGGAAGAGTAGTAAGATCATTAACTATAGTCTAGAACCCGTGACACCCTAGAGTGGACACTAGAGTGTGAGTTTCAGTCAATAGAGATTTAAATGTACGTGATTTACATTTGTGTTGCTCTATAGACTGATATTTTCTCTCTTTTTTCTGTTGGATGGCTGAAGTCGTGAATGAAGTAGTTATTGGCTTTCATTCATGATGTTCTCCTCGTATACATTAATTTGAGAGTGTATGCGAGCACATTTCCCCCTGGGTATCAGAGTGGCGCAGTGGAAGCATGGTTGGCTTGGACCGTCATTCATAATACCTTACACACTTTCCTCTCAAATTATTTTTTTGTAGATTTTTATCATGGTACTTTCTCCGTAGTCAATATTTTTCAAATAAATATTTTCTTATGGTATTAAATCATTTGAATATTTATTATTTATCTATCTTCCTTAGTCTTGATATTTTAAAATTGTTTTTCAAACTTAAAATTTCGTCTTTCATGTATTTATATCACTTCATGTTTACCCGTCTATGTCTACTATTACTTTACGTATTTTTTCAAGTTTTAAATTGCCATTTATTAAATTAATATTTCAACAATTATTTTCTTCATTTTGGATTTTTCTTATGAAATTTTCTTATGTGCTCTCATTTTATATGATCTGATTTCTATGATAATATATTATCTTATCCTATATGTTCTTAACAAGATTGAGATTTTTCTACCTATATAAATATGACCTAACATTTGTTTTATTGTCTACACTAGGTACTATTATTATTGCATACTTGTTTTGATTTTTACTATTAATCGCTACTCATTACTTTTTATAGTTTTACACATCTTTAATATAATGTATATACTCACTATTTATACGTTATCTTTTCTCAAATTTTAACTGTCTTTATACTCTTAGTTATTACTTATATTTTCCAATGATCTCTATATATATATCATATATTTCAATATTCTTATTATACATATCATTTTACCCTCATCTAATTACTACATTTATATTTTTTTTAAAGTTGCAGTTTTCTAAATACAAATATTTCTTTGGCTTGTACAAAATACAATCTTTACCTTAGCGAGTTCCGGGGACGGAACTACTCTAAGGGGGGGAGAGTGTAACACCCCGCAAAATTGGAAATTACAATTTTGCCCTCGTGTGTTATGCACGTGTACTTTGTAACGTGTTTTCATCCCGTATTTTGATTATCGACTATTTATTTATTTCCAATATTGATTTTTCCCTAATTTGAATCAACAAAAATATAATATTTCGATATTTGTATTCTACGTGCTTTTTACGTATTTTGATGTACGTGTTTCCACCACTACGTACAATATTTTCTATAGGTTTAAATTATTTATTTTTATGTATTTAAATCTATTTTATAAAACGAAAATTTATTTTCCCCTTGTTTTGATTAAAATGCATTTTTTGATTTTCTGCACGAACAATGCACGTGTTTTCTACGTGCTGTGATTTCATCATGAAATATATATAAAATTAGTAAATATATTTTTCTTATATTATTTTCGATTATATTTAATAATTTTTCATCGATAAAGTCAATTTTCGCATTTTAATATTTTACGTGCAACGCACGTGTTTTAAGCAAACATATTTGAGTGTATTTTATTTTTCAGAGTGTCTGTAACATCCCGTAGTTTTCAAACAGTATAATATATATATATATATATATATATATATATATATATATATATATATATATATATATATATATATATTAGATATATATGGGGGTTTGGCTGATGGTTATATGGAAATTTAAGTGTATATGGAATTAAAGAAAGGTTGATATGGATGTTGATTTGAGATGGGCCCACGGCTTGGACACATTTCTTATTGATTTGGCTAATGGGCTGCATGTTATAATTAGTGAATAAGATGAAATGGTATTTGTGAATGAGGGCCCACCTTACAACCTTACAAATGTTATATTGTACATGTGTACACACAATTGTGACCGGTTTTCTTCCCCTAGGTGGCCGGTTACTTACTAGAGAGGAGAGGGGATTTAATTAGTTGGGGAGTTTAGGATGTGAAGAGGTGGACAAACCAAAAGGTGGGAGTTTGAGAGTTATGAAATGTGAAGAGTTGGAGAATTAATTTAGTAATTTATTAGGTGGGTAATTTTGCAAATTGAACCCTCTACAAACCCTATAAATAGCACCCTACCCCTTTTCATTTCACACACAAAAATTAGAATTAAAGCAAGAGAAAGAAAAGAAAAGAAAAGAGAAGCAAGAGAGAAAGAAAAGAGTGTAAGAAAAAGAAAGAGAGTAAGAAAGTTATTGTGCTTGGAGGTTCTCTTGCTTGGAGCTTTTGCTAGGAGGAGAAGAGGACTAGGAGTTGCTTGTAAAGCTAGGAGCAAGAAGGAGCCATTCACTTGTAGTTTTCAACCTTCAAACAATAAGGTGGGTGTCTCCTACTTTCTAATTGTAGAAATTGCATGCTAATTATTTTATATGACTAGTACGAATTGAGTGTGATATATGTAGATATATATAGAATCCATGCTAGCACAATATACAATAATCTTGTTGAAAGTTAGTGAACAAATTGTTACCATGCTAATTAAGAAGTAGAGAAATAATCATATGGGCCATGTTAGAATGTTTGCAAATTCTTGTGACAAGTATGAGCAATTATTAAAGAATATTTTTGAATGAAGAAATTACTAATTTATGCTTGATACCATGATGAGTCAAATGAAGAAAGAAAGAAGATAAATTAGATTATTACCACAAAATATGTCAACTATTGCATGTTGTTATGTAAAAATATAATTCTTCATAAAAGAATTATCCTTGATGATTAAGAGACATGTTTATCTTTATTACCAAAATTTAATTAGTTGGATGAAGTACATAAACTAGTCTTCATGAATAAAACTCCTAGAAATCAAGTTTTTGAGAAAAATGCAAAATCTATATCTAGAATGAGAAGGGAAATTATTTATAAAAAAAAATAGAAATATATTTTTTTAAATGAGTTTGAAATGAGTTTTGCTACTGTTTTTAAAATTTATCTTAGTCAAGAGAAAGCTTATTTCAATATCCTAAAGTGATGGATCTTTGGATAAATGAATTTTGATAAAGAGAAACAATTTCAGAAAAGTGTGAACAAAAACATACAAATACAACTCTTAGACAGAAATTATAATTGGACTTATTGGTTAGCCAGTGAATACTATTTTATAAGAGGTCCTGGGTTCGAATCTTGATAGTTAACTTCTATTTTGCTTTACTCAATAAAAATCTGAAATCGGTACTATTGGTATAAAGTAATTTCTACCCAATTCATGACACAAGTCCTCAATGGACTTAGTGGCTAGCCTATTGGACTTTGGGCTCCGTTGTGAGTGGCCAGCAGACCTGGGTTCGATTCTTACGAAGCCCAAAACATTTTTTTTAAATAAACTTAAGAGCAGATAATAAGTAGGTCAATTTGGTAAATAGTTTCGAAAGTGGGTCAGTTTGGTAAAAACTTTCAATAGTTCCGTTTCACTGCAATTTTGATAATGAGTAGGTCAATTTGGTAAATAGTTTCGAAAGTGGGTCAGCTCGACTTTCAAAAGTGTTTCATTTGGGTAAATTTTAGTATTCATAAAACATAAATGAAGAATTTATTCTTAAAGATTGTTTTTGTGTAATTGATAAGTTTTAACGAGGATTTGAGATAGGAAGAAAAATAAATGACTACAAAAGTATTAGTAAAGAGCATGACTTTTAATTTACAAAATAATGATTTAGGATGAATTGAAATCTCTTTATTTCTAGAAATGCAATATGGTTGAGTTATGTGACTTTTGAGATCATGAAAGATTTTGTTGTGAATGAGTAAATCATGTTTAGTGCTAAAGATGAGACATTGAATCGTGTTAAAATGAGACATCGTATGAATTTGAAATTGTGAATGAATTATTATTTATTATGAATAACTAGATCATGAATAGTTTCAAGACTATGAAATGATTACTTTGTGGATAAGTGTTAAGACAAGATTTGATTATTTTTGTGAAGTGAATTGAAAGAAGAAATTATATAAGTTTAAGACATGATTACAAAAGGGTATGTGTACCCATGTTTCTCGTACATGAAAGATTATTATTAAGAATTAGTAAGACTTCGGTTACCGGTAATTTTGAAAGAAAAATTGATATGATTTTGAGATAATGCCGTCGGGCGATCTCGTATTTTGTGAATAAATCCGGTATGAGGTAAAACTGATTCTAGGGTGATAACATATTCATGTCTTGAACTAAAAATAATTAGGCACTTAAGTGAAGATGTGATAAACTTGTGCAAACGTAAATGGGTACTTCTATATAGTCGGCGGTGGATCTCCGTGGCTATAGACCCAGTTGGTGGACTGTGGTTGCCCCATAGGAGATGGACTGTATTTTATCCGGGACTTAGGGTAGTTGACAGATGTTTACCATACTCCAAAGAATATGCATATACCGGGGCTAGAAGGGCATTTACGGGATTATCATCACGATATAATAGCCAGGGAGGCTGAGATATATTATTATAAGCCAGGGAGGCTAGCCAGGGAGGCTGAGATCCGTATCTGTGAAATAACTCTAAAACTTGTTTTATTACTGGGTAGTCTCATGGCGAGGGATCGAACCCTGCAATGTGGAGTACGTAGGCGCTTGCCCTCGGACCTATGTAGTATGGGATGCATAGAATCCGAACAAGTGTGCATTAGTGTCATCCTAGTATAGAAATGTGTGCATTAGGCATTAAGGCATGACATACACTTATATTTAGAATAATCACTTTTGACACTTTATTTGTTCATTCAATCTTTTTGTGATTTGTTAAAGTATGAGATCGTTATACTATTCCCGGCATAGAGAGGATAGCCGTGTATAACATTTCGTCAGTTGTAAGTAACTGACGTGCCCACAGATTGATATGCAGGTAAAGGACTATTCATGGAGCTATAAAGTGGATATGCTGATGCTGTTTTATTTTAAAGATGTTGTAAATGTTTTATTGTAAATTTCATTCTTCCGCTGTGCAAAACCAAGTTGTAATTGAACTCTGATGTATTGTGAATAAAAAGTTTTAAATTCCATGTAAAATTGTACGAAGTGAAGTAAAGATCATGTGAAATCTCGAATTTATCCTTATTTGAAATTCGGGGTGTTACACATCCTGCATAAACAAATGTGAACATCATATCAAAATCACAAGCGGCCAGCACATTTTGAGTTATATTGCCTTTTCGACCACGACAAGTATTTTGTCGACTAGCGGGTAATCAAGCATCTATTAATGTGCCATCGGCAGCACCAATAGCTCCCTACATTAATGAATTTGAAATCTACTGCTTTAGTGAACACATTTGAAATATTACAATAATATGGTAGTAATCATGAAGCTAACAAAATACCTTAAACCATGGATAAAAGTTCATGGAACAACTGATCCTTTCATGTACATGTGTCGTGTTTGGTGGAGTAAAGAGAACTGTTGCTGCTCTTGCCAAACCTTTCAAAACTTTTGTATAATGTCATTCGATTGTTTCTGTTGAGTGTTGAAACCGAACAGCAGCCCCTCTGATTCTATGACTATTACCCACAATGTACAAAAAATGGCAACACTTTTCTCAATAGAGACGTGTCTATGTTGGGCTTCATCGTGCGTTTCCTCGAGGTAGTTGCCATTTTTAAGAAATTGACACAAAGCCAAAAAACAATCTTGATTCATGTGGAATATGCGATGACACTTATTTGGGGGACCATCTAGGATTTCTTGTAGATATTCACGACCTGTCAGTAGGGATGGCGAATGGGTAGAGTCGGCCGGGCCGGGCCCAACCCGTACGGGTTGGCACGTATAGTGGGCGGGCTCGGGCCGGTTTGCCCACTAATCCGGGCCGGGCCGGATCAGGCTCAAAATTAGTTTGGGTGGCCCGCCCAACCCGTGAACCCTTTAGGGTTCAACCCGGGTTGGGCCGGGTCGACCCGCGGGTTGGCCCATTTATATAGTTTTAGAATTTTTTTTTTAAGCTTAAAATAATAATAATAATAATAATAATACTAAGTAAGTAATAATACTAATGAACATTAAAAATCGTAATAATAATAATAAGATTGAAAGAGTGAAATTGGCAACAAATTATGAAATATTATTCATATGAATTTAAGTTATACAACTTTCACAATTTCTAATGAAATGAAGAATTCAATTCACAAATAAGTTTTATACAATAACATATTTCTTATATACAATTTTAATTGACTACAATTTTTATAATTTAACATAACAAGCAAAGCTATTGTTGTTGTTGTTGTTGTTGTTCTTCCGGCGAGTTGCTCCCACTTGTGGACGTTGATAGTGCTTTCCCTTGTGTCCTATCTTCAGCCTTCAGCCAGTTTTCTGTGCAAACGAGCATCTCTAATGTGTCGGGCTTCATGTGATTCCTGTAATCAGTTAGAACCCTGCCACTTGAAGAAAATGCACTCTCAGAAGCAACTGTAGAGACAGGAGGAGTTAGTAAATCTTTAGCCATAATTGACAGAATACTAAAAGTGTGTTCATGGTCTTTCCACCATTGTAAAATATCTAGTGGAGAAGTAGAAGGCTCAGAATCTTGTTGGTTATACCAATTTAATTCATTTGGTTGATTAGTTCTAGGTTTTTTTGATTGAATTTGTTCAAGTAAATTAAATGTTCTATCACCAAATCTACTTTTACCCTTACCTTTAGAAGTAGCAGAAGAAGAACTAACTACAGAAGTTGAACTACTAGAAGCAAAACGTCTATCATAATAATCATCCAAGTTATTTAACGTAGATTCAAACTGAACTAAAAAAGTAGCGCAATCTTCTACTAATTCTACATTTTTCCCAAGTAATGCAAAAAATATTTCAATCAAACTCTTCGTACCTTCTAATTTGATACGAGGATCCATAACGGTAGCAACACAAATCAACATAGGAGGAGGAAAATAATATTTCAAAATTTTTTTGAATGCAAGTTTTACAATCTCACCAACAAAAGTATCATTTAACATTTCGTTAAATGTTTGCATCATGCTAACTAATTCAATAAAAATACTAATAGAAGTAAATTCATATGTTTTTGAAAATTTTAAAGATGCGGTTTTAAAAGTTTCTAAAAATTTCAACAAAGATTCGGCAAAAAACCAATCGGGGGGAGTCATTTCAAAATTGTGCATATTTTTTGCGATACAAAAATCATTTACAACTGCTTTATATTCGGTAACAATATTTAGTAAATCAAAAGTAGAATTCCATCGGTGTCTAACATCCTTTGGAAATCTTCTAAAAGGAACATTTCTAACCTTACACCAAGCTTTCCATTCTTGTAAAATGCTTGGACTTAATACAATGAAATGTACACAATTTCTAATTTTAACTATATATGGATCGGCTATTTTTAATGCATCTTGAACACATAAATTTATATATGACATGCACATCTAACATGAAAAATATTGTCAAATGGAGGATTTAATACGGATTTTAAAGTAGTAATTGCTACATTGTTGTTAGATATATTATCAAAACTAATACACATAATTTTATCGCGAATATGGAAAACATCACAAATTTCTATAATACGATTTTCTATTTCAGCGCCACTATGGGGATACGGCAACGCCGCAAGTGATATGATTCTTTTTTGAAGAATCCAATCATTGTCGATCTAATGACAGGTTATTCTCATCGTTGGAATATTGTTGACACCCGTCCAACAATCCGAAGTTAAACTAACCCTACAAGTTAAACTCTATAAAATTGCAATCAAAGCGTCCTTCATTTCGATGTATATTTTAAAACAATCCGATTTGCAAGTATTTCTCAGAATTCTTCTAAAATGAGGGTTTAAGGCCGTTTGATTAAAATTTTCCAAGTCCCTACTCTCGGGATAGAAAAATGGTAACTCTTCCTTAATAACTAATCGGGCCATTTCCCGATGAACAAGATCGGGATCATAAGGATTGCTATTAACTAGACCGGTCCTAGGGTTGATTTTTTGTTGGCCTTGTAGTTCAGCAAGAAGGTCTTTATGGTTATGTTGGATGTGCCTACTAATTGTACCGGTGCCGTTATCCTTCTTGAATTTGTATATTTTACCACATGTTTTACAAACTTTCAAACCTATACCCGGAGTATGTTTGTCTGGGATATAATCGTAAAACTTATGCCAATCACTAGTTTTTCCTCTACTTTTCCTTCTACTACGGGGTTGTGTGGTTTCGGTTGGTTGTTGTTGTTGTTCTTCTTCTTCCAATTGTATGTCACCTACAACCTCGTCGTGTGTACCCCATTGTTGGGTAGGAGGATCATGGTATTCTTGGGCAGGCTCACTAGTTGGGACAATTGGTGGCCTACGGGAAGAGGAGGAAGAATTTTGTCCGCTACGACCGCTACTGCGTGATCTAGACATAATGTAGTAATGTGCTAAAGTATGTAAAAAAGAAAATATACAATGTCGGAACAGTGAATTAAAAAAAAAATCTAAAAAACAAGAGGGTTGAGATAGAGAAGATCAAAAAACCAACAATAATTTTAACTACAACGCAAAAAAAAAAATATAAAGAGAGAGGTATGAAATTTTGATACCATTCACCGTGGAATACACGTATGTAAAAAAAACCGTGAAAATAAGAATAGAATAGAACTAGAAAGAAGTGCTTTGCCGATTCCGCAATTGAAGAGTTGAGGAGAGCTTGAAGTATATTTGACGAGGGTTGAAGAGAGTTGAAGACGTTGAAGACGTTGAATTTTGATTTCGATACGACCAAAATTTGATCATGTATATGCCTCGTTGTAGACTTGTTTGATGAATACTACAATTATTGAAAAATTCTTTAGAAATGATGTATAATAGTAGAGAGAGTAAGAGAGTAATGTGTGATTTTTTAGGAGATTTTTGGGGGTATTTATAGGCTCAAAATGTGGGAAAAAACAAAAAAAAAACCAAAAAAAGCCAAAAAAAGGGCTAAAGAGCCGTTACCAACGGCTCTGATTTGGCAGCCAACGGACCGTTCGACCCGCGGGTCAACGGTCGACCCGTAACGGGTCGAACGTTCGACCCGTACGGGTCCAACAGGTCGTAACCCGCGGGTCGACCCACGGATTGGCTAGTTGAATTCGCGTTCTTAACGGGTTCGCGGGCCGGGTTTCGCGGGTTGAATTCGCGTTATTTGCGACCCGGGTCGATCCAGTACTGTTCACCGGGTTCGACCCGAACCCGCCAACATCTTAAACGGGCCGGGTTTGCAGGCCGGGTCGCGGGTGGGTCACCGGTTGACCCGGCCCAGTTGCCATCCCTACCTGTCAGTTTAGAAGTGAAACGGGGATTTTTTTAGAGATCATCTCTAGAAACTGGAGTGTCAACAAGTCATCCAACCCGTCACTATCATCACTTGACGTGTCACTTGATAAGTCCATCAGTATGGTAGCATTTGCAACAGTACTTCACTCTGAAAAAGTAGAATTCATTTGCATAAAGAATATTCGAGTTTTAATACTATAACAATAGTGGAGGTTATATAAACAATTACTCTAACATTTTATGTTATCTAACAATGTTAAACCCAAAAAAACAAAAACAACAACTAGTAATAGCAAATGCATTTAAAATTAAATCCTTACGAATTAAAATCCCACACATTGTGCCATTAAATATTCACAGTGTACTCATACAGAAATATTTAAATAAATTGTTAATACATTTAACCAGTACGTTGGGTTGGATCCACTTAGGCTCTGTTTGGTTCAAAGGAGGAGAGGGGAGGGGAGGGATTTTAAGGGAGGGGAGGGGAGGGGAGGGAGGGGAGGGATTTTAAGGGAGGGGAGGGGAGGGGAGAGATTTAATGAAGACTCTGTTTGGTTCAAAGGAGGGGAGGAGAGGGAAAATAATTATCTTCTTGTTTGGTTCACAAGGGGAGGGAATGCATTTTATAATAAAATTACTTTTATACCCTTCACAATTGCATTCCCTAATTGCATTCCAAATTGTTTGGTACAAGTGAGTTTTTCTCATGGTAGAGAATATATCACTGAAATGAGGAGATACTTCAATAATTAAAATTTTGAAGAAAATTAGGCTAATTCTCAATTATTTATGTGTGTGATATATTTATTTCTATTTGAATCCTGAAATTTAATTATTTTAGTGTGCAAATTATTATTATTTTATTTATTATGCATGACTTGGGTCGTATTGTAGCATATTTTATCACAAAAAAAAGAGGACCTAAGCTCTACTTAACTTGGCTGTATTTCAGAATTGACATTGAATTTTTGTGCTGCATTTATAGACCAAAATGGTCACATACTTCTCACGATGAAAAATCAGAATTGATGATGCTTGTTCTGTTCTCTGACCCAAATTTGGCTTTGGGTGATGCATGCGTTTTTGAATTTATCGGAGGAGCTGATACCATAAAAGTGCATATTTTTCGTGCAGGAGAAACTTTGCTGCTGCTGCTAGTGAGATTTCAGAGCTGATCCTTGATGAGAAGCCGGTGCTTCCTCCATGTTTGATGATTTCCTTTATGAATACTGATGTGAAACATCTGCAGTGTAGGTGATATAATATCAATGTATAATATCCTTTCTGCTCAACTATCCTTTTCATTTACTGTCCTTGTATCTTTTCAGTTACGGGATTTCTTGTTTTCTTTGAACCATATCCGAATGAAGTGAAGTGTACAATAGTACGATGCAATTGTTGGGTCTTGATTCGTATATTTCCAAATAATTTTCATGGAAATAAGGTGTGGAGAAAATATCAAAGAGAACTAACTAAAAGGGCAATTTAGTCCATTTACATTAAAAAATTAGACATAATTTCTCTCCCCTCCAAATCCCCCTACTTTTGGAAGGGAGCCAAAATTGGCTCAGGAGGGGTGTTGCACCCCTCCATTTCCCTCCCCTCCCCTCCTAAAAAATGAACCAAACATGAAAAGTTTTAAAAAAACCCTCCCCTCCCCTCCCCTCCCCTCCCCTCCATTCCCCTCCAACCAAACACTCCCTTAAACAAATGAGATCCCTCTAGTCCTTCACAAGACTCTGCAACCACAAGAGTCTAAGCTCCGATTTCATAAGAATGAAACCACGACGCTAACTAGGGTTTGCAACTATGTTGTCCATTGCCACACCAAAGCAATTTGTAATCAAGCCCATCCATCGTATTGATTATTTCCATGCACTTATCTCAATGGAGTATGGATCTTCTACATCTGAGCGATTACTTCGGTCGCCCATTTTCTTCTTATAATATTCAGTTTTTGCAAGACTAGCAGATGTATTCGCATCAAGACAAATATCTATTCTCTCATTCTTCGAGCTTTTTGTTGGTCGACCACTTGACCCACTAGATCGCCTCTTGTGAGACCCCGAACGTATTGGTTCATAATCATCCTCATCATCCAAATTTACATGTGGTGCATTAGGGGGTGGGGGGTGGGGGTGGGGTGGGTAAACTTAAAATTGACCCTCTGTTCCTCATCGGAGTCATACACCCTTTGAGTTGAAGCCCTAGAAAGTATGTCTTGGGCAGTAGACCCCCTAAAAATTTTGGTCAAAGCATCATAATTGGCCAATCCCTTCGATTTGAATGTTTTAGCCGCAGGGTGTGCCTAATCAAAAATTTTGTGTTGTTAATTTACAAGTAGTAAAGTCATAATAAGTATATTAAGATTATAATCACACACTGTTATAAAAATAAAGATATATGTGAACTTTGACATATGCCTTCCAAACATGGGGCTCGCAAGTGACTGTATGGTTGTCTTCATCCCAACCCATACCACTCTGGTTCTTCAAAGTGTGAAACTCCCTCCACTTAATCCTAAGTCGGGAATGTTTCTCTTTTAATTGTTTAACCGTGTATGTACGATTACACATGTAATTCAAACTTGCAACAAATTGTTGCCAAACTTTGGCTTCAAATATCGAACTTTGCACGTTATTTCGGTCGACCTCCTTCTCATCAATTCCACAAATATCCGCTCATTACATGTTGGCCATAGGACAATATTACTATCCACCTCCATCTCCTTCCCTTTACTAGTCATCTATATTAGCCACAGAAACGGTAAATAAAAAAAACCAATAATCAATTGCTGAACTATAACAGTGAACCGAAATTATTTTCTCAGGTTACTATAATAATTTGTAGATGATGGCTTCTTTCAACAATATTTGACAAAAACTTTTTTTAATTCACAGGAACAAAATGGTATCTCTTTAATCCAATGATTCGATTTGGAAAGTCAACAGTTAGGAGTGTAGTCGACAATAGGATCAGAACTCATCATCTCTAAATCCATTTCATACAAATTTTTTAATCCCTCAAATCAATCCGGAAAAAAAACAGGAAAAAAAAACCACAGATCTGGAATTATCACCTCGCCAAACCGAAACCCTATAACATTGTAAGGTGTAAAAAATTTGGTTCAAATTCAAACATACCTCGGTTTGCTTGCTTTCAAGAGTAAAGAAGTTGTCTCCAATAGATTCAAGCCTCAGCCGACGTTTGATTCGACTGCACCGTTCTCGAAGACACCTTCTACTGTAAGCAGATCTGGTCTCAAAGACCATGAACCCCTAATTCGTTGATTTTTTGGGTAGATTTCGAGGGATTAAAGACACATTGAGCGTGGTGCTTGAGAAGGGAGAAAACAGTATCGTAGAAGAAAAGAGACTTTTGATGGGAGTAAAAAGGGAGTAGAGGAGACGGTTGATGGGAGTAAAGAGGGAGTAAAGAGGCCTTGGGACGAGAGAGAGAAGTCCTTGTCAAAAAAGAGAGAGGAAGGGTTAAGAAATGACCGCTTTCGATTTTTCTAAAAAGAGAAGCAAAAAATTGCTTTGAGAACAGCGTAACCAAACGCTTTTTTTGGTTTTAGAAAACGAAAAAGGGTATAAAACAGCTATCCAAACACAGCTTTAGTCTTTAGGAGTGGGGGTCTTGTGATATGACTAAAAATAGAACAAAATCAGGACCGTTCAAGTGGGGCACGAATCTTAAAGCTCTTAGGGGTAAAACGGTAATTTCCACCACAAATGGGTCTGAAATGAGAACTGGGTTTTTCTTCAAAGCCCAATAACCTAAAAACAGATCTGTCCTATTGGATATGGGTGGCAGCCCATCACAAACCAACCTAGGTCATTTAAAGAGTAATTCAAATTCATTGTTATCTCTAAGAGACAGTTTAAACCAAATCTCTTATCATGAAACGATTTAAAGTCTACATCTTATCCAAAAACACCAGGACATAAGGATAAATGATTATCTCTAAACTGTCTCTAAAGGCGACTACAAATATCCCTCTCCCCCCACCATAAAAAAGGTAATCAATATTTTCCCACAAATCGCTCTTTCATAATCTTCCTGATTACTGACTTGAGCGTCGGAGGGTTCGTTGTCGGGATTCATCCCGCTCTATCGAACTTTTTGCAAGTCAACGGTAGTAGCGAGAAATAGTCAAACGCCGGCCAGAAGTCAACAGATTTGCCGTATTTGTTTCCAAAAGAATCCACAAATTCATTTGTTTGCTCCCACACCAAAATCAGTAACAACAATACCCCCCCTCAATCTCACGATGCAACTACAATAAACATCGAGAGTTTGCCAAAAAGAATAAAGAAAACTAGAGGATGAAGGAACAAACGGAAATTGCTTTTCTTCTTGCAAATGCGAACAAAATTTTACTCCTATACAAATATTGTTTTACTCCCTGCAAATTGTTACTCCCCTGCAAATGTTGTTCTACTCCCTACAAATTGTTACTCCCCTATAAATTATTATTCCCTTGCAACTGTTGTTCCCAAATTACTTTCAATTGACTTCAACTTGTTTTCAACTTGCCAAATCACTTCCAAATAGTTTTAACTTATTTTCAACTTGCTTCCAAATCACTTCCAAATAGCTTCAACTTGTTTTCAACTTGCTTTTAAATGGCTTCAACTTGTTTTCAACTTACTTCCAAATGGCTTCAACTTGTTTTAAACTTGCCCAATCACTTCCAAATAGCAACTTCTAAATTATTTGATGCAAACAAACTTTCCAAATTTAAATTGCTTCCAAAGGAGATGAGGGAGAAAGAAACGATCTAAAATGCAAATTGCTTCCAAAGGAGAGGAGGGAGAAAAAAGGAGAGGAGGGAGAAAGAAACGATCTGAATAAAAATTGCTTCCAAGGAGAGGAGAGAGAAAGAAATAATCCAAATACAAATTACTTCCAAAGGAGATGAGAGGAAAGAAATGAGACAAATTTTCAAATACAACAAGAAAAACTTCTAATTTACAAAATCCAAATTGCTATTGCAAATAAACTTCCAAATTGCTCTTCCAAATTGACAATGCAAACACCCTTCCAAATTGACAATGCAAACACCCTTCCAAATTTCCAATGCAAATTCTAACAAACTTCATGTAAATTGCTTTCTTTGTCACAAGCCCATTAACCAAACTCAAAACCCATCAAATGTGTTCACTACAAATCCAATTTAAACCTTCCATATTTCTTATCAAACTCAACTCTCATAATCATCTCCAATGAACCAATTCTCTACAATCATAACCATAGTTCCAAACATTCATCCCCATCATTTCAACATCCAACACATAGACCCAAGCCAAAACACAAAATGCCAAACTTCTCCAAACTTCTAAATCTTTATGGCTGCCAAAAATAATCAATATCCTTCTGCTTGTTTTCTTCTTCTTCTTCTTTTCTTCACCCAAGAAAACCCAACAAATCAAAACCCTTCAAATTACACCCATAGCCACCAAAACCGTCAAAACCCATTTCCAAAAGAAAACTTATCATCTCTTCTTCTTCTTCTTCTTCTTCTTCTTCTTCTTCTTCTTCTTCTTCTTAATCCCACTCCACTCAAATCAAAACTTAAACCCATTTGTTCTATTTCTTCTTCTTGTTCTTCTTCTTCTTAACCTAAAAAAAATTGATCAATGACAACAACCCAATCAACCAAAATCAAAACCCAAAACAGTAGCCCACTTCTTTTCAACTTCTTTCTGAACTCAACTCAACTCAAATCAGATCAAGAAGAAGCGAGCTTATCAACGATGAAGAATTCGATTGGGAAGCTGCCGTTCGCGAGATTGATGCGGCGTGCGAGATCGTGTCCAACAGCAGCAGCAAT
This sequence comes from Hemerocallis citrina, assembly GCA_017893485.1. Taxonomy (NCBI): domain Eukaryota; kingdom Viridiplantae; phylum Streptophyta; class Magnoliopsida; order Asparagales; family Asphodelaceae; genus Hemerocallis; species Hemerocallis citrina. Next base: position 233,512,361 of record CM030359.1, on the reverse strand, counting down.
AGAAGAGCAGTAGCAGCAGTGGAAGGGAAACATCAACAATGACAGACGTCAGTGGCAAACGGCAACATCGCCAGATTCAACAACGGGAAGAGCAAGCAAGAAAGGTGAGGTGGGTAAGAATCAAACCCGTTGTAACCCTTGTTGCTCATTTTCATATTTTTAATTATATTTAATAAAATTCATGGTTATTTTATTTTATTGCTGTTTTTATTGATCTTCGTCTCTTTTGTATCCTGTGTTGTTCTTCTCTCTCTTGTGATTCATTTTGCATTGATTCAGCTTCTTATTCTCATTTATTTGATTTACAATTTGTTCTTGATCTCGTTTATTATTTGAACCTATTTTCATGGCCTATTTGTCTCTTATTGGATTCTTTTCTTCCTATTGGATACTACCCAGTTGACCCAAACCCATATTGACCCTATATAATTACCCTTATTGTACCCTAACCCTTATTACCAAACCCTAATACCATCTCTCTCTCTCCCTCACCTCAGTCGTCGCCTACCCTTCCCCCTACCCCGACCTACTCCCTATCTCCCCCTTCCTCTTGCTTTCGTCGTCTACTTCCGACGACGGCAGACCACCCCACCGGTCATCATCCCCTCTCCTCTCCCTGATCCTTCGCTGCACACCCCTCGTGTCGCCCCATCCTCTTGGCTGCCGTCGTCTTCCTCTGTGGTCGACACAGCCGAGCAACCCAGTGCCAGCCCCTAGCCGTGCCGCCCTTCGCCATCGTCGTTTAGGTGCTGCTGCCACCGATCTTGCTATTGGTTGTTGTTGTCTCTCTGTGTATGTGCACATGTTTCGGTTGGCATGGATTTCTTATCTCTCGTTCGTTTGTGTTCATTGTTCGGGGTCTGTTCCCATTATTCTAATCTTCATCTTCGTTTTTGTCGTCTTTATAATAGGCAAGTAGCTTGTATGTATTCTTTTTGTCATACAAGTTAAATATCGTAAGTAGTCTAGTATGAAAATATTTGTACTCTCATGATGATCCTGTCTTATTAGTTTAACCATTGACATCATCTTTTGATCATGAGTAGTTACAATAGTTGACACCCATTGCATGAAACCATTTAGATTATATGACATCTTGATTGTATGCTTGTTGTGACATCTCATATGTTTTGGTATTTGTATATGGATGCTTTGTATGATGTATGATCTTATTTTAGACCATTGATTCACATGCCATTCTGATTTGAGTAACCCATATATCCCATGCTTTGTATGATATCTTAGATTAGACCGTTTGTAATTAAATTGTTTGATAAAATGCTTAAAAGAACACTTATTTACTGTTGTCCTATTTTTGTACACTAATTCTGATCCTGTCAACATCAGTAAAATAAATAAGTTTGTGAACAAGATTTGTAGCCTTTTTTTTTCTAGTTTCCAGAACTTTCGTCAGATCTGAATTCCGAGTTTTGATGCATGAGTTATTTCCGTTTTACTGCAGTCATATCGTATATTCCAGATTCTGAACTATATGTATTCTGTATGAAATATTATTTTAAAACTGATATTAAAAGTAGAATTTGAACTCTATATTTTGCTGAGCATGTTTAGACATGATTGGGACCAGTCCCAAATTTTTGTATAATTAACTATTGATATATACATCTCATTTCATACTATGAAACTAGTCGATATATTTCCAAACTGCATGCTATTCAGTAAAGAACTGCGTTTTCAACCTGATTCTATTTGTGTTTTATGAAAACTTTGTAAATATGAATTGTAGCCTGATTTCTCTATTTTATCATCCTTTTTACGGATCTGGATTTCGAACTATAATTTCTGAATTATCTCTATTTTGGTACTACTGTGTCTAAACTTTCAGAATTGAGATTTTGTTGCATTACTCTGTTTTCCCAATTTTGTTGACTATGCTATCGATAATATAATTTCATGATATTTTATATTTTGAGACTAGATATGTTAGGAAATTTTCAGATTTTTCTCAGATTTAATTATGATGTTTTAAAACCATTTTCATGCTTATAAACAAGATTATGCATTTTCTGGCTGAACATAACTTCTGTATTAAACGCTGTTTTCAACCCTGTTTCTGTGGTTGATGTACGACTTATATATATTTACTGGATTCAGCAGAGAGTCTTGTTTCTGGATTTCCTGACGGATCTAGATTTTCTATTCTGTAGCAACGAGAATCTCGGATTTGCTACAGTAGTGTCTTTCTGTCCAGAATTGAAAGTTTCGTTGTTTTGACTGTTATGAGTTGTTTTTATCAACCGTTTGTGTTTCATATTCATCTTAGACTTATTCTTTGTTTTGGCATCTCTTTAGCCTATTTTTATTCATTTACATCTATTTAATAATGAGAATTTATGAAGCCGGGGTCCTTAAGGAAAAAGATCGAGTAGTAGACAATATAGAAATGCATATTCGGAAGGAAACTCGTTTTTCCCACTATTTACTGTGGTACCTACTGTTTATCTCTGGATGCATGAGGGAATGATCAATGAAACTGTTTGATGTTGATGTTACAGTTACTATTTGTCTTAATATACTGTCCTATAGAAGTTTCACTACAAAATCTTAAAACGAAACTGTTTGATGTAGCAACCATGTGGTAAAATCTGGGACGCATGAAGTGCTACCTAGATAGTAATGAATATTAGACATAAGAACAACTGTTTTCATTGTCACATTCTATTACTGTTACAGTTGACTTCACTATTACTGTTGATCCATCATGTTACTATTACTGTTGACCACTTACTGTTACTGTTATACTCTTACTGTTATTTCGCTGTTTACTGCCATCTTCAGACTATTATCTTTGCTGCTTTCTCCATGTTAGTATTTCCTGTTTAGTTTAGTCTTTCCCTTTCCATTTTTCTACTTGTACTGCTTGCGGCCCGAAACTTACATCTAACGAGCATTATGTTTTTCTGTTTTCCTATTTTCCTTGTAATTGCTATATGAGCAGGTTTTGCTGATCAATTGCCTACTGGAGTTGGTGAGCAAAAGTTTTGAACTGCGCATTGGAAAATTTGCTAAATATTTTGATGAACTATTTTATATTCATGAACTATATTGAGACTTGTATTTAAGCTTGTAGTCCTAGGATTATTGTTATGTTTCAGATCTCGTATTTGTTGGGATATTTATTATTGTTGCTATAAATATTGTTAAGTTATAATTATTTTTTGCATGTCTGGCTGAGTATGTTGTCATATTTATTATTGTGACGGGTCAAGCAGATCCGTACAGCTTATGGATGGTGAAAACTATCCGTTGGGCTTAGTCACTGTTGCTGCTAATTTTGGTGTGGGAGCAAACAGATGAATTTGTGGATTCTTGGAAAAAATAATAAAGCAAACCTGTTGACCTGTACACCTTCACCAATGTGTTGACTTGGTCTCTTGCCGCTGCTGCGAACCTGCAAAAAGTGCGAGACACCGGGATGGATCCCGGCGACGCACCCTCCGATCCTCTTGTTAGTAATCGGAATGATTAAGCAAGAACTTTAAACTGGAAAAGTATTGATTACCTCTTAATAGTGGTGGATGGGGGTATTTATAGTCGCCGTTGGGATCAGATTAGGAATGTAATCCCTGTGATCAGATTAGGAATGTAATCCCTAATCCCCAGTGAAAGGATAGATGTGAATCAGGGTCGTTGATTAGTATTATTCAGAAACCCTAAATCTATCCTGCTGGACCGGGTTCATTTCGGGTTGGGACCCATACCCAGTTGAGGTGGAACCGTTCGTGGGTTATTGGGTCTTGAAGAAAGACCCAGTTCCCATTTCAAACCCGTTTGTAGGTGAAATTACCGTTTTACCCCTTGAGCTTTAAGATTCGTGTCTGATTTGAATGGCCTCGATTTAATCCCATTTTTAGCCATATCAGTCACGTACCGTATTCCGAATTCTTTTGGGAAGCGGGGCGTGACACCCATTCTGATACCATGTTAAATATCCAAATCCAAAATATCCAATGCAAAACTCAAATCCAAAGAGATATCAAAAGTGGTGAAAAAAGGAGGAAAGGAAAACTAGGGTTTCTGATTTTGAATTTTTTGCCGTCATAAACCACTGTTTGAAAATATTTGCGATTATGGGCCAGTTTCGAAACTATTAGCGTTCGTGGGCTACTTTGTGTCACGTTAGTAGCGGCTGCTATTCTCATTAGCAATCTATTCATTTTAAAAATTGCTAATGGGAATAGCGGTCTATGTTTTAAAAATTTTTGAATTTTTTGTTTGCTGTAACCCGTTATAGACGATGTAACCCGTTGTTACCACTGCCAATCTTTGTCAATGTAACCCGTTGTTACGGATAACGAGTTACGCTAAAGAAGATCGTTGTCACCAACGACGGGTTAAGCACACTTATATTAGCAGAAGTTTATGGCTACTTGCATAAGTAGATGCCGAAATATACGTTAACCTAAACCGTTATAGACGATAACGGGTTAAGTACTGGTAACCCGTTATCGTCAATAACGATAGTTTGTAAATATAACTTATAGTTCACTTAATGAAAACAATTTATGAGAAATTATTCATTGAATACGTTACTATTTGTAGGTGGGAGATGATAGGTAATAAGTTTTCAGTAAAGAGTTTATAGATATTTAAGTTCTATCACTAATCACATACGCCTCTCCACTCTTTACGTACATTGCCTTCTGAACTCTACAAAATAGACAGTCATATGTATGTTCTTTATTTTTTTATATATTTTTTTATTCCATTCCTAGCCACATAACTAACCAATATAAAATTGATATCATCAAACAAATATTAAAATTAACACAAATTAATTTGTATTTTGGTTCATAAAAAACAATAAAAAAAATGTTGTAGGTTAGGGTTAGGGTTAGTCTAGGGTTAGTAGGGTTAGGGTTAGGGTTAGGGTTAGGGTTGGAGTCTCCACTCTTTTTCTCTTCGTAGCAGACACTTTAAAATGGGAAAAACCTAAAGTACATAACCAAATGTAGATCTCCACATGTAGCCTATATATTGGCTACATCCACATGTAGATCCCTAAATGTAGAGTCTCCACTCTTTTGACTGACCGAAGTGTCTGCTTTGAGATTGAGATTGAGTTCTACTTGTTTAGCTTGTTATGGGGGGAAAAACTACATGTAGATCCCACATGTAGCCTATATGGGGGAAAAACCACATGTAGATCCCACATGTACCCTATATGGGGGAAAAACCACATGTAGTTCCCCACATGTAGCCTATGTATGGGAAAAACCATATGTAGATTCCCTAATGTGGGTACATGAGGGATGCACTTATTGTGGAAGGACTGATAAGAATCATTTTAGGCTTTCTTGCTGGTCCTCATTCTAATTTGCCATTGATAGAACACATGTACATCCCCAAATGCTGAGATCCCTAATGGAAAAGCCTAACCAGATGCATCACGTGATCCGCATCTCGTTATCAGATGAGATTAATTGGCCATCAAGAACTGGATCTGTACATAATAATCTAAAAAACAATAAAAAAACCTAAAAAACAATAAAAAAATTCTAAAAAACAATAAAAAAATGTTGTAGGTTAGGGTTAGGGTTAGTCTAGGGTTAGTAGGTTAGGGTTAGGGGTTAGGGTTAGGGTAAATGTCACGTGATCCGCATCTCGTCATCAGATGAGATTAACTGGCCATCAAGAACTGGATCTGTACATGGGATCCGCATCCCATATTAAATAGTGTCTGCGATAATAGTAGGCGGGTGCTGAGTTATGCTTGTTTAGCTTGGTGCTTTTTTCCCACTTAGGTGTATGTTCAATTTTTTCTGGCTTGTGGTGGTCACTTGGCTTAGAATACAACACCACTTCTTCGGTGGAGACAACATGTAAATTCCCACATGTAGTCTATATGGGGAATAACCACATGTAGAATCCCACATGTAGCCTATATAGGGGGAAAACCACATGTAGATCCCACATGTAGCCTATATGGGAGAAAAACCACATGTAGATCCCCACATGTAGCCTATATGGAGAAAAAACCACATGTAGATTCCACATGTAGCCTATATGGGGGAAAAACCACATGTAGATCCCCACATCCACATACAAAAAGACCAATAACGGGTTTGGATCAACTGTGATGATGATGGTATTCCTAATGGAAAAGCACCTCTGCGTTATTAGAGCGCAATGCCACCAGATATAATTACTTAGCTAACAAGAACTGGATCTGTTCACATGTGGGTGCACAAGTTCACATGTAGTAGCACAATAAAGACATGTGGGAGAAGATATATTTGATTAGCCATGATTTGAACCTTCAATTTGATTGACTGATGAATGGATGGATTCATTAGTGTGGAAATTTAGAACGGTCTGTTAATGTACTACAAGTTAACGACTCGTACCACAAATTAAGATACTTGCCATGTTTTACATGTGGTTCCACATGTTACAAAGTCAAATATAGATGTGGAGATCCACAAATATGAACCTAATTAATCAAAACAAAAAACATACACTCACTAATAACCCTATCTTAACCTAACCCTAACCCGACACTAACCCTATCTTAACCTAACCCGTACCCTAACCCTTGGTACAAAAATCTCGTAATTTAATTTTTTACTTTCACAAAACTTATTATGGTAACAAATTTATAGTGGTTAGTTACGAGGTAGTAAATGGAAATTAATAAAAATTATAAACAATTTATGGGCATATTAATGTCACCTTGCACACTTCAGGAGATAGTTCTCGCAAAGAGTGAAGAGAAATTTGTAGAAAACCCAAAATTTCAAATGCCCTAAACCGTTATTCATAAGAACGGGTTAAGTAACCTTAACTCGTTATTTATAAGAACGGGTTAAGTAAGTAGATTTTAGCAGTATAATTTGAAAACTTGGATAGGGTCCTGGCAATAACTCTCTACCTAACCCGTTCTTGTGAACGACGGGTTAAGGAACTTAACCCGTTATTCCCAAGAACGTTTTAAAGACAGCGATATTGGCAGTACTTTGGTCTGTAGGAATTAAATGACTGTCAATATCGGTCTACCTAAGACGTTGTCGTGAAGAACGGGTTAAGTTCACTTAACCCGTTCTTCACAGTGACAGGTTAAGAAGATCCATATTAGCAGAACTTTACCAAGACATGGTCTGTAGGCTTCCAAAGGACTGTCAATATCTCTCTACCTAACCCGTCCTTAGTGATAACGGGTTAAGCTAATTAACCCGTTATCGTCAATAACGGGTTAAATATAGATATTTGTGCAGCACTTTTGTTTGTTTTTGGCTGTGTACATTTTTCCTGATACAGAAACGACTTCATCAAATGTTGTTCACAAATTCACAAATGAAGACACATCAAAGTAAATAATACAACAGATATCTTCACAAGAAAGTTGAAGGCGTACAAATGTACAATGTCAACCAAACCACTTAATTATTTGAAATAAATTCAATATTCAAAAATTTACACCAAAATTATACATATCAGGTTGCACATGGCCAAAAGACAATAAATTACAAATGAAGGCGTTCTCGACTTTGGCTTGCACACCATGCCCACAAATTCACCTACAACAGTTTATCAACGTAGAAACAAACAATACGTTAGTTACTGCAATAACAAAATCACCAACCAAAAGATACGCTATTACAGAGTATTAGAGATTACCGTCTACAACCACGCCGCTTGCCACCGCTTGGTGTGAATTGATTGGGAGGTTACCGCTTCCTTTGAGGATTTCGTCGTGCGCCATGTGTCTGAGGAGAATCAGGATCATCCGACGACTGTTCCTCATCAACATCTTCGGGATTTGGCTCTTCTTTTACGTGTTGTGGCCCGGCGATTCAAATTCCCCTACTCACAGTTTGTTTTCGCCTTAAACTTGTTGGTGGCAAGTTGGCTCTCAAATAGGCCTCAACCTGTGGACCTTCACCCGCGTCCTCCAGAGTACGACAGCACGGGGCTAACATCTCTCGGATTACCGCCTTGAAGCTGTCGGGTATCAGGATGCGAGCAGCTGTTCGAACAACCTCCCATGCGTTTTCAATCTACAGTTGGTGAAAAATTCCAATTTAAACATCATTCATAATTAGCGGCATCAATTAAATACAGTACATGTAGAACCCCGTATTTTCAAATATTATTTTTATATTTGAAAATGAATTTAAATTTATTTTTGAGGTTTAATGAATATTTTCAGAAAAATTTATCTTTGGTACACGTGCAAAATACGTGCAAATGCTTTTATGAGAAGTGTGAAAATTTAGTTCTCTTTATGAAAAATCTTTATTTAATATTTGAGATTTAATTAGTATTTTTCCAGATTTTTCTGAAATTTATTGGAGCTATTTGCAATTTTTGAGAAAAGAAGGACCTTTTTGTAAATTTGAAATTTTTAAGGGATAAAGTGCAAAATGTATATTCTGGACGTTTTGAACAGTATTAATTGAGATTTAGAATGTATATTTTCTTATAAATCCTAATTTGAATGTGTTTTGATGGAATTTCCAAAGAACGATCTATATATGTAAATTTGTATTTTGGAAATGGTTGTTTTGCAAAGTTGCGAGTAAAACCCTAATTATCAATCCGTCATATATAAGAGATTTTTCTCCAGCCGTCATTGCTGATAAAATACTGAATTTTGGGAGATTTATTTCGGTGGAGCAAGGAACTTTTGGATCTAGCAAAAGGAGGATTCTTTTGTGGACTATTTTCAAATCTAAGGTGAGATATATAAAAATTGTTTTGTTGTTTGATGTATGTTTTGTTGTTTAATTTGATGTTTTGCATGAAAGAAACTTGTCTTGTTGTTGATCTATGTGTGCAAGTATCATTGATATATTGACCTGATGTTGGGAACAATTTAGATCTCGTAATGTGGTGTGAATCATGTGAATAATGGTGAATGAAATAGTAGATCTTTATTGTTAAAATTGTTTACTAAAGCATGTTGAGATTTGAGTATGAACATCTGGACATTAGATCTATAAATCAGATTTTGATTTAGAATTATGAAAGAGAGTTAGATCTCGTAAAACCTTAAAGAAATGATTTGTGATTTAGAACATGAGAACGTAGATCTTGACATATCGATGTTTTGAGTGTTATATACATATACCTGATGAAGATTCGTTGAGATTTATTATTTTCCTGAATACGAACTATTTTCATAACATTGATCATTAGAAAGCTTCAGAATTTGATTTTGTAATCAGACCTATGTTTTGAAATCTGTAGGCCGACAGTCGACTGGCCTACTGTGCAGTCGACTGGTACGAGCCTGATACTATATTATTGGAACCTTTGAAATAGTCATTCTGGATAGTCGACCTAGCCAGTAGGCAGTCGACTGGTCTACTGAGGAATATTATTTTGAAAATTTTATTAGTCCTTTCTGGACAGTCGACCTATGACTCCTTTAAGTCGACTTATATACATAGAATATTTTTGAGAAATTATTGGAATTTACCTCGGGTAAGTCGACTGATCCCTTTTCTTAAGTCGACTGTTAAATGACTTAGTTTATTTTTGTGCAATATTGAATTTGGTCTTCTGGACAGTCGACTTATCATCAGTATGAGTCCACTGATACTGAAGGATATTTGTAAGCTCCAGTGTTAATTTGAATGATTGGTATCTCAGATAATTTAGTATATACTTGTCATTTAGTTCAGTATTTGATTAAGCATTTGACTTTGAGATATTTAGTTGAGTATTTAATTTAAGACTTTCAGTTGAGCCACTTTTGATTAGTGGAACTTTAGTTTAGACCTTTTGAGTTTGAGTCTCTAGTGGTGTGTGACCCTAGTATACCGGTGTTGAGTTATTTGTTGAGGCCCAGTGAGGCATTTCAGTTATTTGGATTTGAATTTAGGCCGGTAGGGTATACCACTCTAGGAGATTCGTTAAGTAATTAATCAACCTAAAATAATAAGGACAGGCACTAGTGATGATATGATGAACGGGAACGTGAGTCAAGATCCTCAGTATGACTTTCGGTGTGGGATTTAATCTCCAGAATTATCACAGTAGATTATTAGTGGTGTGGGATATGTCTCCAGAATTATCACAGTTTTGTGGTGTGGGACAATCTCCGGAATTATCACGGTAACTACTTGTGGTGTGGGACTGATCTCCGAAATTATCGGAGTCGAGGTGAAGCACATGTGGTATATTGTGGTGACGTGTCAATGTTTCGGTGTGGGATGATCTCTGGAATTATTCAAGTGAAATATCTTGGGTGTGGGATCCATCTCCGGAATTATCGAGCATGAGATACTATCCATGGTTTATCTTTATCTCGTAGTAGTCATCGTGTTAGGATTAGTTCATAACGCAGGGATTGAACCCTTTGAAGTGAAGACGTTAAGGGCTTGCACCGAACCTATGTAGAATGGGATGCATAGACTTCGACAAGTACGCATTAGAGAGTCTGCATATAGAACTTGTGTTTTCTTGGCTTGGTTTTATGCATGTGGTTTTTCGTGTTTTCCACACATGACACTTAGCTTAGTATCACTTGATGATTTATGTTACTGTCATTCCGTATTTCCCATATTCTTATTAGTACCTGTTGATTAAGAATTTATGAGGTATGATCTTTTATGTTGTTTGTTTATTTTTATATTTCTCACACCATTTATGGCTGACCCCTTTAGTTTTGGGGCTTAGGGATCATCTCTAGCCTCACATGATGCAGGTAGTTGCCTAGTGATGGAGATTTGGATGCTAGAGGCACATTTGAGATAAATAGATTCTTAAGTGTTTGTGTAAAATTGTAATAACAGTTTTGAGAAGATTTGTAGTTGAGATTTTTTTGTATTCCGCTGTGCAATGTAAGGTTTTGTTGTAATAAATGTTGGAAAATTTTTAGTGGTGTTGGTTATGTTTATTATTGTATTGAAGTGGATCACTGGGAATGTGCCACGTATTTTCTAAGATATCAAATTAGAAATTCGGGGCGCTACAGAGATTGGTATCAGAGCGACGCTTCAATAGTAATACTAAACATGATATAAAAATAACCTAGGTGTGGGCACTAGAGTGTGTGTACCTAGGTGTGGACATTAAAGAGTGAGTATCACATAGAATTGAATATGATGTTTTACCTTTGGTATACAATTGAGATTTTGCCAAAGGATATTGATGTGAATTTGAATTGTGTGTGTGATGCTCTAACTTTTCCCTCGTTTTGCAGTATTCAAAATGGTTGCACCTAGGGGACAGGAATGGTGGCAACAATGAGGATTGATCTGGTAGTTCCCGAGGAAATGGGATCGACCTTGAGGCTGAATTCGCCAAGGTGTACCAGACGCTGAACACGCTGATGGCATTCAACATGGCGCAGCAGCAGCAGCAGAATCCGCAGCCGAATCATGGAGCTGGACATGGATTGGTGAACGCCGATCCTATTAAGCAGATCGAATCCTTTAAGAGGATGAGGCCGCCCGTCTTTGAGGGGCAAGCTGATCCAACCGCAGCAGACGATTGGATTAGGAAGATGGAGACGATCTTCGAGGTATCGGAGACTCCGGCAGTCAGCAAGGTGAAGTTAGCTTCGATGCAGCTTGAGAAGGATGCTGGTGTCTGGTGGGAGTCAGTGAAAAGGGCTTTGGGAGACCAGCCGTTGACTTGGGAAGCTTTTCTGGAGGAGTTCAGAGATCGCTTCTTTCCCCTAGATGTTCAGGAGAAGAAGGCGACTGAGTTCTTGAACCTTCAGCAGGGCAGCATGACCGTGCGGGAGTATGAGACCAAATTTGCTCAGCTTTCGCGGTATGCACCAGAGTTGGTTGTTGACGAAGCAAAGAAGGCCAAAAAGTTTGAACAGGACTTGAGGCCAAGCTTGAGGTCGAGGATGATCCCGTTGGGCATCAGAAGATTCGACAAGCTGGTCAGGAGAGCAGCCATGACTGAGGAGGATATGGACCAGTTCCTGAAGAAGCAAGATACATGGAACCGGAATAAGAGGCCAGCATCAGGCCAGAGTGGGAAGGGATTCCCAGTGAAGCAGGCCAAATTCAGTGACCCAGTGCAGAAGGCACCTGCAGCTCAAAGGGCGGACCTGTTATTACTACAAGGAGGCAGGACATTACAGGTCAGCATGTCCGAAGTTGGCAAAGCAGGTTTGTTCCCAGTGTGGGCAGGTAGGACATTCTCAGTCTCATTGTACACAAACGAAGAAGGATGGTTCTGGTGGGAGCAAATTTCAGAAGAGGCAAGGGCGAGTATTTGCATTAAAGACGCTGGTAACTCGGAAGATGTAATACAGGGAGTTGTTTTAATTAATGGAATAAAGGCAAAGGTTTTATTTGACACTGGTTCATCGCATACATTTGCATCGCCAAGTTTTGCAAAGATCTTAGGTGTGGAACCTAAGTTGTATCCAGACAGGGTTTTGTCGGTGGCAACGCCGTTAGGTGAAGAGCTGATTGCAGATCGATATTACGAGGGCTGTGATATCGAGATTGGTGGGAGGTTGTTCGGCATTGATATGATCGAGCTGAAAGTATTGGGTGTGGATGTCATCGTGGGCATTGATTGGATGGCAATATATGATGCCACAATCGAATGCAAGCAGAAGGAGGTGTTAGTGAAAGCACCAGGTGGACCTGCAGTGACTTTCCAAGGGAAGAAGAAGATTCTGAAGGTGACTGCATTGGTATCCAAGATGGCAATTCCAGATGAAGTCAAGGGCATTCCGGTTGTCAGAGATTTTCCCCAGGTGTTCTTGGATGATTTTCCAGGACTACCGCCGCAGAGAGATGTGGAGTTTTGCATTAATGTTCACCCGGGGAGTGCGCCGATTTCCAAGGCTCCGTACAGGATGGCACCTGTAGAGCAGGATGAAGTGAAGAAGCAGATTGAGGAGCTGTTGAGCAAAGGGCTTATCAGGCCGAGTTCTTCTCTGTGGGGAGCGCCGGTGCTGTTAGTCAAGAAGAAGGATGGGTCAATGAGGATGTGCATTGACTATCGGGAGTTGAATAGGGTGTCTATTCAGAACAAGTATCCACTACCGCGGATTGATGACTTGTTCGACAGGCTTCGAGGAGCAGCTGTATTTTCGAAGATTGACTTGAGGTCAGGGTATCATCAGGTACGAGTCAAGGAGGAAGATGTGAGTAAGACAGCTTTCAGGACTCGTCATGGGCTCTATGAGTTTCTGGTAATTCCATTCGGGTTGACGAATGCGCCAGCAGTTTTCATAGATATGATGAATCGGGTTTTGAGGCCATTTATTGACTCCTTCGTGGTAGTATTCATCGATGATATTTTGGTGTATTCAAAGTCGGAGGAGGAGCATTCTACGCACTTGACAGCGGTGTTACAGAAATTGCAGGAACATAGCTTGTATGCCAAGTTGTCGAAAGTGTGAGTTTTGGAAGTCTGAGGTAACTTTCCTTGGTCATATTCTTTCTAAGGAGGGAGTAGCTACTGATCCTCAGAAAGTTGAAGCAGTGAAGGATTGGCCCAGGCCGACGTCTGTGAAGGAAGTCAAAAGTTTCTTGGGATTAGCTGGTTACTACAGGAGGTTTATCCAGGGTTATTCTCAGATTGCAGTTCCTTTGACAGGTTTGACCCAGAATAGTGTGGCATTTGTGTGGACAGATAAGTGCGAGGAGAGTTTCCTTGAGTTAAAGGAAAGGTTGACTACTGCACCTATCTTAGCTTTGCCGCAAGCTGGGAAAGATTATGATATCTACAGTGATGCGTCTCTCAGATGTTTGGGATGTGTCTTGATGCAAGAAGGCCAGGTCATTGCTTATGGTTCAAGGTAATTGCGTCCGCATGAGAAGAATTATCCGACGCATGATTTGGAGCTAGCAGCTATCATATATGCCTTGAAGCTGTGGAGGCATTATGTCTATGGTGAGAAGGTTAATATGTACACCGACCACAAGAGCTTGAAGTGCATTTATCAACAACAGGATCTTAATCTTCGGCAGAGAAGGTGGTTGGAAGTTTTGGAAGACATTCGTCCTGAGATCAAGTATCATCCGGGCAAGGCGAATGTGGTGGCTGATGGACTTAGCAGGAAGAGTAGCTTATCGAGTTTGATCACTACTCGCAGTGAGTTGGCAGCAGAGATCGATCAGGCAGGTATCGAGGTGGTGCTGCAAGGTTTAGGGGCATCTTTGGCTCAGTTGAGGTTGCAGCCGTCCTTGAGAGAAAGGGTTGTGGAAGGTCAGAGATCAGATCCAGAGATCCAGAAGATGTTGCAACAGGTTTCAGAAGGCAAGCTATCAGAGTTTCGTGTCCAAGATGGAGTTCTTTGGTTGGGTGAGAGGTTGTGTGTTCCAGATAACGCAGATTTGAGAGAGAGTATCTTGCAGGAAGCACACAGTTCCTTGTTGTCAGTTCATCCAGGAGGCACGAAGATGTACAGGGACATCAAACAGCATTTTTGGTGGTCTGGTATGAAGCGGGATGTAGCAGATTTTGTGGCAAGGTGTCTGACTTGTCAGCAGATCAAAGCAGAAAATCAGAGACCTGGAGGTTTGTTACAGCCGTTACCCATTCCGGAGTGGAAGTGGGAGAATATCAGTATGGATTTCGTCACAGGTTTGCCGAGGAGTTCGAAGGGCAATGACTCGATTTGGGTTGTTGTGGACCGTTTGACTAAGTCGGCTGACTTTCTAGCCATGAAGATTACTTGGTCGATGGAGAAATTGGCTGAGTTGTACATTGGTGAAATCGTGAGACTTCATGGAGTTTCTGTGTCGATTGTTTCCGACAGAGATGCAAGGTTTACTTCAAGGTTTTGGAAGAGCCTACAAGCAGCTTTAGGCACCAGAACTGATTTCAGTACAGCTTTTCATCCACAGACCGATGGTTAGACTGAGAGGGTGAATCGAGTGCTGGAAGATATGTTGAGAGCTTGTGTTATGGATTTCGGTGGTAGTTGGGAGAGATACTTGGCATTGGTTGAGTTTGCTTATAACAACAGTTACCATGCGAGTATTGGGATGGCACCGTATGAGGCGGTGTACGGAAGGAGGTGCAGGACACCTGTTTGTTGGTATGAGGTTGGCGAGAGGCAGATGTATGGTCCCGAGATCGTGCAGCAGACATCAGAGCAGATTGAGCTGATTCGCAAGAGATTGGTTGAGGCTCAGAGTCGGCAGAAGAGTTATGCTGATACACGACGAAGAGACTTGGAGTTTGAAGTTAGGGATGCAGTTTTCCTCAAGGTTTCTCCGGCCAAAGGAGTGATCAGGTTTGGTAAGGGAGGCAAGTTGGCACCAAGGTATAATGGTCCATACAGGATCATGGAGCGGATTGGCAAGACCACTTATAGATTGAAGCTTCCAGAGGAGTTGGCACAAGTGCATGATGTATTCCATGTGTCGTTGTTGAGGAAGTATGTGCCAGATCAGAATCATCAGTTGGTAGAGATTCCTGAAGGATTACAGGTGAACTTGAGTTATAAGGAACAGCCTGTTGAGATCGTTGACCGTAGAGAGAAGGTTCTCAGGCGCAAGGTGATCCCTATGGTCAAGGTGTTGTGGAGGAATCAGCAGTTTGAGGAGGCTACTTGGGAGCCTGAGGATCGCATGCAGAAGGATTTTCCTGAACTTTTTGTATGAGTGTATTTCTGTTATGTGATTGTAATTCTTCGAATGATAGTACTTGATTTGAGTTGTATTTCTTCTATTTTGATTGAGTTGTCTTATACAATTGGTTGAATTATGTTTCCATTTGTGAGATGTTGACTTCTTTGATGATATGTTGTTTGAACTCATTAGTAGTAGTTCTGAGGACAAAACTCTTCTAAGGAGGGAGTGATGTAGAACCCCGTATTTTCAAATATTATTTTTGTATTTGAAAATGAATTTAAATTTATTTTTGGAGGTTTAATGAATATTTTCAGAAAAATTTATCTTTGGTACACGTGCAAATGCTTTTATGAGAAGTGTGAAAATTTAGTTTTCTTTATGAAAAATCTTTATTTAATATTTGAGATTTAATTAGTATTTTTCCAGATTTTTCTGAAATTTATTGGAGCTATTTGCAATTTTTTGAGAAAAGAAGGACCTTTTTGCAAATTTGACATTTTTAAGGGTTAAAGTGAAAAATGTATATTCTGGACGTTTTGAACAGTATTAATTGAGATTTAGAATGTATATTTTCTTATAAATCCTAATTTGAATGTGTTTTGATGGAATTTCCAAAGAACGATCTATATATGTAAATTTGTATTTTGGAAATGGTTGTTTTGCAAAGTTGAAGGTAAAACCCTAATTATCAATCCGGCATATATAAGAGATTTTTCTCCAGCCGTCATTGCTGATAAAATACTGAATTTTGGGAGATTTATTTCGGTGGAGCAAGGAACTTTTGGATCTAGCAAAAGGAGGATTCTTTTGTGGACTATTTTCAAATCTAAGGTGAGATATATAAAAATTGTTTTGTTGTTTGATGTATGTTTTGTTGTTTGATTTGATGTTTTGCATGAAAGAAACTTGTCTTGTTTTTGATCTATGTGTGCAAGTATCATTGATATATTGACCTGATGTTGGGAACAATTTAGATCTCGTAATGTGGTGTGAATCATGTGAATAATGGTGAATGAAATAGTAGATCTTTATTGTTAAAATTGTTTACTAAAGCATGTTGAGATTTGAGTATGAACATCTGGACATTAGATCTATAAATCAGATTTTGATTTAGAATTATGAAAGAGAGTTAGATCTCGTAAAACCTTAAAGAAAGGATTTGTGATTTAGAACATGAGAACGTAGATCTTGACATATCGATGTTTTGAGTGTTATATACATGTACCTGATGAAGATTCATTGAGATTTATTATTTTCCTGAATACGAACTATTTTCATAACATTGATCATTAGAAAGCTTCAGAATTTGATTTTGTAATCAGACCTAAGTTTTGAAATCTGTAGGCCGACAGTCGACTGGCCTACTGTGCAGTCGACTGGTACGAGCCTGATACTATATTATTGGAACCTTTGAAATAGTCATTCTGGACAGTCGACCTAGCCAGTAGGCAGTCGACTGGTCCACTGAGGAATATTATTTTGAAAAATTTATTAGTCCTTTCTGGACAGTCGACCTATGACTCCTTTAAGTCAACTTATATACTTAGAATATTTTTGAGAAATTATTGGAATTTACCTCGGGTAAGTCGACTGATCCCTTTTCTTAAGTCGACTGTTAAGTGACTTAGTTTATTTTTGTGCAATCTTGAATTTGGTCTTCTGGACAGTCGACTTATCATCAGTATGAGTCGACTGATACTGAAGGATATTTGTAAGCTCCAGTGTTAATTCGAATGATTGGTATCTCAGATAATTTAGTATATACTTGTCATTTAGTTCAGTATTTGATTAAGCATTTGACTTTGAGATATTCAGTTGAGTATTTAATTTAAGACTTTCAGTTGAGCCACTTTTGTTTAGTGGAACTTTAGTTTAGACCTTTTGAGTTTGAGTCTCTAGTGGTGTGTGACCCTAGTATACCGGTGTTGAGTTATTTGTTGAGGCCCAGTGAGGCATTTCAGTTATTTGGATTTGAATTTAGGCCGGTAGGGTATACCACTCTAGGAGATTCGTTAAGTAATTAATCAACCCAAAATAATAAGGACAGACACTAGTGGTGATATGATGAACGGGAACGTGAGTCAAGAACCTCAGTATGGCTTTCGGTGTGGGATTTAATCTCCGGAATTATCACAGTAGATTATTAGTGGTGTGGGATATATCTCCAGAATTATCACAGTTTTGTGGTGTGGGACAATCTCCGGAATTATCACGGTAACTACTTGTGGTGTGGGATTGATCTCCGGAATTATCGGAGTCGAGGTGAAGCACATGTGGTATATTGTGGTGACGTGTCAATGTTTCGGTGTGGGATGATCTCTGGAATTATTCAAGTGAAATATCTTGGGTGTGGGATCCATCTCCGGAATTATCGGGCATGAGATACTATCCATGGTTTATCTTTATCTCGTAGTAGTCATCGTGTTAGGATTAGTTCATAACGCGGGGATTGAACCCTATGAAGTGAAGACGTTAAGAGCTTGCACCGAACCTATGTAGAATGGGATGCATAGACTTCGACAAGTACGCA
The DNA here is from genome assembly GCA_017893485.1 of Hemerocallis citrina. Classification (NCBI taxonomy): domain Eukaryota; kingdom Viridiplantae; phylum Streptophyta; class Magnoliopsida; order Asparagales; family Asphodelaceae; genus Hemerocallis; species Hemerocallis citrina. The sequence goes on along the minus strand of CM030359.1, from coordinate 233,494,304 downwards.
TTAGAGAGTCTGCATATAGAACTTGTGTTTTCTTGGCTTGGTTTTATGCATGTGGTTTTTCGTGTTTTCCACACATGACACTTAGCTTAGTATCACTTGATGATTTATGTTACTGTCATTCCGTATTTCCCATATTCTTATTAGTACCTGTTGATTAAGAATTTATGAGGTATGATCTTTTATGTTGTTTGTTTATTTTTATATTTCTCACACCATTTATGGCTGACCCCTTTAGTTTTGGGGCTTAGGGATCATCTCTAGCCTCACATTATGTAGGTAGTTGCCTAGTGATGGAGATTTGGATGCTAGAGGCACATTTGAGATAAATTGATTCTTAAGTGTTTGTGTAAAATTGTAATAACAGTTTTGAGAAGATTTGTAGTTGAGATTTTTTTGTATTCCGCTGTGCAATGTAAGGTTTTGTTGTAATAAATGTTGGAAAATTTTTAGTGGTGTTGGTTATGTTTATTATTGCATTGAAGTGGATCACTGGGAATGTGCCACGTATTTTCTAAGATATCAAATTAGAAATTCGGGGCGCTACAGTACATGCATACAAACTATATGAAATTTGACTGACCGTTTTTCGATATGTCTCAGCCCTTGGTTGGTACATCGGCTGGGAGGAGGAATATGCTGGAGGTGGTTCTACCTGGGTAGGGGGAATCGGAAGTTGCACACCAGCTGGTACGGCGGCCGTTGGAGAAACATACAACCGAATTATTCGCTTGTACCACATCATGTATGCCTGCTGGAGGAAGCCATCGTATGGTATCGCTACGTACATCATATTCGGTGTCATTTGCCGCCGCATGGTGTTCCAGTTGGCTACATAGTAACGATGGTAATCAGCCCAATCGAAGTTGGGCACCCGTCCCGTTCCCTTGACCTCGTGCAACTTCTTATCATAAGACCTGACCTTGGGAATCTTCTGTTGATATCCGAATTGCCGCAAGACCCTGTCAGGATACTGGAACTCCACAACTCCAAAGTTCACAAGAGGTGCAGCCGTTAACCAAAGGGATCTGTCTAGGCAGACTGGAGGAACCCGTTACAACCTGTCGACCGAGTACGGTTCCCAATTGACGAACTCGTCCCGCAGGTTGTCCAACTCATCTCTGTAGTAGGTTAGAGATTGGCGTGGGTTATCGGCCCACGTGTGCCGGCCGGCCCAATATGCTCCTAGAGGAGGTAACAACTCCGCTGCCCCCGGGTCGGCCAACCATTCCGGTGTAAGCTCAATAATACGGGGACGTCCGATGTGGATGCGTTCCCAACTCCATATCTGCAGTTGCACCATTAGGCCACCAATCTGTACGCCACCAAAGAATATGTGCACAAATTTCTGTATAGTAGCGCCAGTGCCGCACTCCCCCAACTAAAACGTCCCGCATACCGGAAATCCTCCAACAACCGTAGGTACATTAGCGGCACGGTTGATCCGGATGAGTTCGGGAAGATAAGTCTCCCTATCAAACTAAAAATGTATGCACGTGCATAGTACGTCAGGGTTTGCTCGTCCGAATCGGCGTCCAAATATTCCTCCTCGAACTGAAATTTTAACCAGCTGATGTACAGTGATTTACCATCGAATGCGTCAGCCATCACTTCTTCCTCCGCTTTATCTTTCGCAGCTTCTATTTGTTCATACAATAGATCTTCATCAGAATCTGCGGGGGCATTTTTGCGGATATCTTTTTCGGCGGCCTCTTTCCTTTGGAGAACTACCAACTGCAGGTCGATACCGAGTAAGTCCCGAACAACTTCAACTCGATCGAAGTCCATGTTCCCCGTCACGGCAACCCCATCGATTGGTAGTCCTGTTATCATTGCCACATCCTGTAGGGTCACAGTCATCTCACCCACTGGTAGGTGGAATGTGTGGGTCTCCGGCCTCCATCGCTCGACTAGAGCTGTAAGGAGTGGCCGATCTAGCTTCACAGAGTGAATGAATCTTGCTCCGTAGAAACCGGCCTCCACCATATACGGCGTGATACGCTCATCAAAAGGAAGAACTGTGTGCTTCCGGAAATTACACTTTTTATCGGACCCATTCCACACGGCTTTCGATCGGTGTTTGGGTTGCAGGGTGAGTACGCTTGTGTCCACGGGTCCGGGTGATGTAACCGAGGACGACGGACCTGCCTCAGCCGATGTGGATTGACGGCCACCAACCTACATGAATAAATATAACAAATGTTATTATTGAGATAATGTTACATGTTCGTATTTAAAACTAATAATAGTAATCGATCTTACCTCAGTAGTTGGTGCACCACTAGTGTTACCGGACGGGCTTCTCGGTTGCCTTGTTCTAGCCATTTAGCTATCTGACAAAAAATTTAAAATGTGGTTGATAAAAATGACAACAAAATAAACATACCGAGATTATACTGAAAAACGCACGAATGAAAACAAAAAAATCTATAAAACTTTCCCAATTGGTCGAATTCACGTAGCGCAAACCACCGAAACTTGTACAAGTGAGTTTCGACTCACGGTTTGCGAGATACGACCGTATACCGCTTTATTAGGTTTTTTTTCAACCGAAAGCGATACGCGGCCGTATCTCTCGAACCGTGAGTCGAAACTCACCTCTACAACTTGGGTTGGCTAATCATATGGGACACCAACCAACTCGCAAAGTTTCGTATTTTTTTGAGGTGGTTCGAAGTGTTTTCTAATCGGTCCGTTTTTAAAAAATTCTAAGTCAAAAACTTCTCATTTGAGGAATTGAAGCAAAACAGCACAAACGGCATCCGAAAATTATAAAACTTTCTATCTAGGTGGAATTCATGTAGGGCAAGCCACCCGAACTTGTAGAAGTGAGTTTCGACTCACGGTTTGCGAGATACGACCGTATACCGCTTTATAATAGTTTTTTTCAACCGAAAGCAATACGTGGCCGTATCTCTCGAATCATGAGTCGAAACTCACTTCTACAAGTTCGGGTGGCTTCTCATAGGGGACACCAACCAACTCGCAAAGTTTCATATTTTTTGGAGGTCGTTTGAAGGGTTTTCTAATCTACCCGCACTTAGAAAATTCTAAGTCTAAAACTTATAATGTGAGGAAGTTGAGAAAACTGCACAAACGGCATCCAAAAATTTTCAAACTTTTCGAGTTGGTCGGATTCACGTAGGGCAATCCACCCGAACTTGTAGAAGTGAGTTTCGATTCCTGGTTTGCGAGATACGACCGTATACCGCTTTATAATGATTTTTTCCAACTGAAAGCGATACGCGGCCGTATCTCTCGAACCGTGAGTCGAAACTCACTTCTACAAGTTGGTTTGGCTTCTCCTAGGGGACACCAACCAACTGACAAAGTTTCAAATTTTTTGGAGGTCGTTTGAAGGGTTTTCTAATCTACCTGCACTTAGAAAATTCTAAGTATAAAACTTGTAATGCGAGGAAGTTGAGAAAATCACACAAACGACATCCGAAAATTTTAAAACTTCCCGACTTGGTCGGATTCACGTAGGGCAAGCCACACGAACTTGTAGAAGCGAGTTTTGACTCACGGTTTGCGAGATACAGCCGTCTACCGCTTAACTTGGTTTTTTTTCCAACCGTAAGCGATACGCGGCCGTATCTCTCGAACCGTGAGTCAAAACTCACTTCTACAAGTTGGTTTGGCTTCTCGTAGGTGACACCAACCAACTCGCACGGTTTTGTATTTTTTGGAGGTCGTTTGAAGGGTTTTCTAATCTAATCTAACCGCACTTACAAAATTCTAAGTCGAAAAACTACCATGCGAAGAAGTTGAGCAAAACCTGCACAAACGACATCCGAAAATTATAAAACTTTCTGACTTGGTCGAATTCACATAGGGCAAGCCACCCGAACTTGTAGAAGCGAGTTTCGAGTCACGGTTTGCGATATACGGCCGTGCACCGCTATACTTGGTTTTTTTCAACCGAAAGCGATACGCGGCCGTATCTCTCGAACCGTGAGTCAAAACTCGCTTCTACAAGTTGGTGTGGCTTGTACTATGTGAGACGAACCTACTCGAAAAGTTTCGTATTTTTTTACGGTCGTTTGCAGGATTTTCAACCATAACCGCACTGAAAAGTTTCTAACTAATTTTGTATATACAATTCTAATTCTACAAGTTACTAATGCAAGCAACATAATTCGGCAATTGAATAAACTTGAGGTCAACCCGATTCTACATCTAAAATCTACTAACGCAATAAAATTTTTTCCAATTTCTAAATAAATTACTACACACGAATTCAAAAAAAATAATACAAATGTAGATTATTGGGGTAAAGAAATAGTGTATACCTTACAAGATAGGTCCAAATCAAACCAAGCAATCGATTTGGAAGAGAACTAGGGTTTCGATTTCGTATCGAAGAGGGGAAGAGAAGCTAGGCTTTCGATCGTCGGAGTTCGACTTCCACAAAGAGTAGGGTTTCGATCTTCGGAGTTGGGAGAGAAGAGGGAGAGCGGACGGAGATGTCGGAGCTAGGGTTTTTTTCCTCGTTGGGTTTGGGTTCGTCGAAGAAAGAAGAAGAGCGCGGAAGAAGACGAACTGTATGTCAATAAAATTGAATATCCATAGCCTTAACCCGTTTTTGGGAAGAACGGGTTAAGGCTAATTTTTTTAATACAATTTTGCCTTAACTCGTTCTTTCCAACGACGGGTTAAGGCAAGATTTGATCAAAAAAAATATGTTTGATCCAACGGTCCAGATCGAAGTTTGCACGGGTCTGTGCGAACAGACCCGTTCCGGCCCGTTTGCAACGGAAGAAGACTCTCTCTCTCTCTCTCTCTCTCTATATATATATATATATATATATATATATATATATATATACACTTATGGAAGCATGGACTTTTATATCCCAATTTATAATTATTTTTCAACATATACTAATGAAACAATGACTTTTACTTACAACTAATTATTGTCATATTATTCAAACTTGAGCTATATAATTGTTGATTTTATTTTTACAAGTCTTTCATATGCTGTATCGTTCTGAAGATGTGACGTAGGCACGTGCCCACGGGTAAATCTAGTATGTATATATATATATATATATATATATATATATATATATATATATATATATAGGGAAATGCTCCATTGAAAACGCAAATGTTGTGAAAAAACGTGAAAACGGCCTAGGTGGTTTTCCACGTTTTCATCGCTACAGTACGTTTTCAATGGAGCATTCCTTATATATATATATATATATATATATATATATAGAGAGAGAGAGAGAGAGAGAGAGAGAGAGAGAGAGAAAGAGAGAGGTAATTAAATAAATAAAGGAGTTGTTTTGGGGAGAATTTGAATTTTAGTTATGAGGGGAAACTTTTTTTTTTGGGGGGGGGGGGTATTTTGTGAGGTTAGATCTGGGCCTTTGATTTTGGGGCGGATTGAAGGAGAGCCACTTGATAGCTTTCTTTGTGTTTTATTATATAGATAGAAATACAATTTAAATTCTATTAAAATCAAACTATAACTTTCTGTAAAATATTGTAATCTATAGCAAAACATCATCTAAACAGTAGATCAATAATCCATAAGTTCAATGAAATAATCGTTCAAGAAATCAACAGAAACCTCAACAAAAACAACACAGACAGCATGTGTCGGTCGACTGTCAAAACAGTTCAAAATAACGACGGTCGACTGCATAAGCCCAGAAAATCCAACTTTTCAAATGACGGTCGACCGCACATTTTAGTTCAAAATGGAACCGGTCGACTGACATGTCAAGAAAACACAGCTTTGAATTTTGTACACATTTTAACTGATACTTCGTTTAATCTCTGTAAAATCATAAATTTGTAAAACAAAATTCCTGTGATGATCAAATACAACTTGTTTAACATACTGGAGTTTATAAAACAAATCAAAACTTCATCAAATTCATAAAAAGAGCAATTTTCTACAAAATTTTCAAAACAGGACATATGTATATATATGTATATATGTGTGTGTGGAGTTTATAAAACAAATCAAAACTTCATCAAATTCATTAAAAGAGCAATTTTCGACAAAATTTTCAAAACAGGACATATGTATATATATGTATATGTGTGTGTGTGTGTGTGTGTGTGTGTGTGTGTGTGTGTGTGTGTGTGTGTGTTTACATCAGTTAAAGCTTCATGAAAACATCGTGTAGGTAATATATTATCCTAATCAATCTCAGGATCAAGACAACTCAAGATCCAAACAAAAACTTCATAAAACTCAAAAATCAAACTTTCGGCCATACATTATCAGACCCGAATTAAAACAACAACTCCATCCCTTCAAAATTTGAGCTCTTTTGATCCAAAACCCCTCTTGTAATTGATTAAATACATACACCACTACTCACATCAGTATACCCATGAATATATACAATTATAACATGTATTAATCAAGTTTTTCTTTTTCAAAAGCATCAAACAGAGTATTCACGAAATATACACAGTAAAGGTCTAGTCTTGTTCACTTTTTGAGATAAACATCATCCAAACTTAAAATAAACAATCAAAACAGCAAGAGCATGAAAGAAAGTAGCCTACCCATGATTTCTATTAGGTTTTTAACAATCACAAGTCGTTTATATAGAGTTTTAATCATCCATAGCATAGTTTCATGAAAAGATTCAATATTTTATTCATCCATCCATCAATATCATCATACAATCCTCTAACATGCTTCCTAATTGACAAATCATCACATACAACATGCATAGAACAATAAGAAATCAAACATATGTCACTCACCTTATTGAAGAATCAACCGAAATAATAAAGAGAATAAAAAAGTCCGCAAGAAAACCAAGATCCTCGCTTCGAAACTCCAAGAAATCAATAATAAAGAAAATCTTTTGTGTAGTACAGCAAAACGACGGCTGCACTCTCTTTTAAATAGGCCGGAAATTAGGGTAATTAGGGTTTTTAATAGGTTTTGCAAAATATCCCTTTTGAATATATCTTTACATATATAAATCCTTATACTTGGAAACTAGATTAACCAATTCACTTCAAATTAAAAAAAAAAAAAAACACCCTAATACTGGCCGGCACTGGGTTTAAATCCAAAAAAACAAATTTGTTCTCTAAGTGACACTGCTAATCGGAATGGATATAACGGCGTATCTATCCCGACGTCTATGCCCAAACGCCACGATAGATCGCCATTATAATATTTTTTTTAATAGCTTTGGTCTATGACGGCGGTGCTATATTACGCCGTTAGATATATAATATACAACGGCGGTTGTATAGACACCGCCGTTATAGACCAAACATTAGCTAAAGCTATTCGCCTATTCCATTTTCGCTCAGCTGCCGCCTGCCGAATATTTCCTCCCGCTCCACTCTTGTTTTCCCCCCAAAAACGTAAACTTCTAACCCTAACTAATCCAGCGCCGCTCCATATCCGTCTCCAAAATCTCTCTCTCTCTCTCTTCTCTCTCTCTCTCTCTCTCTCTCTCTCTGACCAGTCGACCTCTCCCCATTCGGCGCCATCTTCCCCTCTCCCCATTCGGCTTCGTCTCCCCACACGGCTTCGTCTCCCCATTCGGCTTCAGCGCCCTTCTCCATTCAAGAAGAAGCTCCGTGTGGATTCATTCTCTATTTGATTGGTACATTTCACATTCTCTTAGTTCTGATCTCACTTTCATTTTATTGGGATTAGGGTTCTGTTAACTTTGCTTAATTTGAAATGGGTTTTTGTCAAAATCCCTTCTTTTTGTATAATTCTATAGAATTTGGAGTGGGATGTTTATATTTACTTGTTTTTACTTTTCTTAATTGAATGTTTATATTTACTTTTGTCAAAATCCCTTCTTGTTGTTGTTGATGTTTAACTTTGCTAAATAATAAACCCATAGAGGACCAATCCTGTTTAAATTTGACACCATTCTCATCTTTTGAGGTTCATAACATAGGTAGTTTTAGTTATTCTAACAACAAGAACAACAAAAGAAATTTATATTGAACATGATAATATAATATGAAGAGGGATAAAATTTTGTTATTAATACTGATTCACATTTTGTTGTTGTTAAGTAAGTCCCATGTGTTCTATGACAAACTTTGGATGCTGTGCTTTCATCATTTCCTTTGATGTAGAGTAATTGTCTTGGTTTTTCCTTCTTTCTTCTTTTCTTTTAATTCTTTTCCGTATGAGATTTGACTAATAAATGTCTTGGAATTCATCGTCAGAGTTGTTTAAAATTTAGATATCTGAGGTAAAGATTTTTATATATCATATATTTTCTTCTATATATGTAAATCTTTTGCCTGCATGTTGTGTGAACATTTAAATTGTGTACTTTTGAAACTAATGAACTTGCTGATGAGTAGTTTATGCTGAAACTTCAAACTTGTTGATGAGTAGTTTATAACACAGACACAGGCAATGCCAGTATGAACTTTATGCATGTTTCATGATAACAGCACCATAATATGCTGAAACAAGATATGAAAACTGAACCAACTCAGTGCATTGCAGCATTACCTGTGTTGTGAAAACACAACCCAACGATTCGTCCTGAAAAAAGATGCATATGAAACTATAAAATTAAAAGAGTGTGAATTTCTTTCTAAGCACAATTCTGAGAAGCAGGTTTTAGGAGTAGGAAACACTGTGGGGTTCAAATTTAGAAGGATGATAGTGTTTGGGCATTAAGGCTTTAAGATTTTAATTTTGCAAGAGGTAGCATCTTAGCCCAAAACTAACTTAAAATTAATTTTTGAAGATAGACCAATTTCAAGCAAAATTAATCTAGATAACTACAGAAAACACTGTTTGGACAAGTTCCATAGTAAAACTGGCCATAACGATGGTGAGCTCTTACCTGAATTTACTGGTGAGGAGACTTTCACTTCTGTTTTTATTGCATATGCAATTGTATCAGAGTTAGCTGACAGAAAGAATATCTGTTCGTAAGTTGTATGACATGCAAACATCGTCTCTTTACTAGAAAGATGTCTGAAACACCTTGAAGGGTTGGTGACCAGAACTGAACTCTAAGATTGAGTTTATACATGAGTAATAGTCGAGTAGGTGACCAATTTCTTGGAATAGCCTTCTGCTTGGCTGCTCTCAAATTGAAGGGAAGCAACGGGAATGTGCATACTTGACTCTTTGGTTTATCTCTGCCTTAGAGTTGAATGCAATTCCCTAAAGTATTTCTTTGTAAAATTTTCTTTTATTTTGTGTCATTACCTTTTGGTTGAAATAAAATTTAAACAGCATGCATGATTAAAAATGTTATTTTTCCTTTGTGCAAATTATTTTTTTAGGATTTATGACAGCCCTTTTTGTTACCTTAATTTCACCAAATTAAATGGCTGACAACTTTGTAAAACTTTGTTAAACCTTACATCAGTGACTTTAGTGGAAGACATGATGATGGTGATGATAACTAACAAATCTAGAAAGCCTAGAATGGGGAATGGTAAAGAAGACTACTAGAATAAGGACATAGTTATGACACCAGATGAAGAATAGGTAACATGAGTATGAGTTGTAAAAGGAGAGGCTTCTGGTAAAATGAATTAATGCATTCGATATTAAGTAATTCTATTTAATATGTTATATAGCGTGGATGGCTACAAATTTGGATTTGCAGATCCAAAATTCTTATTGCTGGATTATGCTTTGTAATCATGTGTTAGATTGGTGTCAATAGTTGCAAATAGCACTTCTGCATGAACGTAGCGAAGAAGAATAAATATAGATAAAACATTCCAAATTATTAGTAGTTGGTGGCGCGAACAGGTGGTATTTGATAACTACACTACAAGACATCCCCAGTTGACTAGACTTGCACATAGATAGACCAGGAAATGGTGCAGCTAATCTTGTTGCAGTAAGAAAAATCATTGTTGTTGAGTATTTATGTATTCAAGAAGCCGTCCAGCTAGTAGTCGAGCATTACAGAGCCTTTCTTCAGATTCAGCCATCAATACATTAGTAAAGGTTTTAAGAGTTAATCAACTTATGTAGCCCCAATGTTCATTTAATGAAGCCTCAGTAATTTCTCATCAGTCACTTGTAACACTTAGATATTCCTCACTGAAAGTGCTTTCACAGTTGTCTTAATCGAGCAGAGCATTGTCAATTATTTTGGCACTACTTTTTAGTGACTTAAGCATGGCTTCAACAGTGTACTTCTATTTTTCATTTCGGAAGAAGATGAAATTGCACTGAAGTTCATATCGATACTTTCTCATAAAATAACAAGTGGGCTCCTTTCTCATTCACCAATCTAAAGCCGATATCAAATCTTCATCATTGTAATAAACATAACTTGTGGGAGAAATTCTCGAAATTATTTTATGAGTTGAACATCTTAAACAAATAGTGCTTGACTCTTAGGTTTGATTCTTAATTAGGTAAATGTGTAGATTTTTTTAAAGTGATAGGATTGAAATACAAATCATAAATTCTATTGTTTGAGTCACCTACATTGGAAGTACTTGTTTGAGGAACCTAGTTTCATTTATTTTATTTTCCATGAAATTTACCAAAACACATGTAGCACTTCATATTTAGAGGTAACAAAATTTACTGAATAAGTAGGAGACAAGATATGTGCAGAAAGTTATCTCATATACTTCATGTGAGGAGATTACTTCATGTACATGCAAGAATATTAGAACAGTTTGATTATCAGCACATGCTTTTCCTTCTGGCCGCCTTCTATAAACATCGTTTTCATTCATGCTACTAGTAATTTTCACGTGCAATGCATGCCTTCTTTTCTTAACCTCCCACTATTCACTATTACCCACAAAAATATCAACATTTACCCACTAGTAACAACAAATCAGTAGAGAACTTCAATAATTTCATAAAAACTAACTATAATTAATTATTTACAGTGAGTGACTCATATTTTTCAAAATGTTTAACAGTGAGTGACTTAAGCTTATGTTTGTCCTAACCTACTTATATTTCAGATTGACTCATATTTTTCAAAATGGATAAAAGTTGGATTAATAAGCCACGATTATCCAAAGCGTATCGGGATGGTGTTAAAGAATTTATTAACTATGCAAAGAGCAATTCTCCTGAATCGAACATGATTTTATGTCCATGTATCCGATGTTCAAACTATGATTTGAGGACGTGCAATGTCGTTGAGACACACTTGATTTGCAATGGTTTTCTACAAGGGTATACACATTGGTTTTGTCATGGAGAGTCTGTTCATGTAGCTTCGACTACTCCGGTTGTGAATGAAGACGAGGCTTTATTTACAAATGATGTAAGTATTGTTGATGAAATGCACTCTTTAGTGCGGGATGGGTTGGGATTCCATAACTTCGAAGCTTACATTAATAATCCACTCAATCAAGTACAGAACGAGTCAGCAGAAACATCACAACAAGGCGATAGGGTGGCAGAAGAAATGCCTAGACCTGAAACTAATAAAGAATATGAAGCCTTTCATAAGTTGTTGGAAGATGCAAATACTCCTCTGTATCGTGATTGTCACAAGTTCTCTAAGTTTTCATTCATTGTTAGACTGTTTCAGATTAAATGTCTAAATGAATGGTCTGCCAAGTCCTTCACTTTGCTTCTTGAATTGTTGAATGAAGCTTTTCCTCAAATTTGTATCCCCAATTCAGCCCAAGCCACAAAGAAATTTCTCAAGCATTTTGATTTAGGGTATGAGAAAATACCATCATGTCCATATGATTGTATGCTATTCCGGGGGTATAAGGAGTCTCTTGAAGATTGTGAAGTATGTGGTACCTTCAAAATGGGTGAAAACGCCGACGGAGGAGGAGCAAACTGATGAGCCAATTACAACAAATAGGAAAAAGAAGCCGGCAAAAATTCTGCGTTATTTTCCTCTAATTCCTAGGCTACAAAGGCTGTTCATGTCAACTAAGACATCTTCTGATATGAGGTGGCATGCAGAAGGTCGTAAGAATGATGGAATTCTCAGGCACCCAGCTGATTCCGAATCATGGAAAAATTTTGATGAAAGATATCCTGATTTTGCTTCAGATCCTCGGAATGTGAAACTTGGATTGGCCAGTGATGGTTTTAACCCATTTAGGCAAATGAGTAGCACTTACAGCATATGGCCCATTGTGTTAATTCCATATAATCTACCTCCTTGGTTGTGTATGAAGCAGTCATCCTTCATTTTGTCCATGATAATTCCTGGACCAAAATCTCCTGGAAATGACATAGATGTGTATCTGCAGCCAATAATTGATGAACTGCAACTATTGTGGGAGGGTGTTCCAACATATGATGCAACATCTAAAGAAACTTTTCGTCTCTGGGTTGCCTTGACTTGGACAATCAATGATTTTCCTGCATATGGAAATTTATCTGGTTATAGCACGAAAGGACGTTATGCTTGTCCTTGTTGTGCTGAGCAAACTATTTCAAAGTGGCTATATAAAGACAGAAAGTTCTGCTACATGGGGCATAGGAGATGGTTGCCTACCACACATTTTTTCAAGGTTGAAACAACGACATTTGATGGTACCGATGAGTGGAGACATGCTCCTATAGCTAATTCTGGGTCAGATGTGTTAAGACGGCCAGAAGGCCAGCAGTTCACTTTGTCAAAGGAACCCGAAGTCATTAAAAATGCCAAGAAAAGAGCTAGAGATGAGCAACAAAACAATGATGAAGATGATGCAGATGAATGTGATAGTCCTATCGATTTAGGATCATGGAAGAAGAAGAGTATTTTTTTTCAGTTGCCGTACTGGGAGTTCAACTTATTGCGCTATAACATTGATTTGATGCATCTTGGAAAAAACATTGGTGAAAATTGTGTAGGAACAGTTATGGGAGATGACCGGAAGACAAAAGACAATCTTAAGTCTCGTCTTGATTTAGTAGAAATGGGCATAAGGCATGAGTTGCACCCTGAAGAATTACCCAATGGCAGAGTACGACTTCCTCCTGCAATCTACTCAATGTCAAAAAGTGAGCTGGAGATGTTTTGCAAAGTATTACAGGATCTTAAGGTCCCTGATGGTTATTCATCTAATATATCTAGATGTGTCAATTATAAGGATAAAAAGTTGCAGGGTCTAAAGTCACATGACTTCCGTATCTTGATGCAGGATCTCCTTCCCATTGCTCTGAGGTCTTCAATGTGTGAGCAAGTCACTTCCGTCCTGAAAGATTTATGTAGTATATATAAAGGATTTTGCTCGAGATTGCTACGTGTTGAAGATATTGAAAAATTAGAGTAGCGTGCTGCATTGACACTTTGTCAAATGGAGAGGATATTCCCCCCATCATTCTTCACTATAATGGTTCACTTGATAATCCACCTAGCCGATGAAGTAAGACTTGGTGGACCAGTACATTATCAGTGGATGTATCCCATTGAGAGGTAGTACTTCATCCCTCATTAAGTTCATTAATTATGTACTTTTTTGGTACCTTTACCGAAAAGTTTTTAAATCCAAATATTCTTGTTTAGGTACCTATACCGACTTAAGGGTTACGTTAGAAATAAAGCTTATCTAGAAGGCTCTATAGCAGAAGGTTATCTTTCGGAGGACTGCTCCAATTTTTGTTCAAGGTATCTTCAGGGTGTGGAGACATGTCTGACTAGACCAAGGAGAAATTCAGACATTTCCAACCTCAATGGCGCTAAATATCTCTTTCAGACTGCGGGCACTACTTTTGGTAAAATCGATGCGATTGAGTTAGATGACTTAATATGGGAACAAGCACATCGATATGTGTTGGATCACCATGCATCTTGTAAGCCTTATCGAGCGTAAGTTGGATTTGTTAGTAGTGTGAATTTATTTATGTCAATTAAAGAGTAGTTAACCTAAATTTTAATTTACATTCGTTCTTATTTTGTTCCAGCGAATTTATCAGGAAAATGAAAAGAAGACATAGACCCAAAAACTTGAGGCCACGTGAGTAACATAAATTAATGAATGAGCAATTCCACAAGTGGTTTGAAACCCACGTAAGTGACCAACCAAGGTTTGATTTAAAGTACTAAAAAAAATAATTTAAAGTCTTGTGCTAATACAATTTACTATATAATTGTAGGTTTCCTTGTTGGGTAATGATGATGTGTCAAGTGAAGTAAAGATTCTTTCCAAAGGTCCCCATAAAATGGTTAAAAGATACAATGGATATATATACAACGGTTTCAGATTTCGAACTAAGGAGCGTGAACGCAACTTGAAGTCTCAAAATAGCGGTATTGTAGTGACTTCAAAAACAAGAAGCTATGCCTCTAATAAAGACCGGAATCCTGTAGATGGGGATGTTGACTATTATGGGGTGCTAACAGATATCATAGATTTGGATTATTACGGGCACTTTCGAGTAGTATTATTTCGTGGTGATTGGGCTATGTTAAGTAACAACTACCATGATAAGTTGGGCTTTATAGTTATAGATTTCTCACATCTGATTCACACTGGGACACACATTAGTAATGAACCATTTGTGTTCCCATCTCAAGTGCAACAAGGTTTTTATATCCAGGACCCAGTAGTGGAAAAAACTTATGTGGCGCTACCTATGCAACCAAGAGATGTATTTCAGCTGGGGGATGATTCAGATGACGAAGATGATGATGTTGAGAACAATTTCACTGCTTCTGAATTCCCTACATTTGATGTAAACGTTTTTGATGTTAATAGTTGCCCTACCTGGCTCCGTACGGATGGAGAAGAGGGAGATCTATTTGATGATGTTGTAATATAGTATCTTATACACATTTTTGTAAATTGTGCTAGTTCATTTGTTTCGATTGTTTTCATGAATTTCAGTGCATATAATTAGTGGAACATATTGTTTTTATGATTATATTTAATGTTATTTGACGTAAAAGCCTAAAATTGTTAGCATATTGTGATGATTTGTGGATGTTTTAATTAACTTTTTGTTTTAATGTCATTATTTGTTCATATGTTTGATTTGTTGATTAAATTATAATTAGTCTGAATTTTTTTGAAACAGGTAACATATGGCTAGAACAAAGAGAAAGTTGCTAACAATAGTTGTCAACCAAGATGAGGCCGTAGAGCAGCCTAGCCGGGGACTTTCTACTGAGCACCCGACGGACTATCTTGAAGGTGTGGCGGATGGGGGTGCTACTACGGTCGAGGGGGGTGAAGGTAGCACTCCCACTACTTTGAGGAGGCCGAGGGGGCCGACGAAGATGAAGGAAATATGGAAGCTCCCAAACAATACAAAAGTATTGGTGGAATGCAACGAACACAATCAACCATATAGAGATGGCGGGAGTAAGCTTGTGAAGTTTTGCGATGTCATAGCACGAAATCCTCGTGTGCTTCCCCTAAGCTACGAGAGTTGGTCAAAAGTACCAACGATGACCAAGGTGACGGCCATCGATGCGATTAAGGTATGTTTTTAAAAATTTACTAGATTGATTGTAGTGGAATGTCTGTTTCCTTGCAACTACAGCTGCAAAATTTACTACTAAAAGTAGTTGCGTTGAAAGTTGTAAAGTTTACTTGTATTGCAGCTAAAAAGTAATTCTTACCTCTTTATTCTTCTGCTTACAATAATATTTTAATTGCAAGTCAAGAGAATCTTGCTACTTACGTGGTTGCTTTATAGTTGCAATTTGTGACTGTATTTGGATATCTATTTCATATTTTGCAATTTGTGACTGTATTTGTGATTACTTCATAGTTGCCATTACACGGTTAATAACTTCAGTGTTGTTGACATGTTTTATCATATTCAAATATGTTACTTGGATATCTATTTCATATTTGGATTTTCAAACATTTAACAGAAGTATGGACTTAGGATTTTAAAGGATCCATGACTTTTTGATTTGATCAATATTCTTTTGTAAAATATATATCAAACACAAAAAACCGCAAACATTCACATTCATACATAAATTTGTGCCTTACATATCAAAGATAGAAAACTTTTAAGTTAAATTATCCAACTTTAAATTTGAGAAGACAATGACAGAACAATATTACATCATAGTCCCAGATGTTGTTGTTGCTTCAATCACCATAAGGGATTATATCTCTGCTTTAAAGCTGCAATAAGAGTGAAGCTAATCTCTTCTACTTTCCGATTACTAGTATTTTGGCATGTGCTATGGATGTGAATACAAACAAATTTTTGAATAAGGATTGTCCGATCTGAGATGATATTGGACTTAGACTGATAGTGAAATGTAGCTCGCTAGTGAAATGCCGTGGACAACATAAAATTAATATTTGAGATCAAATTACCTTTATGGTCTATATGATCTCAAAAGAACAAAATGATGAACTGGGAACATGATGCTGATATGATGGTAATGGTACAGTCAAATTTGAGATCAAATGGTGTTCATGCTCTGTATGATATCAAAAGTGCATTAAGTCATGAACTCATAGACAAAGACAACCTGAATGTGTAAAAGACTAATCATTTTATTGCACGAATTTGATTTTGAGTTTTCCAAAGTTTTAGTCGCGTATCAGTCGGAAACATGCACAATAGAAGCCCAACCTGGGTATATAGCAGGTTAGTTCATACCTGTATGAGTATATATATATATATATATATATATATATATATATATATATATATATATATATATATATATAATTTGACACTTGAGAGTATGTATACTGATGCTTTTGAAGTTCTAATTTACTTTATCAACTATCAAGAACTAATTTACTTTATCAAATGTAAGTATACTATATATTATTATTCAGTATTTCTAATAAAGTTCTCAAGTGATTTAGATGCTCCTTAGTTGTCATAGAGTATAATAAATCAATGCAGCAGTTTATCCTTTTACACTCATCCCTTTTGAATTCTATAAACCATATAGCTTATTGGCCAAACAAGTATTTTCAGGGGCAATTTATCAACAAGTCACAAATATTTTTTATTCTGCAGAAAATGATAGACAAAATAATGTAAGAATAAGAATATATAAGAAAGCTTATGTAAAAAGTATCATATATGGACCTAAACTACATATTCATTCTTGGGAAGATACTATAGGATTGGATTACTGCTTTGAATTTGAGCTGTTCTTTTAGATTCTTTAACATATCAAATTGTTTTAAGCTCCTGCATTTTTCCAGCAATGTGTTTCATTGTTAATTTTTATTTATCTTCTTCTTCTTTTCTTTTTGGGTTGAATTATAAATCTTGATGCGTGAGATTTAAATAACAGTAAGACAAACATTCTTGTTTGCTGGCTTGACTGATCAGGTCTTTTAGTAGTATGCACATTTCCCTTATTCAGGCTTTCTGTACGATACAAATAAACAATCATGCCATCCCTTCTTTTGGCCCTTTTCAAGCTTCTTTGAGATAGCAAGTAAATTGACAGTTTATTTAGGCAAGAAACACAATTTCCCTCAACTCAGGTTATTTATAACATATTTCATTTTGTGGATACTTGATCATTTTGTGGATACTTGTAAGCTGAAAAGATTGCAAAGTAGTGTAATTTTATTTTATTACTTCTCTTGTGGATATATATTTATATGTACTGGAAAGTATATATGTGAGAAATATGATGATAGTTTCGTTTGGATATTTGAAATAAATGATCTTGAAATGGTCTTGGTTTCATTCAAATGTCTACAAGGTTAGGTGTTGTCTTCAGATTGTATACTTCCTATATTCCAGAATTACCATTAGTATTTGGCTTTGACATAATCTGTTTAGGTAAGCTTGACTCAGTAATCCTCGATTAGCATTTAGCAAGAGTAAACACATTTGATATTGTTCGAGGTATGAGATTTTGTTGTTGATGATTATGTGACAGAAACTTGGTTAAACTTGCATTTTAGTTGTCCAAGGCATTTGGATATTATTGTGTTATCTCTGGGTATTTTGTTGAAGATGTTCCACGATTACCCTTTTTTTTTGTGGGTTTTGTTTCTTTATTGTTGTTTTCCCCATCACTAGACTATTATGATGATACATGTTATCTTTAAAATTGAATTTTTGACACTTAGATCTACAGACTTTTACAAGCTATTTGAGAATCACTTTGGTATGTGAAAGAGAATGGTTAGTGAATTGCAACCATTCCTGATAGATGGTACTTTATGCTTAAACTTTTTTTTTGCTAATCAAAATTTAATACATTTCTGTTGATAAGACCTAGTTCCGCAACAAAACCTATTCTAATTAACCTTATGCAAGTATTATACGACATGTAAGGGGTTTCCTGTGACTAACCCATTATATTATTGACTTTAGTTCAAAGTAGTTCACCTTGTGAAAATTGGACTGACATGGTTTCAATCACAGGTATTTGGTTCTTCTGCATCTACCTCCAGTCGTACATCCTATCCGGATGTGTTCAAGATGCAAGCCAAGATGCAGGAAGAGATTGACGGCTTGAAAGATATGATTGCTTCTTTAATCTCCCAACAAAACCAGAACTCTAATAATCCAGTACATGGAACTGTAAGTATTCAGCAATATTTTATGATATTAGTATGAATTTTAACTATTGCATTTTACTTGTGTGGTGCCTAGTGTAGTGAATAATCTAATAAATGACACTATTGTGAATTATACAGAGCCAGCGAATTCCATCGACTTCTAGTCACGCACAGACATCTGGGCAAAATATCAGTGGGAATCAAAGCAATGCCGAGCCATTTCAGTAGACTTTGCCATTGTTGAGTTAAATTTGGACTTTAGTCTTTTTATGTTTTGTTGAAATTAATTTATGCTTTGTTAAAGAAATTGATGTATAACAAGTATATTTCTAACTCTTCGTATGGCCATTTTTAGACAAGTAATTATTGTTTATTGTGGTCCATGATTATATAGTTGTTTATTATGCTGCTATTATTGTTTTTAAGATTTGAACGTTCAAATTTAATATGACTACAGATATTTTGAATTTGTGACATTTTTTAAATAGTGGGAAAAAACCCGAAGCCCCCTATCAATCAGTTTTGAGATAAATATGCCGGGAGGATCCACCAATCGTGGTGAATTATTAAAAAAAAAGAACCAATCCGGACGTTTAGGAACACCGGTATAGCATATCGAAATGATTTAGAAAATATACGCGCATGTGTCTATCACGGCATTTATGAAGCGCCGTAATAGATCTACGACTTGTAACGGTGTTTTAAACAAGCGTCTTAATAGTCCTACGGACTGTAACGGCGGACTTAAAAAGCGCCGTAATAGACCTACGAATTGTAACGACGCTTCTAAAAAAACGCCGCTACAGGGCTACGGGTTGTAAGGGCGGTTTAAAGATGCGCCGTTACAAGCCGCACACATATAGCGGCGTTTTTGAGAAGCGCCGGCATAGACGCCCCGACCTGCAATGGCACTTTTCTGGCCGCCGTTACAGGTCATAGGCCTATAGCGGCGCTTTTGAAGACGCGCCGTTGTAGACCTATGGTCTGTAACGGCGGTCTAGAAAAGCACCGCGATAGCCCTGCGATTTGTCCCGACGGTCGATGCAACGGCGCAGCTCGTGGTGAAAATTATAACGCCGCTACCTTCTATGGCGGCATTTATAAACGCCGTCATAGACAAAAATAAACGTCGCTATAGACGATCGGTTTAGTAGTGTGACAATTTTGCAAAAAGATCATTCTTTAAGAAATTTGCAAAATAAACCAAATCTATGAAAACAAAAAAGTAAAACTTTTTACCTCTGAGTTGGCTAGCCATCTTGCTCATCCCAAGAATCTAAAAATCTGGAGTTTTTACTCCAAGTGGTAATTTTGTACAAAAGTCCCTATTTTTGTAATATTTGCAAATATGCCGAATAAATATCTGAAAAAATCCAGAAAATTCATAAATAATACCTACTAATAAATAATAGGTTTCTCCAAAATAATTTCTAATTTTGAACTTCCCAAGAAAATATTTGCACGTGTTTTGCATGTGTAAAAGATAATTTTCAGAAAAATATTTATTAAATCACCGAAATCATTTTAATTCATTTATACACCTCAAAAACATTATTTAAAAAAAATCTAGGGTGTTACAATATAGGAGTCATTGTACTCAGTTATAATCAATCAAATAATATTTCTCAATCTCTCTGTTAATCTTAACAGTGGACATTTAGATGCAACAAGAATGTTGTAGTACTCTTAGTGCTAATAGTTGCCTGTCTTGTATGCCTATATCGCACACACTTGTGAAGGACATCGATACTTGGACACTCCCCAGACACATGCCTAACATTTGTGACATGTGCCCGAAAATCTAAATGCAAACAAAGTACACTTTGGGCTAGTAGTTGACTATCTTGGATGTTATCGCACAGACACTCGTGCTTGCAGTGTTTTTAGTAGGCAGGCGCATTGTCCACTTAAGCACCCGCTTAAGCGGAAGCACTGCTGTCATCACTTCATTGAGGCTTGAAGCACTCCAATGAAGCCGACTAGGCTGAAAATGATTTTTTGGGCCAAAAAATCATGGTTCAATTAGTTTTGGGTATAACCTGCATTCAATAACCCAGTTTATAACTTTTACAAAAGAAAAATCCTAGAAATTTCCCCAAATTCTGCTCAGCCTCCAGAGCCTAGACTGCGCTCTTCCTCCAATCTCCTCATCATCACTCCGTCACATCTTCCTCGACTCCACTTGCACCCCTCCCCCAACTACTCTTCGCACTCCTCAACTCCTATTCAGTATGCACCATATTAAAAATAAATTATATATTAAAAAATATTAAAACTAAATGAGTGATGTGCTATGTGATATTAAACAAAGCGGTCACTTAAGCGAGGACGCGTGAAGTGGTCGTTGGACCCCTCCGCTCTGCTTCACGCAACTAAAAGCTTGCATGCCGGACATCGATACTTCATGTACACTCCAGGGGCACGTTCCTTACATTTGTCACACATGTCCAAATTGTAATACGTATCCTACAGGACCTATGACACTTATTATACATTTGTCAGTACTTATAGGGCATATAATCGACAATAATAAATCACCATTTAACATTTTCTGTACAGTAATTCTTATTTGTTTTGCCATGATGACAGTGTTGGAGGATCTACCTCACAACTTGTAGTGTTAATAGCGGAAACACACCACAAGTAATAGAAACTCCGAAGACTTAGATGAATCAAGAACAACCTACCACAATGTATGCAAGATCTCACAAGAACACAATCAATATGCAGAGATAACCAATATTTCTTATTCCCCAAGAAATACAAAGATTTCAAAGAGATTACAACTCTCAATCTCTCTCTCTCACCTTTGAAACACTCAGCACAATCCCCTCTTGAAGTTGAATAATGATAACAACTCACCTATTGATTACACAAATTGATTCTAACCCTAGAGTTTACGGCCATATATATAGCTCCCAAGTAAACCCTAAAAGGCAAACACAAATCTAGCAATTGGGCCTTTAAACTCGTAAGCCCAAAAATAATTAGCCGCCGAAGTCGGTCGACCGCACCCCCAAGGGCGGTCGACCGCAACGTGTAAGTCCAGACTCGAGAGCTGACCAGTCGACTGCACCCCCAAGGTCGGTCGACCGTCTTCTCTTCTGTTGGACCTTTACACTCGAAGAACTCTCAGCAGACTAGGTCGGTCGACCGCACCCCCAGGCCGATCGACCGCAACTTTCCAGGCTGCATTCTTCTACTCGCTGCTTGTCTTCTCTTGCTTCTTCGTCTCATCCTCTTCTTTACCAACTTCAAGTCCTCAGTGCCTACGCGTATTTGAGGTCACAATTCCTAACAATCTACCACTTGGACCAAATACACAACGCTTCAAAGTTATTGCAATCTTCACCTCGCATTATCTCTGCCAATCTCCCACTTTCATGGAAGACCCAAGTACTCCCCTATTCTCATGAAGAGCACCCCCGTCACTCCACCACGCGGAGTGCACCAACCACCCCTCATCGCTTCATGAAGGATGTGCTCCACCAATCGCATAGAGCACGAATACCGGAGAAACAATCTCTCGTGTCGGATTTCGTGTTATGAGACTCCCCAACTTGCAAGATCTCCATCATCACAGGACATGGTTCAAAGCCTCTCAATGCACCCTCTGCACCCCTAACTCGATACCTAGTGCTTTCTGTCATACAAGAGAGACTTGAAGTTTCAACTGCTAATTTGCAAAGTACCCTCACCGCAGCAATGTCTTGCCTATTAGGATTACTTCCATGGCTAGCAGCTCCCACTAAATTAGTAACCTCCCCTCCACAACTGAAAGAACTCGGTTGCACCCCACACAACCTACTACTCGATTCCGGCTGAGAGTCAACTACACGAGAAACGCCCTCACGTCTCTAAGCAAATACAGCGTTCCATCACGCTTTCCTTTTGCAATCACCCTTGAACCTGCAGCTATACACCACTCTCCACTACCAACTGTAGTAGATAACCCCTCTTTGTCTAGCCTACCAATCGAGATAAGATTTTTCTTCAAGTCTGGAATATGTCTTGTCTCTCGCAAGACAACACTTTGATCATCAATGGTGTTCACGCGAACAGTACCAACCCCACGTACAGGACACTGGTGACCATTCCCCACGATCACATCTCCAAAAGAACCCTCCTCGTAGTCATCAAACACCTCTCTCCTCGGAGTGCAATGAAAAGAAGCTCTCGAATCAATACACCAATCTTGAATGCCCAACTCGATCCTCCTGAGCTGATAAGCATAGATTCTCAACAAGCCCCACTTGAGCTTCTTTTGGGGTATCTTTCTTCGGTTTCTCCTGTTTCTTCTTCATATAAGCCTTGCAACTGCGCATCATGTGACCTTTCTTGTGACAATACCAGCACTCAGGTCCATGTCCCCCATCGCTGTCATCAGACTCACTCTTAGATGAACTACTCTGATCATTTCTTCTTCGACTGCTCTTAGATCTCCCACGTCTCTTCTCAACGTACATGGAGGAATCTCTAGAAGATGATGATGGATATCCCTCATTTCTCACCCTTCTCACCTCATCATTCAGAATGCTACTCACCACATCTTGTAGAGTCGTTGAATCTGTCATAGTGCCTGTAATAGCATGTTCCACCATACAATAACTATCTGGTAAAGTAAATAGAAGTAACAATGACTGCCCCCTCTCTGAAAACTTCAAACATGCAGCTTCCATCTGGTTGTAAACCATATAGTAATTATTCACATCTCTGCTACTGAATCCCTTTCCTTCAACTTCATATTAACCAATTTCTTCAGATGAAGAATTTGATTAGATGCCGATGGTTTCTCATACATATCCGTGAGAATCTTCATAGCCTCCTTTGTGGTCTTTGCCTTTGGGATATGAAATAATGCCTTCCTACTCGCTCCAACTGAATCTGCCCCAGCGCCTTCTGATCCAAACGATTCCAATCCGCCAAGACCTTCGCATCCTTGTCTGCACCTACCGGCTTCTCATCAAACAACGGACCATCAAGATTTGTTTGATGAAGATACGCTATAATCTGAATCTTCCACATCGTGAAGTCACTCCCATCGAATCTCTCGATCTTCATCTTGTTATCGGCAATCTCGAACTAAGTGCTCCGATACCACTTGTCGGAGGATATACCCTACAACTCGTAGTGCTAATAGCGGAAACACACAACAAGCAATAGAAACTCTCATGACTTAGATGAACCAAAAACAAGCCACCACAATGTATGCAAGATCTCACAAGAACACAATCAATATGCAGAGATAACCAATACTTCTTATTCCCCAATAAATACAAAGATTACAAAGAGATTACAACTCTCAATCTCTCTCTCACATTTGAAACACTCGGCACTATCCCCTCTTGAAGTTGAACAATGATAACGGCTCACCTCTTGATTACAAAAATTGATTTTAACCCTAGAGTTTACGGCCATATATATAGCCCCCAAGTAAACCCTAAAAGATGAACACAAATCTGGCAATTGGGCTTTTAAACTCGTAAGCCCAAAACAATCAGCCACCGAAGTCGGTCGACTGCACCCCCAAGGTCGGTCGACCACAACGTGTAAGTCCAGACCTGAGAGCTGACCGGTCGACTGCACCCCCAAGGTCGGTCGACCGTCCTCTCCTCTGTTGGACCTTTACACTCGAAGAACTCTTAGCAGACTAGGTCGGTCGACCTGCACCCCCAAGGTCGGTCGACCGTCCTCTCCTTTGTTGAACCTTTACACTCGAAGAACTCTCAGCAAACTAGATCAGTTGATCGCACCCCCAGGTCGGTCGACTGCAACTCTCCAGGCTGCATTCTTCTACTCGCTGCTTGTCTTCTCTTACTTCTTTGTCCCATCCTCTTCTTCTCCAACTTCAAGTACTCAGTGCCTACGTATATTTGAGACCACAATTCCTAACACACAAATCTTCTTGAGTATTGTAAATTTTTATGGATTGTGAAACTATTATTACTTTTCTGTGGACAATAGATCTCTTATTTTGATTATGTAAAGTACTTCAAGAATTATACTGTTGGATGATATTTAGATTAAATTTACATCTATTATGGTATATTATATTTTGACATATTATGACGGCCTTGTTCCCATATACTGTTTTTTCCAATTTCTGTGCCTCTCAAGGGTAGGTACCTTGTGTCCGGTACTGAATCCGTGCTTTCCTAATTCCTTACTATTCATATATTTTCCACTTGTAGTTCTTTGCATTAGTATCCTATGTTACTGTTATCCAATATTTTCTCAGTTTCCATGTACATTCATTTTTAATTATTGAGGTAATCGTATATATTGCTCTAAGTTCTCTAAAAGTCATCCTTAACAAGACAATTGTATACCTTGTCACAATTTATTTATCAAATTTTGTTCATGTATTATTACCAAATGGCTACGTTCTATTTATTATCTTCACGCTTTCCACGTTATGTGTTCATAACTTCATCAATTTGGGGATCAAGGCATCCATGAAAGTGAAAGTTTTTATCTGTCTTGTGATGAACGATGTGATTCTTTTCAAGATCAACCTACAAAAAAAAATATACAAATCGATGCAACTTGTTCCACCTGCGATAGTGCGGACGAAGACTCAAATCACATCCTATTCTCCTGTCCTAAGTCCAGTCTAGCATGGAAAGTAGTGAGTCTAGGATTTGGATGCTTAGAGAGTCCTAGATCGAGTGCGGACGTTTGGGGTCATTGGAGGGTAGATTTAATAAGGAAAGCGGATAGGATGGCATGGGATATCGCTGCTGCTGCGATAATGTGGGGTCTATGGCTAGATCGTTAACGATTTATGTTTCCGTACGTAACATCACTTATAGATTTCTAGTCACGATGCATAAAATATTCTT
The DNA here is from genome assembly GCA_017893485.1 of Hemerocallis citrina. NCBI lineage: Eukaryota > Viridiplantae > Streptophyta > Magnoliopsida > Asparagales > Asphodelaceae > Hemerocallis > Hemerocallis citrina. Next base: position 233,469,081 of record CM030359.1, on the reverse strand, counting down.
TTTTATTCATGAATGGGCAGGATATGCGGGAGCACAGAAGAGGCTGCGCATGGAAGAGGAGGAGTAGTCGGACACTTCCGCGGGAAGAGGATGCGCTAAGCTGCATTACAGTTGGTTGTATCTGTATCTGTATCTGTATTTTTCCTTATGCTTTTGAGTTTCAGGTGTTAGATGCTTTATTTTGGATGTAAGGACATGGAGTATCTTCTTTTGTAATCAGCTCTACTTTGTTTCGTTAATTGTTCATTAATGAAGCGATGATGATGTCATCTTTTAATTTTTTTAAAAAAAAAAAAAAAACTTTATCAATTTAATTTCATAACTCATTCTTACAACATTACAGCTTGCATTAGCCTACAATGATGCTCTGGTGAGCGGTAAACTGACTTGTATGAAGGGTGGCATCATTCAATCCACAGCCCTTAGAAAACACATCGAGGAGATCTTGTCATATTCCCAAAGGCTCAAGATTGACTTCTCTAATTATTTGAATTCAGGGGATTGGCCAAATTGAGAAAAGATAGACTCTATGGTCCTTTCTTGGTATCTTCAATTGTATGATGTTCCCCCTACCCATTTTATCAAAACAGTTACAGATAGGATTAAGGGAAAAGTTCCAATGCAACCATCTGTGGTTACTTTACTGCACTTGTTTTCGCCGACTACTCATACCAGAGCGCATACTGAAATTGACAAAGTGTTGTTTTTTACATGATGCTCATGTCAGCAGTAACCGCCCTTGCTGTATTGGATCCCACCTGTATCACCAAGAATTTAAATGTCTGCGACAGTATAGGTTATGTATGTTGATTGGTTGTTTATATTTGTTAGAGCATCTGTAGTCGTTATCTATATATCGATAATATCGATATATAGCTTAAAAAGTAGCTGCAGTCGTTTGCTATATATCGATATTATCGATAAATCGCTACAGTCGATTGCTATATATGAGAGACGAAATAGCTTTATCGATAAGTCAGCGACGGTGGTCGAAGAGCCGTCCCAGGCGTGCAAAATACTGTTGTAGGCGTCGGACGGCACTCGATATGCCGTCCGTTTCAAAAATTCCGCAATTAACCGGATTAATTAAATCCCAAAAGCCCAACAATTCCCACCGTCGGACGGCACTTGGTGTTGCGTTGGAGAAGTCGCCACCTTTCCCGGATGGCACTCGCTGTGCCGTCCGTTGGGATTATAGTGGGGGGTATAAGCAGCCACGGTAGATGCTAAGGAAGAGTATTAGGAAGGTGTAGTATTAGGAAGAAATGGTAGGATTTTTATTAGGAAGGTATATATAAGGTAGGTGTAGTTTAGTTAAAAGGCAGGATTAAAGTAGGGAATCATGCATGGTGTCGGACGGCACTTCATGTGCCGTCCTAGACACCCGGCATCAAATTTTTTTTGTTTTTTTGTTTTTTTTTAAACAGACGGCACTTCGTGTGCCGTCCGACGAGTACGCATGCGTTTTCCCACTTTTGGCCTCCGACGGCATACGAAATGCCGTCCCTTAATATTAAATAGTTGTTTGCTATAATATAGCTTACGACGAGTGCAGCGAAATCGTAATATCTATTTCTATTTATCGATATATGGATAAATTTATAGAAAACGACTACAGATGCTCTTAATATACTCTATTATTTAGTTGATATTCTGATTTAAATTACAATTTTTTAATGCCATCTTGTGTCAACAGATAAAGCAATGCAAGCGTTGTTCTGTACATGCCATCTTATTCAGTATAAATGAATTTATTTATTGAATTGTTGGCCTTCTCCTGGTCTTCATTAAATTTGTCATAAATCAGTATTTTACTCTAGTTTGGCGTGAGCGTTGCATTTTTATGACAGGCTTCATCCCGAAGTAACATGAAAGTTGTTTCTTATGGTATTTTAATTTCCAGGTGTACAGATACAAAATCACACTCAGACAGGATTTTTCATATACATTCTAGCCATACTTGGAAGTTGGCCACATTAGATGAATGTAAGTCTTTAAACTTGACCTTGAGACAAATTTAACGCAAATTTTGATATAATATATCTTCATGTCTTGCCATCTTTTATTTCTGTGTCCTTAGCTATTTATACATGAAATGATCTCTCTGTGAGTTGGGACTCTTCTCTCAAGTATTTCCATTGTGAAAAAGAAAAAAAAATGGTGATCTTGTGTGTCGATTAGGGAGGAGAGAAACCTACAAATAGGCATAATCATTGTATTTGATAAGTAAACGATAACCATGTTCCATTTATCCTCTCCTTTTGAATAGCTTAAATTCCTGTTTGCTTTCTGCTTTTTCTTTAACCTGAAGTCCTTCAAGCAACAGAATCCCAAATTAGAAAGCCTTGTAAAACGTTATGCTTTGTTATAAAATTCTTGAGCATCTTCTTATGTAAAACAAGTCTCTTTCTTGCCTGCTTATTGCACTTGAGGGTGGTCTGGATTCTTAGAAGATCGCAATTTGTCATCACTGCATGTAATCTACCTGGGGCGAGTTCTGGGTCTATCAGACCATGCACAAACTAATCTTATACCAGACAACACAGAAGCTTTGCCATGCAATGTGGTTTGCTAACCTTTGGTCACTGAATACGAGGCTTCTTCTTCCCCTCATGTCTGAATAGGTCGCCAACTCGCCATTTATCTATATGTTGGGAGCGTAATTGTCAAACAGAGACAGTATGTTCTTAGGGCAATGCCTCGTCTCAACAGGTGAATCAATCTTTCTCGTATTTGATCTATTTATCTGACTTGTATTAAACTTGTTCTTATCCGAAATCAAGTTTTCTCATAGATTACATATTTAATATAATCAAGTTTGCTCATAGATTACATATTTAAGTATATTCTGTCTACCTTTCCTGCAATATTTTCCACAGACTAATGAATGCCAAGAATGTAGACCGGGGGAAATTCTTCCATGACTTCGCAGCAACTAAGTCAGTTCAGTTTTCTGACATTCTCAATGCTGGGTCCCAAACTCACTACTTCAATGCAGTTGAGCATTGCTCTTACTTGAAGAGAAAGTGAGTATCCAACCGACGAAGTCAATTCCAAGATCAAGTTGAAAATTATTCTGAATCTAAAACTAAACAGAAAGTACAGAAATAGGAGGTTGCTTGGTCCCTACTTTCCTCACATACCAAGTCATTACTGCCAGCATATTTCCCTTTATTTGATCTTCAACAAGATACCATCAAACTTGGTGAGAATTGGTTGGTGGATCTGATAGTCTGGTAGGGTGGATACTTCGCTGTTTTGTTTATTTAAGAATTTTGGGTATAAATCACCAGCAAAAAAGGTGAAAAAGGGAAGAAGTTACCAACCAATTCAGAACCTGCTTACATTCTCTCAACTAAACTGATTTTCCATTTTTATGATTTGCAAGATGGGGGTTGTTATGGTGGTGAACTGGTTTAAAGAGAGAACACAAAAGTAACTTTACGGACTACAAGCGAGGAAATAAGAGAGAATAAGCTCAAATTGGCACGAGGTTGATCAATCAGTTAGATTAGGTTTTGTTGTACTTTTTGTTTGTTAGTTGGGATGTATGTGTTCCAGGACATAAATTGTTGAGTTTCCTGAACTTTATAAGCCTTATTTTTTATTGTATGTTTTGTTAAATTCTTATTAATAAAACAAGGGGGCTTTCAACCCACTGTCGACAAAAAAAAAAAAAAAAAAAAAAAAAAAGAAAAAAAATTGACATAAGTCAATGTAATGGCACAAAAAATAGAACTGTAGATTGAGAGTTGATGTTCCATTAAGTAAGTTGTTCTAATGGTTGGGTTGATTTGATCCAAATAGAAGTGAGAAGTATGACCCTTTGAACAATGTTACTCTAAATGATCAATGGTTATTAGAATTAACATAATATATAACGAAAGGGTTTTTTTTTTTTTTAATAGATATTAGTCCCTTTTGAAACATGTATTTTCAAATTTGTCCCTATTTTCACATTATTTGCTATTAGATCCCCTAATTGATCTAATAATTATGAAATTGGTCCATACGTTCGATTAACCATGAATCCCCCCTCAAATCGTCGTCATACTTAACTAAAATCTTTTTCATTTTCGTAATACCCGCATTTAATTCCGCCGTCTTATCTCCAACAACTAGTTTAGACTAACACGCCAATTACAAATGGATTTCTCTCTCTAAAAAATTTAACTAATTCTGATGCTTTTCTTCACAAAAAATGATAAACTATACTACTCTAGTTCCACCAACATAACATATGAGTATATGTTTTTTTTTTGTCATACTTAATTAGTCTATTAATTATGATTAAGTTATATCTTGACGAAAATTACCATTGAGGGACCTATTATTAAGGACCTATTTAGTTTAATAAGACTCAATTTAAGGACCTAATAGCAAATAATCTAGAAATATGGACTAATTTGAAAATACATGTTTCCAAAAGGGACTGATATCTAAAAAGCCCATAATGAAAATATTCAATTCAAGCAATAAAAAAGGAAGGAATTAGGATGGAAGTAAACGACACTACAGCAGGAAGTAGGTGAATGAAACAAATGTAGTTCGAGCAAGAGATGAGGAAGAACAGTCAGTGTTGGCATATTGGATCATAACTGCCCCAACTGAGCATGGCTTGTACCTATCGATGCCTTCAACAGCTGGACAGTTCTCATTGACAGTGGTCTCGAATGAATGATTAGTAACTCCCAACTAAATATGATTCATAAAATGGTGAGAACTCTGACAGGTGTCCGGAAATTTGATTTCTTGTACTGCACTGGAGTACGGTGCATTTTCGCAGAAGATAATTGTTTTATCAAAACAAGAAAGGAAGTCATGACACTTATCCGATGTTAGAGTGTTAGAGATAAGCAACTTGTATAGGACTACTACTCAAAGCAGAGCGACTGGTGGAGCTTAATTTGATCGGGGATTCAGATAAATTGGTTGAGAATTGCTCAAGATTAGGATTAGGTTGTGGATCAAGGGGAAAATTGACTTGTTTTCATTTAAAAATAAATAAATTTGAATATTTTTAAAACCAATTAGAATCGTACAACCCAAGAAGGGAAAATATTTGTCTGCCAAATTTTTTAGTAATATGGAAAGAAGTCGTTAAATTATGTTGTAAAGTATTACGAGGTTTGCTGCTCTCCAAATTACTCAAAAACATGGAAAAGACAACACCAATTATGCTGATAACAACACCCCACCAAACCCTGGCTGTTTCCAGTAGCCTGGAATTTCCCTCATAAATAAATAAATATATATATATATATATATATATATATATATATATATATATATATATATATATATATATATATATAATTTTTTTATATATATATATATATATATATATAATTTTTTTTCAGAAAAGAAAATATCAGTTTTCACAAAAGCATCCATCTTCTCAATACTTCCATGTTACTCCTCTACCAAATGAATCCCAATAGCAGCTCCATTCAGAGATTTCTTACAACCTCTGAACAAACAAAAGCACAGCCAAGTACTAACTACCAAAAACTAAAACAATAAATTAATTAATTTAAAAAAAAACTCTAAAGAAAGCTTCATCTCACCAAACTCTATGAATTACTTCTCTTCAACGTCATTCCCTTATATACACCCTTCAACATCTCTTCCTCAGTAATACTAACAATCCTTCCATACTTGATACTTGACTCACTATGCATCCGTTTCGTCGTAAGGCTTCACTTTTCACCACTGAATCATTAACAATGAAGCAACGAAAGAATGGAAATCTCTCTATATTCGTCGTGGTTTGCTCTGTCTTCCTCTTCGCCATGCTTATGTACAATGAAAATGCCAATGTCGTCAAGTCCTTAGCCGAATTCCCCTTCAACCCTCCATCAAAATTGCAGGAAGTGGTAGAGCCTGATGAGGCCCAACGGAAGATTAGCTTAGAGAGTGCAGGGCCTGAAGATGCTCCAGAAGACCCCGAGATTGAGAGCAGTCGGAGTGATGGTGGAGAGGTTGCAGTGTCAAATAGGGAAGCGAGGGACAATGAAGAAGTACGGGTAGAGAGGCCAGAAGGGCGAGCCGAGGTGTTGGAAAAGAACTTGGTGGTTGTGCCAGACACATGCGATTTGTACACAGGGGAGTGGGTTTACGATGATGTGGGGCATCCATTGTACAAAGAAGAGGAGTGTGAGTTCCTAACGGCACAGGTGACTTGCATCAGGAATGGTCGTGTGGATGATACATTCATGAAGTGGAGGTGGCAGCCTCGCGACTGCTCCTTGCCCAAGTATGTATTGTATACCATTACCATGGTCTAACATTCTCTGCATGTACTTCTCTGTCTGCTTTCTGATTTTAGTAGTCACATATTTATCACAAAGAATTTGATGTCAGGTTGAGAGTTAGCGATATTGTTTTTGATATATGTTCGATAGAGTTGAAAGAACTCCAGCCAACACAAAGCAAAAGATCCACAGATGTTACAGGACTGCACAATGCCACAAAGCAAAAAGGACAGAAATACTAAAAGAAAGATACAATCCACACAAACACACAACAGCAGCCTACATTACTTTACAATAATGTTATTAGCATGACATCTTTTGGTTTTCATGTGCATGGAAAATCTCTTTTGCATTCCTAATTCCTTTTTCAATGCCAAACGAAGGTTGGAAATGGAGTACATTATTATTCAATGCTTGTGACTGAGGGTCTGAGGCTCCGTGTTGTTCACAACATGTGTTAACTACAAAAAGGCTTTGAAAACAAAGCTTGTTTATACTCTTTTAAAACATAACACAATTTATCAATTCTCAATGTTTGCATGAAACTAATATTAAAATCTAGGGAGAAAATAATATTTATATTCTTATGCTAGAAATTCTAGTTTGCCAATGATTAAGGGGTTTTTGCTCCTTATAGCTGACTTGATCAATTGATTAATTTTGGTCTAAGGTTTGACGCGAGGTTGTTACTGGAGAGAATTCGAGGAAAGAGGCTTATGTTTGTAGGAGACTCATTGAACCGAAACCAGTGGGAGTCGATGGTCTGTTTAGTACAATCAGTTGTACCACCAGGCAAGAAGTCACTCAATAAAAGTGGTTCTCTCGCAGTTTTCAGAATTGAGGTAATTAGTCATCAAATGCACACTAATATCTACTACTACATAACGAGGGAAGGAAATGTGTGGAGTACATATCTCGACAAATCTAGTTTAGATTATCTGTGAAATTTGTTTCTTTCTACCCTGTTTTTAATGTTTTGATAGGGCAACAGGAATACGATGCAACTGTTGAGTTCTACTGGGCCCCGTTCTTGGTTGAGTCGAATTCAGATGACCCGACCATGCACAGCATCCAAGACCGGATCATCATGCCCGAATCCATCGACAAACATGGGGAGAATTGGAAGGGGGTCGACTACCTCATCTTCAACACCTACATTTGGTGGATGAACACTTTCAAAATCAAAGTCCTGTTAGTACAAAAATTTATTAGTACAAATTAAGTATGTATATACAATAAATTTTTATCTATGAATAATGAATGTTATAAATTTGTTTGGTTACAGGAGAGGGTCATTTGCTGAAGGATCAACAGAGTATGATGAGATTGAGAGGCCCATTGCTTATGATAGAGTATTGAGAACATGGGCTAAATGGGTTGATGGCAACATTGACCCCAAAAGAACAAAGGTCTTTTTCAGTAGCATGTCTCCTCTTCATATCAAGTAAGAAACTCAGGACCACTCCCCTTCTCTTCTCATTTATGTACCTTCCGTTCTGCACAAGCTACCTTCATATATAGTCTGAAACGCTAAGTAGTTTTATCCTCAAATATATATACTTAGATATTTCCTTTTTGGCTGACAATCGTTTGTTTTGTCATCATCCTCAACTAAGTCTTTCAATTCCACCCAAATCGGGTTATTGTTCGAAATGAATGATTGGAGAAACAGAGTCTTTCACACTTGGTGTTGTATAATGGAGGATCTGAATCCCACATATAAACCTTAATATTGCTTAAGAATACTAATTACTCGTCACTTTCTAAGAGGATTGAAAACATGCTATTATTTCGTTTGTACGTTAAACAACCCATCTATCATGATAGAATTGATATTATTATTTCTGTATGGTAGGACCTTCATTTGTAAGCAAATTATTGTTCAGCTAGCGCATACCCGCCCTCATCATTATTAAATTCGCTAACTTCATTCTCAAGACAACTTTCAGATATTAGGTGAAACATGAGAAGCTTCATAAAGTTTGTCTAAGCTTCATTCTCAAAACTTAATCTTCTTCTTTTTCTAGAGAGCAATAACTCTCTATAATGATCGCTAAGTATCTCAATATGATTTTAAAAAGGTAAGATCCGACTCCTAGTTTTAGGGAAGAAGAACTAGAAGAAGTGAAATAAAACGAAGTGGGGAGAGAAGGTGGGAGCCCACATTTTATTAGTGGTCAACCTGTGGCCGCCAAAAAAAATATCGGGCCACAGTATATTGAAGTCGCTATTCTCGTTAGCGACTCCAGTTTAGGATTTTTGCTTGGTTTTTTTTTTCTAGAGAGCAATAGTTATTTGGAATGAGGTAAGCGTCTCAATATGATTAAAAAAAGGCCGCTATTCTCATCAGTGACTTCACATATACTGTAGCCGCTTATGGGAATAGCAACAACAAACAATTTTTTTTGGGAGTGCCCTGCTATTCCCATCAGCGGTCTTCTAAATGCATAGGCCGCTAATCGAAATAGTGGCTGCTGCTGACGTGACAACGACTGGATTAATCATGCTAATAGTTTGGGAAGTATCATACTTTTGCAAATAGTTTCAAAAAATGGCTTAGTACGGTAAAAAAAATCCCAATTTCCTATATAATATGTCAAATTAAAAGGTTATGCCCTATGAAAATTATTACTAATTCACTGTCTTACGAATCAACTTCAATAAACACAATAAACCAAACAAACTTTTCCTAGATGATATCTCAAATTAAATGTTCATGTCCTATCAAACCATAGCCATAATTTTGAGTAAAATATGTAGGAGTGAAGACTGGGACAACCCTAACGGTATAAAGTGCGCGAAGGAGACCAAGCCCATCCTTAACAGGACACAACCTCTTGACGTTGGAACAGACTGGCGAATGTTTGTGGTGGCAAACAATGTCACAAGCTCTATGCATACCCCTGTGTGGTTTGTGAACATCACCAAACTCTCCGAGTACCGAAAGGATGCTCATACTTCCGTCCACACTATTAGGCAAGGTAAAATGCTGACACCAGAGCAACAAGCCGACCCAGCTAACTTCGCAGATTGCATCCATTGGTGCTTGCCCGGCCTCCCGGATACTTGGAATGAGTTCCTCTATGCTAAGATTGCTTCTCAACCTTCGGAATTTTGACATATGTTTCTGCCCACTTTTAATTAATGTGCCTGTTCTTTTTGGTGACAATTGTTTTATTTTTCATATTGATTTTTATTATGTGGAATCAAAGAGCAATCAAGAGAAAGGGGATAGGTTTCTTTTTATTTTCTTGAGTTAGTTGTAAACACATGCCTTTAATGGAACTGTATATTTGAATTATAAAAGGAAAGAGAAAATAAAGAGATCAAAGGGAAAGGGACGAGAGCAGTTGATATGGTAGACATTGTTGACATTCCACCAGTGAAAGGGAAACAGAGATGGGCAGTTAAGGTTTTCATATTCGATCAAAATTCAATCTATTCTTGTTACTGTTTTGGCAAACTTTAGCTACTAGATTTAAAAGTGAGAAAGATAGAGACATGCATTTTTATCTACTTACCACTTTAATTCTTGAAAGCGTTAGAAGAGGAATTACAAATTATTATTTGAAAATTTTCCTGTAATATGAGTAAAGCATGAGCAACAAATACAGAGTTCAAGATTTGGTGAGATCAGGAACTTCAGGTCCATAGCTTTCTTAATTTGCTAATTTAGGACATGACCCTGAGAACTTATTTACAAATGTCATAAAGCAAAGCCCCAAAGTTTCTGTTGGGAAAAAATAAGATCGATAATAGTAGAATAAAAATACCAACTCAAACCACGACTTAAAACATGCAAGGAAATAAAAGAACAACGGATAGAGAACAGCAAATATAATGTGGTTTCGCAAGTTGCCCACGTCCACGGGCCAACAAGAACCTCCACCATGAATGTAATGGATACAAAGAGATCCAACTTCAAGAACACCACTTGAAGGAAACACTCTTTCACAATTGTTTTGCTACTGTAACACTCAACACTCTTAGAGGGGACACTCTTTTCTCACTACTTGGATGAAGATGACTCTCTTCACCATGTATTGCTGGAATGAGCAAATGATCTCTCCTTATATAGGCCAAGGAGGAAACCTCTAGATACATTCGTTAGTGTTCATTCATAAATCCTCATACTTCCTTCATGAACCTTCCATATTGATCTAAGTTTATGCACTTGATGATGAATCTAGAACTACTAGCATATTCTAGAAAAGCCTAATACTTACGGAAGCCCAAAACATTATTTATGGATTACTTGATGTTGGGACTGGATATTTTACAATCTCCCTTCTCCGGCCAATCAGGTCAATACGATGAATGACTTATACTAGAAGCTCATCCCAGCGGACTTGCTGCAATACTCCAGCTTCTACGACGGAACGACTTTAGTCAACATATAAGAAGTGTTCTTGTTGGTGTGGATCTTTCTCAACTGAAAAAACCTCTTTGACACTACATCTCGGATCCAATGATAACGGAGATCAATGTGCTTAGTGCGAGGGTGATATACTGAATCTTACTCAGATGAGTGGCACTCTGACTATCACAATACACCATATAACTGTCTTGTCTCACACCCAACTCCTGAATAAATCTCTGCAGCCATACCATTTCCTTATCCGCTTCATTTGCAGCAATATACTCAGCTTCTGTGGTGGATAAGACAACACACTTCTGTAACTTGGACTGCCACGAAACAACTCCCTAAAAAAATGTGAATAAGTAACCAGAAGTGGACATTCTAGCATCAAGATCTCCTACCAAGTCTGCATCTGTGAAACCATCTAGAATTGGTTTTGCTCCACCAAAACATAAGCACAACTTTGAAGTGCCACTCAAATATCTGAGTATCCTCTTGACTGCTTCCTAGTGCTCTTTGCTAGGGTTATATAGATATCTACTAACAATACCAACTGCATGTGCTATGTCTGGGCGAGTGCATATCATAGCATATATAAGACTACCGACAGCTGATGAGTAGGGAATACTTGCCATCTTGTCCTTTTCCTCTTGAGTATCTGGGCATAATCTTCTGCTTAACTTGAATTGATTACCTAGAGGTAAGCTCACTGGCTTAGCTCCTTGCATGTTGAACCTTTCAAGTACTCGTTCAACGTACCTCATGTGACAACCATAATTTCTTTGCCTTCCTATCACGAGTAATCTCCATGCCCAAAATCTGCTTAGCTGATCCTAAGTCTTTCATATCAAAGGACTTTGATAAATCTTATTTTAACTTGCGAATCATAGTAACGTCTTGGCCCACTATCAACATATCATCAACATAGAGCAATAAAATGATGAAGTTACCTCTAGTGATCGAAACAAGCGTGCATTAAAATCATAGTAATGACTTGACCCACCATGAACGAGTCAAACTTCTTATACCACTACCTTGGTGCTTGCTTTAGCCTGTACAAGCTTTTCTTCAGCTTACAAACTATGTGTTCTTTTCCCTCGACTTCAAAACCTTCCGGTTGCTCCAAGTAAATTTCCTCTTCCAAATCACAATGCAGAAATGTCGTCTTCACATCCAATTATTCCACCTCAAGATTCATGCTAGCTGCCATGCCCAAAATACGTCGGATAGAAGTCATCTTGACCACTGGTGAGAAGATTTCATCAAAATCTACTCCTTCCTTCTGCCCAAAATCTTTGACAACCAAGCGTGCCTTGAATTTAGTCAACTGCTCATTCTCGTCCCCTTTAATTTGAACACCCACTTATTATTGAGTGCTTTTCTGCCTTTAGGAAGTTCCACCAACTCATAGGTATCATTCTTTAATAAAGACTATCTCAGACTTCATCGCCAACGTACACTTGTCATTATCTGCATGAGTCTTTCCCTCTTCAAAGCTTTCAGGTTCTCCATTATCAGTCAACAAAATATATCTGGAATACGGGTCATCCTCATCACTGGTCACAAGGATATACTGTGAAGAAGGATACCTGGTACTTGGCTTTGCCACTCTAGTTGATTTTAGAACAAGTTCTTGGGTAATCTCTGGCTGCTCCCCCTGACTTGGGTCCCCCTGATTAGGCTCCATTTGATCATGATCCTCCTGATCACCTGTCTTCAGGTTCAGACACTATCTCAGTGCCTCTTGCTTTAGCCATCGCAAGAAATCTTTATGTACAACTTCTTGAGGTTTGTCGTTGGGTTCTTGTTGCAGTGGTGATTCATAGGTGAACTGATCTATATTCTCGACTATCTGCTTGTCAATGTCTGCCATAGTCTGGTCCTCAAAGAAGTTCACATTTCTGCTTCGAAATAACTTGTTGGTCTTTGAATCCCACATCCGATAGCCTATCTCTTCATTACTGTACCCGAGGAAGATGCACGGTGTGCCTCTGTCATCGATCTACAATCTATTCACTTCGGATACACATGCAAATGCTTTGCACCCAAACACTCTTAAGTGTGAATATAAAGCGCTTGTGCCAGTCCATACACCTTCAGGAGTCTCAAAGCCCAACGGTACACTTGGTGATCGGTTGATGAGGTAACAAGTGGCTGATACAAGCGTCGGCCCAAAAACGTTTTGATAGACTGGTCATCTTCAGCATACACCTGACCTTCTCTAGAATGGTGCGGTTCATCCTTTCAGCCACACCATTATGTTGTGGGGTGCCAGAAATTGTCTTCTCATGCCTAATGTCTTGCTTCAAACAATAATCTCTAAACTCGTTCGAAGTGTACTCTCCACCATTGTCACTACGGATACCTTTGAGGGCTCTCCCTGTCTCCCTCTCCGCTATGGCATGAAATTGCTTGATGGTTTGGAACACATGGGCTTCTGATTTCAACAAATACACCCAAACCTTTCGTGAAGCATCATCAGTATAAGTAACAAAATATCTGTTACTACCTAGTGATTCAACTTCCATAGGACCACAAACATCAGAGTGTACTAAGTCTAATATATTTTGTTTTCTTGTGATGGTGCTAGAAAAACTAGCTTGTGTTGCTTACCAAATAAAAAATAATCACAAGAGTCTAGTGAGGTACCTTTGGCAAAGGGAATGAGAGACTTCTTTGCCAGAACTTGCAATCATTTCTCACTCATGTGGCTTAACCTCTTGTGTCATATGCTTGGAGAAGAATCGTCCACGACATTCAATTCTTCTTGCAAATTTTGCCATATATCTTGTAGAGGGTGCAACATAACTTCCTTCTCACCACCACTAGCGATCCCTTGGTAAGCTTCCATTTTTTGTCACCTCCATGATGATGAAATCCTTGTTGATCAAGCACGTCGGTTGACAATAGATTGAGACGTAGACCACGAACTTGTCTCACATTTTTTAACAACAGCTTATAGCCCAAATCGTTCCAAACATCATCAAATCCTGCAATCTTGGAATAGCTATCATTGCCCATCTTCACTATCCCAAAGTCTCTGGCTTTGTATGTAGTGAAGAATTCTGAGTGCTCCGTGGCATGGAAAGATGCTCCAGAATCAGCTACCCATGAATCGCCTTTATCTTCATCGAGATGTAGGCATTCACCTTTAAGAGCCAACTAGCTCATATACTTGCTCAAACACAGTAGCGACGGTACTGCTTGTGTCATTCTTCTTTTGGTAAGTTGAGCCACCTTTTTCCTCATTCTTTTTGTTCTTCAATATGTAGCAATTCTTTATCATGTGACCATAGAGACCACAATGATGACACTTGCCATTGAAACGTGTCCTCAAACGGCTTGCACTTCTTCACGATCTCGGCTGGGACCTTTACTCTTGCTCATTCCTCGATTCTCCACCACAAACACTTGGCTACTATCAGAACTTGTAGGGTCTTCTCCTGGTCTCTTCATTCATCATGTTATCTTTAACATTATCCATAAACAACATACCATTAGGAGCAGAGTTACTTACGATGATGACAAAGGTCTCCCAGTTTTCGGAAAACGATCCAAGATGCAACAACTCTTGTAACTCGTCCTCGATTTTCATGTCCATCGTGGACAATTGATTAATGATGCTCTGGAAGTTGTTTAGATGCTCGGTCACCTTTATGCCTTCCTTGTACTTCATGTTGACCGACTCTTTGATGAGGAATGCTTTCTTGGAGGCGGTTTTTTATTCGAACACTGACTCCAACTTCAACCAAATGACATATGCGTCGGTTTCGTTGGATACATGGTGGAACACGCTATCATCCACCTATTCACGAATATGACCAATAGCCTTGTGGTTCAACTTCTTTCATTCGGCGTTGGTAGTGTTCTTCGGCTTGCCTTCAACTCCTTCAAAAGGTTCATGAAAATCCTTGCAATAAAGGCCTCGACTCCTTTAATAGGTTCATGAAAATCCTTGCAATAATGGATGTCCTCCATTCTTGGCTTCCATGTGATCCAATTGGAGTGGTTCAGGCAAACCATAGTGCTCCTTGAGCCTTCCATTCTAACGCTAGCACAACAAACCTGGTGCTCTGATACCACTGTTGGGAAATAATAGGATCGATAATAGTAGAATGAAAATACTAACTCAAACCACAACTTAAAATATGCAAGAAAATAAAAGAACAAGAGATAGAGAACACCAAATATAACGTGGTTCAACAAGGTGCCTACGTTCACGAGCCAACAAGAACCTCCACTATGAAAGTAATGGGTACAAAGGTATCCAACTTCAAGAACACCACTTGAAGAAAACACTCACTCACAATTATTTTGCTATTATAACACTCAACACTCTCAACATGGAGTGGACAATCTTTTCTCTCTAATTGGATGAAGATGATTCTCTTCACCATGTGTTGTTGGAATGAGCAAATGACCTCTCCTTATATAGGCCAAGGAGAATACCTCTAGATACATTCAATGTTCATTCATGAATCTTCATACTTTCTTCATGAACCTTCCACATTGATCTAAGTTTATGCACTTGATGATGAATCTAGAACCACTTGCATGTTCTAGAAAAGCCCAATACTTATAGAAGCCAAAAATATTATTTATGGATTACTTGATGTTGGGCCTAGATGTTTTACAGTTTCATCCTATATGGTATGTAGTTGTATCATATCACACACATATTGGATGCCCAATTCCGACAAGTCATTTGATATTTTAGGATAGGTTTTCAACATCTCTGTATCGGTGTGTCGTACTGCATAGTATTCGTGTTAGTGTCCTTGTTTCTTAGGCTTCCTCGAAGGAAAAGGCATATGGGTTTATTAAGTGGGAAAATTGTTGGGAAATAATCAAAGAAATATTTTCCTTGATGCGCAATAGAACACGCGGAGATTATCTAGCGATTAGGATTTCACCAATGAAGTAACAAAGAAGAGAAATCAAACAATAACAGATCCAACACAAGATATTTAGGAAGGCAACATGTGAAAATCCAGTATCAAGAAGAAGAGTACAAGTCAGAGAACAATCGTCGAATAATAATTTTCTCAACCCAAAACTCTTTAATTTCTCCCCACAAGTTCACAAAGTGGATTTCTTGTTTACAAAGTCTCTCTTTAAAAAACCTAGAAATCTCTTTTCAAAATCCTTGAGAAGACCTAACTTCTCTATATATAACCTACAGACCGACTCATATGAATTAAATATGGAAATGGGCCCTTTTGACCCAAGCCGCAACTCATTCAGATTCGGTTTGTTCAGGATAGTCGACTAACTATAACGGGCAGCCGACTTCTACCAAACAGGGAACAATAATATCCTAGGATGGTAGACCGTCCACAGGACCGTGATCACCTGATTTGAGTGCTTGGCATATTTCAACAGTGTCCACATTGGCTTTGAATTCAAACACCCAATACTTATAAGTAGAGTCGTTACTACGACTATAGATCTTCTGGTCTTCACAAACTGAGATGAAAAATACCATCATCAAGTCTTCTACAAATTTCTCGCTGCCTTCTTTTTCCTTCCCAATGCCCTCGAAGGGCATGCTACTTTAAAGTGGGTTGGTCAAGGTGAAGTTCCAATGCCTCCACCTTGTCAACATAAGTCCCATCGTCCACAAATATCTTTAGAGGATTGCCGATCTCTGGTTGACCTCCACCTACAGCTAAGTCTTCTTGCGAGGTAAGGATGATGGAAGGTCATCGTGATGTCGCACTTTGCATCCAAGCAACGACATGCCAGCTTCAGGAATGTTAGGCTTTTTTCTAGTTTGCCAACTTCAAACTACGTTGCCAAGAAGCCTGCTACTGTGATCAATTTTTCCCATCATGATTGTGCGAGCACCTTTAAACACCCTGAGAACTCCACCTCGACCTGAGTACTGACAACCCTTGGAGTTGAGAGTGCCCAAGGATATGAGGTTCTTTTTCAAATATGGGATGTGTTGGATATCTGAAAAAACACGAATAGTGCCATCGAACAGTCTGAACTTATTCCCTCACCCACCGCCTTGTAGACCACACCTATACCTGTTCTAACAAAATGGTCCTCTGTAGCTCTGTAGGTAGCAAAAAAGTGCAATGCCCTGAATTTCATGCACAAAAGAAATTCGTGACAAACCCAAAATCTTTTACTTTAATTGAGTACATAAATATAATATAATATAGGATAATGCAGAAATCTTACTACAAGTTCAAACCACTTGGATTGATAAGATGACGGGCTCAGGATGTCACACTTCTATGCTAAGCCTTAGGCATCCTTACCTGCAAAACCATAATCTGTGTGTTCATCAGCTTGTGAGGCCGACGGTAAAAAATTCAACAACTTCAACTAACTCCCAAAACACAACATAATAGAAGAAAAACTTAAATCAATATATATGTTAAATGTAAATGGAAAATAGTCAATTATACAATACCATATGAGTGAGTGTGGAAATAATTACTAAAGTGTCAAACATATACTTACTATGCTAACATGCATAATTCAAATATGCTCTTTTAATGCACGCTTGTTTCAAACGACATGCCGCCCATACAACATAGTTTTCGAACGCAAGCTTCTAGCGTATCTTCTCATTACAGGGTTACTTCAATCCCTCGCTATGCAATGCCTAAACCCGATGATTTATACTCCAACACGTAATCACGTGTAAGTCGCACCCTAGCATATTGCACCTGATAGACATACCCCTAGCCCACACACCGTGAATTTTTTGGGCATATCCTCAGTATGAACCCCAGCAAGTTGATCTCGCAGACATACCCTAGCCCACACACTATGGATTTTTCAGGCGTATCCTCAGTCTTAAACATTTCTAGGAACCGCAACTCTCTACCAGACATGTTCGTCATTGTTTCTATCATAACTTCTTATAATGCTAAATATTAATTTAATTAATGCAAGATCTTCGTCTAAATGATGTAAAATATAATCTGGACTTAACGGTCCCTATTCTGGATTTACATTTCACACAAACTTGAATCTTGGTCATACCGACCTTATTCCACTCCTCCTTCGAAGTTCTTTAACTATTATCGGACTCGGGCATCGCCTAAGTCACGATCATTCCCTTGAATTTGACCAAGTCATTCTCTAGGATTCATGGACCTTACCGGCCTACCCCTATCTCACACACGTGGATTTTCCAGGCGTATCCTCAGTCCCATATATGGAATCCACTATTTCAATTTTCATCTCTATCTTTGGACAGCAACCTAGTGGTCTTGCAAAATCATATAAATTCCAATACTTATCAGAAAAATGAATATCTTAAATTCATATGAAACCTAAATGCGTATGCTACAACATTGTAGTTAAGAACATCTAAATTTAACCACAATTATTTTGTCTAAGTCCATATGCAAACCATTAGGTTCAGATTTCAGAAAACTGCATCTCTTGATATTTATAAAAATCACCGAAAATCACACACTTCATAGAAATTTGATTTCTTAGACTCGAAAGAAATATTAATTAATCTACTTAAAATTCTTAGTTTTTAGTTTCCTCAAATTACTGCATATAAGAGGTTAAAATGGTAAAAAAACAAGAATGTATACAAATTTCCGTAACCAAGGCAAATTGTCAACCGGTCCTAAATTCGAATTTATTTAAAATACTAAACAATATCCAAGCCACATGAAATTTAGTGAACATATTATAGACATATACTAGATTCACATATAAAAAGTTCAGCTTCAAATTCCATATAATTAGAGAGAAATAATTTTTAGAAGTAAGCATGATATTCAGGACAGAATTACTGAATATGTCATGTTTCAGTTCTTAACCAGGAATGAGTTCAGATTTATTTAAAATACCAAATGACATCCAAAAACCATAAAACTTTGATGAGATGTTATAGACATATACGGGATACACAAAAAAATTCATATTTAGATTCCATCTAATTCAAGAGAAATAATTTTCAGAAGTGTGTCCAAAATTCAGGACAGAAACTGTAAAACGTTTCCAAGTTAATCTTACCATAATTTCATACAATTAATTAATAATCATCCAATACAACATATATAGTTTCTCTAACATGCAAAAACCTTAAAATATAGCTAAAATTAGAGTAGTAAAGTTGTTACCCACCTATAGCTTTTGAATTCGATTGCTTCTAAGCTCCACGAAGCGTTCCAATACCAAATTTAATAAACTTAACCTTATGACCACAGAAAAAAAGTACACTATTATTATCATCTGTTATGTTAATAATCTACAACTCATGAAATAAATTAGAGTTTCTAAGTTTACCTTATGAAAATCTCAACTCTAAAGATTTTGTTTCTCACATAGGCTTATGTGGGTATTTATAAACCTAAATATGCACTATACCATCCAACTCATTAATTCGGTTCCCCTAAGTCTAGATTCTAATTAATTCCACCTCCCCTAAACCTCTCACTAACTAGCAAGGATCATACATAATATAAAAAATTGGATATTAAATATGCAAAAAAATAGAATATTAAATATGCATATGGGTCATTCCCAAATATTTATATTTCATAAACCAACATCTAAAAATATAATCATTTCCTAGCACAATTGCTTTTAAGTCCTTATTCAAAAAATAGAATATTAAATATGCATATGGGTCATTCCCAAATATTTATATTTCATAAACGAACATCTAAAAATATTTAAGGTATTAAATAAGATATTATATGCAATTGTATAAAATACCTGTGCATAACGCCTGTGGAAGCAAAATTATCATAACTCAATTTGCGGGGTGTTACAAAAAGTCCCTATTAGGATAAAAATGATAGCCCAAGGCATCTCAACATGAACTTCTTTTGCCCTAATTTGAATTAAGTACATCGTATTGGTGAACATCTTCTAAAGAAGCAACATTGACATGATCTTTCTAATTATCCTCTCCTCTCTCGTTGGTAGTTACCAACAATCCTTTGGATGTCCCTTCTTCTTACAGTAATGGCATCGAATCACACCTTTAATATTCATACCGCCCTTCTTTCCACTTATCTCCTCGTCGGATAAACTCCACTCATCAACCTAATCAGTTTTAACTAATTTCTTACGAACTCACCATTCACTAGCACATCCACCATGTCATCTAAATCAATGGAAATCTTTCCATGATGCCGAGTAATAACCAAGTACTGATGTGATGGAGGCAGAGATGATAGTAGAATTAGGGCCTTATCTTCGTCATCAATCAAAACTTCCATTGCCTGGACTAAGCAACAATTTTGTGGAATTTTTTCTAGTGATCATGAATAGATGTGCCTTCTTTCATCGAGACCTTATAGAGTTATCATTTCAAATAAAATCGATTCATTAGGGATTTCATGTAACTCACTGAATTCCAAGTACATGTAATTCGTAGCACAAATAGGATATTTTACTTCAATTTCGTACAAATATACAGAGAATTTAAAACTTTTTTATTTACAACATCGTTTTTTACAAAGCACAACGGAAATAAATAAGTACAATACAACATATGATAATGAAAGGTCTTCAATCTTGTGACATCCCTCACAGTGACTTCAAGTCATACACTGATATATTTAGGATAGTCACTTCTCACATTTTATTTCGCATTCAAATTTGTGTTTGCTAAAGTAGAAAAATCGTTGTATTATAGCATTGCGTCAGTTGTATGACGTGCCTACAGTTTCGTAGTTGTTGGATTGGTTTTGGCATGACTTGAAGTCACTGTGAGGGATGTCACAAGATTGAAGAACTTTTATTATCATATATTGTATTGTACTTTTCTGCTGTGCTTTGTAAAGAACGATGTTGGAAATGAAAAAGTTCTAAATTCCCTATATTTTTGTATGAAGTTGAAGTAAAAGATTCTATTTGTGCTACGAATTACATGGACTTGGAATTCCGGGAATTACAGAGTGGTATCAGAGCCGAATTCAACAAGTAGTACAAAATTATAAGGAAAACACATTAGGATGGATATTCGAAGTGTGAGTATCCTTTCTAGAGGTCTAAATGTTATAGTTGTATCAACTTACATTTAGCTTGCTCTATATATGTGATATGGCTAAAAATAGGATTAAATCGGGACCGTTCACATCGGACGCGAATCTCAAAGCTCAGGGGTAAAACGGTAATTTCACCTACCAGCGGGTCCGAAGCGGGTACTGGGTCTCCTTCTCACAGATCCAATAACCCGCAAACGGATCCACTCCAACTGGGTACGGGTCCCGACCCAAGACAAACCCAGATCAGCAAGAGGAAAATCAGGATTACTGATTTTACCAAATCAACAGGCCTGATTTGCAGTTATCCTCTCACCGGGAATTAAGGGATTACATTCCTAATCTGATTACGAGGATTTTATGCCTTATCCGATCACAGGAATCACATTCCTAATTTGATCCCAACGGCGACTATAAATACCCTCCACCTACCACTGTTACAGGTTAATCACACTTTTTACCTGCTTAAGCTCTTTTTTAATCTCTTCTGGTTACTGACAAGAACGTCGGAGGGTGCGTCGCCGGGATCAACCCCGGTGTTTCGCACTTTCCTTGCAGGTATTCGGCGGGAGTCAGCGGCCCAACTCCGGCGAACAGGTTCGGATCTGCTATTCAGGTTTCTCGCGAATTCACAAATTAATCTGTTTACCCCCACACCGAAATCAGCGGTAACAGATTGGCGCCGTCTGTGGGAAAACCATACGAATAGCCTCCGCCTCTTCCTCGTCGACTAGCTCTTCTCCAGCCATGCCTCCCAGAAAGGTCAGATCTAGGGGGTCCAACCGTGGACCCAACCCCGCTGATCAGCAAGAGGTAGTCCCCATCCAACCCGCTCCGCAGCAGGGACAACCCCCGCTTCAAGTGGAGGACCCTCTTCAAGATCAGCCTCCTCTTCAGAATCAGCAACCCCCCAGGGTTCCCACCGGTCCTCAGAATGCCGGTGCGGGGGGCTCTCGTATGAAGCAACCGCTCAATCAGGACCGCGTCTCCATACACAACACCTCTACGGATTCCATGGCCTCTCACAATCCTCAAAATCAGAAGAAGGAAGAGGACCTACGCCACCGTCTAGACGAGAAGCGGGCCCGAGAGGGAGCCTCCCGCCAACAACGTCCGGGTGAGCGGTCCCCTCACCACCGAGATTATAGAATGTCTCCTGTCCGAAGGGGAAGAAGAGAGTCACCCGGGCATTACAGGAGGAGGCGCCACTCTCCTGCCGGTCGGCATCAGCCGAGGAACAATGAGGCGCCCATCACTCGCGCCGAGTTCCTGCAGTTTCAAGCAACGATGTTGCAGGCTCTTAACCTCCGACCCAACAACAATGAGGCCCAAAGGGTTCCTTCGCCCCAACAGGTTCCCAGTCCTCGCCGTAGGTCCGCCTCTCCTCCGCCAGCTCCTAACCGCCGGCAGCATGAACTTAGCCCTCGCCGCTCTCGGGACGACCATCGTCGTAGCCCCGGCTCTCCCTCCTACGAAGACGAGTCCAGAGACTCGTTCGACTACCGCGGGAGGGACGATGCCCTATACCGCCGTCTCCATGAGGTGGAGAGGCGAATCGGTCGGATGGACGAGGGGGAGGGGTCGAACAGCAGAACCATTCGTCCGAGCAGACCCCCTTTCTCCCGGACCATCATGGAAGCTCCTATCCCAAGAGGTTTCGAACCCCCCAAGTTCGAAACTTACTCGGGGGAGTCAGACCCCGTGGACCACGTCGAAAGCTTCAAGACCCTCATGCTCATCCACCAGGCTTCGGACGCCTTACTTTGCAAGACCTTCCCAGCCACCCTGAGGAGGTCGGCTAGGGAATGGTACTCCCACCTTGCTCCCTCTTCCATCTTCTCCTTCGAGCAATTCGAGAGCCTCTTCATCACTCACTTCATGAGTAGTAGACACACAGAGAAGACCAGCCTCTCATTACTCCAGCTCCGCCAGGAGAAGGGAGAGAAGTTGAGAGACTATGTGAAGAGGTTCACTGCGGAGGTCAGGTCCATAGCCTCCCTCGACCAATCCGTTGCAACAGCCGCCTTCCAATCCAACGTCTTCAATTCCAAGCTCCGCTCCTCTCTTGCTAAGAAGCCTCCACGGAACTTTGCCGACCTCCTTCTCAGGTGTGACAAGTACATTCGTGCCGAAGAGGCCGCCTACCTTCCAAGCTTCGGAGGGTCCACCTCAGGGACGAAACGAAAGCTGACCGAAGAAGAAGAGGCTAGGAAGCTTCAGAAGGAGGGCAGTGGCCAGCACCGCCCGACTCCTCGGATTGAGAAGTTCACCCCCCTTGTTGCCAATATATCAGAAGTTCTTATGGAGGTGGACAAGGAAGGGCTCCTCTGCGCTCCCCCGAGAATGAATACACCTGGCAAGAAGAGGGACAAGCATAAGTGGTGCCGCTTTCACAGGGACCACGGCCACGACACGGAAGATTGTCGGGCTCTGAAGGAGGAGATCGAAGAACTCATACAGCGGGGGCACCTGACCAAGTTCGTCCAGAAAGAAGGGGCCGAGCTTCCCCCCTGAGGAGCCGACGAACGAACAGAAGGGCCCGCCGAGCTTTACGACTCAGAACCTCCCGGCTCTTCCCAAGAGGTCTTCACCTTATTGTAGAAGTAGGACCCTGATTTTCAATAAGGCCGATGCTTGTAAGCCGGCCGATAGCATGTAATAAGGGCTCGCCATATTGAAGCAGCCACTTAGTTTATTTCAATAAAACTTTACATTTTTTCATTGGAAATTGTTGCTCTTGCTTCATCTCTACCTCTCCGAGTCATGACTCGCTGAAAGGTGAGTTCGGAGTCCAGCTTCTTCTACATGGCTGCTCCCGCGACTTACCAAGCTCTTCACTCCGCTCACCTCCAAAGCGGACCTCTTCTCCACGAGTTCGGAGCTACAGCTCTCTCCAAGAGTTGCTCCTCAAACTCATCTCACAAATGGCTCTCTTCCAGAGTCGAGCTCTACCCTCCGCTCGCTGCCGAAGCGGACCTCTTCTCAACGAGTTCGGAGCTCAAAACTCTCTCCAAGAGTTGCTCCTCAGACTCATCTCACAAATGGCTCTCTTCCAGAGCCGAGCTCTTCCCTCCGCTCGCCGCCGAAGCGGATCTCTTCACAACGAGTTCGGAGTCCAACACTTGGCTCGATTCTGCTTCAAATAACTTGCTCTTCAGCAGGTTAGAAGTGGTTCGCCATTCGGAATTGCTCCCACAACCGTTGACTACCTCTACCGATGGTTCGGAGTCCAACACTTGGCTCGATTCTGCTTCAAATAACTTGCTCTTCAGCAGGTTAGAAGTGGTTCGCCATTCGGAATTGCTCCCACAACCGTTGACTACCTCTACCGATGGTTCGGAGTCCAACACTTGGCTCGATTCTGCTTCAAATAACTTGCTCTTCAGCAGGTTAGAAGTGGTTCGCCATTCGGAATTGCTCCCACAACCGTTGACTACCTCTACCGATGGTTCGGAGTCCAACACTTGGCTCGATTCTGCTTCAAATAACTTGCTCTTCAGCAGGTTAGAAGTGGTTCGCCATTCGGAATTGCTCCCACAACCGTTGAACACCTCTACCGATGGTTCGGAGTCCAACACTTGGCTCGATTCTGCTTCAAATAACCTGCTCTTCAGCGGGTTAGAAGTGGTTCGTCATTCGGAATTGCTCCCACAACCGTTGATTCTCTCACATAAGCAGCGAGTTCGGAGCTACAGCTCTCCCCTAGAGTTGCTCCTCACACTCGTCTCACAAATGGCTCTCTTCCAGAGCCGAGCTCTTCCCATCCGAGCAGGAATCCGAGCTCTTCCCATCCGAGCAAGGATCCGAGCTCTTCCCTCCGCTCGCCCCCGAAGCGGACCTCTTCTCAGCAAGTTTGGAGCACAACTCTCTCCTAGAGTTCCTCCTCACACTCGTCTCACAAATGGCTCTCTTCCAGAGCCGAGCTCTTCCCATCCGAGCAAGGATCCGAGCTCTTCCCTCCGCTCGCCCCTGAAGCGGACCTCTTCTCAGCAAGTTTGGAGCACAACTCACTCCTAGAGTTCCTCCTTACACTTGTCTCACAAATAGCTCTCTTCCAGAGCCGAGCTCTTTGCTCCGCTCGCCCCCGAAGCGGACCTCTTCTCAACGAGTTTGGAGCACAACTCTCTCATAGGGTCCCTCCTCACACTCGTCTCACAAATAGCTCTCTTCCAGAGCCGAGCTCTTTGCTCCGCTCGTCCCCGAAGCGGACCTCTTCTCAACCAGTTTGGAGCACAACTCTCTCCTAGAGTTCCTCCTTACACTTGTCTTACAAATGGCCCTCTTCCAGGGCCGAGCTCTTCCCTCCGCTCGCCCCCGAAGCGGACCTCTTCTCAACAAGTTTGGAGCTCAACTCTCTCATAGGGTCCCTCCTCACACTCGTCTCACAAATAGCTCTCTTCCAGAGCCGAGCTCTTCCCATCCGAGCTCTTCCCATCCGAGCCCCAACATCAAAGAGCCCGGTCGGCTGCCGAGCAAGTGCCTTCCCGATCTGGTAAACGGAGAAAACACACTTTCTCCTCAACATTCGTGTAAGATCTCGATCAGACGGCCCAGATCTTGCCAGCGACGCTAAACGACAAGATAACGTTTTCTTGGGAACTGAGCCGTCTCGAGATTCGTGCCATCATCCAACGGCCCAGATCTTGCCAGCGTCGCTAAACGACAAGATAGTATTTTCTTGGAAATTGTGCCTGCCTCGAGATCCGCGCTGAGATCCAGCGGCTCAGATCGCTCCACGTCGCTCAGTATTCCTAGCCGAGCGACTAGCGATCCGACCCACTCGCGCCTCTTCTTCGCCCCAAGGGTCTTCCTAGCACACCTTACAAGGGTCTTCCTAGCCCAAGGGTCTTCCAAGCACAAGGGTCTTCCTGGCACATCTTCTCCGCCCCTAGGAGGGGAGCTCCTCTTCCAAAATCCCCAAGACCAAAGTACTTATCAACTTCATGAAGACAAGCATCTTGCGGGGCTATTTTGACCATGAAGGAGGGTGAATCTTCATCCCACTCCTAAAGAGAAGTTGTAGATCTTCGAACTAGCTTCGAGACGAGGGGTAGCACGCCCTGATCGGACCACCGTAGCCCCGAGAAAGTGGACCTCAATGCAGTTGCGCCGAATAGCTCGGAAATCCGAGCCGAGCCACTCGCACGAGCCGAGCTGAGCCACTCCCATCCGAGCTCTTCCCATCCGAGCTCTTCCCATCCGAGCCACTCGCGCGAGCCGAGCCGAGCCACTCCCA
Organism: Hemerocallis citrina; assembly: GCA_017893485.1. Lineage (NCBI taxonomy): Eukaryota > Viridiplantae > Streptophyta > Magnoliopsida > Asparagales > Asphodelaceae > Hemerocallis > Hemerocallis citrina. Next base: position 233,443,254 of record CM030359.1, on the reverse strand, counting down.
TCCGAGCTCTTCCCATCCGAGCCACTCGCACGAGCCGAGCCGAGCCACTCCCATCCGAGCTCTTCCCATCCGAGTCCCAGCATCAAAGAGCCCGGTCGGCTGTCGAGCAAGTGTCTTCCCGATCTGGTAAACGGAGAAAACACACTTTCTCCTCAACATTCGTGTAAGATCTCGATCAGACGGCCCAGATCTTGCCAGCGACGCTAAACGACAAGATAACGTTTTCTTGGGAACTGAGCCGTCTCGAGATTCGTGCCATCATTCAATGGCCCAGATCAAGCCACATAGTTCGGATCTCCAATCCGAGCTACTGCCCTACCAAGCTGCAAAATGGCCAAAAATTCGCCTCAAAATCCGTGCTCGGATTGGCCGAACAAGAAGCAAAAAAAAAAAAAAAAGGGTACCAGTGGCCGTTCGGACCCGTTTGGATCCTCAATCCCGAACCCGCCTCCGCCACGTCACCCATCTTCCCCAAAACAAAAACCAACTTCTCCAATATATTCTGGCGCCAAAACCGAACCCAAGCAAAAACCAAGAGCACAGTTCGTCACCCTCAACTTCGAGCTCCCCGCGAGCGAGCTCCGCCATAGCCAACGCCTGCAACCGAGCTCCCCTCAACCTTGACACCACCGTGTCGTCGCCGACTCCCCTCAAGCTCGAGTTCTCCAAAAACCAACTCGTCGTCGTCACGCTCCATTCTGACATCGTCCTCCACCGAGCTCAAAATAAGCTCCGACGAGTGCTTCGGCGTCGAGCCCCTCAGACGACGTCGAGCACCCTCGCCTAACTTCGCGAGCTCCGGTGTCAACTCCCGACCTCCGAACTCCAACCCAGAGTCGAGCACTCAGCTCCACCATGGCGTCGACTCCCTTCGTCGTCCAGCTCCGGCGTCGAGCTCTTCATCCCGAGCTCATTTCCGAAGCAACACATGCCGAGCACCAAGCTCCGCCATGTCTCGACTCCGGAGCTCCGAGCTCATTCCTTGAAGGACCCACCGTTGCCAGGAGCTCCGAGCACTCCACGAGACGATCTCCGAGCGCCAACGAGCGAGCTCCGAGCCCTCTACGAGCAAGCTCAGAAGCTCTCCACAGACGAGCTCACCACCTCCATGGCCAAGCTCCTTCGTCGAAGTCTCCTCGGCTCCGAGCTACGAGCCCAATGACGAGCTCCGAACGCCATCGCCATGAGCTCCGTCGTCTCCTTCTCGAGCTCCACCTTCCTCCACGAGCTCCATCTCCATCGAACCGAGCTCAGTCCCCTTCTTCGACGAACCCATCGTTGAGTGCCGCCGTGCTCTCGTCGGCCTCGCCTCCACCTCCACGTCCCGAGATCCTCGTCCATCTCCTTCAACAGCTTGCCGAGCTCCCCTCCGTCTTCGAGTGCGAGGTCGAGGGAGAGGAGGAGAGGCGGAGTTGGGTCGAAGCAAACGAAGAAGAAGAAGGGAAAAGAAAGAACAGAGCCAGCGCGAGAGAAAGAAAAAAAAAAGAGGTGTGTTTGAATGCCACGTGGCATGCCACGTGGCCTCACACCAATGGTCCAAGTTACCTCCTCGGTCGGCTGCCGAGCAACCCCTTTCCGTCCCTGTAAATGGAGAAAAAAGCTAGCCGAGCAACTACAGCCGTTGGATCTTCCAGAAAATCGCGTAAAAGTTGATGAACGGCTCAGATCGCGCCACGTGCTCTAAACGACAAGATAGCGATTTTTCGAAAAGCGCGCCGCCTCGCGATTCACGCAGGAATCCGACGGCGCAGATCGCGCCACGTGTCCAGGTATATTTAAATTTATTTATTTATTTATTTAATTGTATTTTTTATTTAAAAAATCCGAAAAAATATTTAAAAAATCGGAAAAAATTAAATAAAAATTCTAAAAATAATTATAAATTCAGAAAAAATATTTTAAATTCTGAAAAATATTTAATTAGAATAATTATTTAATATTTTCGATAATTAATTATTTAATTCGGAAAATGAATAAAAAATTCAAAAAAATGAGAAAAAATTCAGAAAAATCTGGAAAAATTACCAAAAATCCAGAAAATTCTGAGAGTATTTTTGGGCATTTTACAAGCCCATAATAACACCGTTACACCCCGAGCAAGATTCCAAACTCCTTTAAGAACACCGATAAAATCCCGTACGCCATTAGAACAGTAAAACTACTCCTCAAAGGCTGATCAAACTCAGTCTTCGGGAGTGGGGGGCTCGTGATATGGCTAAAAATAGGATTAAATCGGGACCGTTCACATCGGACGCGAATCTCAAAGCTCAGGGGTAAAACGGTAATTTCACCTACCAGCGGGTCCGAAGCGGGTACTGGGTCTCCTTCTCACAGATCCAATAACCCGCGAACGGATCCACTCCAACTGGGTATGGGTCCCGACCCAAGACAAACCCAGATCAGCAAGAGGAAAATCAGGGTTACTGATTTTACCAAATCAACAGGCCTGATTTGCAGTTATCCTCTCACCGGGAATTAAGGGATTACATTCCTAATCTGATTACGAGGATTTTATGCCTTATCCGATCACAGGAATCACATTCCTAATTTGATCCCAACGGCGACTATAAATACCCCCCACCTACCACTGTTACAGGTTAATCACACTTTTTACCTACTTAAGCTCTTTTTTAATCTCTTCTGGTTACTGACAAGAGCGTCGGAGGGTGCGTCGCCGGGATCAACCCCGGTGTTTCGCACTTTCCTTGCAGGTATTCGGCGGGAGTCAGCGGCCCAACTCCGGCGAACAGGTTCGAATCTGCTATTCAGGTTTCTCGCGAATTCACAAATTAATCTGTTTACCCCCACACCGAAATCAGCGGTAACAATATGTATCGATGTTGCTCTTCCCCTTTTTGCTGTAGGATGGCGGATAACCAAAATCCTATGGAAGAAGTGGAAGAAAATGTATTCTTTGAGGATCCGGAAGAAGAATTTGAAGAAGAAGAAAACCCAGAAGAGGAACTTGAAGGGGAAGAAGACCCAGAAGAAAAGGTGGAACTGCCAGAGTCTTGTGAAATCACTCCACCCCCGCCTGAATCCCAAGATGAATCCTCGAACAAAGAGCCGGTTCGAAACATGAAGGGTCATATCATCGCTTCTCTCCGGAAGCAGCTGATTATCCACAAGTGGATAGTAACCCACATGGAGGTGCATCATGCCGAGGATAAGCGGAACATCACCACCCTGATTCAACGAGTACATGAACTGGAGAAGTGTCGACACAGGAATGCTCAACATTTCACCTAGCTAGACAACAGGACCCGTTGGGGGAAACAAGAATGTCGTCAACGATACAAGTGGATGCTGAAGGAAATATATGATCTACGGGAAGAGCTCAGAGAAGGCAAGAGGAACCGTAGAGTCTAAACTATTATCGGTACATCCAGGAAGAAAGATTGTGTGTACCTGATCAGGTAGAAATGAAGGAGAGCATTATACAGGAGGCACACACTACTTTATTATCGGTACATCTAGGGAGAACCAAGATGTAAAAAGGTATTAAGAAGCATTCTGGTGGTCGGGAATGAAGAGGGATTTCGTAGCAAGATGTGCGACTTGTCAACAGATCAAGGCAGAAAATCAAAAGCCTGGAGGTTTACTGCAACCGCTACCCATTCCAAAGCGAAAATGGGAGAACATCAGCATGGATTTCATCACAGGGCTACCTAGAAGCCCTAAGGGGAATGATGCAATTTAGGTAATAATGGATCGATTAACCAAATCTGCTCATTTCTTAGTGATGAAAATCACCTGGTCGATGGAGAAGTTGGCAGAATTGTACATCGGGGAGATAGTAAGACTGCATGGAATCCCTATATCGATTGTTTCAGATCGAGATGCACGGTTCACGTCACACTTTTGGAGGAGTCTTCAGGTAGCTTTGGGAACCAAGACTGACTTCAGTATTTCTTTCCATCCTCAAATGGATGGGCAAACTGAGAGGGTCAGTCGTGTGTTGGAGGACATGTTGAGATGCTGCGTGATGGATTTCGGCAGAAGCTGGAAGAGGCACTTAGCTCTGGTAGAGTTTGCCTACAATAATAGTTTTCAGACTAGCATTGGCATGGCACCGTATGGGGCGCTATATGAGAGGAAGTGCAGAATGCCGGTATGTTGGTATGAAGTGGGAGTTAAGCAGATGTATGGGCCAGAGATAGTGCAACAAACTTCGGAGAAAATAGAATTAATCTGGAAGAGATTGGTCAAGGCATAGAGCAGACAAAAGAGCTATGAAGATAATCGGAGAAGGGAATTAGAATTTGAAGAAGGTGATTTTGTCTTCTTAAAGGTATCTCCGACGAAGGGTGTGATTCGATTTGGAAAAGGAGGAAAGTTAGCTCCAAGATACATAGGACCATATAAGATACTGAAGAGGATTGGAAGATAGCTTATCGAATGGAATTGCGGAAGAGCTAGCCCAAGTGCACAATGTATTTCATGTGTCCATGTTGCGAGGCTACATTCCAGATATGATTCATCACTTGCCAGAAGTACCAGGAGGTCTACAGTTAAACTTAAGCTACAAGGATCGTCCAGTGGAGATCGTGGACCGACGAGACAAAGTTTTGAGGAACAAACCTATACCCATGGTCAAGGTAATGTGGATGAATCATCTGGTCGAAGGAGCAACTTGGGAATCAGAATAGTGAATGAATATTGACTATCCCGAATATCATGCCTCGCTTCCCAAAAAGAATACAGAACACGGATACGCGACAAAAGCCCAGCGAATGATTTTCATCATCCATTAGCTGTTCAGGAATTCTTTACAACATATCACAATAAAATCAGAGTCGGAAGCTAGAAAAGTCAACCACATGCACATATGAACCAAATACCAATAAGAATAATTGAAATAAAATATATTAATCTCAAATAATCATGATCTGAAATACACAAATAATCCTGGGTCACATTGCCCAAATACAAGAATAAATCCAAGTAAAAGAATACAATATTGTTCAAGCAACTACAAGAAATAATAACAGCAAAATTCCAGCATATAGTATATCACGTCACCAATACCGTCTGGAACTTGTCCTCCAAAATCTGCAATTTAATGAATGCAGGAAAGGGAGAAAGAGAAAAACAAGTACCCGTTAATTGCAAGTCACGGGTCACTTATAATGTAGGATACAAGCACATGGAGAAACTAACTAGCACATGGTATAAGTAAGATGTCACCTAAACAACTAGCATGGCAAAAATGATCAAGTGTACATGGTATACAACAAGTGTCAAGTAATCAAGTATCTTATAATCAGGCATCAGGTGTCAAATGTCATGTAATCATGTATCAAGTCTCAGGTTATCAAATTTCATATAAACAAGTCTCTTGTATCAGGTGTCAGGTATCAAGTCTCATGTATCATGTAGTCAAATGTCAAGCAAACATGTACCATGTTCAAGTATCATTTTCAAGTATCATGTTCAAGTCTTTTAGTGATCACTATCTAGGTAGCACTTCATGCATCCCAGCTTTTACTACATGATTGCTACAACAAATAGTTTCGCTTTAGATTTCATAGTAGACCATAGAGGACAGTGTACTCAGGAACAAGTCAAGTAACAAGTATCAAGCACCAGTCACGTAATCGTGAACAAGTGGCAGCAAGTATCAAGAACGAGTCATGTAGTCATGATCATATGGCAATAAGTAGTATCAAGCACGAGTCATGTAGTCATGATCACGTGGCAATAAGTAGTATCAAGCATGAATCATGTAGTCATGAAACATGGCGGCATATAATATAACAAGCATGAATCATGTAATCATGAAACATGGCACAAGTAATGGGAAACACGGGCCCCCTTTCGAGTACACGTTTATGAATTATCCACTATTCGATCTTTCCCTTAAACCCCGGCTTGGTCATTTATTATTATAATCAGGCATGCATGTATGTGTCGCAAAACAAAGCAAGGATAACAGGATATAAACATGTATCAGGTTCAGGATGCATGATAAACAAGTACAGGTACAAGATTACACATAATACGGTAAAACAACTAGTTTTCTAATTCAGGACAGCAGGACAGTGTTGTACTAAAACAATGATTCCCGCTACTACAAACATCCAAATCTGGATTCGTCGAAAGATCTGGAAAATAGAATTCCACTTGAATCCAACGAGTACAAATAAGTCACATAGTACTTTACAACATCATAACTCAAAACAGATTCAAAAACGAAAAACATGTTCAATCAGAAATCAGGAAAACTAATTTTCAGTCAGAAAAACAGCATCAAAACTCATCAAATAAATCCACGAAAAATCTGAGGTATTCCCATATAAGTCTAGAGTCAAAATATAAAGTTTTATAATTTTCTAGTAAAAATAGATCAGTCATCAAAAATACCAAAGCATCAAGAAAACATAGTTTAGCGAATCTGGAAATCTCAACACTACTGTACGAAAACTAAGATATCTCGCAACCAGTGAATTGAAATCCAATTCCGCCAAAGGGATATGAAAATAGATAAAGTTTACTAACTTTCAAATTTCACAAATATTTTTCATACAGTATAAGGAATCATAGTGAAAATAGGATTCTTTATAGAACAGCAAGCAAAATACAGCATGTATAGGTTTTAGAAACGAGCATGAAACATGACATAAAACTTATCAATAAAATTCATCAAAATTCTGGGTAATCCCTAACTTCATAAAGAAACATTGACCAAAATATTGGATCAAAATAATATGTATAACATAGTTCTTGAAAATAGTTTGTTAACAGAATCAACCAAAAACAGAATCTGGAATAGATCGACACCTCTGTACTAAAACAGTTATAACTCAGTCATACGAAATCCAAATCAAGAAAAACCAGTGGAGTTTGAAAATAGACAAAATTATCTAAAATTCATTTTTTATTTTGGAATCAAGATTCTGACTGTAGTATAGACGAAAACAGTAAACAACACAGCACATCCAGCAAATACAGATTTCACACTTCAAAACAAGAACATCATAACTTCAAGAATATTGATCCAAACACATCCAAACTTGAAATACAACCTACCAAACATCTAAACATCATGATTTAGGGTTACTAACATGTCCACACCTATTATTTCGCATGGGTCTCCAACAAAACATGAATTTGCACACAAATTTCACATACATGTCTAAAATCAGGATCTGGGCGAATCCTAGGTTATCACATATCAAGATTTGTGTCATAAGTCATCTATGGCCAAATTATCACAATAGAGACAAAATCCATCAAGGAAAACAAAGTCTTTGGTTGTCTCTAGACCCAACTACACTATATGTGAACTTTGGAACTTGTATCAAACAAATGAATTGGAGTACAAGTTACTTGCCTTAATTTGGAGATGAAGAACGATGCAATCAAAAGTGGGAGCAAATTCACGAACGAAAATCCACGGACTCACGAACGATCCACACGTGCCAAGAGTACGAGAGCACGAGACGACGGATGGAGAGGAAGCGGGAGAGATGAAGCACGAAAATAGGGTGCAATGGTTAGGAAAAAATGAAAGCATGTAGCAAGCGGATTGCAATAATATATATAGGGTACATAGGCATTAGGGTTGAAGGAGGGGAGGGGGCACACACAGCCGGCTACAAGAAAAGGAAGGAAAGGAAGTGGGTCGGTTGTGCACTAGGTGAAATCCGGGTGTGGGGGTAGTTTTGGGTTCGGTTGTATCAGGTAGTATTAGGCTGATAGGGTATAGTAATTAGGAAAGTATGGTATAAGGTTAAATGGATCTGGGAGGGGGGATTTAATTAGGTGGGTTAATTAGGAAAGTATGGGGATTTAATAGCTAAAAGTATGGTTTAGTGAAAACAGGCTTTAGGTTGAATTGGTAGTTAGGATGTAACCAGATGGGTTAACGGGGTCTTAGGGATTTCAAGTAGGATTAATATATACTAGTATTATACACGTGCTGTGCACGTGGGGGAAAATTGGGGAGAATGAAAAGGGCAAAAAAAAAATTTTTACCTGCACGTGCGCTGCACGGGTTGGGTTATGGACAAAGGCCTTCTCCCATTATAGTAGTAGAGATAAATGGGTTTGGATGATATAATAGGTTGGTGGGTTTAATAACGGGTATATAAAAATCCAATAAGGAATTGGGTTTTAAAAATTCAACAGAAAAATAAATTAACCAATAAAAATATTGTTCATAATAAAAATGTAATTTGCACTACACAATATAATTTATACAATTAGTAGATAAAATGGATTTTTAATAACTAGTCAAAAATAACAATAATAATAATAAGAGGATTAGTAACAAAAAAAAAGAATTTTTATTATAATATAAAATCATAGAAAATAGTTACGAAAAAATTTATTGATCGAAAAATAGATTTTAAATAGAAGATCCAATATAACATTTTAACGAAAGAATTTTGAAAACGAGAAAATAGTTTACAAAAATTTTAAATACAGAAAATATACAAAAAGTACAATTTTGGGAAAACAGGGGTTACACCGAACTTTTTTGCTTAAATTCTGTACTTTATGCATTTCTTCTTTACTTTTTAGCTCTCACTCTTTAAGCGTAATTCTGAGGACAGAACAATTCCAAGGAGAGAGTATTGTAACAACCGTGAAATAACTAAAAATTTCATTAGGCTTAATTTAATCTAATTTTTATAAATTAATGCTAAGAAAAATTAATACAAATATTTATTAAAAATACGAATTTAAAATGAAATTTAAAAAAAATTGAAATAAGAGAGGTGCACGGACGTGCACACGTGCATTGCACACCTTCACTCCAGGATCGGCTTCATATAGGAGAGAGTGGGGTGAGTGTGTGAGTGGGGAGTTTAAGTAGGATTAGTGGGTAGTTAGATAACTTGGTAGTTTTGACTAGTTAATATAACCACTCATTAATTATTCTATATAAACCCCTCCATACTGAACCCTACATGAACACAAAAAAAAAAAAAACAAAAGCAAAAGCAAATTGGTGCTCGCTGTTGGTAGCTTTTGGGAAGGAAGGAGAGAGCTTGCGGTTTTGGAGGAGAGGATTTTTTTTGGAGCTCTCACTACAAAAGATACTCGATTTACCGGCGTATATTCCCCGGCGTTTTACCAGTAGCGCCGGGGTAGGAAGCGAATAGGAATGGGGCGCCAGATGGGAAGGTTATACACCGGCGATCGCTTTAAACCGCCGGGCAATCTTCGTATTCACCGGCGTTTTATTTAAAAACGCCGGTGAAGTGTATTATTCACCGGCGTTTTAATAAGAAACACCGGTGAATATACCGATACATTCACTGGCGTGTCTAATTGAAACGCCGGTGAATAAGCTGAGATAAATCCCGTGAACCCTAATCTTTCGCTCGCCATTTTCCCAAACCCCCCCCCCCCAAAAAAAGGGGCCGCCTTCGTTTTCCCTCCTTCCCCGCTCTACTTCCCGTGCGTTTGCCTCCGCCGCTTCGTCCTCTTCGACAGCCTTCGACCTTTCGTCATCGTCCCTTCTTCCCTTCGTCATTTTCGATTTCCCTCCTTCCTCTCTCTATTTGGAGGTGAATTGGCGATCGAAAACCACCGCTTCGCCCCGCTCTCTCTCTATCTCCTACGCCCCCGCGCTCGTCGCCCCGCTCTCTCTCTCTCTCTTCGGAATCATCTCTTGATTTTCCTTATTTTTCAAACTTAGCATGTTTTTTCAGATTATGCATCTTGATTTCCCTTATTTTTCAAACTTAGCATCGTCAAAGATGCTGAAATCATGCATCTGATTGTCATCTTAGCATGTTTTTTTTATCCAAAATGGGTTAACTGTGAACTAAGGATGCTAGCTGTATACCAAAATCCTCCAAAATGGGTACAAGAATTGGGCTGAACGCACCTTGTGCTTGTTTCTTTTGGAGCCACAAACATGAATGGTTTAATTGGGATGAAGAATTAATAGAAAAATATATGCTTAGATACTGAAAATTTTCATTTTCTTTTACTGTTAAAGAAGTTGATTTCATGCATCTGATTGTCATCTTGGCATGTTTTTTAAACCAAAATGGGTTCACTGTGAACTGAGGATGCTATAGCTGTATGCCAAAATCCTCCGGATATGTACAACAATTGGGTTTTAGATTTAGTTGGGCTAAAGAATTAGTAGAGCAACATATATGCTTAGATAATGGATATTTTCATTTTTAGATACTGTTAGAGAACCTGATTGCCATCTTTGGCATGATTTTTTAACAAAAAATGGGTTCACTTCCAAACTAAGTATGCTGCTAGCATCCTCATCTTCTTTTACTGTTAATGAAGCTTATTTCATGCATCTGATTGTCATCTTGGCATGTTTTTTTGACCAAAATGGGTTCACTGTGAACTTAGGATGCTATAGCTGTATGCCAAAATCCTCCGGATATGTACAACAATTGGGTTTTAGATTTAGTTGGGCTAAAGAATTAGTAGAGCAACATATATGCTCAGATAATGGATATTTTCATTTTCAGATACTGTTAGAGAACCTGATTGCCATCTTTGGCATTATTTTTTAACAAAAAATGGGTTCACTTCCAAACTAAGTATGCTGCTAGCATCCTCATCTTCTTTTACTGTTAATGAAGCTTATTTCATGCATCTGATTGTCATCTTGGCATGTTTTTTTGACCAAAATGGGTTCACTGTGAACTCAGGATGCTATAGCTGTATGCCAAAAACATCCGGATATGTACAACAATTGGGTTTTAGATTTAGTTGGGCTAAAGAATTAGTAGAGCAACATATATGCTCAGATAATGGATATTTTCATTTTTAGATACTGTTAGAGAACCTGGTTGCCATCTTTGGCATGATTTTTAACAAAAAATGGGTTCAGTTCCAAACTAAGTATGCTGCTAGCATCCTCATTGTCTTTTACTGTTAATGAAGCTTATTTCATGCATCTGATTGTCAACTTGGCATGTTTTTTTGACCAAAATGGGTTCACTGTGAACTCAGGATGCTATAGCTGTACGGCAAAATCCTCTGGATATGTACAACAATTGGGTTTTAGATTTAGTTGGGCTAAAGAATTAGTAGAGCAACATATATGCTCAGATAATGGAAATTTTCATTTTCAGATACTGTTAGAGAACCTGATTGCCATCTTTGGCATGATTTTTTAACAAAAAATGGGTTCACTTCCAAACTAATTATGCAGCTAGCATCCTCATCTTCTTTTACTGTTAATGAAGCTTATTTCATGCATCTGATTGTCATCTTGGCATGTTTTTTTGACCAAAATGGGTTCACTGTGAACTCAGGATGCTATAGCTGTATGACAAAATCCTCCGGATATGTACAACAATTGGGTTTTAGATTTAATTGGGCTAAATAATTAGTAGAGCAACATATATGCTCAGATAATGGATATTTTCATTTTCAGATACTGTTAGAGAACCTGATTGCCATCTTTGGCATGATTTTTTAACAAAAAATGGGTTCACTTCCAAACTAAGTATGCTGCTAGCATCCTCATTTTCTTTTACTGTTAATGAAGCTTATTTCATGCATCTGATTGTCAACTTGGCATGTTTTTTTGATCAAAATGGGTTCACTGTGAACTCAGGATGCTATAGCTGTATGGCAAAATCCTCCGGATATGTACAACAATTGGGTTTTAGATTTAGTTGGGCTAAAGAATTAGTAGAGCAACATATATGCTCAGATAATGGATATTTTCATTTTCAGATACTGTTAAAGAACCTGATTGCCATCTTTGGCATGATTTTTTAACAAAAAATGGGTTCACTTCCAAACTAAGTATGCTGCTAGCATCCTCATCTTCTTTTACTGTTAATGAAGCTTATTTAATGCATCTGATTGTCATCTTGGCATGTTTTTTTGACCAAAATGGGTTCACTGTGAACTCAGGATGCTATAGCTGTATGCCAAAATCCTCCGGATATGTACAACAATTGGGTTTTAGATTTAGTTGGGCTAAAGAATTAGCAGAGCAACATATATGCTCAGATAATGGATATTTTCATTTTTAGATACTGTTAGAGAACCTGATTGCCATCTTTGGCATGATTTTTTAACAAAAAATGGGTTCACTTCCAAACTAAGTATGCTGCTAGCATCCTCATCTTCTTTTACTGTTAATGAAGCTTATTTCATGCATCTGATTGTCAACTTGGCATGTTTTTTTGACCAAAATGGGTTCACTGTGAACTCAGGATGCTATAGCTGTATGGCAAAATCCTCTGGATATGTACAACAATTGGGTTTTAGATTTAGTTGGGCTAAAGAATTAGTAGAGCAACATATATGCTCAGATAATGGAAATTTTCATTTTCAGATACTGTTAGAGAACCTGATTGCCATCTTTGGCATGATTTTTTAACAAAAAATGGGTTCACTTCCAAACTAATTATGCTGCTAGCATCCTCATCTTCTTTTACTGTTAATGAAGCTCATTTCATGCATCTGATTGTCATCTTGGCATGTTTTTTTGACTAAAATGGGTTCACTGTGAACTCAGGATGTTATAGCTGTATGCCAAAATCTCCGGATATGTACAACAATTGGGTTTTAGATTTAGTTGGGCTAAATAATTAGTAGAGCAACATATATGCTCAGATAATGGAAATTTTCATTTTCAGATACTGTTAGAGAACCTGATTGCCATATTTGGCATGATTTTTTAACAAAAAACGGGTTCACTTCCAAACTAATTATGCTGCGAGCATCCTCATCTTCTTTTACTGTTAATGAAACTTATTTCATGCATCTGATTGTCATCTTGGCATGTTTTTTTGACCGAAATGGTTTCACTGTGAACTGAGGATGCTATAGCTGTATGCCAAAATCCTCCGGATATGTACAACAATTGGGTTTTAGATTTAGTTGGGCTAAAGAATTAGTAGAGCAACATATATGCTCAGATAATGGATATTTTCATTTTCAGATACAGTTAAAGAACCTGATTGCCTTCTTTGGCATGCTTTTTTAACAAAAAATGGGTTCACTTCCAAACTAAGTATGCTGCTAGCATCCTCATCTTCTATTACTGTTAATGAAGCTTGTTTCATGCATATGATTGTCATCTTGGCATGTTTTTTTGACCAAAATGAGTTCACTGTGAACTGAGGATGCTATAGCTGTATGGCAAAATCCTCCGGATATGTACAACAATTGGGTTTTAGATTTAGTTGGGCTAAAGAATTAGTAGAGCAACATATATGCTCAGATAATTGATATTTTCATTTTCAGATACTGTTAAAGAACCTGATTGCCATCTTTGGCATGATTTTTTATCAAAAAATGGGTTCACTTCCAAACTAAGTATGCTGCTAGCATCCTCATCTTCTTTTACTGTTAATGAAGCTTATTTCATGCATCTAATTGTCATCTTAGCATGTTTTTTTGACCAAAATGGGTTCACTGTGAACTCAGGATGCTATAGCTGCATGCCAAAAACCTCCGGATATGTACAACAATTGGGTTTTAGATTTAGTTGGGCTAGAGAATTAGTAGAGCAACATATCTGCTCAGATAATGGAAATTTTCATTTTCAGATACTGTTAGAGAATCTGATTGCCATCTTTGGCATGATTTTTTAACAAAAAATGGGTTCACTTCCAAACTAAGTATGCTGCTAGCATCCTCATCTTCTTTTACTGTTAATGAAGCTTATTTCATGCATCTGATTATCAGCTTGGTATGTTTTTTTGACCAAAATGGGTTCACTGTGAACTCAGGATGCTATAGCTGTATGCCGAAATCCTCCGGTTATGTACAACAATTGGGTTTTAGACTTAGTTAGGCTAAAGAATTAGTAGAGCAACATATATGCTTAGATAATGGATATTTTCATTTTCAGATACTGTTAGAGAACCTGATTGCCATCTTTGGCATGATTTTTTAACAAAAAATGGGTTCACTTCCAAACTAAGTATGCTGCTAGCATCCTCATCTTCTTTTATTGTTAATGAAACTTATTTCATGCATCTGATTGTCATCTTGGCATGTTTTTTTGACCGAAATGGTTTCACTCTGAACTGAGGATGCTATAGCTGTATGCCAAAATCCTCCGGATATGTACAACAATTGGGTTTTAGATTTAGTTGGGCTAAAGAATTAGTAGAGCAACATATATGCTCAGATAATGGATATTTTCATTTTCAGATACTGTTAGAGAACCTGATTGCCATCTTTGGCCTGAAATTTTAACAAAAAATGGGTTCACTTCCAAACTATGTATGCTGCTAGCATGCTCATTTTCTTTTACTGTTAATGAAGCTTATTTCATGCAGCTGATTGTCAACTTGGCATGTTTTTTTGACCAAAATGGGTTCACTGTGAACTCAGGATGCTATAGCTGTATGGCAAAATCCTCCGGATATGTACAACAATTGGGTTTTAGATTTAGTTGGGCTAAAGAATTAGTAGAGCAACATATATGCTCAGATAATGGATATTTTCATTTTCAGATACTGTTAAAGAACCTGATTGCCATCTTTGGCATGATTTTTTAACAAAAAATGGGTTCATTTCCAAACTAAGTATGCTGCTAGCATCCTCATCTTCTATTACTGTTAATGAAGCTTGTTTCATGCATCTGATTGTCATCTTGGCATGTTTTTTTGACCAAAATCGGTTCACTGTGAACTGAGGATGCTATAGCTGTATGGCAAAATCCTCCGGATATGTACAACAATTGGGTTTTAGATTTAGTTGGGCTAAAGAATTAGTAGAGCAACATATATGCTCAGATAATGGAAATTTTCATTTTCAGATACTGTTAGAGAACCTGATTGCCATATTTGGCATGATTTTTTAACAAAAAATGGGTTCACTTCCAAACTAATTATGCTGCTAACATCCTCATCTTCTTTTACTGTCAATGAAACTTATTTCATGCATCTGATTGTCATCTTGGCATGTTTTTTTGACCAAAATGATTTCACTGTGAACTGAGGATGCTATAGCTGTATGCCAAAATCCTCCGGATATGTACAACAATTGGGTTTTAGATTTAGTTGGGCTAAAGAATTAGTAGAGCAACATATATGCTCAGATAATGGTTATTTTCATTTTCAGATACTGTTAGAGAACCTGATTGCCATCTTTGGCATGATTTTTTAACAAAAAATGGGTTCACTTCCAAACTATGTATGCTGCTAGCATCCTCATTTTCTTTTACTGTTAATGAAGCTTATTTCATGCATCTGATTGTCAACTTGGCATGTTTTCTTGACCAAAATGGGTTCACTGTGAACTCAGAATGCTATAGCTGTATGGCAAAATCCTCCGGATATGTACAACAATTGGGTTTTAGATTTAGTTGGGCTAAAGAATTAGTAGAGCAACATATATGCTCGGATAATGGAAATTTTCATTTTCAGATACTGTTAGAGAACCTGATTGCCATCTTTGGCATGATTTTTTAACAAAAAATGGGTTCATTTCCAAACTAAGTATGCTGCTAGCATCCTCATCTTCTATTACTGTTAATGAAGCTTGTTTCATGCATCTGATTGTCATCTTGGCATGTTTTTTTGACCAAAATGGGTTCACTGTGAACTGAGGATGCTATAGCTGTATGGCAAAATCCTCCGGATATGTACAACAATTGGGTTTTAGATTTAGTTGGGCTAAAGAATTAGTAGAGCAACATATATGCTCAGATAATGGATATTTTCATTTTCAGATACTGTTAGAGAACCTGATTGCCATCTTTGGCCTGATTTTTTAACAAAAAATGGGTTCACTTCCAAACTATGTATGCTGCTAGCATGCTCATTTTCTATTACTGTTAATGAAGCTTATTTCATGCATCTGATTGTCAACTTGGCATGTTTTTTTGACCAAAATGGGTTCACTGTGAACTCAGGATGCTATAGCTGTATGGCAAAATCCTCCGGATATGTACAACAATTGGGTTTTAGATTTAGTTGGGCTAAAGAATTAGTAGAGCAACATATATGCTCAGATAATGGATATTTTCATTTTCAGATACTGTTAAAGAACCTGATTGCCATCTTTGGCATGATTTTTTAACAAAAAATGGGTTCACTTCCAAACTAAGTATGCTGCTAGCATCCTCATCTTCCTTTACTGTTAATGAAGCTTATTTAATGCATCTGATTGTCATCTTGGCATGTTTCTTTGACCAAAATGGGTTCACTGTGAACTCAGGATGCTATAGCTGTATGGCAAAATCCTCCGGATATGTACAACAATTGGGTTTTAGATTTAGTTGGGCTAAAGAATTAGCAGAGCAACATATATGCTCAGATAATGGATATTTTCGTTTTTAGATACTGTTAGAGAACCTGATTGCCATCTTTGGCATGATTTTTTAACAAAAAATGGGTTCACTTCCAAACTAAGTATGCTGCTAGCATCCTCATCTTCTTTTACTGTTAATGAAGCTTATTTCATGCATCTGATTGTCAACTTGGCATGTTTTTTTGACCAAAATGGGTTCACTGTGAACTCAGGATGCTATAGCTGTATGGCAAAATCCTCCGGATATGTACAACAATTGGGTTTTAGATTTAGTTGGGCCAAAGAATTAGTAGAGCAACATATATGCTCAGATAATGGAAATTTTCATTTTCAGATACTGTTAGAGAACCTGATTGCCATATTTGGCATGATTTTTTAACAAAAAATGGGTTCACTTCCAAACTAATTATGCTGCTAGCATCCTCATCTTCTTTTACTGTTAATGAAACTTATTTCATGCATCTGATTGTCATCTTGGCATTTTTTTTGACTAAAATGGGTTCACTGTGAACTGAGGATGCTATAGCTGTATGCCAAAATCCTCTGGATATGTACAACAATTGGGTTTTAGATTTAGTTGGGCTAAAGAATTAGTAGAGCAACATATATGCTCAGATAATGGAAATTTTCATTTTCAGATACTGTTAGAGAACCTGATTCCCATCTTTGGCAGGATTTTTTAACAAAAAATGGGTTTCACTTCCAAACTATGTATGCTGCTAGCATCCTCATTTTCTTTTACTGTTAATGAAGCTTATTTCATGCATCTGATTGTCAACTTGGCATGTTTTCTTGACCAAAATGGGTTCACTGTGAACTCAGGATGCTATAGCTGTATGGCAAAATCCTCCAGATATGTACAACAATTGGGTTTTAGATTTAGTTGGGCTAAAGAATTAGTAGAGCAACATATATGCTCAGATAATGGATATTTTCATTTTCAGATACTGTTAAAGAACCTGATTGCCATCTTTGGCATGATTTTTTAACAAAAAATGGGTTCACTTCCAAACTATGTATGCTGCTAGCATCCTCATTTTCTTTTACTGTTAATGAAGCTTATTTCATGCATCTGATTGTCAACTTGGCATGTTTTTTTGACCAAAATGGGTTCACTGTGAACTCAGGATGCTATAGCTGTATGGCAAAATCCTCCGGATATGTACAACAATTGGGTTTTAGATTTAGTTGGGCTAAAGAATTAGTAGAGCAACATATATGCTCAGATAATGGATATTTTCATTTTCAGATACTGTTAAAGAACCTGATTGCCATCTTTGGCATGATTTTTTAACAAAAAATGGGTTCACTTCCAAACTAAGTATGCTGCTAGCATCCTCATCTTCCTTTACTGTTAATGAAGCTTATTTAATGCATCTGATTGTCATCTTGGCATGTTTCTTTGACCAAAATGGGTTCACTGTGAACTCAGGATGCTATAGCTGTATGGCAAAATCCTCCGGATATGTACAACAATTGGGTTTTAGATTTAGTTGGGCTAAAGAATTAGCAGAGCAACATATATGCTCAGATAATGGATATTTTCGTTTTTAGATACTGTTAGAGAACCTGATTGCCATCTTTGGCATGATTTTTTAACAAAAAATGGGTTCACTTCCAAACTAAGTATGCTGCTAGCATCCTCATCTTCTTTTACTGTTAATGAAGCTTATTTCATGCATCTGATTGTCAACTTGGCATGTTTTCTTGACCAAAATGGGTTCACTGTGAACTCAGGATGCTATAGCTGTATGGCAAAATCCTCCAGATATGTACAACAATTGGGTTTTAGATTTAGTTGGGCTAAAGAATTAGTAGAGCAACATATATGCTCAGATAATGGAAATTTTCATTTTCAGATACTGTTAGAGAACCTGATTCCCATCTTTGGCAGGATTTTTTAACAAAAAATGGGTTTCACTTCCAAACTATGTATGCTGCTAGCATCCTCATTTTCTTTTACTGTTAATGAAGCTTATTTCATGCATCTGATTGTCAACTTGGCATGTTTTCTTGACCAAAATGGGTTCACTGTGAACTCAGGATGCTATAGCTGTATGGCAAAATCCTCCAGATATGTACAACAATTGGGTTTTAGATTTAGTTGGGCTAAAGAATTAGTAGAGCAACATATATGCTCAGATAATGGAAATTTTCATTTTCAGATACTGTTAGAGAACCTGATTCCCATCTTTGGCAGGATTTTTTAACAAAAAATGGGTTTCACTTCCAAACTATGTATGCTGCTAGCATCCTCATTTTCTTTTACTGTTAATGAAGCTTATTTCATGCATCTGATTGTCAACTTGGCATGTTTTCTTGACCAAAATGGGTTCACTGTGAACTCAGGATGCTATAGCTGTATGGCAAAATCCTCCGGATATGTACAACAATTGGGTTTTAGATTTAGTTGGGCTAAAGAATTAGTAGAGCAACATATATGCTCAGATAATGGATATTTTCATTTTCAGATACTGTTAGAGAACCTGATTGCCATCTTTGGCCTGATTTTTTAACAAAAAATGGGTTCACTTCCAAACTATGTATGCTGCTAGCATGCTCATTTTCTATTACTGTTAATGAAGCTTATTTCATGCATCTGATTGTCAACTTGGCATGTTTTTTTGACCAAAATGGGTTCACTGTGAACTCAGGATGCTATAGCTGTATGGCAAAATCCTCCGGATATGTACAACAATTGGGTTTTAGATTTAGTTGGGCTAAAGAATTAGTAGAGCAACATATATGCTCAGATAATGGATATTTTCATTTTCAGATACTGTTAAAGAACCTGATTGCCATCTTTGGCATGATTTTTTAACAAAAAATGGGTTCACTTCCAAACTAAGTATGCTGCTAGCATCCTCATCTTCCTTTACTGTTAATGAAGCTTATTTAATGCATCTGATTGTCATCTTGGCATGTTTCTTTGACCAAAATGGGTTCACTGTGAACTCAGGATGCTATAGCTGTATGGCAAAATCCTCCGGATATGTACAACAATTGGGTTTTAGATTTAGTTGGGCTAAAGAATTAGCAGAGCAACATATATGCTCAGATAATGGATATTTTCGTTTTTAGATACTGTTAGAGAACCTGATTGCCATCTTTGGCATGATTTTTTAACAAAAAATGGGTTCACTTCCAAACTAAGTATGCTGCTAGCATCCTCATCTTCTTTTACTGTTAATGAAGCTTATTTCATGCATCTGATTGTCAACTTGGCATGTTTTTTTGACCAAAATGGGTTCACTGTGAACTCAGGATGCTATAGCTGTATGGCAAAATCCTCCGGATATGTACAACAATTGGGTTTTAGATTTAGTTGGGCCAAAGAATTAGTAGAGCAACATATATGCTCAGATAATGGAAATTTTCATTTTCAGATACTGTTAGAGAACCTGATTGCCATATTTGGCATGATTTTTTAACAAAAAATGGGTTCACTTCCAAACTAATTATGCTGCTAGCATCCTCATCTTCTTTTACTGTTAATGAAACTTATTTCATGCATCTGATTGTCATCTTGGCATTTTTTTTGACTAAAATGGGTTCACTGTGAACTGAGGATGCTATAGCTGTATGCCAAAATCCTCTGGATATGTACAACAATTGGGTTTTAGATTTAGTTGGGCTAAAGAATTAGTAGAGCAACATATATGCTCAGATAATGGAAATTTTCATTTTCAGATACTGTTAGAGAACCTGATTCCCATCTTTGGCAGGATTTTTTAACAAAAAATGGGTTTCACTTCCAAACTATGTATGCTGCTAGCATCCTCATTTTCTTTTACTGTTAATGAAGCTTATTTCATGCATCTGATTGTCAACTTGGCATGTTTTCTTGACCAAAATGGGTTCACTGTGAACTCAGGATGCTATAGCTGTATGGCAAAATCCTCCAGATATGTACAACAATTGGGTTTTAGATTTAGTTGGGCTAAAGAATTAGTAGAGCAACATATATGCTCAGATAATGGATATTTTCATTTTCAGATACTGTTAAAGAACCTGATTGCCATCTTTGGCATGATTTTTTAACAAAAAATGGGTTCACTTCCAAACTAAGTATGCTGCTAGCATCCTCATCTTCTTTTACTGTTAATGAAGCTTATTTCATGCATATGATTGTCATCTTGGTATGTTTTTTTGACCAAAATGGGTTCACTGTGAACTCAGGATGCTATAGCTGTATGCCGAAATCCTCCGGTTATGTACAACAATTGGGTTTTAGATTTAGTTAGACTAAAGAATTAGTAGAGCAACATATATGCTAAGATAATGGATATTTTCATTTTCAGATACTGTTAGAGAACCTGATTGCCATCTTTGGCATGATTTTTTAACAAAAAATGGGTTCACTTCCAAACTAAGTATGCTGCTAGCATCCTCATCTTCTTTTAGTGTTAATGAAACTTATTTCATGCATCTGATTGTCATCTTGGCATGTTTTTTTGACCGAAATGGTTTCACTCTGAACTGAGGATGCTATAGCTGTATGCCAAAATCCTCCGGATATGTACAACAATTGGGTTTTAGATTTAGTTGGGCTAAAGAATTAGTAGAGCAACATATATGCTCAGAGAATGGATATTTTCATTTTCAGATACTGTTAGAGAACCTGATTGCCATCTTTGGCCTGATTTTTTAACAAAAAATGGGTTCACTTCCAAACTATGTATGCTGCGAGCATGCTCATTTTCTTTTACTGTTAATGAAGCTTATTTCATGCATCTGATTGTCAACTTGGCATGTTTTTTTGACCGAAATGGGTTCACTGTGAACTCAGGATGCTATAGCTGTATGGCAAAATCCTCCGGATATGTACAACAATTGGGATTTAGATTTAGTTGGGCTAAAGAATTAGTAGAGCAACATATATGCTCAGATAATAGATATTTTCATTTTCAGATACTGTTAAAGAACCTGATTGCCATCTTTGGCATGATTTTTTAACAAAAAATGGGTTCATTTCCAAACTAAGTATGCTGCTAGCATCCTCATCTTCTATTACTGTTAATGAAGCTTGTTTCATGCATCTGATTGTCATCTTGGCATGTTTTTTTGACCAAAATGGGTTCACTGTGAACTGAGGATGCTATAGCTGTATGGCAAAATCCTCCGGATATGTACAACAATTGGGTTTTAGATTTAGTTGGGCTAAAGAATTAGTAGAGCAACATATATGCTCAGATAGTGGATATTTTCATTTTCAGATACTGTTAGAGAACCTGATTGCCATCTTTGGCCTGATTTTTTAACAAAAAATGGGTTCACTTCCAAACTATGTATGCTGCTAGCATGCTCATTTTCTTTTACTGTTAATGAAGCTTATTTCATGCATCTGATTGTCAACTTGGTATGTTTTTTTGACCAAAATGGGTTCAGTGTGAACTCAGGATGCTATAGCTGTATGGCAAAATCCTCCGGATATGTACAACAATTGGGTTTTAGATTTAGTTGGGCTAAAGAATTAGTAGAGCAACATATATGCTCAGATAATGGATATTTTCATTTTCAGATACTGTTAAAGAACCTGATTGCCATCTTTGGCATGATTTTTTAACAAAAAATGGGTTCATTTCCAAACTAAGTATGCTGCTAGCATCCTCATCTTCTATTACTGTTAATGAAGCTTGTTTCATGCATCTGATTGTCATCTTGGCATGTTTTTTTGACCAAAATGGGTTCACTGTGAACAGAGGATGCTATAGCTGTATGGCAAAATCCTCCGGATATGTACAACAATTGGGTTTTAGATTTAGTTGGGCTAGAGAATTAGTTGAGCAACATATATGCTCAGATAATGAAAATTTTCATTTTCAGATACTGTTAGAGAATCTGATTGCCATCTTTGGCATGATTTTTTAACAAAAAATGGGTTCACTTCCAAACTAAGTATGCTGCTAGCATCCTCATCTTCTTTTACTGTTAATGAAGCTTATTTCATGCATCTGATTGTCAACTTGGCATGTTTTTTTGACCAAAATGGGTTCACTGTGAACTCAGGATGCTATAGCTGTATGGCAAAATCCTCCGGATATGTACAACAATTGGGTTTTAGATTTAGTTGGGCTAAAGAATTAGTAGAGCAACATATATGCTCAGATAATGGAAATTTTCATTTTCAGATACTGTTAGAGAACCTGATTGCCATATTTGGCATGATTTTTTAACAAAAAATGGGTTCACTTCCAAACTAATTATGCTGCTAGCATCCTCATCTTCTTTTACTGTTAATGAAACTTATTTCATGCATTTGATTGTCATCTTGGCATTTTTTTTGACTAAAATGGGTTCACTGTGAACTGAGAATGCTATAGCTGTATGCCAAAATCCTCTGGATATGTACAACAATTGGGTTTTAGATTTAGTTGGGCTAAAGAATTAGTAGAGCAACATATATGCTCAGATAATGGAAATTTTCATTTTCAGATACTGTTAGAGAACCTGATTCCCATCTTTGGCATGATTTTTTAACAAAAAATGGGTTTCACTTCCAAACTATGTATGCTGCTAGCATCCTCATTTTCTTTTACTGTTAATGAAGCTTATTTCATGCATCTGATTGTCAACTTGGCATGTTTTCTTGACCAAAATGGGTTCACTGTGAACTCAGGATGCTATAGCTGTATGGCAAAATCCTCCAGATATGTACAACAATTGGGTTTTAGATTTAGTTGGGCTAAAGAATTAGTAGAGCAACATATATGCTCAGATAATGGATATTTTCATTTTCAGATACTGTTAAAGAACCTGATTGCCATCTTTGGCATGATTTTTTTACAAAAAATGGGTTCACTTCCAAACTAAGTATGCTGCTAGCATCCTCATCTTCTTTTACTGTTAATGAAGCTTATTTCATGCATCTGATTGTCATCTTGGTATGTTTTTTTGACCAAAATGGGTTCACTGTGAACTCAGGATGCTATAGCTGTATGCCGAAATCCTCCGGTTATGTACAACAATTGGGTTTTAGATTTAGTTAGACTAAAGAATTAGTAGAGCAACATATATGCTCAGATAATGGATATTTTCATTTTCAGATACTGTTAGAGAACCTGATTGCCATCTTTGGCATGATTTTTTAACAAAAAATGGGTTCACTTCCAAACTAAGTATGCTGCTAGCATCCTCATCTTCTTTTAGTGTTAATGAAACTTATTTCATGCATCTGATTGTCATCTTGGCATGTTTTTTTGACCGAAATGGTTTCACTCTGAACTGAGGATGCTATAGCTGTATGCCAAAATCCTCCGGATATGTACAACAATTGGGTTTTAGATTTAGTTGGGCTAAAGAATTAGTAGAGCAACATATATGCTCAGAGAATGGATATTTTCATTTTCAGATACTGTTAGAGAACCTGATTGCCATCTTTGGCCTGATTTTTTAACAAAAAATGGGTTCACTTCCAAACTATGTATGCTGCTAGCATGCTCATTTTCTTTTACTGTTAATGAAGCTTATTTCATGCATCTGATTGTCAACTTGGCATGTTTTTTTGACCGAAATGGGTTCACTGTGAACTCAGGATGCTATAGCTGTATGGCAAAATCCTCCGGATATGTACAACAATTGGGTTTTAGATTTAGTTGGGCTAAAGAATTAGTAGAGCAACATATATGCTCAGATAATAGATATTTTCATTTTCAGATACTGTTAAAGAACCTGATTGCCATCTTTGGCATGATATTTTAACAAAAAATGGGTTCATTTCCAAACTAAGTATGCTGCTAGCATCCTCATCTTCTATTACTGTTAATGAAGCTTGTTTCATGCATCTGATTGTCATCTTGGCATGTTTTTTTGACCAAAATGGGTTCACTGTGAACTGAGGATGCTATAGCTGTATGGCAAAATCCTCCGGATATGTACAACAATTGGGTTTTAGATTTAGTTGGGCTAAAGAATTAGTAGAGCAACATATATGCTCAGATAATGGATATTTTCATTTTCAGATACTGTTAGAGAACCTGATTGCCATCTTTGGCCTGATTTTTTAACAAAAAATGGGTTCACTTCCAAACTATGTATGCTGCTAGCATGCTCATTTTCTTTTACTGTTAATGAAGCTTATTTCATGCATCTGATTGTCAACTTGGTATGTTTTTTTGACCAAAATGGGTTCACTGTGAACTCAGGATGCTATAGCTGTATGGCAAAATCCTCCGGATATGTACAACAATTGGGTTTTAGATTTAGTTGGGCTAAAGAATTAGTAGAGCAACATATATGCTCAGATAATGGATATTTTCATTTTCAGATACTGTTAAAGAACCTGATTGCCATCTTTGGCATGATTTTTTAACAAAAAATGGGTTCATTTCCAAACTAAGTATGCTGCTAGCATCCTCATCTTCTATTACTGTTAATGAAGCTTGTTTCATGCATCTGATTGTCATCTTGGCATGTTTTTTTGACCAAAATGGGTTCACTGTGAACAGAGGATGCTATAGCTGTATGGCAAAATCCTCCGGATATGTACAACAATTGGGTTTTAGATTTAGTTGGGCTAGAGAATTAGTTGAGCAACATATATGCTCAGATAATGAAAATTTTCATTTTCAGATACTGTTAGAGAATCTGATTGCCATCTTTGGCATGATTTTTTAACAAAAAATGGGTTCACTTCCAAACTAAGTATGCTGCTAGCATCCTCATCTTCTTTTACTGTTAATGAAACTTATTTCATGCATCTGATTGTCATCTTGGTATGTTTTTTTGACCAAAATGGGTTCACTGTGAACTCAAGATGCTATAGCTGTATGCCGAAATCCTCCGGATATGTACAACAATTGGGTTTAGATTTAGTTGGGCTAAATAATTAGTAGAGCAACATATATGCGCAGATAATGGATATTTTCATTTTCAGATACTGTAAGAGAACCTGATTGCCATCTTTGGCATGATTTTTTAACAAAAAATGGGTTCACTTCCAAACTAAGTAT
Organism: Hemerocallis citrina; assembly: GCA_017893485.1. Taxonomy (NCBI): domain Eukaryota; kingdom Viridiplantae; phylum Streptophyta; class Magnoliopsida; order Asparagales; family Asphodelaceae; genus Hemerocallis; species Hemerocallis citrina. The sequence goes on along the minus strand of CM030359.1, from coordinate 233,418,085 downwards.
GCTGCTAACATCCTCATCTTCTTTTACTGTTAATGAAGCTTATTTCATGCATCTGATTGTCATCTTGACATGTTTTTTTGACCAAAATGGGTTCACTGTGAACTCAGGATGCTATCGCTGTATGCCAAAATCCTCCGGTTATGTACAACAATGGGGTTTTAGATTTAGTTGGGCTAAAGAATTAGTAGAGCAACATATATGCTCAGATAATGGAAATTTTCATTTTCAGATACTGTTAGAGAACCTGATTGCCATATTTGGCATGATTTTTTAACAAAAAATGGGTTCACTTCCAAACTAATTATGCTGCTAGCATCCTCATCTTCTTTTACTGTCAATGAAACTTATTTCATGCATCTGATTGTCATCTTGGCATGTTTTTTTGACCAAAATGATTTCACTGTGAACTGAGGATGCTATAGCTGTATGCCAAAATCCTCCGGATATGTACAACAATTGGGTTTTAGATTTAGTTGGGCTAAAGAATTAGTAGAGCAACATATATGCTCAGATAATGGATATTTTCATTTTCAGATACTGTTAGAGAACCTGATTGCCATCTTTGGCATGATTTTTTAACAAAAAATGGGTTCACTTCCAAACTATGTATGCTGCTAGCATCCTCATTTTCTTTTACTGTTAATGAAGCTTATTTCATGCATCTGATTGTCAACTTGGCATGTTTTCTTGACCAAAATGGGTTCACTATGAACTCAGGATGCTATAGCTGTTTGGCAAAATCCTCCGGATATGTACAACAATTGGATTTTAGATTTAGTTGGGCTAAAGAATTAGTAGAGCAACATATATGCTCAGATAATGGAAATTTTCATTTTCAGATACTGTTAGAGAACCTGATTGCCATCTTTGGCATGATTTTTTAACAAAAAATGGGTTCACTTCCAAACTAAGTATGCTGCTAGCATCCTTATCTTCTTTTACTGTTAATGAAGCTTATTTCATGCATCTGATTGTCAACTTGGCATGTTTTTTTGACCAAAATGGGTTCACTGTGAACTCAGGATGCTATAGCTGTATGGCAAAATCCTCCGGATATGTACAACAATTGGGTTTTAGATTTAGTTGGGCTAAAGAATTAGTAGAGCAACATATATGCTCAGATAATGGAAATTTTCATTTTCAGATACTGTTAGAGAACCTGATTGCCATATTTGGCATTATTTTTTAACAAAAAATGGGTTCACTTCCAAACTAATTATGCTGCTAGCATCCTCATCTTCTTTTACTGTTAATGAACCTTATTTCATGCATCTGATTGTCATCTTGGCATTTTTTTTGACTAAAGTGGGTTCACTATGAACTGAGGATGCTATAGCTGTATGCCAAAATCCTCTGGATATGTACAACAATTGGGTTTTAGATTTAGTTGGGCTAAAGAATTAGTAGAGCAACATATATGCTCAGATAATGGATATTTTCATTTTCAGATACTGTTAGAGAACCTGATTGCCATCTTTGGCATGATTTTTTAACAAAAAATGGGTTCACTTCCAAACTATGTATGCTGCTAGCATCCTCATTTTCTTTTACTGTTAATGAAGCTTATTTCATGCATCTGATTGTCAACTGGGCATGTTTTCTTGACCAAAATGGGTTCACTGTGAACTCAGGATGCTATAGCTGTATGGCAAAATCCTCCGGATATGTACAACAATTGGGTTTTAGATTTAGTTGGGCTAAAGAATTAGCAGAGCAACATATATACTCAGATAATGGATATTTTCATTTTTAGGTACTGTTAGAGAACCTGATTGCCATCTTTGGCATGATTTTTTAACAAAAAATGGGTTCACTTCCAAACTAAGTATGCTGCTAGCATCCTCATCTTCTTTTACTGTTAATGAAGCTTATTTCATGCATCTGATTGTCAACTTGGCATGTTTTTTTGACCAAAATGGGTTCACTGTGAACTCAGGATGCTATAGCTGTATGGAAAAATCCTCCGGATATGTACAACAATTGGGTTTTAGATTTAGTTGGGCTAAAGAATTAGTAGAGCAACATATATGCTCAGATAATGGAAATTTTCATTTTCAGATACTGTTAGAGAACCTGATTGCCATATTTGGCATGATTTTTTAACAAAAAATGGGTTCACTTCCAAACTAATTATGCTGCTAGCATCCTCATCTTCTTTTACTGTCAATGAAACTTATTTCATGCATCTGATTGTCATCTTGGCAAGTTTTTTTGACCAAAATGGTTTCACTGTGAACTGAGGATGCTATAGCTGTATGCCAAAATCCTCCGGATATGTACAACAATTGGGTTTTAGATTTAGTTGGGCTAAAGAATTAGTAGAGCAACATATATGCTCAGATAATGGTTATTTTCATTTTCAGATACTATTAGAGAACCTTATTGCCATCTTTGGCATGATTTTTTAACAAAAAATGGGTTCACTTCCAAACTAAGTATGCTGCTAGCATCCTCATCTTCTTTTACTGTTAATGAAGCTTATTTCATGCATCTGATTGTCAACTTGGCATGTTTTTTTGACCAAAATGGGTTCACTGTGAACTCAGGATGCTATAGCTGTATGGCAAAATCCTCCGGATATGTACAACAATTGGGTTTTAGATTTAGTTGGGCTAAAGAATTAGTAGAGCAACATATATGCTCAGATAATGGAAATTTTCATTTTCAGATACTGTTAGAGAACCTGATTGCCATATTTGGCATGATTTTTTAACAAAAAATGGGTTCACTTCCAAACTAATTATGCTGCTAGCATCCTCATCTTCTTTTACTGTTAATGAACCTTATTTCATGCATCTGATTGTCATCTTGGCATTTTTTTTGACTAAAATGGGTTCACTGTGAACTGAGGATGCTATAGCTGTATGCCAAAATCCTCTGGATATGTACAACAATTGGGTTTTAGATTTAGTTGGGCTAAAGAATTAGTAGATCAACATATATGCTCAGATAATGGAAATTTTCATTTTCAGATACTGTTAGAGAACCTGATTGCCATATTTGGCATGATTTTTTAACAAAAAATGGGTTCACTTCCAAACTAATTATGCTGCTAGCATCCTCATCTTCTTTTACTGTCAATGAAACTTATTTCATGCATCTGATTGTCATCTTGGCATGTTTTTTTGACCAAAATGGTTTCACTGTGAACTGAGGATGCTATAGCTGTATGCCAAAATCCTCCGGATATGTACAACAATTGGGTTTTAGATTTAGTTGGGCTAAAGAATTAGTAGATCAACATATATGCTCAGATAATGGAAATTTTCATTTTCAGATACTGTTAGAGAACCTGATTGCCATATTTGGCATGATTTTTTAACAAAAAATGGGTTCACTTCCAAACTAATTATGCTGCTAGCATCCTCATCTTCTTTTACTGTCAATGAAACTTATTTCATGCATCTGATTGTCATCTTGGCATTTTTTTTGACCAAAATGGTTTCACTGTGAACTGAGGATGCTATAGCTGTATGCCAAAATCCTCCGGATATGTACAACAATTGGGTTTTAGATTTAGTTGGGCTAAAGAATTAGTAGAGCAACATATATGCTCAGATAATGGTTATTTTCATTTTCAGATACTGTTAGAGAACCTTATTGCCATCTTTGGCATGATTTTTTAACAAAAAATGGGTTCACTTCCAAACTAAGTATGCTGCTAGCATCCTCATCTTCTTTTACTGTTAATGAAACTTATTTCATGCATCTGATTGTCATCTTGGCATTTTTTTTGAACAAAATGGTTTCACTGTGAACTGAGGATGCTATAGCTGTATGCCAAAATCCTCCGGATAAGTACAACAATTGGGTTTTAGATTTAGTTGGGCTAAAGAATTAGTAGAGCAACATATATGCTCATATAATGGATATTTTCATTTTCAGATACTGTTAGAGAACCTGATTGCCATCTTTGGCATGATTTTTTAACAAAAAATGGGTTCACTTCCAAACTAAGTATGCTGCTAGCATCCTCATCTTCTTTTACTGTTAATGAAACTTATTTCATGCATCTGATTGTCATCTTGGTATGTTTTTTTGACCAAAATGGGTTCACTGTGAACTCAGGATGCTATAGCTGTATGCCAAAATCCTCCGGATATGTACAACAATTGGGTTTTAGATTTAGTTGGGCTAAATAATTAGTAGAGCAACATATATGCTCAGATAATGGATATTTTCATTTTCAGATACTGTTAGAGAACCTGATTGCCATCTTTGGCATGATTTTTTAACAAAAAATGGGTTCACTTCCAAACAAAGTATGCTGCTAGCATCCTCATCTTCTTTTACTGTTAATGAAGCTTATTTCATGCATCTGATTGTCATCTTGGCATGTTTTTTTGACCAAAATGGGTTCACTGTGAACTCAGGATGCTATAGTTGTATGCCAAAATCCTCCGGATATGTACAACAATTGGGTTTTAGATTTAGTTGGGCTAAAGAATTAGTAGAGCAACATAAATGCTCAGCTAATGGAAATTTTCATTTTTAGATACTGTTAGAGAACCTGATTGCCATATTTGGCATGATTTTTTAACAAAAAATGGGTTCACTTCCAAACTAATTATGCTGCTAGCATCCTCATCTTCTTTTACTGTCAATGAAACTTATTTCATGCATCTGATTGTCATCTTGGCATGTTTTTTTGACCAAAATGGTTTCACTGTGAACTGAGGATGCTATAGCTGTATGCCAAAATCCTCCGGATATGTACAACAATTGGGTTTTAGATTTAGTTGGGCTAAAGAATTAGTAGAGCAACATATATGCTCAGATAATGGTTATTTTCATTTTCAGATACTATTAGAGAACCTTATTGCCATCTTTGGCATGATTTTTTAACAAAAAATGGGTTCACTTCCAAACTAAGTATGCTGCTAGCATCCTCATCTTCTTTTACTGTTAATGAAGCTTATTTCATGCATCTGATTGTCAACTTGGCATGTTTTTTTGACCAAAATGGGTTCACTGTGAACTCAGGATGCTATAGCTGTATGGAAAAATCCTCCGGATATGTACAACAATTGGGTTTTAGATTTAGTTGGGCTAAAGAATTAGTAGAGCAACATATATGCTCAGATAATGGAAATTTTCATTTTCAGATACTGTTAGAGAACCTGATTGCCATATTTGGCATGATTTTTTAACAAAAAATGGGTTTACTTCCAAACTAATTATGCTGCTAGCATCCTCATCTTCTTTTACTATTATTGAAACTTATTTCATGCATCTGATTGTCATCTTGGCATTTTTTTTTGACCGAAATGGTTTCACTGTGAACTGAGGATGCTATAGCTGTATGCCAAAATCCTCCGGATATGTACAACAATTGGGTTTTAGATTTAGTTGGGCTAAAGAATTAGTAGAGCAACATATATGCTCAGATAATGTATATTTTCATTTTCAGATACTGTTAAAGAACCTGATTGCTATCTTTGGCATGATTTTTTATCAAAAAATGGGTTCACTTCCAAACTAAGTATGCTGCTAGCATCGTCATCTTCTTTTACTGTTAATGAAGCTTATTTCATGCATCTGATTGTCATCTTAGCATGTTTTTTTGACCAAAATGGGTTCACTGTGAACTCAGGATGCTATAGCTGTATGGCAAAATCCTCCGGATATGTACAACAATTGGGTTTTAGATTTAGTTGGGCTAAAGAATTAGTAGAGCAACATATATGCTCAGATAATGGATATTTTCATTTTCAGATACTGTTAAAGAACCTGATTGCCATCTTTGGCATGATTTTTTAACAAAAAATGGGTTCACTTCCAAACTAAGTATGCTGCTAGCATCCTCGTCTTCTATTACTGTTAATGAAGCTTGTTTCATGCATCTGATTGTCATCTTGGCATGTTTTTTTGACCAAAATGGGTTCACTGTGAACTGAGGATGCTATAGCTGTATGGCAAAATCCTCCGGATATGTACAACAATTGGGTTTTAGATTTAGTTGGGCTAAAGAATTAGTAGAGCAACATATATGCTCAGATAATGTATATTTTCATTTTCAGATACTGTTAAAGAACCTGATTGCCATCTTTGGCATGATTTTTTATCAAAAAATGGGTTCACTTCCAAACTAAGTATGCTGCTAGCATCCTCATCTTCTTTTACTGTTAATGAAGCTTATTTCATGCATCTGATTGTCATCTTAGCATGTTTTTTTGACCAAAATGGGTTCACTGTGAACTTAGGATGCTATAGCTGTATGCCAAAAACCTCCGGATATGTACAACAATTGGGTTTTAGATTTAGTTGGGCTAGAGAATTAGTAGAGCAACATATATGCTCAGATAATGGAAATTTTCATTTTCAGATACTGTTAGAGAATCTGATTGCCATCTTTGGCATGATTTTTTAACAAAAAATGGGTTCACTTCCAAACTAAGTATGCTGCTAGCATCCTCATCTTCTTTTACTGTTAATGAAACTTATTTCATGCATCTGATTGTCATCTTGGTATGTTTTTTTGACCAAAATGGGTTCACTGTGAACTCAGGATGCTATAGCTGTATGCCGAAATCCTCCGGATATGTACAACAATTGGGTTTTAGATTTAGTTGGGCTAAATAATTAGTAGAGCAACATATATGCTCAGATAATGGATATTTTCATTTTCAGATACTGTTAGAGAACCTGATTGCCATCTTTGGCATGATTTTTTAACAAAAAATGGGTTCACTTCCAAACTAAGTATGCTGCTAGCATCCTCATCTTCTTTTATTGTTAATGAAGCTTATTTCATGCATCTGATTGTCATCTTGACATGTTTTTTTGACAAAAATGGGTTCACTGTGAACTCAGGATGCTATAGCTGTGTGCCAAAATCCTCCGGATATGTACAACAATTGGGTTTTAGATTTAGTTGGGCTAAAGAATTAGTAGAGCAACATATATGCTCAGATAATGGAAATTTTCATTTTCAGATACTGTTAGAGAACCTGATTGCCATATTTGGCATGATTTTCTAACAAAAAATGGGTTCACTTCCAAACTAATTATGCTGCTAGCATCCTCATCTTCTTTTACTGTCAATGAAACAGATTTCATGCATCTGATTGTCATCTTGGCATGTTTTTTTGACCAAAATGGTTTCACTGTGAACTGAGGATGCTATAGCTGTATGCCAAAATCCTCCGGTTATGTACAACAATTGGGTTTTAGATTTAGTTGGGCTAAAGAATTAGTAGAGCAACATATATGCTCAGATAATGGTTATTTTCATTTTCAGATACTGTTAGAGAACCTGATTGCCATCTTTGGCATGATTTTTTAACAAAAAATGGGTTCACTTCCAAACTATGTATGCTGCTAGCATCCTCATTTTCTTTTACTGTTAATGAAGCTTATTTCATGCATCTGATTGTCAACTTGGCATGTTTTTTTGACCAAAATGGGTTCACTGTGAACTCAGGATGCTATAGCTGTATGGCAAAATCCTCCGGATATGTACAACAATTGGGTTTTAGATTTAGTTGGGCTAAAGAATTTGTAGAGCAACATTTTTGCTCAGATAATGGATATTTTCATTTTCAGATACTGTTAAAGAACCTGATTGCCATCTTTGGCATGATTTTTTAACAAAAAATGGGTTCACTTCCAAACTAATTGTGCTGCTAGCATCCTCATCTTCTTTTACTGTTAATGAAGCTTATTTCATGCCTCTGATTGTCATCTTAGCAAGTTTTTTTGACCAAAATGGGTTCACTGTGAACTCAGGATGCTATAGCTGTATGCCAAAAACCTCCGGATATGTACAACAATTGGGTTTTAGATTTAGTTGGGCTAGAGAATTAGTAGAGCAACATATATGCTCAGATAATGGAAATTTTCATTTTCAGATACTGTTAGAGAATCTGATTGCCATCTTTGGCATGATTTTTTAACAAAAAGTGGGTTCACTTCCAAACTAAGTATGCTGCTAGCATCCTCATCTTCTTTTACTGTTAATGAAGCTTCTTTCATGCATCTGATTGTCATCTTGGTATGTTTTTTTGACCAAAATGGGTTCACTGTGAACTCAGGATGCTATAGCTGTATGCCAAAATCCTCCGTATATGTACAACAATTGGGTTTTAGATTTAGTTGGGCTGAAGAATTAGCAGAGCAACATATATGCTCAGATAATGGATATTTTCATTTTCAGATACTGTTAGAGAACCTGATTGCCATCTTTGGCATGATTTTTTAACAAAAAATGGGTTCACTTCCAAACTAAGTATGCTGCTAGCATCCTCATTTTCTTTTACTGTTAATGAAGCTTATTTCATGCATCTGATTGTCAACTTGGCATGTTTTTTTGACCAAAATGGGTTCACTGTGAACTCAGGATGCTATAGCTGTATGGCAAAATCCTCCGGATATGTACAACAATTGGGTTTTAGATTTAGTTGGGCTAAAGAATTAGTAGAGCAACATATATGCTCAGATAATTGATATTTTCATTTTTAGATACTGTTAAAGAACCTGATTGCCATCTTTGGCATGATTTTTTATCAAAAAATGGGTTCACTTCCAAACTAAGTATGCTGCTAGCATCCTCATCTTCTTTTACTGTTAATGAAGCATATTTCATGCATCTGATTGTCATCTTGGCATGTTTTTTTGACCAAAATGGGTTCACTGTGAACTCAGGATGCTATAGCTGTATGCCAAAATCCTCCGGATATGTACAACAATTGGGTTTTAGATTTAATTGGGCTAAAGAATTAGTAAAGCAACATATATGCTCAGATAATGGATATTTTCATTTTCAGATACTGTTAGAGAACCTGATTGCCATCTTTGGCATGATTTTTTAACAAAAAATGGGTTCACTTCCAAACTAAGTATGCTGCTAGCATCCTCATTTTCATTTACTGTTAATGAAGCTTATTTCATGCATCTGATTGTCAACTTGGCATGTTTTTTTGACCAAAATGGGTTCACTGTGAACTCAGGATGCTATAGCTGTATGGCAAAATCCTCCGGATATGTACAACAATTGGGTTTTAGATTTAGTTGGGCTAAAGAATTAGTAGAGCAACATATATGCTCATATAAAGGATATTTTCATTTTCAGATACTGTTAAAGAACCTGATTGCCATCTTTGGCATGATTTAAGATCCGGCATGGCAAATTTTGATTGGGCTGTGATTGGATTGTTTAGTGGCTGTTGTCTATGTTCTTAATTGGGCTGTGATTAGAAAGAGAGGGCTCGAGTGGAGATCTGGAAACCCATATAGAGACATCTTGTTCATAATAATTTATTATTATTGTTGTTCTTGTCGCTCTTGCTGTTGTTGCTGATGTCTCTTTGTGTTCGTGTGCTGAAGGGAAACAAGGGATGAGAGAGAGATGAGGAAAATGCCGCTATGTTAGCCTGGTGTATCCAAAGTCTCTACCATTCCTCTTTCTGTTTCCATTTCTGGCTTCTATATTTGGTTTCCTTCCACGATGATAGTTCCCCAGAAATACACTTGATATGAGCCCTATCTTATTTTTCTTATTTTTCTTATATTTGGTTTCCTTCCACGATGACAGTTTCATGGACTGTCTGAACAATCCATGAAAGACATGCTTAGATACTGAATTTTCATTTGTTTTACTATTTTAGATAGTGGATATTCCCAATCAGAGGAGAATATAAAGGTTTCAAGTTAGATACTGAATTTTTATTTGTTTTGTTGTTTTAGATATATTTAAAAACAAAATTAAGTACTAGATTTTTAGCATTGCAATGTAATTATTTTATCTCTCTATATATCATTAACAATTCCATTTGCAATTGGCACTTTGATCTTATAATTTAAGATACAGGTAGATCTTTTTGCAAGTTCAAAAAATATGTATATTCTGTATTGTGGTCTACTGTTGAATTAAACTATTGTTTTTTTTTCACAGAGCGGTCGCCCAGATGAAGGAAATTCTGATGATCAGAACTGAAGCTACTCGAGGGGTATGAATCTGTGGTCGGCCTAGTATGGTTGTTGTTCTTATGTCCTCCTTGCTGTTGTTATGTCAGACTGTTTTTTTTTATGAGAGTTATGTCAGACTGTTAATTTGGGATATTTGGGATATTTGTCAGACTGGTTTGTTGGGATATTTGGGATGTTCGTCACTATATTAATTTGTTAATTATGACACTGTTAATTTTGCGGTGAATTTGGACGTTGATATGACACATGTGAAACTTTATTATCTTTAATTATTCTTGTGTTTGGTTGTGATTTGCTTATTAATATGCAACGAAATTGGTTGAATCAGTTGTGAATTAGTTTACAGGTTTTGTAAATGAAACTGTGAATTGAAATCGAATGGAAAACCGGAGCATGAAAAACAAACGGGTATAGATAGACCGACGTTTTATAAAACGCCGGTCTATCTAATGAATAAGTTGCAGTGTGCGATATACCGGCGTTCCCACACACGCCGGTGTATGCCGCTAGCTGTAACGGCACCAAGGAACACCGGCGTTTTATAAAACGCCGGTGAACCTAACTACACCGGCATTTTTTGGTCACGCCGGTGCTTGTAAGTAGGGAAAACCGGGCACTCATAAACGCACATACACCGGCAGTGTACGACCGCCGGTATACTTTCATTCTACACCGGCGTTTATATAAATGCCGGTGAATGGATAAATACTGGCGGTTTATGGCCGCCGGTGAATGTATATTGGGGTAAAAGAACGGCACTCAGAGACCCCCATACACCGGCATTTTCTAACCGCCGGTGTAGTTGTAATATTTACCGGCGTCCAGTAAAACCACCGGTGTAGACCCCTACCTTTCCGCGATGCTCGCTTCGGCGGCATTTGGACCGGCGCTATTATAAACGCCGGTGAAGGTTTCACCGGCGTAAAAAAACGCCGGCAAAGACGTAAAAAAATGCCGGTAAATCGAGTCTGTTTTGTAGTGTCTTTTGCTTGGGATTCAACTACTAGGAGTTCTCTTTTGAGGTGGGTGCTTCATTTGCTTACTAATGATTTGTAGAATTCATGATTTGGTATAAATACATTGAATGATAATTAGATAATGTGTGGGTGTTTTGTTTATTTTCTAAATATTTTGTAGAATCCATGATTAGATGTGAATGCATTCGAATGATAATGTGTGGATGTTTTCATAATCTTCTAATTTGTTAGAAGTTGTGTTTATTTAAACTAGAAATGGGTAGATGAAGATAAATTGATATGTGAATGTGAAATATAGGGAAATTCTATTTGTGCATAATGAAATCAATGGGTGTATGTGTGGGAGTTTTATTGAAATTTTATCTAGTGGGAATTTCTTATAACAAAATCCATGAGATCGATTTATTTGTATGCAATTTGGCAATGTAGATATTCCTCACACTCTAAGTGTGTAAGGAATAATTATTCATCTAATTTAAGGTATAAGACTATGAGTAATTCATACAAATTAGATAACAATTCCTATGATTTTAAAGAATAAATTAGGATATATTTTTATTTCATACATAAACATCAATCTTAGAAATAGTTCATTCTGAGTTTGTAAACTAATAGGACCAAATTTTAAATCAAATCACAGTTAAAATTTCTATCGAAGTGATGGTACAGAGAGTTGCAATAAGAGGATTGGGATAATAATATAATTAGAATGTGAGGCTTGACTTCTTGGTCTTAGCATTTGGGTGAGGATGTTGTGTACCTGTGGTCGCTGGTTCAAGCTCCAGTGGGGGGGTTTCTTTTGAATACTATGAGAAATTATCAAAACAGTAAGTGAAAATATATATAGAAATTTTGTTTAGAGTTTTTCACCAACAGTGAGTTAGCTCACCGGTTCTGAGCTGTGGTTTGGTTGCTGCTGGGTCTGGGTTTGACGCCGGGCAGGGGTTATTATTTTTAATTTTTTCTTCTCCTATTAGCTAAATTTGCATGAATTTCATTAAGAATGAATTTAACTCATACTAGAATATTAATGGAGTATTTCGAGATAATTTTTTACAAATTTAAAATTTAATTTGAAGGTAAAATCACATTATATATTGAATAGTATATCAAGATCATTATTTTGAATTCCTTAAGAAGACTTTTTTTTTTGAATGAGCTAACTTTAGATTAAATGAGATAATCAAATATAAATTTGGGGAAATTATTTGGGGTGGAAATTACAGTGTACATTATTCGAATTAAGGAGTAAATTAAGTAATATTTCATTTTGTTATGAAAGATTAAAATGTGAAGATCTATCCCAGAATGTGTGTACCATATGAAAGATTAATTTCATCCTTGAATTTGTGAAAAATGATTTACGTGACAAATTAAGTATTAAACAAAGACTGTATTTTGGAAAATAAACGAACGATATTGTAAGGGTTTTATCAAGTCAAATTGATTTTGAGATGTGTTATCTTGAAATGGGCAATTTAAAGAGAATGAATGAAAGAATCAAATGATTTGTAATGAATGAGAAATTTTTATGAAGATGTTAATATTAACCTAGAGGATCTCTATGTTGAGATGGATGGGTTCTAGGAGCTAAGCGAGGCGAGTAATGTCCCGGAGTATACTGCCCGACTGTATCTATAGTCCCGGAGTACACCGTCCGACTATATAGAAACACCCCACTAACGTTTGCCCAGGTTTCATTACATGTTCTTTTTTCTAGTGCATGTCCTTAATTTAATTTTGGTTATCATAGCCTAGAACTAGTTTACCCTGCCGGACTTAAACTTACTCAACACATTTTAGGTCCATATTGACCATTTCACAAAATTCTTTCATTAAAATTGCCGGACATTACGGGCCTTGCCTAGGTCCTAGAACCCATCCATCTCAACATAGAGATCCTCTAGGTTAATCTTAACCTCTTCATAAAAATTTCTCATTCAGTACAAATCATTTGATTCTTTCATTCATTCTCTTTAAATTGCCCATTTCAAGATAACACATCTCAAAATCAATTTGACTTGATAAAACCCTTACAATATCGTTCGTTTATTTTCCAAAATACAGTCTTTGTTTAATACTTAATTTGTCACGTAAATCATTTTTCACAAATTCAAGGATGAAATTAATTTTTCATATGGTACACACATTCTGGGATAGATCTTCACATTTTAATCTTTCATCACAAAATAAAATGTTACTAAATTTACTTCTTAATTAGAATAATGTACACTATAATTTCCCCCCAAAATGAGTTCCCCAATTTTATATTTGATTATCTCAATTAGTCCAAAGTTAGCTCATTCAAAAAAATAAGTATTCTTCAGGAATTCAAAATAATCATCGTGATATACTATTCAATATGTAATGCAATTTTAGCCTCAAATTAAATTCCAAATTTGTACAAAATTATCTCGAAATACTCCATTAATATTCCAGTATGAGTTAAATTCATTCTTAATCAAATTAATGCAATTTTAGCTAATAGGATAACACAAAAAAGTTTTTTGAAATAATAGCCCTTGCCTAGGGTCGAACCCAGACCTAGCAGCAACCAAACCGCAGCTCAGAACCAGTGAGCTAACTCACTGTTGGTAAAAAAATCTAAACAAAATTTCTATATATATTTTCACTTAATGTTCTGATAATTTCTCAGTGTCTTCAAAAGAAAAACCCCCACTGGAGCTCGAACCAGTGACCACAGGTCACTGTACACAGCATCCTCACCCAAACGCTAAGACCAGGAAGTCAAGCCTCACATTCTAATTATATTATTATCCCAATCCTCTTAATGCAACTCTCTGTCCATCCCTTCGATAGAAATTTTAACTGTGATTTGATTTAAAATTCGATCCTATTATTTACAAACTTAGAATGAACTATTTCTAAGATTGATGTTTCTGTACGAAATAAAAATATATCCTAATTTATTCTTGAAAAACGTAGGAATTGTTATCTAATATGTATGAATTACTCATTGTTTCATAACTTAAATTAGATGAATAATTATTCCTTACACAATTAGAGTGTGAGGAGTATCTACATTGCCAAATTGCATACAAAGAAATCGATCTCATGGATTTTGTTATAAGAAATTCCCACTAGATAAAATTTCTATAAAACTCCCACACATACACCCATTAATTTCATTATGCACAGATAGACTTTCTAGGGAAACTATTTCACATGCACATATCAATTTATCTTCATCTACCCATTTCTAGTTTAAATAAACAATTTCTAACAATTAGGAGATTATGAAAACATCCACACATTATCATTCGAATGCATTCACATCTAATCATGAATTCTACAAAATGTTTAGAAAATAATCGAAACACCCACACATTATCTAATTATTATTCAATGCATTTATACATAATCATGAATTCTACAAATCATTAGAAAGCAAAAGAAGCACTCACCTCAAAAGAGAACTTCTAGTAGTTGAATTCCTAGAAAAAGAGCTAAAAAAAATTCATCTACTCCAAAACCACAAGCTCTCTCCTTCCTTCCCGAAAGCTACCAACAGCAAGCACCAATTTGCTTTTTTTCCCGTTTTTTGTGTTCTTGTAGGTTTGAGTATGGAGGGGTTCATATAGAATAATTATTGAGTGGTTATATTAACTACTCAAAACTACCAACTAAATTATCTAACCACCCACTAGTCCTACTTAAACTCCCCACACACACACTCACCCCACTCTCTCCTATATGCAGCCGGTTCTGGAGTGAAGGTGTGCAATGCACGTGTGCACGTGTGCACGTGTGCAGGTGTGCACGTGTGCACGTGCTTGCACCTCTCTTATTTCATTTTTTAAAATTTCATTTTAAATTCTTGTTTTTAATAAATACTTATTTAATTTTTCTTAACATTAATTTTAATTAAATTAGATTAAATTAAGCCTAATGAAATTTTTGGTTCACAACTTTTGTAAAGTAGCATTGTTAGCACGTGCATAGAAGAAAAAGAAAAGAAAATATTCACTTGTGAAAAAATATTCAAAAGTGTAATATCCCGGTTGGATATTATATTTGAATAATTATTATTTTTAAAATTAAAATATTTTTATGGAAATTATCTACTTTTATTAATAAAAACTTATCTGTGTATATATACTAGTAAGTATATATATGTAATGTATCAGTTTTGTGCAGTTGTACAAAATCATGTAAAATACGTTTTTGAGAAAATATCTGAAATATCCGGGCGTGATATTAAAAATTATTATTTTATTATTATTTTATTTTTATTTTCATAATTGAAATATTTTTGGTGGATATTATCCGGTTTAGTTAATTAATGAACATATATATATATATATATATATATATATATATATATATATATATATATATATATAATAGTCTATATATATCTGTATTGTATCAAATTGGTACTGACATCTTCCGAGCCGGTAATAAAATTATTTTTATTATTATTTCGGAATTAAAATATTTTTGATAGAGATTATTCGTTTAAACTAATAAAAACTATCTGTATAGACAGATATATGTACGTATATGTACCGTATCGATTTCGTACGTTTGTACGAAATCATGTATTATGTGATTTTGGGAAAATGTCTCTTATCTTTGATCAATCATGATCAAAATTGAGGGTTAGAGATGAGTAGGGTATTGATTGCAATATTAATTTGCAAATTAAACTCCAATTGTTTAACCACAAAAGGGAGTGACACTTGGGGGTTTCTCACACCACAAGCTCACTCCCCTTCTCCTATAAACACCCCCCTTACCCCCTTGGCCAGCCATGATCTCAAAGGGCAAGAAACCCTTTTCATTTTGTTTCTCCATCTCTTTCTCATCTCATTCTCCTTCTTCTTTACTTGTTTTTATTTAGAAAAAAATTGAGAAGAAAAGAAAATAAAAGAGCGATAAAAATCAAAAGAAAAAAAGTGGGTTCATTTCATAGGGTTGTTCTTGAAGCGGATGACGAACAAGGAAGGAGATGCAAGCTAGCAAGTCCTTCCTACACTAGTTTGGGTGGGGGTTTCTTAATTTTTTTTGTTATTGTTATTATTATTGTTATTTACTTGTTATGTGAAAGACTTGGACTCAATTCATGTGCATATAATTATCATGGACTAGAATAAAATGGCATATGAAGATTGAAGTGGTAGAACTCAATTAGAACACTAAAGAATCAACACTAAACTAGTATGTAGTTTTGATTAATTACTTGTGCTAAAGTTGGAATTTTGACTCCAAATTAATTTGAGAGGTTCTCATATGTTTCCTTACCATGCTCAAATTTTTGTAGATTTTTTTGAGTTATTTTGATTGGTGAAATAAATCATTTCCCCAAAACAGCGAGTTTTCAACAAAACTGCTATTTTGGTTGATTCAACTTGTATTCAAGGAGCTGGATTTTGAGTTCCTTACGGAATCTGACAAAGTTTTCAATTAGAGATTTGTAGTAGAGGTTCTCACATTTCCAAAATGTCCAATTTTGTTAGATTCCGATAAGCGGAGTAGGAGTTATGACTTTTACAAGATTGACAGTAGTAGCCTTTTTGGCTGAAGTCGCTGCCTAGATTGTTCGAAGTTTTTCTACCTCTTATTGACTGAACTTGAGAAGGCTGTCAACTAGAGAGTTGTATTAGAGGTCGTCACCTTTTCAAAATGTCCAATTTTAGATTCCGACAAGCGGAGTCGGAGTTGTGACTTTTACAAGATTGACAACAGCTAGCCTTTTTAGCTGAAGTCGCTGTCTAGATTGTTCGAAGTTTTTGTACCTCTTATTGACTAAATCTGAGAAGGTTGTCAATTAGAGTGTTGTATTAGAGGTTCTCTCCTTTCTAAAATATCCTATTTGGTTAGATTCCGATAAGCGGAGTAAGAGTTATGACCTTTACAAGTCATAACAACTAGCCTTTTGGCTGAAGCTTCGCTATTTAAATTGTTCGAAGTTTTTCTACCTTTTATTCACTGAATCTGAGAAAGTTTTCAACTGGAGAGTTGTAGTAGAGGTTCTCACCTTTCCAAAATGTCATATTGGTTTGATTCCGATAAGCGGAGTATGAGTTATGACTTTTACAAAGTCACAGCAGCTGGCCTTTTTGGCCGAAGCTCGCTGTTTAGCTAGTTCGAGGTTTTTCTACCTCTTATTGACTTAATCTGTGAAAGTTTTCAATTAGAAAATTGTAGTAGATGTTCTCAACTTTCCAAAATTTTCAATTTTGTTAGTTTCCGACAAGCGGAGTAGGAGTTATGACTTTTACAAGATTGACAGCAGCTAGCCTTTTTGGCTGAAGCCGCTGTGTAGATTGTTCGAAGTTTTTGTACCTCTTATTGATTGAATCTGAGAAGGTTTTTAACTATGGAGTTGTAGTAGAGCTCTTCAACTTTCCAAAATGTCATATTTGGATAGATTCCGATAAGCGGAGTAGGAGTTATGACCTTTACAAGTCACAGCAGCTAGCCTTTTACAAGTCACAGCAGCTAGCCTTTTGGCTGAAGCTTCGCTGTTTAGATTGGTTGAAGTTTTTGTACCTCTTATTGACTGAATCTGAGAACGTTTTCAACTAGAGAGTTGTAGTCGAGGTTCTCACCTTTCCAAAATGTTCTATTTGGTTAGATCTGATAAGCGTAGTAGGAGTTATGACCTTTAAAGGTGACAATAGCTAGCCTTTTGGCTGAAGCTTCGTAGTTTAGATTGTTCGAAGTCTTTCTACCTCTTATTGACTTAATCTGAGAAAGTTTTCAACTAGAGAGTTGTAGTAGATGTTCTCACCTTTATAAAAAGTCCAATTTTTTTTGAATTCCGATAAGAGTAGCATGTTTAATTGCTTCTAGGTTGTTAGGAGGCTTTTTATGTTGCCTTTGTGTATAAAAGATCAAGTTCTCATTAGTAGTATGTTTATATTGGGCTATTAGAAGAATCTTCTGTTGCTTCTAAATATAAAAGATCAAGTTTTGCTAGTAGCATGTTATTTTGCTTCTAGGTTGTTAGAAGACTTTTATGGTTGCTTCTATATGATTCATTTGTCACATACATAGCCAGTTGGCTCGTTTGTAATTCGTTTGGCTCATACGTAGCTAGTTGGCTCGTATGTAAGTTGTTTTGCTCATATGTAGCTTATTAGCTAGTACCTAGTTGTTGTGCTCGTCTAGGGTGATATCATTGCCCTAGGTGCCATCGACCATCAAGACGTGTATTTATTTTACTCCTCATGGACTGTGGACGAGTCACCCCTCGTGCACATTCAGATCTTAACCGGTGTAGGTTGATCGCTGGCCGGGAGTGTAGACGGATTCCAAGTTTAGGGCAGTAACATGCGAATACGTTTATATTGTCGGGGTCTTGGATCGATGGGCTATGAACAAGATCCTTAGAAATTCTGGTAAGTCTAGGTTGAGCACATAGTAAAGTTATCTTGCGAAGACTAACTTAAGACCTAGCATATTGTGTTAGTACTATTGTCATCCCTCGGATTGTTTAGGATTAGTGACATTGTTAGGGTAGTAACCTATGGCTATTACTACTTAAACCTTTATTTATTATCATTTCACCAAAGGGAAAGAGTTGGTATTAGGAGTGATACCTTATGATCCGACCTATTCTATAGGTCAACACTAGGTGGTGTTAATTAGTTGTACCCTTCCTGTCAAAGGGATACGGTCTGTGCCTTCTCACGAGTTGAGAGCACGGGATCCGTATCTCGTCTGTTAATTTCTGAAGTGCCATGATAAGGGCGAAAAGTATCCTATCGGAGCTAGGGGATGGACCCCGAAACTCCGTCATGCTCTATATTAAGAAAGGCGAACAAGCCATAGACTACGGTCTATCTGCTAGGGGGCCACAGGTGATACTTCGAGCTAACCTGTGTTGTAGTTAACTACGAGGATTCGTCAGATTTTTGAGTGAGGTCCGGTACGTCGGGAAATAGTGGCAAACGGAGACACCACTATATGGCTGCAAATGGCGGGATTAGACCGTTTCAGGGCAACCTCATCAGTCATGTTGTATCTTCAGAAACAGGTTGAGTGCAAGAGCAGAATTCATGGTGCCCGGTTCAAATCCCTATATATGAAGAAACAACTTGATATGGGGCATATGTAGTATGGGCTGCATACTGTTCCAGCGTCTTGCTTGCATTAGAATAAGAGCATCATTGCATTAGTTAATCCTGCATTAGATTCTAAGTCATAGCATACACTGACACATCTATTATATATACACGTTTCTCTTTTCATCAATCCGTTTGTTTAAAGTTGAGAATCGTTGCTAGTCATCAGCCTTAAAGCGTCAGTATATGTACTGACGTCCTCACTTCAATAGGTACAGAATTGCAAAACTATAGCTATAGGATTCAGGAGGAATCAAGGCAAGAGTAGCAAAGTGTTGATTTTGTTTCAATTGTAATATATTTTGGTTACCATTGCTTCAATTGTAAATTTATTTCTGTTGAGAAGCATCCAAGTGAAAGTACCAAGTGTTATATATTATTCACTGTACTCTAATGTAATTTTTATCAAAAGTTTATAACACTTGGGCTTGTTTGGCATTATTATAACACTAATGTAATGTATTGAAGCTTTATAGCATTCGGACTTATAATACATTTGTGTTGAATAAAAAGTTTTAAATTTTCCTGTTTTTCTGTGTATTGTGGCTAATTGAAGGAAAAGATTTTGGCTTATGTCACCGTTTTCCAGTGTATGAAAATTGGGGCGTTACAGAGTGGTATCAGAGTCGACTTCAATTTACAGTCCAACCTAGTTGGAAGATTAAACGTGGATGCCTTTTAGGAGTTGGGTTTTAGCTAGTTGTAAACAGTTATAATTGATATTGTTTTTTCTTTCAACTTATGTTTTATAAATTTTCTATATCTGGACTAATTCTGGTATATGCATTTGAAGGATGGTATTTGAGGATATCCTAACCGAGGATGTGTTGATGAAAGAGTGTGAGCTAATTTCAAGGGATGATCCGATGATCTCAAGCAAGGAGCCGAAGGAGATTTCACTACAAGCTAACCTCAAGACAGACTCGCCTTCACCACCGCAATGGCTAAGTATGGATCAACACACAGCAATAGCGGTCAGTATACATCTGGGAATAAGGAAACTGAGGAAATACGAAACCAGGAAAGGTCGTCGAGCTAAGAAATTAGGCGATGCTTGCAGAGCTATATTAGCAGGCCTAGCAAAGGAGCAGGAACACTTAGATTCCAGATTGGCACGACTGCAACATGAATGGGAGGAAATCCAGGAGACCACCAAGGTTGTAGTATGCCATTTCTATGAGAGAGTTTGGCATAAGAAATCAGTCTGTCCACGACTACAAGGAAAAAGATCTGTACCAACATCAGGGTCCGAGAAACAAAGTCAGAAGCAGAAGATTCAAAAATCAGATGGCAAGCTTGGAGGCGGCAAGCCAGAAAGTTGTTTCCTATGTGGTGAGCAAGGACACTACAAGTCCCACTGTTCAGGGAAGAACCCTTAGGTGAAGATCCTTACATGTTACAATTGTGGGGAGATTGGTCATATCAGACCAGATTGTCCCCGGTTTCAGAAGAGTAGCAACGGATCAGCCCCGAAGATGAACAATAAAGGAGCCTGTTCATCAAGGGTGAGAGTTCGCACTTACTAATGGCAAGTTGAAGAAGGCAGGAGAGCCATTACCAGTATGTGCATATGGAGTTGCAACTAAGTTTAAAAGTTGTATTTTTGAAATTTATTTTGGACTAAGTAATATATGATGTAACACTTTTTGTAACCGAATGGATTTACATATATATGAAATCTAGGCAACCATTTTGTTCAAACTTAGTTCATCATATTCTTTTTTCTGAATTATTTTTCAAGAAGTTGAGATGTGTGCGGGAGGAAACTCTAGATTGGTTTTGTTGATTACCCCACCTAGAGCAATCCCCATTGCAAATTTTTGCTATAAGGGCTGTAAACTCCAAGTCGAGGAAAGATCCTAAGTATAAGATTTGTTAAAGTTGGACCTAGCAGGAACGGAAGAAGGGCACGCTGAGCATTTGACTGCAGTTCTGAGAAACTACAGGAGCATCAACTTTGTGCAAATTGTCAAAGTGAATACTGGAAGTCTGAAGTGGCATTCGTAGGCCATGTCCTATTCTTAGGAGGGAGTGGCTACCGAACCGCAAAAAATCAAGGTAGTGAAGTATTAGCCTCAGCCAAAGACCATGAAGGGGGTAAGAAGCTAAATGATGAGATCAGGCAAGCCAGTATTGAAGTGATTACTCAAGATTGGAGCTCAGTTTTGGCACGATGGAAGCTGCAACCGAGTCTATGTAAGCAAGTCAGAATGCTTAGGCAGGAGATGCAGGGATTGAAGCACCAAAGCGGCAAGTTGAACTCAGAATATCAGTATGGACTTCATCACAGGATTACCCAGGAGTTCGAAAATGTATATCTCAATTTGGGTTATTGGGGATCGATTGATGAAGTCTGCACATTTTCTTCCGGTAAAGTTGACTTAGTCGCTAGAGAAATTAGTGGAAGTCCACATTAAAGGCGTAATGAAGCAGCATGGAGTACCAGTTTCAGCGATTCTGACCAAGATTAAAAAGTTACAACTCAATTTTGGTAAAGTCTGCTGGCAGCTTTGGGAACAAGGTCGGGTTCTTTGGAGAACCAGTTCATGGAGGAGTCACATGGGAGCCGGAAAGCCATATAAGCTTTCTTTCCCCGAGTTATTTAGTGTATGGATATTTTTCTGTTCTCCTGACTGAACGTAGTTCTGAGGACAGAACTATTCTAAGGAGGGAGTATTGTAATATCCCGGTTGAATATTATATTTCAATAATTATTTTTTTTAAAATTAAAATATTTTTATGGAAATTATCTAGTTTTATTAATAAAAACTTATCTGTATATATATATATATATATATATATATATATATATATATATATATACATATATATATATATATATATATATATACTAGTAAGTATATATATGTATTGTATTGGTTTTGTGCACTTGTACAAAATCTTGTAAAATACGTTTTTGAGAAAATGTCTGAAATATCCGGGCCTGATATTTAAAAATTATTATTTTATTTTTATTTTCAGAATTGAAATTCGGTGGATATTACCCGATTTAGTTAATAAACATTATATATATATATACACACACACACACACTAGTCTTTATATATCTGTATTGTATCAAATTGGTACTGACATCTTACGAACTGGTAATAAAATTATTTTTATTATTATTTCTGAATTAAAATATTTTTGATAGAGATTATTCGTTTTAACTAATAAAAATTATCTGTACAGACAGATATATGTATGTATATGTACCGTATCGATTTCGTACGTTTGTACGAAATTATGTAGTATGTGATTTTAGAAAAATGTCTCCTATTTTTGATCAATCATGATCAAATTGAGGGTTAGAGATG
This sequence comes from Hemerocallis citrina, assembly GCA_017893485.1. Lineage (NCBI taxonomy): Eukaryota > Viridiplantae > Streptophyta > Magnoliopsida > Asparagales > Asphodelaceae > Hemerocallis > Hemerocallis citrina. Next base: position 233,395,768 of record CM030359.1, on the reverse strand, counting down.
AGTAGGGTGTTGATTGCAATATTAATTTGCAAATTAAACCCCAATTGTTTAACCACAAAAGGGAGTGACACTTCGGTGTTTCTCACACCACAAGCTCACTCCCCTTCTCCTATACCCCCCCCCCCCTACCCCCTTGGTCAGCCATGATCTCAAAGGGCAAGAAACCCTTTTCATTTTGTCGCTCCATCTCTTTCTCATCTCATTCTCCTTCTTCTTTACTTGTTTTTATTTAGAAAAAAATTCAGAAGTAAATAAAAGAAAAGAGAGATCAAAATCAAAAGAAAAAGAGTGGGTTCATTTCATGGGGTTTTTCTTGAAGAGGATGAAGAACAAGGAAGGAGATGCAAGCTAGCAAGTCCTTCCTACACTAGTTTGGGTGGGGGTTTCTTAACTTTTTTTGTTATTGTTATTATTATTGTTATTTGCTTGTTATGTGAAAGACTTGGACTCAGTTCATGTGCATATAATTATCATGGACTAGAATAAAAATGGCATATGAAGATTTAAGTGGTAGAACTCAATTAGAACACTAAAGAATCAACCCTAAACTAGTATGTAGTTTTGATTAATTACTTGTGCTAAAGTTGGAATTTTGACTCCAAATTAATTTGAAAGGTTCTCATATGTGTCCTTACCTTGCTCAAATTTTTGTAGATTTTTTTGAGTTAGTTTGATGGGTGAAATAAATCGTTTCCCCAAAACAGCGAGTTTTTCAGCAAAACTGCTGTTTTGGTTGATTTGACTTGTATTCAAGGGGTAGGATTTTGAGTTCCATATGGGATCTGAGAAAGTTTTCAACTAGAGAGTTGTAGTAAAGGTTCTCACCTTTCTAAAATGTACAATTTTGTTAGATTCCGATAAGCGGAGTAAGAGTTATAACTTTTACAAGATTGACAACAGCTCACCTTTTTGGCTGAAGTCGCTGTCTAGATTGTTCGAAGTTTTTGTACTTCTTATTGACTGAATCTGAAAAAGTTTTCAAATAGAGAGTTGTAGTAGAGGTCCTCACCTTTCCAAAATGTCGAATTTTGTTAGATTCCGACAAGCGAAGTAGGAGTTATGACTTTTACAAGATTGACAACAGCTAGCCTTTTTAGCTGAAGTTGCTATCTAGATTGTTCCAAGTTTTTGTATCTCTTATTAACTGAATATGAGAATGTTGTTAACTATAGAGTTGTATTAGAGTTCCTCACCTTTCCAAAATGTACTATTTTGTAATATCCTGGATGGATATCACATTGTATAAATTATTATTTTATTATTATTTAACTATTTAATTATTTTATTTCTTTTTATGTTTGAACTATCTTTTGTTATGACAAACCTAATTAGATAGTTAAGCTTTGTTGGAGAATTAAACCTAGGATTAAGTATGCATAAGAGTTCAAGAGAGTTCTCTTCTAGAAGATCTCTCCTCCACCTCACCATGTTTCACCATACCTCCACCTCACCTAGGGATGACCTTCCCCTTTTTTATGGAAGGGGTTTTTTGAAAATTGTCTTGGTGCATTTTGCACTCTCCACCCTCTCATTCATCCTATGAATACCCCCCCCCCCCCCACTTCACTCTTGTCTCGTTTTTGTAAGAACAAAAAAAGAGAGGAAAAGAAAGAGAGAACAATCCCTAACTTGAGAGTTTTTCCTTGTAGGTTTTCATAGAGAGTTGTAGTAGAAAGCTAAGGAGGAAGGAGAAGGTTTGCTAGGCTAGTTCTTTCTACAAAGAAACTACAAGGTGGGGATTCTCTACTTCTAATTTAGTTGCTTGTTTTCCATTTTAGTTATTTATGAGTAGAAAGAACCCATTCTTAAGGGTTTGCTACTTGTAGGAATGAAAAAGAACACATCTTTTGAATTTATTAATTTTGTATGTGAAAAAGAACCCATCACTGGGGTTTGGATTGTTGTAGGATAAAGCGAACCCAACTTTTTGAGGTGTGAATGTTGTATGTGCGATCTATGATAACTTGGACTATTTTTATTAAGCATAAGTGGTTGTAGGGATCAAATTGATCCCATGGACATATGGATGGTAGAATTCAAAACAATGGCATAAAGATTGAGTCTTTAAGACTTGTATGAATATTTTTGAACTACTTGGACTAATTAATAAGCATAGGGATCAAAATGATCCCATGGATGGTGGAACTTGAACAAAACACATAAAGGTTGAACCGTTAACTTGTTATGTTTATTGTTGTTATTATTGTTGTTTTGTTAACACAAAACTACAACTTGGACCTAGACTATGTGCACATAAAGAGTAGTGTAGAAAGAATACTTAAATACCCATTTTTGGGGTTGTAGAACTCTTCTTGACTATTACAGATAAGTCTTTCAGTAGTTGTTGTATGTTTACTTTAATACTTGTTAAAAATCAAGCTTCTTTTGCTTCTAGGTTGAGAAAGGTTAAGCTTCTATTTTTACTTCTAGGACATGGAAGATTAAGTTTCTATTTCGCTTCTAGTTCATGAAATGTTAAGCTCCTACTTTACTTCTAGATTGTAAAAGATTAAGTTTTTATGTTGCTTCTAGATTGAAAAAGATTAAGCTTTTATGTTGCTAATTAACTCATGCTTGAGTTGTAGAAAAGATCCATGTTTAAGTAGTAGTATTTCATGCTCAAGATAGTAGTAGAAAGATCCATGCTTAAAGTAGTAGTAGATATCCATGCTTAAGGTTGTAGTAATTATTCATGCTTAAGATGTATCCATGCTTAGTAGTAGAATCCATACTTAAGGTAGTAATAGAGATCCATACTTGAGTTGTAGAAATGATCCATGCTTAGTAGTAGATATCCATGCTTAAAGTGTAGTAGATACTCATGCTTGAGTCATAGTAACTATTCTTGCATAAATTGTTATAGGGTTAGATTTGTTTACATGTGTTAAAAGTAGAATTTTGACCCGAAATTTATATGAGACGTTCTTAGGGATGTTATTACCATGCTAGAATTTTGGTAGATTTTTCGGAACTGTATTGGGGGGTGACATGATCGTTTTCCCCAAAACAGCGAGCTTTAGGGCAAAACAGTGAAGTCTGTGTTTTCGGGTTAGCGTCGCAGTGGGTTCAAGGGGATAAAACTTAGGATTCCTCTCGGAATTAGAGGTTCGGACCAACTAGGAAGTTATAGTAGACATTCTCCCGTTTCCGAATTGACCTCTCGAGTTAAATTCCGATGAGAGACGCAAAAGTTATGACCATTACAAAAAACAACAACTAGCTATTCGGCTGAAAGTTATTGTTTTGGTTGCTTAATACTTTTGAGCCTTTTACTGGAAGAATCTGAGGTACAGACCAACTAGGGAGTTGTAGTAGAGTCTCTCCCCTTTCCGAATTGACCTATCGGGTTAAATTCCGATAAGCAGAATATGAGTTATGGTCTTGGGAAAATACAGCAACTAGCTGTTTGATAGGTTGCTTGCTGTTGTGTTTGTTTGTGATTTTTGAGGGTTTTACTGGTTGAATTTGAGGTTTGGGCCAACTAGAGAGTCGTAGTAGACATCTTCCCCTTTTCGAATTGGCCTCTCGGGCTAGATTCCGATAAGCGGAGTAGGAGTTACGGTATTTGGAAGATGCAGCAGCCAGCTTTGAGCTGAGTGTGCTTGTTGTTTGACTTCCTTGGTGTTTTAGAGTGTCTTACTTGTAGAATTTGAGGTTCGGGCCAACTTGAGAGTCGTAGTAGACATCTTTCCCTTTCCGAATTGGCCTCTCTGGTTAGATTCCGATTAGCGGAGTAGGAGTTATGGTATTTGGAAGATGCAGCAGCTAGCTTTGAGCTGAGTGTGCTTGCTGTTTGACTTCCTTGGTGTTTTAGAGTGTCTTACCTATAGAATTTGAGGTTCGGGCCAACTAGAGAGTCGTAGTAGACATCTTCCCCTTTCCGAAATGGCCTCTCGGGCTAGATTCCGATTAGCAGAGTAGGAGTTATGTTATTTGGAAGATGCAATAGCCAGCTTTGAGTGAGTGTGCTTGCTGTTTGACTTCCATGGTGTTTTAGAGTGTCTTACCTGTAGAATTTGAGGTTCGAGCCAACTAGAGAGTTGCAGTAGATATTCTCCCCTTTCCTAATTGACCTCTCTGGATAAATTCCGACAAGCGTAGCACTGGTTGCTTCTAGGCTGTCGGGAGGTCTTTATATCGCTTTCAGACTTTTCCTTGGTAGTATGTTTGTATTAGACAATTAGAAGATTCTTCTGTTGCTTCTAATTGTAGAAGATCAAGAGTTGCTAGTAAACATGTTTGGTTGCTTCTAGGTTGATTACTTGTATGGTTGTTTTTGTATGTAGCTTGCTCATACGCGGCTCGCCTGGCCCATATATAGCTGTTGGTCACATACATCACTTATTTGGCTCGTATATATGTTGTTGTCTCATACGCGGCTCGACTAGCCTGCATGTAGCTGTTGGTCTCATACGTAGTTTAATTGGCTCGTATGTATGTTGTTGTCTCATATGATGCTCGACTGGCCCGTATATAGCTGCTAGTCTCGTACGTTGCTTATTTGGCTTATATGTATGTTGTTGTCTCATACGCAGCCCGCCTGGCTTGTATATAGTTGTTGGTTTCATACGTAGCCTGTTGGCTCGTATGTGTTCTGTTTACTCGTATGTAGCTCATTAGCAAGTACGCAGTTTTGATGTGCTCGTCTAGTGCAATATTATTGCCCTAGGGTTATCGACCATCAAGATGTGTGTTTACCTTACTCCTAAGGAACTGTGGACGAGTCACTCCTTGTGTACCGTCAGATCTTAACCGGTGTAGGTTGAGCGCGGACCAGAGCATAGACGGAATCTAAGTTCAGGGTAGTAGCATGCGAATACGTTCGTATTGCCGGGGTCTTGGATCGATAGGCCATGAACCAGATCCTTAGGGATTCTTGTAAGTCTAGGTTGAGCAGCCTAGTAGTGTTAGCTTGAGAAGTCTAACTTAAGATTTAGCATGTTCTGTAAGTTCTGTTGTCATCCTTTGGATTGTTCAGGGTTAGGGACATCGTTAGGGTAGTAACTTATGGCTATTACTACTTAACCATTACTTATGTTCATTTTTCACCGAAGGGAAAGAGTTAGTATTAAGGGTGATTCCTTATGATCCAACCTGTCTTATAGACCGGCACTAGGCGGTGTTATTGGGTTGTACCCTTCTTGTCAAAGGGATATGGTCTATGCCTTCTCACGAGTTGGGAGCACGGGATCCGTATCTCGTCTGTTAATTTCTGAAGTGCCTTGATAAGCGGGAGCGATTCCTGTTGGAGCTAGGGGGGATAAACTCCCCCAGAACTCCGTCTTGTCTTGTATCTAAGGGCGAGAAGTCATGGACAACGGTCTGGCTGGGGGGCGGCAGGGGATGCTTCGAGCTAATCTGCATCCGTAGAATCTCCAAGGATTCATCAGATATTTAAGTAAGGTCAGGTTCTCCTGGCGGGACTAGACCGTTTCAGGGTAACCTCATCAGTCATGTCTAATCTTCAGAAACAAGTCGAGTACAAGAATAGAATTCATGGTGCGGGTTCAAATTCCTATGTATGAAGAGACGGCTTGATATGGGGCGTATGTAGTATGGGCTGCATACTGTCCCAGAGTCTTGCTTGCATTAGAATAAGAACATCATTGCATTAGAAGTCTTGCATTAGAGTCTAAGTCATAGCATACACTGACACATCAACTATATATACACGTTTCTCTTTTCATTAATCTGTTTGCGTTAAGTGGAGAATCGCTGCTAGTCATCAGCCCTAAAGCGTCAGTATATGTACTGACGTCCCCATTTCTATAGGTACTGGATTGCAGAAGTACAGGTACAAGATTCAGGAGGACTCAAGGCAAGAGGAGCAAGAGTCGATTTTATTTCCGCTGTAATTTATATTGTTTACTATTGTTCCATTTGCAACAAGTGTTGTAATTCATTTATTTGTTGGGAAGCATCCAAGTGAAATATCAAGTGTTGTTCTTTATTCATTGTACTCTGATATAAATTGTTGAAAGTTGTAACACGTGGGATTATAAAGGTATTATTGTAACACTGTTGTATTGTATTGCAATTTTGTAACATTCGGAGTTGTAATACATTTGTGATGAATAAAAAGTTTTAAATTTTTCTATTTTTCTGTGTATTGTGGCTAATTGAAGGAAAGATTCTGGCTCATGTCATGGTTTCCCAGTTACCGGAAATCGGGGCATTACAGAGTGGTATCAGAGCTGACTTCAATTTACAGTCCAACACAGTAGGAAAATTAAACTTGGATGCCTTCTGGGAGTCAGGTTTTAGCTAGTTGTAGACAATCATAATTCATATTTTTGTTTCTTTTAACTTATGTCTTATAAATTTTCTATATCTAGACTAATTCCTTGAAGAATGCCCGAAAGAATCAGAAACAGCCACCGTGGAACGGCGGAGGGTGAGAGCAGTAGAACCAATCGCACCAACTTTAATGTTGAAGCAGAGTTTACCCGTGTGTACCAAATAATTGGATAGTTTTTCGAAGCAAGTAGAAACTCCAACCACCACATGATGCTCAAAGAAGGAACCAGAGGAACAACGAAGCCGACCCAGTCAAAATGGTAGAATCTTTTAAGAAGATGAAGCCACCTATCTTCGAGGGCCAGGCAGATCCAGATGCAGCTGATATTTGGATTCGCCAAGTAGATACAGTGTTCGAAGTAATGCTGACACCAAATGACAGTAAGGTCCGACTAGCCATAATTCTACTAAAAAAGATGCCGGGATATGGTGGCAATCTGTGAAACGAACTATGGGAGGAGGACCCATAGAATGGGAGGACTTCCTGGACGAGTTTAAGCAGCATTATTTCCCCCAGGACATACAAGAAGAAAAGGCATTGGAATTCCACAATCTAAAGCAAGGAGGTATGACCGCCAGAGAATATGAAACTAGATTTACTCAGTTATCTCGTTATGCCCCAGAAACGGTGCAAGATGAAACGAAGAAGGCCAAGAGATTTGAACAGGGACTTAGGCCTGGACTTAGAACCAAGCTAGTACCACTATGCATTCGAAGGTTTGAAAAATTGGTTCGGCGAGCAGCCGCAACTGAATTAGACATGAACCAAGACCAGCAAAATCAAGACAAGGTGGAGACGAGGGAAAAGAGGAAGAAGCATATTCTCACCAATGACCAAGACAAGCAGGACTTAACTCTCAAGCCCAAAAAGCTTAACACCAGTAAAGGGACTAACCAGACGATGGTGTGTTACTTTTGTAAAGAACCGGGTCATTTCAAGAGTCAATGCCCAAAAAGAGCCCAGAGAAGCACTTGCTACAATTGCGAAGAAGCCGGGCACAAGAAATTAAATTGTCCACAACTGCAAGGGAACCCCAATGACCAGATACGATAGGTGGTCAATAAAGGAAAGAAGCCTGTTCGTCGGGGATGAACTTCAGCATAACTGGAAGGAAGTATGTAATAGTGAGGGCTATCATGATCCAGAAATAGTAAAATGTTTTGTAGGTTGCATTTTTGCAAGCTATGGATGATAAACTTGTAATATGTTCTGTATCAAAGTATGGAGACTTTTTATAATACATGGAAAATTTTGGCAATTGGTCATCTCTTGTCTTGGATGCATTTTGAGAGGGCATGAAGTTGGAATTTTTGCCTTCTCCATGGTTAAACTTCGTTCTTTTTCTAAGGAGGGAGTGGTCACCGACCCTCAAGTGCAGCGACCAGGAGTTGGGAGGCATGCAGAGATCTTGTATAAGAAGTAAGATGTCGGCTCCAGAATGATCCATGGAGTGATACATTCCTCAGTATTTCATGCGAGGGATGAAATAGGCCCCAGAATGTTCTGTGGAGTAGGAATTGGTCTCCAGTATTTCAGGGACGAGAGCGACACTCATGGAGAAAGATTGTGTGATGTTGGCTCCAGAATGACCCAGGGAGTGAGATATTCTCCAGTATTCCAGACGTGGGATGAAATAGGCTCCAGAATGTTTTGTGGAGCAGGATTGGTCTCCAGTATTCCAGGGACGAGAGCAACATTCACGAGCAGGCTAGTGGAACATTGACTCCAGAATGATCCAAGGAGTGAGATATTCCCCAGTATTCCAGACGTGGGATAAAATAAGCCCCAAAATATTTTGTGGAGAGGGATTGATCTCCAGTATTTCGAGGACGAGAGTAATGCCCATGGGGAAACTAATGATAAGGGAGGCTCCAGAATAATCCATGGAGTGAGATATTCCCCACTATTCAGGAACTCGAGATGAAATAGGCTCCAGGATGTTCTGTGGAGAGGGATTGATCTCCAGTAATCCAGGACAAGAGTGACATTCCCCAAGGTGATTCATCCCCAGTACGGTGGATGTGAGATAAGGCAGATCCCCGAATGATCCACGCGATGGGATTAATCTCCGGGATGGAGGAATGCATTGAGCACTTGAGGCATGTGATCCCGTGTTGAGCACTCGAGAGTCAGTTATCGAGGATGTTCCTCGAGAAATTTGAGATGATCATGGAAGGTATCTTCTACTCATTAATGTTTGTTTGCTTCCCTAACGTCGTTCTGAGGACAGAACAATTCTAAGGAGGGAGTATTGTAATATCCCGGACGGATATTACATTGTATAAATTATTATTTTATTATTATTTAATTATTATTTAACTATTTGATTATTTAATTTCTTTTCATGTTTGAACTATCTTTTGTCATGACAAACCTAATTAGATAGTTAGGCTTTGTTGGAGAATTAAATCAAGGATTAAGTATGCATAAGAGTTCAAGAGAGTTTTCTTCTAGAAGATCTCTCTCCTCCACCTCACCATGTTTCACCATACCTCCACCTCACCTAGGTATGGCCTTCCCCTTTTATATGGAAGGGGTTTTTTGAAAATTGTCTTGGTGCAGTTTGCACTCTCCATCCTCTCCTTCATCCTATAAATACCCCCCCACTTCACTCTTGTCTCATTTTTGCAAGAACAAAAAAAGAGAGGAAAAGAAAGAGAGAACAAGCCCTAACTTGAGAGTTTTTCCTTGTAGGTTTTCTTAGAGAGTTGTAGTAGAAAGCTAAGAAGGAAGGAGAAGGTTTGCTAGGCTAGTTCTTCCTACAAAGAAACTGCAAGGTGGGGATTCTCTACTTCTAATTTAGTTGCTTGTTTTCCATTTTAGTTATTTATGAGTAGAAAGAACCCATTCTTAAGGGTCTACTACTTGTAGGAATGAAAAAGAACACATCTTTTGAATTTATTAATTTTGTATGTGAAAAAGAACCCATTTTAGGGTTGAGTTATTGGGTATGCTAAAAGAATCCATCACTGGGGTTTAGATTGTTGTAGGATAAAGAGAACCCATCTTTTTGAGGTGTGAATGTTGTATGTGTGATCTATAATAACTTGGACTATTTTTATTAAGCATAAGTGGTTGTAGGGATCAAAATGATCCCATGGACATAAGGATGGTAGAACTCAAAACAATGGCATAAAGATTGAGTCTTTGAGACTTGTATGACTATTTTTGAACTACTTGGACTAATTAAGAAGCATAGGGATCAAAATGATCCCATGGATGGTGGAACTTGAACAAAATACATAAAGGTTGAACCTTTAACTTGTTATGTTTATTGTTGTTATTATTGTTCTTTTGATAACACAAAACTACAACTTGGACCTAGACTATGTGCTCATAAAGAGTAGTGTAGAAAAAAAACTTAAATACCCATTTTTGGGGTTGTAGAACTCTTCTTGACTATTAACAGATAAGTCTTTCAGTAGTTGTTGTATGTTTACTTTAATACTTGTTAAAAATCAAGCTTCTTTTGCTTCTAGGTTGAGAAAGGTTAAGCTTCTATTTTTACTTCTAGGACATGGAAGATTAGGTTTCTATTTAGCTACTAGTTCATGAAATGTTAAGCTCCTACTTTACTTCTAGATTGTAAAAGATTAATTTTTTATGTTGCTTCTAGATTGAAAAAAATTAAGCTTTTATGTTGCTAATTAACTCATGCTTGAGTTGTAGAAAAGATCCATGTTTAAGTAGTAGTATTTCATGCTCAAGATAGTAGTAGAAAGATCCATGCTTAAAGTAGTAGTAGATATCCATGGTTAAGGTTGTAGTAATTATTCACGCTTAAGATGTATCCATGCTTAAGGTAGTAATAGAGTTCCATACTTGAGTTGTAGAAATGATCCATGCTTAGTAGTAGATATCCATGCTTAAAATGTAGTAGATACTCATGCTTGAGTCATAGTAACTATTCTTGCTTAAATAGTTGTAGGGTTAGATTTGATTACATGTGTTAAAAGTAGAATTTTGACCCGAAATTTATATGAGACGTTCTTAGGGGTGTTATTACCATGCTAGAATTTTGGTAGATTTTTCAGAACTGTTTTGGGGGGTGACAGATCGTTTTCCCCAAAACAACGAGCTTTAGGGCAAAACAGTGAAGTCTGTGTTTTCGGGTTAGCGTCGCAGTGGGTTCAAGGGGATAAAACTTAGGATTCTTCTCGGAATTAGAGGTTCGGACCAACTAGGAAGTTGTAGTAGACATTCTTCTCTTTCCGAATTGACCTCTCGGGTTAAATTCCGATGAGAGACGCAAAAGTTAGGACCATTACAAAAAATAGCAGCTAGCTGTTCGGCTGAAAGTTACTGTTTTGGTTGCTTGATACTTTTGAGCCTTTTACTGGAAGAATCTGAGGTACAGACCAACTAGGGAGTTGTAGTAGAGTCTCTCCCCTTTCCGAATTGACCTATCGGGTTAAATTCCGATAAGCGGAATAGGAGTTATGGTCTTGGGAGAATACAGCAATTAGCTGTTTGACAGGTTGCTTGCTGTTGTGTTTGTTTGTGATTTTTGAGTGTTTTACTGGTGGAATTTGAGGTTCGGGCCAACTAGATAGTCGTAGTAGACATCTTTCCCTTTCCGAATTGGCCTCTCGGGCTAGATTCCGATAAGCAGAGTAGGAGTTACAGTATTTGGAAGATGCAGCAGCCAGCTTTGAGCTGAGTGTGCTTGCTGTTTGACTTCCTTGGTGTTTTAGAGTGTCTTACCTATAGAATTTGAGGTTCGGGCGAACTAGAAAGTCGTAGTAGATATCTTTACCTTTCTGAATTGAACTCTTGGGCTAGATTCCGATTAGCGGAGTAGGAGTTATGGTATCTGGAAGATGCAGCAACCAGCTTTGAGCTGAGTGTGCTTGCTGTTTGACTTCCTTGGTGTTTTAGAGTGTCTTACCTGTAGAATTTGAGGTTCGGGCCAACTAGAGAGTTGTAATAGACATTCTCCCCTTTCCGAGTTGACCTCTTAGATTAAATTCCGACAAGCATAACATTGGTTGCTTCTAGGCTGTCGGGCAGTCTTTATGTCGCTTTCAAACTTTTCCTTGGTTGTATGTTTGTATTAGACAATTAGAAGATTCTTCTGTTGCTTCTAATTGTAAAAGATCAAGAGTTGCTAGTAACCATGTTTGGTTATTTCTAGGTTGATTACCTGTATGGTTGTTTTTGTATGTAGCTTGCTCATACGCGGCTCGCCTGGCCCGTATGTTGCTGTTGGTCTCATACATAGCTTATTTGGCTCGTATGTATGTTGTTATCTCATACCCGGCTCGACTGGCCCGTGTGTAGCTGTTGGTCTCATACATAGCTTATTTGGCTCGTATGTATGTTGTTGTCTCATACGTAGCCCACCTGGCTCGTATGTAGTTGTTGGTTTCATACGTAACTTGTTGGCTCGTATGTGATCTGTTTACTCGTATGTAGCTCATTAGCTCGTACGTAGTTTTGTTGTGCTCGCTAGGGCTATCGACCATCAAGATGTGTGTTTACGTTACTCCTAAGGGACTGTAGACGAGTCACTCCTTGTGTACCATCGGATCTTAACCGGTGTAGGTTGATCGCGGACCGGAGCATAGACGGAATCCATGTTCAGGGTAGTAGCATGCAAATACGTTCGTATTTTTGAGGTCTTGGGTCGATAGGCCATGAACTAAATCCTTAGGGATTCTGGTAAGTCCAGGTTGAGCAGCATAGTAGAGTTAGCTTGCGAAGTCTAACTTAAGACTTAGCATGTTGTGTAAATTCTGTTTTCATCCTTAGGATTGTTCAGGGTTAGTGACATCTTTAGGGTAGTAACTTATGGCTATTACTACTTAACCATTACTTATTATCATTTTTCGCCAAAGGGAAAAAGTTGGTATTATGGGTGATTTCTTATGATCCAACCTGTCCTATAGGCCGGCACTAGGCGGTGTTATTGGGTTGTACCCTTCTTGTCAAAGGGATATGGTCTGTGCCTTCTCACGAGTTGGGAGCACGGGATCCGTATCTCGTCTGTTAATTTCTGAAGTGTCTTGATAAGCGGGAGCGATTCCTATTGGAGCTAAGGGGATGAACCCCCCCCCCCCCCCCGGAACTCCGTCATGTCTTGTATCTATGGGCGAGAAGCCATGGACAACGGTCTGGCTAGGGGGCGGCAGGGGATGCTTCGAGCTAACCTGCATCCGCAGAAACTCCAAGGATTTGTCAGATATTTGAGTGAGGTCCGGTGTGCCTGGCCGGACTTGACCGTTTCAGGGCAACCTCATCAGTCATGTCTAATCTTCAGAAACAAGTCGAGTACAAGAATAGAATTCATGGCGCGGGTTCAAATTCCTATATATGAAGAGACGGCTTGATATGGGGCGTATGTAGTATGGGCTGCATATTGTCCCAAAATCTTGCTTCATTAGAATAAGAACATCATTGCATTAGAAGTCTTGCATTAGAGTCTAAGTCATAGCATACACTAACACATCAACTATATATACACGTTTCTCTTTTCATTAATCTAATTGCTTTAAGTGGAGAATCGCTGCTAGTCATCAGCCCTAAAGCGTCAGTATATGTACTGACGTCCCCATTTCTATAGGTAACATGTACAAGATTCAGGAGGACTCAAGGCAAGAGAAGCAAGGGTCAATTTTATTTCCGCTGTAATTTATATTGTTTACTATTATTCCATTTGCAACAAGTATTGTAATTCATTTATTTGTTGGGAAGCATCCAAGTGAAATACTAAGTGTTGTTATTTATTCATTGTACTCTGATGTAAATTGTTGAAAATTGTAACACTTGGGATTATAAAGGTATTATTGTAACACTATTGTAATGTATTGCAATTTTGTAACATTCGGAGTTGTAATACATTTGTGTTGAATAAAAAGTTCTAAATTTTCCTGTTTTTTTGCGTATTGTGGCTAATTGAAGGAAAGATTCTGGCTCGTGTCACGGTTTCCCAGTTACCAGAAACCGTGGCGTTACATATTTGGTTAGATTCCGATAAGTGGAGTAGGAGTTATGACCTTTACAAGTCACAGCAACTAGCCTTTTGGCTGAAGCTTCGCTGTTTAGATTGTTTGAAGTTTTTGTACCTCTTATTGAATGAATCTGAGAAGGTTGTCAACTAGAGAGTTATAGTAAAGGTCCTAAACTTTCCAAAATGTCCTATTTTGTTAGATTTCGATAAGCGGAGTAGGAGTTATGACCTTTACAAGTCACAGTAGCTAGCCTTTTGGCTGAGGCTTGGCTGTTTAGATTGTTCGAAGTTTTTCTACCTTTTATTGACTGAATCTGAGAAAGTTTTTAACTAGATAGTTGTAGTAGAGGTTCTCACCTTTCCAAAATGTCCTATTTGGTTAGATTCTAATAATCACAATATGAGTTATGACTTTTACAATGTCACAGCAGCTGGCCTTTTTGGCCGAAGCTCGCTGTTTAGGTTGTTCTAGGTTTTCCTACCTCTTATTGACTTAATCTGAGAAAGTTTTCAGCTATAGAGTTTTAGTAGAGGTTCTCATCTTTCCAAAATTTATAATTTTATTAGATTCCGACAAGCGGAGTACGAGTTATGACTTTTACAAGATTGAAAGCAGCTAGCCTTTTTGGCTGAAGTCGCTATTTAGATTGTTCGAAGTTTTTGTACCACTTATTGACTGAATCTGAGAAGGTTGTCAACTAGAGAGTTGTAGTAGAGTTCCTCACCTTTCCGAAATTTTCTATTTGGTCAGATTCCGATAAGCGGAGAAGGAGTTATGACCTTTACAAGTCACAACAGCTAGCGTTTTGGCTGAAGCTTTGCTGTTTAGATTGTTTGAAGTTTTTGTGCCTTTTATTGACTGAATATGAGAAGGTTGTCAACTAGAGAATTGTAGTAGAGGTTCTTACATTTCCAAAATGTCCTATTTGGTTAGATTCTGATATACGGAGTAGGAGTTATTACCTTTACAAGTCACAGCAGCTAGCCTTTTGGCTGAAGATTCGCTGTTTAGATTGTTCGAAGTTTTTCTACCTCTTATTGACTTAATCTGAGAAAGTTTTCAACTAGAGAGTTGTAGTAGATGTTCTCACCTTTCTAAAAAGTCCAATTTTGTTGAATTCCGATAAGAGTAGCATGTTTAATTACTTCTAGGTTGTTAGAAGACGTTTTATGTTGCCTTTGTGTATAAAAGATCAAGTTCCCATTAGTAGTACTAGTAATCCGAACGTGCAATGCACGTTTTATTTTTATTTTTTATTTAAGTAAATACTAAGACGTAATCTGGCCTCAAACCTAAGGCCACCATTTACACATCACATACTCTTTAAAAATTACCCCTAGTGGCACCAACTTTTATTTTATATGAGTTGCACTTTTATAAATAATAATGTCGTAAAGAAATTTAAACTTTGAGGGTATTATGGTAACTGTAACCTCCGTTCCGACTATACGTATTTTACTATGTATTTTCTGTGTCTTCGACTATTTATAAAAGTTTTACGTTTTCTTAAATTTGTTTTGTTTAAATTTATTTTTGTATCTCCCATTAAAGTTCCAATCATTAATTGTAATTGTAACTATTTTCAAATGACTATATACTCTAATACAAATCTTATCTCATTCTATAAGTTTATTAATTTTTTTATTTGAATGATTCTATATTTTGCCCAAACTCCATATCCATTCTATATTTTATACCTGATTATTATTATTATTATTATTATTATTATTATTATTATTATTATTATTATTATTATTATTATTATTATTATTATTATTATTATTATTATTCGTAAAGCCCATAGGTCAAAATTCAAACCTAAAATTCAATTTCAGCCCAGGCTTATTATTATTTTTATGTTGTTTTTGTAAAAGAAACCCAAGCCTAGACCCAGCCCAATATTTTTATTATTATTTTATTTTGGAGACCAACTATTGAAGCCCATTTTTTAAATCAGAATCGCTTGTATAATTACTTATTTTATTTTGTGCAAGGCTAAACCTAAACTCCCCTATTACTTGCCTGTTGACCAGTTCAACCTCCTCTCCAAGTTCACTCTTCAATACCCTACTTTACTGCCAAACCATTACACCACTATCCCAAGAATCTCCCACCAATCCCCTATCTATCTCAACTAATCCTTATCATCTTTATTAATCCCTACTATTAATCAAACCCTAATTAATTAAAAACCCTGAATCCCTCTCTCACAACTCTCTCTCCCCCCAACTCTTCACCTTTCTTCCTCTTCCATTTCGACTCCGAAGAAACCCAACGACAGCGGCCATCCCCCGCACTGCTCCTAGCACAACCCAACTTCGCCATTGTCGCCACCTCGTCCTCTTTGCACCGCCTGCAGTGCCTCCTCATCACTCCGCCGTCCCTTCACCTTCCCTTATCAACTTCAAAACCCAACCACTCATCTCCTTCCTCCGAAACCCATCTCCTCCAAGCCTCGAGTCGCCTTCCTCCACGCAAGAGTCGACGACCACCCTCTCCAGCACCCCGTCGACCGTCCCTACCTCGATCTTCATCACCCCAACTCCTCGACCACCACTCGAGACACCGTCAACATCCTCCCTGCCGCTCGCAGCCTCGCTTAGCATCCCATTGGCCACCCTCCATCACCCTGATTGCCAGTCACCACCTCCAGTCCTCCATCGACTGCTAAACCCATCACCAGCCACCCTCCGACCACAACCGCCTCATCGACGTAACATGCGAATACGTTCGTATTGCTGGGGTCTTAGGTCGGTGGGCTATGAACAGGATCCTTAGGGATTCTGGTAAGTCTAGGTTGAGCACCTAGTAAAGTTATCTTGCGAAGACTAACTTAATACCTAGCATGTTGTGTTAGTACTGTTGTCATCCCTCGGATTGTTTAGGGTTAGTGACATCGTTAGGATAGTAACTTATGGCTATTACTACTTAACCTTTATTTATTATCATTTCACCGAAGGGAAAGAGTTGGTATTAGGGGTGATACCTTATAATTCGACATATTTTATAGGCCAACACTAGGTGGTGTTAATTGGTTGTACCCTTCCTGTCAAAGGGATACGGTCTGTGCCTTCTCACGAGTTGGAAGTATGAGATCTGTATCTCGTTTGTTAATTTTTGAAGTGCCATGATAAGGGCGGGAAGTATCCTGACGGAGCTATGGGATGGACCCCCGAAACTCCATCATGCTCCATATCAAGAAATGCGAACAAGCCATAGACTACGGTCTATCTGCTAGGGGGCCACAGGGGATGCTTCGGGCTAACCTATGTTGTAGTTAACTCCGAGGGTTTGTCAGATTTTTGAGTGAGGTCCGGTACGCCGGGAAATAGTGGCAAACGGAGACACCACTATATGACTGCAAATGGTGGAATTAGACCGTTTCAGGGCAACCTCATCAGTCACGTTGTATCTTCATAAACAGGTTGAGTGCAAAAGTAGAATTCATGGCGCCGGTTCAAATCCCTATATATGATGAAACGACTTGATATGGGGCGTATGTAGTATGGGCTGCATAATGTTCCAGCATCTTGCTTGCATTAGAATAAGAGCATCATTGCATTAGTTAATCCTGCATTAGATTCTAAGTCATAGAATACACTAATACATCTATTATATATACACGTTTCTCTTTTCATCAATCCGTTTGTTTAAAGTTGAGAATCGTTGCTAGTCATCAGCCTTAAAGCGTCAGTATAGGTACTGACATACCCACTTCAATAGTTACTGGATTGCAAAACTACAGGTACAGGATTCAAGAGGACTCAAGGCAAGAGAAGCAAAGTATTGATTTTGTTTCAATTGTAATATATGTTGGTTACCATTGTTTCAATTGAAAATTTATTTATGTTGAGAAGCATCCAAGTGAAAGTACCAACTGTTATATATTATTCATTGTAATCTGATGTAATTTTTATTGAAAGTTTGTAATACTTGGGCTTGTATGGCATTATTGTAACACTGATGTAATATATTGCAATTTTATAACATTTGGACTTGTAATACATTTGTGTTGAATAAAAAGTTTTAAATTTTCCAGTTTTTATGTGTATTGTGGATAATTGAAGGAAAAGATTTGGCTTATGTCATGGTTTCCCAGTGTATGGAAATCGGGGCATAACAAAAAGAAAATATTTTACGGTTTTGACATTTTGTCATATAAAGGCTTTCTAGTTTTGCCCAAAGTTCTGCCGCAGTCTTCTCCAAGAGAATATTATACTTCACATCATCATCTTATGGCTAAATATAAAAAAACCCCACCCAACTATTGTGCATTTTAAAAAAAACACACTCAACTTTTGTTTTAATAACAAAACCTCACTCAACTATGTTTTTAACACAATTTTTTAAAAAAAAACCTCACTCACCCATGTCTGGAAAATATAGTTGGGTGAGGTTTTTTAAAAAAAAAATGTTTGGTGTGGTTTTTTTTAAAATGCACAATAGTTGGATGAGATTTTTTTATATTTAGCCTCATCTTATTAAAGATTAACCCTACTCATGGCCTTCTCTTCATAATCCATCCACGCATCAAAATACGTGCGTTTTAATAAATATAGTTTTTTAAAATAAAAATTTACATGTAGTCATGATTTGAACCTAGGACCTCCTTTATAATAGTTATGAGCGTGTGTTACACGGGTTGGTAGATTGACAAAACATTTACAAATGACACTAAGGCCTTCTCCCATTATAATATTAGAGATAGATGCTGGTTTCTTACCTTTCCCTAACAGTTCCTTATGCATACCTTATCACACCAACAGATCTTTCATGTTGACTAGCCGTAAACTAAATTTGATATTTCCGTTGAACTTCTCCACCTGAAACTTTGTCATGAAACTGTTGCTTGACATCTTAAAGGGTCATTTCAAGAAAATAAATCCTAATAAGCGCTCTAATACCACTTGTTGGGAGATCACGAAAGAAAGATTTCACATTTGATGTGCAACTGAACGAGCATAAACGATCTAGTGACTATGATTTCACCAAGCAACTAACAAACAAGAGAAATTAAACAAATACTCGATCTAACACAAGTTATTTGGAAAGAGTACCCAAGAAAATCCACTACTAAAGAGAAGAGTATAAATTGAGAACAGTCGTTCCTTCAAACAATGGAGAACAACAATCTCAACTCAAAATTCACTGATCTCTCCCAACAAAGCCACAAAGTGATTTCTTTATTTACAAAAGCTCTATCTTAAAAACCTATACATCCCTAGGCAATCTCACTCTATTTCAAAACCTTAAAGAAGCCTTAACATCTCTATAGATAGCCTACAAACCAACTTATATCAATTAGACTCGAAATATGAACCTTTTGAACTAAGCCCGCAATTCCTTCAATTTGGGTCTAGTCGAGAAACCCGACTGCTCATAATGCTAATGAATATTCAACAAAAATTGCTATGATACTCTGAGAGGTGTTGACACCTAAATATTGGAGTCAAAGTGCTATCTTACATTGCCAATTTATCTGAACTACGGCATAATCCTCGTACTCACGAAAAGCCCCATGGAAGATGCCTAGAGCACCAATGGAATCGAAGGCCTAAAATAACCATTTAGAGCCCAATTTTCCGCGTTCTTGCGATCTGACTATTAAAAGTCACAACTATCCTTGTAAACATCCTTATTTTTTGTACTTAATATTCTGATGCGAAGCTAACAAAGTAAGAATCACTTTGATCAAATACTTCTAGCTCTAAATTGATCTTGACTGTCCAGTTGTCCACCTAGATGGCCATCCTAAAAATTCGACTGTGAAAAGCCGCAATCTCCATATTCAAAACACTCCATTTCTCATAACAATTCCAACGACACCGATTTGATTCCAATCATACATTACTAACTTCAGGTCGATCTGAGGATCGTCCGATCATCAGATCAAGGATTATCCAAGCGCCCATTTTCTACTACTAAAAGTATGCAATGTTACCCTTGATTTCTTATTCCGAAATATCACACCACAAGTTATGCGTCAAGCATCGTTTGAGACAAAAATCAGAAAAAATTGGTCAAAAGTTGATCATTTTTGTCATGCCCCATTTTCCAAAAGAATACAGAATACGAGTACGTAACAAGCCCAGCGAATGATATTCATCATTCGTAAGCTGTAAGGATCAACTCAATAGTAAACATAAAGATACAACCACGCATGCATGAAACAAACCTCATAACCACAAGAATTACTTGAAATCAAATACATAATACTCAAATAAAACAAGATATGGAGAAACATTAAAACTCCGGGTCAAACATGCCTAATTATAAGGTATCAAGTAGCAACAAAAGAAACTGATAAACTCGATGCATAAATAAACTAATGCACAAAAGATCCCAGTCTAAAAGGCTTAGAACATTTGATCGCTAACTCCTGCAAGTAACTGGTCTCCAAAGCCTGTAGATTTATCAATTCGAAAGAAACAGAGAAGCAGGTAAATAATATGCCCGTTAGTGCAAGCTACAGGCCGCAAGTATTACACGCAGAAAGGGTACAGGAACAAGGTAAATAAGCATACAGAGCAGGAAACAAGAATGAAGAGTAAAGAATATAGCATGAAAGGAATGCAACATGTAAATAGGGTCAAATAAACTAGTAAGCAAGTAAACATGATCAGATAAAAGGATCAGGTAATAGATAAATATGTAAACTTGTAACAGATATCAGATAAACATGTGAACCAGGTGAGAGGAATATGCAGGTGAAACATATTATTCTTAAGTCTTTTATTTAACCTATCTAATGCATCACTCACGCGTCCCATACCACGTGGTTGCTACATACAAATAAGTTACGTTTAGATTTAGTAGTGGATTTCATAGGGCCGTGTACTCATGCATCATATAAACTGATAAACTGATAAACTGATAAACCGAAATAGATAAACAGACCCATGAATCATGTAATCATGTACTCATGCAAACATGTGGGACCCACGGGCCCCCTTCCGAGTACACCATCCTATAGGGAAGAATGCAGTCAGGTAATCATGTAAACAGATAAACAAATAAAAAAAGGGAAACATGAGCCCCCTTCCGAGTACACTTGCCTATACTGTCCACTTCCAGATCTTTCCCTTAAACTCCGGCTTGATACTTATTCTTTTTACCAAAACAGACATGATTGTGCAATCAGGGACATGTAAACATGACAGGAATAGAAACCAGGTTCAGACTAGGCGGAGAACATGTTCAAGTGCCATAAACAAACTTATAAATATTGAAATGACAAGAACTCCAATTCTGGACAGCAGGACATTGCCGCACCAAAACTGGAATTCACTCTGCTACAGAAAAGCAATTCAAGATCGGTCAGGAGGTCCAGATAAAGTATATTTAAATTCAACATTCTGATAAAAGTAACTAAGTCAATTAGTTTGCTCTTTACGGATTTTCTTTTCTGGCAGAAACTTAGGGTACAATTCTTATATTCATATAATAGTAAGAAAATCATTTAAAAAATCTATAAAATTTATAATCAGGTTCTTAATCATGTTAAGTAACATACTAGAATTTATCATGGCATAATTACACTATTAATATGACTTTTAAATTAATAAACATGTCAATACATCGTATATCAGAAATCTGGAAATCTAAAGTTAGCAGCATTAAAAATGAGATATCTCGCACAACACAGATCGGATTTCAAATCCGTTGGAAGTTCTGGAAACTAGAAACAGGGGCCTACATTTCATGTTCATAAAATTAGTAATTAAGTCTGATGTTAACAGGGTTTAATTCGTCGTGCAAAATCAGGACAACAGTATTTAGTCATTATTCTAATGTTAACTGGGTTTAATTCGTCGTGCCAAATCAGGACAACAGTGTTTTGGTTTATAACATTAATAATAAACATGATGGATCCAAATCGATGTACGATATCAATCAGAATTTAACAGGTATTCAAATCAGTATGCCATGTCTATTCTCAATCTCATTAACATGGGAAGAATCATTAACATGATAATGATATTAACATACGATATAACTGTAAGATCACTTACAACAAAACATTCCATACCTCATAGTTATTCATGGGCATGAATTCACATAGATGAATATCTAGATCTTATTCATGTTCGTATAATTGATGCAATAATGATGTGTTCGTGATCTTTTACGAATACAGAATTAACAAAAACAAATCAAAATGGATGGGGGTTAAGATCATTAACGTATAAGGCATGAGAAATGGGTCACAACGATAAACTTACTTGCTGTATTTCAAAGAATACTTGTACGGGAAAATAAAAAGATTCGTACAAGGATACTTGCCTTATAGACGACGAACGGAAGCAAGACGAACAACGACGACAACACATGCGATGAACGTAACAGCAAAATAGCAACACTAAAATAGCAAATCAACCCAACAGCAAACAATGAGAACTCCAAACAGCGAACACCGGATCGCACACAGCAAACAACAACTCAACCCCAACAGCAACAGTGTAAGAACAGCAATGGCGGGGAGTTCAGCTTCGGTTCTGACTGGCGGCGGTGCACAAGGCAGTGGTCGCTGGTGTGGAGGTAAGCTACGGTGGAAGGGGTCGACAGTGAAGGGGATGGCGTTGGTGGTCGAGGTGGTGCAGGGGACGGAAGCAGGGGCGCACTCGGGAGGAGCTCGATGGAGGAGAGGGGTGTTGCGCTCGACAATGGTGGCTCGAGCGAGGGTCTATCAATCGGTAGTGCGGTGGAGGGAAGGTGATGACTGCGGTGCTGCTGTGGTTGGGTTGTGGAGGATTACGATGATGGCGAGGGCGTTCGGGGATGATGGAAGGCGAGGTGGTTGTTGATGCGCTCGATGGGGGGATGCAGGGGGTTAGCTATGGGTTTTGGAGACAGACTCGATGAAGAAGACAAGTGAACATGGACAGGGGTTAGGCGGCTGCTGTGATAATTAGGGTTAAACAGTGATTAGGGTTAGGGGGGTGATTAGGAGGTTTATATAGGGGATTAAGATGGGTTAATATGTTTGGGGTTATAGGGTATGGGTTTTGGATCCAATAAGATTGTGCTATAGGGTTAACGGGTTTGGGTTTAAATCCAATAAAAAAATAAGTAGAAATATATTAGATAAATAAAAGTATTCAACATACAAAATTTAAATAGTATGTAGTAAAGAAATTTCAGGGTTCAACAAAAATAAAATTAATTGAAAGAATACAATTGTGTTAAGATTGAACAGCAAGATTTATTAAAGTGGGTTCATTATAATCAAAAAAATAAAGATCTAGAATGGGTGAAAATAATTGCAAGTAATAATAAAACGGGCTTTGATCAATTAATAATATAATCGAACAATTATAGTATGGACTAGGAATTTAATACCACTTACAAAGTAATTAAATACATTATATGGTAAACTAGGATTGTGCTCTACAAAAAGGTTTGGGTTAAACACATTTATTTAAATACTCCAATAATTACAATATATTTGATTTGGGCTAAAATATAAATAGTTGATCAATTAGAAATAGAAAATAAAGTTGAAATATATCATCATTCGAAATAAATATAATGGTCGATTTGAAAAGACTTTGATAGAATATCCAAAATGAATTTAAAACAAAATGAATTTATAAATAATCAAAATACAAAAAATACTCAGGAATATGTATTTGCGGGAACAGGGGTTACAATCATACCCACCTTACAAAAATAATTTCATCCTCGGAATTCATTCTGGCGGAATGTAGGACAAAGCAAAAGCAATTTGTGAAATAACAAAACAGAGAATTAAAGAGAAGGAACGAAATGGTGGCAACACCAGAATAAGAAAGAATATGGATAAGACTGATGTCATATAATGAATGATGACAAATGCAAATGTAAGAATAAGGAAGTAAACAATGCAAATAATTTCCATGTTACTTCTTATTCTGGTGACACCACTAAAAACCTTGTCATTCCCCGCTGTTACCGCTGATTTTGGTGTGGGGGTAAACAGATAGAATTTGTGGATCCGAGGAAAACCTGAACAGCTGACTCGGCCTTCTTGCTCCCGCCGCAACCTGCAGGGAAGTGCGAGACACCGGGGTTGATTCCGGCGACGCACCCTCCGACGCTCTTGTCAGTAATCAGTAAAAGATTAAGAAAGAGCTCAAGTGGTGAAAAAGTGATTAACCTGGTCTTGGTGGTAGAGGGGCTGTATTTATAGTCGCCTTTGGAATGATTTGGATCCTGATTTCCTGGCTAACATTTAGGAGCAAAATCCTCCTATTCTGTTTTAGGAAAGTAGGCCTTGATTCCCTGGTGAGAGTAAATCAAGCTTATTGATTTGATCTAATCAAATCAGTGGCCTGATTCTCCCTTGGTGGACCGGGTTTGTATCGGGTCGGAACCCGCGCCCAGTTGGAGTGGATCTATTCGCGGGCGGTTGGTTTCGTGAGGCGGAGACCCAATACCCGTTTTGGATCCATCTGTATGTGAAATTACCTTTTTACCCCCGTGCTTCAAGATTCGTGCTCGATCTGGACGGTCCCGATTTAACCCCAATTTTAGCCATATCACCCGCTTCCAAAAAGTACAGAATAGAAGAGCATGACATTGGCCTAACGAATGACTGGCGCCATCCATAAGCTATTATTGTTCAACTCAACAATATAACAAGATAGATACAACCACGCATGCAATAAGAACAATCACATGAATAACAATACTTGGAATAAAACGTGAAATAACTAAATACGATAATCCAACGTTTGGAAACAAAATAACAATCTCCGGGTTGAAAGCCCATAATACAATGTTAATAAAACTCAGTACAAGAAGTCCAATAAAATAACGATCAATCTAGAAAGCAATAAATCCTCAGAAAGACTGTTCTCCAAGTCCTACAGGTAACTCTCCTTGATCACCTGTGAATACCTCATCTAAAAAGAGAAGAAAAATTTTCCTTAGAGCAAATCAAGGATAGCAAGTAAAGAAAGCAATGAACAATGGAAAAACGGTATAACAATGAATTCAAAAAAAAAATAGGAATCAATAGCATTGGACGATAGCAATAATCAAAATCAATGGTAACAATGCGATGTGTATAACAATAAACAATATTTCAATATTCGATGTCAATACTCAATGGTCGATGTCAATATCAATAACAATGTTCAATATCAATAGCAATGACGATGTTCAACATGCAGTGTCAATATTGTGTCAATTCCTAAGTATATTAGCTTTTAGCCTAAATAATGCACATACTACTGCATCCCATACCACAGGTTTCGTACATATAATCATTGTCGTTTAGAATCTAGTGGTGGACTCTATAGTTCATGTACTCGGCACGATAACACTAAATAATAACGATAGCAACTCCGTTGCACGATAAACGATAAACACTAGTCAGCACGATAAACACTACACGATGAATTGGGATACTGTGGTCAGTAATCCAATAATCAATCGATAAATAATAGCCGACTCAATATTTTGGGGAAACACGGGCCCCCTCCCCCGAGTACAATCTCTATATTGTCCAGTACTTAAGTCAACCCTTAAACCCCTGCTTGTTAAACATTTTATCAATGCAATCAATACATTATGCAATTTAGAGAAATTCAATAAACGATGGTATCAATAGAAGTAACAATAGGACGATAATTAGAATGGGACAATTAGAATGGTGACAATAGTATATTAGGATCATGCTAAGAAACATACTGGAATTTATCATTGTGTAATTACACTATTAATCTGAATTTTAAATTAATAAACATGTCAATACATCGTAAGTCAGAAATCTGAAAATCTAAAGCTAGTATCATTAAAAATGGGATATCTCGCACATCGCAGATCGGATTTCAGATCCATCGGATGTTCTGGAAACTAGAAACAGGGGCCTACATTTTATTTTCATAAACTTAATCATTATTCTGATGTTAACAGGGTTTAGTTCGTCGTGCCAAATCAGGACAACAATGTTTTAGGTTATAACGTTAATAATAAACACGACGGATCCAAATCGATGTACGATGTCAATCAGAATTTAACGGGTATTCAAATTAGTTTTCCATGTATATTCTCAATCTTATTAAGATGGGAAGAATCATTAACATGATTATGATATTAACATACGATATAACCGTAGGATCACCTACAACAAAATATTCCATACCTCTTAGTTATTCATGGGCATGAATTCACATAGATGAATATCTAGATCTAATTCATGTTCGTGTAATGGATGCAATAACGACGAATTCATGATCTTTTACAAATACAAAATTAACAGAAACAAATTAAAACGGATGGGGGGCAAGATCATCAATGTATAGGGCATGAGAAATGGGTCACAACGATAAACCTACTTGCGATATTTTAAAGAATACTTGTACGGGAAAACAAAAAGATTTGTACAAGGATACTTGCCTTATAGATGACGAATGGAAGCAAGATGAACTATGACGACAACACGTGCAACACACGTAACAGCAAACAGCAACACGACAACAACAAATCAACCCAACAACAACCAGCGAGAACTCCAAACAACGAACACTAGATCACATGCATCAAAAAGAAAATCAACCCCAACAGCAACAATGCAAGAACAGCAATTGCGGGGACTTCAGCTTTGTCTCCGACGGCGACAAGCGGCGGTGCACAGGGCGGTGGTTGCTGGCATGGAGGTGGGCTGTGGTGGAAGAGGTCGAAAGTGAAGGGTATGGCATCGTTGGTTAAGGTGGTGTAGGGGACGGAAGTAGGTACGCACTCGGGAGGAGCTCGACGGAGGAGTGGGGTGTTGTGCTCGACAATGGTGGCTCGAGTGGGGTCTGTTGAACTGTGGCACAGTGGAGAGAAGGTGACGACTGCGGTGGCTGCTGTGGTTGGGTTGTGGAGTATGGCGATGAAGGCTAGGGCATTCGGCGATGATGGAAGGAGAGGTGGTAGTTGATTCGCTCGACGGGGGGATGCAGGGGGGTTGGCAATGGGTTTTGGAGACAGGATCGATGAAGAAGATGAATGAACAGGGACGGGGGTTAGGCGACTGTTGTGATAATTAGGGTTACATAGTGATTAGGGTTAGAGGAGCGATTAAGAGGTTTATATAATAGATTAAGATGGGTTAATGGGTTTCAGGTTATAGGGTATGGGTTTAAGATCCAATAAGATTGTGCTATAGGGTTAACGGGTTTAGGTTTTAATCCAATAGAAAAATAAGTTGAAAAATATTAGATAAATTAGGGTATTCAACATACAAAACTTAAATAGGTTGTAGTAAAGAAATTTCAGGGTTCAACAAAAATAAAATTAATTGAAAGAATACAATTGGGTTAAGATTTAACAGCAAGATTTATTAAAGTGGGCTCATTATAATCAGAAAAATAAAGATCTAGAATGGGTGAAAATAATTGCAAGTAATAATAAAACGGGCTTTGATCATTTAATAAGATTATCAAACAATTATAGTATGGACTAGGAATTTAATACGACTTACAAAGTAATTAAACACATTATAGGGTAAACTAGGATTGTGCTCTACAAAAATAATAACAATAATACTAATAATAGTCACAATAAACAACAACAAAAACAACAACAATAATAAGGTTTGGGTTAAACACATTTATTTAAATACTCCAATAATAACAATATATTTGATTTGGGCTAAAATATAAATGGTCGATCAATTAGGAATAGAAAATAAAGTTGAAATATATCATCATTCAAAATAAATATAATGGTCGATTAGAAAAGACTTTGATAGAAAATCCAAATGAATTTAAAACAAAATGAATTTATAAATAATTAAAATACAGAAAATACTCAGGAATTTGTCTTTGCAGGAATGGGGGTTACTTTTTTTATATGAGGAGATATCTTGACACATTTTCAACTACTGCAGACTATCCGGCTACAAAGAAGCCGAAATGGATTAGTAGCTGTCAGACCCAAAAGTGGGCTGCACCGGGCCAAGTCAGTGTAGTCCACTTTCGGCCCAACATAGTTTGGCACCTTCCTGGTTGCTTCCTTCCCATTTTGGCATCTACTTTGCTCATTTTTAGCAATCAATTTTGTCTTAAAATTTGCACTATCATCACACCAAGTTGGCCTTTAAATATCTCTTCATCCCCTTCATTTGAAACCATCTAGGAATGTCTCGGGTTTCATCTAGAGCTTTAGGCAAGAACTAGGGTTTTCAGAGGCAACTTGTTTTATGATTTTCTCTTAGGCTTTAGCTGCTTTTGGGGTTGGTGATACAGCTAAACTCAAGAATCAGTATTGAACAATCAACAACACTTTTCTTTATTGAATTGATGTGAACTTGAACAATTACAGATAGGAATTCTGAGAAATTGGGATTGAGAATTGGGAAAAAAAAGAGGGAAGAACAATGGTGATTCTAGAAGAAGAAGGAGACAAAGAAAGTTGTTACAATTCTTGATATCTTCATTCATTACATTTTCCTTATTTATACACACAGCCTACAGAATATCTTCACATCTACACTGTTGGTTTTTGGCGCCCTCCTCACCCTTTGAATCTCAGCCCTCACTCTTTCATCACATAATCTCCCAGTGTGCAGATCAGGTCTGGCTCCAATCTTCCTCACTCACAATGTTTCAGCTGAATATAGGATGTAATCAGGCAATCTTGGAGCTTTTCGACCATACATAACCTCAAAAGGGCTCATACCTGCTGAGGAATGCCAAGAAGTATTGTACCAATACTCTACAAGTGGTAAGAATTCCACCCACCTCTTTGGTTCTTCATGCACAAATGCTCTCAAATATTGTTCAATGCACCTATTCACTACCTCAGATTGGCCATCTGTTTGTGGGTGGTAGACTTGTGCCCTGCATCCTAAACAACTCTTTCCAAAAATTGCTCAAGAATATAGGATCCCTATATGATACTATGGATTTGGGTATCCTATGCAATTTGATTACATTTGCTGTAAAAACTTCAGCCACTTTTATTGCAGTGAAGTTGTGCATCAATGGTATAAAATGACTCCCCTTTGACAACCTATCTACTACCACCATAATAGTTGTCTTTCCTTGAGAATTTGGTAACCCAATCACAAAATCCATTGTCAAATCCTCCCAAATTTGCTCTAAAATAGAGTAAACCTCCTGACTTAGTTGCTTCATACTTAGTTTCTTGACAAACTTTGCATTTTTTAACAATGTCTTTCACATCTTGGTGCATATTCTTCCAATAAAAGGACTCTCTCTCCCTTGCTAATGTTTTTGCAACAACTGTATGACCCCCCACTAGTGTAGAATGCCATTCAAATAACACCTCCTCTTGCAATGTCTTTGGCACCCAAATCCTACCTTTATACCATAACAAACCCTCCCTCCACAACATGAAGGGTTTAGCAGCTGGGTTTACTTTAAGTGCCTCAACAATATGATTGCACTCATCATCCTTCACAATCTCTTCTTTAAGTCTGTCTAATATCCCAAGGATTGGCTTGGACATGGCATACTCCAATTGCTGATACTCAAATTCATGCATTCTTGACAACCCATCTGGGGCTGAGTTGAGTCTACCTGGCTTGTACAAGATCCTAAAATCATATCCTGCTAACTTTGAGATCCACTTCTGCTGCTCTGGAGTTTGTATGACTTGACTCACCAAGTGGTGCAAACTTTGATGATCTATATAAATGATGAACTGTCTCCCCAACAGATACTGCCTCCACTTCTTAATAGATTTAGTGATAGCATACATTTCCCTCACATAGGTAGATGCAGCTTGCATGCTTGGACTCATTTTCTTGCTGAAGAATGCCAATGGATGACCCTCTTGCTGCAACACTGCCCCAATACCCTTGCCTGAAGCATCAGTTTCCACCATGAACTGCTTTGAAAAGTCTGGCATTGCCAATACTGGAGGGTTTTGCATTGTTAATTTGAGATTTTTAAAAGCTTTACCTGCCTCATCCGACCATATATATGCATCTTTTTGCAATTGATAAGTAAGTGGGGCTGCTATAGAAGCATATCCCTTTATAAACCTCATATAATAACCAGTTAAGCCCAAAAATGATCTCAAATGCTTCACATTAGTTGGTCTAGGCCATTCTTGCACAGCCTTAATTTTTGAATCTGATGGTTTAATACGTTCAACTGAAATGTCATGCCCCAAATACTCCATCGACTGCCTCCCAAATGCACATTTACTCTTCTTCACATAGAATAAATTTTGCTTTAGTACCCTCAAAACTTGTGACAAATGTTTCAAATGAGAGTCCCAATCCCTACTATATATCAATATGTCCTAAAAAAAACTAGCACAAATCTCCTCAAGTATGGGTTGAATATTGCATTCATTGCAGCTTGAAAAGTAGACGGTGCATTTGTAAGGCCAAATGGCATAATCAAAAACTCATAATGACCCTCATGAGTTCTAAATGCAGTCTTTTCCACATCTATAGCCTGGACTTTGATCTGATGATAACCAACTCTAAGATCAAGTTTGGTAAAGTACTTTGCCCCATGGAGTTCATCGAACAATTCTTCTGTAGTAGGTATTGGAAACTTATCCTTTATAGTTATAGTATTCAAAGCTTTATAGTCTACACAAAATCTCCATGTACCATCCTTCTTCTTGACTAAGAGGACTGGTGATGAGAATGGGCATTTACTATGCCTTATAATACCTTGTTCTAACATCTTCTCCACTTGCTTCTCTATCTATTCCTTTTGAAAATGTGGGTATTTATATGGCTTGACAATGGTAGGAGGCACCCTAGGAAGAAAATGAATTGGATGATCACAATCCCTAGAAGGTGGAAGAACAATAACCTCATGAAACAAAGAAGGATAATGGTTGAGTAATTGCTCAATATCACCCTGAATGTCTTCATCTGACTCTTCGTCCTGTAGAACCAAATGAAAATATTGGACTATAGCTTCAGTTTGTATCTCCCTTCGCAATGTTGTTAATTGCATTTGCTGGGGACTGGAATCTTTCTTCTCATACAGTGTCACCCTCTGATCATTGTAGAAGAACTCCATAGACATCTCTGTGAAATCAAATGTCACCTTGCCCAACAATTTCAACCATTGTACACCCAATACAATATTAGAACCATATATAGGCAACACATACAAATC
Source organism: Hemerocallis citrina (assembly GCA_017893485.1). Taxonomy (NCBI): domain Eukaryota; kingdom Viridiplantae; phylum Streptophyta; class Magnoliopsida; order Asparagales; family Asphodelaceae; genus Hemerocallis; species Hemerocallis citrina. The sequence goes on along the minus strand of CM030359.1, from coordinate 233,365,439 downwards.
AATTGCAAATGAATATCCCTGTATTGTAATTGGTACCCCTGTACACTTCCTTTCACAGTGCATGACCTGGCCATTACCCACTCTGACACTAAAGTTAGTAAATGGCTGCACATCTATACGCAAGAACTTGGCCAATCTTGCCTGAATGAAGTTGTTAGTACTACCCGAATCTATAAAAACTTGCACAGGAGTTGTAGCAATAAGACCTGGAACTCGTAAAGTTCTTAGTGAGTCTTGACCTGCAAAAGCATGGAAGGAGATTTCTGGTGTACATACATCATTTCCCAAGCCATCAACTTGATTATAATCAACCACTTGGTCATCTTTCTCTACACCTTGCTCTAATTGCTCCTCCTCATCTAACAACAACATGAAGAATTGCTTCGTGCATCGATGGCCTGGTACATACTTCTCATCACAATTGAAACATAACCCTTTCTCCTTTCTCATAGCCCATTCAGCTGGGGGTATTCTCTTTACTGCCAATTTTGATGAAGTTGGAGATTGTGATGAAGGAATTGCTGCTATAGGTGTTGGTGTTCATAGTAAAGGTGGAAGATTACTAGGTGGAGGTTGCCAAGGAGGTCTATAATTGCTGCCTTTGTTCCACATCAGCCTCTTATCCGCAAACTTCTCTTCTTGCAATCTAGCTAACCCAATTGCATCAGATAGTGACTCTGGTTTATGAGCTAACACCTCACGTTGAATATCCGACTTCAATCCTGCAATGTAATTACTCATAATTTGTGCTTGTGATAGTCCACTAGTCTTGTTCATCAACATATCAAACTGATCTTGATACTCTGATAAGGATGCAGTTTGTGTCAATTTGAACAATTGGCTAGTGTGATCGAAGTAGGGAGACACACCAAATCTAACATCAATCTCATTGAAAAACACCTCCCAAGAAGGGAATTCCCCATTACTGAACTTATACTGAAACCATGTTAGAGCTTTTCTTCCATGTAGAATGATACTAGATTCAATTTATGCTCACTATGTGTTTGATGATATGCAAAGAGCTGATTAGCCTTAAAAAGCCACCCCATCGGATTACTGCCATCAAACTTAGGGAAATCCAATCTAGGATTCTTGAAAGAATTTGAGTGATTATGAGCATAGTTAGAATTCCTTATATTGATCGGATTCTCAACCGAATTACTCTCTGGCATTGCAGCTCTGTTAAGAACTTGATCAAGTCGCTCTTCAACTATTTGAAAACGACCCCCCATATCCACCATTGGCGTCTTCAACGCTTCAACATCATTAGTCAAGGTCTGTAATTGATCGCCATGAAATCGAATGATTTCCTTCACTTCATCTAACGAATGTCTTTCATCTGCCATTGCTTCGATTAACTCCTTGAATCCAATCAGTGAAAGCACCAAATTAATACAGCTAAACGACTCCTGGAATCCAATCGGTGAAAGCACCAAATTGATACAACTAAACTCAAGAATCAGTATTGAACAACCAATAACACTTTTCTTTATTGAATTGATATGAACTTGAACAATTACAGATAGGAATTCTAAGAAATTGGGATTGAGAATTGGGAAAAAAAGAGGGAAGAACAATGGTGATTCTAGAAGAAGGAGACAAAGAAAGTTGTTACAATTCTTGATATCTTCATTCATTTCATTTTCCTTATTTATACACACGGCCTACAGAATATCTTCACATCCACACTGTTGGTTTTTGGCGCCCTCCTCACCCTTTGAATCTCAGCCCTCACTCTTTCATCACATAATCTCCCAGTGTGCATATCAGGTCTGGCTCCAATCTTCCTCACTCACAATGTTTCAGCTGAAGTATTAGCATGTGCATGTTCAGTAGCTATAGTATCAGCCTGTGCATCAATTTGTGCATATTTCACTTCTTCATTCCCTTTCAACTGTGTCTTCACATCAATTGGCCACCATAAAACTCACTTTTTGCCATTTCCTAGGTCCTAGATCACTAATAGTGGAGAAACATTAGATATTTTTTAGTTAATGATGCTGCTTATTTTTGGGTGTGGGGGCAACAAGTGTGAGTTCTTGTAATTTTTGAAATGGAAAGGCCGACACTAGCATTGATCTGATCCTCAGGCTATATGTTCAGCTCGGGGGTAGGAGGCCAGATGTAGGGGCTGAGTGCTCGGCTCGAAAATTCGTGGCTCGGCTCGGATCTTGATGGCTCGACTCAGAACTTGATACATGCACAATGCCTAGAAACACCGGGAGAGTTTTCGGCAACAGGACCTCTGACAATCTAGTCAGTCACTGAGAAAGCAACTGTAGCTAGGGTTCATGGGGAAAAATTTATTACCTTTAGAAGGAAGGAGGGGGTTTGGTATTTATAGGCAGGGGCTAACAGGTCTCTGCCCTTGATGGGCTGGGTCAGACCCATTAGCCAGTGGGCCTGAACTGGCTGAAGCCCATTGGACCTATTTTGACTTGATGATCATGGAGGAGCAAAATCTGAGGAGATCTGATGGCCCTGAAGAGGCCACGTCATTTATACCAGATCATAAGCCCCCCACTTTTGGAGGGCTGTGTAAACCAGCTGTGAAGGAGTAGTTTTGTCTTTATAGGAAGAGCAAAGGGGAGTATTTGGCGAAGATGGATTATTGAGTCCCTGAGAAGTAACTGAGGTTGGCACTGAGCCGGGTGCCAGTAGAGTCGAGGCATAGAGCAAAGAGCGAGGCGATTCACGAGAGGGAGTGGTTATGGTGGTAGGATGGAAATCCCTTGGAGAATTTACAGGTCGAGTGCCAAGCATCAAGCACCGAGTGTCGAGCATCGAGCATTGAGACACCCAGCTTATGAGAAAGCTGGTGCTTTGCTCGAAGTACACATCGAGCGTTCAGCACCGAGTGTCGAGCGCCAAGCATTGAGCCACCCAGCTTGTGAGAAAGCTGGTGCTTTGCTTAAAGTACATGCCAATAATCAAGCATCGAGACTCCCAGCTTGTGAGAAAGCTAGGTCTTTGCTCGAAGTACATGTCGAGCATCGAGCACCGAGCGTTGAGCCACCCAGCTTGTGAGAAAGCTAGTGCTTTTCTCGAAGTACATGCCGAGCATCGAGCATCGAGTGTTGAGCCCCCCAGCTTGTGAGAAAGTTAGGACATTGCTCGCTGGACATGCCAAGCTTCGAGCCCCCCCAGCTTGTGAGAAAGCTAAGGCATTGCTCGCCGTACATGCCGAGCGTCCAGCCACCCAGCTTGTGAGAAAGCTAGGGCATTGCTCGTTGTACATGCCGAGCATCGAGCCCCTTCGCTTGTGAGAAAGCTAGAGCATTGCTCACTGTACATGCCAAGCATCGTGTCCCTTCCCTTGTAAGAAAGCTAGGGCATTGCTCGGTGTACATGCCGAGCATCGAGCCCCCAGCTTGTGAGAAAGCATGGGCGTTGCTCGCTATACATGCCGAGCATCGAGCTAATTTGCTTGTGAAAAAGCTAGGGCATTGCTCACTATACATGCTGAGCATCAAGCCCCCCAGCTTGTAAGAAAGCTAGGGCATTGCGTGCTATATATGCCGAGCGCCGAGCCCCCTTACTTATGAGAAAGCTAGGGCATTGCTCACTGTACATGCCGAGTGTCAAGCCCCCAAGCCTGTGAGAAAGCTAGGGCATTTCTCGCAGTTCATGCCAAGCATTGAGCTTCTTTGCATGTGAGAAAGCTAGGGCGTTGCTCGCTGTACATGCCGAGCGTCGAGCCCCTTTCCTTGTGAGAAAGCTAGGGCATTGCTCGCTGTACATGCCGAGCGTCGAGCCCTTTCAGCTTGTGAGAAAGCTAGGGAGTTGCTCACTTTACACATCGAGCGTCGAGCACTTCCAACTTGTGAGAAAGCTAGGGCATTGCTCGTTGTACATGCTGAGCATCGAGCCCCCAGCTTGTGAGAAAGCTAGTGTTGTGCTCTTTATACACTCCGAGGATCAAGTCCCCCAGCTTGTGAGAAAACTAGGGCTGTACTTACTGTACATGTCGAGCGTCGAGCCCCTTCTCTTGTGAGAAAGCTGGGGCATTACTCGTTGTACATGCCGAGCATCGAGCCCCTTCCCTTGTAAGAAATTAAGGTGTTGATCGCTATACATGCCGAGCATCGAGACCCCCATCTTGTGAGAAAACTAATGCTATACTCGCTATACACGCCGAGCATCGAGCCCCCCAGCTTGTGAGAAAGCTAGGGCTGTGCTCGTTGTACATGCCGAGTGTCGAGCCCCTTCGCTTGTGAAAAAGCTAGGGCATTGTTCCCTGTACATGCCGAGCGTCGAGCCCCTTCACTTGTGAGAATGTTAGGGTGTTGCTTGCTGTACATGCCGAGCATCGAGCCCCCTAGCTTGTGAGAAAGCTAGGGCCGTTCTCGCTGTATATGTCGAGCATTAAGCTCCCAGTCTGTGAGAAAGCTAGGGCATTGATCAAGGTACATACCGAGCATCGAGCCTCTAGCCAATGAGAAAGCTAGGCCTGTGCTCGCTATAGATGTCGAGCATCGAGCCCCTCAGCTTGTGAGAAAGCTAGGGCATTGCTCGATGTACATGGCGAGCATCGAGCCCCTTCTCTTGTGATAAAATTAGGGCGTTGCTCGCTGTACATGCCAAGCATCGAGCTCCCCAGCTTGTGAGAAAGCTAGGGTTGTGCTCGTTGTACATGTCGAGCATCGAGCGCCCAGCCTGTGAGAAAGCTAGGGCGTTGCTCGAGGTACATACCGAGCATCAAGCCTCTAGCCTGTGAGAAAGCTAGGCCTGTGCTCGCTGTACTTGTCCAGCGTCGAGCCCCTCAGCTTGTGAGAAAGCTAGGTGTGTGCTTGTTGTACATGTCGAGCGTCGAGCCCCCAACCTATGAAAAAGCTAGGGCGTTGCTCGAGGTACATGCCGAGCGTTGAGCACTTCCAACTTGTGAGAAAGCTAGGGCATTTCTCCCTGTACATGCTGAGCGTCGAGCTCCCCATCTTGTGAGAAAGCTAGGGCATTGCTCGTTGTACATGCTGAGCGTTGAGCACTTTCAACTTGTGAGAAAGTTAGGGCATTGCTCACTGTACATGCCGAGTATCGAGCCCTTAGCTTGTGAGAAAGTTGGTGTTGTGCTCGCTATACACGCCGAGCATCAAGCCCCCAAGCTTGTGAGAAAGTTAGGGTTGTGCTCGCTGTACTTGTCGAGCGTTGAGCCCCTTGTCTGTGAGAAAGCTAGGGCATTGCTCGAGGTACATGCCGAGCGTCGAGCACTTCTAACTTGTGAGAAAACTAGGCCTGTATTCACTGTACATGTCGAGCATTGAGCACTTCAACTTGTGAGAAAGCTGGGCCTTTGCCCGAGGTGCTTGCTAAGCATCGAGTGTCAGGATTTTATCAGCTTGTGAGTCACACGTGTGATGCGGACGTTAGGGGGGGGAATCGAGGCATTGAATCCTTATCAGCCATTAGATCTTGATGATTAAGATTGGACGGTTTAGGATCCTTTTGCGGAATTTGAGGTGTTGAAACCTTATCAGCCGTTAGATCTTGATGATTAAGATTGGATGGTTTAAGATCCTTTTAAAGAATTCAAGGCATCGGCAGTTCCTCTATAAAACTCCCACACCCCCTCATTTCTTCACTTTGTTTTCTCCCTCTAAACATTGTAGCTTCTCTCTCTAGCAGCCGGCGACGATCTTTTCGGTGACAACCAGTTCAAGAAACCTAGGTTAGTATCATTTTTGTTATGTCGCGGTCTTAGTCCAGTTTCGAAGCGAGTGCCTCTAGCCGGGGTAAGGAGGATCTTCTATTGGCATCCACATCATGGGATCTGAGTGACAAAGTCTTGGATGTAGTGCCACTCCACAACCACAATCCGTTTGTGGTGGAGTCCAGCGATTCAGAGGGTGAGGCGGAGGTACAGGGTGAAGAAGTCGAGGAAGGTGTGGTGAATGAGGAAGCCGAGGGTGCCCTTGACGAGGGTAGTGGGGATGATGCTGGGGACGTTCACCCCATTCTTCTGCCTTTGGCAACACTGTCTCCTCCGAGGACTCCTCGTATCCGAAGGAGGAGGAAGAAATGGCATCTCCCGGACAGTCCGGGGATGCCAGACGAGTTTGCGCCTAAGCTTGGGCTCGACGTCCCGTACTTTAAGCAGCCCCGATCTATCAGGATGTACCATGACGACATCGAGGATTTAGTCCGGTTCGGGATGGAAATATCTTTGCCAGGTCAAACCCAGATTCGATGGACAAAGTTCAGTGTGTCTTGACGGCCGTCACCTGCTCGTGATAAGGGCTAATTACTTCATAGGGCTAGAGTATGAGATGATGATTCCCAGCCCTGGCCTTCGTCCGACCACCGAGCTAGCGTTTGGCTATTGTATGTTTCCCGAGGATGCTTTCGTCTCGAGGCTAAGGTTGCTGTTGCACCCATTTATCAAGAGGGTGCTGAAGTGGGGGACCCTCTGCCCGATGCAGTACGATCCCAACTCTTGGAAGCAGTTGGTTTACTTCATATTGCTCTGCGAGGAGCGGGGAGTGTCCTTGAAACTGAAGTACTTCCGGGCCATTCTAGAGGTGAGCTCGTTGGGAGAGCATGAGGGAATATATTACATATCGCCTCGTCCCCACAAGAAGGTGGTGCATGGGCATCCGAACTCCATAAAAGGGTGGAAGGGAAAATACTTCGTAGTCCGAAGCTCGGTGCCTTGGGAAATTCCTACTGCATGGAATTTTTACAAGCTGAACCAAAAACCCCCAAAGCAGAGAGAGTTGACGGAAGCGGAGTGGGCTGATGTCAATCGGATCATAGGGGGCAACAGCATTGGCTGGACAAATGTGACCGAGTTGCACTTGGCTAAGATCAGATTAAGCCCTGTTGACCCTTGTATATAGCATTTCTTTTGTATATCCTTTGTGTTAACATCCTTTGTGTTAACATCCTTCCTTTTCCTCTGCAGCGATGGACCAGGCAAAGTTTGACACGAGGAAGGCCCTGAAGGACTTGGCCCAAAAGAGGAGGGCCGAGAAGTCTAAGCTGAAGTGGGGGTCCACTCAAGGAGGCTCCGAAGGCCCCTCGGAACGAACTCCCAAGAAGGCGAAGACCCTCTCTATCAGAGAGGCACCGGAACTGAGCTCCAGTAGCCGAAAGGTTACTGAGACTCTGAAGGGCAGGATTCCCCCATTATGCCCCGATGCTTAGGAGATGGTGGGTAAGGAGGGGCTCATGCCATGGGCCCCTGACTGGTCGGTGAAGGAGGCCGACACTTTGGCCAAGGGTCCCATATCGATCGAGGTGGTGGATTTCCTAGCCACGCCGCGTGATTGGGCTAGCTTGGCGATCGAGACCGCCGAGACATGCTACATGAGGTGGGCTCAGGCCCACGTGATGGTAAGGTTCTGCTAATCCGTTAGCTTCATACTTAGTGATATTGCTTTAGTTTAAAATTTACAACTCTTGGCTCCTCGTTTACAGGCATCTATGGCCGGGGTGCAGTTGAAGAGGTGTTATGAGAAGGAGGTAAAGAATGATGTGAGGAACACTGGGCAGTATATGCGCGAGGCGAAGGATCTGAAGTTAGAGCTAGGGGCGGCTTAGGGGCGTGCGCAGGCTTTTCAAGCTGACCTTGCGACTCTAGCAGATGAGCATCTTCGCGCCCTGGAGCGGGTCAGGGCGGAGGTGGACCTGAAGTACAAGGAGCTGGAGACTGCAGCAGGGGACGAGGTGCTTGCCGCCCAGGACAAGGCTTACGATCGGGCAAAGGAACACTTCTTGTTTCTTTACCTTGATGCCTAGATCGATGAAATTCACTACGGCTGGGAGCAGCCCGTCCATTCGAACACGCATACGGGAGTTGGCGGGAAGGTGGAGGTAGAGCTGAACCTTGAGAAGGAGGCGGGAGGAGCGGCGAACGCCGAGGTGCAGGGGGCGGCCGACGAAGAGGTGCTAATTTCTTCTCAGAAGTAGTCTTAACCCCCTCTCCCCTCTTCTTTTTTGTATTTGCCGATCGTGGACTGGCCACCGCTTTTTGTAATGATTTTTCTTTAAGATAATGAATATATATTTTTGGCCAAACTGTATGGCTTGTTGTTTTGAATGTTTGGAGTGAACTCTCATTCTCCTTTAGTTTCAGATGGATGAGACCCTCGGAGCCGCTATCAGCTCAGCCGAGGTCAAGCGCCTTCAGGGTAGGCTGGAGTCCAAGGAGTCTGTCTTGATCCGCTATTGCAAACATGCCCATGATTGGAAAGCTGTCGTTAATAAGTCTAAGGAGCTGAGCTTGGAGGTGGCACGCCTGAAGAAGGCTATCGCCGACCGTGATGCTGGATCCTGTAGGCAAGGCAAATAACACTAGAGGGCGGTAAATAGTGTTATATAAAAATTAAATCAAAACTCGAACTTTTCGTACTATTCAGTCGACTGAAAAAGAGATGGAGTCGACTGTTGTGTCAGAGTAGAAGATTATTTTATACAAGTCTGATCAGTCGACTTATAGCGGAACTTCAGTCGACTTACTAGACAAGTTTACGAATAAAACACAAAAATGAATTGAAATTGCAAGTTGAGAAAATACAACCACAGAGAGTCAATCACAGAGTACAGAACGATGTATCCTGGTTCGGTCCTCCCGACCTACATCCAGTCCCCAAACAACCCACTTGAGATTTTCCACTATTCTTAAAAAAAGTACAAGAATACCCTACGGCGTTTTGACAACAACTATGTCAAACCCGTAGACCTCTCTCACCACTAAAGAAAGCAAACCCACTCTACACCCATGAGTGAAAAACCAACTCTACAACCAAGAGCCCTACTCTCTAACCGAGAGGACCACTCTTACAACCCGAGAGTGAAGAATAACAACAAAAGGAGTTTACAATAACCTATAGTCTTGTTTGTGATTTGTGCTTTTGTATAGTGGCTATTAGGTTAACTTCTGAAATCAGTCTAAAACGACGATGTTATACTAGACTGAATTTTAGATAACCAAGACTTAGAGTTTGTATGCTTTTGAAAGACCTGTTCTTGTTGAAAACAAAAGGCTTGAAGCTTAAAGAAATGCTTGGAAATGTTGTGTACCTTTGCCAAATGACCTCTATACTCTTTTTATAGAGTTAGAGACATTTGAACGTTGAAAGGTTGAATCCCAACTGCCATACAATGGCAGTGAAAAGATTTGATTTTGAAAAACAAGTTTTAAAAATAGAAAACTGTCAAAACAGCTTGAACAGTAGACTAGGTTGCCATAATGATTAATGAGTCGACTGGCCAGAGCTTGTATGAGTTTAGACAGTTTCGTACTATGACAGTCGACTGGTTCCAAGGAACAATCGACTGGTACTCAACAGAAGAAACTTATTCAAGCTTGTTTTGACCTTTTAATTTTTGTAAAACACTCAGATTATTTAAAGTATGTGTGAGTGTGTGTGACAAGGCTATCACAAGTTTCTAAGACTCAAAGAATGAAAATTACAATATTACAACACTTTTTACAAAACATTTGAAGCACTTTAATCTTGTCTTGAACTTGAGTCTTTGACTTGAGCATGAGCCTTTGTCTTTTTGTCTTGAAGCTTGCTTGATCAATGTGGCTTGAGCTTAAATCTTTGTGGCTGGATCAATTACTCTTGAAAGCTTCATTGGATTGTTTTGCCTTATGGTATCGACTGTGATACACTCTGCAAGAGATATGTGATAGGCAAACTTTGTATTGTGTTATAGCCATCAAAACCAAGAATCAACACGTGAATGGGGGAGCGCTGAGATGGCGTGGTCGTTATCCGATGCCTCCACAAGACGGCCGACCTCTGAGTCCTTCATTTGCGAGGTCATGGTGGAGAAGGAGCTGGAGATTTAGAGGATGAAAATTATGCTGGGAGGAGGTCGGCTTCATTCTTCCGGGGGAGGTTGGCCCTACGCCGCGGGTCCCTCCCCGACCCTAGGCTTGGAAATGGAAAAGCCGGGGGACGCACAGAGCTCTATTGTCGGAGCATCTACTTTGGCAATGCCGACGGGGCCAGGCGAGCTCATTGGAGAGTAAACGTGCTCGGCGGGGCTCGAGTTAGCATGTGTTAGTTCGAAGGGCCTCTGAGGAAAACATAGGCTGAGGTGATAGCCGTTCGTAATAAAATCTTATTGTACCATGACCTTCCAAGGTGTTATAATAAAAATGATTCTTCCGATCTGTCTTGATTTGTTTTTTAGAATGACTGTCAAGGGCTTGGGAGAGTACGAGAGATCGAAAAATCTCTCGTTTGTCACTTTGTTTGGCTCAGGAAACGAGCCGAGGGTTGAGAATTCCCATTTGGCACAAGTGCCGGGCCGAGGGCCGTGGACTTAAGAGATTGAGAAATCTCTCGTTTATCGCTTGTAGTCCTCGCTGAGTGGTAAGGACGTGGGGCTGAGAAGCCCTATTTGGCTCTGGAACCGAGCCCCTTTAGCTTATAAGGAAGCTAGGACTTTGCTGACATAGTAGAGCTTCTTCTGAACCCCGTCCTCCTCCATGACTAACACGGCGTTGAGTGCATGTTCCAAGGTCGATAAGTAGAGGGAGAGGGATTCTCCTGGCTCGGGCTTGCTTAAAAGAGGAGGGCTGGCGAGGTAGACTTTCAGTTGGTTGAACGCCTACTGCTGAGAGTCTCCCCATTCGAAGCCTTTCACCCCTTGTAAGGCCTTGAAAAAGGGGAGCAACTTCTCTCCAGACTTGGAGAAGAAGCAGCCGATGGCCGCCAGTATTCCCGTGAGCCGTTGAACTTCCTTTATATTTCTACGAGGGGCCATCTCGATTATGGCCTGAATCTTCTAAGGGTTTGCCTCTATGTCGCGCTGGCTGACAATGAACCCGAGAAATTTCCACGAAGAGATGCCGAAGGTGCACTTAGCAGGATTGAGCCTTATGTTGTGGGACCGAAGGACACCAAAAGCTTCTTCGAGGTCAGCCACATGATCCTGCCCTCAGTGACTCTTGACGAGCATGTCGTCAACGTATACCTCCATGTTCCGACCGATCCGTTCTTTGAAGACCCGATTGACGAGCCTCTAGTAGGTGGCACCGGTATTCTTTAACCCAAAGGGCATGACCCGGTAGCAGTAGAGACCTTGGTTGGTTACAAAGGCTATCTTAGCGATGTCTGGAGGAAACATCCTGATTTGGTTATAGCCTGAAAATGCATCTATGAAGGTCAATAGCTCGTGACCCGACGTCGCATTGATCAGGGCATCGATGCTTGGGAGGGGGAACAAATCTTTAGGGCACAACTTATTGAGGTCCGTGAAATCTATACAGATCCTCCACTTCCCGCTTGCCTTCACCATCACGACGTTAGCCAACCACTCGGGATAGCTGACTTCTTGTATGAACCAGGCGGACAAAAGTTTTTCCACCTCCTCCTTCACTGCTTGTTGCCTCTCGGGAGCAAACTTACGTCACTTCTGCTGGATCGGCTTGGAGCCCGGGTGGACGCTCAGTTTGTGCATGATGAGGTCTTTAGAAATTCCGGGCATATCAGACGGGGTCCAAGCGAAGAGGTCGATATTCTCGCTAATACACTTGATGAGGGTCGGTCTTAGATCAGGGGACAGGGACCGGCTCACGCAGAACCATTTAGATTTGTCTTTCGCCTCGAAGGAGACCTCTTCCAATTCATCCATGGGCTTTGACTCGGACTGGTTTCTTTCGAGTAGAAGTTCCACTACATCAAGGGGAATACCCCGTCCCTACTGCGGTCATATAGCACGAGCGTGCGGACTCCTGGTTTCCCCGGACTACACCGACTTCGAGGTTGGTGGGGAATTTCAGTTTCAGGTGGTAGGCCAAGGGGACTGCCTGAAACGAGCAGAGGCTGGGTCGGCCGAGAATGGCATTGTATACGGCCTTGGCATTTACCACCATGAAGTCCATTGATTCAGTTCGGATAATCGGGGTCATCCCGACGGTCACATCAAGTGTGACTGTAAGCCCTATTTTTAGATTTTATAGAATTTTGTTTTCTTTTGATTATTGTATTTGGATTCATTTGTTATAGTGTATTTTGTCTTTTCTTGGGTTCTTTTGTTCCCTCTTGATCGATCTGTGTTCTTTTGATTGGATTCTGTTCTCTTTGCAATTTGGGCTCTCTTCTATTTTGAGTTCGATTTGTTCTCCTTTGTGTTCGTCTCATCTTCTTGTATTCATTTTTTCTCTTTTTGGAGCCAAAACCGATACCCAAAACCTGCATAATCTCAATCCAAAACCCTATTTTCTTGAGCCCTATACATACCCTATTAATTAACCCTAATAATTAATTCTTTCTCTCTCTGTCTCTCTCTTCGCCGTTTCTCTCTCCCCGCACCCTTCTTTCCCCCTCACTCTGTTTTCGCTAAACCCAAACCCAACCAAAACCCCCTACCTCCGTCGCTACTCTGATCGCCCTTCCCCACCATCACCACCTTCATCATCGTCTCCATCCACTCGTCTCCATCATCTCACCGTCGTTGTCCCCCATTGTCCTCGCCATTCCCGACCAAAACCCATCACCGAAGATTTCATCATTGTAGTAACTTCTTCACCGTCGCCCTAACCCATCTCAGTGCACCCCCATTGCCCTCGTCGTCCCTCGCCGCTCCATCGGAATCCCATAGCGCAGCCGTTCGAGCCCCAGAGTTGCTGTTGTCGATGCCCTCTGTTTCCAACCGAAAACAGGGTTCGCCGTCGTCGAGGTTGCCGTCGCCGCTGTCACTTCCCGACCGTGGTGCCGATGCCACTTTGTCCCCACCCCGCCGCAGTCACCGTCGAAGACGCCGTCTCTTTCTCTCTCCTTGCTGAGGAAGGTGACAACCAACCATTGGTCCAATGCCGCTGTTTCGTGTTCGGCCACATCAGATCCCCATCCACTGTCCCCTATTTGGATCTGATCCGGTGTGAGGAAGAGCTTCTATTGGTCAGATTTGGTGTTCTGTGTTCGGGGCGCATCAGATCCAGTTTTGCCGTTCTGTGTTCTGTCCCGATCCGGTGTGAGATTTTTTTTTGGCTTTTAGCGATTGCTGTTGGTTCTTCGCACGTGTTTTTGGAAGATTTTGCCCAGGATTCTGATCTTGTTATTCCTATTTAATTGTATCTGCAATATAGCAGGCAAGTCTCCTCTTGAACTAATTTATTCTTTTGTTCAAGTTTAATTGATCTCTTGCGAGTAGATCCGTCCATTTTATTATCAAACTACATTTGACAATTCGGTTAAGATTATCAAGGATTTACACGAGCTAACCCGACATACTCTTACCATCGTGCTATCTCTTTGATCTAAAACCTAGTTCCCATTATTTCATGCATATGCACATTTAAATAACTAAATTCATGCATAGAACTGATTGATAAATTTGACATGTTAAATTGAATGTACTGGATCGGTTTTAATTGATGAAGTGATACCATGACTGTAATAATTGTATCTTAAACCTTAGAAATTGCATGTTGACACCTAGGATTCATTTGATTATTATTTTGCATGCTATAGGTGATCATATGATTTATTTATTTGCCTATCCATGTTAAGACAATTTCTGGACTACTGGATGTTTCACTTTGAATCAGGTTTCTAACCATGCTAATGACATAATTTGAAAGAACTTACTGAACATAAAACATAGCCCTTGATGTCTAGATAATTTTTCTCTGTTCTGGATTTTTCCAATTTGTCATCTGTTAGTTATCATCACTTTACTGCAACTGTGTTAGTAATTTCAGACTCATAACTTCATGCATGTCTTGCTGTTCTATATTTTATTTGACCCTGTTAATAGTACAAGAAAAATCTGAAATAACTTAGGCTAGACCTAGACATGTATAGGTATCTCCCAGAATTTTTATAGATTTTATTAATGAGTTCTCTTATCTGAAATAAATAGTTGAACACAACCTACTACATGCTGCCTGAAATTAAAACCTGATTAGAATAGAGTTTTCACCCTAGTTTCTATATCTTTTATATACCTTAATTATAACCGTGTGGAAGTCTATTTTCCAGACCTTCCAGAGGATTCAGATTTGCTAATTTTTAGTGGCCATAATCTATGTTTTGGTACAACAAGGTCATGCTGTCCTGATTTTGTTAAATGTGTTTATATGATGTGTTTGCCTCATGCTTTGTCTGTAATGCTTAGAATTAGTCACACATAGTAATGAACAATATTGACACCCTCTTGCATGCTCACATGGGATAAAAATAAATTGATAACAAGCCGGGGTTATATGGGATGACTTGGTAGTGAACAATCAGAGACTGTACTCGGTCAGGCCCTACTGTACTGACCCATACTGTATGGCCATAAAAACTGCCCGATAAACACTGATACTGAACGTTAAACACTGATTACTGGGTCGAGTATGCGAACCGTGAATTCACTATCAGTCTAAAGCGTTCACTGTGTGTTGCACCGAATCTGTGGAATGGGATGCAGTAGTACGTGCATTAGATAGACTAATAAAATACTTAATAAACTACATTTCTTGCTTGATCCGGACATCACTCATTACATGCGTGATTTACTGTAGACCTTTGATAATATTTCCTGCTCTTTGCTTTGTTCTTTGTCTTTGACCATGTTCTTTTTCCTTGATATTCATGCTTTCCTTCATCCTTTGTTTTCTATACTTGCCGCCCACGACTTTCTCTAAGGGCACTCTTTTCTTTCTTTTGTTAGGTCAAGATTTTACAGGTGCTGAAGGTTCTATTCCTGAAGGAATTGGTGAGCAACGTTTCTAAAGTTGGATCCAGTCTCCGCTACTTAGTTTTACTTGTTGCTATTTATTTTCTGAATATTATTAAAACCTGTACTTTGTTTTGGGCTCTGTGACCCATAGTTTGTTTTGATCCCGGATGTTGGATATTTATACTGTTGGATTATTTCATTTATTATTGGAATTTATCTTTGTTTCATGGGGTTATATTTTCCTACGTGGTTGTACTTTGTTGTTCCTATTACTGAATTAGTCTGGTACAGCTTATGGATGGTGTTTACATCATTCGCTGGGCCTACGTTACGTACTCGTGTTCCGTATTTTGGAAAGCGAGGTATGACAGGGTTTTTAGTAGTATCAGAGCCCAAGGTTGAGTAATATATCAATCAAACATGACTATCTTTACGAGGGTTGGCTTTGATTGGTATATTAGTCGAGTTTGGCTCTAGCCGGGATAACTCAGTGATTTGCACACCACGATAATCACATGAATACTTGTATAATAACCAACATATGATCTGGGCATTGACCATCTTTGATCGTGTTTCAGGCTATGGCTCATGGAAATTCTTCTTCTCGCTCGGGGGATCAACAGCCGGACAATGCTGCTATTCTCCAGACGATTCAGCAGATGATGGCTCTTCACCAGGAGCACAATGAGCTGATGAGAGCCACTTTGGTAGCCAATAGGAACGTCACTAGACCTCCACCTAGGCCTCTGCCACCTAGGCCTGGTACGGTAGTGGATTTTATGATGCTGCACCCGGATAAGTTTTCGGGTACTGAGTTGCCATTGGAAGCCAAGCAATGGCTTATCCTGACGGAGCAACTGCTGGTCGCCGCTCGTGTTGCTGAGGCGAATCGTGTGGATGTGGTTTGCATCCAGCTAGTGGATCTCGCTCATATCTGGTGGCGGAATGAATATGAGAGGGGACCCATTGAGTGGGCCACTTTCTCTGAGAGCTTCATGGCAAAGTTCTTTCCCAGTGTCACCAAGGCAGAGATTATGCAAAAATTTGTTTCCCTAACTCAGGTCAGCTAGATAATGTTCTTAAATGTCATTTGTTGTTGCCTACTTCACTTGTGACCGTATTAATTTGAGCATTATCTTAATCAGGAAAACCGTTCCGTGGACGACTATGCTACAGAGTTTACTCGGTTCAGTTGCTTCGCCCCTACCCTCGTTGCCACTGATGAGGCTTGGGCTAGTCGTTTTCAGTCGGGCTTAAGCTTTTCCCTCCAGGACCGTTTGGCTACTCTTTGGCTTCGTGCTTATTTTGATGTTCTGGATGCGGCTCGGATCCAAGAGCAAACCCTTAGCAGATCTAGTGTTCCTCAGAGGACTGTTTCGCACCCTATTGCAGCTCGACCTTTCGGAGGACCTATTCGGAGGCCAGTTCTGCCCCCTCCAACGAGAGCACAACCGTACACACCTGTTGTACCGAGGAATGTTGAGGCTTGTGGCTATTATCATAAGACTGGGCATTCACAGCGAGATTGTAGGATGGCCAACCAGCAGTGTTTAGTGTGTGGGAGCAATGAGCATATGGTTCGTGACTGTCTGAGGAGCAGAGTTTCTGTACCGATTACTGGTGCTGCTCAGCTAGGAGCGCCGATGCGTGGTCAGGGCAGGCCACCTCTTCCACCCCAGAGGCAAGTCTTTGATCAGAGGCGTGTGGCTCCTAGAGGAGGTCAAGTTGGTGGTCGTGGTCAGGCTTATAACCTGACAGCCGAGGAAGCGGAAGTTGCTGTTGGAGTGGTTGCAGGTATATCACAGTAGTTGTACTTTCTTTTCTTTCTTTCAGTTTTCTGTCTGTTATTTTTATTTTTTTCCCCTCCTTTGTACAATTATTCGTGTATATATCCTGCTGGCACCTTATTCTTTGTTTGACCTTCTTCTAGGTGTGATTTTAGTCTTCTCTCTCCCTACTCATGTGTTGTTTGACTTTGGTGCTTCCCACTCTTTCATTTATTCTCGGTTTGTCGATCAGCATGGTTTGGCTTGTGATGCTATGCACGCGGCTTGGGACATCACCACAGGTGGAGGTGTCATTGTCTGTTCTAAGGTTTGCAAGCAGAGTCCGTTGCTGATTGGTGGTGTGGTTTTCTCGGCAGATTTGATTGTGATTCCTAACTCCGGTTTCGATGTCATTTTGGGCATGGACTGGTTGGGTGTTTCCTGTACCGTAATTGATTGCCGGGAGAAGAAGGTGACTTTCAGGCTTTCTGGTCAACCAGAATTTGTTTTCCATGCGAGTGAGACACCGTAAAGGCGTGTCAAGAACTCGATGGATCCCAAGTTTGTTTCTTTTGCGTCGTTGGGTTCTGATATGGTTGTTGAACCCTTAGTTGTGCAGGACTTCCTTGATGTGTTTCCTGAGGAATTGCCCGGTCGGCTGCCAGTCCGAGATGTGGAGTTTAGCATTGATGTTCTGTCTGGTACGTCCCCTGTTTTCAAGAGTCTGTATGGTATGGCATCGGTTGAATTAGCAAAACTGAAGGTGCAAGTTCAAAAGCTGCTTGATAAGGGTTTTGTCAGACCTAGTGTTTCGCCATGGGGAGCCCCAGTTCTGTTTGTCAGCTAGAAGAATGGAAGCCGCAGACTTTGCATTGACTACAGGGAGTTGAACAATGTTACTATCAAGAAACGATATCCATTGCCAAGGATTGACGATTTGTTCGACCAACTGGGAGGTGCTTCGGTGTTCTCGAAGTTGGATCTTCGTTCCGGGTACCATCAAGTCAGGGTGAAGTTAGAATATGTTTCGAAGATGGCTTTCCGAACGAGATATGGGCATTACAAGTTCTTAGTGATGCCTTTCGGAGTGACTAATGCACCGGCTGTGTTCATGAGTCTGATGAATCGTGTGTTTTTTCCGTTCTTGGATTAGTTTGTCATGGTTTTTATCGACGACATATTGGTGTACTCACGGAACAGGGCAGATCATGTCGAGCATTTGAAGGTGGTTCTGTAGACTTTGAGGGAGAACCAGCTGTATAGGAAGCTCGATAAGTGCAAGTTCTGGCTGGATCGTGTTGCTTTTCTTGGCCACATTATCTCTGGTGCTGGTGTTTCTGTGGATCTGTCGAAGATTTCTACGGTCAAGGATTGGCCTATTCCGAAGTCTGTTTCTGAGGTGCAGAGTTTCCTTGGTTTGGCTGGTTACTATCGGAAGTTCGTTCAGGATTTCTCCAAGATCGCTGGACCCTTGACCAGTTTGAACAGGAAGGAGCAAAAGTTCGTCTGGGATGAAGCTTGTGTTGAAGCTTTCGCCGAGTTGAAGCGTCGGTTGACGTCAGTGCCTGTGCTGATTGTACCCGACAGGTTGGGTGGTTTTGTGAACTTTTGTAATGCTTCGGAGAGAGGTCTGGGAGCAGTGCTGATGCAGCGAGGCAGGATTGTCGCTTATGCATCGAGGTAGTTGATACCTCATGAGAAGAACTACTCTACGCATGATCTTGTAGTTGTGATCTTTGCCTTGAAGTTGTGGAGGCACTATTTACTTGGGGATAGAGTTGAGATTTTCACAGATCACAAGAGCTTCAAGTATGTGTTCACGCAGAAGGAGTTGAACATGAGGCAGAGAAGATGGCTGGAATTGATGGCAGACTTTGACATTAATTTGCAGTATCACCCCTGCAGAGTTAATTCGGTGTCGGATGCTTTGAGTCGGAGGCCTGTCGCTATGTTCCTCACCCAGACTAGTGGAGGACATGAGTTGGCTGGAGTTAGATGTGTTGCTTCCCAGATCAGATCGGCAGGTTATGTTGTTGCAGTTGCAGTCGTCCTTGGTAGAGCAGATCAAGGCAGCTCAAGGGAGTGATCAGCAATTGCAGGAGTTTCAAAGTGAGGTTAAAGCTGGTTTGAGATCTGATTTGGTTGTCCATGCTGATGGGTCTCTTCGGTTTGGCTCTAGGTTGTGTGTACCTAGAGGAGAAGTCAGGCAGCAGCTACTCAAGGAAGCTCATCGGTCCCTGTATTCTATTCATCCTGGTGGTACCAAGATGTACAGGGACTTGAAACAACATTTCTGGTGGCATGGTATGAAGTGGGATGTGGCTCGATTCGTCGCCCAGTGCCCAATCTGTCAGCAGGTGAAGGCATAGCATTAGAGGACCGCAGGACTTTTGCACCCCTTACTATCCCTGAATGGAAGTGGGAGAATATCACGATGGACTTTGTGATAGCTTTGCCAAGGAGTCCTAAAGGTCATAATGCTATCTGGGTGATTGTGGATCAGCTGACGAAGTGCGCTCACTTCATTCCTTTCCGTGTGGGTCAGTCCATGGAGAGTTCGGCCCAGCAGTAAGTTCAGGAGGTTGTTCGTCTGCATGGAGTTCCTGTCAGCATCGTATCAGATAGAGATATGAGGTTTAGATCTCAGTTTTGGGAGAGTTTGCAGAGGAGCTTGGGTACTAAGCTGAGCTACAGTACAGCGTTCCATCCTCAGATGGATTGACAGTCAGAAAGGACAATTCAGACCCTAGAAGATATGTTGAGATCCTGCGTTCTTCAGTTTGGAGGTTCGTGGGAGGATCATCTTTACTTGGCCGAGTTCTCTTATAATAATAGTTACCAGGTGAGTCTCAAGGCTGCTCCATTCGAAGTTTTGTATGGGCGCAAGTGTAGATCGCCAGTCTGTTGGGATGATATCGGCGAGAGGAAACTTTTAGTCCCTGAGTTGATCACGAAGAAAGTTGATGTCGTGGCTCAGATCAGCATTTGCAGGCCGCTCAGGATCCGCAAAAGAGGTGGGCTGATTGTCGTCGGAGACCTCTAGAGTTTGAGGAAAATGAGCATGTGTTCCTCAAGGTATCGCCTTGGAAAGGTGTTATCCGTTTCGGCGGTGGAGGCAAGTTGAGTCCTCGATTCATCGGTTCATTCAAAATTGTGGAACGTGTGGGCAAGGTAGCTTACAGGCTCGCGTTACCGCTAGCTTTAGTAAGTGTCCATGATGTATTTCATATTTCTCAACTCAGGAAATACATCAGAGATGACAGTCATGTGGTTGACTACTCATACTCGTCTGTGAGGCCGAAATTGTCCTGTGAAATTCGACCCGTCTCTATCTGAGACCATCAAGAGAAGGTGCTAAAGAATAGAGTCATCAAGTTGGTCCGAGTTTCTTGGGATCCTCGCTCGCCAGGGGAGTCTACTTGGGAGTTAGAGGAAGAGATTCAGGAGAGGTTTCCTCATTTGTTTGAGTAGTGGTTGCTTGTTTTGTTTTGTTTTGCTTAGTTTGTTTCGGGGTTTGCCCCATGCACCTCTTGTATGAATTTCGAGGACGAAATTCTTCTTGTAAGGTGGGTAGGATTTGTAAGCCCTATTTTCAGATTTTATTGTATTTTGTTTTCTTTCGATTATTGTATTTGGATTCATTTGTTATAGTGTATTTTATCTTTTCTTGGGTTCTTTTGTTCCCTCTTGATCGATCTGTATTCTTTTGATTGGATTCTGTTCTCTTTGCAATTTGGGCTCTCTTCTATTTTGAGTTTGATTTGTTCTCCTTTGTGTTCGTCTCGTCTTTTTGCATTCATTTTTCTCTTTTTGGAGCCAAAACCAATACCCAGTACCCACATAATCTCAACCCAAAACCCTAATTTCTTGATCCCTATAAATATCCTATTAATTAACCCTAATAATTTATTCTCTCTCTCTCTCTCTCTGCCGTTTCTCTCTCCCCGCACCCTTCTTTCCCTCTCTCTCTGTTTTCACTAAATCCAAACCCAACCTAAAAACCCCTACCCCTATCGCTACTCCGATTGCCCTTCACCACGGTCACCACCTTCATCATCATCTCCATCCCCTCGTCTCCACAATCTCACCGTCGTTGTCCCCCACCGTCCTCGCCATCCTCGACCGAAGCCCTTCACCGAAGCATTCACCATTGCCGTAACTTCTTCACCATCGCCCTAACCCATCTCCGTGCACCCACATTGCCCTTATCATCCCTCGCCGCTCCATCGGAATCCCCTAGCACCGCCGTTCGAGCCCTGGAGTCACCGTTGTCGATGCCTTCTGTTTCCAACCGAAAATAAGGTTTGCCGTCGTGGAGGTTGCTGTCGCCGCGATCGCTTCCCGACCGTGGTGCCGATGCCACTTCGCCCCCGCCCCATCGCAGTCGCCGTCGAAGATGTCGTCTCTCTCTCTCTCTCCTTGCCGAGGAAGGTGACGACCAACCATTGGTCGAGCACCACTGTTTCGTGTTCGGCCACATCAGATCCCCATCCACTGTCCCCTGTTTGGATCCGATCCAGTGTGAGGAAGAGCTCCTATTGGTCAGATTTGGTGTTCTGTGTTCTGGGCGCATCAGATCCAGTTTTGCCGTTTTGTGTTTTGTCCCGATCCGGTGTGAGATTTTCTCTTGGCTTTTGGCTGTTGCTGTTGGTTCTTCGCACATGTTTTTGGGAGATTTCGCCCGAGATTCTGATCCCGTTATTTCTATTTAATTGTATCTGCAATATAACAGGCAAGTCTCCTCTTGAAATAATTTATTCTTTTGTTCAAGTTTAATTGATCTCCTGCAAGTAGGTCTGTCCATTTTGTTATCAAACTACCTTTGACAATTCCGTTAAGATTATCGAGGGTTTACACGAGCTAACCCGACATACTCTTAACATCGTGCTATCTCTTTGACCTAAAACCTAGTCCCCATTATTTCATGCATATGCACATTTAAATAACTAGATTCATGCATAGAACTACTTGATAAATTGGACATAATAAATTGAATGTACTGGATCGGTTTTAATTGATGAAGTGATACCATGAATTGATAATTGTATCTTAAACCTTAGAAATTGCCTGTTGACACCTAGGATTCACTTGATTATTAATTTGCATGCTATATGTGATCATATGATTCATTTATTTGCCTATACATGTTATGATAATTTCTGGACTGCTGGATGTTTCACTTTGAATCAGATTTTTAGCCATGTTAATGACATAATTTGAAAAACCTTACTAAACATAAAACTTAGCCCTTGATGTCTAGATAATTTTTCCCTGGTCTAGATTTAAATTCCAATTTGTCATCTGTTAGTTATCATCACTTTACTGCAACTGTGTTAGTAATTTCAGACTCATAATTTCATGCGTACCCTGCTGTTCTATATTTTATTTGACCCTGTTAATAGTGCAAAAAAAATCTAAAATAATTTAGGATGGACCTAGACATATATAGGTATCGCCCAAAATTTTTATAGATTTTATTAATGGGTTCTCTAATCTAAAATAAATAGTTGAACACAACCTACTGCATGCTGCCTGAACTTAAAACCTGATTAGAATAGAGTTTTCACCCTAGTTCCTATATCTTTTATATACCTTAATTATACTTGCTGGAACCGTGTGGAAGTCTATTTTCCAGATCTTCTAACGGATTCAGATTTGCTAATTTGTAGTGGCCATAATCCATGTTTTGGTACAGCAAGTCATGATGTCCTGATTTTGTGAAATGTGTTTATATAATGTGTTTGCCTCATGCTTTGTCTGTAATGCTTAAAATTAGTCACACATAGTAATGAACAACATTGAAACCCTCTTGCATGCTCACATATAATGAAAATAAATTGATTACAAGCCAGGGTTATATAGGATGACTTGGTAGTGAACAATCGGAGACTGTACTCGGTCGGGCCCTACTGTACTGACCCGTACTGTATGGCCATAAACACTGCCCGATAAACACTGATATTGAACATTAAACACTGATTACTATGCCGAGTACACGAACCGTGAATTCACCATCAGTCTATAGCGTTCACTGTGTGTTGCGCCGAATCTGTGGAATGGAACGCAGTAGTCAGTGCACTAGATAGACTAATAAAATACTTAATAAACTGCATTTCATGCTTGATCCTTACATCACTCATTACATACGTGATTTACTGTAGACCTTTGATAATATTGCCTGCTCTTTGCTTTGTTCTTTGTCTTTGACCATGTTCTGTTTCCTTGATATTCATGCTTTCCATCATCCTTTGTTTTCTCTACTTGTCGCCCATGACTTGCTCTAAGGACACTCTTTTCTTTTTTTTTTTAGATCACAATTTTACAGGTGCTGAAGGATCTATTCCTGAAGGAATTGGTGAGCAACATTTCTAAAGATGGATCCAGTCTCTGCTGCTTAGTTTTACTTGTTGCTATTTATTTTCTGAATATTATTACAACTTGTACTTTGTTTTGGGCTCTATGACCCGTAGTTTGTTTTGATCTCGAATGTTGGATATTTGTACTATTGGATTATTTCATTTATTATTGGAATTTATCTTTGTTTCAAATGGTTATATTTTCCTGCGTGGTTGTACTTTGTTGTTCTTATTGCTGAGTTAGTCAGGTATAGCTTATGGATGGTATTTACATTATTTGTTGGGCCTACATTACGTACTCGTATTCCGTATTTTGGGAAGCAGGACATGACAGTGACAATCCCCTCAATTTGGACGGGGATGCCGGAGAACCCGTGAAGGGTGTACCCGGCTGGTTTTAACTTCTCGCAAGGGAGATCGAGATTTTCAAATGCTTCCAAGAATAGGATGTTGACCGAGCTTCCGTTGTCTACGAGAATTCTGCGAACTTCGATGTTTGCCATGGCGAGGCTGATGACGAGGTCATCAGTCGGACGCCCTCCAGGTCTTCTCCTGAGAAGGAGACCGCATGCTGCTGAACCCGGGAAGGAGATAGTCGTGGACCAAATTTACTTCCCGCAAGAAGGCCTTACGGGAAGTGTTGGATTCCCCTCCCATGGATCCGCCATGGATGTAGTGTAGGATGGTCGTCTCGCCGGTCTCTTTGGGCTCAGGGCCCTGCTCGGGTTGTCGGTTGACTATTCGAGGAGGAGGCGAAGGCCTCGGATTCCTCGGGTCTTTCCGGTCTCTTGGGTCGGCTCGGGTGAACTCCCTTAGGTACCCTCACTAGATGAGGGCCTCGATCTGGTCTTTAAGGGCATGGTAATTGTCGTCTCGCGCCCATGGTCTCAGTGAAAATGACAGTAGAACCTCTAGTCTTGTTTCTTGTTATTGCTCGGTCGGGGAGGGAGTCGGACGATCCCTTTGTCCTCGATCTCTAAGAGAATGGCTGACACGTTATGGGTCAGTGACGTATATCTTTCAAAAAGGGGGACCGGAGGTGGCCTCTTTTGGCCGGAAGCATCCTTCGGGGTCTTTTTGGCGAGCTCAGAGTCATTTGCTTTTCGCTTTCCCTTGGTAGTGGCTTCTTTAATGCCCTCGGGGTGTAGAGCCTCCCCAGCCCAGATGTACTTCTCGACCATGTTGAGGAGGTCGGGAAAGTCGATGGGCAGTTTCTTGGCTAATGAGACCTTTAGCTGGTCGTGGCAAACATTGTGCCGGAAAGATGCAAAAACAACGCCTGCGTCGAGAGAGGAGATTGCCCTTGCCTCGGTGGTGAGCCTTCGAATGAACTCACGTAGGGGTTCTCCTTCCTTCTGCTTGAGGTTCAGAAGGGACGCACTTGTCTTCTCGACCTTTCGACTGGTTATGAAGTGGGCCAGGAAGTTTGCTTCTAGTTGGTCGAACGAGAAAACCGTGCAGGGGGTGAGCTTTGAGAACCATTCTCGAGCTGGACCACACAGGGTGGCAGGGAAGGCGCAACATAGGAGATGATCCGATGAGCTCTGAATCAACATGAGGGTTTTGAACCCTTCCATGTGATCAGCAGGATCACTTTTGCTGTTGTAGGTCTCTAATTGAGGAGGTCTGAAATTCCTGGAGATCTTGGAATCTAAGATTTGAGAGGAGAACGGAGGTCGGTTCGGTCGGTTCCCTTGCCCATATTGTAGTCCTCCCTTAACGAGATAGGCGAGGCAGTTCTCCATCTCCTAGAGGCGCCGGAAGACAGCATCGTCTCGTTCCTGTGGGCAAGTCGAACAGTGAGATTCGCTACCCTGGGCTTCTGGCCGAGGATCGGTGTTATTGCGGGCCTCGATCCTAGTACCACCCCGGATAGCCTGGAGGACCTTGTTTCTAAAGTTTTGGAAATCAGCTGCTGTGGCTGGGGTCTGCACTACTTGGTTGTGCGAAGGCAGAGGCCGCCGGGGTGAGTGGCTCTGTGCTGGTTACCGTACGTGGGTTGGCTGTCTGCCATGATTCGGGGCCGAGTTCGAAGCGGCCCCTCCCCTCGACTGACAGATCAGCCGGTTTGGGATTACACGCCGTAAGTCGGGAGCAGCGATCGAGCATGAGGAGCTTGGTTCTAGTCCTTTCGCACCACTGGCTTGAGGTTGACTGGGGCCATAGGTGTGCCCATGGCTACAAGAGGGAGGAGGGTCTGGACGACGTCCAGTGATGAAGGCTTTTCTAGCTTTGGGAGCCATGGGAAAGGCCAGCTTTGAAGTGACGTCCTAGGCCGGGATCGGACCGGTGTCAGTGACGTGAGTTTCCTACAGACGGCGCGAACCTGATGCTGCTTGTTTTTGGGTGTGGGGGCAACAGGTGTGAGTTCTTGTAATTTGTGAAATGAAAAGGACGACATTGGCGTTGATATGATTCTTGGGCTGTACGTTCGGCTCGGGGGTAGAAGGCGAGAGGTTGATGCTGAGTGCTCGACTCGAATCTTTGTAGCTCGGCTCGGGTCAGATCTTGATACCTGCACAATGCCTAGAAATACCGGGAGAGTTCCCTGAGACATGCCTTCTGACGATCTAGTCAGTCACTGAGAAAGCAACAATAGCTAGGGTTCAGGGGAAAAAATATATTACCTTTAGAAGGAAGGAGGGGGTCTGGTATTTATAGGCAGGGGCTAACAGGTCTCTGCCCTTGATAGGCCGGGTCGGACCCGTTAGTCAGTAGGCATGAACTGGCTGAAGCCCGTTGAACCTATTTTGACTTGATCATGGAGGAGCGAAATCTGAGGGGATCTGACAGCCCTGAAGGGGCCACATCATTTATACCATATCAGTTAATAAGATTGGCCTTTTCATTCTGTCCAAATTTTTTTTTGGTTAGCTTTCTTTCTCCACATATTTCTTATCTTCTTTATTTCTGTTGCCGCTGAATCTGGTGTGGGGGCAATAGATAGAATTTGTGGATTCTTGAGAAAACGAACCAAGGCAAACCTGTTGACCTGTTGACCTTTACCAACTTGTTGACTTGGTCTCTTGCAGCTGCTGGGAACCTGCAAAAGTGCGAAACACCAGGATGGATCCTAGCGACGCACCCTCCGACGCTCTTGTCAGTAATCAGAAAGATTATGAAAGAGCTTTTACTGGAAAAAGATTGATTACCTCCTTATGGTGGGGGGGAGAGGGGTTTTTATAGTCGCCTTAGGGATCCGTTTCGAGATAAGAACAAATCTCTACTTTCCGATGTGGATGGATAGAAGTGGTTAAAACCTCCTCTTAGGGATAATTATGAATTTGAATTCTTCTTCATCCTTCTGGACTGGTTTGTAATGGGTTGGAACTCGTACCCAGTAAGACAGATCTGTTTATGGGTTGTTGGGCTTTGAAGTAAGACCCAGTCTCCATTTCAGATCCGTTTGTAGGTGAAATTACCATTTTACCCCTGAGCTTTAAGATTCGTGTGTGATTTGAATGGTCCCGATTTAATCCTATTTTTAGCCATATCACGAGCCCCCCACTCCGGGAGACTGAGTTCTACAGTCTTTAAGGAGTAGTTTTGTTGTTCTAATGGCGTACGGGATTTTATAGGTGTTCTTAAGGGAGTTCGGATCTTGCTCGAGGTGTAACGGTGTTATTCTGGGCTTGTAAAATGCCCAAAAATATCCTCAGATTTTTTTTGATTTTTTGTGATTTTTCCAAAATTTTCTGAATTTTTTTGAATTTCTTATTCATTTTCCTAATTAAATAATTAATTATCGAAATTTTTAATTAATTATTCTAATTTAATAATTATTATTTTCAGAATTTTAAAATAATTTTCCGAATTAATAATTATTTATAGATTTTTAAAATTAATTTTTTCGATTTTTAATTAATTTTTTGGATTTTTTAAATAATTAATTCAAATAAATGAATAAATAAATTAATACCTGGACACGTGGTGCAATCCTGCGCGTTGATCATGATCAGAGCACGCGCATCTCAAAGCAGGGCGTTTTCTCCAATTTGCAGCTCGGAACCCCTTTTGCTCGGCACACGTTGCCGACCCACCAGGTGACGCCACGTGGCGCGGTCAACGCTGCATTGACCACCACGTGGCATTTCCTTTTTTTTTTTTCTCTTATTTTCTGCTCTGTTCTCTTCTTCCTTTCTTGTCCCGCTCTGTTTACTTCTTCTCCCGCTCTGTTTATTCGAGCGTTTCTGGTGCTCGTCGAAGGCGTGGCTCGGCGAGGAATGGAGGAGTAGAGGAGAGGAGCTCGACAGTGGAGCTTGGCAACGTGGGGACGAGCTCAGCAGCGATGGGTTCGTCGAGGAAGGAGCTCGACGAGGAGGGTGTGCATAGAGGAGGTAGGAGACAGTGGGATCAGCATGGGGCGAGCTTCGATGAGGCATCGAGCTTGGAGACAGTGGGCTCAGCATGGGGAGAGGTTCGACGAGGCGTCGAGCTCGGAGAGAGAGGGCCGAAGACTCGACAGTGGAGCTCCAAGCTCGGGTTCGGAGCTCAGTTTCAGGGATGATGGTGAGGAGCGAGCTCGAGCTCGGCGTCAACGAGGAGGTTGGCAGAGGAGCTCGAAGCTCAGTCGAAGAGCACGGTGATGGCGAAACGGTGGCTCGTCGAGGAGCTCGGCAGCGGAGTTCGACGAAGTGGTGGGAGTACGGAGCTTTGTGGCGGAGCTCAGAGAGAGATAGAGCTCGACATGGGTTCGACGAGGCGTTGGGTTCGGAGCTTAGTTGCGAAGGAACTTGGCGATGGTAAGCTCGGCATGGTGTTGGTGCTTGTGAAGCTCGAGCTCGGTGATGGGTTCGACGAGACCATGGTGTAGTTCGTCGGACATAGAGCTCGAGGGGAACTCGATGAAGTAGGTCGGCATAGGAGAGGAGATTGTCGGAGCTTGCCGACAGCGGCATGTAGCTCAGCGAGGAGCTTCGGTGGTTGAAGAAGTAACCAAAGGAAGTAGGGGAGTTGGGTTCTTATTTGCTCTGTTTTTAGTTTTTGGTGGGAACTGAAAGTAGGAGGAGGGGACAGCTTTGGTTCGGGTTTGGGTCCGAATGGGTTCCGACCTGACCCGTCAACCCCTAACTCTCCTCTTCTTGTTTTTTGGTGGTTGTTTGTTCAGCAAATCTGAGCACAAATTTTGAGGTAAATTTTTTTGCCATTTTGCAGCTCGGTAGCTCAGATTGTAGATCCGAGCTACCTGGCTCAATCTGGATGGTTGATCAAGATCATGGCGCGAATTACGAGGCACGAAGCGGTGGATCATGAGAAAACATGATTTGGTCGACGCGGCGAGATCTGAGCCATCTGATCAAGATCATGGCGCGAATTACGAGGAGAAAGACGTTTTTCTCCAATACGCAGCTCGGAATGCAAGTTGCTAGGATTGTAGATCCGAAGTACGTGGCGAGATCTGGACGGTTGATCACGATCATGGCGCAAATCACGAGGCGATAGTCTTTGCCATTTTCTCGCTCGGCGCAACTGTGTTGCGATCCACTTTCCCGGTGCTACAGAGGTCCGATCAAGGCTTGTGACCCCTCGTTTCGAAGCTAACTCGAAGACCTACAACTTCTCTTTAGGAGTGAGTTGAAGAATCACCCGTATTAAGGGTCAGAATAGGCCCGCATTATCTTTGCTTCTGTCGGTAGCTCGGATTGGGATTCCGAGCGACGTGGCGCAATCTGGACCGTCCGATTGAAGATCTGTCAAGTTGAGAAGAGCTTCGGTCTCCGGAGTCTTCGAAAAGGAGCTCCACTCCTATGCTCTAAGGAGATGAGCTAGGAGGATCCTCGCAAGGCCCATTCGTGTAGAACCCCGTATTTT
This sequence comes from Hemerocallis citrina, assembly GCA_017893485.1. Classification (NCBI taxonomy): domain Eukaryota; kingdom Viridiplantae; phylum Streptophyta; class Magnoliopsida; order Asparagales; family Asphodelaceae; genus Hemerocallis; species Hemerocallis citrina. Next base: position 233,336,881 of record CM030359.1, on the reverse strand, counting down.
CAAATATTAATTTTTATATTTGAAAATAAATTTAAATTAATTTTTGGAGATTTAATTAATATTTTCTAAAAGATTTATCTTCATACACGTGCAAACCACGTGCAAATATTTTTATGAGAAGTTTGAAAATTTAGTTTTCTTTATGAAAAATCATTAAATATTTATTATTTTTCCAGATTTTTCTGAAATTAATTGGGCCTATTTGCAATTTTTGAGAAAAGAATGACCTTTTTGCAAATTTGACATTTTAAGGGTTACAATGTAAAATCTATTTTCTGGACGTTTTGAACAGTACCGGTTGATATTAATGAGTGTATTTTACTTTTAAATCCTAATTTAAATGGTTTTTATTGGGTTTCCAAGAATAGAACTATATAGGTAAAGTTATGTTTTGGAAGGACTATTTTGCAAATGCATTTCTAAACCCTAAAAACAGTATTTCCGCCCTATAAAAGAGAGTGTGCAGCCGTCTTTCGCTGCACAACTCAGGTTTCATTATATTGTTATTTATTGGTGATTAAAGAGGGAGATTTGGATCTCACAAAAGGAAGACTTGTTCGTTGGATCTTCAATTCAAAAGTGAGTGATATGAACTTTGTTTTTGTGATTTGGTTTATGTGAATGATTGTTTGTTGCTTGTTTGACATGCTTGTTTATTTAGTGTATTTTGTATGAGAACGATACAATGGTTAATGTTGTATTAGGTATATGAAATCTATGAACGTTTAGTAGATCTTGATTAATGAATTCTTTATTGCTTGAAAGCATGTTAAGATTTGAGTATGATTATGACAATAAGGGATAGGATGGATGAACATCTGGATCTCGCGATTACAAATCAGATTTTGGTTTTGAGTTGTAAAGAAATTCAGTATCGAGAAACCCTAATGATAGAATTAGGAATTTAAAACATGAGAATTGAGTTTTGAAATATTGTATGATTGAGTAATGTGTCCATAATGAAGAATATTTGAGAATTGTCATTTTGCCTGAATACGAACTATTTTCATAAACAAGGAATCTTTAGAAAAACGTCAGTTTTGATTATTGTATTCAAATCTAAATTATGAAAACTGTAGGCCGACAGTCGACTGGTACGACCCTACTGGTGTGTCTTTAAATTCTTAAAAATACGATCTGGACAGTCGACTGAATCCCTCTTACAGTCGACTGGTATGCTCAAGATTTATTCTGCAAGTTTAGTTGCTTTCCTGGACGGTCGACCTATGACTCCTTAAGTCGACTGTTAGTGCTTAGAATATTTTCGTGAGAATTATTGGAAATTGTCTCGGGTAAGTCGACTGATGGTTCCTTAAGTCGACTTATAGTACTTGTTATAATCTTGGATATTGGTTCTCGGGGCAGTCGACTTACTACAGTATAAGTCGACCGGTGCTAATGAGTTTTCCACATGAATGTCCTTTCAAGTTTGTTAGTGTTTGTAGATGGATATATTCTGCGGTATTGGGAGTCATTGAGCTTTGGGGTTGGGAATACTCTGCGGTGTTGGGAATCACTGTTAGTGGTTGATAACCGGGTATCCAATCTGCAGTGTTGTGAGTGACTGATAACCGGGTATCCGATCTATGGTATTGTTAGTGTTTGTAGATGGATATATTCTGCGGTATTGGGAGTCATTGAGCTCTGGGGTTGGGTATACTCTGCGGTGTTGGGAATCACTGTTAGTGGTTGATAACCGGGTATCCAATCTGCAGTGTTGTGAGTGACTGATAACCGGGTATCCGATCTATGGTATGGTTAGTGTTTGTAGATGGATATACTCTGCGGTATTGGGAGTCATTGAGCTTTGGGGTTGGGTATACTCTGCGGTGTTGGGAATCACTGTTAGTGGTTGATAACCGGGTATCCAATCTGCAGTGTTGTGAGTGACTGATAACCGGGTATCCGATCTGTGGCATTGAGAATGACCGATAACCAAATATTGGCAGCGAACAGTCGACTGGTCCATTAAGCAGTCGACTGTACTGCACAGTTGAGCTGTAATTGTTTGAGAAGGATTCTTCCGACACTTAGTTAAGCTATACCTGATGTTTTCATGTTTTCCTGTCTTTCCTTACTTCACAATACATGTTTAGCATATGTTTCCCTCGTTCAGTGCTTATTGTTTAAGAAACCATGTTTATTGTTTAATTATGTTGTTTGTTTGTTTATATTCCCAACCCCTTTAGTTGGGGGTTAGGGTCCAACTCTAGCCTCATGTGTTGCAGGTTGTTGCTTAGAGTTTGGGGATTTGCACGCTTGAGTTAGCTTTGGAGATTATAAGTAATGTAATAGAGCCTTGTGTAATTTTGTAAAGAGAAGTGTTGTAAACAGAATGTTTTTAATTCAAGGTATTTGTATTTCCGCTGCATTTGAAAAAGAATGTTGTAATAAAAGAAAATTATTCGTATTTTGAGCTATGTGTACTATTACATTGAAGTTGATGCTGGGATTGTGCCACGTATTTTCTAAGATATCTTATTAGAAATTCGGGGCGCTACAATTCGGGAGACGAGTTTGAGGAGCAACTCTAAGGGAGAGTTTTGAGCTCTAAACTCGCTTAGAAGATGACCACTCGGGAGGCGAGTAGGACGGAGAATCACCTCCAGGCTCTAGGAGAAAGTCGTTCGGGAGACAAGTTTGAGGAGCGACTCTAGGGGAGAGTGTTAGCTCTGAACTCGCTTAGAAGAGGACCACTCGGGAGGCGAGTAGGACGAAGAATCACCTCCAGGCTCTAGGAGAGAGCCGTTTGGGAGATAAGTTTGAGGAGCAACTCTAAGGGAGAGTTTTGAGCTCCAAGCTCGCTTAGAAGAGGACCACTTGGGAGGCGAGTAGGACGAAGAATCACCTCCAGGATCTAGGAGAGAGCCATTTGGGAGACAAGTTTGAGGAGCAACTCTAAGGGAGAGTTTTGAGCTCCGAACTCGCTTAGAAGAGGACCACTCGGGAGGCGAGTAGAACGAAGTATCACCTCCAGGCTCTAAGAAAGAGCCGCTCGGGAGACAAGTTTGAGGAGCAACACTAAGGGAGAGTCTTGCTTTGAACTCGTTGTGAAGATGTCCATTCTGGGAGCGAGCGGAGCGAAGAGCTTGGCTCTAGGAGAGAGCCGTTGGGGAGCCAAGTTTGAGGAGCAACTCTGAGGAAGATTTTTAGCTCCAAACTCGTTGTGAAGAGGTCCGCTTTGGAGGTGAGCAGAGCGAAGAGCTTGGCTCTAGGAGAGAGCTGTTGGGGAGACAAGTTTGAGGAGCAACTCTAAGGGAGAGTTTTAGCTCCGAACTCGTTGATAAGAGGTTCAACAGTTGTGGGAGCAATTCTGAATGGTGAGCTGCCCCATACTTGCTTGTTTACAAGGGGCTAAGGCAACGTCGAACCAAGTGTTGGACTCTGAACTTGTTGTTAAGAGGGTTGACGAGTTGTAGGAGCAATTCCGAATGGTGAGCTGCCCCGCACTTGCTTGTTTACAAGCGGCTAAGGCAACGTCGAACCAAGTATTGGACTCCGAACTTGTTGTTAAGAGGGTTGACGAGTTGTAGGAGCAATTCTGAATGGTGAGCTGCCCCGCACTTGCTTGTTTACAAGCGGCTAAGGCAACATCGAACCAAGTGTTGGACTCCGAACTCGTCTTTTTGAGCTTAGTAAGTTGTGGGAGCAGTCCTGTAGGACAGGCTAGACTTTGAACTTACCATTTAGCAAGTCGTAGAAGTGACTCGGAGGAGTCGAAATGAAGCAAGTGCAATAATAGACAAAAGTTTAAGTTTTATTGAAATAAACTAAATTGCCGTTTCGATGGGGCGAACCATTATTACATGTTGTTGGCCGGGTTACAAGCATCGGCCTTATTGAAAACCGAGATCCTGCTTCTACGATAGGGTTAAGGCCTCTTGGGAGGAGTTGGGTTCTCCCCCCATTGGACCTCCTTGGATGAGGTGGAAGACGGCCCCAGGTTCTGAATCTTGGAACTCGGCGGACCTCTTTCTTTGCTTGTAGGCTCCTCGGGGTGGAAGGTCGACTCCGTATCTTCGGATGAACTTTTCCAGGTGTTCCCGCTGTATGAGCTCTTTGATCTCCTCTTTGAGAGCCCGACAATCATCTGTGTCGTGGCCATGGTCCATATGAAAGTGGCACCACTTATCCCTGTTTCTTTTCTTGTCGGGGGTATTCATTCTAGGGGGAGTGCGGAGTATCCCTTCTTTGTCCACCTCCATAAGAATTGCTGATATACTAGCATTGAGGGAGGTGAACTTCTCAAAACGAGGAGCTAGGCGGCGTTGGCCGTTGTCATCCCTCTGGAGTTTCTTGGATCCTTCTTCGCTCGTATTCTTTTGTTTGTTCTCGGAAGATGATTCCTCGAGAGGGGGGGGGGTTGAGAGCCTCTTCCACTCGAATGTACTTCTCACTCCTAAGCAGGAGTTCTGAGAAGTTTTGAGGAGGCTTCTTGGCAAGGGACGCCTTGAGGTCGGTGTTAGTGACGTTGCGCTCGAATGCCACAGAGGCTACTGATTGGTTGAGGGAGGCTATAGACCGGGCTTCAGCGGTGAAGCGCCGAACGTAATCTCTTAGGCGTTCACCCTTTCTTTGGTTGAGGGTCACCAAAGATACATTTGTTTTCTCGGCCCGGCGGCTGCTCACGAATGAGTAAGGAAGAGTCCTTCGAACTGATCGAATGAGAAGATGGAGCCCGGGGCGAGTCAAGAGTACCATTCTCTCGCAGGCCTCTTCAGCGTGGCAGGGAAGGTCTTACAAAGGAGCACATCCGAAGCCTGGTGGATCATCATGAGAGTTTTAAAACTCTCGATGTGGTCGATGGGGTCCGACTCCCCATTGTATGACTCAAAGTTAGGGGACTTAAAGTTTTGCGGGACCGGAGCTTCCATGATGGCTTGGGAGAACGGGGGCCTGCTCAGGCGGAAATTCCTCGCCCGTTGTTCCTCTTCTCTGTCAAGTCGTCCAAGGCGTCTCTCCATCTCGTGGAGACGGCGGTAGACTGAGTCTTCCCTTCGGTCATATCCTGCCGATCTCCTAAACTCTTTCCCATGCGAGAGGGGACTAGGAGTGCGGTGGTGACGGCTTGGGGCAGGTTCAGGACTAGGTGCCCATTGCTCGTGGTTGGGAGCGGCATTGAGGGCCCGCAGAACGGCCTCTTGAAAATCTTGGAGCTCTGCCCTCGTGACTGGTGCCTTTCCAGCTTGGCGGTCCCTATATGTGGCTCGGCTTACTGGAGAATGACTTCTCCACCGATGACGTTGAGGGGACTCTCTTCGCCTCCTCGAAGGAGGGGATCTTCTGGTCCTCGGTCTGCGGGGGGTTCGGACACTTGAGACCCCTGGGTGCTCAAGTTGATGGACTCCACCAAAGGCTCGCCATCTATTCAGGTGAGTTCGGAGGTCAACCCCCTTTTAGCGGTTGGCAATCACTTGACGGAGATCTCGCTCGGGAGGGCTTTGAGAAGCCATAGAGTCAACTGGAGGATTGTGGACTGCGACATGGTCCTGAAGAGGAGGTTGCTTTGGACGACTCCTACGAGAGCCCCCCTGGATAGCCCCCCGAGATCCTGGAGGGGCCTGTTGAGGAGCACCTTGAGCTGGAGGAAGGGGAGGAGGAAGAGAAGTGGTTCTTCGGCTGGAGACTGTTGTCTTCCTCTTCTCTTCTGGATGCATGGCTTGAAACTAATCTCGCTGATGAAATAGGTTGGGTTGCTTTTTCGTTTTCCACAGACGGCGCCAATCTGTTGCCGCTGAATCTGGTGTGGGGGCAATAGATAGAATTTGTGGATTCTTGAGAAAATGAACAAGGCAAACCTGTTGACCTGTTGACCTTCACCAACTTGTTGACTTGGTCTCTTGCAGCTGCTGCAAACCTGCAAAAAGTGCAAAACACCGGGATGGATCCCAGCAACGCATCCTCCGACGCTCTTGTCAGCAATCAGAAAGATTATGAAAGAGCTTTTAATGGAAAAAGATTGATTACCTCCTTATGGTGGGGGGGAGAGGGGTTTTTATAGTCGCCTTAGGGATCCGTTTCGAGATAAGAACAAATCTCTACTTCCCGATGTGGATGGATAGAAGTGGTTAAAACCTCCTTTTAGGGATAATTATGAATCTGAATTCTTCTTTATCCTTCTGGACTGGTTTGTAACGGGTTGGGACCTGTACCCAGTAAGACAGATCCGTTTACGGGTTGTTAGGCTTTGAAGTAAGACCCAGTCCCCATTTCAAACCCATTTGTAGGTGAAATTATTGTTTTACCCCTAAGCTTTAAGATTCGTGTTTGATTTGAACGGTCCCGATTTAATCCCATTTTTAGCCATATCAATTTCTAAGGGTGGGATTTAGGGAGATTGTTTGTGAAGGTTCTATAGATCCACAAAGGAGGCTCCTACAACTTTTTTATTCTCTCCTTCTATTAATATTAATTTAATATTTATTTGTTTGTTTATTTTCATTTTTCAAGCAAAGTTGGTATCTTTTCCATAAAAGATCCATCGTCTTTTCATTATTACGCCCAATTTGGTATTACTTTGGGAGAGTGATTTTAGGTCTGAAAACTCTTTTAGTCTCAAAATAGGTGTTTGAAAATTTTAATTAAAAGTGTCTTTAATCAAAACTAGTTTTTCTAAAAGTAGTATTTTTAACAATCAAGCAATGTGTTGAATGGTACGAGAGTGCAGTACAAAGTTGTGGCTAGTTTGAGAACTCAGATTCGAATAAAGACATCTGCAAAACTCCAAAAAAAGTGCTGTTTTTAGGATTTTTTTTTCAAAGCACCTAATGTGGTGTGTTAAGATTTTCAAAAAGTGTTTTTACTTACTAGAAAAATTTGAAGTTAAACATAATTCTTCTAACAATACTTTTGGTACCAACATTTTTTAACAAAAAAACTTTTCGTTCTTAGTAATACCATATAGAGCCTTAATTTAATTCATTAAATTAAAGCTAGCCGCAAGGCTGAGAAAACAAGTGCTCCACTATTAAAATTGAAACAAAAGGATGTAGAATTGCTGAAAGACTTGTCAAGCACTTCACAACCGAAGCATGGTCTATCTCTTCCCTAGACTCATCAGTGGCAGCTGTCACCTTCCGCCACAACGTCACACAAAGAATTGAATGCCTCCCTCGCTAAGAAGCCTCCTAAAGATTTCATTGAGGTCCTGGAAAGGAGTGATAAGTACATCAGGGTCGAGGAAGCGCTCTATCCTCAAGATAAGAAAGAGTCATCTTCCGAGAACAAATGGAAGAATACAAGCGAGGAAGGAGCTAAGAAGTTTCAGAAAGACGACGCAGGCCAACACCGTCCTTCTCCAACACCATGACAAATTCACTCTCATGAATGCAAGTGTGTCTGCTAATAAGCGTCAAGAGAAACCATCGAATCGCCAAACTCAGAATACATGGTCATCCTTCACACCATTCACGGAGGCACGATGAGGGGAGACTCTAACTCCTCCCGCAAAGCCTTCATGAGGGAAGTCAACGTGGTACACAACATCCCGCCCGCAAAGAGCTTGGACATCTCAGTGTCATTCTCTGATAAAGATCTAGAGGGCATCAAAATGTCTCATTGCGATGCATTGGTTATAACCCTGTTCATGGCTAACCATGAGGAACGACACATTCTTGTAGATAACGACAGCTCGGTCAATATCCTCTTCATGGCTACATTCAATTCTCTCAAGCTCTCTCCGGACAAGCTCAAGCCATCTTGCTATACACTCCATGGCTTCTCAGGTGCAGCCGTTCTAGTTGAAGGAATCGTCACACTCAATGTGACAGTAGGAAAAGCTACCGCTATTCGAACGGAAGCACTGGACTTTATGGTAGTAGACGTCAAAGCCACATACAATGCAATATTTAGCCGTCCAGGCCTGGCGGCCTTACATGCAGTTGCTTTCACCTACCACATAAAAATGAAGTTCCCAACAACAATAGGCGTATGCCAAGTTGTAGGAAACCAACATGCAACACTAGTATGCTAGATCGCCACAATGGGGGACTCGGTTCTCCCCCTTGCCGCCATAGGATTGCCACCAGAAAGCAGTCACAACAACTCCAAGTCCGTAGACGAGCTTGTAGCTACTGCCCTAGACAATCATGTCAAAAACTTCCAAAACTGCCAAGTCGTCTCCTGCCAGGTCTAAATTTGTTCTCATCAAAACATAGTAACAGACATGAATCCCTCGCCCGAGGCCACTCCGCACATTCAAAGGAAAAAAAAGTCATGCCCAAATGCATTGGAGTACTTGAAGATCTCCCATTCTCTCTGCAAAACAAGCAGATGCTCACTCCAAAATAGGAAAGTTCAGGCAAAGTCTACCAACTTGTTCGCCGAACGGCTCATCAACTTGATGACCTTAGGGGCAAGGAGATATAGCAGGGACTTGGAAAGTAACATGTCACGAACTTTAACAAGGGCGCTTAACGCCCGCCTCCTCTTTATATTTTAAATATTTTCTAATAAAGGCCAACCACTAAGGCAGTTATTTAGTTTTATTTTTCAATAAAGACCATTTTCTCTATCTGTCTCTACATATAATAAAGACCAACCACTAGAGCAGCTGCTTAGTTTTATTTTCCAATAAAATTAAGTATTAATTTTTGCAGAATTATTTGTACAATCCTCCAGATGCATATAATGAGTTAAATGCCAAGATACTCCTAAAAACGACACCAAAAATTCATTAGAAGCTCCTTATAAAACAAGTTTGGAGTCTGTACCCATGGCTCGGAGTTACTATAGCAATTTGCAATGAAGCTAGTTCAAAGCTCAACTCGCCATTCGACTTGCTCCTGCAACTCGTTAAACCTTCAAGGACAAGTTCGAAGTCCATACCCATGGGTCATAGTTGCTCTAGAAACCTGCAATCAAGCACGTTCATAGCTCAACTAGCTATCCGACTTGCTCCTGGAACCTGTTAAACTACTAAATAACAAGTACAGAATCCATACCCATGGCTCGGAGTTACTTTAGCAACCAGCACGTTCAAGGCTCAACTAGCCATTTGACATGTTCCTGAAACTTGTTAAATTTTCTTAAAGACAGATTAAAGGTCCATAATTATGGATTGCAGTTACTCAAGCAAATCTGCAAAAAAGTAAGTTTTGAAGTTTAACTCGTCACTCAAAGTGATTCTCACAATTTGTTGGAGGACCCGTACAGCAAGTTCAGAGTCCAACTCCCTCCTAGAGTTGCTCCTACAACTAGCTAAGTACAAAACGGCAAGTCTGAAGCCCAACTCTCCCTAAGAGCTGCTCCTACGACTAGCTGATCCTCAAGATGACAAATCACAGGACAAGGCACATGCATGTAAAAGATTTCTTATTCCATAAACTACAAGTCTCGTTACAACTGCAGAATCACAAGGAGTCTGCATCTCATGCCTATGAATAACTACAAAAGTCTTGCAAACAATATACAACAAGTTGTTCTACAAGTCGTCATCCCAGATACACGATAGAGGGATGTTCTACCTAAGAGATACAAACCAATTCATCAGCCTCCTGCTAGTAAACAGATCCCCAGAGCCAGCTAAACTCTTGACGTTAAAATTCAAGAGCAGCCTTCCCTAGACAGGTAAGCTCCAAGTTCCAAATTCATCTCGTTACAACCACCTTCACCTAAGAAAGCTCCAACTTCATCTTGCGAGATAGTCCCAACTCCATCAAATGCATCATATTACGAAGGAAAGCAAGCTCGATGTCCCGAAGACCTCATTTAGTGTACACGACCACTTGCCAGTAAAGAGAAGAACGGAATTACTCAACGCTGAATAAACACAAGGGACATTACTTCAATATCAGGAAGACTCAGAACAAGTTCCTCCAACAACTCGTTAACTCCATACAATGAGTTCCACGCCCTCATCTTTGCTCGAGCTCCATCAACAACTCGTGAAATTCATACAATGAGTTCATTGTCTACCTCTCTGCCGGTGCTCTGTCGACAACTTGTTAACTCTAGACAACGAGTTCAATGCCTTACACATCACACGAGCTCTGTCAACAGCTCGTTAACTCTAAATAATGAGTTTGATGCCCTCCACTGCTCGAGCTCCATCAGCAACTTGTTGACTCCAAACAATGAGTTCGACACCTTGATCACCGCTTGAGCTCCATCAGTAACCTGTTGACTCCAAACAACGATTTTGACATCTTGTTCACCACTCTAGCTCCATCAGCAACCTGTTGACTTCAAACAGCGAGTTCGACGCCTTACTCACCTCTCGAGCTCCAACAGCAACTCGTTGACTCCAAACAACAAGTTCGAAGCTTTGCTCACCGCTGAGCTCCATCAGCAACTTGTTGTCTCCAACAACGAGTTCGAAGCCTTGCTCACCGTTCGAGCTCCATCAGTACCCCGTTGACTCCAAACAACGAATTCGACGCCTTGCTCACAGCTCGAGCTCCATCAGCAACTCGTTGACTCCAAACAACGAGTTCGATGCCTTACTTACTGCTCGAGCTTCATCAACAACTCGTTGACTCAAAACAATGAGTTCAATGCCTTGCTCACCGCTCGAGCTCCATCGACAACTGGTTGACTCCAAATAACGAGTTCGACATCGTGCTCACCGCTCAAGCTCTAACAACAACTCGTTGACATCAAACAACGTGTTCAAAGCCTTGCTCACCGCTCGAGCTCCATCAGCAACCAGTTGATTCCAAACAACGAGTTCGATGCCTTGCTTACCGCTCGAGCTCCATCAGTAACCTGTTGACTCCAAATAATGAGTTCGACACCTTGCTCACCGCTCGAGCTCCATCAGCAACCCTTTGACTCCAAACAACGTGTTCGACTCCTTGCTCACTGCTCAAACTACATTAACAACCCATTGACTCCAAACAACGAGTTCAACGCCTTGCTCACCGCTCGGGCTCCATCAACAACTCGTTAACTCTAAACAATAAGTTTGATGCCTTGCTCACCGCTCAAGCTCCATCAGCAATTTGTTGACCCCAAACAACAAACTTGATGCCTTGCTCACTACTTGAGTTCCATTAGCAACTAGTTAACTCCAAACGACAAGTTCGACTCCTTGCTTATTGCTCGAGCTCCGTCAAAAACTCGTTAACTCTAAACAACGAGTCAATGCCTTGCTCATCGCTCGAGCTCTATCAGCAACTCATTGACTCCAAACAACAAGTTTGATTCCTTGCTCATCACTTGAATTCCATCAGCAACCTATTGACTCCAAACAACGAGTTCGATGCCTTGCTTACCGCTCGAGTTCCATGAGCAACTCGTTTACTCCAAACAATGAGTTTGACACCCTGCTCTCCGCTTGACTCCACCAACAGCTCGTTAACTCCCAACAACGAGTTCAACGCATTGCTCTCTGCTCGAGCTCCGTCAATAACTCATTCACTCCATACGAGTTCAATGCCTTGCCTACCGTTCGAGCTCAACCAACAACTCGTTGACCCAAACAACGATTTCAACGCTCTGCTCTTTGCTGAAGCTCCATCACCAACTCGTTATCTCCATACAACGAGTTCAAACACCTTGCTCTTCATACGAGCTCCATCAACAACTCGTTGAATCGATGCATGAGTTCGGTTCCCCGCCTTTTGTTCGAGCTCCATCGAAAACTCGTTAACTCCAGATAATGAATTCACTATATTGCTCTTCACACGAGCTCCATCAACAGCTAGTTAACTACGTACAACAGTTTAAGGCGTTGCTCTTCGCTCATGCTCCATCAACAACTCGTTAGCTCCAAACAACAAGTTCGACACCTTACTCTTTGCTCAAGTTCTGTCAACAGCTCCTTAACTCCATACAACAAGTTTAGTACCCCGCTCATCGCTCGAGTCCTTCCAACAACCCTTATCTTCTTTCAATATGTTTTTCGTGTAACGTCGGCATAGAGCTGCCTCCACAAATTTGCTGGGCGCAAACAACAAGTTCAAACACTCAGCTCTGCCCAAGAGTTATCTCTACAGGTTTGTTGTGCACTAATAGCAAATTCAAACATTCAACTCCGTCTCAGAGTTGCCCCTCCAAACTTGCTGAGATTAAATAACAAGCTCTTTGTTCAATTTTTTCTCAAAGTTTTCTCTCCAAACTTGCCCGGATCACGGATCAAACATCAAGCTCTACGTCCAACTCTAGAGTTGTCTCTCCAAACTTGTCAGGATCAAACGACAAGCTCTATGTTCAACACTGTCTAGAGTTGTCTCTCCAAACTTGTTAGGCACAAACAAAAAGTTCTACGTTCAACACTGTCACAGTGTTGTTTCTCCAAACTTGCTGGATCAAACATCAAGCTCTATGTTTAACTCCGTCTCAGAGTTGTCTCTCCAAACTTGCCAGGATCAAACAACAAGCTTTACATCCAACTCCGTCTCAGAGTTGTCTATCCAAAATTGTCGGGATCAAACGACAATCTCTAAGTTCATCTTTGTCTAGAGTTGTCTCTCCAAACTTGCTGCGCTCAAACAGCAAGTTCTACATTCAACTCTGTATCAAGTTGTTTCTCCAAACTTGTCGGGATCAAATGGCAAGGTCCACATCCAACTCTATCTCAGAGTTGCCTCTACAAAACTTGCTGGGTGCAAATAGCAGGTTCCAACATTCAAACTCCGTCACCGAGTTCTCTATTAACTTGCTGGGATCGAACATCAAGTTCTACGTTCAACTCTATCTCAGAGTTGTCTCTCCAAACTTGATGTGATAAAACAACAAGCTCTACATCCAACACTGGCATAGAATTGTCTCTACAAAACTTGTTGGGTACAAATGGTAAATTCAAACATCCAACTCCATCACAGAGTTATCTCCAAACTTGCTGGGCACAAATGCAAGTTCAACGTTCAATTCAGTCTCAGAGTTGTCTCTCCAAACTTGTTGGGATCAAACGACAAGCTCTACGTTCGACTCCATCTAAGAGTTGTCTCTTCCATCTTACTAGGATTAAACAACAAGCTCTACATTCAACTCCGTCTCTGAGTTGTCTCTCCAAACTTGCTGGGTGCAAACAACAAGTTTAAACAACCAACTCCGTCTCAAAGTTGCCTCTCCAAACTTGCTGGGATCAAACAACAAGCTCTACATTCAACTCCATCTCCGGGTTATCTTTCCAAATTCATTGGGCACAAACAGCAGGTTCAAACGTCCAACTCCTTCTCAGAGTTGTCTCTTTAAACTTATTGGGATCAAACAAAAAGCTCTACATCTAACTCCACCTCAGGGTTGTCTATTCAAACTTGCTGGGTTCAGACAGCAAGTTCAAACATTCAACTTCTTCCCAAAATTGCCTTAACAAACTTATTGGGATCAAATAGCAAGTCTGCAATCCGACTGCTTTCCGAAGTTTGCTCCTACAATAGCTCTTCTAGATCAGTTACATACACAAGATACAACGATCAATGCACTCAGCTCCTAGACCAACAGAACACTCATCCAACAATGAAACGCTCAATTGACAAAACAAGCGACCAATACATTGCTTGGTCTTTGAAAGGGCGGTTCAACAAAATGAACAATGGGACATTTGATCGGCAAAACAAGCGAACGAAAGAACGTTTGGTTGACGAAAGACAATTCGTTGGGGGTAGAACACTCAACAAATACCTGGCAGTTAAAAGTTTGAGGAATCTCCAACCAACTAGTCTTGTTTCAATTTGTAGACCAATTAACAAACACTTGGTGGGCACAAAACTCAACATTAAAGAAAAGAAACCCTATACAACCAAGCTCCAAGATGATCAAGTTTAGCTCCACGCTAACCCTTACTAAACTCCAAGCTCAAGTTTTATGCAACTCAAGCCTCGATCAACAAATCCAACTTCAAAATCCAAAATCCAGCATCAAAAGCTCCACATAAAGCTTCAAAATAGGAGGTGATGAAACACCTAACCCAGCCTATCTAAGCTAGCTTACCTCGCTATTAGGTAGAAGCTCCAACGGATATTCTAACTTCAAAGAAACCCAACTTCGGAACCACAAATCCAACTTCAAAGGCAACAGTTCAAACTCCAAAATACGGCCATAATTAAATCCAGAGATGATTACATGGACATTAATCTAACTCCAACCCGAAGATTGGAAGTCAATCAAGTCCAGCTCCAAAACTCCAACTTCAAAGCTTCGGAGATGTTTCGAAACCCGAGCTCCACTTCTCCAACAGCAAAGGGCATTGAAGAACTTCAGAAGATAAAAATGAAGAGGACAAACTGTAGCTCGGTGAAATGGTCGGGCGAGCTAAATGGTTCTTGCAACAATTGACTACCATCGGATCATTCAGAAGTTCAAGTCCTCACGAGATGAATGCTTGAGATCGAGCCACATCGATGTATTCATCCCCATCGCTCTGCTTCAAATTTTAGCTGCTTGATCATTCAGATCAACGAGCTGGCGTAGACCGATGCAGCAGATAAAGCCATGTCACCCCCTCTCCACTGTCTTCACTTCACAGCCGTTCAAAACCATCAGCGGACGAGCCAAGTTGTGATCAATGTGCGCGATTACTCCAAGTTTCGCGCTCTGTTTGATAATTGAATAAAAAAATCCCCCCAAAATCATTTATAATTCAAAAAATAATTAAAAATCCAAAAAATAACTATTAAGTTTAAAACTTCTAAAATATAATTATAAATTGGAATAATTAATTAAAAAAATTGAAAAAGCAATTATTAATTGGGGGAAATTATCAAAAATCTGGAAAAATTAAGGAAAATTCCAGAAAAATTTAAAAATTCTAGGAAAACATTCACCACCTCCAGAAGCTTCTGATCAGTTCTAGGTATCTCGAGTCATCCTTGCAAGCTAAGATTGTACTCTAGAACTCTGAAAGAAGGCGAAATACTTCCTGAAAGCCAAGAAAATTATCTTCCATGAGTGTGTGGTTTATGATAATGGTAAAAGTTGTACCAAATCATGGCCGTCCGATTCCAACCCAGATCCTAAAGCTTCTACAAGAAGATTAATCATAACGAGTCTCTTTAACGGGCCCGAGCCTTCTTTAGGCACATTTACGAGACATGGGCCGCTTTCAAGTCCATTAAAAGCAACTGGGCCCACTAGGAGAGACACCCAGCCCATGAGGGTTGTAAGTTAAATCTTTTATCCTCAGACAAGAGAGTCTTATATCTTAAGGGGGAGAATCAATAGGACATAGGGATTCATATCAAACTAATGGATCCATATCAATCTCCTAACTATTTCTCAGGCCTATCAATACCCTCCTCCATCCTCATTCAGAAGGTAATTGGCAATTTCTCTATCAAACTTTCTTTCTATCTGGTTCTCACTTGAGCGTCGGAGATTCAACAACTTTTTTTCGGCGACGATCAAAGGCTTTTTGCAGGCCGTGTCAGCAACCGTCAGATTCAGTTCAAGATGCTCTTTCAACGGTCCAGATTCAATCTCGGGAGGTCCAACCACCTTTTGCGGCGACGACTAACAGTTAGATCTTTAATAGTTCCTGTCAAAATATAAATTCACCATCTGTTTGCTCCCACACCAAAATAAGCAGCAACCGGTATGTATAATCACTTATTCAAAGATTGGTAAAATTAATTACTTTCTTTGGTTACACATACTATAGCAGTCGGTGTCAATTGAATTTCACGTAGAAATCTTACACATCAACTACAGTAAAATGGGGTACTCACAACATTTCTCTTTAGAAAATATAACAAAAAAAATACGATCTAATTCCACGAACTAGAGAACCCACGATCTAATTCCATGAACCCATGATCCCCCTCGAAGTAGAAAATCGCCAGAATCTCTCTGGTATCTCCGCTATTTCTGTTTCTTCTTTTTCTTATTTGTTGGGTTCGACTTATGCCTTCCATCAAACTCCAATCTGTTTAATTTGAAAGGAGATGGACCTCATGATTGGAACCAAACATGGGTACCGATAGTATAGCTATCTGCACACAAAAAAGATATAGGGTGGGTTTCTGCAAATGCACAAAAACTGTGGTACGTTTACTGAAAATTTTGCATTTATAAATACGTTATCATAGGATAAGTTTATTATAGTAGAGAAAAAGTTATAATAATAGTAGACAGCATGATTTCTCAGGTTCTGGCCTTGTTT
This sequence comes from Hemerocallis citrina, assembly GCA_017893485.1. Taxonomy (NCBI): domain Eukaryota; kingdom Viridiplantae; phylum Streptophyta; class Magnoliopsida; order Asparagales; family Asphodelaceae; genus Hemerocallis; species Hemerocallis citrina. The sequence goes on along the minus strand of CM030359.1, from coordinate 233,320,839 downwards.
AGTATTTCTTATTAATGAAACAAATGATTATAATGCACATTTCCTTCCAAAATAAAAAAGTCGAAAACAGGAGGCAATAAAAGAATTCAGAGGGTGGCGATGAATGCAGTAAAGAAGGTTCATTGTATGTTGACATGGAGTAGTTGAATGAGGTGATGGAGGACTCCGAAATGGTAACACAAATGTTTGATTGCTTAATTTGATGGAATTCTTTTTTATGTTGTAATCAGACTTTTTGAACATTGCATTGAGGCGTTTGCTTTAAGAATTCTAAGATGTGCTAATCATAGAAAAGACACTTATTTCTACAATTTTTTTATACTAGTTGAAATTTTCCGTGCACCAAGTGCACGTGGTTTAGCGTACGAGTCAGTTGAATATTTAAATAATGTTTTATGTTGTTGAGAAAATCTATCATAGAAGAAACTCATTAAGAACTCAAATGAATATATAGTATGATCATTATATATTAATTATGTGCACAAATTACTTAAAATTTTAATATTAAAGACTCTAAATATTATATCTAGCCTTAAAAAAATACAAAATAACATGTGAATAATTATCTCATGTGAAACATAAAAGATATAGGAAAAAATATATTAAACAATAATATTAATAATAAATCTTAAACTCATATCATCGTATTTTTTATAAGATCAATCATCATTTTCGACTTTAATTTCCGTGAGCATAAAACTGCTTGTAACTTCTTATTCATCATTTTTTTTAATTTGCATCCCGTTAATGTGTTAGTGTTTTCTGTAGTTTATCTTCCATATGTGACCTCTTGTGGTTTGATCCCAAAAAAACAAATAAAAAAAAACTAAAAAAAAACTCCAATGCATTTCTTGATCATTCTATTAAATTCTTCAACATTTTTTCCCTACATATACAAAAATTAATTAATTAGCTCTTGAGTATTTTTAACCTTCTAAGAATAACATATTATAACTTATTCTTAATATATCACAGGAATTTTGTGGAATAGATGTTACATCTTGCTTCCTCATCAAATAAAATAAATTTTGCATCCGCACTTGTATATTTTATTACAATTTTTAATATATATCTGAAACAATTTATTCTTAATTAATATTTTTTATTCTTAATTAACTTTTTAAATATATTTGGCTGAAGAATGGAAAAAGGAAAAAAACTAACAATACGATGTTTTGTATACCTTGGTTCATATTCAACATTATTCTTTTTACAATTTCGTCCTTCATCATTTTCAACAATAATTTTTGTTGAACAGACTTTGCATGAAATGTATCATAGATCTCTAACATCTTTTATATTTTTTATCAAAACTTTGCAATAGAAGTATTTTTCCTATAAATATTATATATAAAATTAGAATTCAGCGAAACACTCCTAGACATATAGCGATCTGAACAAAATATTATGCACAAGTCATACAAAAAGACGGAACTATTTTAAATACTGAATTTTAATTTAATTTCATTATTTAGGACTGGCAATACACACATTTACATACAAGTTACAACACAAAAATAGTAGAAACAATCATAAGCATGCAGATAAAGTGAACATGGTGTTCTAAAAGCCACAAACAACACTCGTGATAGAAAATCAATGCCTTAAGAATAACAGAAATAACTTCAAAGTAATTGTTGCTGCTAATTTTTGTGTGGGAGCAAACAGATGATATGAGTTCTTTTAAAAACAATAATAAGCTGACCTTTTGAATTTCGTTGGTATTGACTGCTTTCAACTGATGTTGACTTTTGAATCTGACTTGTTTGTACCGTTGGATCTGATCATGATGGTGACGATCGCTCTGATTGACCTGCAAAAGTCTGAAGCACCGGGGTTGACCCCGGCGACAGACCTTCTGACGCTCAAGTCAGAACTCAAGAAGAATATGAGAAAGCTTTTGTTGGAAAAATACTGATGTCACGCCCTACTTCCTGTTATACGAAAACGTAGGCACGTAACTGAGGCCCAGCAGATGATATAAGTATGCCAACTCATATCATCCATAAGCTGTACAATACCAGTAAGCTCAACAATACAATAATAATCACAGGAACAAGAATATAATGCAATAACTAATATCTAAGATACGAGAACTTACAGAATGCTGAGAATATACAATACAGTAGTAGTACGTCAAGTTCTTCAAGTAACCCATATCAATACCTGTATAAACAATAACTCAAAAAAGAATGGTGAGTACCCATTAGAGCAAGCTTCGAGCAACAAATAGTAGCAAGCAGTGTAAGAAATAAAGGATTATATAACAAGATCAAGAAATTGAAACGATATCAAAGTTAATAAAAGATAAACGATAACAAGATCAAAATTCGATCAATTGTACGATAGTTGATAAATAATAGTTAATAATAAAATCAATATTCGATAATCAATGATCGATAAAACAATAGTTGATAAACACTAATCAATGGGTCAATAATCGATAGACAATAATCAATAATCAATAATCAATAATCGATGACCAATAATCAATATCAGTAAATCAATAGACGATGACAACAATAATAAAAAATCAATAGAAATAATAATCAAAATAATAGTCAATAATAGGATCAATAAATGATATGGTCGGAAATCAATGGTCGATAAACAGTGTAGTCAATATTCAATAAACCAGTAGTCAATAATACAGTTATCAGTAACAATGGTCGGTAACATGATCATGTATCAGGAGTCAATATCAGAATCAGTATTCAAGAATCAATAATCAGTTATCGGTGTCAATGTTCTTATGTCTATCAATCTCTTATCAGTTTATCTAAAGCACACAATCATGCGTCCCATACCACGGGTTCGGGTGCATACAATCAAGTAAATATTTAGACTATAGTGGTGAATTCTACAGGTTCATGTACTCGGGTCATGCATATCAATAACCAATGACCGATGACCGATGACCAATATACGATAAATTAGGATACTGTAGTCAGTAATCCACAATCAATCGATGACCAATATGACCGATAATAATGAAAAATATACCTTTCTAAGTACACTCTCCTATATTGTCCACTACTAAGTCGACCCTTATTACCCCGGCTTGTTATCATTTCATTACGATCAATTGTAGACATGCAACCAATACGATCAATGAGAAGGGTAGTATCAAGAATTATGCAACGGGTACAATCGATGAGAACGGTAGTATTATTATAATATCAAGAAGATATCAGGCTATGCAATAAATGAAATATACATAGTTCAATACATTAAATATGGAAAATACGGGTTTTTATGCAAAAACATAACAATGCAGGTTCTAGACAGCGGCATCTATTGGTACTCAAATTCACTTTTCTGCTCCTACGAGAATGCAAATCCAATTCCGTTAGAGATTCTAGAAACTAGACTCGCTACCGGTTCCATCCCATATTCACACGATGTATTATAGTTACAAAAGCTAGGTCGATCAATAATTCTTTACGGGTTTCGTGCACAGTTTCGGTTCTGAAAATTATAACATGACAGTACTAAAACAGTGATAACTTACAATCTATAAATCAGATTAACAATTTGTAAGATTTTCTGTATTCAAGACTCAGTGCACTGCAGTTTCTATGTAAAGTTTCTAAGCTTCGACATCAAGAACTGGGTCAAAATCTCAGATGAAACTCGGAAAAACAATAAGGCAGTATATTTGAATGTTTAATAATACAATAAATTAACAGTTTGAGATTTAAGTCAACAATAATATCACGATAAGAAGACTATGAATCAATAATATGATACAATAAAGAAAATCATGGATTTCAATTAGATGTGATATTCAATTCGATTACTACTTACCGAATTTTAAGAAGTGTTTTCTTGAACTAGAACAATAAAAATGAGTTCAAGAGACGCTTACCTTTTTGACAATTATTCCGAATGTTAATGAAGATTATATGAAGAATCCAATGGCGGCAACACACGTGCAAACGAAGGAACAGCGAAAGCACATGTAACGATTGAAACAACATGTGCTAAAGCAACTGCAGCAACAACAGCAGAAGTTACCGCAGTAACACGCGAAAGCACATGCAAGCAATGGGATAGCGGCAGTGCTTGGACTTCGATGGACGATGGCTGGTAACAACAAGGGCGGAGCTAGGGAAGTAGCGGGAGTTGGCTGTAGTAGGAGGCAGCAGTAGTGGCTGGCGGTTTGCTGCAGTGAGGGGTGGAGTAGCAGTCGGGGAGAGGGTGAGAGCAACGAGGGGGAAGGAGGTAGGGTGTGGGATGGTAGGGGCTCGACGAGGCTTCGGTGGTCGACAGGGCTCGGGAGGAGCAATGGAGGGAAGGTAGCTGGAGGAAGAGGCAGGGAGAGTGGTCATCGGTAGTGAAGGCGAGGAGGAAGGTAACGGGGCTGAAGAGGACGGTGACAGAGGTGGCACGCGAGGGAGTTGTAGCTTTGGGGATGTTCGGTGATGGGTTTAGTGGCGACTGGGAGGCACGGGGGGCATCGAGCGGTGGTGCAGCAATGCTCCGGAGAAGGAGGTGAAGAGGGGGAGTAGGCGACGAGGGGTGCGGCTGATGCAGGCAGGTGGAGGAACAACGCTGATGAGGCAGCAAGGCACAGTGACTGGTGAGGGCTCGCAGGGTGATGAGGGAGCTCGGAGGTGGGCAATGCAGGCTGGTCGGCGACTCAGGGAGTTGCAGGGGCTTGCGGGATGATGAGGCAATGATCGATGGTGCAGTAGAGGGCCGTCAAGGAGGCAGGGGGTGGCGAGTGGAGTCTTTAGGGCAGGGCGACAAGGGGACGACGAGGAGATGGAGGGCGACGGGGCTGTGTGTGAGGGTGGAGGCGACAGGGGTGCAGTGGTGGCGACGAGGATGGACGACGGGATGAGCGGAAGCAGTGGGATGGCGATGTAGTGGCTGAAGGGCGGTGGTGCACAGGGGCTGCAGCGATGAGGTGACGAGGAGGGAAAGGAGGAAGGAGGAGCAGCGGGTGGTGCTCCGGTGGCGGGGGTGCAACGAGGGGTGCTCTGTATCAAACCAGAGGAAGAAGAAGGAGAGAGAGAGAGAGTGGAGAGAGAGAGAGAGACAGAGACAGAGAGTCGGGGAGAGGGATTGTTTAACACTTTAATATATTATAATAATAGGGTGAATAGGTGGCTAATTAATAGAAATTTGATTATGGGGGTTATTGGAAGAGATAGTGGGTAGTAAACTAGTAATTAGAGGAAAAGTTGGTTCAGTTATGATAGATGATGGGGGTGGGGATTACGGGATAGTGAGGATTTTAGATTTGGGTTTGGGTAGAGAGTTAATGGGTTTCGGGTTGGGTTTGAAATTTGCATTTGGGTTGGGCTTAATATTTATTTAGGGCTTGAGTTTCTTTTTACTTGGGCTTCCAATATTAATAAACAATACAAATAGAAGGAATATAAGATTGGACTTCAATTATAATAAAGAATTAAATAATTTATAGAATGGCTAGGATAAATAAAACTAGCAATAACTAAAAATAGACAGGGCTTGAAATTATAAAATGGGTTGGGAATATAAGATTGGGCTTCAATTATAATAGAGAATTAAATAATTTATAGAATTTCTAGGATAAATAAAACTAGTAGTAATTAAAAATAGACTGGCTAGAAACTATAAAATGGATTGGGTTTTGATAAATAATTGATTATTCAAATATGCGCAATAGAGTTTAAAAGAACATAAAGAATTACGGAAAATTGAAAATGCAATAATACAAAGAAAAAAAATACGAATCCGTATAACCAGAAACGGGGGTTACAAGTGATTACCTTGTTTTAGTGGAGGTAGGGAGTATTTATAATCGACTTGGGGATTAGTTTCAAGATAATAATTTATTTCTACTTCTCGATATTTTCAGATTGAATTGATTATCTCTTCTTCATGAAGAGATAAGCGTGGTTGGAGAGAACGAGTTAAAACTCTTCTCATGATAAAAGATATGGTTTTTAAATCGTCTCTTATGGATAATTATGAGTTTAAATCATATTTAAATAATCTAGATTCATTTATATTGAGCTGTTAAGACAACTCAGTAAGACAGACCTATTTTGGGTTATTGGGCTTAAGAGATGCCCAATTTCAGTTCATGGACTCGTTTCTAGTGAAATTACCATTTTACCCTTGAGGGCTTTATAATTTGTGACTGATTTGAACAGTCCCGATTTGGTTCTATTTTTACCCATATCACAAGCCCCCCACTCCTGAATACTGAGTTTCACAGCCTTTAAGGAGTAGTTCACCCATTTTTATGGATTTACAGAACTTATTGGATTGTTTTGAGATGTTTGAATCTTGCTCGAGGTGTAACCGTGTTATTATGAGTTTGTAAAATACCCAAAATTATTTTTAGAATTTTCTGTATTTTTTGTTACTTTTCCTGATTTTCTGATTATTTTTTCCAAATTTTAATCATTTCTCAAATATTTATTCAATTTTTGAATTTTAATAATTAATTTTCAAAAATTTTAATTAATTATTATAAACTAATGATTACTTTTTCGGAATTTAAAAATATTTTCTCAAATTAATAATTATTATTATAATTTTCAATAGTTTTTTAATGATTTTTAATTATTTTTTCAGATTTTTTAAATAATTAATTTGGTTTAATAATTAAATAAAGAAATTAATTAAATACCTGATGACGTGGCAAAATCTTGAACGTTGATCATGACTGGTGCGAAAATCACGAAGATCGAAAGGCAGAAAAGATGCGTTGACCGTTGACCAGTCTACGACATTTTGGGCTCATTTCGATCGGGGACATGTTTGTTCAGCGTGGGGCACCGATCGATTGTGATACTTCGGATGAGTGACATGTGGCATTGACCTGCAATTGAACAAATATTTTTTATCAAATCTCAGCTGTTTATCAAGATCAGGCACGGATCGAGAGGAATTTTTTTTGTGCCAATCAGTTCGGGGTAGCGTTTGCTCGGCATTGCACGTGCAGTAAATGTGCTACTTTTTGGGATAGCATCTCAGTCGTTGATAAGAATTAGGCACAAATCGGGAGGAAACTATTTTTTTGCATTTAGTTCGGGGTAGTGTTTGTTCGGCATTGCACGTGCAGTACATGTGTTTTTTCGAAACTGATGAAGTTTCGATCGTGCGTGCATGGATCATAAGGAGATCAGAACCGTTGTTTGGCTGCTTCTTTTCTTTGTTTTCGTAAGCATGTGCATCAGTGGATCATGAGGAGATCAGGACTGTTGTTTGGCTGCTTCTTTAGTTTGTTTTTGTAAGCACATGCAACACACATGTAATCATTTGGTTGCAATATCATAATTCACCAAACAAGGGAACTAGCTCGGGACCGAACCAGGCACATAGAGTTGAGTGAAGAGCAACCTAACCACTTAGCAAACTTGTTCGCTTGTTGAAGTAAGCTATAACATTTTATTTAACTTGGACGTGCTCTTTTGAGAGATGTGCATGATGTTGCGGTATATAAACATTTTCGGTGCCACAGAAGTCCGATTGGAGTGTGTGACCTCTCGTTTCGATGGTGACTCACAGATATACAATTTCTCTTCTAGAAGTCAGTAGATGAATCAACCATCTTTAGGATCAAAATAGGCATGCAATATCCTTGACTCTGTGAAGTTGAGAAGAGCTTCGGCGTCCGAAATCCTCGAAAAGGAGCTTCGCTCCCATGGGATAAGAAGAGGAGCTTCACCACGGAGGAGCTATGAAGAAGATCTTTGTAAGACCATTGGGAGGTTCGGTATGCGAGTTTGAGGAGCACCGCTAGAGGTGAGTTGAGCTCCAAACTCATTGTGGAAGAAAGGCCCTTGGGAGGTGAGCCAGATGAAGAGTATCGTCGGGCTCTAGGAGAGAGCCATTCGAGAGGCTAATTTGAGGAGCAACTCTAGGGGTGAGTTGAGCTCCAAACTCTTTTGGAAGAAGGCCGCTCGGGAGGCGAGCAGGATGAAGAGCATCGCCGAGCTCTAGGAGAGAGTTGTTCGGGAAGACGACTTTGAGGAGCAACTTTAGGTTGTAAGTTGAGCTCCGAACTCGTTTGGAAGAGGGCCGCACGGGAGGCGAACGGGATGAAGAGAATCACTAGGCTCTAGGAGAGAGCCAGCTCTATTATAAATGCAAGAATAAATCTGTCCATATAAAATCTGAGTCGTCCATCTTGTTTTATTTTGATTTATAGCTGCAATCCAGGTCATTCATTTCATCTATATAATAATTAGATATTGGCCATTGATTATCAAACCCGATTAAAATGGGTCCAAACCCATCTCAAAGGCCCAGGCCCCCATTCTATCCCCTCTTTCTTCTCCCTCAGCACAAATCGTCCTCTTCAGCTAGGGTTTCTCCAAGCCCCCCTAAATCCCCCCCCCCCGGCCGACAAAACCAACCATCTTGACAACTTCATTGTCACCGATCTCACCTCCATCTTCCCCAACCTCGTCGTTGGTAACCTCCCCCACCTTCTCCATCGATCTTCCTCCATTTTGTTTTACTGATTTGTTTTGATTTATGTAACCTACAGTTCTCCGATCATCAATTCACCCACCGAGATTCCATATCAAGATCGATTTTTCCTGGATGCTCAACCTCCTTTTTAGGCTATTTCTCTCAATTTTGCAAGTGTCTAATTTGTTCTCGCTTCTTTAAATCTCAGTTCAGGGTTTGCGCAGGTTCCAACTTTTTTTCTTGCTAATCCAGTACTTTGAAGATCACTATCTGGAGTTGGAATTGGGTATATAAGAAAAGAAAAAAAATTGAGGGTTCACAGTCAAAATTTTAACGTGGGTTGTATCTGGATTAAGTATTTTTTTTCCCATCATGTTCTAGGTTGGTATGACTTGGAAACTTGGAATTGAATGAAAGGGAGAAAAGAAGTTTGTAACTCGATTGATGGTTGATTAGTTTATGAAACATTGAAACCTAGCTGCAAGAATCAGCTTCTAATGATTGAGAACGAATCCTGTGGTGATAGCTCAGGGTGTAAAAGTTGATGATGTGGTGTACTAATTGGTAATCGGGTTTGGCTATAGTATGAGGAATTGATCTACTTTAAGAGGGAGGGAGCGAGATTGAAGTAATGTATTATGTCAGTCTGAACGCTGAAACCAAGTTTCTCTTCATTATTATAATCCAAGGTGATTTTTTATTTTTTTTCATTTTAAGATTTGTTCACAATTTTTGCTTTACCATGTTTAGATGGTTTTGTCTATTATACACTTCACCTTTAGGTGCCTTTTTACTTTCACGTAGTTAGCTATGTGTTGTTTGATTAAATCCTTATGAGAATTTCAAATATTTTCAGACCTTATTAAGTATGTGGAAGAAAATTGATTATATATGTAGGTTATTTTTTAGAATAATATGATGAATCCAATTGCATTTAGATTGCCAACTAATTCATGAAGCATTTGAGAGACGAGAGTAAATGCTATCAGATGGAGGTTAAATTCAAGTAGTCTGATATTTAGAGTCTGCTTGTTTTTACAGAAATTTAGTGAATAAGTAAAATTTTCTTGTGTGATTTAACATTTTCATTTTCATCTTTTCCTCTTCCTAGCTTGTAGTTGGTATATTTCTTGGGGTGAAAATAATAGTTTGTGGTAAGAGTTGAGATTAATTCTTTTGTTGTTTAGAGTCACGATCATGTACTGACCGATATGTATGCTTTTACCACTAGCTAGAAATATTTTATGGTCATTGTTATTGATCTTAGATTGTGTTTCCATTAATTCTCTATTTACTTTTTATCAGTTGTTTTATATAGTAGTTAAGACTGGTAGTTTTGTCTTCATAGTGAGAAAGTTTAGTGTTTTGATCCTTGAATCATATCTTTTTTACAATTTCTATCATCCATATTAATATTCTTTTATGGACCAAGCATATTTTTGCCCAAAAACTACTTTTTAAGCAACACGAGATGGAATTTTAGATATATGATAATTTGACAAGCAATGAAGATAACTCTTGCGTGGATCATGCATTGTAAAATTTAACTCTTGTATAGATAAATGATAATTTGACAAGCAAAAGGAGATTTTTTTTTGTTAATTTATTGCAATCTTAAATCATGTAGAACCTGCAAAACATGAATTCACCTTGTAACTATAATATCCGTTGCGAAATAAATCTTTTGAGCTATAAAAGATTTAGTATAGACATGAACTTTATATGATAAGTTATGGTTCTTTTTCTTATTCATTTTATTTGGTTGCAATTTACTTATAAGGATATTGTCCACCGCATGTAAGTTCACTGCTCTTGATTTAGTAGAGAATTTAGAGACATGATTTATGTAAGTTTCAGTTATGTTTGGAATTGTTAACCAAATTTTAGTATCTTTTCTGCTTTTGAACCAATGGGTTATAGCCAACTACTGACTGACTAATGCTAATCTTAATTATTTTTTCTTTTCCCTTTAAACAATTATTGTATAATTAATACTAAAAGGAAATTCATATGATGGAATACTACTTTTTTAGTCACAACTATATGGTATGAGGTAGTTACAACTAAATTTACAAAAGTTCTTTAGTTACTACTATTTCATGAGTTGCAACTATAAGAAAGTAGTTTGGAATGCCTTTACCGAGTTTAGATATCTTCATTAAGCCTTAAAAGATGAAATTTGCTTCAAAATTATAACCAATACATATAGTTAAATTAGAAAACTTGAAGTAAATAAGTTCACCTGGAACAAGTAAAAGTTATATACTAAACAACTTGGTGTAAGGCTTGATTTAACCCTAAACCATGTGGTATGGAGCCCAATTTTGTTGCATGTTAGTATTATATGCTTTCAGTTAATTTCAATGCCTTCAATTTTGTGGAAACTCATTTTACTCAAAAATTTTGTATCAGATTTAAAAGCTGTCTATAAAGATATATGTCATGCGTAGATAATTAGAAGTAGTGGGCATAACTTGGTTTATTTCTACTGGTGGTCTGAAATATCTCACTACATGATGATATAGACTCTTTGAGTTTTATCAAATTTCACTTGATTAACTCTAAATCGACATGTACATCTCCAGTATATGTTAAAACAGGGTAATGCAAGTCATGCATCCCGATGTTGAAATTGTAGAATCAAGTAACAAATTTAAAGTTAATCATATTGAATGCAGGAAAGATTGCTTAAATTATAGGTAGGGACTAAGAGCATCTGTAGTCGTTGAAGGAAAAAATATGGATATATGGATAAATGGAAATAGGAATCGAAGTTTTGCTGCAGTCGTCAAAAGCTATTTTTTAGCTTTTTATAATAAAATAATAAGCGACGGCACTGCATGTGCCGTTGGAGAAAAATAAAATAAAATAAAATAAAAAAATGGAGCAACGGCACTCGAAGTGCCGTCGGAGGAATAAAAATTCGTACCCGGGGTGCAAATAAAAAATTACAAAAATATTTCAGAAATTACGAAAAAATTACAAAAAATTACAAAAACATTTCAGAAATTGCAAAAACATTTCCAAAAATTGCAAAAAAAAAATTGAAAATTACAAAAAACTCCGGACGGCACATGAAGTGCCGTCTGAGGAATTTGGCCCTGCGATTTGGGGTTTTTTAATTGGAAAAAAAATTCAAGGGACGGCACATGAAGTGCCGTCCGAGGGATTTGGGGGTTTTTTAATTGAAAAAAAAAAAATCAAGCGACGGCACTTGAAGTGCCATTCGACGAAAAAAAAATAGTTTTTTTTGTGGGACGGCACATGATGTGCCGTCTCTCATATATGGATAAATCTCAAACCCATTCTCATTTATTGCAGGCGACTGCAGCGAAATATGGATAATATGCATATTTGGCAAACGAGTGCAGCTCGTTTTTGAGCCAAATATGCATATTATCCATATTTAGCAAACGACTACATATGCTCTAAGGAGCCAAAAGCATCTTTGACATGGGGAAACTTTCTAATTATAAAATAACCCATATCTAAATTTTCTAAAATTTCGAGTTGATGTAGAGGATCAAATAGGTCAATGCAATACTATTCTCAATACCAAAATATAAACATGACTCTTTTCGATGAGGAAACAAATAGGATGTCCTATTTTGATAGTAAGAATTATAAATATTCCATGATGAATTGGTCTACAGAAAACAAGCACAAACGTGCAATCAATTTGAGTTTGGATGTGAGATTATTGAAAATCAATTCATAGGAACAAGGATATCACAAACAAAGGTTTTCTTTCATATAAACTACTAAATAAGTCACCGAGAAAACAAATAAAAAAGTTATAATATATTATAACTTATCAACATTCAATATACTATAACAGAGTTCTCTGGCTTATAGTGTGTCATTTATGAATTATAATATGTAAGGTTTTGACTGATTCAAACCAGTTGAATCCTATGCATGCTACATGCTTAGTTTACGACCTAAACAATTCGACAATGTTTATCCAGTCCATCAAATTTAGTAACTGAAGTTGTAGCACGACACTCTTTTCCTATCATGTATCAAAAATCCCCTCCATCTATCTATTCTCTAAAGTCATAATAAGTAGTTGTATTTTGCACTGAAGTTTTCATGTACTAGCTTTATAGTTTGTGTTCTATTAATTGCTAAATTAATATTTTTTGTTTGCAGTCTCTAGTGTCTTCGACAAGTGCATATCTTCCTATTCAAACAACAGTTCTATGTGCTTCCCTGTAGCCACCACGAGGATACAAGACTTGCAACACAGTAGTATATTGGAGAAATGTGCAAATCACTTAACAGTTTAAAATATCTCATTTTAGCTTACATTTTAGAGTTTTGAATGTGTTTGGTACGAAAATGATACAAATATTAAGAGGCACAAATGATTTGCACCTCATTGTTGGAGGAAAAGGAGGATTATTATTAACAAAATGGGGAACCTTTCATTGTTGCTTTGGAGTTCTGCAATCCATCATGAAGGTTTAATTAATTATATTTTCTTTATTGGCTTAGTGTGTTCATTCCAAATGAACAATACATATTTTTGTTATGAAAATAGAAGAAAAATATTAATAAGTGATCTTCAGTTTAAATAAGCTTGTATATGTCATGTTCGATGAAGAATTTCCACTCAGTTGATGTTCGTAGTGATGGTATGTACATTTTGGTCAACGTTTTAATGCAATTTCTATGAATAGCTCTTAGTGAGAGCCTCATTAAGTTCTGCATGCATAGTGGATATGATTATCTGTTAAACCGGAGCTTCCATATGAAGTAGCATCTGGAATAGAGGATCTCATATGAAGTACTTGTAAATTCTCATAAGTTGAATTATCAATAAATGTTTGTCGTATTTTCCTTAACTTTGATAACAAAGTAGTCAATTTCTACTGGTGTGTGTATATATATATAATTACAACGTTGAGCTCTCTCGCTCTCTATATATAGCTTCTTAAGAGCATCTGTAGTCGTGGGCTAAATACCCAAATTTTGGAAAATTTTGGAATAAGAGAGCTGCAGTCGTCGTCCAAATACCCAAAATTTGGGTGTACGATGAATAGTAGATTGCCAAATATAGCAGACGATTTGGCAAAAGCCAAAATATAGCATTCGGAAAATTTTCTTTCGTCCCTTAAAAGAGACGAAGGATAATATCCCGTCGCTTTAAAAATTTTTTTTCCCAAACGATGAATAAAGTCCCGTCCTTTATTAAAAAAATTTAAAAATTTCTCAAAAGGGTCGGACGGTGTATTATACACCGTCCCAACAATTTTGAATAAAACAAAATTGCTGGGCCGGTGTATAATCCACCGTCCCAGGACTTTTTCCTTTTTTTTTTTTTTTTTTTGCTTTTTCTTTTTTGTCTTTTAGTGCTCAGAAAATTTTTTTTTTTTTTAAATTTGGGACGAGAGATAATCGATCGTCCGGCCATATTTTAGCTTTCAACGACTGCAACACGCAGTCATATTTTCTATTTCCAAAAGCCAAATACCAAAAAAATAGCTTAGAACGACTAATGCTCTAATGTAGTAATTGAAAAAAAATAAAGAAGATATATTAATTATTTATTTATTTATTAGGGAATGTAGAGGCTGTTGACGCACTTGCACCACCATGCCTCCGGGTAGTAAGGGTTCCCAGTGGTCACCGCCCCCCGCGCAGCCCCGTCACGTACACCGGACAGCATGGAGTGCACCTGCCGCACTTCCCTATGCAACACGGCAGGTACAACCCGGGCCCACCCAGCATCCGATGATGCACCCGCAACCAATCCTGCACCCAAAAGAAAAAAAATAGCTCATGATGTGAGCAATATCTAATGGGCCCCACACGGATTTGGTCATTGTTGTCAACGACTTGGTACACACGCAGGAGAATGGGAACGATATGCCGGCGCATCTTAGGATAGGGAGGGTGCTCCTGCTATAATGCGCAGCAAAGCTTTTTTATAAAGGGAAACGCGGAGTATAGCCACCAAAGTTTAGCAAGCTCAAACTGTGGTTAAATTTTGAAAATTTTGGAATGTAAGAGGGTTCAAATTAGAAAGAGATCTATCTGACCTGTGATTTGTGAGTCTGAGTGCTTGAACATGGGATACCTGCAAAATTACATAGAAACATTGTGTAAAATATTTCATCAAAAAAACATTGTGTCAAATAATGCAGCAGAAGTTGCATGGAATTTTGGTGTATCATTGTAGATTAAGTATTGTACACTAATACAAACACTATATTTGAACACAGGGAAACTAGAGCCTGAAATTCTAATATGGGTGCTTTTAAAATCATGTAAGATACAAGAATCAAGTGAAAAGTTTGAATACTGCTCACCAAACAAATCACTTCCGCTGCTGCCCGCTGCTGAGAACATAGCAGAGAGAGAAACAGACCGGTAGCAGACCTCTCATCATCTCTTAAAGAAGACAAAACCACAGCAGCTACAAGCACTCCCTCTTAAATAACAAAAGTTTAAAGAGAAAAAGGCTTACTTGACTCTTATTTATCTGAATTGTTTACCAAAATGACCCACTTTTTGAAAGTTTTACCAAAATGACCCACTTTTGAAAGTTTTTACCAAAACGATCCACTCGCTAACTCAGATAGCGAGTTTCGTAAAACCTCATCACTATCTGGATTCAGATAGCGAGTGTATGATTTTGTGCTTCCCCACACTTGTGCAAAAAAAATAAAAAAACACAAAGTTTACACGCGCTGACTGTGATAGTGTTGATATATGTACTAAACTCACTAACTCAGTTAGCGAGTGTGTTTATAACTGAGTTAGCGGGTGTGATGTTTTGAAAATTTCTGACTCTGAACTCGCTATCTGAGTTAGCGAGCTAGTTTATACTAAACTCGCTAACTGAGATAGCGAGTGTCGTTTAGATGCTGTTTCGCTCTCCCTCATTTCTATCTGTTCTTCTTTTCGCTAACTCGGAAAGAAATCCAAAATGACCAAACCCTAGTTTCCCAGATTCACTATTTTACAAACAAAATCCGTCCAAAATCTTTTCAGATCCAATTCCTCACTCACAAACTTCTCTATTCCCACTATCAAAACCCTAAACCCATCCACGAAGATCACGAATTGGTGAATATTCACGATCAACGATCGGAAGGTATTATTTGCATAGCCTTTGCTCTTTTATGCTTTGGTAGATTAGATTATGCGTCTCATCTTTGTATAAATATGTATAGGTATGGATTATGATATTCCTATATGGATTTATTTTGGTAGTGAAATTATTCGTGATGCGAAGATATGTTGTTGTTATAGTGCTGTTGATCCTGAAATTATTTGGGCACCCTGTACAATTACAATGGCAGAATTAGATGAGAAAATTTATGAGGTGACTAATTGGGTTAGAGATCAATGGAATTTTAAAATTTTAGCTCGATATGCAGCTGGTAAAGGTGAAGGTCAGTACTTTATGACTGTGCCCGTAGTAAGTAACAACGCTCTAAAGTCCATGATTGCTAGGTCAATTGATCCAAATTATAGTTGGTGTGCATTGGAATTATATATTCAGCAAATCCGAATTAGTAATGCCCTGGCCACATGCTAATCCTAGAGAAAGCTCCGTACGAGAATTACCAACACATGGAATGAGTTCAAATCCAGTTCAAACATCACATGCAATCCCACCATCCCCACAGGAAGACACGCTCACTAATACAACAAGCTCGGATCCTACAGAAGTTGAATTGCCCAGTCAACCTAGTTTGGTTCAAGATTATGTTCCATCAGGAAATGTCTATGGAATCTTTCAAAATGCTACCGTGAACAATGAATTGTTAGATGATTATGAAGAAGATGAAGAAACCGACAATAAAGTTGATGAGAGTGTAGAAAATGATGACGAAGCGGAAGACGATAGATATGTAAATGTTAATTTAAATGAGAGGAACGGCAATGACGTGAACGTTACTGATGCCTTTAATAATGTTAATTTTCATGTTACTGAGGAGATGTCACAAAGTGCGAGGGTGAATCAAGGTCCACAAGAGTCGTCCGGTTCATCGAACGTCGACGAATTGTACATTGGGTAAGAGTTTCAAAGTAAAGAATCCATCCAGCATGCTGTAAAGCTATACTCCATCAAGAAACATCGAGAATTTGTGACATTGAAATCTACACTCACCCTATATACCGTGAAATGTAAATTGGCACCTAGAAAACGTACCATTGAGGAGATGGTGCAAATCCCACCAGTTGCAAGTGAGGGCAGTTGCCCGTGGAGATTACATGCAATCGTTCCAAAGGGTGGGACAAATTTCGTGGTGAAGAAAATTGTAGGGCCGCATACTTGTTTGAATCCCACGTTGAATCAAGATCACAGTAAAGTTGACGGTAAACTTATATGCAATTTGATTGTGAATGTCGTTAAGGCTGAGATAGGGATAATACCAGGGGCTATTATTGAGACAGTCAAAGTACAATTAAATTATCAGATTTCGTATAGGAAGGCTTGGATTGCAAAACAAAAAGTTATTGAGAAGTTATTTGGTACCTTTGAAGAAGCATATACTAGGTTGCCTTATCTACTATCAGCCATACAAGCAGCAAATCCAAGAACTGTTGTCAATTAGGATAAGTATGAGTCTGGTCCCGGCAAGAAAACATTCAAAGGAGTATTTTGGTCTTTTGGTGCTTCGATTGAAGGGTTGAAGTCTTGCAGGCCTGTTATAAGCGTTGATGGTACACACTTATATGGAAAATACAAGGGATGTTTGTTAATTGCGGTTTTATCAGGATGCAAACGACAACCTTTTTCCGTTTGCGTTTGCGATAGTTGATGGGGAGTGTATATACTTGGAACTGGTTCGTGAGCTGCATTCGTTTTTTTGTCACGGATTAGACTGGGTTATGTGTTATTTCCGATCGTCATGCAGATATATTGGCCGCTATGGAGATGCAAAATTGAGCATGGAATGAACCAAATGCATGTCATCGATATTGTATGCGACATTTTGCTACAAATTTCTTCACAAAATTTGGTAGCAAAGCTATGAGAAAAAAAGTTAAAATAATAGCTCTGCAGTAGCAAATGCATATCATCGAACAATGACATAATATACGCTCTGCAGTAGCACTCCACTAAGATGTCGCTCGAATGATCATTCAACTTATCGGCGAACGTATCTTTCAACCATTTCAATCTTAGAGACTTCCCTACGATTGCCCTAGGAGCGGGTTTACCCCAAGATACTCTGTGATCAAATACTCTGGATCGAAGTCCATTTTACCTGTTACGACCTGTCCCGTTTATGGGAAGACCTGTGATTACTGCTATATCCTGTAGTGTGACAGTAAGCTCCCCTACTGAAAAATGAAAGGAGTGTGTCTACAGGACGCCAACGTTCGAGAAGGGCAGTTAGAAGAGGACGGTCCGCCTTAATAGAACTCATGAGATCGATGTCGTACAACTCGCAATTCGTTAACAGATCGTGTATACGTGGATGCATCGGCAAACTAGCGTGCCCCCGAAAAGTACATTCCTTCGATTGTCCCTCCCAAACGTCCTTCGAACGATGCTGTGATTTCAACGTTAACAGCCTTGGGTCGACAGAACCGAGACCCACCGGCAGAGCATGGGCTAATGAAGGCCCCGCCTCATTTTGGGAAGTAGATGGAGGAGGTTGATTTGGGAGGGTAGACGGAACCACCGGTGGAACATGGGAAAAGGAAGAAGGCCCCACCGAATTTGGCAAAGAAGAGGGGGGGGGGGGTTGATTTGGCAAATTAGGTGGATCTGTCTCAACCTACATAACAAATAACAAGACACAGCAATTTTACAACATATTAATTCATTAAACCAAAATCAGATTAATCGAAAGAATACAATCAACTTACGTTTGGACGCCTTCGTCCACCGCCACGACCACTATTCGGGGGTCGTCTATAACAAGTTCGTGGTCCTCCTTGACTTCGGTTACTTGGGGGTCTACTACTCTCTCATTCTTCATGAATATTCCGCGTTCGTGACATATCTATAGCAACGAGAACCCTGCAATTATGGATGTGGTATATTCATATAATAGAATTGCCTACTTTAAATGCATAATTGCATACTCTAAAACAGTAAAATTTAACCAGTTCAATACACTTTCACCAACACAAACAAAAAAAACCAACACTTCACTACTCTCTTAATCCGGACATATTATCTTACTAACAATTGTTTGAATGAATATACTACTCTCTCCTTCTTAATCAAGACATATAATCTTACTAGCAATATACTTTCATCAACAAAACCCAAATAACCAATACTAACAATTGTTTTAATCTCTTAATCAGGACATATAGTCTTACTTCATTTACTAGAAGAATTACTTGTCTCAAGTGGAGACAATGTTCGATAACCCCTACTGCAGCAACTTAGCTTCGTATGCACCAAAATAATCTTGAAATGAGATCAGCCAGTAAACATGACAAGGTAACTACAGAGACTACACTCCCCTCCCCAGCATCATCCTTCGAACTCAATTAACAACTGAAATCGTGATTTCAACCAAATACATACCTACTCTATCACAAGAAAGCATTCGAGATATTTTCTAGTCCAACCTTGTGTGAAGAAAAGTACAAGTATAGCAACCGTGTGTGGAGAAAATTACAGCCGTCATGCTGTGTACAAGAATCCAAGATTATTTTTAACCCAAAATCAAATTTCAAGCGTATGAAGACTTACCAAACAATAGATGATTACTTTATGATCTATGGTTCACGAAAGCCACTTCAACGCGAGTCCCACTGTCCTCTTCACCGTTCACAAAAAAAATCAAAAATGGGAACGACGGTGTAGGATTTAGGGTTTTAGAGTGGGAGTAAAAGGGGTTGATAGTGATGAAGTAAATTTGGAGATATTTTGGACGATTTTGGTTTGGAAATTCGCGAGATTGGAGGCTAGGGTTTATGGGTTACTTTTGATTTGGGCGAGAAGAGAGAGAGAGAGAGTATGGATGAAGTGAGACAGATCTGAAATAGCGAGTCTATTAAACCATCCCCAAACGAGTTAGCGAGTGTGATATAAACACACTCGTGAACTGAGTAAGCGAGTTTAGTATATATATCAACGCTATCACAGTCAGTGCGTGTAAACTGTGTTTTTTCTTTTTTTTTGCACAAGTGTGGGAGAAGCACAAAATCATACATTCGCTATCTCAGATAGCGATGAGGTTTTAACCAAACTCGCTATCTGAGTTAGCGAGTGAGTCGTTTCGGTAAAAACTTTCAAAAGTGGGTCATTTTGGTAAAAACTTTCAAAAAGTGGGTCATTTTGGTCAAATATTCTCTTTATCTTTATGCAGATTGTGAGAGACCAACGAGAAATTTCTGTGACCACCACTCATGTTTAAAACTACTCGAGTAATTCATTCATCCAATTACGCACTAAGAACCATCAAGATCCAATTTTTATCTCACATACACTAAGTATTCAGGCCATGAATATCCAAAACCGACGAATCGGGCAAATTAGGTTTAGGGCTCGTTGTCTGGAAGAGAGTAATCGACGCCTTACCAAACAGCAAAGCGTGAGCTCGAAGCTGGAGATGGAGACGTGCTTTGAGATTCACGCTGTCGTCGAGATCGGGATCGGGTACGGTATTGGAGGAGATGAAGAAGTCCCAAGCTGACGGTGAGGAGAGGAAGTGGAGGAAGATGGAGTAGGAGGTGTCAAGCCAGGAGCGTCACGCGCCGCAGGCTTCTAGATGCTTTGCGAGCTAGTAACGATGACCGTTCTCGTCCAAGATCAATGATGCCATTGATGGAGCTCAGAGGTTGAAGATGGTCGATTTGTAATTTGAGAATTTGATGATTTTTTTTTCTTTTTTTCTTTGACTATTTGAGGATTTGATATGAGTTTGATAGTCGGAATACAACAAAACCCTACTATCAAACTTCTCTTCTCCCAACCTTATCAAAGATCTTCAATCTCCGTAACATACTTCTTATGAATAATTATGTTACAATATAAATATTAAAACCCTCATCCTTACCACAATTTCGAAGTTTTGGTCCATCGGTAGGGTCTTTAATATGGTATCAGAGCAACCCTGGTTCGAATCTCACCGGCTGCGCTATTTAAATGCGGATTGGAAAAAAAATACCGTATAGTCCAGATCTTGGCCCAAAAAGATGGCCCTCAACCTGGTCTTTAATAAATTAGAGCTCTAAATTGTGTTCTAAACCCTAATTCAAAATCAAAAAGGGGGAGAACCTTACGCGATCCTCGGGGTGGAAACAGGGATGAATGATTCCGTTCATATCAAGATCGAGGTTGTCGAACTTGAGCTTGGTCGGGTTCAACTTCGATTTGTCGATTGGAATAGTGACACCGTCGATGACGACCTCCTCTTCCTCGATGACGTCGACCACCACCATCCGTTAATTCTCCGCTAACTAGCGGTAAAACGCCAGAACCCCATGGTGTATCTTCTTACCTATCAGTCATTTTGTTGGCGTAGCAGTCCTCGAAGAATTATCTCTCTTTTAGAATTTGTTGCAAAGTTAGTTTTTTTTTTTTTTTAATAAAGCCTACGGGCTTGCACGTGCTGGTGTTCTCTTTTTCTCCCATTCTCTTTATATTGAGATGAGTCTTTTTGTATGAGGTTTTTTTATGTTGAATGAATTGAAATTAAAATCTTAGTTTTCCTTTTCGTTTGTTCTTCTTTTGTTTGATTTCATGGCAGCCACTACCAGCGCTTTCCAAAGTTACGACGATCCACCACCAGGTTAGATCAGGAATGTAACAATGGTATCAAAGTCATCTCCGCCCTCCACTCCTGCTCCCCAACTTTTCCCCACAACCCTTCCACTTCGGCCATCAATGGCAACTCCAATATCACCAACATAACTGCAAGAAGAAACCTATTTCCAACCATCGGCCGATCTTCCTTCCGACCATCACGAATCCTCTCCAGGCTCTCCTCATTTCTCTCCCCCTCTTCTCCTTTTCCCAACCCAAAACCGAGGGTCAGAGTTTTATCAATCTCCAACAATGGTCTCCGCCGCCGTTGCCGCCCCCAAATCCTCCAAAACGGAGACCTACACCTGACACGAAGCGCCACGACGACATCCGCATGGCGAACATCGGCTCGGCCCACTCCGTCGCCGATGCTGTCCGCACCTCCCTCGACCCCAAAGGCATGGACAAGATGATTTCCTCCTCCACTTCGACCACCACCTCTTCCCCTGCTACCGCTACTGTTCCGACTACTACGATTGCTGTTGCTGCCCCCTCTCCATTCATTCAGCTCTCCTCAACCCCCACCACTTTTCCCTCTTCAATTTTTGTTGGATCTCTCCAAAATCCAACAGCCCGCCAACTGTTCGACGAAATTCCCAAGAGAACCTAGGGAATGAACTCCTGAAACATTAACCCCATTTCTTCAAGCTCCAATCGCTCATCAGGTATTTACCCAAAGGTTTCTTCAAATCCATCAATTCAAATCGCCCCTCAACCTGTGCTAGAGTACTATTGCAATCTTTGTCTTGCTAGTTGTACCTACAAACAATACCAATGCAACACCCTGCGAGATTTTATTTGTGCCTCGATTGTTTCACCCATGCAGGATTGGAGTTGAGATTGACTCTATTAAACTTCAGTTATATAGAGGATGAGGAGAGGAAATTTGATGTGCTGGAATATTGGTGCAATCGTTGTTTTGCTAATTTTACCGACGAGCACTACCGCTGCAATAAAATCCTCAGCTACCACTTGTACCCCACTTGTTTGACTAATGAAGAATTTGAATTGGGTTTGACTCCGAGAGACTTTCTTCTCGTAAGGACGTTGGGTAATCAAGGAGTTTCACCTACTCAAGTTGATGTTGTTGAGGAAGCGGATAGGGTAGTTGAGATTGAAGAAGAGGATCTCGGAGAGATTGAAGACTATGAGGAGGTGCAACTCATTGAGAAGATCGAAGATAACGAGGATAACACAATTCTTGAGAAGAATGACAACTCTCATGTAGGAGCATTGGCCTTGGAGTACATTACAAATAAACAGCCATTGGGAGGCTTGTTACTTTTGCTTCCTCAGAAGACCATCGACAAGGTTGTTGATGATGGTGAGACATAGACTACTCAAATAAAGGAGGCTATTGAAAAGCATATTGGCGGGATTAGAGCAACTGCCCTTACATGCTAATACACCTTATCCAGTTTACTTTGCTTTTGAAAATGATAAAGTTAATGCAACAGTAGTTGATGTTAAAAAGAGTGAGGCTTCCGGTCAGCCTTCTACAGCAACTATCGGTGGCTGGAAACCGGTTGTCACATCTTCAGAACCTAGGAAAGTTGTATTTCCCACCATCACAAATATTCAGGGATGGTTACCTGGGTTGAAAGGAAATGCAGATGCTAACCAACTTCCAACAATTGCTATAGTTGCATTCTAGGACATGTTTTCTTGCAGCTCCGGCACTTTCTGTGGGATGTGATAGCAATGGCAGGGGAGCAGTGGCTGTACTCGAGATAGCGACTTTTCTCTTGGCTTTATTCAAATCCTAAGACTCAAAGGGAATATAACCTTCTTTTTGGGTTGACATCTGGCGGGAGAGCGCTTAAGTAGCTAAGGAGTTTTGATCAACGTCTGCGTGAGAGTATTAACTCTGCTATATGTTTGAATAGTATTGGTTCTTGGAATAATGAGTTGTGGCTTCACGAGTCAAGGCCTCCAGGAAATGCCGATACTAAACAGGTTTATGATAGCCTATCTGAAGTTGCTAAAGAGATGGGAGTTACAATTGGTATAAAACACAAAATGATAAACATCTCAAATCCACAAGTTGCATTGGAGCATGGGCAATTTTCAAGGTTAAGAGAACTGCTGTCACCCTTTCAGAGCTTCCTTTCGCCCCTGAATTGTTTGGAAGCACAGGATGGCTATATGATTCCAACGAGCTTTCACGAACATGCACATGGCTTCTTTAGCAATATTGCTGAGATTTTAGATGATGGTTTTATCTTCGACCCTAGGGGGAGGGAGATACTAGGGAAGGAATATTGGGAATTATCACATATTTGGACGTGTTTTCGGGATGGAGCTTTTAGTGTTGAAGATGGTCATCACATTGACCATGTTGTCAAGGTCAAAATAAGGGAAAAAAATTGATACAGTTCTTCTAAGAACTGTATCTTTTTGCGTATCAGTCCTTTTGTTTGTGTATCAGTCCTCGAAGAATTATCTCTCTTTTAGGGGTTTATTTGCAATGTTAGTGTTTTTTTAATAAAGTCCACGAGCTTGCACGTGCTAGTGTTTTCTTCTTCCCCCATTCTCTTTATATTGAGATGGGGCTTTTTGTATGAGGTTTTTTTTTATGTTGAATGAATTGAAATTAAAATCTTAGTTTTCCTTTCTTTTTGTTCTCCTTTTGTTTGATTTCATGGCTGCCACCGCCGGCGCCTTCCAAAGTTACGACGGTCCACCACCGGGTTGGATCGGGAATGTAACACATGGCTTCTTCTCTAAAGATATCAGAGACAACGATGAAAGGGGAGGATGGGGAAGTTGGGATAGTAAACCCTAGATGAATCTAGGGAAGGAGAAAGGCTATTTGAAAAAAAAACATCACTAAAGTATTGGCCGTTTTTAAAAAACCACTCATTTTTTTTAATATAAAAAACAGCCATCAACATTTTTTTCAAAATAACCCAACGGGACAACGTTATGTTCCATTAGGTATTTTGACACGTGTAGCGCATGTGTCATTTTTCAGACATTTTTGCCCATGCATTAAAAAATCTCATTCATCTTTCCATTCTTTTTTCAAAAGAACCTCAGTAATATAATCAAGTTGTTTAAAAAATATCATAGAACTAATGCATTTTAACCATTTACCTTCCACCGAAACACTGGTTGACGGTGAGAGGGAGACTATTAAAGAGATGATAGAGAGTGTTTTGAGATCTGCAATGAAGAAGCCGATGAAGAAAAAGATTCCTTTTAGACTTTGCGGGTGTTGAGAGCAAGAGGGGGATGGGTTGATGAGAAGGGAGTGGATTGGGGTTGACGACTGGCAGAATGTGAGGACAGGGAGGGTGGAGATTGCGCGGTGGATACTTGATTAGAAAGAGGTTGAATTCGGAGATACAGATGGGTGTGAGCTCTTTTATTGGGGGGGGGGGGGGCATAGATGGAAGAAAGTGTGGATTTTGATGTGCGCTTGATAATTTCAGGCACTAGTGGTGTAACTGTGAAGGATAATATGAATTTTTTTAATATGTACTATGAAAATATATTCTGGAAATGTATGTGTGTCGGATATAATGTCTGATATAGAGGGGTTTGTAACCAGATATTTATGGAATTATGTTGCAGATTTGATTTGTATCAGGAAGTGGTGTGTCTCCTGATATATTTCATATTTATGTCATATTTCTTATGATAATTTTGATGAGAATGTGTTGAATGTGGTGGATGAAAATATGTGAGAATGTTATATAATGTGCATTTTATTGGTGAAAATATGTGAGAATGTATAATGAAAATTTGTTCATGTCAGATTTGATGAATTATTGTTAGATTTTGATAACAGTTCATACCTGATTATGTGAAGTTTCTACTAGAAAGCATTAGTTCTATGGTGTTTTTTTAAACAACCTGAATAGATATGTTATGTTTTTTGAAAAAAATGAAAAAATGAATGAGGTTTTTTTATAACATGGGCAAAAATGTCCAATAAAGGCACATGTCAAAAAACCTAACACAACATGGCACCGTCGGGTTGGGTCTTTTTGAAAACATAGTTGAGGGCGGTTTTTTCAAAATAAAAAAACAAGAGTGGTTTTTGAAAATGGACAATACTTGAGTGAGTTTTTTTCAAATTTAGCTGAAGAGAAAAGGACAACAAGAGAAAAACGAAAAAAAAGATGATATGGAAGTTGCTAGTAAACCCTAAGATGCATTTAAAGTTTCGGATTACTGAGATTTAATCTAGAAATATATTATATATGGTCCATATCTGCTCTAGACATATTTTATTCTTGCTTGTATAATATAAATTGTATAACATAAATAGATATTCAGGAATTCCCTATACATTCACCACAGGTGAAATTCATGATATGAAGGAATTTCATGCTTTAACTAGTTGGGCGTGCTTTGAGATATGCTTAGGACTGTATGTTGATTAAGGGTGGCAATTGGCTCGAACCCGACCTGGGTCCGACCCAATAATTAGCAAGCTTGGGCTAATAATTCTCATTTCGGAACGAGCTCGAGCTTAATTTTTTAGGCCCGAGAAAATTTTGGGCCTGTACACGGGCCCAAGTGCTTAGGTCTGATGGACCCGAATCAAAGTTTTATATGTGCATGTGTATGTATATACATACATCAAGTATATTTATGTATGAATTTTTGTTTTAAAGAGAATATTCATGTAAATAAGTTGAAATGAGTGTTAAAGTTTCTAAATAGAGTAATTATGCCTTGTATGTAAAATTAAATGCAAATAGACAATTATATGTGAATTACTCAAAAGTTTGTAGTATTAAAATTTTTTTATCGTATATTATTCTTGATATAATTTTAGTTTATAAGAAAGTTATATACTAGAACAAGTATAAGTAGTTCGGTCTTAGGCTCGAACCAATTTTTGGGTCTAATTCGGGTCCGAGCTCGGGTCTGATTTTTAAGCCTGAAGAAAAGTTGTGTTGGATTCCGGTCTATATATTTTAAACTTCGGACTCGGGCCTGTGCCTATATGGGTCTGGCCCAAACCTAGCCCATTGTCAGTCCTAATGTTGATACACTATGCACATAGCACAATATTTCATCTACAAGTAGAGTTTTTCTTCCTTTCCTTCTGCTAATTTATCAGTGAACCTCGTAACTTGTTTGGGGGTATTTAGTATTAAAGGGTAATGAATTGTGCACAAAATTTACTCCACAAATTGACATTATACAGTCTCCAATCACTCGTATATAATTCCCAACCTCTAATGTATTACAATTTTTTTTATATGGTGGAGATTGTGCCACCTCGCACTGTAGAGTAAATTTTGTACAAAAAGTTTGTATACATAGTATTACTCAGTATTAAATACTGTATCCATTTTCTGTCCTTTAACCTTAAATACGATGATCTACATTGTTTTGGTTACTCAGTGGTTGTGAATGAGCAAATCGACATCCATGTAGTGTGCAAGTTTTTACCGTTGGAGTATGTCATTGTCATAAGTGAAGTGGTTGATGAGAAAGTTTTTTTTTTGGAAGGAAAAGGTGGAGTATGGCCACCCTGTTTCATTAATAAGGAGTTAATAAAACAAACTCAGAGTACTGAGCCAAGTACAAGAATCTACGAAGCAACAAAAGTACATAAATTCCACCCCAAATATGGGGGGTGGGGCACAAAACGGTACAAACATGCATACATCCAATCAAACAAAATACATCTGAGCATCTATTCCCCCCAACAAAATCCTGAAGTGGTGGGGATCAATCAACAACAACATATCGGACAGGCAGAGCACCTCCCTCAGTCTAGCGTCGGTCCCAATCTCAACATCATCATCATCATACTCCTCCACCTAGAAGATGCTCACTATCCTCCCTCTAGGGCCTGTAGCAGCCACATTTGCCCCAAAAAAATATATATATATAATATGAGTCAAATTACTAGAAATACTATTACATTTCTCACGGAAGTAACAATTCTTTCTATCTAGCCAAAGACCCTAGGTCGTAGTGGCTATAGCGATAAACCAAGATTCTCTCATCGTACGTCTCTCCGTAGCGAACTTTGGTCTTACCCACAGATCCTCATACTTACTATGGAACTCATTCGTCCCCAGGGCGCTAAGTACCTCCACAATGACTGCTTTGCTCCTAGGACATTCTAGAAAAAGATGGTCTCTAGTTTCAGGAGCAGCATTGTAGAACCCACAGGTAGAGTCCAAATTCGGTTGGCGTTTCGATAGCTTCTCTCTTGTCAATATAGCGTCAATGAGCACCAGCCAGAGGAAAGCTTTAACTTTCAGTGGGGTTTTCGTCTTCCATACTACTCACGTCCAACACGGGCTACATCCCCTAAAGTGAATACGGTTATAAAGAGAACGAACAGTGAAAGTGTCATTCTTTTTCAGTTCCAAAATTTTCTATCGGAACCTGTGCGTATATAATATTAGCGATGGCGATATAGGTTGATAAGCAAGTTGTCAGGGCTTGTGCGAGTAGTTCCAAGGAAGACAGATCAGAAGTTTGTGGTGGCACAACTTTTGTTACAAAAAGTTTAAAAATCCCTTCTTTTAAGGAGTATGGTATGTAGTTTGTTTTTATTTGAAAGTAGGAGTATGATATGTTGTTGTTTTCGTCTGTACGGGCTTTAACAGTATGTGTACCATATTTTGTGTCAATAATTACCAAAAATATAAACAAAATTTGGACCTGTGATGCAATGACACACCTCGTGTAGTCACCCATACAAGAAAGCATCAACGCGAAAGGGCAAAAAAGGAAAAAAATCCTATACGTTCAACAAAACTTTTGGAAAGTCCAATCCATCAGAAGAATGCACAGATTGAAACAATCCAATGGTCCAATTCTCTTCCTACATGATATCACGTAGGATATGAACTAAAGATTTAATTTCTACCACTCTTTCGAACAAAAACTAATGATGATTGTTTGGCTGTTCAGGGTGTCAACCTTTATTCTGATGATTCCATTCATCGAGATTTTCTCTCCTTTTATAAAGCTCTTATTGGAACGCAGAAACATCGTTCGATCGAGCTCGACTGGGCTCGTCTATATGGCAATCAAGTTCCCGATCTTTCTTCTCTTGAGGACCCTTTCTCCCTGGAGGAAATTAAATCGGCCGTTTTTGCTCTGAAGAGCGACTCGGCGCCTGGGCCCGACGGTTTCCCCGCTTTCTTTTTTCAAAAATTTTGGGACCTGCTCAAAGCAGACCTTCTCAAAATGTTTCAAGACCTTCACCAAGGGGATTTCTCTTTTGAGCGCATTAACTACGCTCACATTGTGCTTATTCCTAAATTAGTTGGGGCGCACCTGGTTTCGGATTTTAGGCCTATTAGTCTCATTAACACTTCTTTTAAAATCATTATGAAAGTTCTTTCTGCTAGACTGAGTGCAGTCATTCCGCCGTTAATCGATTCTGCCCAATCTGGCTTCATCAAAGATCGGTTTATTCTTGACAGTGTCGCATCGGCTCAGGAAATCATTTCCTTCTGCCATAGAACGCACTCGGAAGGCATCCTTCTCAAGCTCGATTTTCAAAAGGCTTACGATAACGTTAACTGGGACTTCCTTTTGGACATTCTGTCCAACCGGGGTTTCGGTGCCAGATGGATTTCTTGGATTAAATCCAGTCTTTATTCTGGTACCTCTGCATTATTCATCAATGGCTCAGAGGGGCATAAAATCAAAATCAGATGTGGGCTCCGTCAAGGAGACCCGCTTTCTTCTCTTCTGTTCTCTCTAGTGGCTGATGTCTTTAGTAGACTACTGAGAAATGCGTGGGAGCTGAATATGATTGAAGGTCTAGGCAGCTCTCCCTCTTTTGAGGGAGTTCTCAACCTCCAATATGCGGATGATACCATCATTTTCACCAAACCGAACACCTACTCTCTTCGTAATCTTAAACTTCTCATTTACTGTTTTGAAATGGCGTCCGGATTATCCATCAATTTTCAAAAATCCTCAGTTCTTTGGTTGGGTGGTACTCCTAATCGCCAAGCTGAGGTGTCCAATTTCTTTAATTGTCCCGTTGCTGCCTTCCCTATTACTTACCTTGGCATACCGCTTCGCTGGGGGAGGCTTCATAGATCGGATTGGCTCCCTCTCATTGACAGAGTTGAGGCCAGACTCAATGTCTGGTCGAGTAAGCTTTTGTCTAGAGGAGGCAGACTGACTCTTATTAATTCTGTCATCTCGGCCATGCCACTTTATTTCATGTCGTTCTACTTCTTGCCATCCTGGGTGATTAAAAGAATTGACCAAATTAGAAGTAACTTTTTTTGGAATGGGTCCTCTTCTTATAAGCCTGGGTCCCACCTGTGTAATTGGAAATTGATTTGTTCTTCTAAGGATGAAGGAGGTCTTGGTGTGCTTGATATTCGTCACCATAACTTAGCCCTGTTAGGCAAATGGTTGTGGAAGATCCATCACGCCGATCAGCTTCCTTGGGTTCGTTGCATTAGGGGCTATTGCTCCAACTCTTCCAATTGGTGGGAATTCCCTGATGTGACCCCCCGCCTAGCCTCCCCTTTCTGGAAAGGCGTTTGGAAAGCCTCAGCCACTTTCAAGTGTGGTATTTACCGTACCTGCTTGGATGGCTCGAGAGCCTTGCTTTGGCAGGACCTGTGGATCGGCAATACCACTCTTGCTACAGCTTTTCCTGCCCTGTTCCGGCTGGCAATTTTCCCAAGGGCCTCTCTAGCGGACTCCTTCATTCTGATCAACGATACTCGTTATTGGTTTATCCCTCTTACTATCGTCCTACCTCCTTCTCTGACCGAGTCTTTCAATGACCTCACTGCAGTCCTTAATACCTATAATTGGAGATCTTCTGAGGGCATTGGATGGCGATGGTCGGAAGCGGGATCCTTTTCTGTTAAATCGTTTTACGCTTTCCTTAACTCGAGAGGAGTGGCTTCTCCTACTGCCAGGTTCTTCTGGAAGTCTTGGGCTCCTCTCAAGGTCAAAATTACTTCCTGGTTAGCTTTCAATAACAAGCTTCTCACGGTTGAGGTTCTCAACAAAAGAAATTTAGCTTGGGGTCAGCTATGCGCCCTCTGTATCCAGCATACCGAAGATGCTAATCATCTTTTCACTCGTTGCCCCGCTGTTATTTCGTTATGGAAGATTTGCTCTCTCGCTTGGGGCATAGCGAACACCCCTTCAGATCTAGCATCGGTTTGGTCAACTTGTCCACCGAATGCTTCATATCGCGACGCTTGGATTTTGTCGGTTCATACCCTCATCTGGACTGTTTGGAAGGAAAGAAACAATAGATTATTCAAGAAACGTTGCTCTTCTCCAGCAGCGTTGATTGACGAATACCTCTTTCTCTTCAAACTTTGGTCTTCGAAATTGAAACCCAAAGAACTAGCTTCTTCTTTTTTCTTATTACTAGATAATGCATTCCACTGTCTTCGTGATCTTCATGCGGTTTAAGTTTTTACTTTTATTTGCTTTCTTGCTTACCAATTTTCTCTTCTCATCCTCTGTCTCTGCAGGTTTAATCCTGATCAGCTTTGGTGGCTTCTGCTTGTATGCATATCACCTATATTCTCTAGTAGGTTTCTTTCTGGTTAGTCTGCATCTGGACTTGGTACTTTGATGTAATGTTGGAATTTAGTTGTTTGATGTCTTAAGCATCATTTTTGCTGTTCTTGTGTGATGGCCTTTCTTTATTCACTCTGCTGTAGATCTTTTTACTTTGTCTGGTGGCTAGTGTTTGGTGCATCTATGCTAGCTGGCTGCGGTTAGTGTTTCTTTAGGGGTGCAGTAAGGTTGTTTTTGCCTCAGCGGTTTTATCTATTGTGTTTTGTCAAGTGCTAGGAGTTTTGCTCCTGAGCCCGCCCCCATCTTGCTGTATTTTTGCCCCAGGGTATTTACTGGGCTGGTGGATTATTCCTCTTTTTTCATCTCATCCCTTAGGATGTTATGTATTTTGTCTCCTTCTTGGCTTTTGGCCTTTGAGTGAGGCATTTTAGTGGCTGTTTCTATAGCTTTCTCTCCTTTTTGTTCGGTTGAACTACTGAGTATGTTTCTGTTTGTGGTGTTTTTGAGCCTAGCTTGCACTGAGATTATTGTTAGCTTAGCCGTTTGGGTTGCTCGGGGTAGCAGTTCCCCTGTTTTGCCTTCCTTCTTTGGCTGTTTGGCTCATGGTTGTTTCAAGGCTTTTGCTGTTTTGGAGCTCTTTTGAGATCCTATTGGCATTTTAGCCTTTGGTTCAGACTGTTCCGCCATCTCTAGTATTGGTTTCGACTGCTGTATCTTGTTGCTTCTGTTTCTTTGTGGCAGGGGTGTTGGGCTTCATCTTCTTATAGAGTTCAGCAGCACATCGTGGCCTTTTTTCATGCTATCGCAGTCTCAGATAAAGCCGTTGATCTCGTGATGCATCCCCCGATCTGTCAGCTTGAAGTCGCGAAAGTTCTCTTCATTGCATCATTGCCTGCTACCTTCATTTCGCTGGTCGTTTGTTTGGAACTGGCTTTCTGTATATATTTTTATCTTGCTTCTGTTTGTAACTTTGCTTCTTTTGTGGGTTTTACCTCTTGTAAAGCTATGACCTGTACATTATTTTGATTTTAATATATGCGTTTTGATGTGGCTGGAGTCGAGAGACTCTATCCGTTCTCATCGAAAAAAAAAAGATTGTTTGGCTGTAAGAGTATGTCTACACTACTCCAAGCAAAAAATCTTTTTTTTTTTTTGATATATCGGATAGAGTCAAAATGCTCCAACCATCAAAAAATATATTAATCAATAAAAACAATAGCAATACAAATAAAGTTACAATGGTTTTACGAGTAGTAAAACAGCAAGAGAAAAAAAATAAAGAATACAATAAGCGACAGACAAGCAAGTAAATAATAGAAATCCGGTACAAAAAATGAGAACTCCGATAAGGGGGACTGTTCCAGAAGCTAGGAAAACTGAGACTGAAGACAAGCGCCCTGACGCGCCCAAGAGGACTGTAAACTCACACATCGGCTCGCTGCCGCAATGCACAAGGAGCTGACACAAACAAGAAGTGAAGGCACTAGCACTGACCACTCACCAAGAGGGAAAGGCTGGATAAAAAGAGCAGACAAACGAGACCGAAGCTCAAGGAGACTCTATCAGCCAAAAATTGAAGGCCCTGATAGCCTACACCGCAAATGGCCAAGAGACGCCTAGACTCAGCTGTGCGGAAGCCAATGATCCGACACAGAAACTGTTTTCCTTGCTAGAATACGAGCGCTCACCCGATTCTGCAAATTATAGTAGACTTTCTTATTATATTTCCACTTGACGGTGGGAGGGATTACCATCACCAATGGGGGCAAATCTGCAGCAGGATCAGACCTGCTAGCAACATCTTTGATGATGCAATAAGATGGAAGTAGCAGACTGGAATCAACTAGAGGGATTATTGAGATGGAATTAGAAAGATAGGGAGAAGAAAAGAAAGAAGAGTTAACACGAATCGGAGATTGCTTTAGGGGAAAAGAATGCGGTTGTGCACGACCTCCATTAGGAGGTGATTGAGCCAAGCTTGAACCCCTAAAACTTGATACAACGAATAGATGCAACCCGGAAAATGAAAAGAGAATGTTGAAAATTTGGGAGAAGAAAACATCATAGAACAAGGATAAATATAACAAAAAGAAGACGCCTTAGAGGAAAGATACGCCTTGGCAGCATGCCTCTGAGGGCTAGAATAGCGGCGATGCGGAGCGTGCCTAATCGCACTTTGAGTCCAAGAACGACCGGGGACTAAGGATTTAAATAATCCTTCGAATTTAACCAGGTTCAAACACGGAGAAGGTGCCACCGAGGAAAAAGGGCCACGAACCTTGAAATAGTTCAAACGAGAGAAGGAGACCAGTTGCGAGAACACCGTGCGATCCTTAAAAAGGTAAGCACAATTAGGAGGCTGAAGATTAGCAATGGAATCACAATAGGAAGTGGAAGAAGTAGTGGATATCAAAGCTGGTAAAGGCACAACTACCAAGGAGTTGAGATCCTTTCCAGATACAAGTCTAAACTTGCTTGCCAAGCTAGCATGAAGCTTGCGCTTTAAAAGGGGGTAGTTTAGAAAGGAAAGAAGTTTGGCCGGTAAGAGATGTCCCCTAGGAAAACCTAGGAGTTTTTGAAGGGAAAAACATCTACTGCGCGCATGACCAAACTTATCACAGAAAATGCACCTGATTTTATTCACGCAATCACGTTTATAATGCCCGGGAAGGAGGCACCTGAAACAAACCTTAGGAGGGTTGGGCCTATAATGAGAGGAGGAATTAGTGAAGATAGGAGAGTCCTGAGAAAGATATGAAATATCAAAATGAGGAGAATACAACTCCCTCTGCCAATCTATTGTCGGCATAACACTTTTAGACCTGGCATCATTAACGGAGAGATGCATGGTAGGAAACTGACCAAAAGTGCCTTAGAATTCCACCAGCAAAGGAGGAAACTGTACAATAAAATGGAGGCAGTACAGATCCAAATGCACCAAAAGAACCACCACCAAGAACTTAAACAGTGGAGTCTGAGGGGGCAAAAAAACTCCCTCAAAATAGAGAGAAAAGGAAAGAGATAAGATTCGAGAAGAGAATAATAATCGAGCTATCAGAGCTCGAGTGAAACTGTTGTTCAGGTTACAGCAAATCGCTGAAACCAATTACTGACGGAACGGAGCCGCCGGTGGAAGAGAAAAATCGTTGAAAGAAATAAACTTAGACACACAAGCTGTGCCACAACACAGGAGCTCCGAAGATGCACTCACAAGATGCTGAATAGCATTACCAAGTACCCAACAACACACCCAGCGCACACTTAAGCAGAAAACTCACAGAATACGAAATCTAGTGAAAAATATGCTATTACAAATCAATAAAGCAGTAGAGTTTGAGGTGGAGATCAAACCGATAAAGCAGTAATCTACGTCTAGAGTAAAATATGCTTTTACGAGCTAGAGGAAGAAGAAGAGGAGATCAAGCCCATAAAGCAGTAATCAACTACTACTGAAAAAAAGGCTATATCGAAAATGCACCCGCTACAAGAAAGGTAGGGATACTCACAGTGCCACCGGAAAAAAACTCACCGAGTAGGGATGAAAAGGAGAGCGGTCGGAGAGTGGGTTCCACCGGAGGGAGGCACGAGACAGGGACGCGCTCGACAGTGCTGGCTCGGGAGGCACTGTATGCGGCGGGAACACCACCACAGGAAACCAACGAGAAAAGCGCTCGACAGGGTGAAACCACACCGAAGAGTCGATTATAGGGAGACGGCGGGGAGATAGCCGGAGGAAGGACGTGGTTGGAAAGGGGCGAAACTTGCGGCGATAGGGGAAGGAGAAACCAAGGAGATAGGTCGAGAGAGGAGAGAGAGCTGACTAAGATTAATGAAAGGGAGGAGGGTCGAAATGGAGCGGAGCCGCCGGATCTGATTGGAGAAGGCCGGAGGAGATGACTGTTGAGAATCGCTTTTCTAATTTTAGATATCACCAAGTCCTCTCCAAGCACAAAACTTGGTACTCTCAAATTTCACCAAAAATACAATTATCAGCCAGGGCTTCTATCCCGCTCAAAATTCCCATAATTGCTAAGTGCTTGGAACAATTTTTGAATGCCACTAAGCATTTGGAGACGGATTTGTGATAATGGTAAAAATTGCAGTAATTCAGGATCGTACGATTTCATCATCGATCTTAGAGGTTCTGCAGGCAGATTAATAGTAACGAGGCTCTCTAACAGGTCCGGATATTTTCGGGCTTATTAACAAGACATGTGTAGCTTCAAGTCCATTAAAAGCAATTGGGCCTACCAAGATAGACACTCAGGGCATGAGGGTTGTAAGTCAAATCTCTTGTCCCCTCCAAAAGAGTAACATATTCTATAACAGATTCTATCTTTTAAGGGGGAGAATCAACAGGAGATAACAGATTCGTATCAACCTCCTAACTGTTTCTCGAGCCTATAAATACCCTCCTCCCTCCCTCGGTCAGAAGGCTTTTCTTTCTCAAACTCTCTTCCTCTCTCTGGTTCTGACTTGAGCGTCGGAGGGTCTATCGATGGGGCCAACCCCGGTGTTTCAGGCTTTTTGCAGATCCATCGGCCACATTAGTAACCGTCAGATTCAGATCAAGGTGCTTTTTCAACGATCCAGATTCAATCTCAGGACCTCTAACCACTTTTTACGGCGATGATCAAATGTTAAATCTTTAGTAGTTTTCTTCAAAATATAAACTCACTATCTGTTTGCTCCCACACCAAAATAAGCAACAACAGATTGGCATCGTCTGTGGAAAACTACACAGATCTACATCTCAGATCAGACTTACACTGAGAAACACTGAATTCTTTCGCCATGCCACCAAAGTTAAGAGGGGGAGCAACGACATCAGGTCGTATAGCCAACCCCCATCATCAACAAGCTCCTCCGGTGGAGAACCCTATTCCTCCTCATCAGCCGGATCAGTCCCAATAGCCTAATCAACATCCTCTCAATGGAGACACACCGAAGGGCTTCTGACAAAGTCGTCATGAATCACGCCATGAAAAACACCCTATATACAACCATCTCTTAGTGCATACTGTCACAAGCCATTCGACGCCTTCAAGGGTTTCCTGGGGGTCAAGAGATCTCCATCAAGTCATCAACCCCAGAAAATAAGGGACCGATAAACGGATCCATTTGGACAAGAGGCATAGTTGGGGTGAGGCCTTCCACTCAGAATGTCAGGAGAAC
The DNA here is from genome assembly GCA_017893485.1 of Hemerocallis citrina. Lineage (NCBI taxonomy): Eukaryota > Viridiplantae > Streptophyta > Magnoliopsida > Asparagales > Asphodelaceae > Hemerocallis > Hemerocallis citrina. Next base: position 233,285,009 of record CM030359.1, on the reverse strand, counting down.
CAGAGAAGCAAATCTCCACAAGGACAGAGATCAAGACGCTCCTCATCTCAAGGGGGTGCAGCGTAGAAAGAAGCCTGACTCATTAGAGTCGAAAACATCTTTAGAGTAAAAAACACAAGGAGTCCCAATTATTAGGGCTGAACTAGAAAATTTCAAGCATGACATCCTCTGAGTTATCCTAGGTACTCATGATCAGGGTCGACGCTCATGAAGCCGCCACTCGACTCCTTCAAAAGAAGAAAATCCATTGACTCAACTAGATCCAATGGGGAGGATGACCAAGTCCTTCGCTGCATCTAAGAAGTAGAGGATCGCATGAAACCGATAAAGAAAGAAGGGAACTACTCCAGTAGGGATTACCGTCCCAATCGACCTCCTTTCAGCAGATCCATCCTTGATGCACCTATTCCAAAGAACTTTAAAGCTCTTCAGTTTGAATCTTACCATGGTGAATCTAACCCGAGTGACCATATTAAGAGTTTTAAAACTCTCATGATGGTCTATAATGCTACCAATGTGCTCATGTGCTGAACATTTCCCGCAATTTTGAAAGGATCAGCAAGGGAATGATACTCTCGCTTTACTCCAGAGTTAATATTCTCTTTCGACCAGCTGGAGGAACTCCTCATAGTGCACTTTGTTTCTAGTCACATTGCTGAAAAAAGCAAGTGCTTCTCTGTTGGAATTGAAGCAAAGAGACAGAGAACTCTTAAAAGCACTTCACAGCCGAGGCAGGTCCATCTCTTCCTTGGACGCTTCACTGCTGACTTATTGCTATAAAATAACTTTAGTGGTCCTTCTACATTCTCCAAAATGCGCAGCCCAGTGACAAAGTTCCGCAGCCATATTCCATGATTCGATGCCTCATTGTATGCTACATACTCTGCTTCCATAGTGGAAGAAGCTACAAGTGTCTGTTTGACACTTTTACAGGATATAGCTCCTCCAGCTAATAGGTAAATATAGTCTGATGTAGACTTTCTGCTATCTTGGCACCCAGCGAAATTAGAATCAGAATATCCTACGACTTCCAAATGATCGGATTTCCTATATGTGAGCATGTAATCTTTTGTTCTCTGCAGATACCTTATAACCTTTTTGGATGCTATCCAATGGTCCATACTAGGTTTACTTAAATACCTTCCTAATATCCCAATAATGTACGCAATATCCAGACGTGTACATACTTGAGCATACATTAGACTCCCAACAGCTGATGCATAGGGGATCTTTTGCATTTCCTGAATTTCAAGGTTACTTTTGGGGCACTGACTAAGACTAAATTTGTCTCATTTAGCAACATGAGTATCTCTTGTTCTATAATCTTGCATGCCAAACCTTTTGAGTACTTTATCGATATATCCCTTTTGTGATAATCCAAGAATATCTCGAGAACGATCTTGATGTATCTGAATTCCTAATACAAAAGAGACATCTCCAAGATCTTTCATCCCAAAATGCTTAGACAGAAACCTCTTAATTTCGTGCACCAAGTCTATATCATTAGTGGCAAGCAATATGTCATCGACATACAGAACTAGGGATATATGCTTACTCCAACTGAACTTGTGATACACATTTATCAACAACATTTATATCAAAACCGAATGAGATACTTACTTGATGAAACTTGTGGTACCATTAACGAGAAGCCTGCTTAAGTCCATAGAGGGATTTCCTTAATTTGCAAACTATATTCTTTGGGTCTCCCGACACAAAATTTTCTGGTTGCACCATATAAATTATATCATCAATGTTGCCATTGAGAAATGCTGTCTTGACATCCATCTGATGTAGCTCAAGGTCAAGATGAGCAACAAGTGACATAATTGTCTTGAAGGAGTCTTTCGATGAAACTGGAGAGAAAGTCTCTGTAAAATCGATGCCTTCTTTCTGAGTAAAGCCTTTATCTACAAGACGTCTCTTATACCTCTCCACATTACCATTTGCATCCCTCTTGGCCTTAAATATCCATTTACAACCAATTAGTTTTGCACCTTCTGGTAATGGGATAAGTTCCCAAACTTTGTTGTCTTGCATGGACTTATACTCCTTATTCATGGCACTCATCCACTTTTGAGATTTTTCATGGCCTGATGAAATGTGATTAGATCATCTTCCATCATTCCATTGCCATCCTCATGTTCTTAGGGAAATACAATATAATCATTCGGAATAGCATTCCTCATTTCTCTCGTGGATCTCCTTAATGACATTGGTTCTTGAGCTTGTTGAGTTTGTTCTTTTGGAACAATTATCTCATTTTGAATAAGGGGTTGTTCGACATTATCTTGTTGAGGTTCCGGATTCACTTCTTGATCAATAATTGATGTGGAAACTCGAATATTGTCAAAAGTGATAGTAAGAATTGGGTTTGGAATTGAATCCAATTCTTCCTGAAAAGCAATGTCTCTAACCTTATTTCTCCCCCCAAACTCAACTTCTTCAAAAAATGTTGCAGTTTCCGTCTCAAAAATATTCCTAAGTGTGGGATCATAAAACTTATAGCCCCTAGATCGCTCAGAATAACCGATAAAGTAGTTGTTCACTATTTTGGAGTCCAATTTCTTTTCATGTGGCCTGTAAGGCCTTGCCTCAGTTAGACATCCCTAAATATGAAAGTGCTTTAGACTAGGCTTTCGACCTGTCCAAAGCTCATAAGATGTTTTTGCAGCTGCTTTAGTTGGTACTCTATTGAGAATGTAAGCTGCTGTCTTTAATGCTTCTCCCTAGAAGGACTTAGATAAGGTAGAATGAGCAGTCATACTCCTTACCATATCCTTAAGAGTCCTATTTCGTCTTTCAGCAATACCATTCATGCTAGGTGATCCTGGCATGGTGTACTGTGGGACAATAACGTATTCCTCTATAGCAAACAGTCCTAGACGTTGTTCACCTGAGCCATCATATTTATCGTAATACTCACCACCACGATCTAATATGACATTTTTAATATTTATGTTGAGTTGATTCTCAACTTCAGCTTTATAAGTTTTGGACACGTCCAGAGACTGTGATTTTTCATGAATGAGATATAGGTATCCATAACGTAAGTAATCGTCTATGAAAGATATAAAATATTGTTGACCATTCTAAGATGCCATAGGGAATGGTCCACAAATATCTGTATGAATCAATTCTATGACGCCTGAAGATCTATTGGTACCTAATCTCTTAGTTTTGGTCTGTTTTCCCTTTTGCAATCTACACAGACATCAAAATCTGTGAAGTCAAGGGACTCTAAAATGCCATCAGACACAAGACGTTTAACTCTATCTTTTGAGATACGACCTAAGCGCTTATGCCATAATGACGCTGAATTTTTCTTATTTAATTTACGTTAAGTACTACGTGACTTTGCATGCAAGGTTTCATTATAGGATGCAACTATTTCGAGCAAATAAAGGTTGTCATAAGAATTCAAATAACCAGTTCCAGTAATATTCGAATTTAAAGACAAACTAAACTGATTGTTTCCAAATGAACAATAATATCCAAATTTGTCCAGCAAAGAAACAGAAATCAAATTTTGTCTAAAAGACGGTATAACAAAAGTGTCTTTCAAATCCAAATAAAAATTAGTCCCTAACAACAACCTAAAGTGCCCAATTGCTTCCACTTCTACCTGATTTTCCATCGCCTACGAAGATGTGTCTTTCACCATCATTTGGCTTTCGGCAGCTCAGACAACCCTGCATGAAAAACACTTATGTGAGTTGTAGCACCAGAATCTATCTACCAGGTGTTTCTAGGTACTGAAGATAAATTAACCTCAGAATAGATCAGAGTAAGAAACATACATTTCTTTGCACGCCATGCATGATATTTGGTACATTCCTTTTTCATATGTCTAGGCTTGTTACAAAAGAAACAACTCTCTGTATCATTCTGTTGTTTCTTTTGAGCTAGACCCTTAGCTTTTTCATTCTCAGATTTCTTTTTCTTGCCTTTATCCTTAGAGGCATTGGCCATGTGAACACTTTCAGTCTTATCTTGTTTCAACCTTTCTTCCTCTTGCACACAGTGAGAAATGACCTCGTTTAGAGTCCATTTTTCTTTTTGACAGTTGTAACTGAGCTTGAATTGGTTGAACTGTGCAGGAAGCGATACCAAAACCATAAGCACAAGTAATTCCTTAGGAAATTCAAGCTTAAGTGCCTTAAGTCTTGAAACAATATGGTACATCTCCGTAATGTACTCCCTTACATTTCCTCGACCCTTATACTTCATAGACATCAAAGAAGTCAGAAGTGTAGTCATTTCAATCTTATCGGTTTTGGCAAAATGTTTCTCAATTTGTTTGAGGAAAACCTTGGCCTTAGTAATCCCATCGGATTCTGTGCCCCTAAAGGCTTCTGGAATGCTGTGTTTCATAATCATTAGACTCATGAGATTTAAACGATTCCACCTCTCAGAATCCCTTTTAGCATCAGGAGTGCTTTCCACAGTGAGAGGTGGAGGTTGTTCTTTCCTTAATGCATGGTCTAATTCCATTCAGCCAAGAGTTATAAGTAAAGTCCCTTTCTAATCCTTGAAATTGGTCCCATTAAGCATGGGAATAGAGTTGATATTAGCAGTTATTATGACAGCAGAAGATAAACTAGCTGAATATAGAACAAAACAAACAAAATAAGCTCACATAAGAATCCATATAAAATACTAAATTCAAACAATGGCTAATCCCATCTCAAGATACCAGGCACAACATTAATATCATGTCTTTGGACAGTAATATTAACTGTAAGCGGTACTCTTTATTGTAGCAATCAAACGTTGACAATAAATCCTATCAAATAATAAGTCATTGTTTGGACTGACATATTGTTCACATGGAATCTATATAATAAATTACAAAGAAAGCTATCAAGTGGCTCACAATCAATCTCCCCCCCCCCCCCCCCCCCCCCCAAAATCAAAGGCCCATATCAAACCTCACAAAACACATTTTCCCTCCAAAATTTCAAACCCCAAAACCATTTTTTTTCCCCTAAAAAACTCATAACTTTATTACTATCTCTTTCTTCTCTCTTTACCTTTTCATATTTTTCTCTTTCTCTGTCTCTCTCTTTCTCTCCCATTCTTTCTTTATTTACTTAGAAATTTAGATTTTAAGATTTCGGTTTTGTAAATTTTCAGATTTTTTATATTTTTTTTATTGCAAATGTTATATTGAAAATAGCAAATATCTTTTCAACAATTATTTTCCACACTTAATTTTAAGAAGTTAGATTTTATACCCCCATTTATAATTATTTTTCAACATATACTAATAGAAACATAGACTTTTATTTATAACTAATTATTGTCATACTATTCAAATTTGAGCTACATAATTATTGTTTTACTGTTTACATGTATCGTTTCGAAGACGTGCCGTAGGCACGTGCCTACGGGCAAATCTAGTACCTTATAATTGTCACACATTTATCACCACAAATATGTATGAAATTTGGCAAAATATCAACTTACCTTTGGGTCAGTTAATAAACGCATGAATTACAAACACACAATCATCTTGATATTTTAAATAAATTAATCTACACAAAAGATGTCACTTTGGTAACATTCTGTTTCGATTAATCTATTCAAAATATTAGACATTCACCAAAACCAAAATTTGAATTTAACTGTTTCTATTTTTTTTTAATAATTCTAGATCTGCACGAAATATTGATTACTGTTTTCATACTGACTAATATCAAAACCATATCAAAACCATAACAGAATCTGATATCCTACTGACTAATATCAAAACCATATCATAAAATCTTTATCTAAATCCAAAATCTTTATCTTTATCAAGATCAGTCGGCCTATTGCAAGGCTAAACATTACTGTAGAAAAGATGACAGGGCAAGAAGAGGAGGTAAAATGAGTTTATCTCCTCTGTAACACTCTGTAGTAACTACCAAGTGTACGGAGGCAAGCATCATGCATTAAACAGACAACTTACAAGGTTACGTATGTAGCTTTTAAGCCATTGATTATCAAAGTATGTTGAATATTGTCAACAGATTATCAACAGATCATTGTCAATTGATGGAATTTGTAAACAGATTATCAACTAAAATATTATAACTAAAATATTGTCAACAGAATATCAAAAGTAGGATTAGGACAATCATGCTGAATATTAAAATATTGTTAACATCAACTATGATAAGAAAGGAATTTTTTACCAAACTATCCCACTTTTTGTAAGTATGTACGAAACTATCCCTGTTTGAAAATTTAATACAAAAAAATTCCCATCGCTAACTTAGTTAGCGCGCCTAGTAGTTTTTTTCGCGCTAACTCAGTTAGTGTGTTGCACGGGAAACAACTTTTCCCCTCTAGTTTGGGTGTGCGAAAAAACTCACCCAATATAGACACGCTAACTCTGTTAGCGTGCGTGTTTAAACCACTCGCACTAACGGAGTTAGCGTTCGTAGATGGGACAGTATGGGGCACTACCTCAAAGAGGGGTGTGGATAAAAAATCACTAAGTATACACACGTTAACTCAGTTAACGTGCCTATTATTACCAAGGCCGTTAACTGAGTTAACGACTGTGAAGATTTCAAGTTTCCAAAAAGTTGAAACTTTCTCGAAATTGGAGATACTCACACACGTTAACTCAGTTAACGTGCCTATTCTTATCAAGGCCGTTAACTGAGTTAACGACTGTAAAGATTTCAAGTTTCCAGGAAGTTGAAACTTTCTGGAAATTGGAGATACTCATACACGTTAACTCAGTTAACGTGCCTATTATTACCAAGGCCGTTAACTGAGTTAACGTGTATGTCTATCTTCATAAACAGACTAATAATAATCTGAAGCTGATACATAATTACATATCTCAAAATCCTTCACCTCAAAATTCCTTCAGCCAAAATCCTCCACCCCAAGAATCATATCTAAAATCCCATATCTCCACATATCTCAACAATAATTCAGCCTTATCTCAACAATAATTCAGCCATATCTCAACATATTTCAAACAACATATCTCAAACATATCTCCACATATCTGCAGACAACAAAAACTAAGCCAGAATCCTTCAGCCAAAATGAGGTGTGTGCGTTATTTAATATGATCCCAATCGACACATGCTAACCCAGTTAATGGCCTTGATATAAAGAGGCGCACTAACGGGGTTAGCGTGTCTATACAATATGAGTTTTTTTGGCACACCCAAACTAGAGGAGGAAAGTTGTATCCCATGCAACACGCTAACTGAGTTAGCGCGAAGAAAATTACTAGGCGCGCTAACTCCGTTAGCAACATGGATTTTTTGGTATTAAAATTTCAAACAGGGATAGTTTCGTACATACTTACAAAAAGTGGGATAGTTCGGTAAAAAATTCGATAAGAAAGTGTGAGTTGGAGTTGTTAACATTATCTGTCATCCAGATTAACATTGATTAATCCAGCAATTGATTAATTGATTGATGTCATTAACATTAATGATTAATTAACATTAACGATCGATTAATACAGCAAAGATCGAAAAGATACAGAACTCATCCAGATATTTTAATATTAACGATTAGCCTTTACATATCTAAATTTAATTAATTTGTTTTTTGAATCTGAATTTTAGAAGACAAATACCATAAAAGGAAGATAAAAAAGAAACCCTAATTTTTAAAGTTTTGAAAACTTTAAATTTTTTAAACAAAATCATCAATTTTTCAATTAATTCAGCAAGGATGGCTCTGGTACAAATTGATGGATTTTATCCATAACACTTAACCAACATGCATAAAACATTGATGTCTCTACACATAAGTCCAGATCATAATCATGTTACTAAGAGTGCTTTTTATATAAAATCCTAAATCATGTTCCTATAGATGCTTTGCTAAATCATAGAAGAGGAATATAAAAGCGGAAGCACTAACCTGAAGGCATTGGTGGAGATTGCACCTCTAACACCCCGAATCCCAAATAAGCCTGAATTAGAAATTGCACAGGATCTTTAAACTTCACTTTATACAATTTTACAAGAAAATTAAAACTTTTAATTACAACAAAATCTTTTTACATCATAACGCAGCGGAAAGTAAATAAAATACAACAATGATAAATGTACAACTGTAACAACTTTAGCATTTAAATGATCATCAGCATCAAATTCATCTTTACATCTTCTTGTAAATTCCAAGTCCTACATATGAAACTGTTGGCATGTCAGTTGCTTACAATGGACGAAATATTATACATGGCCATCCTCGCTATGCCGAAAGTATAACGTTTCTTTAATACTTTAATAATCACAAACTTGACTACAAACAAAACTAAAGAGGGACTATTTTATTGATGTCGTTGGTGCTATGCACTTAATCCTTAATGCAGTTATTTATTAAATGACACTAATGTACAGTTGTTCGAACTTATGCATCTCATTCTATATAAATCCGAGGGCAAGCCTTTAACCGTTCTTCATCTTGTAGGGTTAAATTCCTCGTTATGAGTTTAACTATTACGATAACTACGATAAGTATTCTAGATGTTTTATGAGTTACGAGTCCATGTCCAGACAGTCTGGAGGGGAATCCCATGTCATGATATGAAGCATCATGTAGACAGCCTATGGACAATTCGCCTCCGTCATGGGACAATGACACTACGTAGTCACCAAGCACCCTACAAGCGTCGCCACGATCCTGATAATTCCAGAGATAGATTCACGTCATGACATGACGCATCATGTAGACAACCTGTGAAAATTCTCACACTGTGAATCAGAGGCCCTCATATTTGTGTTTTTCTCTTACTTTCATCACATCTCCACTATAGTGCATGTCCTTAAGTTTATGTTTATATGTAGACAACCTGTGAAAATTCTCACACTGTGAAACACCCACCCAAAGAAGCATTAAAGTATTCAATTAATTCCTAGCAATAAAACTCTAAGAGAAGCTCCAATCCGCCTTCTCGAAATCCGTGCACAAAGAAAAACCCCAACCCCATTTCGGCAAGGCAACAGGAACAACATCTCTATCTTTCATTTATATATATATATTATAGTTGTATGTGGCTGGGTGGAGGAAGCAAATTGAATGCTGGGGAGATTTCGGAATCTGACAGAGAAGAAGGAAAGGAGAGGAGGATGAGAGAGTGAATGGTTTAGGGGTCATTATAAAGAAGATTTAGGAGATAGTTAGTATAACTACTTCCTACTAACCCCACTAACTCCACTCTCTAATTCAAAACTCTATTCTTTCCCTCCATCCTAGACACAGCCGGTTGTTCTCCCATGCCCAAAATACGTGCACGTGCATCACACGTGCACGTGCATCACACTTCATTCATACACACATATATATTTAATTTAAAATATAGGTTATAATATATTGTAAAAGTTTAAATAAAATTAATTTAATTTAATTATAAATTAGATTTTTATGTACAAATAAAATAAATACACACACACTTCAAAATTTTATTTCGAAAACGAACCCGTCTAAATACGTGCACCGCAAACACGTGCGTTGCACGTAAAAAAATTAAAATACGAAATCGACTTTATCAACAGAAAATTATTTAAAGATAATCAAAATACAACATAAGAAAAATATATTTATTAATTTTTATATATTCCACAACGTAATCGCTACGTACATAGAAAACACGTGCACTGCACGTACAGTAATATTTAAATCAAAAAAGAGAGAAAAATGAATTTTCGTTTATAAAACGAATTCGAATACGTTATTAAATAAATAATCGATACATATAGAAAATATTACACATAGCGGTGGAAAATATGTAATCGATACGTGCATCAATAACACGTATAAAGTAAGTAAAAATACAGAGATTAAAATTTAATATTTGAGTTGACTAGGATAAAAGAAGACGGGAAATACATAAGTAGTCGGAATCCAAAATACGTAGTGAAACACGTTACGGATGTTACTCGTAACGATATAAAATACACGTACGTAACAAATGAGAGGCAAAATTGTCATTTCAATTTTGTGGGGTGTTACACTCTCCCCCCTTAGAACAGTTCTGTCCTCAAAACTGACTAGGGTAAAAATTGTATTTTGTACACACCAAAGAAAAATATCATTATTTTATATAGAAAACTGCAAACATTAAAAAAATAAATGTAGTATGTAAATAAGCAATGTGAAAAAATAAGACAAACTCTATATAAGAAAACTATGAGTATCAAAATTTGTAAAAATGGAACAAGAAATCTACGAAATTAACATAAGGAAAGAAATGAGACCATAAAAGATAGTATAGATTGAAAGAAGTTTCATACAAAAATAATCTTAGGTAACCTATTAGATGGAAAGGAAAAATAAATTAAATCATTAATTATGGAATAGTTCGAAAAACAGCGCAGTAAAGAGAAACATAGTCAATGGATAATTTATAGATAGATTTTGTAATCAAAATTTATCAATGTAATAAGTGGTAGAATGATAAAATCGCAAAGCCGAATTAGTACTGTATACTACGAAATAAAAATTGAATAAGCAATTTTTGAGAGGACTATTGGATAACAGTTTGAAAAATATACGAGTTTGAAGTTTAATTAAAAATATAGATGACATAAAATGATTTTGTATACCAATTAATATCATAAAATAATGTGTAGGTAACTATAATAATTATATATACAATTTGAAAATTAAAGATATAGAAGGCATACATCGAAATACTTTCGAATTGTCAAGAAGAGCAAGAAAAACCAACATACAAAATTTATATACGTATATATGTGTAAAAATTATAGGGTGAAACAACCAATATTATGACATAAAAATTTTAAATGGTTTGTAGGAGTGAAACAAGACATTATAGTTGTAAAAGTAGTAGCATATTATTGAGACAATGCAAATACTATTCATATAGAAATAAATTACGAATCGTAGAAAAAGTATAAATACCAATTTTATTTTTTTATTAGGTGAGTAGCCATCAAATCTAAGATAAGTTAATAGCAATATAAAACAGAATGAAGTGGTATGAAATGCTAACTCATATAAAGATATAAAATAATACAAAGAAGACGGCAAGATAGTTGAGATTAAGTAGTAAATACACAAGTAGGATAGATATAGAAATCAGTATAAATAATAAGATAATTAGTTTAATAGTAGGTTGTAAAATATTATAAAATATTATAAGCTAGTACGAAAATGGAATAGTGGTAAGTAAATATTATAGAAAGCAAAGTAGGGGTTATCAAAATAGAGAATTTCCTTCTGGTGTAGATTCGCCTCGTTGGTGTCCAACTACAGGCTTGTCTCCTCGACCTTAAGTTGCAGAATTGCTTTTACGACATCTGATTGCAGTTTGCCATCTGGACTGTCAGTTGCAGACTTTGCTTCCCCGATATCCAGTTGCTGTTTACCTCCATTGATGTCTAGTTGCGGATTTGCGCTCTCGACATCAGGTTGCACCAAAATGGCAGATGGAAAGATGTAATCATCCATTTACACTTGGACATTAGGTGTTTATGATGTTATGTTTGAAATCATTAATATAAAAGTGGATGGAAAAGTTGTAAATGAAGTAGGAAATTACAACGAAAAATATTAAAATAGATATATAGACTTTAAATTTAGGATATACAAAAATTGTAGTAATGAAAATGATTTATAACATTCAGACGAGAATAGTGTAAAGTATATGTACGAGATGAAAACGCAAATGAAAATAATAATCATGTAGTGCATCAAATTAGGAAAATAAACATAAATAATTATATATAAAAATAGTAATGATATGTATAGTAAGTATATTGAACTATATGACACATATAGAAATCAGTGGAAAATATAGGTAGTAACTAAGAATGTAAAGACAATTAAAATTTGAGAATAGAGATAAAGTATAAATAGTGAGTGTATATATTATATTAAAGATGCGTAAAACTATAAAATTAAAGAGTAGCAATTAGTAGTAAAAGTGAATATAACAAAATAAATTAGCAAAAAAAATGTAATAACAATAGTATCGAATGTAGACAATAAAACAAAATTGTATGTCATATTTATATGAGTAGAATATTTCAATCTTGTAAAAATATACTGAAATATATAAGACGATATTAGATAATACTATCACAAAATCAAATCATATAAAATGAATGTACATAAGCAAAATTCAAAATATAATAGAAATAATAAATAAAGAAAATAATAGTTGCAATATTAATTTAATAAGCGGTAATCTAAAACTTAATAAAATACGTGAAGTAATAGCAAAAATAAACGGATAAACATAAAAAGACATAAAAAAACATGAAAGACAAAATTTTAAGATTGAAAGACAGATAAAACAAGTTAAAAAAGATCAAGACTAAGGAAGATAGACAAATAATAGATATCCAAACGATTTAATAGTATAGGAAAATATTGAATGTTGAAAAGTACTATGATAAAAATTCACGAAGAAAAATTTGAGAGAGAAGTGTGTCTACGTGTAAGGTATCATGAATGACGGTTCAAACCAACCACGCTTCCACGCGCCACTCTGATACCCAGGAAAAACAGGCTCGCATACAATCTCACATCAATGTATACGAGGGGAGTATCATGAATGAGAGTTCCATAACTTCATCATCCATGACTCAAGACATCCAATAGGGAAAGAGAAGAGAAAACGTCAGTGTATAGAGCAATACAAATGTAAATCACTTACATTTAAATCTCTATAAACTAAACTCACACTTCTAATGTCCACCCTAATGTGTCTTCCTTGTAAATTTGTACGACTCATTGAACCTGACTCTGATACCACTCTGTAACACCCCGAATCCCAAATAAGCCTGAATTCGAAATTCCACTGGATCTTTACACTTCATTTCGTACAATTTTATAAGGAATTTAAAATTTTTATTACAACAAAGTCTTTTTACATCATAACGTAGTGGAAAGTAAATAAAATACAACAATGATAAATGTACAACTATAACAATTTTAGTATTTAAATGATCATCAGCATCAAATTCATCTTTATATATTCTTGTAAATTCTAAGTCCTGAATATGAAATTGTGGATACGTCAGTTGCTTACAACCGACGAAATATTATACACGGCCATCCTCGCTATGCCGAAAGTATAACGATTCTTTAACACTTTAACAATCACAAACTTGATCACAAACAAAGCTAAAGAGGGACTATCTTATTGATGTCATGGGTACTGTAATACCCCGATTTTCATTTATGAAAATTATTTATTTTTTTTTGTACGTTTTGTGCACGTGCAATTTTTGCAGTATAAAACCTTATAATTACTTTCAATATGAATAATGTGTGTGTATATATATATATATATATATATATATATATATATATATATATATATACATGTGTTCTCTAATTATTTTTATAATAGGCCCATTTTTCTTCAAATAAACATAAGCCTTCTTTTTAGCCCAAATCTAATTTATTTTTTTGTAAACCATTATTTGGCCCATTAAATGAAGCCCATGAGCTATTTCTTCTTTTATTACAACTTGTAATGTAGAATATTTTTATAAGAGTATTTTTATAAAAAATATAATGTACAACTTTTTAAATGGAGAATAAATGAATGCACGTGCATTGCACGTACATGTGCAAGTAGCACACATAGTGGGCCGGTTTTGGTATGGAGGGAAAAAGAAAAAAAAAGTGTGGAGTTATGGGTGGTAGTTGTTTAAATCATGGTTGGTTACTACAACTTCCCCTTCAATCCTAACCTTTTATTTTTAACTCCTAGATTGATCCTAGCCCTTCATTTGCTCTAATTTTTAGTATAAATACCCCCCCCCGCCCCTTAGCCTAGTTATTCTTGTACTTTTCATTTCTCCAAAACCTATAGTAGAAAATACAATTGTTAGTAGTGTAGTAAGTGAGATTATAAAAAAAAATTGAGAGTTGTGGGTTGTGCTTGCACCAAAGGAAGGCCGGCATCAAGGAGGGCTCGGGATTGCACTTTGAAGGCCGGTTTTGCACATCAAGGAGGAGGAGGAACGCTCTTTTGGCAAGCTCGCGAAAGACTCTTTTGTTTAGGAGGTGTTGCAATATTTATTCTCTCCAAATAAGGTGGGTTATTTTCCATGTTTCTAATTAGATATCATGCTAAGGTTGATTAAATTGATAATGCATGAAAGAAACTAATAAGAGCACATTTAATTGGAAAAAGGCTTGTTAGTTGATTGAATTGATGCTAAATAGATTGCATGTTATTCCATCATGAATCTTAAGTTGTATGTGAATTGTTTGTAGCTATGGAATGCTTGAATTAAAATTTGTTGTTAGTATCAAAACTAAATTCAAATGCTAGTAGATGAAATTGTTGCTTTATGTGCTTAGATAGACTTTTGTGATAATGTTTAGCATGAGTAACCTAAAATATATTTTTGGGTTTGTAAAAGAAAAATAAACAGGGAATTGATATAAGAAATATTAATGTTAAGTTGTATAAGAAATATCGAAATGAGATGTGGTAGTAGTAGTATACAATTTAAGTTAATTGTATGAAAAATATGTGTTTAATTACTGAAAAAATTATTTTTAAATTACTGAAGTGTTAAACTATGTTTAATTAGACATTCTGGAGATTTACAAGAAATTTAGTAAAAAGCAAAACTCAAATGAGAGCTTTTGAACATCGAAATGTTCTAATTGAACAGAGGATGGATTTAATTAAAATGCGAGTTGTATTCAAGACAACTTGAGCCTATAGCTCAATTGGTCGGGAGACTCTCTAATGCTACAGTGTGTGCGGCTTGTTTTCTTGGATCGCTGGTTCGATACGTGAGAAACCCAAATTTTTATGTGCGTTTGTAAAAAATTTAATGAATTTCCAACTTGAGAGCATTAATACTCTTAATCCCCTTTTATATCGAACGGCATAATTGGCCACATGGCCAGAGCATGCAGCTTGCTTCCTGTGGGTTGCTGGTTCGAATCCTGGCCTCGGCCAGAATAATATCTTTTTGGAAAAAATGACTTTTGTGGTTTCTTGATGTGTAAAAATTATGGAAAAAATTACTATTATTATTCTAAAAACATGTGTGACTTATGAAAAATAAGTTGGGAGTTATTGGGATAAAATAAAGTATATTTGGGAATAAAAATGTGGTTGGAACTATAGTTTTACACTTGTATATTTTGTGAAAAATGCGTTTTTGCAAAGGACTTGAGATAAATGCTAGAAAAGAAAAATAACAAAGAAAGAAAGTATATATTGTGAAGTTGGTATGGATTATTCTTATTAAAGAATAGTGTGACACTAATGAGTTTGTGAATATTCATTTTGGCTATATATTTGGTGATATGATTTTAAAGTGGAAATAAATATTGTGAAATACACGATGTATAATTGAACTCCATGAATAGTTATTTTGACTCATGAATAATTTAGAAATCATGTGATTGGAAAAGAGAAATATTATTGAGTATGACAACTCAAACATGAGAATTTGTGAATCGAAATTGAAAATTAGGGTGTAGCCAAAACTCACACCGACAAGTGAAAAGTGATGAAGTAAGATTATTGATATTGAAAAGACCAAGGTTGGTCATGTGAAATTGAAGAAATAAGGTCGGTAGTAGTGAGAGGGCTAACTCTAAGAGATTAATTTTGTTCATGATTTCATTAAATTAAGAATTTAGTACATAGTGAAGAGGTGATGAAAGTAAGAGAAAAATACGAGTATGAGGGCTATTGGATTGGCGATGTGAGAGTGAGCCATAGAATGCATGCTTGATGCGTTAGGACATGGCGTGAGCATTACTCCGGAATTATCGTCCCGGTGGCGACGCTTGTGGGAGGTTTAGTGACTGCAAGAGGATCGTGTGCCATGAAGGAGGCTGAATTGTCCATAGATAGTCTTCACGATGCGTCGTGACATGACGTGGGATTCCCCTCCAGTTTTTCTGTACATGAGCTTGTACTCATAGATCATCTAGGATACTTACCGTAGTTACAGTAGTAGATTAAGTCATGACGAGGGATTGAACCCTACAAGATGAAGAACGATTAAGAGGCTTGCCCTCGGACCTATATAGTATGGGATGCATAGAATTCGAACAAGTGTGCATTAGTGTCATGTAATGTAAATAATTGCATTAAGGACTAAGTGCACGATCACAACACGACATCAATAGGGTATTCCCTTTAGTTTGATATGTGACAAGTTTGTGTTTGTTAAATATTGAAAATCAGTTATACTGTTTCCGGCATAGAGAGGATGGCCGTGTATAATGTTCATCAGTTGAATAAACCGACGTACCCACAGTTTTGTATGCAGGATAAATGACATGATAAAGATTAAAGAATGACAGATGCTTAGAGATTATTCAAATGTTGATGTATCTTTATATAAATGTTGTAAATTTGCTTCCGCTGTAAAATGTAAAGTGTAAAGATTACTTGTAACTCTGATGTAAAGTGAAAAGTTTTAAATTCCTTGTAAAATTGTACTAAAGTAAAAATCCTGTGGAATCTCGAATTCAGTGCATTTTGAAATTCGGGGCGTTACAGGTACTGTGCACTTAATCCTTAATGCAGTTATTTATATTAAATGACACTAATGCACACTTGTTCAAACTTATGCATCCCATTCTATATAAATCTGAGGGCAAGCCCTTAACCGTTCTTCATCTTGTAGGGTTAAATCTCTCATTATGAGTTTAACTACTACGGTATTTATGGTAAGTATCCTAAATATTTTATGAATTACGAGTCCATGTTTAGACACTCTGGAAGGGAATCTCACGTCATGACATGACGCATCATGTAGACAGCCAATGAATAATTCGCCTCCGTCATGGGACAATGGCACTACGTAGTCACCAAGCACCCTACAAGCGTCGCCACAATCCCGATAATTCCGGAGATAGATTCACGTCATGACATGACGCATCATGTAGACTACCTGTGAAAACTCTCACACTGTGAATCAGAGGCCCTCATATTTGTGTTTTTCTCTTACTTTCATCACATCTCCATTATAGTGCCTGTCCTTAAGTTTTTAATTTGTTTTAAAAGAAAATCATCACAACCTAGATCTAGCTCACCCTACCGAACTTCAAACAAAAGAGACAATCAGCCCAACTGACTAATTCTCAAAAGATGCTCAATCCACATTGGTTAGATCTCAAATTCATATAATAACAACTGCCGGTATCTGAGGGTCTCACCTAGCCTCTAGATTCCAACAACTATCTCTTCTAGAGATCAACAATATGTTACATTCAATCTCAAATAATACCTCAGTTTCTTTATTCACAAATCTCTTCCTTAAAGAAAACATCTCTTTATAATCTCATAACATAAAATATTTCAATTCAACTTCTTTTATCACTTTAATCACTCATAACGTTGTGTGCATTTCAAATATTCTCTTAATAAAAAAACATAAGTCTATAGAATCTCAATGGGGAGCAAATCCAATTGTAAATCATTTTTTATCTTCCTTTAATCACACAAGGTTCACATTTTTAAAAACAAATTATTTAATGTGAAATCCACTTCCAATTCTCACAAAATACATCAAAATATTGTGGAATTTTTTTTATAAAGTCTAAATAATTTTAGAGAATTAAATAGAATTTTTCCCGAATTTTTATTGCACTTAAAAACTATTAAAATACTCAAAAAAAAAATAAATCATACTATGTTAAAAAAATCAAAACCACAAACAAAGGGTCGGATTCGAACCCAGACCAAACACCCCCGCCCATGAACAGTAACAGACCCAAAGCGCACCCTGAAGACCAATAAGTCCTAAGTGACTAACCTATATAAGAGGGGCTTAGTTTATACTTAAAGTATAGTTCGATGATTTGATTTAAAAATCGAAATTTCATAAAAACAGAGTCTCTTCAAGACTCGAACCCAAGACCAAAGCCTCCGCCCATGAACAGTGTAACATCCTGGATTCTTAAATCATATTAATTAGAATGTATTTTTTTTTCTTCACGTGTTGTGCACGTGCAAATTTTATGCATGTATCTCTCTAAAAATATTTAATAAACTAGTAATCTTATTACTTCTCTTTTATTTAAGAGAACCTAATTTAATTTTTGACCTAATTGTTTCCTTGTAGTCCACCTTAATTAATTAATTAATTAAATTAATGAAGCCCATGGTTAGTTGCCCATTAGTGAGCCCATTTACTTTTAAAATCTCTTTTAATAACCTAACTTGTAGTGTTGACACTTTCCATGAAAAAAAAAATTAATTAACATGAACAACTTGTAAATAAGGAGGGCATTAGATGGCACGTGCTTGCACTAGAGTGTGCAAAGCAGACCCTTTAGGTGTGGCCGGATGGGATCAAGAGAGAGGGAGAGTGGATGAGGTGGAGAGGTAGTTATTTACATCATGGGAAGTTATAGCAACTCCCTATTTCATCTAAGTCCTTGATCCTTAACTATTTGATCTAATCCTAGCTCTCTATTTTCAAAAATTTTGTATAAATACCCCCCCCCTTTCTTTAGCGATCCTTGCACCTATTCTTTATCATAAGAGAAAGAGATACATTAGTGAGCAAAAGATTGAGAGTTAAGTGAGTTCTAAAAGATTGAGTGTGCTTTGTTTGTGTTCCATCAAGAAGAGGCCGGCCACTCATCCAAGGAGCAAGGTGGCTTGCGGCAAACACCAAGGAGCAAGGAGGAAGCTTGGACTCATCAAACACTAGGAGAGGAAGGCCCTTCTGTTCATTCTAGGAGTTTTCCCTAGGACTTTTGTGAAATTTCTCTCCAAATAAGGTGGGTGTTTCTCTCTAACTTCCACGTTGTACCATGCTAGGATGTATTTTTGATCATGCTATAATGGATAAGTGAAAATATTGCTCTATGTTAATACCATGATTAAGGAGAAAAAGGAACGTATGAGAAATTGCATAAAATGACTAGTGAAATTGATTGAATGATATGATTAAAATTGTTGTTGTGATATTATGATATTGCTCTAGCATGCTAAATTAGAATGAATGTATCTCCATGTTAAAATATTCGTGTATGTGGGAAAAGTGCAAATTTAAGAAATGTGCTTATATGAAAAATACAAATTATAAGAATCTCCATGTTATTAAAATAAGATTGATTAGTAAATTATGCATGTTATGGTTAGTATGATTGATAATAATCCTAAAGTTGTAAGTTAGTTGTTGGAAAAACGAACATTTTGTAATTTAGGCCAAATTCAAGAAATGATCAATTTGTGTGTTAATCAAAAAGAAAGAAGAAATGATTCCAATTTCGGATTTTAGTTGCAGAACAGTCGATCGACTAAGCGTTAATAGTCGACTGTCCTGACTATTTAGTTTTTCGAGTTGTAATTCTCGCAGAACAGTCTACCGAATATGCACTAATAGTCGACTGTCCTGACTATTTAGTTCTTCGAGTTTTAATCCTCGTAGAACAGTCGACCGACTATGCCTTAACTGTCGACTGTCCTGACTACTTTCGATTTTTAAATTCTCGCAGAACAGTCGACCGACTATGCTTTAACAGTCGACTGTCCTGATTATTTTTGTAAGTTTTAAATGTTTTTAGATAAAGAAAAATAAATGTTTTGTTTAAAGGAGTTTGAAAAGAGTTTTTGATAATAGGAAAATCGAAAGTGTGAATGTTAGATTTAATATTGATAAGAGAATTATGTGGAAAGAATGAATTATGAATGTGACAAAGGGAATTTATTCCATGCATGAAATTGTACATGAAAGTGAAATCAAATATCATGATGAATTATGAAAGGTCTAATGAATGTGAATACTCATTTTATGAACATGAAATGAGATTTGAACTAGAGGGTAGCTAAGTCCTTGTACCGGCAATTGAACAAGTTGATTCTTTGAGATGAAATGTTGAGATAAAAGACTAGGTTTGGGTCAAATGCGTTGATTGATGGTTAAGACCGGTATAGAAGAAAAAGCTAACTTTAGGAATTGATTTTATCCATGATTCATACAACTAAGGACCAAACAATAGAGAAGATGTGATGAAAGTAAGAGAAAAACACAAGTATGAGGGCATCGAGTCTACGGTGTGAGAGTGAATCATAGGGTGCCTACTTGATGAGTCAAGTCTTGGCGTAGACACTACTCCGGAATTATCGGGATCGTGGCGACGCTTGTGGGATGTTTGATTGACTACGGGTGGTGCCATGGTCCATGACGGAGGCTGAATTGACCATAGGCTGTGCATGATGCATCATGTTACGATGTGGGATTTCCCTTCAGGTTGTCTGGATATGGGCTCGTAACTTATAGGACATCTAGGATACTTACCGTAGTTACAGTAGTAGATTAAGTCATGGCGAGGGATTGAACCCTACATGTTGAAGTAAGATTAAGGGCTTGCCCTCGGACCTATGTAGTATGGGATGCATAGAATCGAACAAGTGCGCATTAGTGTCATCTAATAATAATAATAATAATAAATTGCATTAAGGACCAGGCGCACAATCACAACACGACATCAATAGGATAGTCCCCTTACCTTTGTTTGTGAACAAGTTTGTGGTTTGTTAAGTATTAAGAATCGTTATAATATTTCGGCATAGAGAGGATGGCCGTGTATAATATCTCATCAGTTGGATGAACTGACGTGCCCACAGTCTTTATGCAGGATAAAGGAGTTGACAAAGATTAAAGTATGCAAGCAGCTTAATGACTGTTTCAAGTGTTGTACATTTATTTATATAAATATTGTAAATTGCTTCTGCTGTTTAAGTTTAAATGTAATTATAACTCTGATGTAAAGCAAAGTTTAATTTTCCTTGTAAAATTGTACGAAGTGAAGTGTAAAGATCCTGTGGAACTTCGAATTCAATCTTATATGGAATTCGGGGTGTTACAAACAGTAACAGACCCAAAGTGCACCCGAAGACCAATAAGTCCAGAGTGACTAACCGATATGATATAGGGTTAAATTCTTTAAGTATCCAGTCTCGGCCTAATTCATTTATTTAAAACATAACAATCAACTGAACTTCAATTCATTACGCCAATTCTATTTACTCATACCACACATTTCAAAAGTACAGTAACAAATATTTACTGATTATTCATGTATCAACGCAAATTCCTCAATTTAAAGATATGTAAACAAATTAAGAACATCTCAACGCCATACACGTTCACTAAATTGTAAAGAATTATTCTACTACACATTTGTAGAATTCTTTTTCTTTTTAATGGCAATTAACAAGGTGAGAATTTTCCCAAAATTTCAATATCAATTCTAATCAAGCAAAATTTTAGTTTCTTTTCACAATTTTCCTAAAAATCTTCTTATAAAAAAATTGGATTTTTTCATGGCATTCTATCTATTATTTTGCACAATTTGAATTTCTAATTTCACATTCAACCTAATTCAAAAAAATTTCATCTAACATGCATTTTTCCATCAACCACAAATTTTTAGCTTTTTCTTACAACGTGCATCATGTAAAAATTTTTAGAGAGTAAATTAAGCAATCTACATTTACCATACCAATCAAGATTTAACAATTAAATTATATATCATCTAGCATACAACCTACTCCTAAATTAGAAAGGATTTAAGAAACACCCACCCAAAGAAGCATTGAAGTATACAATTAATTCCTAGCAATAAAACTCCAAGAGAAGCTCCAATCCGCCTCCTCAAAATCTGTGCACAAAGAAAAACCCCAACCCCATTTCGGCAAGGCAACAGGAACAACATCTCCATCTTTCATTTACATATATATGTGTATATCTACATTTGTGTGTATATATATATATATATATATATACTAGGTTTGCCCATTGACACGTGCATACGGCATGTCTTCGAAACGGTGCACCTAGTTTGATTATATAAAATAGTTTTGGAGGTCCGGCAAATTAATTGAAGTAGCAAACATATTATATGAGGAAGCAACATATTTACCTTTAAGCTCAACCATCGCCTTCTTTATCTTTAGCTTGAACTTACCTGTGATGCATATAGTTTGTTAGAAACACTGCATAGAGTTTTTTTTAATTTCAACATCACTTTTAGATTCTTGTAACTGTTATGCAAAGACATTATCATATAGGTTTTATAGAGCTTACTCTAATCCCATAACCACTTTGAGCATGTCTAAATACAATGGTAACGCAAGTACAGGTGTGAAGGTATCTACAATACCAATAATCTAAACATTTGTTTGTCTGAGACTCAGTTTGCAATTAAAATACCTCTTATTATTATTTTCAACCAAAATGAAATACATAAAGTTCTCAGAACTCTAATCCAAGCTAATCATTTCTTTTATGTCCATTTTGTCTCCCCATTGCACCTTTATTAAAAAAAATCAAAATGGATAAATAAAAAATTTACTTTAGTTGTCTTTCTTGAGTGGAGAATTTGCACCCTCACTGGTAAACTCCAGTCATAACAATTCTATATATCCAAACATACACTAAAAGTTCTTATATCTTACATTATCCATGGTTTCTAATAACCAGTGAAGGGTCACGGTAGTATTTTCTCTTGTAGTAAAGAAATTAATGTTGCATATTTGCCAAGTTATTTTAGGTTGCTGGTCAGCTTACCTGTCCTGCTATGGTTTGGAAGCTCAAATTGAGGCCACCAAATAATCCATCTCTCACTTGCGTACACTTTAAATCAAAATCAATAAAAAAAACTCACAAATAAATCACTAAATTAAAAAAATTTTAACCCAAAAATAAAACAATCATACATCTCTAAACTTAGATCCCATGCACACACAAAATTCGAGTCAGCAAAAAACTAATTAATCCCCTGCACACACAAAATTAAAAATTAGAATGAGAATGTGGTTGATGAAATGAAATTAGAGTTGTCGCATCGCATATAGAGACTCCCGATTCGGTGGAGAGGAGTCGCCTATACGGAGTCGCTTGATATTCACGCTCAATTTGGTGGAGGGGAGTCACTGATACGGAATCAGCAGCGGATCAAATATCGGCGACGACCTCTTGATTGGGGTTCGACATTGGATTTGGATTTGCTTTGAGATTTTCAAATTTTCAAATTTTCAAAATTTTAAAAATTTAAAATTTTTTTATTTTAATTTTTTTTTGAATTATAAATTTTTTAAATTTTAAAAATTTTGAAAATTTAAAATTTTTAAATTTTTTTACATTTTTAAAAATTTTTAAAATATTTTTACATATTTTTAAAACTCAATTACAAATAAAATACAATTCTTTGTAAGATACTGTAATTTGAAGTAAAAAAACATCATTTAAACAGTAGATTAATAATCTATAGTCGAAGAAATAATCATTTAAAGAAACATCAGAAAACTCAAGAAATTCATCAGTCAGAGCAGTAGCAGTCGACTTAATGAGGTAGTCGGTCGACTGTTCCACGTAAAATCCAAAACTCAAGCAAACATCAATCGGAGCAGTGGCAGTCGACTGTATAAGGTAGTCGGTCGATTGTACCGCGTAAAATCCAAAACTCAAAGAAAACAACAATCATAGCAGTGACAGTCGACTGCATAAGGTAGTCGGTTGACTGTCCCGCGTAAAATCCAATACTCAAAGAAATCAATCAGAGCAGTGACAGTCAACTGCATAAGGTAGTCGGTCGACTGTCCCGCAAAAAATCCGAAACTCAAGAAAAACATCAATCTGAGTAGTGATAGTCGACTGCATAAGATAGCCGGTCGACTGTCCCTCGAAAATCCGAAACTCAGGAAAATGCTTCAGCCAGGACAACGATAGTCAACTGTCGACATTGTTCGGTCGACTGTCGAATCTACAGACTGCAGTTTAAGTTCTGTGCATGTTTTACTGATACATCAATTAAAATTTTATAAAATCAAAACCTAGTTTCCTGAGATGCTTGAACATATATTATATTATATATAGGAGTTATTAAAACAATCAAAAACACATCAAGATCTCAAAAATGGGAATTTTCACAAAAACTTTCAAATCAGTCGACATATATACATATATATTCAAATACGGACTTAACCATCAGTTTAAACTTCAAAACTCCATCAATAAAAGTAGTAAGATGTTTAGAACTATTTCAGTATTAAAATAACCAAGATTAAATCAAAACTCCACAAAACACAAGAAACCCCAATTTCTTCAAAACAATGAAATAGGATATAAATATTAGTATATGTGTGAATGTTTGTGTATTAAGAAAACATCAAAAACCTATCAATTGCAAATAACGAAGTGTCTAAGTTTAATCTAAGTATTAAAACCAATCATATCCAATTGAAAACTACTCAAAACTTCACAAAACAACACAACCAATTTCGGTTGTGTGCATCACAGACCCAAAAATCAACAACCCTTGTCCACTTCAAAACTCGATCTTTTTGATTCAATAACCCCTCTTATGATCCATTAGATCCATATATAATTACTCACAATAGTTTACTCACGAGTGTAACCAAGTATAACAACTATTAATCAAGTTTCATTCATCAAAATTCATCAACAGTGCATATATATATATATATATATATATATATATATATATATATTGATGCGGTTTATTTCTGGGAGACGTGTGGATGCACCAGGTGTGAGTTCGGACTCAATTTATATTTGAAGGAGAAAGCTGCTCGTCTACGACCTTCGGCTGACCGGGCAGAACCTGCGGCGACCTCGGAATGAGGCGGAGATCTGGGCTCGGATCAGAGGGTTCGGATCCGAGGTCTTGTGTACCTGCAGACGGTCCTGAAACACCGGGGTTTTTCCCGGTGGCGGACCCTCCGACGGTCTAGTCAGTCTCTGTGAGAGAGTAGCAATAACTAGGTGAATTTAAGTGGTAAAAGATTGATTACCTCAAAAGGTGGGTGAGGGTCTAGTATTTATAGAGAATCCCAACCGGGTTTGGTTCCGCTTGGGGGCCGGGTCTGGATCCGAAAGCCCATGGGCCTGACATGGCAGAAGGCCCAGGGGGTTTAGGACAGACGTGGCAATACCAGGAGCGGTATAGGGCTGACGTGGCAAAATCCTTGGTGGTATTTGGAGCTGACATGGCTGATCGTAGGTCTCCTGTGCTTCTGGGAGAATCGGAGGGCTTAGGCTGTGTCAGGTCATCCCCATGCTTCGCCAGAAAGGGGGGACGGCCCGTGGGGCTATCACGGATCGGATGCCGAGGACCATTGAGGCTCGTCGGATACGAGGAGGCCAGTTCTGTGGGGGTGAACTTGAGGTTCGGCGCCGACCCTGCAATGGTTCGAAGCCGAACTAAATTGCTATATTTACCTTTCTTGAGTGAGAGTTGTATTGGGCCCTGGTTGGGCCCCCCAGGCCATTTTTACCCTACTACACAAGCCCCCCACTCCTGCGGGGGTGCGGGAGCTAGCCGGGGAGGAGTGTTCATGGTCGTGGAAATGGGATGGCGAATCGCTGGGCCTTCATGAGGGGTTTGCCCTGAGTGTTTTTTAGAGCGATCCTCGAGCCGCCGAGAGTCCATGGGTCGGCAAAGGTGATGGCGGATTGTCTGAGACTTCCTGAGAAGATTGCCTTGGTGCCAGACCTAACCTCGGGCGGGCGAGGGATTCTGGGTCGGCAAGGTTGAAGGCGAGTCGTGGAGCCTTCCTGAGACGACTACCCTGGTGCTAGACCCGACCTCGAGCAGGCGAAGGACTTATGGACCAATAAGGGGGGTGGCGAGCCGTTGAGCCTTCCTGAGAAGACTACCCTGGTGCCAGACCTGACCTCGAGTTTGGCGAGGGCTTACGGGTCGGCAAGGGAGATGGCGAGCCGTGGAGCCTTCCTGAGAAGACTACCCTGGTGCTAGACCCGACCTCGAGCAGGCGAGGGACTTATGGGCCAACAAGGGGGGTGGCGAGCCTTTGAGCCTTCCTGAGAAGACTACCCTGGTGCCAGACCTGACCTCGAGCTTGGCGAGGGATTACGGGTCGACAAGGGCGATGGCGAGCCGTGGAGCCTTCCTGAGAAGACTACCCTGGTGTTAGACCCAACCTCGAGCAGGCGAGGGACTTATGGGCCAACAAGGGGGTGGCGAGCCGTTGAGCCTTCCTGAGAAGACTACCCTGGTGCCAGACCTGACCTCGAGCTTGGCGAGGGATTACGGGCCGGTAAGGGCGATGGCGAGCCGTGGAGCCTTCCTGAGAAGACTACCCTGGTGCTAGACCCGACCTCGAGCAGGCGAGGGACTTATGGGTCAACAAGGGTGGGGGGCGAACCGTTGTGCCTTAGGAATGTTGGGCAGGGTAGCCTGCTGTCTTTTGCGGAGTATTGAAGGCGCCCCGGGATCTGTGCGATGTTCCAATTTCCCAGGGGCCTTAATGGCGCCGCCTAATAAATGTATGGCGCATGGTCTTCCGTCGTTTGGTTTTTCCCACGTCAAAAAAGCTGGCCTATGGGGGAGGCTATAAGTACCCCTCTCCGCAGCGGGTTGGATCACAGTAAGGGTGGTCTACTGATCATCAAAGGTGTCTGCTCCGGCGGACGTCTGTCTTTTGCAAAATTTTCCCCCCGGTCGTGTCGGATAGGTGGTTTCTCTGCCGCCCGGATCTTCTCTAGGATCTGATGGCTCTGATATGGCAGCCAGATCCAGGGGGGATCGGGGCGAGAGGGGTAATGGCCGAATCCGAGGGGTGAGCTGTTTGCCGCTGAAGGTTTTGTCTTCTGGAGGAAATGAAGGGCGTTCCGGGCAAGTTGTTTGCAACTGTGAAGGTTCTGTTGCCAGAGCAGGTTGAACCTTTGCAGTTGCAATCAACTGGCTCGGAATGGTGCGCTTCTCTCGATCTCTGAGTGTTGATCTGCTTTCGACCGGGGCCCGTGGGTCGGCGGAATACCGACCGAAACACGGGGCCCGGGGGGTGCTCGCCGAGGGCGGCGCCTTAAAACTTTGAATCAAATTTTTTTTTTCTGGTCTCACCCTTGAATAGTTCGGGGTTTTGGCCGTCGAGGCCGTACGCCCCAAGCTGCTCACGGGTGAAAGGGGAACCGACCGAGCCTCGGAGCCCGGGCGTCTGTCTAAGGACGGCGCCTTAAATCTTAAGCAAAATGTTCCCTCCGCCGAATACTCCCTCCGAACTGAACCCCGCGTCTGGCTGCCAGCCTGGCATTGGATGACGTCAGCAGCGCACGTTTCGAGGACGCGGCGCGATTTCCCAGGCGGTAGTTGCACGTCAGTAGGTGAACAGTACTTGCGGAAATCGAGGAGTCTATAAATATTCCCCCCTCTCCCCCTTCATCCTACTCCTTTCTTGCTGCTTTCTTTTTCAAAAATTTCCTAACACTTCAGTGCTTGCCCCTGCATTCTGCTGTACTAGAGTCGCCCTTCCGAAGTGACCCCAGGTGAGTTTGTAAGTCTGTTTAGTTTTAGGCACAGATGGATAGGGCTCAGTCTGGCTCGTCAGCGTCGACATCTAGGGGGGAAGTGAAACCTGTCTCCAACTCGACTTCGTGGGAGGAGCCCGTACTTGAGGGGGAGTCAGTACACATTGAGGAGTCTTCCGATTCGGTTTCGTGGGAGGAACCAGTAGGTGAGGAGGAGGAGGTACATGGTGTGAGGCCGTTATGCTCCCGACGTCCCTTTGTGGTGGAGAGTAGTGAGTCGGAGGAAACGAATGATGGCTCGGGCGGCGTCCGTGTTTTGGAGTTGACTTTCGAGGAGGAGGGAGGCGAGGGTGGCACTGTAAAGAGATCCACAGTTCAGGGTGCGGGTCCAAGTTCCATGCCGACTGTCCTGGGGCCCTTATTCACTTCCTCGCCGGAGCGAACCAAGAAGAAGAAGAAGAAGGCTCCGAGGAAGGCAGGACCAAGGACTGGTGGTTCGAGCCAGGCACCCGTATATCGTAACTTGTGGACAGGTTCGCCTGTGCAGCCGACGCCTTTCCGTCAGTATCCTGACGACCTATCCGACAAGGAGCTCTTCGGCGTGCAGGCCTCCTCGCCGAGTCGGAAGAGGGGGATGATGGACGCGATTCTGACCGTCTTGGAGGGTGGAGACTTGGAGGTTTTGCAGTTGGCGTACCACATAGGTTCTGGCTACGAATTGATGCTGCCGAGCTCTACTCTGCGCCTAACCGATCCCCTATCTGCTTGGTATTGCGTCTTCCCAGTGGACGCCTTCATTTCTGGACTGAGGCTGCTAGTCCACCCGTTTGTTCGGGAAGTGCTGAACTGGGCCTCCTTGGCTCCGATGCAGTATGGGCCGAACTCTTGGAAGCAGATAATCTGTTTTGTACTGATGTGCGAGGAACAAAAGGTACCCCTGCGGTTGAACGTGTTCCGAGCGATGTTGATGATCAGTTCGGCGGCTGAGGGCATTTACTATATCTCCCCCCGGAGTAAGAGGAAGGTTGTTCACAGCCACCCGGACTCCATCAAGGATTGGAAGAAGAAATATCTGGTGATCCGGAGTGAAGAGCCCTGGGACATTCCGACTAGATGGAACTATTCCAAGCCGAGCTATCCTGCGCCGAGGCCGGGGGATCTGACGGCCGAGGAGTGGGGGTTTGTCGAGCGCCTCCGTTTGTCTCCTAGTATCGATTGCACGAAGGTGACGGAGGCCCACCTGGCGAGCGTCGGACTGAGCCCAGCCGTTCTGCATATGTAGTTGTTTCTTTTCTCTCGGTCTTTTCGTGCTTTCTTGCTCATTGCTCTTAATGGTTTTTTCTGCAGATATGGATGAGGCATCGATCAAAGCAAGAAGGCTCGCCATGAAGAAGGAGAACGCCGAGAAGAAGAAGGGGGAGGCGGCGAAGAGGCCGAGGGAACCGTCCCTGGTTATTTCGGAGGTCCCACTCGAGCCGAAGACTAAGAGGACTCACTCGGAGACGAGCAAGGGGGTGGCCCCTTCGAGGGGTAAGGTCCCAGCGAGGGCGTCCGATCTCGACAAGGGGAAAGGCCCCTTGGTAGAGGTTGAGGAGGAGGACCCGGTGGTGGAGATGTTGCGGCAACGGTGGGCGCCGGACTGGTCGGTTCGGATGGACGACTGTCTGACTGAGGAAGCCCAGGCCGTTGAGGTGGTGGAGAAGTTGGCGACCCCTCGCGATCGCCAAGCGATGGAGAGTGAGCCCGTAGAGGTGGCCTTTACGCGCCTGGCGCAGGCCACCGTGCTGGTAAGCTCGTCGATCTCATCTTTCTTGTTAATCTTGCTTCGGGAGTTCTCTTCTTATTAGTGTTTTGTTGGTCACAGGCTTGTATGCAGAGAGCTAATGTAAAGAATCTCTACGAAGCGTCCCTGTCGCAAGAGTGGGTTCGGGCGGACAAGAGCGAGCGGGAGATGAAGGAGATGCGGATCGAGCTCGAGGGTTCGCATAAGAGGGAGCAGCAGATGAAGCTCGAGCTCGAGGCTCAGGACGCCGAGTGGGGGAAGAGGGTGGTCTCCTTGAAGAAGAAGTTCGCCAAGGAGAAGGAGGAGTTGACGGCTGCGTTCGCCAAGGAGAGGGAAGAGCTGATGGATGCGGGTCAGCGGATGGTGATCAAGGCCCAGGATGAGTGCTACGCGAATGCCCTCAGCCATGTGAGGCACTTCTACCCGTCCGTCGACCTGTCCGACTTTGAGTATGACATGGAGATCGAGGGGACACCGAAGACTCCTGCCGAGGAAGGGCCCGTTGGCAACCCGGCCGTCGACCCTCCTGCGAACCCAATCGATGCCGAGGTCAGAAATCAAGTTGTGTAGTTTTATCTTTCTTTTTTCCCCCCTTCGATTGTATTTGCCTTCCGCAGACTGGCCACCGCCTTTTTTGTAAGAAGAAGTACAATTTATAAAAAGTATCTTTGACTGGCCAAGTATTTTGACCTCTGTAACACCCCGAATTTCAAATAAGGATAAATTCGAGATTTCACAGGATCTTTACTTCACTTCGTACAATTTTACAAGGAAAATTTAAACTTTTCATTCACAATACATCAGAGTTCAATTACAACTTGGTTTTTCACAGCGGAAGAATGAAATTTACAATAAAATATTTACAACATCTTTAAAATAAAACAGCATCAGCATATCCACTTTATAGCTCCATGAATCGTCCTTTACCTGCATATCAATCTGTGGGCACGTCAGTTACTTAGAACTGACGAAATGTTATACACGGCTATCCTCTCTATGCCGGGAATAGTATAACGATCTCATACTTTAACAAATCACAAAAAGATTGAATGAACATATAAAGTGTCAAAAGTGATTATTCTAAATATAAGTGTATGTCATGCCTTAATGCCTAATGCACACAATTCTACACTAGGATGACACTAATGCACACTTGTTCAGATTCTATGCATCCCATACTACATAGGTCTGAGGGCAAGCGCCTACGTACTCCACGTTAAAGGGTTCGATCCCTCGCCATGAGACTACCCAGTAATAAAACAAGTTTTAGAGTTATTTCACAGATACGGATCTCAGCCTCCCTGGCTAGCCTCCCTGGCTTATATTAACAGATCCCAGCCTCCCTGGCTATTATATCGTGATGATAATCCCGTAAATGCCCTTCTAGCCCCGGTATATACATATTCTTTGGAGTATGGTAAACATCCGTCGACTACCCTAAGTCCCGGATAAAATACAGCCCATCTCCTATGGGGCAACCACAGTCCACCAACTGGGTCTATAGCCACGGAGATCCACCGCCGACTATATAGAAGCACCCATTTACGTTTGCACAAGTTTATCACATCTTCACTTAAGTGCCTAATTATTTTTAGTTCAAGACATGAATATGTTATCACCCTAGAATCAGTTTTACCTCATACCGGATTTATTCACAAAATACGAGATCGCCCGACGGCATTATCTCAAAATCAAGTCTCAAAATCTTTCTTTCAAAATTACCGGTAACCGAGGTCTTACTAATTCTAAATCATAAACCTTTTATGTACAAGAAATATGGGTACACATACCCCTTAGTAATCATGTCTTAAACTTATATAATTTCTTCTTTCAACTTAATCACAAGTAATCATAGAAAGGAATAATTTCTTTTAAGAACACAATTCTATCACATGAGATTTCATAATAAAATCAAGCCATTATAATGTCTCACTTTACTTAGAATATTCTTCGAACAAATAAGAGTAAAATTCTCTTCAAGAAAATCACTTCACAAAAGTAATACTTTACATTTCTTCTTAAAACATATAAACCTTGTAGTAAATATGAAGACTACATTATACAATGCACAAGTAGCCGAACCACTAGTTTGCTACAGTTTGCTTGGGTACATAGGCCAAATATTTTCGAAAGTGGACCAGTTATGGACTAACTTTGGTAAATATTTTCAAAAGTGGACCAGTCGGGTAAATATTTTCTACGGTGGATCAGTTTCGGAAATTATTTTCTTTTTACCCTTTTCATTATCCCTTCCATTATCCCCCCGTGCACGTGTGCACGTGTATGATACTAGTTATTATAATCATATACATGCTTATAATATAATATTCCTGAAGGTATCAATTGGTTTGAAATAATGTATATGTACCCATATGTTAAAATAATTATGAACCATATTGCAAAGTACTAAATAAACATGAACATCCCGAAATTTAAACTAAATTATTGCATATCGTAAATGATGTACCATGTTTAATATAATTATAATATTAGCCCTTATGCTAATAAATTTATTAAAAACATTTGTTATGGATAATTATTACCAATACAATAATTCTTTCCAAAATTCTATATGAACTTTCACAAAACTAATTTATAATTTCTAGCATGGTATTTCTACAACTAGAAAGTAAGAAACCATCCACTTTACTAAAAGAAAATTTTCTTTTTAACCATAATGAAATCTCTTCCAATAATCTCATAATTACTAGTTTCTACATTTGCACATTAACAAGCTAATGAAAGTTTCTCCTTACTTTTTGTTCTCATTTCTAAGCAACATGACAATGTTTTGTTTCTTAATCAACAATAATATTTCTACAATTTAACATACACAAAAGCATGAATTTATTTTCTAATTATCATATTAAACTTATACTATTCATTAAATAGCATGCTAATGTATGATAAATAATCAATCAATTCTTTTTTCTCATTAATCCCTAACATGATTTAATTTATTAATCATACATGAACTACTTATCATTCTCAACTCATACCATAGCATAAATCATATAGGAAATTCCATACTACTCATTATTTATTACTTAGCATGCATTATTCTAAATTAGAAAGTATGGGGTCACCCACCTTATTGAAGCTTGAACAATTGAAGGAAAGATGTGACACTTCTTCTAGCTCCAAGATAACTCCTAGCAATGGCTCCCCCTCCTAGCAAGCTCCCTTCCCCTAGCAATGGCTTCCTTTCTCTAGCAATTCCCCCAAACAAAAAGACTCTCACTCTCTTTCTTTTTCTTACACTTATTTCTTTCTTTCTATAATGTTTTTGGTGCAAGAGAAATGTAGGAAATGGGACTCTATTTATAGGATTTTGGAAAGGTCTAAAGTGCAAAAATCTCACCCTAATAACTCTTCAAATTTATTTTACAACTCTCCACTTTCCTAACTCCTAAAACCTCCATCTCTTCATCTCCCCACTCTCCACTAACTCAACCTACCAACTCTTCTCCTCCCCTTGCCCAAAAAATGGTCCAAATACATTTGTGTATGCATGCACACATGCATAAACAAATATGAACACATTTCTATAACTCTAAATGTGTACTAATATGTGTAACTTGTCATGTATTAGTACATGTTTAACTAAAAATGTGATTTTAATAGTGGGCTTGCTACATGGGCTCATTACTAATTAATTTATTTAATTATCTAATGGGCTTGCTACATGGGCTCATTACTAATTAATTTATTTAATTATCTAGTAGGCTCATCTCCTAATGGGCTAGATTTTATTCTATAGGTCCATGAATCAAAAGAAGGCTTAATTAAAACTTATGCATGCTAAAAATTTGTAATTGAGAATAACAAATGAGAATAAAATTTGCACGTGCATCATACGTGCAAAAATAAAAATGCATTTTAATCAAAACAAGGGGAAAATAAATTTTCATTTTATAAAATAGATTTAAATACATAAAAATAAATAATTTAAACCTATAGAAAATATTATACGTAGTGGTGGAAACACGTGCATCAAAACACGTAAAAAGCACGTAAATCCCAGGGATTGAAATATTATATTTTAGTCGACTGAAATCAATACGGAAAATGTATAAATAGTACGAATCCAAAATATGTAGTGAAACACATTACAAAAATATACGTGCGTAACACCCAGGGGCAAAATTGTAATTTTCAATTTTGTGGGGTGTTACAACCTCGGATATTTCCGAACCTCCTTGCTTATGTGCGTTGAGTCGGTCCTCTTGCAGGTTGTGGCTTCCCTTCCCGAGGCGGACCCCCGTCATTCCGATGCGGTGTGGCTCCGGAGCAAGGTTGAGGCATTGGAGGCCACTTTGGCTCGGTACCGTGAGAGGGCCCGTAATGCTGATGCGGCCTTCAATTATTACAGGAACATGTCTGAAGCCCTTGGTGAGGAGGCAAGTCGTCTGAGGAGGGCGATGGTGGATCGGGAACTCGTGGGCGTTGGACTTGGACACACTATGTCGAGTTCCTCGGTGCAGAGGCCCTCCTCTGAGAAGCTACTTCGTGATGTGATAGTCGAGAATGAGGGGGAGATACACCACTACCGGACGATGCTGGGAGTCTCGAGACTTTCCTCGGGTGGTCAGCGAGTGGAGGGAGTATCCTCCGTGTTGTCGCTATTGGAGCGTATGCGGCCTGCCGATGCTCAGAGTTCCGTGGCCGGTGTGTCGACCGTGGCCGAACCGAAGGACCATTATGACAAGAAGAGAGTCCCAAGTTGTTCGATTGGGGTGATCCCGCCGTTTGTCGGACCAGAGGGGCCTTGAGAAGGTGGCCTCCTACCGTTTGGGATGAGAGGAGTGTTTTGGACCCCCGTCGTTCCGATGTGGCGTGGCTCCGGAGCAAGGTTGAGGCCCTGGAGGCCGCGTTGGTCTGCCACCGAAGGGGGGCTCGTGACACTGATGCGGCTTTGAACTTTTATCGGAATAAGTCCGAAGCCTTAAGCGAGGAGGCGAGCCGGCTGAGAAGGGCGATGCTGGATCAGGAACTCGGCGGTGCGAGCCTTGGACAGGCCGTGTTGGGTGCCTCGGTCCACTTCTGAGAGGTTACTTCGTGATGTCTTTGCGGAGAAAGAAATGGAGATACACCGTTACAATATCATGCTGGGTGCCTCGGCATCCTCCTCGGTGGGTCGGCAAGCGGAGGGAGTTCCCTCTGCGCTGCTATTGTTGCAGCGTATGCGACCAGATGACGCCCAGAGCTCCGTGGCTGGGGAGTCGACCGTGGCTGAGTTTAAGGACCATCATAACGAGGAGAGGGATTTTAGTCGCTCGTTCGGAGTAATCCCGCCCTTCAGCGGATCCGAGGGACTCTAAGATGGCGACTTCCTCCAGTTTGAGATGAGTGGAGTGGTCCTGTAACGGTCTTTGTTT
The DNA here is from genome assembly GCA_017893485.1 of Hemerocallis citrina. Lineage (NCBI taxonomy): Eukaryota > Viridiplantae > Streptophyta > Magnoliopsida > Asparagales > Asphodelaceae > Hemerocallis > Hemerocallis citrina. The sequence goes on along the minus strand of CM030359.1, from coordinate 233,250,612 downwards.
GTTTTCTTGGGACGAAAAATAAAAGGGTACGAATAAAGAATCTTGTTCCTTCTTTGCTTCGGCTAGTGGTGTATTGAACGATGGTGGTTTTAAGGAGAGTCCACCGATCCGCAAGGGATCGAAGTGGGGCCTTAGGGAGAGTCCCCAGCTTGGATTCGGTTGGAGCCTACCGAGGCATTGGGGACGATACCGGAGTGAGGACTCAGGCGCCGATCTCATTATCTGGCATTAGGGTTCTAACAAAAAGAGATCTCTTTCGTATAAGATAAGGAGGGCCGCTAAGACGGCCCTGTACACATGAGTGTTTACACAAAAACCTGTTTACATTTAGCCAGGCTAGAGCCTATGTTTGTCCTTCGAGGAGTTTCATTAGGTACTCGGCTTCGACTGGGGTCTCCTCCTGCTTGGTGACAGGTTTGGAAGCAGGGCCGTCCCTCTCAGGTTTGAACTTGACGGTGTCGAGGGAGAACACACCTCCCCCGACGGTGGTCATGTAGCACGATCGCGCTGCTTCTTGGCTACCTCGGACAGTGCCGACTCTGTGCGGGGTGGGAAATTTGAGTTTCAGATGGTAAGCCGAAGGCACCGCTTGGAGGGAGCATAGTCCGGGTTGGCCGAGTATGGCGTTGTAAGCCGCCTTGACGTTGACCACCATGAAGTCCATGGACTCGGTCCTCTTGACAGGAGCCGATCCCACGGTAACGTCGAGGGTGACAATCCCTTCTATCACGACAGGGACACCGGAGAACCCAAGCAAGGTGTATCCGGCCGGCTTGAGCTTGCCTCTAGGTAGCTTGAGATTCTCGAAGGCTTCGAGGAAAAGAATATTAACCGAGCTGCCGTTGTCGACGAGGACTCGACGAACTTCACAATTAGCCATGTGGAGACTAATGACGAGGGCATCGCAGTGGGGTAGGCGAACGCCCTCGAGGTCCTCTCCTGAGAAGGAGACCGGCATCGGTTGTAGCTTGGGCGAGGGATTGTCGTGGACAGCATTCACTTCCCGGATGAAGGCTTTTCGGGAAGTATTTGAATTTCCTCCCATTGGCCTTCCGTGGACACAATGCAAGATGAAGGGCGTATCCGCGGCTCCCTCGGAGTCGGGATCCCGACCCTGGATGCGGTTCGGAGTAGGGTTCGGAGGCGAGGTCTTCCGGTTCCTAGTATCTCGTCGATCCCGTGGGACTTCTCGGGTGAATTCTCGGAGGTACCCCCTGGAGATGAGTTCCTCAATTTCGTCTTTTAGGGCTCGGCACTGGTCGGTTTCGTGCCCGTGATCTCTGTGGAAGCGGCAGTAGAAACGCTGGTCTCGGTTCTTGCCGTTGTTAGGCCGGGGGGGGGGGGGGGGGGGATAGTCGAACAATGCCTTTGTCTTCGATTTCTAAGAGGACGGCAGATACGTTATGCGTCAAGGGAGTGTACCTCTCGAAGCGGGGGGCCGGCAGGACCTTCTTCAAGGCCCCCGCGTCCCTCGGAGCTTTCTTTGATGGTTCGACCTCTTCGACCTTCCGCTTTTCCTTCCCGATGGCCTCCTTGGTATCTTCGGGGTTAAGAGCCTCTTCCTCCCTAATGTATTTCTCGACCCTGTTGAGGAGGTCGGGAAAGTCGACGGGGGGTTTCTTCGCCAGAGAAGCCTTCAGCTGTCCATGAAGGATGTTGTGCCGAAATGCCGCAGAGGCGATGCCCGGATCGAGGGAGGAGACCGATCTTGCCTCTGCGGTAAACCTCCGGACGAACACTCTGAGTGACTCCCCCTCTATCTGTCTGAGCCCAAGTAATGAGGCGCTGGTCCTTTCGGCCTTCCGGCTGGTGACAAAGTGGGCAAGAAAATTGCCCTCTAGTTGGTCAAAGGAGTAAATGGAGCCGGGGGCGAGCTTCGAGAACCATTCACGAGCCGGACCCCGAAGGGTGGCCGGGAAGGCTCGGCACAGCAGGGGATCTGAGGCGCTGTGAATCATCATGAGGGTTTTGAAACCCTCCATGTGATCAGCAGGATCTCCCTCGCCGTCGTAGGTCTCGAATTGAGGGGGTCGGAAGTTCCTGGGTATTTCTGCCTGGAGGATGGGGGCGGAGAAGGGAGGACGGACAGGTCTATACCCCTGAGCCGCTCTTTGGCCGCCGTCCCCTATGTGATCGAGGCGATCTTCCATTTCTTGGAGGCGCCTTAGGAGTATGTCATCGTCCTCTGGCTGGATTGTTGATGGTGGGGACACGCTGGCCTCGGTGTCCGACCTGGTTTGGGAATGGAGGGTTTCTCCCCTGGGGGCCCGTCGGAGAGCCCCAAGAATTTCTCTTCGAAAGTCCTGGAACTCCTTGTGAGTGACGAGGGCTCCCTCGACCCTGTTCGGTCGGTCTGAAGGTTGCCTTCCGACGCGGCTGAGTGCTGGCCTCCGTCTCTCGGGCGGTGGTCTTGGATGGTTCGGGGCCGGGTTGGAAGCGGCCCTTCCCCTGCTGCGGGTGATCTGACGATTGACGATTATTCCTCGTAGGTCGGGTTGGACTGTACGGGTGGCGCTTCGCCGGGATCCCTGATGGGAATCTCCGTGCCTTGATGCGCATGGCCCGGCATTGGTATTTGGTGGGGGTACTGTGTCACGTCGGTTGACGGAGGACGCGGCCCCCTTGCCTCTGGAGGCCATGGGAGTTCGACTGTCGAGGGGCCTTGATGGTCGGGCTCGGGTCGGCTTCTGAAGCAGTGTTCCAGCAGACGGCGCCAACCTGATGCGGTTTATTTCTGGGAGACGTGTGGATGCACCAGGTGTGAGTTCGGACTCAATTTGTATTTGAAGGAGAAAGCTGCTCGTCTGACGACCCTCGGCTGACCGGGCGGAACCTGCGACGACCTCGGAATGAGGCGGAGATCTGGGCTCGGATCAGAGGGTTCGGATCCGAGGTCTTGTGTACCTGCAGACGGTCCTGAAACACCGGGGTTTGTCCCGGTGGCGGACCCTCCGACGGTCTAGTCAGTCTCTGTGAGAGAGTAGCAATAACTAGGTAAATTTAAGTGGTAAAAGATTGATTACCTCAAAAGGTGGGTGAGGGTCTAGTATTTATAGAGAATCCCAACCGGGTTTGGTTCCGCTTGGGGGCCGGGTCTGGATCCGAAAGCCCATGGGCCTGACGTGGCAGAAGGCCCAGGGGGTTTAGGGTAGACGTGGCAATACCAGGAGCGGTATAGGGCTGACGTGGCAAAACCCTTGGTGGTATTTGGAGCTGACATGGCTGATCGTAGGTCTCATGTGCTTCTGGGAGAATCGGAGGGCCTAGGCTGTGTCAGGTCATCCCCATGCTTCGCCAGAAAGGGGGGACGGCCCGTGCGGCTGTCACGGATCGGATGCCGAGGACCATTGAGGCTCGTCGGATACGAGGAGGCCAGTTCTGTGGGGGTGAACTTGAGATTCGGCGCCGACCCTGCAATGGTTCGAAGCCGAACTAAATTGCTATATTTACCTTTCTTGAGTGAGAGTTGTATTGGGCCCTGGTTGGGCCCCCCAGGCCATTTTTACCCTACTACATATATATATATATATATATATATATATATATATATATATCAGCAAAAGGTCCTAACTTTGTTCAAATTGTACATTATACAACATACCACTCATTATATCCAACCATATCAATAGAAATCTAAAAGAAAGCAATCTACTCATGATTTATATTAGGTTCTTTAACAATCTCAATTTATCAATTAGGGTTTTAGTTCATCATAAATATAGTTTCAAGTAAAGATTCAATTTTGAATTCATCTACTCATCAAATTTATTATGTCTTCATACAAACTCCTAACATGCTTTCTAATAGATAAATCATCACATACAACATACATGGAATAATACCAAACAAAAAGGTCACTCACCTCTTTGAAGATTCAACCGAAGGAAAATAAAAAATAAGAAAAATCCTCCTTCACAAGAAAACCAAGAATTCTCGCTTGAAAAATCCAAGTAAATAGAAATAATGAAAATTCTTGTGTAGCACAGAAAGAGACGGATGCATCCCGACTCTTAAATAGGCTAGAATTATAGGTTTTAGGGTTTTGGAAATAGATTTGCAAAATACCTCTTTTAAATATATCTTTCCATATATAAATTTTTATACTTGGAAATCAAATAAAATCAACTTAATTGAGTTTTTTAAAAAACAAGAATAACCACCTTACAATCAGCCGACACTATTTGAAAAACCCAGAAAATGAATTTTGCACTTTTGTCCCTCTAAGTGGCAATTTTGAGAAAAGACATTTTTTTTATCAAAACTTGTAAAATAAACCAAATTTGTTAAAACAAAAAGTAAACTCTTTACCTTGAGTTGAATAGGCATTATGCCAAGCCCAAAAATCTGAAAATCTAGAGTTTTCCCTCCAAGTGGTAATTTTGCACAAAAGTCTCTCTTTTTGTAATATTTGCAAATAGGTCCAATAATCATACGAAAAATCCAGAAAATTCAAAATAATATCTAATAATAAATAATGAGTCTACCCAAAATAATTCTTGATTTTGAACCTCCCAAAAAATATTTGAACATATTTTGCACGTGTAAAAAGGTAAATTCCCAAAAAAATGTTTATTAAATCACCAAAATCATTTTAATTCATTTATTAATCTTAAAACATTATTTAAAAATCTAGGGTATTACAAACATGGTGTGCATATTGTTGAGGAAAATCTAGCTAGGATATTTGCTAAACTTGGCTAATCCCCAACCTTGCAAAAGCCTAATCTCGCTCTGATACCACTAAAAATCTGTCACGCCCTGCTTCCCTAAAAAACAGAAGTACGGGCACGCAACTAAGGCACAGAGAATGATATACATCATTCATAAGCTGTACAGTTGACTCAACAATATAAAACACATTGATGCAAGCAGTAAAATAATCACATGAATAAGAAATAGCATGAATAATCCTCATACAATAACCGTCATCTAGAAACACATAAACTTCGGGTCAAAATGTCTGGTTATATAATGTAAGAAATAACAATAATAACTGAAAATAAAAACATAAACAAGATAAACTAATGCAGGCTAGAAATCTGGTTCTGTCATCTAGAAGATCTAGTCTTCAAATTCTTATGTTGGTTCCTTCTCGGTACCTAGGGTTGGCATTCGGGTAGACCGCGCCGGGTCGGGTCGGACCCGCCCGGGTTGAAGGCTGACTTGGGCGGGTTCAGGGTCAGGTTGGATGGTTAATCGGGCCCAGGGCCAGGGCCGGGTCGAAGAGGTGAATTCGCGACCCGCCCAACCCGTGAACCCTTTCGGGTCCAACCCGGGTCGGATCGGGTCGCGGGTTGGCCCGGTTAGAGAGTTAACTTTTTTTTTACTTAAAAAAAGTAATTTTAATAATAAACATTAAAAATTGTAATAATAATAATAAGATTGAAAGAGTGAAATTGCAAAAAAAAATGATATATTATTCATATGATTTCAAGTTATACAAGTTTCACAATTTGTAATAAGAAATAAAGATTTTCTACAAATTTGTTTTATACAATAACAAATTTCTTATATACAATTTCAATTTACTTCAATTTTCATAATTTTAAATAACAAGCAAAGATTTAATACAATTTTTTATCTATTTACAATTGTCTTCAATTTGATGGCCTTCAATTTATTGTTGTTGACTTGTTGTCGTTGGTCTTGAATTCTTCATTTAGGTTTCTATTGTTGTTGTTGTTGTTGTTGTTCTTCCAACGAGTTACTTCCACTTGTGGACATAGATAATGCTTTTCCTTGTGTCCTATCTTCAGCCTTCAGCCAATCTTCTGTGCAAACGAGCATCTCTAACAATTGGGGCTTCAAGCGATTCCTGTAATCAGTTAGAACCCTGCCACTTGTAGAAAATGCACTTTTAGAAGCAACTGTAGAGAAAGGAGGAGTTAGTAGATCTTTAGCCATATATTTAGAATACTATAAGGGTGTTCATGGTCTTTCCACCACTGTAAAATATCTAGTGAAGAACTAAAAGACTCAGAATCTTGTTGGTTATACCAATTTAATTCATTTGGTTGATTAGTCCTATGTTTTTTTGATTGAATTTGTGCAAGTAAATTAAATGTTCTATCATCAAATTTACTCTTACCCTTACCTTTAGAAGTAGCAGAAGAAGAACTAACTACAGAAGTTGTACTACTAGAAGCAAAAGATCTATCATAATAATCATACAAGTTATTTAATGTAGATTCAAATTTTACTAAAAAAGAAGCGCAATCAATTTCAGAATCATCATCCCCAAGTAAATTAAAAAATATTTCAATTGAACTCTTCGTACCTTCTAATTTGATACGAGAATCCATAACTGTAGCAACACAATACAACATAGGAGGAAGATTAAAATACTTCAAAATTTTTGTGTATGCAGGTTTGACAATATCGCCAACAAAAGCATCATCAAACATTTCTTTAAAAGTATGCATCATAGTAACTATTGAAATAAAAATACTACTAGAAGTAGATTCAAATGATTTTGAAAATTTGAAAGTTGTGGTTTTAAAAGGTTCTAAAAATTTCAACAAAGATTCGGCAAAATACCAATCGGGGGGAGTCCTTTCAAAATTTGGCATATTTTTTGCGATACAAAAATCATTTATACATACTTTATATTCGATAACAACATGTAGTAAATCAAAAGTAGAGTTCCATCGGTGTTTAACATCCTTTGGAAGTTTTCTTAAAGGTACATTTGAAATCCTACACCAATTTTTTCATTTTTGAAATATGGTGCCACTTAATGCAATAAAATGTATACAATTTCTAATTTTAAGTATATATGGTTCGGCTATTTTTAATGCATCTTGAACAAATAAATTTAAAATATGACATGCACATCTAACATGAAAAATATTGTCAGATGGAGGGTTTATTGCGGTTTTTAAAATACTAATTGATGCATTATTGTTAGATGCATTATCAAAACTAATACACATAATTTTATCGCGAATATGAAAAACATCAGAAAATTTTAAAATACGGTTTGCTATTTCAATGCCACTATGGGGATAGGGCAACGCGACAAGTGATATGATTCTTTTTTGAAGAACCTAATCACTTTCGATCCAATGACAGGTTATTCCCATCATTGGAATATTGTTGCAACCCATCCAACAATTCGAAGTTAAACTAACTCTACAAGTTAAACTCCATAAAATTGCAATCAAAGCATCCTTCATTTCATTGTACACTTTAAAACAATCCGATTTACAAGTATTTCTAGGGATTCTTCTAAGATGAGGGTTTAAGGCGGTTTGATTAAAATTTTCCATGTCCCTGCTCTCTAGATAGGAAAATGGTAACTCTTCCTTTATTACTAATCGGACCATTTCCCAACGAATAAGATTGGATCATAAGGGTGGCTATCAACTAGACCGGTCCTAGGGTGGATTTTTTGTTGGCCGGGTAGGTCAACAAGAAGTTCTTTATGAACACTTAGGATGTGCCGCTTAATTGTACCCGTGCCCTTACTCCTCTTCCATTTGTATTGCTTAGAACATGTTTTACATACTTTCAAACCTACACCCGGTACATTTTCTTCCGGAATATAATCGTAAAATTTATGCCGTTCACTACTTTCTCCTCAAGTTTTCCTACCACTAGCGGGTTGTGTTTTTCGGTTGCTTGTTGTTGTGGTTCTTCTTCTAATTGTATACCTCCTACAAACTCATCGTGTGTACCCCGTTGTTGGGTAGGAGGATCATGGAACTCTTCGGCGGGCTCATTATGTGGGACAATTGGTGGCCTACGGAAAGTGCTGGTGGAATCTTGCCCACTTTGGCTACAACCGCTACCGCGTGATCTAGACATGTTGATATGTAGTAGTGTATGTAAAAAAAACTACACAATATAGGGGCGATAAGTTACACAAAAAAATATCTAGAAAACAAGAGGGTTGTGAGAGAGAAGATCAAAAAACCAACAAACTAATAAGATATCAAAAATTATAACTACAAAAAAAATAAAAATAGAAGAAGAGGGATATGAAATTTTGATATCGTTCATTGTGGATACTCATATATTAAAAAACCCGTGAAAATAAGAATAGAAGTAGCAGTAGAAATCCGAAATTGAAGACTCGAGGATAGCTTGGAGGAGAGTTGAAGACTTGATCACTTGGAGTTGGAGGAGAGTTGAACACTTGAAGACATTGTTGAATTTTGAGTTCGATATGATCGGAATTTTATCGTGTATATGTCTTGCTACCTTGTTTGTTCAATTGTTCAAAAATTGAAATGAATTCAGTAATAATAGTAGAGAGAGTAAGAGAGTAATGTGTGAATTTTTTTGTTTGAGTTTTGGGGGTATTTATAGGGTGAAAATAAAAAAAACAAAAAAAATCACCAAAAACGGTTAGAAGAGCCGTTGGAACGGCTCTCTGGTGAACAGTAGCGTTCAGCGCCCGTTGGACCCGCAGGTCGAACGTTTGACCCTTACGGGTCGAACGTTTGACCCGTACCCCACGGGTCGACCGGTGGGTTGGCGGGCAGGTTGGCTTCTTTTTTGTGGGTTACTGGGTCGGGTTATACGGGTTGGATTCGCTGATTTTGCGACCTGGGTCGACCCGTTAATGTTAACGGGTTCGACCCGAACCCGAACTGGGGTTTCGCGGGCTGGGTTAAACGGGCGGGTCGAGGGCGGTTCGTAGGTCGACCCGACCCGTTTGCCATCCCTATCGGTACCTGCAAGTTCAACATCTATAGTTGAGTTGGGGAAGGGGGGTGTCCTTTAGAGCAAGCTACGGATGGTAAGTAGTAACAAGCAACATGATAACAAAAGTAATGTATAACATGGAAGTAGGCAAGAACTGGCAATGCATTTATGAAACAATAGATCGGGTATAATGTAAGTGTCCACTGAACATGTCTCAAAGTATAGTAATCGGGAACAATTTTTTTCTTGGTCCCAATTCAATACTCAAGTAGTCATGAATTCAGAAACTTGCAATGTAAATGGGAAACATGCAAATTTGTAAATGGGAATTGTGTAAACTTGTAAACAGGAAATATGCATGTGCTTAGTGTTAATCTTAAGTCTATCATTCCTAACTAATGTATGCAATCCTGTGTCCTATACCACATGTGCATACAATCATGAGAACGTTTAGACACTACTAGTGAATTCTACAGAATTATGTACTCGGGTCTTACAGTGACAAAAATAGCAATCATATCATGTAAACAAAAAATCATGTAGTCAGCTAATGGATTCATAGATTCTAGTGGTGGCCTTGGTCGTCCCTCGACATGACATTGAATTCTATGTGGCACTTAGTTCCATGTAACATGTAAATGGGTACCATGTAAACTTGTAAACAGGTAACAGGTAAACATGTAAACATGAGTCACTATTACGGAAAACATGGGCCCCCTTCTGAGTAAGCTCTCCTAAATTGTCCACTACTAAGTCTTTCCCTTTATTACCCTAGCTTTTCATTCTTTTACAATAATTATTCATGAACAAGCAACCAATGGAAATGAGTATCAAAGCAGTTCAAGAAGGTATCAGGAGTTATCCAATGCATGATTTATCAATTCAATCCATAAAATGCAAAAATACACATGTTTATATTTAAAATCATAAAGATGCAATTCTGGACAGCAGTACACTATTGTACTAAAACTCCTTTTTCCGCTGCTACAGGAAAGAGACTCTAATTAGTAAGGGGTTATAGAAAGTAGACTCCCTGATGGTTCTAATGCCTATTCACGCGATACATTTTAATTACAGTAGCTAGGTTTATCAGTTTCTTTATTGGTCTAGTGTTCAGGCAGCAGGTCAGGGTCAAGTTCTTGTATATATAATGCGACTGAAAATTCATTAACAATTCTTACAAAATCATAAACCAGCTCCTAACATTGTTCTTTAATGTTATAATTAACATCATGTCTCAATTCCTATGTTAACTTATTGTTTCAACTAATTAAACATGACGATGTATTTCCAAACAGTATTATGAAATTAAGACGTTACATAACGAAAATCTGAATATCTTGCAATCTGTAAGTTGGATTGCAAAACTGTCAGATAATCTAGATTCCAGACACAGAGGAGTACAATTTTAATATATAGGATTCTAAATTATATTACAATGAGCTAGGTCAAAATCTCAGTGCAAGCTCGGGTAAACGGTATGACAGTAGTATAATACATTCATTTTAAAATTACGATATACAGGAAATTTCTCTTATATAATCAGAAGTGGATTGCATTCATAATCAATAATGAAATGGATTGTATTCATAATCAAAAATCAGAACATGCCTCTATAATTAATCCGTTAGAGTTTATTATTTCTACGATATTAAATTTAAGATTTAAACTATACTATTACACACAATCAAAAATTCATTCGAATCACCATTTTTTTTGTCTATACATATGTGTATCCCTAGTTTGTGTTCTTGTAGTGTATGCAGTAACAAGAAATTTTCATGGTTTTTCTGTGGCTTTTGAATTGAAGAGAGTTGAGTAAAACAACATATGATAGAATTTTCAAATTTGAACCACATGTGACAGAATCAAGCAAGATTGATAACATGAAGGATGCAATGAAAGATAAATATTTGCGGGAGATTAAAGAATGCTTTCCAATTTGATGACTACGCACACAAGAAGAGAATCAATGGGAGGAAGAAAAATGATGAAATGACACACAGCAACGACGACAGCGAGTGAACAGTAGCACGATAGCGAGGGCAACTTATCACAGCAAGAACGACGCAACCAGCAAGGTCGACAACACACAACAAGTGCTACAACAATGAAAGGTGATAAGGCAGTGTAGAGGATTTGGGTGTGGCTGTAAGGAGGATGGTGAGGAGGTGCTGGTGTGTTGTCGGGTTGTGGCAGCAAGCAAGTGGAGTTGACGGTGATGATGATCGGGGTTGCGGTGATGAAGTTGGTGACAGCAATGGTCGGGAAGATGAAGGCCTCGGGTGGTGGTAGTGGTGTTGGAGTTTGCCGGAGAGGAGGCGGAGTTGATGGTTGGGTGAAGCACGTAAGTTGCGGGTTGAACAGAGGGGGCTCGAGGCATGGTGCAGTGAAGGAGAAGATCCGGTGTAGAAGAGGACAGTGCGATGAAGGAGATGGAGGATTGGGTTTCGGAATGAAGGAGGAGAAGAAGGTTGTGGCTGGCTGATGGAGAAGAAGTAGATTAGGGTTAATTAATAAATAATTAGGAAGGCTTTAAAAAGGTGTCTAGGAGATTGATGAGTAGGGTTAATGAAAGAGGCAGCAAGTGGGCTCAGGGTTTCGGGTTAGAGTGTGGGTATGGGCTTGGGCTATGGCTCCACACTTAATAAATAATCAAAAAAGAAAAAGAATAAGATTGTAGAATGAAATAGGATTTGGGTTAAAATATACAATCATATGAAAAAAAGAAATAGCTACAATATAATTGATGATTAGAAAGGACTCTAACAAGAAATGAATATCCTAGTGTTTACGATTGGGTTTAGAAGAATAGAAGAATTTATAGATAGTTGGAATTCAAGAATACGTAGTAAAAACCCGTACAATCCAAGGCGGGAGTTACACAATTACAATTGAAGTTAGCCATGATAGAAGCACTATTTATTATATTAGAGATTAAGTGACCATACATACACTTCATGTTCGAAGTGTTTCCAAATTTGATGGAGAAAGCCTACCATATGCAGACTTATTTGTGCTTCAAACACATTTAATATTTCAAAGTCGAGTGGATTCCACAGTCTACAACAAATATTCGTTGTAAGCTACCATACAAGGTTCCTACAATCATTAAAGATGATCAATCAAAAGTTGAATTTTATATGTTACAACTAAAGCTATTACTTTGTTTTATCAAAAATAAATTTTATTTTGAGTTTCAGTACATACCAGTAAGTTTAACATGGTATAAAATATTAAAAAAACTAAATATCCAGTAGACTTTTCTTAGATTTAAGAGAACTCTCCAAGATTGATGAAGTTTCATGTTCTCGTATTTTTGTGCGCAGCTTCAGTATAACAAACTTTCTCGGTGCCATAGAGGTCCGCATGGGGTGTATGACCCTTAGTTTCAAAGACGACTTGAAGACAAGTTTTGTTCAGAAGTCAGTTTATCATTCATCTGTCTTAAGGGTCAAAACTAGCACATAATGTCCCTATCTGTGATTCCAGATTCAACCATGTTTGAAATGGGTGTGAATATGATTTAGGTCCGGGTTAGAGCTTGAGATTTGGGTTTGCTGCAACAGCAGGTCGTCTGAGGTACGCAAATAGTCGAGTAAGGTTTAGGTCAGATTCAACTCAAACAGTTAAGGTAGGTTCAAATCAAATTCGAACTTAACATGGATCGGGTTTGGTTTGGGTCTAGTTAGAATTCAACTGGTCGGACCCTACTGGATCAGATTCGGGTCTGGCCTAGTTCGGATTCCGCTAATAGAGCAGACCTGTTTCAGGTTTCGCTAATAGAGCAGACCTGGTTCAGTAAGAACCGGGATCGGGTCGGATCTGAAGGCCCCAAGGCAGTGGGTTGGATCCTATCGGTTTGGATTGGATCGGGCTGTATTCAGTTGGGATATGAATTCCAATAGAGAGTAGAGCTAGGGTTACGAATTGAACCCTAGTAGTGGCGACGCGTGATGGCTGCGCTGGAGGATCAAGGTTGACAATGGTCATGCAATGCAGAGTGTTGCACTTGCGACTAGTGGGGACGAGCAACAACGGTGGCGGTGACATGGCAGTTGGTTGTGACAGCGATTATTGGGAGAATATTCTCCTGAGATGCCCATGGTCACCATGGAGTAGAGGGGTCTCCGAGTGTTGCATGTGTTGAGCTGGATGAAGATTGATCGTAGGAAACTGTTGTAGACGTCGTTGAGTGGGGGATTGTGGTCGGATTTTAGGGATATATTTTGTAACCCCCGTTTCTGATTCTTCGGATTTCTTTGGTAACTCTTTTCTCTTCTCAATTTCTGTAATCTGATTTATCTGATAAAAGTCTTATTGTTATCTTCAACCCAATTGTATTCTTTCAGTCGGTCAATTTCATTTAGTTGAACCTTGCAATTCTCGTACATCCTATTTAATTTTAGTGTTGACTATTTCAATTAATCTATGATATCCTTATTTGATTTCATATTGGATCTCATCCAAAGCCCACTTTCTAAACCCAAATCCCGTTATCTACAAGTCAAACTCCAACTGGATACAACCCCCGGAATCTCCACTAACAACACAATCCCCTCTATTTTCTCTTAATCACTCATCTTCACGTATCCCCTGATTTTCTCTTATTTCTAACTAATCCCCCAATCCATCATTAACTTAATTAAATCCTGTCATCTAACTAATCTATGAGCCCCAGTAAAAAAAACCACCCTGTCATCTTCTTCACTCTACTGCACCCAATCGCCAACACAAACCCAACTCCGACCTCCTCCGCTCGCTGCCGAACCACCACTGCGATCATCTCACCTCCTCCTTACCACCTTCTCACAGCCGCTCCTCACCTCACCAGTGCCTGCACCCCGACGATCCTCGCCACTGTCCTGCGAAACTCTATAACTGCACACCACTGTAGTGTCCTCGCCATCATCCCCGAGCGCCGCCCTCCTGCGCACTGCCACTGCCCTCCATCCCAGGTGCCGCCAACCACCTACAACTTCTGCCGCTACCTGTAGAAGTTTCTTTGCAATTTTTATGAGATTAACTGATGATTTTTTAGACTCGTTATGCATACAAAAATATTACCCTAAATTTCTGCCAGAGCACTGGTTCAGTAAAGAACCATACTTTTGACCTGAATGCAGATAATATTAATTATAACTCATTAAACGAGAGTTGTAGCCCTCTGTGTCTGGAATCCATAATATCTAATGGTTTTGCAATCTAACTTGCCGATTGCAAGATATTCTGATTCTCGTGGGGTAACGTCTGAATTCCAGAATACATTCTGAAAATACAATACCGTGTTAAATAATTGAAATAGTAGATTAAAGTAAGAATTTAGAACTGAGACTTTGAACACTGTTAGGAAATAAATTACGTTTTTGTAAGATTTTTAAATGATTTTACAACCAACTTTTATATATAAGAATGTGACCCTGACATGCCGCCTGAACATGAAACCAGTAAAGTATGAGAATATAAACCTAGCTATTGCATTTATATGTATCGTGTGAATATGCGTTGGAACCGGTAGGGTGTATATTTTCTGGAACCCCTGATGGAACCTGATTTCCGTCCCCGTAGCAGCGTGAAAGTCGACTTTTGTACAACAATGTCTCGCTGTCCAGAATTTGCATTCTTCATGTTTAATTGTAAATCTGTTTAAACTTTGCATTGCACTGCATACCATCCATTGTATAATCATTGACACCTCATTGATATCGTGTCTTGACATCTGTCCTATCGATTGCACATTCACGATTCATGTTAATAAATTAATAACAAGCCGGGAACATAACGGTCGACTTAGTAGTAAACGATCAGAGACTGTACTCAGATGAGGGGCTTGTGTTTACCTATATTGTTATTGTTATCGTGTATCATATCGTGGCAAAATTCTCGTTGTTGATCATTGACTGTGTATTCTCGTTGTTGAATATCGTTGCCGAGTACATGATCTGTAGAGTTCACCACTATAATCTAAATGTTCACTTCTTTGTATGCATCGAACCTGTGGTATGGGACACAGATTTACGTGCATTAGATAAGGTAATAAAAAATGATAGACCTAGGATTGACACTTGCATTGATCATGGTTATTGTTATCAACTTGATTTTTGTTTTATTATTATTGTTGATGTTGAATTGTTGATTATAGACCTTGACCTTGTTATCGATATTTTCATTGATAATTGATATAGTTCTAGTTTCTTATTCCTGGAAATTTATGTGTCTTGTTTTATTGTTCCTTGATTGTTACTACTTGCTGATGTGACTTGCTCTAATGGAAATTCCCCCACTCTAGACCACGAGCTTGCAGGTACACAAGGAGAATTGCTCGAAGGACTTGGTGATTAGAGCCGAATATGGCCTACAATAATTATTTTGTTCATGTTATTTTAAATTCCAGCATTGTTGTTATTATCGTTGATGACCCAAAGTTTATTTCGTGCTTCTTTTGAGAAAGAAGTAAACTTATTTCTTTCTAGATGTTGGTTATTTTTGAGACATTTCGTAGATTATTTATGTTATGTGATTTCATTATAGTATGAGTGGATGTAATTGTATTTCATATTGTTGAGTTGAATATTACAGCTTATGAATGATGCAAATCATTTGCTGGGCCTTAGTCACGTGCTCGTGCTTTCGTATCTTGGGAAACGGGGCGTGACAGGTTTTCAGTGGTATCACAGCCAGGTTTCGCTCTACTCAGGTTGACTTAGCCATGTTTAACTCAACAATATGTACACAACGTTATCACATGAACATGTAGTAACCAACTTATAATCTGGGTGCTCACCGATTTTATCATGTTGCAGACTATGGCTCACAGAGGCTCTTCGACTTCTCGACCCAGGGATGAACTGCCAGACAATGCTGCTATTCTTCAAACGATGCAGCAAATGATGACCCTACAACCAGAGCCCAATGAGTTGATGAGGGCTACCTTGGATACAACTAATTGAACCGATGTTGGACCCACACCAGGGCTACTGCCACCCAGGCCTGGTACACTAGAAGATTTCATAAGACTACACCCGGATAAGTTCTCGGGTATTGAGACGTCGTTAGAAGCTGAGCAGTGGTTGATTCGGACTGAGCAGTTGTTACTAGCAGCACGGATCTCTGATGTAGATCAGGTGGATGTGGTAAGCATCTAGCTTATGGACCTAGCCTATATCTGGTGGCGAGTAGAGAATGAGTGGCAAGAGCGACCCATCACTTGGGGCACTTTTACTACGAGTTTCATGATGAAGTTCTTCCCTAACAGCAGATAGAGAGGTTGGAACTGGTACCAGATCAGATCTTGCTCTTTCGAGACCACTACTATAGGGAAGCGCATCTGGTCAACATCACCAAGTTTGTGATGGAATGACAGTTCGTCTCGTTAACTCAGGTTGGTCGGATGATGTTAATTAATGTTGCTCATTGAAGCCTATTTCATATATAACGATATTAATTTACACATTATCCTGAACTAGGGGAATCGATCCATGGATGAGTACACTGCCGAATTTACCTGGCTCAGCCATTTCGCAACCATCCTGGTGGCCAATGAGGAAGACAAGGCCCACAGGTTCTTGGGGTCTAAATTTTGACATTCAGGACCGTCTGGCTGCCCATCGATACCGCACTTATGCCGATGTTCTTGATGCAGCTCGAATCCTAGAACAGACCCATAGAAGGAGGAGTGTCACCTAGCGGGCCGTTCAGTACCCTACTGCCGTCCAGCCTACTAGAGGACCTATTCAGAGGCCAGCTCCGGCCCCTCTAGCGAGGATGCTATAGTATTCACCTGCTGCTTCAAGAATGGTTCTGGCTTGCAACTTCTGCCATAAGTTGGGACATCTGCAAAAGGACTACAGACTAGCAAATCGCCTGTGTCTTGCATGCATAGCAAATGATCAGGTGGTCCAGGACTGTCTAAGGAACAGGATCCCTGCACCGACTTGAGGTGCAGCTCAGCAAGGAGTGCTAGCCCGAGGTCAGGGCTGATCGACCACTCCCACCGCAGTGGATAGCCTTCCACCAGAGGAGAACGACTCCCTGAGGAGGCCAGCTCGGGGGCCGTGGTTAGTCGTATAACCTGACTGCAGGGGGAAGCAGAGACTGCTGCTAGCATGGTTGCAGGTATAACACAATAATTGCATTATCTGTATTTTATTTTCTGCACTATTTTGTTCCTCCTTGTACAATTATTCGTGCACATATCTAGCATACACCTCTATTCTTATTCTTGACTCTTTGTTAGGCGTCATCATAGTTCACTCTCTTCCCACCCATGTTCTGTTTGATTCCGGTGCTACTCACTCTTTGTTTCTTCCCGCTTCATTGATCGGCACTGTTTGGCAAGCGACATCATGCTAGTAGCTTGGAATATCACCACAGGAGGAGGCGTCATTATCTGTTCTAAGGTGTCCAAGCAGAGCCCTTTACTGGTAAGTGGCGTGGATTTTAAGGCCGATCTCATTGTGATCCCTAATTTTGGATTCGATGTTATTCTTGGAATGGATTGATTGGGAGTCACTCATGCTGTAATTGACTACTGAGAGAAGAAGGTATTATTCAAACTTCCAGGCCACCAAGAGTTCGAGTTTCATGCGGGTGAGACACCATCGTACAAGAAGGCTAGTGTGCTAGAGTCAATGTGCACTAATGGTGATGTTACACCCATGGTGCGAGATTTTTGATGTTTTTCTAGACGAATTGCCTGGGTTGCCGCTAGACCAAGATGTTGAATTCAGTATCAAAGTTCAGCCGGGTACGACACCAATCTCGAAGAGTCCGTATTGAATGGCACCTGTTGAGTTAGCCGAACTAAAGGTGCAAGTCCAAGAGTTGTTGGATAGGGGTTTTATCAATCCAAGTGTTTCACCTTGGGGAGCCCCAGTGTTGTTCGTCAATAAGAAGGATGGTATTCGCAGAATCCACATTGATTACCGAGAAATGAATAATGTCACCATGAAGAACCGATAGCCACTGCCGAGGATTGACGATCTATTTGATCAGCTGGGAGGTGCTTCAGTTTTCTCGAAGTTGGATCTTCGCTCTAGTTATCATCAGGTGAAAGTAAAGATTGAGGATATTCAGAAGACGGTGTTCTGCACGAGATACGAACATTATGAGTTCTTAGTAATGCCTTTTGGAGTCACTATTGCACCCGTGTTGTTCATGAGTCTGATGAATTGGGTGTTCTCGCCGTTCTTAGAAAAGTTTGTGGTGGTGTTCATCGACGATATCCTGGTGTACTCTTAGAAGATGGAAGACCATGCAGAGCATTTAAGGGTTGTCTTTTGCTTTTCTGGGTCATATTATCTCGGACGATAGAGCTTCTGTAGATTCATCGAAGGTTACTGCAGTCAAGGATTGGCTAATACCAAAGTCTGCATCAGAAGTGCAAAGTTTCATCGGATTGGCAGGGTATTACCAGAAGTTCATTCAGGAATTCTCTAAGATTGTTGGGCCCCTAACCAAATTGACTAGGAAAGAACAAAAGTTTGTTTCGGATGGAGCTTGTGATGAAGCCTTCGTGGAGTTGACGAATTGGTTGATATCAGCACATGTGTTGACTATACCAAAAAGTTTTGGAGGTTTTGTGATTCACTGCGATGCTTTGGGCAGAGGGTTAGGAGCAGTGCTAATGCAGCATGGTAAAGTTGTCGCTTATGCATCCAGGTCGTTGATGCCACATGAGAAGAACTACCCTACGCATGATCTTGAACTTGCGGCCATAATCTTCGCCTTGAAGTTATGGAGGAATTATTTACTTGGGGATAGAATTGAGATCTTCACAGATCACAAGAGTCTCAAGTACGTGTTCATGCAGAAGGAGCTGAACATGAGGCAGAGATGACGATTAGAACTGATGGCAGATTATGACATCAACTTGCAGTAGCACCCAAGCAAAGTGAATTTGGTACCTGACGCCTTGAGCAGGAGACCAGCCGCTATGTTCCTCACCAAATAGAAGGAAATATTGGAGGATATGAGAAGACTGAATTGGATGTGATTCTTTCCAGTTCAGCATAGTAGTGTATGATGCTGTAGTTGCAGTCTTTATTGGTGGAGCAGATCAAGGAAGCTCAAGCAGGTGAACCGCAGTTGCAGGAATTCCGAAGCGAAGTAGAAACAAGCCTAAGGATTAACTTGGTCATCCATGAAGACGGATCGCTTCGTTTTGGCGCAAGATTATGTGTACCGAAGGGGGAAGTCAGGCAGAATCTACTCTAAGAAGCCCATCGGTCACCATATTCTATTCATCCTGGAGGCACATAGATGTACAGGGATCTAAAGATAACTATTGGTGCCATGGCATGAAGAGATCAGTGGCAAGATTTGTGTCTCAGTGTATGATCTGTCAGCAAGTGAAGGAAGAACATCAGAGGACCGCTGGACTACTTCAGCCTCTTCCAATTTCAGGAGTGGAAATGGGAGAACATTTTCAGGTATTTCGTGATGGCATTGCCAAGGAGTCCCAAAGGTCATAATTTCATTTGGGTAATTGTAGACCGGTTAACGAAGAGTGCTCATTTCATTCCGTTTAGAGTGGATCAATCTACGGAGAGCCTGGCTGAGAAGTACATACAGGAAGTTGTGAGACTACATGGAGTTCCTGTCAGCATTGTATCAGACAGAGATATGAGGTTCAGATCTCAGTTTTGGAAAAGTCTTCAGAGGAGTTTGGGAAGTAAGTTGAACTACAGCACTGCATTCCACTCACAGACAGACGAGAATCTGAGAAGACGATTCAGACACTAGAGGACATGTTGAGGTCTTGTGTTCTTCAGTTTGCAGGTTTGTAGGAGGATCATCTTCACTTGGTTGATTTCTCATACAACAACAGCTACCAATCAAGTCTCAAGGCAGCCTCGTACGAGGCACTCTATCGTCGCAAATGTCGATTGCCAGTTTGTTGGGACGAAATTGGTGAATGGAAACTTTTGGGGCCTGAGTTGATCACTAGAATAGTTGACGCAGTGGCTCAGATCAGGAAGCACTTGCAGTCGGCTCAGGAAAGGCAGTAGAAGTGGGCCGATTATCACCGAAGACCTTTAGAGTTTGTGGAAGGCGACCATGTATTCCTCAAGGTGTCACCATGGAGAGGTGTTATATGCTTTGGTGGTAGGGGGTAAGCTAAGTCTTCGATTCATCGGTTCATTCGATATTGTGAAACGAGTGGGCAAGGTAGCTTACAGGCTCGCATTTCCACCAGCTTTGTTAGGAGTCCATGATGTGTTCCATGTCTCT
Source organism: Hemerocallis citrina (assembly GCA_017893485.1). NCBI lineage: Eukaryota > Viridiplantae > Streptophyta > Magnoliopsida > Asparagales > Asphodelaceae > Hemerocallis > Hemerocallis citrina. The sequence continues at coordinate 233,230,731 of CM030359.1, read as the reverse complement.
CAGCTCAAAAAGTACATCTGGGACGACAGTCATGTGATTGACTACTCAGAGTTGTCCATGAGGTCAAACTTATCATGCGTGATTCGACCAATCTCTATTCTGGACAGACGTGAGAAAGTCCTGAAGAATACGGTCATCAAGCTTGTTCGTGTCTCATGGAATCTTCACTTGCCCTGTGAGTCGACTTGGGAACTTGAGGAAGGAATCCAGAGGAAGTTCCCTTATCTCTTTGAGTAGGGCTTTTCTCGAGGTTACCTTATGTTTCCACCTGAATGAATTCGAGGATGAAATTCTTCTTGTAAGGTGAGTAGGATTGTAACCCTCGTTTTCGACTCTTCAGATTTCTTTTCTAACTCTTTTCATTTCTCAATTCCTGTAATCTGATTTATCTCATAATAATCTTGTTACTTTCTTCAACCCAATTGTATTCTTTCAGTCGATCAATTTCTTTTAGTTGAGCCCTGCAATTCTCGTACATCCTATTTAATTTTAGTATGTTAACTATTTCAATTAATCTATGATATTCTTATTTGATTTCGTATTGGATCTCATCCAAAGCACACTTTCTAAACCCAAAACCTGTTAACCCAAGCCTATCTACAAGTCAAATCCCAATTGCATACAACCCCCCAAATCTCCACTAATAGGCACAATCCTCTTTATTTCCTCTTAATCACTCATCTTCATGTATCCCGTGATTTTCTCTTATTTCTAACTAATCCCCTAATCCCTCATTAACTTAATTAACCCTAATCTTCTAACTAATCTATTAGCCCCACTAAAAAAAACCACCCCATCATCTTCTTCACCCTCACTACAAGGAATTTGACATATAATGACAGCAAAAATCCGTGGGTAAAAGGCTGAAAACCGTAGGTATAGCCCGTAAAACCTATACCAACGGACATATTTTTTCAGTAGTTTTTAATTAGCTATACCCACGGCACAATGCCATCACTATAGCCTATAGCGACAGTTTTTTCACCCGTTGGACAAAACCTCGGTGTTATACCCATGGTTTCGTATCCGTTGGTATAGGTTTTAATGACACCTCCTGCTTTTCTATACCCACAGTTGAAACTCCATTGCTATAGGTTATAGTGATGATTTTTGCATCCACATATTTGAATATATACTCATCGCTCTATACACAATTTTTTCTTATTAATTACGTTTATGATAATTTAATATTTTCTTTTATAATATTAATCCAATTATAAACTAAATACACAATAAAATAAACAAAAGTGTTTATGAAACAAAATTAAATAAAATTAAACTTCAATCATATTAAAAATTAATGAAGTATTACAAGCATGTCAAATTACAAAATAAAATTCACTTTGTTTAACACCAGAAATATAGCTCCTGAGCACAGAACAAAAAGCTATTTACAATAATGATTGGGAACTCGTGTTCCCATCAGAATTAAGCTTCAGTCAACTTTTGAACTTTAGCGTAATTTCCATTTTATATAGAAGAGTTCCTCATTAAATATGACACGAGGCAACCAAGTATAGCTCCCACGCAAACCTGCATACAAATGTTGAAAAGATAAATCTGAATTTAGCAAACCTGTATTTATTATTCTCGCAAAAAGCTCTGTAATCAATATGAACTGAATTTGCATTTGAATTTAACTGAGAACAACATTTTTATATTTTGAGTATGGTGAAAAGAAATTAGAGGAACTGTACTTAATATCATTTCAGCGTCCACCCTCTCACCGCAAGAACTTCACGAACCTGCTTAGCTACTTCTGCGGCATCATTACCTGTATTATGAATAGCAGTTACTTTTAAAATTTAATCTAGAGTTTCACTTTTCTTTTTTTTCTTCACATTATTGTATCAAAGCAAATAGCGGCAAGAACTACTAATACCCTGGTGAGCTCATAAATTTATGAACAGCGTATGGAGAATAACTAAAATTTATACAGTTACCGATTAATAATTTGTGACATTGTTTGAGATCTTATGAAGGATGATCTTAGCAGAATTTCATCTATACTTACTTTAATGTGGTCCTGAAAATGTGATGGTCCGTCATTCGAGTAATTCTCCGAGAGCCTAAAATACAACACAATGCTAAATCCTTCCCCATCAATTTCGTTCTGAAAGATTGCTGCAGGATATAATGGAATCTGAGAAAACCACAAGAACAGTAACATCAAAAGTCATCCTAATTAATTAGTCATAAGAAATTATAACAGAAAGCTGGAGCAGAAGACAAGTCCCGTTATAGAAATCAAATTCAACTAGTTTTCTGGGTGTCAGCTATTGCCTACATCAAACAAACTAGTCTATGCATGAATCATAAAAATTGCCTAGGAAACTGAGAGTATAAGTACCTGCACATTCACAACAAGATGTTGTGGGAGCTTTGATGATGAATTGACAGTGGGAAGTTCGACAAATCTAGCAATGTGACTAATTTTCTGTTGAGACAAGTATACATCAACACCAAATGGACAATATGCTGCATGATTTGGAGCAAACTCTTTCTTCCTATCCCTGATGTACAATGCCACAGTTAGTAGTATCATCATCAACTCGGGGGTCGTCGTTGCTAGATCAGATGTATTGAAAGAGGAAGCTGTTTAGGTTCTCAATGAAGGAAGGTACCCATCTTCAAGATAATATTGTGGAGTTCAATAAGGTAATATCTGAACTAAAGGTGATTAATGTTGATGATCTTAGCGAAGAGGATAAAGCTTTCAACTTTATATATTCACTGCCAACTTCTTATGATCACTTGATAACTACCATGCTACACGGGAAGGCATCCAAGGAGACACTTACAGTAGCCGGGGTGATTAAGGGTCTGAAGGAAGATGAACTGAGAAAGGAGACTCATAAAGGATTGTCTATTTCTACAGGGTGTTTTGCAGTGGACGGTGATACTTCAATTGGAAGGGATGCAGCATACAAAGGTAAGATTCGTTGCCACTATTATAGAGGAGTTGGAAATTACAAGAGAGACTGTCGCAAGTGATTGAGTCAGAAGGGTGCTAATAAAGAAGGTGAACAATCTTATATAGTCAGCACAACTGATTCAAGTAAACCTTCCAAGTATGAAGACCTATGTCTTCTTGTTTCAAGTTCTTCAGATATGGATTCAAGTTGGTATCTTGATTCGGAAAGTTCTTCACATATTTGCTCCGAGAGGGAGATGTTTTCTACTTATAAATCGTCGGTTGTAGTGTGAGAACAGGGAGTGGTGATATTTGTAAAGTAGTGAGTGAGGGAACAGTTGAATTGGTGATGCTCGATGGTAAAGGGTTCACACTAGAAGAGGTCATACATATTCCTTCGATACAACAAAATCTTATATCCTTGGGGACTCTTGATGCTCGTGGCTGCAGGTACACAGCTCGAGGTGGAGTTTTGACAGTTTGGAATAGTCGTCGTAAGGTAATGAAGGGTAAGAGGGAAATTGGGTAGGGTTAGCACAACCTCTACTAGATTTGTGGGAGCAGGAAAACTCAGCCGGATGTATGGAAGCCTATTGGTCCTCAAGCATCATCTAGTAAGCCGTCACTAGAATTACCAAATCGAGACTTCAACGTTCGAATACCGTTGGAAGGTAGAGAGAGCTTTGATGTAGGTGGATTTCATGTGGAGGATGACACCTCCATGATCTACAGAGGTATGCCCTTAAGGGGGGCATACAGCTGGAGAAAAATAGGTGGGAGTTTATTCAACTAGCAGGAGAAGCCATAGAAACATGTTATTTACAAAGCTGAGAAGAAAGGTCTAGAAGAGTTTTAAATCACACGGGTATGGATTCATGCGTTCAATCCAAGGTGGAGATTTTCGGGTTTATGTCTTGCATACGATGTTGGATAAGAAGACGATAAGATGATGAAGGGATCAAGCCGATTGGAGACGGAGTGGAGGCCAGATGTAATCAGCAGCAGCAGCAGAGGAGGTTGCGGTCGACCACAACATGGTGCGGTCGGCCGACACCTGCACGATGTCTTCCCGAGAGGAGGACAGTCGACCATCTTGTTTGTGCGGTCGACCGTACGCGGCACTGATGGGTTTCGGGCTTTGAGTCTGGCTGATTCGTAAGAAGCCCAACTTGCTCTTCAAGTTAGATCATGTGGATCTTATCGTAGGGTTATCTTTTATGTACTATCCAATGGCTATTGTAACAAGATGTCAACTTAGGGTTTGTCTCCAGATCTATATAAACAATTGTAACGGCTCATAGATCCATATGATTCTATTGAGTGCCGAATAGAAGAAGAGAGTGTTAGGATTGTGTCTTGTATACTCGTGGTTCAAATTAGAAGAAGGTAAGATGAAGCACAGAGGTCGAAGCGTCGAAGTTAGTAGAAGGGAAAATAGTAACAGCAAGGTGCAAGCATAGTTGTGGTCGACTGTCCTATGTTGCGGTCGATCGCACCCCTTGACTGCACCCTGCTGACGGCTCGTAGTACAAGGATTGCCTGAGAAAGGGACGGTCGACCGACCGCGGCACTGTGTTCGTTTTGGTCCTCGATTTGTTAGGTCGTTTCAGCCCAATCTTCAACTCCAGGTTAGATCGTACGGCTCCTATTCAGTTACTTCTTTTTAGGTTATATCGGACGACTGAGAATCAAGATTAGACCTAGGTTTCTCTCTATTCTTCTATATATGTTGTAAACAACTCTAATATGAAAGGTAGTACATCATAGATTATTTTCTCCATTGCAAAAAGAGGCTCGAGAGAAATAGTTCTTGGTGGGTGAGTTTAATTCCTTATATTAAGTGAATCAATCACTCCTTGTAATCTCTTCTAGCTGAATATCAGATCTCCCTATATTTTCCCCCGGATTAAGCAAAAGCTAACCGGGATAAATCCTCGTTGTGTTTGTATTTGGATTGGTGGATCTACTTGCTTGCTCAATTGATTTGCCTCATCTCTTCGACTTCCTCATTGCTCTAATTAGTTCCGCTGTGACCAGAGGCATTTTTTGACACCCCAATCCCAACAACTGGTATCAGAGCTTCAGATTGCCGAGTCCCTTGGTTAAGATGACAGGTCACAGTCTTTCGAAGATCAATCAGTTCGATGGAAAGATCAATGAAAGGCCATTCGACATGGAGGATGTTTGGGAAGATATTCGTGAAAGAGCCATAAGTCTGATCCCGGACGAGGTCAAGTGCAGATTTCTGGAAGAAACTGATGCGGCTAGATTGTGGGAAAAACTCATAGCTGACTACTCTGGTTCGTCGTTATTAGATCGGATGCATTGGAAGATGAAGTTGTTCTGTTTATCTATGAAGGAAGGTACCAATCTCCAAGACCACATTACTGAGTTCAATAAGATATTATCTGAACTTAAGGCGATTAACACGGTTGTGTGTGAGGAAGATAAAGCTTTCAACCTGATATATTCACTGCCGGATTCGTACGAGCTTTTACCATGCTACACGGTAGATCTGCCAAGGAGAGTATTTCGTTAGATAGTGAAATCAAAGTATTGAAGGAAGATCAACTTAGGAAGGAGACCCATAAATCATGATCGTCTATTCCTACAAGTTGTCTAGCAGTGGATGGTCCTTCAGGGGGAAGACAAAGTGCTTTGCAAAAGGATTCGATCCGTTACCGTTATTGCAAGAGGCCAGGGCATATTAAGAAAGATTGTTGAAAATTGCTGAATCAGGAGAGCGCAAAGAATGGGAGTTCAGCCGCTAATGTGGTTAGTACCTTTGATTCAGGTGATTCGTGTCTTCTTATTTCAAATTCTTTAGAAATGGATTCTAGTTGGCTTCTTGACTCAGAGAGTTCTTCTCATATTTGCTCCAAGAGGGAGTTGTTTTCTACTGATAACTCTACTACAGGGCGTTGTGTGACAACGGAAACTAAGGAGATTTGTGAAGTAGTGGGTGAGGGGATAGCTGAGTTGAAGATATCAGGTCTAAATTTGTTCACTTTAAGGGATGTTTTGCATGTTCCTTTGTTGAAACGGAATCTGATTTCCTTGGGAACTCTGGATGCACGGGACTGTAGGTACACAGCTCGAGGTGGAGTTCTGTCTGTTTTTCAAGGTCGTCGTGAGGTGATTAGAGGTATGAGAGTGGTTGGGCCAAGCCAACACAATCTCTACAAGCTTTGGGGAATGATATGGCTAAAAATGGGATTAAATCGGGACCGTTCGAATCAAACACGAATCTTAAAGCTCAGGGATAAAACGGTAATTTCATTTACAAATGGGTCTGAAATGGGGACTGGGTCTTTCTTCAAAAGCCCAATAACCCATAAACGGATCTATCTTACTGGGTACGGGTCCCAACCCGTTACAAACCAGTCTAGAACGATAAATAAGAATTCAGATTCATAATTATCCGTCAGAGGAGGTTTTAACCACTTCTATCCATCCACACCGGGAAGGAGAGATTTGTTCTTATCTCGAAATGGATCCCTAAGGCGACTATAAAAACCCCTCTCTCCCCACCATAAGAAGGTAATCAATCTTTTTCCAGTAAAAGCTCTTTCATAATCTTTCTGATTATTGACCAGAGCGTCGGAGGGTGCGTCGCCGTGATCCATCCCGGTGTTTCGCACTTTTTGCAGGTGCAACAGCAGCGGCAAGAGACCAAGTCAACAAGTTGGTAAAGGTCAGCAGGTCAACAGGTTTGCCTTGTTCGTTTTCTCTAGAATCCACAAATTCTATCTATCGCCCCCACACCAGATTCAGCGGCAACAGATTGGCGCCGTCTGTGGGAAATGAAAAAGCAACCCGACCTAACTTCATCAACGAGACTAGTTTCAAGCTATGCATCCAAAAGAGAAGGGGAAGGCAGCGGTCTCCAGCCGAAGAACCACTTCTCTTCCTCCTCCCCCTCCTCCAACTCAAGGTGCTCCTCCTCAACAGGTCCCTCCAGGGTCATGGGGGCTGCCCAGGGGGGCTCTCGTAGGAGTCGTCCAAAGCAACATTCTCCTCAGGACCATGTTGCGGTCCATAATCCTCTAATTGACTCTATGGCTTCTCAAAGCCCTCCCAAGCGGGATCTCCGTCAAGTGATTGCTGATCGCCAAAAGGGGGTCGACCTCCAAACTTGCCTGAATGGATGGCGAGCCCTTAGGGGAGTCTATCAACCTGAGCACCCAGGCGTCTCAAGAGTCCGAACCCCCCACCGACCAAGGACCAGAAGATCCCCTCCCCCGAGGAGGCGAAAAAAGTCCCCTCAACATCATTGGCGGAGAACCCATTCTCCAGTAAGTCGAGCCACACATAGGGACCGCCAGGCTGAAGAGGCACCAGTTACAAGGGCAGTGCTTCAAGACTTCCAAGCGGCAGTCTTGCGAGCCCTTAATGTCGCCCCAAATAACGACCAGAGGCCACCTACTCCTGAGCCAGCTAGGAGCCACCGCCTTCACACTCCCAGTCCTCGTCCATTTCCAAGCTACCATCGCCGCAGCCCCAGTCCACCCTCATACGAAGATGAGTCCCGGGGCTCGGCAAGATATGATCGAAGAGAAGACTCGGTCTACCGCCGTCTCCACGAGATGGAGAGGCGCCTCGGCTGAATTGACAGGGAAGAAGAGCAACGGGAGATAAACCTCTGCCTGAGCAGGCCTCCATTCTCCCGCACCATCATGGAGGCCCCCGTCCCAGAAAACTTCAAGCCGCCTCACTTCGAGTCGCATACCGAGGAGTCGGACCCCGCGGATCACATAGAGAGTTTCAAAACTCTCATGATGATCCACCATGCTTTAGACGCCCTCCTTTGCAAGATCTTCCCTGCCACGCTGAAGAGGCCTGCGAGAGAATGGTACTCTCGACTCGCCCCGGCCTCCATCTTCTCATTCGATCAGTTCGAAGGGCTCTTGCTTACTCATTTCGTGAGTAGCTGCCGGGCCGAGAAAACAAGTGTATCTATGGTGACCCTCAACCAAAGAAAGGGTGAATGCCTAAGGGATTACGTTCGGCGCTTCACTGCCGAAGCCTAGTCCATTCCCTCCCTCAACCAATCAGTAGCCTCTGCCGCATTTGAGAGCAACGTCATTAATGCCGACCTCAAGATATCCCTTGCCAAGAAGCCTCCTTGAAACTTCTTAGAACTCCTGCTTAGGAGTGACAAGTACATTTGAGTGGAAGAGGCTCTCAACCCCCCTACTTTTGAGGAATCATCTTTCGGGAACAAACAGAAGAATACGAGAGAAGAGGGGTCCCAAAAATCCCAAAGGACGACAATGGCCAATGCCGCTCGGCTCCTCGTTTTGAGAAGTTCACTCCCCTCATTGCTAATATATCAGAAGTTCTTTTGGAGGTGGACAAGTAAGGGCTACTCTGCGCTCCCCTTAGAATGAATACCCCTGGCAAGAAGAGGAACAGGGATAAGTGGTGCCGCTTTCACAGGGACCACGGCCAAGACACGGATGATTATCAAGCTCTCAAGGAGGAGATCGAAGAACTCATACAGCGGGGACACCTGACCAAGTTCGTCCAAAAAGATGGGGCCGAACTTCCACCCTGAGGAGCCTACAAACGAACAGAGAGGTCCGTCGAGTTCCAAGATTTCGAACCTGGGGCCGTCCTTCACCTCATCCAAGGAGGTCCAATGGGGGGAGAACCCAACTCCTCCCAAGAGGCCTTCACCCTATTTTAGAAGTAGGATCTCGGTTTTCCATAAGGCCAATGCTTGTAACACGGCCAAGAAGCATGTAATAATGGCTCGCCCAATTGAAAAGGCCACTTAGTTTATCTCAATAAAACTTAGCATTTTTTCATAGAAAATTATTGCTCTTGCTTCATCTCTATCTCTCCGGGTCACATTTACGACTCGTTAAATGGTGAGTTCAGAGTCCAGCTTCTCCTACATGGCTGCTCCCGCAACTTACTAAGCTCAAAAAACAAGTTTGGAGACCAAGACTTAGTTCGACGTTGCTTTAGATGCTTGCAAACAAGCAAGGGCGGGGCAGCTCACCATTCGGAATTGCTCCTACAACTCGTTACCCCCTCTAACAACAAGTTTAGAGTCCAAAACTTGGCTCGATTCCTCTTCAACTACTCGCTTATAAGCGAGTAAGAAGTGGTTCGCCATTCGGAATTGCTCCCACAACTGTTGAATCTCTTTAAACGACAAGTTCGGGGTCCAAAACTTAGCTCGATTCCTCTTCAACTACTCGCTTCCAAGCGAGTAAGAAGTGGTTCGCCATTCGGAATTGCTCCCACAACTGTTGAGTCTCACTTAAACAACAAGTTCGAAGCTCAACTCTTCCCTAGAGTTGCTCCTCAAACTTGTCTCCCAAATGACTCTCTCCTAGAGCCAAACTCTTTGCTCCGCTCGGCTCCAAAGTGGACCTCTTCTCAAAGAGTTCGGAGCACAACTCTCTCCTAGAGTTGCTCCTCAAACTTGTCTCCCAAATGGCTCTCTCCTATAGCCCAGCTCTTCACTCCGCTCGGCTCCAAAGGAGACCTCTTCTCAACGAGTTCGGAGCACAACTCTCTCCTAGAGTTGCTCCTCAAACTTGTCTCCCAAATGGCTCTCACCTAGAGCCAAGCCCTTCGTCCCACTCGCCTTCCAAGTAGGCCTCTTCTAAGCGAGTTCGGAGCTCAAAACTCTCTCCTAGAGTTGCTCCTCAAACTTGCCTCCCAAATGGCTCTCTTCTAGAGCCAAGCTCTTCACTCCGCTTGCCTCCAAAGCGGACATCTTCTCAACGAGTTTGGAGCACAACTCTCTCCTAGAGTTGCTCCTCAAACTTGTCTCCCAAATGGCTCTCTCCTAGAGCCAAGCCCTTCGTCCCACTCGCCTCCCGAGTGGGCCTCTTCTAAGCGAGTTCAGAGCTCAAAACTCTCCCCTAGAGTTGCTCCTCAAACTCGTCTCCCAAATGGCTCTCTCCTAGAGCCAAGCTCTTCGCTCCGCTCGCCTCCAAAGCAGACATCTTCTCAACGAGTTCGGAGCACAACTCTCTCCTAGAGTTACTCCTCAAACTTGTCTCCCAAATGGCTCTCTCCTAGAGCCAAGCCCTTCATCCCCCTCGCCCCCGAGTGGGCCTCTTCTAAGCGAGTTCGGAGCTCAAAACTCTCCCCTAGAGTTGCTCCTCAAACTCATCTCCCGAATGGCTCTCGTCTAGAGCCTTGTGATGTTCTTCACTCCGCTTGCCTCCCGAGTGGGCCTCTTCTAAGCATGTTCGGAGCTCAAAACTCTCCCCTAGAGTTGCTCCTCAAACTCGTCTCTCGAATGGCTCTCTCCTAGAGCCTTGTGATGTTCTTCACTCTGCTCGCCTCCAAAGTGGAGCTCTTCTCAACGAGTTTGGAACACAACTCTCTCCTAGAGTTGCTCCTCAAACTTGTCTCCCAATTGGCTCTTTCCTAGTGGGCCTCTTCTAAGCGATTTCGTAGCTCAAAACTCTTTCCTAGAGTTGCTCCTTGCACTCACCTCCAGGAATGGATCTTCCCATGGCTCTTACGAGGATCTTCCTAGCCCATCTTCTTCGCCCCTAGGAGTGGAGCTCTTTTTCGATGATTCTGAAGACCAAAACACTCCTCAACTTCATGAAGACAAGGATGTTGCAGGGCTATTTTGACCATGAAGAAGAGTGATTCTTCAACCCACTCCTAAAGAGAAGTTGTAGATCTTCGAGTTAGCTTCGAAACAAGGGGTCGCATGCCCCGATCGGACCTCCGTAGCACCGAAAAAGTGGATCGCAACACAGCTGCGCCGAGCGAGAAAATGGCAAAAAGCTATCGTCTCGTGATTCGTGCCCAACCCTAACTAGACACCCCTAGATCTAGCCACGTAGCTCGGCAGCCATCGAAGTGCCGAGCTACCGAGGTGCCCATTCGGAGAAAGACGCCCCCGAGCTTCCGGGGAACCGACCTTAGTATTGAGGAAAAAACACCTCTGAGCTCCTTGGACTGTCAGATCGTCCAGATGTTTGCGCCAACAGCTGATGGATGGCTCAGATTTCGCCACGTCCACAAAACGAAAAAATCACGTTTTCTCGTGATCCATGCCTTCATGCCTCGTGATTCGTGCCATGATCGTGATCAACCATCTAGATGGAGCCACGTAGCTCGATCTGAAATCCGAGCTACTGAGCTACCGAACTGCAAAATGACAAAAAAATTTACCTCAAAATTCATGCTCATCCACCCTTGGATTTGCCCAAGAACAAACAAAAAATAGGGGGAACTGATGGATCGGGGTCGGACCCGTTGTCGAATGAAAAGCCCAGAAGCAAAAGTGGGAAGGAGAAAAAGAGGCTAACGGGTCGGGTTCAGATCCGTTACCCACAATCCGACTCGTACCCCTTCTTCATCCATCTTCTCCTTCAAGTTTTGGCGCCAAAAAAAAAAAAACCAAAAGAGAAGAACCCAACCACGCAAACTCTTCACTTCGTCGACCATCTCCTCGCCATGCCGAGCTCCACCTCCGACGAGCTCCCCTCATCAACGAGCTCCGTCAAGCTCCACTCCACCTCCAAATGCTGAGCTCTCCACTGCTTCGAGCTCCAGCCTCACCGAACTCCGCCTCCTAAGGTGTCATCGAGCTCTCCCCATGCCGAGCTCGACCACTCTGCTCGTCAGCTCTGCCGAAGCACCTCTCCTCGCCCGGTCGTCGAGCTCGTCAAAGTCGAGGCCCTCGCTAATGCCTCCTCGTCAAAGCTCGGCCGAGCTCCTCTCCAGATGAGGTAGGAGAGGAGGTGAGGTCAGGGGCGAGGCTAGAGTCGAGGATGGGGTGAGGGGTGAGGTTGGAAGCCTCAGTCGAAGACGAAAGAAGAAAGGAAGGCAAAGTTGAAGAGAAGACGAAGGAGAAGGAAAGAACGAAGCGGGGAAGAAAAAAAAAAAAAAAAGGTGCCACGTGGTGGTCAACGCCAGCGTTGACCGTGCCACATGGCGACACCTGGTGGGTCGGCGCCGCATGCCAAACTACGAGGTACCAGACTGCACATGTGGAGAAAAATGCTGCCGAGCCACACGAGCCGTCAGATCATCCCAAAATTCGTGACACGGACCTGATCAACGCATAGATTAGCGCCACGTGTCCACCAGAAAGCTCCGCTTTGTGATGCGCGCCATCTGATCGTGATCAACACCCAGAAACGCGCCACGTGTCCAGAAAATGCTCCGCTTTGTGATGCGCGCCATCTGATCGTGATCAACGCACAGATTAGCGCCACGTGTCCAGGTAATATTTAATTAATTTATTTATTTATTTGAATTAATTATTTAAAAAATCATAAAAATTAATTAAAAATAGAAAAAAATAATTAAAAAATTCTAAAAATAATTATTAATTCGGAAAATTATTTTAAAATTCTGAAAATAATAATTATTAAATTAGAATAATTAATTAAAATTTTTGATAATTAATTATTTAGTTCGGAAAATGAACAAAAAATTCAAAAAAATGAATAAAAATTTCAAAAAAATCTGAAAAAATCACAAAAAATCTAGAAAATTCTGAGGATATTTTTGGGCATTTTACAAGCCCAGAATAACACCGTTACACCTCGAGCAAGATCTGAACTCCCTTAAGAACACCGATAAAATCCCGTACGCCATTGGAACAACAAAACTACTCCTCAAAGACTATAGAACTCAGTCTCCAGGAGTGGGGGGCTCGTGATATGGCTAAAAATGGGATTAAATCAAGACCGTTCGAATTGGACACGAATCTTAAAGCTCAGGGGTAAAACGGTAATTAAATGGGGACTGTGTCTTTCTTCAAAAGCCCAATAACCCATAAACGGATATTTCTTACTGGGTACGGATCCCAGCCCATTATAAACCAGTCCAAAAGGATAAAGAAGAATTCAGATTCATAATTATCCGTAAGAGGAGGTTTTAACCACTTCTATCCATCCACACCGGGAAGTAGAGATTTGTTCTTATCTCGAAACGTATTCCTAAGGCGAATATAAAAATCCCTCTCCCCCCACCATAAGAATGTAATTAATGTTTTTCTAGTAAAAACTCTTTCATAATCTTTCTGATTACTGACAAGAGCGTCGGAGGGTGCGTCGCCGGGATTCATCCCGGTTCGCACTTTTTGTCGGTGCAACAGCAGCGGCAAGAGACCAAGTCAACAAGTTGATGAAGGTCAACAGGTTTGCCTTGTTCGTTTCTCAAGAATCCACAAATTCTATCTATTGCCCCCACACCAGATTCAGCGGCAACAGGGAATTCGAAAATCCTGCACAGGGATTGCTAGTTCTTTTTCCGTTATTCCCGCAAGCTCAACTAGTTTGCCGCAACTAGAATTTTCGAGACGAGACCACGACGTTCGAATATCGTCGAGTGGTGGAGAAAACCTAAGGGTAGGTGGAGTTCGTGCAGAGTTTGGCAACTTCGTGAGTACTTCTACGGAGGTGTACCCTTGAAGGGGTATACTAGAATCGGTGAGATTGGGTAGAGATCAGTTCAACTAGAAGAATAAGCTATTGTTCTAAATTTTCTTTGCAAGTGGAATTTATTAGAGTTTGGAGATGAGTAACACATCATGTGATAGCACTCGTATGCAATCCAATGTGGAGTTTGTTAGGATTGTGTCTTTTATACTCGTGGTTCAGATTAGAAGAAGGTAAGATGAAGCACGGAGGTCGAAGCGTCGAAGTGAGTAGAAGGGAAAACAGCAGCAGCAATGTGCAGGCATAGTTGCGGTCGACCGCACCCCCCGACTGCTCGTAGTACAAGGATTGTCCGAGAGAGGGATGGTCGACCGGTCTTGTTGGACGGTCGACCGACCGCGGCGCTGTGTTCGTTTTGGGCCTCGATTTGTTAGGTCGTTTCAGCCCAATCTTCAACTCCAAGTTAGATCGTACGGCTCCTATTCAGTTACTTATTTTCAGGTTATATCGGACGACTAAGAATCAAGATTAGACCTAGGTTTCTCTCTATTCTTCTATATATATTGTAAACTCCTCCAATATGAGAGGTAGTACTTCATAGATTATTTTCTCCATTGCAAAGAGACGCTCGAGAGAGATTGTTCTTGGTGGGTGTGTTTAAGAGAGAGTTCTTGGTGGGTGAGTTTAATTCCTTGTATTAAGTGAATCAATAACTCCTTGTAATCTCTTCTAGTTGAATATCAGATCTCCCTATATTTTCCCCCGGATTAAGCAAAAGCTAACCGGGATAAATCCTCATTGTGTTTGTGTTTGGATTGGTGGGTCTACTTGCTTGCTCAATTGATTCACCTCATATCTTCGACTTCCTCATTGCTCTAATTAGTTCCGCTGTAACCAGAGGCGTTTGTTGACGCCGTAATCCCAACAGAGAGTACTTCATCTGAGAGGGTGAGTGTTTTTCCATTGTAAGCAGCATCAAGTTCCAGTTAGGCTTGAGAGAGGGTCGTGGTGAGAACTGTAATATTCTGTATCTTCTCTAGTTGAATAATATCTCGATTCTTCGTTCCCCAGATTAAGGCGAAAGCCCCAGCCGGGACAATTCTTGTGTGCTTTGTGTGATTGGTGTGATCTGATTTTGCTTGGTGGTTTGTGTTGATTGTGTCAAAGAGTCAATAAGATTCTCAAATTCCTAACAATTTCCTCCAACATAGCAGTATCAAAGCTACCCAACATGACCTACATATTGCTGGGTTAAGAGATCCAATAGCAAATAACGTAGTTTGGAGGACTAATTTTGAAAGTACACAAGTCCTAACATCTAAAAAAAATTATCCTTGAAGAATTTTTCAAGGATCATCCACAAATTTGTTGACTCGTCCAAGAATGAGTGGCACGTAGTAATTTTTTTTACCTCCTCCCTAGAATGATGTACTTTGATGTAATAGTTTCATTATTCCATAACAACGGAACATGAAGGAAATTCCTCAACTTTTTTTAATTTAAGAAAAGGGTAAATATTATGGAATTGGTACCTTAAATCACGTGCCGGGGATGCATAAATCAACTTACCTGTATAAGTGACTGTCAATGCTGTAACCTGTCATTTGCCATACTCATCACAGAAGAATGCACCGCACTATACTCCTTAACAGCATTGTAGAAAAAAATCTAACCCTGGATCACAAAAATTCATGTTTTGAACTAAATATAAATTACAAGTGGAAACGGCATATTTGTAAACATAGAGAACATTATGCACTATAATGATCAGAGTTTAACTGCAGCTAACATATTTCATGCACACCACGACCAGACTAAAAGTGTAACCTGAGAAACATCTCATCAACGAAAATAAATAAGGAACAAAAAAGTACAGTGGTTATGTTAAGAAGCAGAACTAGAGTGAAAGTGCAACTAAGGACGCATAAGTTCCATCCTTGATACTGATCAATTCCTCATGCTTCCCCTTCTCTACAATCGCGCCATTCTTAATCACCGCAATCAAATCAGCACCCTTAATTGTGGACAGTCGATGGGCAACTACTATTGTGGTTCGATTCACCATCACTCGGTCCAATGCATCCTGAACTGCTCGCTCAGATTCTGCATCAAGTGCACTTGTCGCCTCATCCAAAAGCAAGATTTTAGGCTGTTTTATAATGGCACGAGCAATGGCTACTCTCTGCTTCTGACCACCCGATAACTGGATTCCTCGCTCTCCGACCAATGTGTCGTATCCCTGCAGTTTTAGAATATTGGTCAAGTTGTAAAGAAGTTGTCAGGTCAAGGTCCTACAATATGAACTCACTAAAGAGTGCACACTAAGCCCTGCAGTTGGAGGTTTAAATCTTTGTGGTGTTATATCAACCGGGAGTAAATTGGTAAATTTTGTGCACTACGGATAGCTAGGAAATCATAATTTTTTTTAATATTTGTGTATGTTAATTGCAGTCAGTTGTATCCAGAAAAGAAGAGAGGAAAGGAAAAATCTGAGGGAGACGGGAGAGAATGGAGATTGCAGATTTTAGTTCTCCAAGATACTGAAGAATTTCGGTTGTGCGTCTTGCTGGTGGATGTAGGTAAAAGACTATATCTATGTCTTTCATCCCTTTTTTTAGTTATAAACATCTAACAATAATAGGCTATGAGATTCAGTTTTTCTGATTACTAAATTATAACAATAGTCTGGTCAAAAAATACTGTAACCATACAGTTAGTTATTTGATACACCAAGCTTAGAAGCTTTCTTTACTTGGTTATTTGTATGACTAACAATTTTGAAAATGAACTGTACTGAAAACAATAAACCTAGAATTTTTTTCTGATATTGACTATGTGAACTAATGATGTTGTAATTATGGTTGTATTTCGGGATGTAACGTGTAGACTATTTCTTTGAAATGTAAACTGTGAACTCTTTGTTTCACTATTTCCTTAATAACCCTTTAATTGTATGGTGACGACTATTCCGTCTTTGAGTTAAAAGAAACTTGTGACACTAGCCTCTCTTCTTCAATTAATATTGACTATTAGTCTATTACCCACCTTTTTGTCTCCTGAGCCAAAACTTTTAGAAATATAATTGCCATGTGTTTGTTGATGTTTGCCATTGCTGGCTTGGTATCATTCGAGCCAGTTGCATGAAGAAATAGAAACAGTTTCCAGAGAGACAATGTGAGATCCCTTCTGTTATTCAGTTCTCATTCATGATACTGGAATAAGATAGTGAATATATCTTGTATTTACTCCTTAATTTAGCAACAACTCAATGCATGGTGAAAACAAACCTGCTGTAAACTGCAAATAAACTTGTGGGCATTTGCTGACTCAGCAGCAGCTACCACCTCAGCCTCACTGGCGTCTCCTTCCTTTGCAAAGGCAATATTTGCTCGAATAGTGTCATTAAATAAGACCGGTTCTTGGCTCACTAGGCCCATCTGCTGTCTCAACCACCTAACCTGAAAATTTTCAATCTCGATTCCATCTATCAGTACATGACCTGAATCAGGGTCATAGAATCTTTGAATCAGTGCTATTGCAGTTGATTTCCCGCATCCGCTCTCTCCGACTAATGCGACAGTCTGGAAGAAAATCGAAGCTCTTTAGAATCATTAAAATAGCTAGAAATAAAGATGATGATGGGTTACATTCTCCAAAATTAGCTTAGGTGACAAAAATGAAGCACCTCATAAAATAAGTTTGTAGAACATCTATCATCTTAATCATGTCTGAAAACAGATTAATAAAGACCAAGACGGATGTAGTAGTGATATAAAAAAAACTTCAAAGTGGAGAAAGAACTAACATGTTTCCCAGTCCCGTGGCTAGGTTTTGCGCAGGCCCATCTATAGCCCACGGCCACTGGCCACACTCCAGAGGTGTTTACCATAGGGTTCGAACCCAGAAAGAACTAACATGTTGCAGCTTCTTGGTAAATATTTTGATTTAAAAGAAGGATAAACCAGCTTAAAATTTTGACTTTTATAACTCCAAAATTGACGAGTATGTGAAATTATCAACATCAATGTGTGAAAATGTAGATTTTCTGAAACATGGTTTGAACCTGTCTGTAAGTTTGTCAGTGTCTGCTTTTCATGCACAATTGGAATTAGTGAATATTTAAACATTCTTCTAGTGTTCCCCAATTCCCCCTGTGCTAGTGCCAGTGCCAGTGGGATTAATAAACAATGTGAAATCATGTGTAATAAATGTCATCAAAATTTCTATTCATGAATGAAATTAGCAACAAGAATTAACCAAACAAAAAAAAACAAACAAAAAACAAAACAAAAAAAAATGCACATGCACATGCACATTCAAAAAATGCAGTACAGACGGAAGTAAAGAAACAGGTGATAGGAAATGCCCTGTAATCTACTGGAGACTGCAGAATAACTTAAAATTAGTATCCTTCTTTATGGAAATTTCAAATAGAGAAACTGCAAGAATTGTGAGACATATAATGACCTTTCCAGAATGAATAGACAAGGAGAGATCTTGGAAAATTTGGACATCCTGGCCTTGCCGGATAATTGAAACTGACATGCCTAAACTCAATGTTGCCCTTCAATCTTTCTAACGTCATCCCAGAGTCACTGCCCGCATCTATCTTAGATTCGCGATCGAGAATTCCAAACACAGAAGCTGCAGCTGATTTGGCTTTGTTGAAATCTGGTGCTAGGGAGCTTGACTGAGAAACTCCAATTGCTGCCATAGAGAGAGCAAAGAAAACCTGCAGTTGCAAATTGAAAAATAAGATTAAGACTTCTTTGTAACCAAACATAGACTAAGATTGGATCATAATATAATGCAGTATAGTACAATTTATATCGATGAAATATTATTGGATTACTCTATACTACAACTGTACAAACTTCAGAAAGATTCCATTAGTCAAAATTTCTCGACAGGGGAATAATAAAAAATTTGATTAATAAATATGAAAAATAAAAACATTGGTATTGTAGTAAATCTAATCTACCCACTCGAGCACGCTCATGCTATTTAAAGTAATACCTAGGTAGAAATCAATATTATACTTTGGCCAAACTTTTATGCTACTAATTTCATCGAGGCTATGTTTTAATCTTTCTGTTATCCTTATGTATTCCTTCAATCTTAAATTAACAAAACAAGATTCACTAGTCTTTCCATCTTGTAAAAGTTGTAGATGACATACTCGAAAAACTTTTCCAAATGTAGTTTTTCCATCTTGTACGAGATGAGCTCCAACATAGAAACAGGCCGCATAAACACAATACAGCAAGAAGAAGGAGGCTGCAAACCCGATACCACTAATCCATCCTTTCCTTATCCCTGTCCTGATAGGTCCTTTGCATTTCTTCTTGTAAAGTTCCATCACCTTCTCTTCAGCTGAGAAAGAAGCAACAACTCTTATGCTTCCTACTGCATCATTTGCGACCTGGCTCGCTTCTTCATACATTATCTGCATCCATTTTCAAAAATTAAACATTTATTAACTTCTTGAAATCTGATCAACTTAATTAGATCGACAATACAAGCATTTTTTACCTTGAATAGAATACTGCTGTCTAGCCTCTTCAGATCTATGTAAACCCCCAAAAACTTGATATTTCAATATAATCCCAATAAAATTTTAAGTTGAATGACATATTAAAATACCCTCCGGGGTATAGCTATTAGGATAAGCGTATCTTTGCCACCTTTAGGTCGTATTGAATTTAGTTCATAGAAATTCAAAATATTTGGGGGGCTAATTTATCAGATAATACCCTAAACTTCCATAGGTTTTACTGGTAAATACCATGGCACAGGTGTAATATGTTATTCATAAGGACCCTAAAGTTTTTTCTTAGCCATCACTAGTAGAAGACTATAACTAAGAAAAGAAAAATGACTATATTTTGCCCTCTCTCTTATTTCCCCAACTATAATAGGAAAAAAGCAACTCGCAGAAACTATTATTCATACCCTAACATTCTTTCTTCTTTGCCCTTCTCTTCTATCTCAAAATCAAGGTTTTGATCCTAAAAGGAAACACGTCTCATTTAGGACCCCTTTCATTTGAGCAATCTAGACATTTTCCCCAAATCTCACTTCAAAAACCTAAAGAGTAATAAGGTTCTATGTCTCCAAATATAACTTGGAAAACATTAGGGAAGAATATCCCAGTGCAAAATCGTGGAAGACTCTGCCACTAGGCCAGAACTCCAAAGGTTAAGAGTTGACACTTATATTCGAACAAGTCTCGGTAGGTTAAAGTCTATGAGGCACGGATACGGGTACGACTTGTGGGTCCGACACGACAAGAGTACGAGAATGCGTGAATTTACAAATAAGTAGGATATGAGTGTTGGTGGGTACATTAAATATAAAATATTTTGGATCATATCATGTATAAAAAATATTTATCTTATTAAAATTACAAATATTTAAACAATTTCATAGAACCGTAAGAATACATTATAATTATGAGCATTTTGGAGAAAATAAATGATAATCTGACTATGAAATCTTTGGGTATATTTGTTTTGTGTTTGAGCTTAACTCTGAACAACAAGTCTTGAACATACACTTAGACCTTAAGCATTTATCTAAACATAATTGTGTCTAAAAGTAGCAAAAAATGAGTTAGAAAATGGATACTCCTCGGTTACGCACTTGGGAGTATCCAAGAAGTTTCCGCACCCGATACGCACCCCGCACCCGATACGCACCCAACACGGATACATTGGCCATTTGAAAGTATACGTGCTTCCTATGTTGAAGGACACATTTGTGGGCTGAGATCTTGACTATGTATGTAACACCCAGCAAAAAAATTAAAATATTTTTATTTAATTTTTTTGTCTGCAAGAAAGTACGTGCATTTACACGTGTTGGTGGCACTTTCTTACTTCTATTTATTTCTAGTATTTTAGTATTGTTACTTCATTTATTGTATTTTATGGGCATTTATTGAATTTTGGAAGGCTAATACTAATTAAATGAGTATTTTTAATAAAAAGTATTTTTGTAATAAGCCCACAAACAGGGTAAGCCCAGTCCACCAAATCTAAACCCCAGGAGTAGGGTTGGCTGGCCAAGCTAGGATTGGTATGGGGAGGGTTTTGATTGGATTTGATTTTATTTTGATACAAGGTAAATATTCTAAATATGGTTAACTATAACCAAATCCTTGATTTTAAATGAAAATTCCCTCACACCCTAGCTCTAACCCTAAATCTAGCAGGCCAATATATATATATATATATATATATATATATATATATAGGGAAAGGCTCCGTTGCACACTACTATTGGTGCTCACGGCGTGAACACTACTAGTTCGGGCGTTCAAATCGAAATATATATATATATATATATATACAGAGAGAGAGAGAGAGAGAGAGTGTGTCATTTTCTTCTGGTTGATTTTAGTTTGGAGGCTACTAAGGTCTTAGAGGAGAAAGTTTTTTCTTTGGAGATTTTTTCTGATTTATTATTGGAACTTCAAGAGAGGTGGGTGTTTATCTACTCTTTTAATT
The DNA here is from genome assembly GCA_017893485.1 of Hemerocallis citrina. Taxonomy (NCBI): domain Eukaryota; kingdom Viridiplantae; phylum Streptophyta; class Magnoliopsida; order Asparagales; family Asphodelaceae; genus Hemerocallis; species Hemerocallis citrina. The sequence continues at coordinate 233,209,933 of CM030359.1, read as the reverse complement.
TTCTTATTATAACTAGTATTATGAATCTAGCATGATGTAGTTTTGTAAACAATGAATAATAGTATGCATGTTAAATTTCTAGTAGATCTTGTATGGATAGATGCATATTTTATTTATTGTCCTGTTTTAATCATCTTATATCATGTTATGAATGATTAATAATGTAGAGATTGAGTAATAATTATAATTATATCATGACATTTCATCTATGTTTAATGCTAGAAAGATTGAATTTTTATTCATCATAATCTAATTTTATGGAGTTAACATGCTGATTTTAATTTACGGTTTGAATCTAATTTAAAGTAGGTTTTAAATCACATTTAATTAGGGTTTTTAATCAGATTTTAATTAGAGTTTAGATAGAATTTTTAATCAGGTTTTATAAACCCTAATTTTTATCGGGTCTGTCTTGGATTGGTGCGGGTTGGATCCAGTGCTGATCGGGTCGGGTTTGATTCAAGATTGGGTCTGGGTTTAGTTTAGGCTTGGGTCTGTCTTTACTGTTGGGTTTCAGGTCTGACTTTAGAGTTTCGGGTCTGACTTTTTATATTCGGGTTTGGATTGTATTATTTCGGGTCTGATTTTGATGGGTCTCGGGTCTGAATTTGAGGTTGGGTTTCAATTGATTTGATTTCGAGTTTAGTTGAGATTTGAGTTCGGGTTGGTTGAGAGTAGGGTTGAGTTGAGCATGTTTTATTTTTAATTCAACCTATATCTAGATATCTAGCCCGCTAAATTTATTTTGGTTATTGATGAATAAGAGTTGGTTTTAAGAACTAAAATTCGATTGTATAATATGAATTAGAATTGGGATTAATTGGGTGTGAGACCAAGATTTGTGTGAGGAATTGCAAGATGTTTACACGTTTTCAAAGATTAGACTTGTAGGAAACAAGTGAACTCGTTTGAGTTTATGTTCGGGTTTAGAATTCTCAGAGAGGTGAGAACTTATGATATTTATTATTTGAGTTATTAGGGTGGTCGTAGATAACCCTAGAGTGGTTTGAGGTGCGATGCCCTAGTTGGTTAGAGTTCTAGAGACTGAGTAGGACCCAAGGTAATGACAAGTTTGTGAAATGGGAATAAGCCTAGTTGGGCTAGTATCCCAATATTTGTTGAGTTAAGCCCGGTAGGGTTACGCTAGCTCTAGATGAGGTTTGTTTCTTTCTGATATAAGGACATGCACTAGAAGAGAGTCGTGACGAAACAAGAGGAAACGTAGGTAAGGTGCTCTAAATAGTTGGACGGAATGAGAAGAGTCTCCAGTATTCCGAGACAAAGAGCGACGCTTACGGGATATTCGCAAGATGAGGGATCCAAAATGGTCTTATGGGGCGAGATGATCCCCAGAAGGTCGAGAGCGACACTCACAGGAGGTACGGGTGAGTAGAGAGCTCAATATCGACAGGCGGATTGGGATTGATCTCCAGAAGCCGGAATGAGAGCCGATACTCGGTGGGATGTCTGAATCTTGAAATTTTTCACTGCTGTAGGATTGCATAGTGAGAATTAAACCCTATAAAGAGGAGAACGCTAAGACTATCTCCAACCACGCTAGCCATCTCTCAATTTTAGTCAAAATAGCTAATTTAGAGACAAAAATATGCTCCAACGGGACTCGCCAAACCACTTACCAGAATAGATTTCTCAGATTCACTCGCTAGATCTGGCGAGTTTGTATCGCTCGCTAAAATTCCCTTTCGCTTTTCCTGTCTCTCAAAACCCAAAAAAAGAAGAAAAAAAATTGAACTCGCGATCAGAAGAAAACACACTCCTGAACTCGCGACCGTGAACCAAATCGTGATTAAAGATCGCAAAATCGCGATCTGTTCACGAGATTGCTACAGTTTTCTTTCTTGGGGTTTTTATTTTGGGCTTGGCATTTTTATTTTGGGCTAGGGATCTTGGGTTTTAAAATTTTATTTTATTTTATTTTGGGCTTTAAATATGTATGGTTAGCTAAATAGCTAGTATGGTTGGAGTGTCAATTTTTTTTGATATCCAAATTATCCAATTGTAATCTATTTTTCCTACTCTAGATAGCCAAAATGGCTAGCGTGGTTGGAGATTCTCTAAGGGCTTACCCTCGCAACCTATGTTGTATGAGTGACATAGAATTCCGAATAAGTGTGCATTAGCCTTTAGGATCATGGTATACATCGACATACTTAGGATAGTCACATTTATCATATTATATTGCATTCAGATTTGTGGTTGTTGAGACTTGAAGGATTACTATTGTTGTTAGCATTGCGTTAGTTGTATTCAACTGACGTGCCCATAGTTTACAAGTTTTGCATGACTCTTGTCAATGGGTGACGTGGACACGACTTTGTGGTGAACTCTGATGGAAGATTGAAATTTTAGTGGTGTAAACAAATTGTATTTATTGTGTAAAATTTTGTTGTATATTGTAAAGAACGATGATGTAATAAAAGTTTTAAATTACCCTGTGTTTCTGTATTGTGTTGTATGAATTTGAAGTAAAAGATTTTGGATGAGTCATGAATTGTCTGTGTATGGAATTCAGTACGCTACAATGTACACTGGTATTCTTTTCTCATAATGCACAATCAAATAATGTAGCAAGTATTGGTTCGAACCTAGGTTATTCCAAAGCCACCCTGCCAACTAGATGAGAACTCCAAACTTGTGGTATGAGTTCAAAGTTTTGCACTCATAATCTAAGAAAAATAAAACTCTTGGCGAAGGCATCATTTTCTTCTTGCAACCAAGAAATTGGAGCTTAGGGTTTGCTTGGGGTTGAACAAGAGAAGCAAGATGGCATACTTATGGAACCGGTAATAGAATAGATATTGGAGCTTAAGGTTCACTTAAGGTTGCAACTATTAAATCAACTTTTCCTTTTCCTTTTATTTTTCTTCTTTTTGGTTGTTGGGTTTGGCCGTTTGTGATTGTTTTTGTGTGTGTATGTCTCTCTCCGAGGAAATCCTTCTTCTTTTTTTTTTTGATCATAAAGGTTGGCCAAAGCCCCCCTGAGTTTTATTAATAAGATTTTATGGAAATCCTTCTTATCTAACTCCTATTACATATTTAAAAATTGGGTTTCTCTTTTTTGCGTATACGCCACTCAAAAATTTTAATATTATAATTTTGTCACTGTCAATTTTGTACTTGTCTAAACATCACTTACAAATTTGTGTATTTATCTAAACACCATCCACAATTTTGTATTTATCTAAACACCACCCACAAGTTGACTACTTGTCTAAACACTCTTAACAATGTATTGAATTAACCTTTCTCTTTTATAAACCAATATGAGAATAAGTATGTGTATTCTTCCATAGTTCCATTCTATATAATATGTTAAGAATATGAAGGAGGATATGAGGGACAACTTATATATATATATATATATATAGGTCGCTAATTACTAAGGTTAAATTTAAGATAATCTCACTGAAGTATTGGACATTTCAACTTTTTATAAAAAGCCTTCCTCAACTATGTTTTGAACACAATTTTTTTTTAAACGCCTCACTCACCCATGGCTTCAATACAAAGTTGAGGGAGGTTTTTTTTATAAAAAAAAGTTAAGAGTCCGGACTTTTTAAACTGGGCAATACTTGAGTGATTTTTTTTATATATATTTAGCCAATTACTAACTATAGTTAAGTAGCTCTCCATAGGTTACACTCAAACCATAATTAAATATGAGTACTTGTTTGTGTGCCTCACATTGTTAGCAGTGTTTAAACAAATACTCAATTTGTGGGTGGTATTCAGATAAATTCAATATTAAAATTTATGAGTGTTCTAAAAAAAAACCCTTAAAAATTATAATATTTCCAAAAAAGTTCATTTACCAGTATTGCCTCACTAATTGCTATATTCAAAGGATACGCTATTATAGATTATTAAGATCTCGTTCATCCCAATTTTTTTTTCTAAGAACTGGGAAGGAAATAAAAAATTTATATGCTGGCAACAACATGCTTAACCATAAAAATTTTGGAAGTTAATATAGCTAACCTTTGCATCAGCACTAAATCCTTTCATGAACTTCAGCTGAAGCCACCCACTGAGTCCTAACAGAGGTAACAAACCCAATATGATCAGCGACAATTCCCAATTTGCAATAAAAGCAATGGCCAAGGCAGTTAACAAAGTAGTGATGTTCTCAACAAGTAAAGCAAGCGTATCCCCCAGAAGAGCCCTTATTGAAGCTGCATCCGCTGATAATCTGGCCCCAACTGCTCCACTCGAGTTTTCAGGATCATCAAACCATTCTACCTCCATATGAACCACTTTCTCAAAAGTCATCATTCTAATCCTGCTAATTAGTTTGGATCCTGCCACTCCAAAAAAGTATGTTTTTGCCAATATAGCTACGAAAGAAAACACGCCAAATACAAGAAATACTAACGACCAAAGCTTGGAATCCCTCTTGAGTTTGTGGGGTGGCTGGTAAAAAGTCTTTATCACGTTGGATAAGAGGAGTCCAAATATGGGGAGTATGAGTCCGTTAAGAATAGAAGAAATTAGACCGATGATAAGTACTGGGATTTCAGGGTTTGTTAAGATAGGCAAGACGTCGTAACGGAACTTCTTTTGCTCTATGGGGAGAGTTTTTGGTGTTTGGTTCTTTTGGTTTGGTATCTTCCAAGCCAATTCTTACTGGCTCTCCAAATTGTGGTGAGAAAGAGTGGCTTCTACTGTTTCCTCTTGATGATGATCCGTGGCTTATTGAACGATTTAACGACATGTTTTGGCTCAGTTGCCTCCCTACATCAGATGAGAGGTTATGCTTGTCCGGGTTATACCGGGATGCATTATCTGAAATTTGGTTCATTTTTTGCAAGTGAATGAGTTGAGAGTAGGCTCCATTTGAATTGCTCAAGAGCTCTGAATGTGATCCTGATCAAAAGAAAAGATGATATGATGTCACTTAAGTCTTTATCTTCTCCAACCGAAAACAAATAAAACCTATCAGAGTATATAAATAGTTTAAATGGAGAGAGAGAGAGAGAGAGAGAGAGAGAGAGAGAGAGAGAGAGAGAGAGTATTAAACCTATGGGAGTATAGAACAGTTTTTAATGAGTAATTTTTATTGAGGCCGGAGTAATATGTAAGGAAAAAAATGAAAATGTCTAGGATGAGCATACCCTTTTCAACAATCGAACCTCTGTGTATAACTGTAATGGTATCAGCATTCTTCACTGTACTCAAACGATGAGCAACAATAACGGTTGTTCGGTTTGCCATTACTCTGTCGAGTGCCTCTTGCACTACCCTTTCAGATTCTGCATCCAAAGCGCTGGTAGCTTCATCAAGAAGTAAAATACGCGGGTCTTTCAGAATAGCTCTTGCAATGGCAACCCGTTGTTTCTGGCCTCCAGATAACTGGGTCCCGTGCTCACCAACCATGGTGTCAAGTCCCTGAAAGAATTATACTCCACTTATTCAGTCATACTGCACCAAATAAATAAATTCTAGTAAACAAAAACCTTTACATCTAGATATGCAGGTATTGATAAAATTATTATTCGCCCTTTCTTGTGTGTGCATTTGTGTGTTGTGTGTGGGCTGTTGCTGTTGCTGTTGGATGGGTTTTTTTTTTTCCTTTTTTCTGGGTGTTGGGGGGGAGTCGAATGTCGAATTACCCATTTTCTGGCATGCTACTGCATAATTAGCCAATAATAAGAAAGTTTACGTATTTTGTATGTGCCATATATCTTTAGCACTGTACACCATAGTCACAAATTCGGGATTCGGGATTCGGGAATAATTCGGCAAGATTTAATATTCGGAATTCGGCAAAAATTCAGTAAATTTGGAAAAAACTCGGCAAAAGTTTGGTAAGAGTTCCTGTCACCTAAGTAGATATATACTTAGGTGATTTCGGTTGCGCTCTGATCTCTTCGGTGTTCGCCCCATCCTTTCCATAGGCTATGTTGTCTTTAATGCTAGAACCAAATAGCCAATAATAATAATAATATTTATTGGCATGCTACTGCATAATTAGCCAATAATAATAATAATAATAATAATAGAAAGTTTACGTATTTTGTATGTGCCTTATATCTTTAGCACTGCACACCATAGTCACAAATTCGGGATTCCGGAATAATTCGGCAAGATTTAAAATTTGGAATTCCGCAAAAATCCGGTAAATTCGGGAAAAACTCGATAAAGTTTGGTAAGAAAGAAATACAAAATTTAATGCATTTTAGTACCCGTCACCTAAGTAGATATATATTTAAATCCATAATATAAAAAATAGTAACAAACTTAGCGATTAATTCATTTAATTCACTAATTATTCGCAAATAATTCGAGCTTTCGTGAATAATTTGCGACGTGCGTGATTTAAATGCGAATTGGCGATTAAATCACAAATTGATTCGGCGGATGAATTCTTCGCGAATAATTCACAAATTTGGCAAATTATTCGTGAACTTTGTTACTATGCTATACAATAGCAGAGTATAATCTTTAGTGTATACATATATATATATATATGCATTACACTAACTAGAGAATTCAGTTGAGCAAAAGTGTACAACCAACCCAACCACACATCTTAAAAGACAGTTATATGAACCATCCACACAACCCAGTTAAATCTCAACACATTTTATATCTATATAGCCTAAATTTGAAGATTATAAATAAAACTCCTGTGCATCACATGTGCTTTATAACTAGTGTACTATAACTGTTGTCTCTATTGTTAAGAAAGGTGTAAATGATTCTGACCTGTGGCATTTTGTCTATGAATTTGGAAGCATTAGCAATTTCCGCTGCAGCTCTGATCTCTTCGGTGGTCGCCCCATCCTTTCCATAGGCTATGTTGTCTTTAATGCTAGAACCAAATAGAACAGGCTCCTGACTCACTAAGCCTATTTTGCCTCTGATCCATTTGAGCTGAAACTCCTTGAGGTTTATGCCGTCTATAAGAACTTCACCAGCTTGTGGGTCATAAAACCGCTCAATCAAACTTATTATTGTTGACTTCCCGCTTCCACTCTCTCCTACCAAAGCCACAGTCATGCCACTCTTTATGAACAGGGAAAACCCTTGAAAGATTTGCTCTTCTTGCCTTGTTGGGTAACTAAAGTGAACATCTTTAAATTCTATTTCTCCACGAATGTCGTCAAGTGTCTTTCCTCTACGATCCGAAGCATCAATCTCGGGCTTTCTATTGATCGTCTCAAACATCTTGAATGCTGCAGCCTGTCCTGCTGCAAAGGCCGTCACGCATGGCGAAGCTTCACCGAGAGAGCTGAAAGGTGGAAGAGGGGGGGTGTTAGTCTTTTAGTAGTCTAAGACTCTAAATGGACCATGCCCAAATGCACGTACTTAAGAAAGCAGGCATTTACAAAATTAGAGAGTTTAACAATAATGATACAGAAATGTAAGAATTAATTATGTAGTTGTTTAAATGGACTATATGCCCAAATGCATATACTTAGGGAAGCTGGCACTCACAAATATACAGTCTCACAATAATGATATGGAATTGTAATACAGCAGTACAGGAAGGTTAGATATTATAATAGATCACGCATTTAATCCACACGAAATTTTAATCAGTTAGCTTTTTGAGCAAGTGTGCGTAAACATGGTAATAAATTCCTATAGGCTCATCAGTGTAATGTCTAATCTACATTCCAGAATATGTCAAAATGAAGTAAATTGTTGGATTTGTGGATTCAGTACACATAGCTTAGGAGCTCAAAGAACTCAAGACTCAAGGAGACAGTAAGAAAAAATAGAAGAAGCTCCAATTTCAGATCGGACTCCGCATTAACTGTGTGGCTCAAATTTGTGGCTTTTACCCTATCTGGCCCCTATTGAAGCAGAACGGATGATTATGTGAAGATGATTGGCTTGCGGTCAAGTGATTTCTTCAATTTTTTGCAGGTACTTCAAGTCCATCTCTATGCTTTAGAATGAGTTATTGTAGATACAGTGATATGTTGATGTAGATTATTGTGGTGATGAAAATACTACAGGCAATGTGTGGCAATGTGTTCACAGTTGGTGTATCGCTATGAGTTTGGTTTTCAGAATTACAGAAGACGGTCGATTTGTCAAAAACACTGACAGCTAGCATGAAACTTGTAGAAACATCACAAGACATGTTCTGAATTTCCAAAGCTGATGAGTCGTAAAAAACCATAGGCGAGCTATGGAGTGACCGTTAGAGTGCAATATATTTGTCAAAGAACTGGGTGTTCCATGCTAGGACTCGTCACACAATATTAGGTTGACACTGGACAAGAAGTGGTTGAGGCTATCGATGATCTTGGCTCGAAGAATCCAACAGACAATGACATGATCATTCACAAGAAAGATATTGGTTTTGCTATACTGCTATGAAAATGTCTGCAACTTAATTAATTGTTGAGGAGACCAAAGAGAACATCTTACAAACAAGAAGGAAAAACTACATATGGACTGTCTCCAAGTAAGATTTGATGATCCTTACAGGTAGAGTGGGATAGTATCTCGAAGGACTCAAAGGCCCGAAAATACAACAATAAGAAAAAGAAGGCTGAAAACTGTCTGACCGGACAATCTCTCACTGTCCTTCAAGGGTAATTCCTTCCACTGAATCCATTCAGACAATGTACAGACTGCCGGTTTAGGGATTTTTAAGCAGGTTCAGGTGCAGTTCGTGTGTTTCCTTATGGGTTTAACTGGATTATATGTTTTGTAAAACCCGAAGTTCCTTGCAGTTAGTGTTATCACTTTACATTAGATAGGGCCAGCATCTTGTCAGTGATTCAAAGATAGACGAGAGTCCAATTTGATGCCATAAAGTTAAGATGGTACAATATGAAAAAGTCACTTACAGAGAGCCAGTTAACACTGCAAGTACAACCATGAGGACGTCACCACCAGTGTAGCCTTTATGCAAAATAAGTTTTGAGCCGTACCATACTCCCAAACTGTACACACAAAACATGATGAACATTACAGTACCGAGCCCTAATCCAGATGCAAGACTCTCATGGACAGTAGATTCATATGCACTTTTGAGAGATTTCTTGTATTTTTCAAGAGATTGCTGTTCCCCAGTAAAAGACACGACCTTAAGTAGGAAGAACAAATGTTAGCCATCAAAAAGAGGAAAAGAAATTCTACAAAGTTCCGACATGCTTCTTACTGTTCTAATTGAGCCAACTGTCTGCTCCACTACAACAGCTGCTTCTGCATAAGCCTGTTGCCCCATAGATGCCATCTTCCCAATTACAGTAGACACTGCAGCCCCAGCTACCACAAGAAGAGGAATCGTGGCTACCATCACAAGTGTGAGAAGCCATCCTCGAATGAATGCAACTATAAAGCCCCCAAAGAATGTTGATAATAATTGAACAAACTTACCAACCTATGAGAAAGGAAGACAACACGATCGAGTTACCAGCAGAGTTTTATCATTATCATTTATTTTTTAAAAATTTTATTTAACAATAAAAAATTAGTATTTTTTGTTGAAATGACTTGGATGAGAAACTTACTATTGGAACAAAATTCTACTAATAGTTATGTCAATACCTTTTCCCCCATGGCATCTTGAATGCGAAGAGTATCACCTGACATCCTGCCAACAACTTCCCCCGTATTAGTTTCCTTGTCAAAATATGCAATTTCTTGCCGTAATATGGTTTGCAAGTACAAACTCCTTATTCTCGCTGATTGTCTTTCTCCAGTTGCCGTCCAACAAGTCACCTCTGACAAAGTATATAACTCGTATGATCAGTGTCCAATTTGGCAATCACTTTCTATATTCATAACAAACAATTATTTGTATTCCTTATTTGCACATTAAATATGAACAATTAGGGATGAGCTTACGGAGAAATGAGGCTACTGCAGATCCCACAGCTAAGTAGACAAACTGGAGACATACCTGGAAAATAACCAAAAATGGTTCCAAATGAGCAAAGCTATTATAGTCATATGAGATTTTTATCAATTCAGCCGAACTCCATTATTTAAATTAGCTTATATGGGAGTGTTAAAGTGAGATAAGTTTTGAGTAGTTTCCTCTTTTAAATAAAAGCAGGAAAATCCCACCCTGATTCATTGAATAAATAAATGAAACGATTTACATCAATATACTTTCGATTAACAAGTCAAAATCTCTACTGAATACGGCTGCAACATATTTTCCCCTGAGGTAATAAATCTCTGGGATCAGTTAGTAGCCGAAGTGGGTTTGGTCGACATTCAGGTAACATATCTTTCTTTAACAATGTTAGATGTGAAATATTAGTTTAATCTAATATTAAATAATATATTAGTTTAATCTTTACTTTTATTTTTATATATAGAGAAATGTTCCATTGAAAACGGATCTAGTTTTTATGGGTTGGAAAACACCAATCAGAGCCGTTGGATCGCTCATGATCGTGATCAGCAGCTCAGAACGAGCTCCCCATAACGGCATAACCCATTTCAATTGATTAGCGTAGGGTTATTTTGAAAATTTCGTCCCAAATAACTCTTCGCTGAACAAATTCTAAAAAAATGAATTCTAAACAAATTCTAGGTTATAAAAATTTAGAACAAGGCCGTTGTTCCAAACAGCGGCCTATAATTAAATTTTTAATAACCTAGGCCGTTGTTCCCAACAACGGCCTAGGTTATATTCATTTTTTTCAGAGCGAATTAGGCGAAGAGTTATTTGGTACGAAATTTTTAAAATAACCCTCCGTCACTTAAGTGATATTGGGTGATGGGCGGAGACGATCTGAGCCGCTGATCGCGATCAAAAGTGATCCAACGGCTTAAATTGGTGTTTTTCAATCCGTGAAAACAGACCCGTTTTCAATAGAATATTTCCCTATAATGAAAGAAAAAAAATCCCAAATCTAAATTCTAATCTCCTTTCCCACTTCAACAGCCGCCACCCTCTTCCTCATCCAAATCCTAATCTCCTTCTCCACTACCAAACCCATCATCTTCCTCATCCACCTCCGCGCCGCCGCACTGTTCCCGCTCCGCCGTCGCCGTCATGCGGCTGCCGCACTTACTACCGCTGCTGTCTCTACCCATCGACGGCGCTCCCACAACAACTCCCTTGCTGCCAAATCCCGATCACCACCCCCATTCTACCACCGAGTCCCGACACCGCCACCGCAATCCCGTTCCCTTGTCCCTCATCCTGAACCAAATCCCGACCTCCATCTGCAGTAAGTCCCGACCTCCATACCCCCCTCCCAACCCAAATCTGGACGCCTGAACACCCGCAACCCGACCTCCACCCTCCCCAAGTCTCGACGCCTAACACCCGCACCCCATCCCCCCCCCCACCTTCAAGCCCCCGCCGCCTCCTCACTCACCTTCACCCAAACCTCTCCAATTCCCTAAACCCGAACTCCCCAAATCCTCCTCCAAATCTTCTTCTCTACTGACCCGATATTCAACCCATCAGAGCATCTGTAGTTTGACCAAATTTCCACTTTTTTTTGTCTGAGGTGAACGTTGCTGACCAAATTGGAGAGACGAGCATCATATTACTATTCCGTCCGGTGACAATTTTATTATTATTATTTTTTTTTTGATTAAATAGATCAGACGGAATGGAATAGATTGATTTATAAAATAAAAAATAAAAATAAAAAATTAACAGAAAGGGTGATCATAAACCGTCTCCATTCATTCTCCAATTTTATTTTAAAGAGTCCTAGTATTCATCTCCCTTTTTTAGCTTACCCTTATTTTTAAGTTATCCTTTCTAAATTAATATTTCTACACGTATCTTTTTAACTTGTGGGGGGTAAACTGTTTGTTCATCCCACCTTCTCTCTCAATTTCTTGGTTTTGCTCTCCCCATTCGCTCTCCCCATCCGAAACTAACAATTCCCATCCATCCATCCCAATTTTTTTATTCATCTCTCTCTTCCCTATTGTTTTTTCAAATTACTTGGACTCTTCATCTTCATGTAACTCTCTAATGGAAGAAGTGGAAGAAGAACAGGCAATGAGAATTGAAGAAGAATCTAATCAAATGGATTTTGACGGTATGTTAAATATTCATCTTTTTAAGATTTATGATTCTAATCAACAGTCAATTTTTTTAGGGTTTGTTAAAACCCTAACGTAGATTAAATGAATTTGTTAAATCTTAGTCAATGATGATTATCCATTTAAAAATGCAATATTTTTTAGGGTTTTGTGAGATAGACATCACATGAATTATGTATGCTCTTTCTTGTTTGATATTTATATATTATATCGATTTTTGTTTTAAAATAAATTGTGTGTATGACAAGAATTATGCAATTTCTTATTTGATATTATGTTATTGTGTCTTTATATTGGAAGCATATAGTGTTTGTATTTTGTGTGATTGATAGTTTGTTGTATGAATAGGTTGATTGGGGTTTTTTGCACGTTGAACCTATAGTACCACCTTTTGAAACATTCCGGGATAAGACAATAGTCGCGGGTGATACTCCTAATGTTGATACCGATTAGACAACGTATTTTAAAACCGACACTGTAAGGAATTTTTTTTATTGCTCTTTTATTGTCATTTGAATTACTATCTAGTGTAAATTTCTTACTCATCATGTTTGCATTGTTTGATGTAGGTATTTGAATCTCTAGATAAGTTAAAAGATTGGCTCAAAGATATTGGGAGGAGGCACAATATGGTGGTGGTTGTCAACAAATCTGATTTTAAAGGGGGGAGAGAACCAATGGGGTGCGCGCTCCAGATTTTCTGTTTTCTTATGGGGGAGAGAACCAGATGGGGGGAGCGGCTAGAAAAAGTGGGTGAATACCAGGACTCATTTTAAATTCTTCTCCAATTTTTTTTTAAAATCCTATACATGCAGGCCTAGTCCAAATCATAGTTCATTCACTCTTTAATTCATAGTTCTTTACTCTCATTATTTTTAATTATTAAAAAAAATTGCTCCAACAGAAAATGATCTTCTGTCCCACTATTTTTTAGGAAGAAAAGTCAAATTTTAGATTTAGACGACTACAACTCACTTCCAAATTTTCTATTTGTATTTGTTAAATACCCAAATTTTAACTTCGATACTCTCATATTATTTTTTTTGCTCTGACCTGTTATTTTTTTCGGCTTTCAAAGAAAAAAAAAAGGGGTTGTACTATACCCAAAACCCTTCTCTCCTACATCCAAAACCAAACATGTAATGCGCTCCGAATCGAAACCTATTACTCTATACTCGAAACCCTCTATTCAAACCCTCATACCCTCTTACCCTATACCCCAAACCCAAACCCGAAATATCAACACTAAACTAGCACTGTCACATTTACCCAATACCCAGACCCGACCCGGACCTGACATTGGACCGGAACCGGCCCGATTTATATGGGTCCGTGTCCGGATCCGGGTCTGCTCAAAATATAACCTACCCAGACCCGAACCCATTAAAAAATACCTCAAAAAATATGAAATATGAAAATAGTGTTATAGGGATATACATATAAATAGTAATTGTTGAATATAGATATGTAAATATAATATTTATTCATGTACTTAAGTACAGAAAATCGTTGGAACAGTAGGATATCGGGTACAAATTACCTACGTGCAATTTATTTCCCACCATCGGATCCGACGAGTAGATTTTTCAACTAAGACCCGGACCTGGTTCTTGCAAGTTCGGGGTCCAATTTTTGGACCTGTGAGGTATCGGGTCCGGGTCCTGGTAGTCGAGGACCCAACCCGATAGAATCCGATACCAGCTCTACACTAAACCTCTAAACCCTAACCTTAACCCGCATCCAAACCCTACCCGTTTACCAAAAAATAAAAAACTTTCTTGCAGGTTCTTCAGCTTCTACAGTCGGGATGACCCCCTAGAGATTCCAATACTTCATTAGCAAACTCACGCTGGCTGATCGATCGTGAGTTTGAGAAGGGAAAATATCGACATCATCTCAGTTCCCGTCTCCTTCATCCCACCTCCTGTCGATGCCGTCCCACTTCTGTATCCAGATCCAAGTACAAACTTACATTGGTTAATTCATCACGAGTTTGAGAGGGAAAGATCCCAACATCATCCTAGTTCCCGACATCATCCCGAACTACTAGCACTACTACTTCTACTACTTTCCGCCGACTATTCCCTCTACTTCTTGTTGTACCACACTTTTAAGATCCATGAGTCGGATCATTCATGCGCCGCTACCGTGCGCCATCTATCGCGCGCTGCTACCGTGCACCATCTATCATGCGCTGCTACCGTGCGCCATCCTTTACGCCATCTACCATGCGCCGTCCCTGTGCCACCGAGCGTTGTCCATGCACCACTACCGTGCACTGTCCCTGTCACATGAACATTGTCAATATTCCAAACTCATGTTGCTTGAACCAACTTGAGCTTGAGAGGGAGTTAGATGTGAGTTATTAGTTTAGTCTCATATCGAATAATGTATTGGTTTAATCTTTGCGTCTCTCCTATATATATGAGACATGATACTTAATTATAATCAATCCAATAACCCAATAATTTAATAAACTATTCTTTTCTATCCCTGAATCTAACCAAAAAAAAATAATCTGAATCTTCTCCCTGTAAGTCAAAGTCTTTATTAATTAAGACTGCAAAATTTCTACCCTTCACGTAGTAATCCAGTAGTAATAACTTTCAAGGTTCCGGGTCGAAGTAGGTTTAGGTCACCATGCAGGCACACGGGGAAACACACCAGTAACCATTTTGCATTTACTTGGGTTCTCAGTAACATAAGGCCCAAATCAACTACGGACCAACCCTAGCCTTCTATAGCCAGAACACGGGCACAACTAATAGCTTTAATTAGTTATTAGTGTGCTTAATAGTTGTTGTGCTTGTAGGATGGGACTAAAATAGGGAAGCTTATAGCATGTTAACTAGCATGAGTGTCCGGAAGAGAGAGTTTAGTTCCACATTGGAAAATTTCAAGCGGTTGAGAATTCCTTATATAGAGTCAATGAACACAAATTGTCTTCTAAAGTAGCTAGTCTTTAAGGTGAGACTTTAACCATGTGGAGGGATCGTAACAACAATAGGCCGTAATCAAGTCAGTGATATATATGTGGACCACATTGACAATAAAGGATGTCAAGTTATTAGAAGTAGGTCCAAACTTAGCGATGACTTAAAGCCCATACAGAGTCATGGTAATACCCTTAAGGTGATGGGTTATAGTTGTTTGGCTTGTAGGATGGGTTTAAAATAGGTGGGATTATAGCATGTTAACTAGCATGTGAGTGTGAGTTTATTCTCACATTGGAAAACTCAAGCAGTTGACTCTTTTTTATGTGTTGAAGTCAATGAATGGCAGGGTTTTTTTATATCCTATTTCATTGCTAACATATAATTATTTCTCTTGCTATAAATTAGAACTATTTTTCTTTTTATAATTTGGTAATGGATTTTCTTTTTGTATAATGTGGCAACCCGATAAATTTCAAATTTTTTTTATTAGAAAAGTATAATTATTTCTCTTTTTTAGATGTCTTTCTACCCTTGTTATCTCATCATTTTCTTAAACGTGTCAATACTAAATCGTGATTACGAGGATGATTCATGGTTCCTGGAAGAGTAGGTGAGTAGACAAAGGGAATCACAACAACTATTACAAACCGGCATTATAGCAGGGTCGTGGCAATACCAAGTCATGACTACAAGGGTAATTCAGGGTTCTTAGACGAGTAAGTGAGTGAACGTGGGGCATTACAACAACTATTACAAACCAGCGTGGGTTAGGCTTGATACATGAAGCGTTTCATCCTCACTGTCTGTAAATAATTGATGTCAATCCAAGTAGAATCAAGGTAGTAGATTGAATTATTTTTACACATTTGAAGGTACTCTGGAATTGTTGACATGGAAAAATAACTAGCCTGGTGGAGACTTTTCCACCTTAATTTTTCTTTTTCTTTTTTTTTTTTTCCTTTTTGGATAATACATGTTAAATAACACTACCAAATTCATGATCCAAGATTTTCTATGTATTTAATTTAGTGTCAGCAATATTGGAACACAAGAAAATGTCACGAATAAGGGGACTATTATGGGGACCATTAGGCATGTGTTCTGACCCAATACCCACTAGTTTACTAGCTTACGTCCTCATTATTACTCGGCCAAGGCAGGGTACGATCGTATATATTTTGGGCGGAATCTATGCTAGCCAAGGCTCAATTCAAACCCCAAACTGTGTTGATGTACAAGAGAGAGTGGCATGATTTCACATGTAAAAAAGAACCATACCTTGGAAACTCTGTGAATCACATCATCGATATCAGTAGCTCCCCCAAAAGATTGTATAAGATTTCCAAAGAGAACCGTCATAATGGGCAGTGACGCCCCGTTCGCCAATGCTCCCACCGTGCCCAAAACCATGAGAAGAATATCCACTGAGTCGGCGAAAGAGAAGAGCTTCTGAAATGCAATAGTATGCTTGGCCTCTTCCTTCTTCTCACTCTTTCCTCCATTCGTTTCTTTCCCTATTGAATTACTCGAAGATGCTACTTTTGATCCATCAAGTGATGGACTGTTACTGCCCCTCTCCACTTCAACATCCATCATTAATGTGCAAGCCTCAAGCTCTTTGTCAGCAATTGCTATCTGGGGGTGAAAAAAGCAACGGAAACAGGGCTGTTAGTTTTCCCTCAGAAAAAGGGCACCCCCACTACTAATTTTAGTGGACGATGAGAGATATTAAATTAAACTCCTACTGATTGCAGAAATCATTCCTTCAATATGAGAGAAAAAGAGAGAGAGAGAGAGAGAGAGGCTGCTCAGTTAAGATTAATTCTAATCATGAGACACAGAAAACTAAGCTAATAAAAAAATACTGTTATTTAGAGGAAAAAAATAAGCTGAAAATCAATATTTTTGCAGAAATAGTTTGATTTGGTAAGTTTTAAGAAAACAGATAAGAATAATTCACAAAGAACAAGTAAAAATAGAAGGAATATCCAAATTTTTTATCACTTTATGAATAGTCGAAATAATAAAACGAACCCATAATGGCCATTCAGAAGCAAACATGACAACTAATATAAACCATGAACTTTTGCATATAGAAGGAAAGTAAAGGGTTTTTTTTTTCTTTTGAGGTAGGAAAGTAAAGGTTAAGGTAATCATATCAGAGGTAAGCAAAACATGAAGCAGAAAAGAAGAATCAGGTAACATTATAGTCATAAATTTGGGGTTCGAGAATAATTCGACAAGATTTAATATTCGGAATTCGGCAAAAATCCGATAAATGAAAAAAACTTGGCAAAAAAAAATTCAGGAAAAAAGAATTACAAAATTTAATGCATATCAGTACCCGTCACCTAAGTAAATATATATTTAAATCCATAAATATGAAAAAGAGTAACAAACTGATTAATTCCACTCTGCCCCGAAGAGTAACTAAGACCAATTCATTCACGTTTTCATGTTCCAATTGAACACTTTTCATTTATGATCAAAGGAGAAGATTATTCTTTTTACCAAACATATGCAGATCAAATCACGATCTTCTAATTCTAATAATTCTAATCTAATAAGAACAAGAGATCTCTCGATCCTGAAGCCTTCGGAGTATCTTTTTGATACGTTTAATTCGCAAATTATTCGTGAATAATTTGCGCTTTCGCAAATAATTCAGTAAGTGTGTGATTTAAACCGAAATTGTTGATTAAATCGCGAATTAATTCGGCAGATGAATTCTTTGCGAATAATTCTCGAATTTGGCATATTATTCGCTAACTTTGTTACCATAGGTAACAAATTGAGGTGTTTGGCTGAACTACATAGAATATTATAGAAAGGCAAAAAAAATTAATTAATAAATAAACAAATAAATAAATAAACCACCAATTATCTCTATCTAATCTCTAATATTATAATGGGAGAGTTGGGGTTGTCATTTGTCAACATACAAACCCATGTATTGCACGTGCAATTCTAACTCTCCCATTAATTACAACAAAAACAAATTAGTAAAAAAAATTCACATATTTAAAATGTGCAACGCATATGCAAAACAAATTTATAATATTTTTAAACACTAAACATACACATATATTGCACGTACAACTCAATGCATGTCCAACTCCAAAACTATTTTTTAACACGTACATCGCACGTAAAAAATTTTCAACTCTTATCAAAAATTTGCATCGCACGTGAAAAATACTAGTTTGTTTTAATCAGACAATGGAGCAGGACATCTCAAGCAACAAATAGGTACTAAGTATTCACTTAAATGAATTGGCATACATCAAAATCAGACATGTTATCTCTCACCAAGTGTGAGAATGTGAAAAGCCTTTTGCCAACTGCACTACAATTTGGGCACAAAAATAAATAATAATAATAATAAAGAACGATAATTAAAATAAATAATAATAATAAAGAACTATAATTGAAATGATCATGTTCACAACTCACCTGGGAACAGAAAATACTTGGCCTCGGTGCCCTCACCCAAAAGAGTTTGGAAATATTTATAATACACTTGCAGTTGATTGGGGAACAAGCAATAATAGGATAACAATCTTGACTCTATAATTGGAATTCCATCAGTCACCTTAAAATATTGAATTATGGGAAAGCACTAAGGAACTCTGTTCAGTTTTCCATTCTTGTTCAATTTTTTAACACTATCTGGACATCAGATTTCTGTGATTTGGCATGTCTGAACACTTCAACATCAGCAGCCTACGTCTGAGACGAACTCTCCTAATTCCTGGTCCCTAAGAAAATTTGAACCCAAACTCTCTCTTCAACCCTGTCTTTTTGCACCATCTGTTTCCACCCACTTCTCCCTCAAATATGTTGTCTGACCGTAAGTCCTACAATATGAACTCGCTAAAGAGTGTGTTGTGCGGAATACGAATGAACCACCAATCAAAGAGAGAAATAGCGAAAACCAGAAACAAGCAAACACAAGAACACAAAGATTTACGTGGTTCGGCAAAACAAGTGCCTACATCCACAGGGCGGTTGGGGTTTCTTCTACTATAATCACCAATGGGCGAAAACAAACCCTTACAAAGATGACGGCTGCAAAATTCGAATAGAGGTGTTACTCTTTACAAAACCCTAACGGGTGTATTTATAGGGAAACTACTGGGCCTTTCGAAATGGGCCTATCCTGGTTTACAAACCCGCCGACAGTCGACTGGTCTCCTTATCAGTCGACTGGTAATTAGTTCTGGACAGTCGACTGAGACCCATATGCAGTCGACTGGTGTACCCTGCTGCTGTAACCTTAGCCTTTGGAACTCCTCTCTGGTCAGTCGACTGAGACCCATAGACCAGTCGACTGGTGTACTGGAACTTTCGATCGCTGCAGTTACAACAGATATCAACAAACTGAACCAGAATCGAGCCATTATCCTACAATCTCCACCTTGGCGAGATCTTCCAAGTTGCCCAAGCAATCTCCAAAATACTCCAAAACAAATGCTCATCATCATACGCAACAAAAACACACTCCACCTTACTATGATAACACATACTAATCAAACAAATAGCAAAGCACCATCCCAACCGTCCATGCCAAATCATCAAACATGCAAAATATTAGCCAGGTTCATGCAATGCTTAAACTTGGCTGTCCCAACAATTTTGGTCAACATATCAGCAGGATTATCAGCTGTCCCAATCTTCACCAGAAGAATATGACTATCCTTTATCAAATCACGCACAAAATGATAACGGACATCAATATGTTTGGTCCTCGAATGATGAACTTGGTTCTTCGCTAAATGGATAGCACTTTGACTGTCACAGTGTACCTCCACCTTCTCCCGATGAATTCCCAAGCTCTTCAAAAGTCCATGAATCCAAATGGCTTCCTTCATGGCCTCAGCAACTGCCATGTATTCAGCCTCAGTAGTAGACAATGCTACAGTGGACTGCAAATTGGACCTCCAACTTATAGGTGCTCTAGCCATAGTAAACAAATAGCCTGTAGTAGACCGTCTCTTATCTAGATCACCTGCATAGTCAGAATCAACATAACCCACCAATAGCCTGCTAATATTGTTATCCCTCTCAAACTTCAAACCCACATCTGTGGTGCCACTTATGTACCTCAAAATCCACTTAGCCGCTTGCCAATGCTCTCTGCCTGGATCATGCATATATCGACTAACCATACTTACCGCCTGAGAGATGTCTAGTCGAGTACAAACCATGGCATACATCAAACTGCCAACCATACTAGTGTAAGGTACATTAGCCATATACTGTCTCTCTTCATCTGTACTTGGAGACTGAGAAGCACTAATTCTGAAATGAGTGGCTAAGGGTGTACTAACTGGTTTAGTTTTCTCATCTATACCAAACCGTTTCAGCACCTTCAAGAGATATTGCTTCTGTGTCAAACTCACTATGCCCTTTGCTCTGTCTCTAGCTATCTCCATCCCAAGTATCTTCTTGGCTTCACCAAGATCCTTCATCTCGAATTCAGAACTCAGCTGATTCTTCAAATTTTAAATCTCCTTAGCATTTTTAGAGGCAATCAACATGTCATCCACATATAATAACAGATATATGAAAGAGCTATCCTGTAATTTTCTGAAGTAGACACAATGATCATACTCACTTCTGGAATATCTCTGCACTTTCATAAACTGATCAAACCTCAAATACCACTGCCTTGGAGATTGCTTCAACCCATAGAGAGACTTTTTCAACCTGCAAACATAATTTTCCTTCCCAGCAGCCTTAAACCCGTCTGGCTGCAACATATAAATTTCTTCATCTAGGTCCCCATGTATGAATGCAGTCTTCACATCCATCTGTGTCAATTCAAGATCAAACTGTGCTACCAATGCCAACAAAATCCGAATAGAAGGATGCTTCACAACCGGAGAGAACACTTCATTATAGTCAATTCCTTCCTGTTGAGCATACCCCTTTGCAACTAGTCTAGCCTTGAACCGAACACTGTCTTTTGGACCTTCTTTCTTCGTATACACCCACTTGCAACCGATGGCTTTCTTTCCCTTTGGTAATTGCACTAGATCTCAAGTCTTGTTCTTATGAAGAGAGTTCATCTCTTCATCCATAGCAACCTTTCAATCTGCATTTTCAGAACTTCTAGTGGCTTCTTTGAAGTTGGAGGGAACTTCATCATCAACAATGGGAAGAGCAAATGCAACTGTTTCTGTAAAACGAGATGGTTGTTTGATATCTCTTCTTTGCCTTCTTGCTGCAATTGATTCTTCCTGCTGGGGAGGGTCTTGGATAGGAACTTCTTCCTCATCCTCAGTATCAACCATTTCATCTTCATTTTGGGCAAGAGTAGGATTTTCAACTGAAAGCTTTTCTAACTCCACCTGTTGGAGAACTCTCGCACCAGTCGACTGAGAGCACTTGTCAGTCGACTGTCCCGAGCTAATCTTCTGCTTCTCTTGATCACCAGTCGACTGAGAGCACTTGTCAGTCGACTGTCCCGAGCTGATTAAGTTGGTCTCATCAAAGGTAACATCCCTGCTGATTACTAACTTCTTCTGTTCTGGACACCACAACCTGTAACCTTTGACACAAGTACTAAAACCAACAAATATAGCCTTTTTGGCTCTTGCATCAAGTTTAGTTTCAGTTACATGAAAATAAGCAGGACAACCAAATATATGCAAAAAACTATAATCAGATGCAGGTTTACCACTCCATACCTCAATAGGCGTTTTGCCTTCAAGTGCTGCAGATGGTAAACGGTTGACAATGTGGCTTGCATATATAACAGCTTCTGCCCAAAATGTCTTCTTCAATCCAGACTGTGCTAGCATACATCTCACCTTCTCAAGTAAGGTTCTGTTCATCCTTTCTGCAACCCCATTTTGCTGTGGAGTCTTCCTAACTGTGAAGTGCCTCTGGATCCCTTCATCTTCACACAATTTCAGAAACGGATCATTCTTGTATTCCCCTCCATTATCTGACCTCAGAACCTTAATCTTCCTTTCAGTCTGGTTTTCAACTTTCTTCTTCCAACTTGTGAACAATGTCAAAACTTCATCTTTGTGTTTCATGGTATATACCCAAACTCGTCTGGAGTAGTCATCAACAAATGTAACAAACCAGTGTCTACCATTCATAGAAGGTGTCTGAGTAGGGCCCCAAACATCTGTGTGCACATAATCGAGGATACCCTTTGTCTGATGTACAGTTGTACCAAACTTCACCCTGGTTTGCTTACCTAACACACAATATTCACAAAATTCCAGCTTGCAACCTTTAGCATCTTTAAGCAACCCTTGCTTCACAAGCCCCTGCAAGGCCTTTTCTCCTGCATGCCCGAGTCGCATATGCCACAACCTTGTAGAGTCGGGAACAACCTGTTTAGGCTTTTCAGTTACACTGGCAGCCTGACCCAAATACGTTTTTCCCTGCAAGAAAAACAAGTTCCTTTTTCTTTTCCTTTCATCACCACGAGTGATCCGTTAGTCACCTTCAGAATGCCACCTTCACTAGCAAATTTCAATCCACTGGCCTCCAAAATACCAAGTGAAATCAAGTTCTTTTTCAAATCTGGAACATACCATACATCTGAAAGCTCCCTAATAAGACCATCGTGCATTAGCAATTCAATCTTCCCGATTCCTACCTTCTTACAAGGTGCATCATTTCCCATCAAAACTAACCCACCATCCATATACTCTAAGGAAGTAAACCACTCCTGATGCTGTTTATTTCTGGGAGACGTGTGGATGCACCAGGTGTGAGTTCGGACTCAATTTGTATTGAAGGAGAATGCCGCTCATCTGCCGATCTTCGGTTGACCTTCTGGGACCTGCGATGAGCTCGGAAAGATGTTGAAGGTTGGGCTCGGATCGGAAGGGTCGGATCCGAGGTCTCGTGTACCTGCAGACGGTCCTGAAACACCGGGGTTTATCCTGGCGGCGGACCCTCCGACGCTCTAGTCAGTCTCTGTGAGAGAGTAGCAATAACTAGGTATATTTAAGTGGCAAAAGATTCATTACCTCAAAAGGTGGGTGTGGGTCTAGTATTTATAGAGAATCCCAACCGGGTTTGGTTCCACTTGGGGGCCGGGTCTGGATCCGAAAGCCCGTGGGCCTGACGTGGTAGAAGGCCCAGGGGGTTTAGGACGGACGTGGCAATACCAGGAGTGGTATAGGGCTGACGTGGCGAAACCCTTGGCGGTATTTGGAGCTGACGTGGCCCATCGTGGGCCTCCTGTGCTTCTGGGGGGGAATCGGAGGGCCTAGGCTGCATCAGGTCATCCTTCTGCTCCGCCAGAGAGGGGGGACGACCTGTGGGACTGTCCCGGATCGGACTTCGAGGGCTACTGAGGCTCGTCGGTACGAGGAGGCCAGCACCGTGAGGGCAAACACGAGGTTCGGCGCCGACCCTGGAGTGGTTCGGAGCCGAACCAGGTGGCTATCTTTATCTTTCTGAGTGGGAATTGTATTGGGCCCTGGTTGGGCCTCAGGCCATTTTTACCCTGTCACACAAGCCCCCCACTCCTGCGGGGGGTGCGGGAGCTAGCCGTGCAGGAGTGCTTATGGTTGTAGAAAAAATGGGAGGGCGAATCACAGGGCCCTCCTGGTGGTGCTGCCCTGAGGCTTGGATAGGACCTCGAGCTAGTCGAGGGTTTACGTGTAGGTGAAGGCGATGGCGAACCGTTGTATCTTCCGGAGAAGAGTACCCTGGTGTTCGACAGAACCTCGAGAGGTCGAGGGATTACGTGTCGACAAGGGTGATGGCGAGCCGTTGTTTCTTCCTGAGAAGAGTACCCGGGTGCCAGACCTGACCTCGAGCTGGCGAGGGATTATGGGTCGGTAAGGGTGAAGGCGAGCCGTTGGCCTTCCTGAGAAGACCACCCTGGTGCCAGACCTGACCTCGAGCTTGGCGAGGGATTACCGGAAGGCAAGGGCGATGGCGAGCCGTGAAGCCTTCCTGAGAAGACTACCCTGGTGCCAGACCCGACCTCGAGCCGGTCGAGGGATTATGGGCCAACAAGGGGGGTGGCAAGCCGTTGGCCTTCCTGAGAAGACCACCCTGGTGCCAGACCTGACCTCGAGCTTGGCGAGGGATTACTGAAAGGCAAGGGCGATGGCGAGCCGTGAAGCCTTCCTGAGAAGACTACCCTGGTGCTAGACCTCACCTCGAGCTGGTCGATGGATTATGGGCCAACAAGGGAGTGGCGAGCCGTTGGCCTTCCTGAGAAGACCACCCTGGTGCCAGACCTGACCTCGAGCTTGGCGAGGGGATTACTGGAAGGCAAGGGCGATGGCGAGCCGTGAAGCCTTCCTGAGAAGACTACCCTGGTGCTAGACCTCACCTCGAGCTGGTCGAGGGATTATGGGCCAACAAGGGGGTGGCGAGCCGTTGGCCTTCCTGAGAAGACCACCCTGGTGTCAGACCTGACCTCGAGCTTAGCGAGGGGATTACTGGAAGGCAAGGGTGATGGCGAGCCGTGAAGCCTTCCTGAGAAGACTACCCTGGTGCTAGACCTCACCTCGAGCTGGTCGAGGGATTACGGGCCAACAAGGGGGGTGGCGAGCCGTTGGCCTCCCTGAGAGGACCACCCTCGTGCCAGACCTGACCTCGAGCTTGGCGAGGGATTACTGGAAGGCAAGGGTGACGGCGAGCCGTGAAGCCTTCCTGAGAAGACTACCCTGGTGCTAGACCTGACCTCGAGCTGGGGAGGGATTACGGGCTAACAAGGGGGATGGCGATCGGTTGGCGCCCTAGAGTGATTAAGCGGGGATATCCCGCCATTCTTGCGGGGCATTGAAGGCTCTCCGAGAACGGTGTGATGGTTCAATTTCCTAGGGGCATTTAATGGCGCCGCCTAATAAATGTAGATGGCGCCTGGTTTTCCGTTGATTGACCTTCCCCGCGCCCCAACGGTTAGTCCCTGGGGGAGGTTATAAATACCTCTCCCCTCCATCGTAGGTATGATCAAAATAGGGGTGGCCCATTGGCCCTCAGAGGTGTCTGCTTTGGCGGACGCCTGTCTTTTGCTAATATTTTTGACCCCAGCAGCATCGGAGAGGTGGTTACTCTGCCGGCCGGATCTTCTCTTGGATCTGATGGACCTTGATACGGCAGCCAGATCCAGGGGAGATCAGGGCGAGAGGGGTAACGGCCGAGATCCGTGCTGGTGGAAGAGGAGCCTCGGATGGGTGGTGGTTTTATCGTCTGGATCCCTTTTCGGGTCAGACTACCCTGTCATGGATGTTTGGCCCGGGAGAGATCCGGACGAAAAGATGCACCAACCGTATTCCGGTCTTGATAGGG
The DNA here is from genome assembly GCA_017893485.1 of Hemerocallis citrina. NCBI lineage: Eukaryota > Viridiplantae > Streptophyta > Magnoliopsida > Asparagales > Asphodelaceae > Hemerocallis > Hemerocallis citrina. Next base: position 233,184,710 of record CM030359.1, on the reverse strand, counting down.
CTGCAGGCGATGGCGGTTTCTGTCCCACCCTCGAACTGTTCGGGGTTTCGGCTGCCGAAGCTGTAAGTCCCGGGCTGCTCGAGGGTGAGAGGGGAACTGGTCGAGCGTTGGAGCCCGGGGCGTCTGTCATATGACGGCACCTTAAACCTTAAGTAAAAATATTTTCTCCGTCGCATATTCCATCCAAACCGACCCCAGAGTGGGGCTGTCAGTCTGGCGTCTGATGACGTCCTCCGCACAGGTTTCGAGGACGCGGCGCGATTTTCCAGGCGGCAGTTGTGCGTCAATCAGTGAATAGTAATCGCGGAAGTCGAGGAGTCGTTCTTCTCTTATATAAGTATTCCCCCCTTTTTCCCCTTTCGCCCACTTCAATCTCGCTGCTTTCTTCTTCAAAAAATCTCCCTACCCTTCAGCGATTGTTCTTGCAGTTTGCCGTACTCGGCTCGCCCTCCCGAAGCGGTCCCAGGTTAGTTTGGTAAGTTTGTTTTAGCTTTAGGCACAGATGGATAGGGCTCAGTCCGGCTCGTCGGCGTCGTCGTCCAGGGGGGAAGTAAAGCCTGACTCTCCGTCGACGTCGTGGGAAGAGCCCGTGTTCGAGGAGGAGTCAGTGCCCGTTGTGGGTCCTACTGGCTTGGTTTCTTTGGAGGACTCAGTAGGTGAGGGGGAAGCGGTACACAAGACGAAGCTGTTGCGCTCCCGACGTCCCTTCGTGGTGGAGAGTAGCGGGTCGGAGGGAGCCGGCGACAGTTCGGACGGCATTCGCGTGCTGGAGTTGTCTTCTGATGAGGAGAGAGGCGAGGGTGATATAGCGAGGAGATCCACCGTTCAGGGTCGAGGACCGTCGGAGCGAGTCAAGAAGGAGAAGAGGGCCCCAAGAAAGCCGGGGTTGAGGACCGGCGGTTCGAGCCAGGCGCCTGTTTTCCATAATTTGATGACGGGTTCGCCCGTTCAGCCGAAGCATTTCCGTCAGTATCCCGACGACCTTTCTGATCGGGAGCTCTTCGGAGTGCAACCCTCTTCGCCGGGCCGGAGAAGGGTGATGATGGACGCGATCTCGACCGTTTTGGAGGACGGGGATTTGGAGGTCCTGCAGCTGGCGTATCATATAGGGCCTGGTTACGAACTGCTGATGCCGAGCTCTACTCTGCGCCCCACCGATCCCTTATCAGCTTGGTACTGTGTCTTTCCAGTGGACGCTTTCATCTCTGGCCTGAGGTTGCCCATCCACCCGTTCGTTAGGGACGTGTTGAACTGGGCCTCCTTGGCGCCCATGCAGTACGGGCCGAACTCTTGGAAGCAGATTATCTGCTTTGTGCTGATGTGCGAGGAACAGCAAATACCCCTGCGGCTGAATGTGTTCCGCGCGATGTTGATGGTCAGCTCGTCGGCCGAGGGTGTATACTATATCTCTCCCCGGAGTGGGGGGAAGGTCGTTCGCAACCACCCGGATTCCATCAAGGGATGGAAGGAGAAATATTTGGTGATCCGGAGTGAAGAGCCATAGGACATTCCCACTCGATGGAACCACTCCAAGCCGAACTACCAAACGCCGAGGCAGGGGGATCTGTCGGCCGACGAATGGGGGTTTGTCGAGCGCCTCCGCCAGTCACCTAGTATTGATTGGACGGAGGTGACGGAGACCAATTTGGCGAGCGCTGGACTGAGCCCAGCCGTTATGTGTATGTAGTTGTTTCTTTTCTCTTGGTCCTTTCTTGCTTTCTTGCTCATTACTCTTAATGGTTCTTCCCGCAGGTATGGACGAGGCGTCGATCAAGGCAAAGAGGCTCGCCATGAGGAAGGAGAAGGCTGAGAAGGAGGCGGCGAAGAGGCCGAGGGGGTCGTCCCTAATCATCTCGGAGGTCCAACTCGAGCCGAGGACCAAGAGGGGTCGCTCGGAGACGAGCAAGGGTGCGGCTGCTTCGAAGGGTCCGGGCCTAGCGGGGGCCCCTGTTCTTGACAAGGGGAAAGGTCCCTGGGTCGAGGCCGAGGAAGAGGATCCGGTGGTGGAGTTGTTGCGGCAGCGGTGGGCTCCGGACTGGTCGGTTCGGATGGGGGACCGCCTGACAGAGGAGGCCCAAGCCGTCGAAGTGGTGGAAAAGCTGGCGACCCCTAGCGATCGCAAGGGATGGAGGGCGAGCCCGTGGAGGTGGCGTTCGCACGCCTGGCGCAGGCCACTGTGCAGGTAAGTCTGTCGACCCTGTCCCTCCTTGTTGATTGCCGTGCGGAGGCCTGATCTCTATCTGCCGTTGGCTGTAGGCTTGCATACAGGGGGCCAACATAAAGAACCTGTACGAGGCGTCCCTGGCCCAAGAGCGAGCTCGGGCGGAAAAGAGCGAGATAGAGATGAAGGAGATGCGGATCGAACTCGAGGGTTCGCATAAGAGGGAGCAGCAGCTGGAGCTTCAGCTCAAGACCAAGGATGTGGAGTGGGAGAAGAAGATGGCCTCCCTGAAGACGAAGTTCACCAAGGAGGCGAAGGAGGTGCTGACTACGGGCCAGCTGATGGTGATCGCGGCCCAGGACAAAAGCTATGCGAAGGCCCTCAGTCACGTGAGGCATTTCTATCCGACCCTTGATCTGTCGAACTTCGAGTACGACATGGAGATTGATGGGACCCCGAAGATTCCTGCCGGAGAGGGGCTCGTTGACAACCCGGCCGTCGATCCTCCTGTGAACCCGATCGACGCCGAGGAGGGAAACCGAGTTGTATAGTTTTGTCGTTCTTTCTACTTTCCTCCTTTCGATTGTATTTGCCTCTTGCGGACTGGCCCCCGCCTTTTCGTGTATATATATAAAAAAGTAATTCGGACTTGCCAAGGGTTTTGATGCCGGTTGTTTCCGGATCTCCCCGCTTATGTGCTTCGAGTTGGCTCACTTCGTAGGTTGTGGCTTCCCTTCCCGAGGTGGGCCCCCGTCGCTCCGACGTGGCGTGCCGCTCGAGATGAGGGGAGTATTTCTGTAACGGCCTTTGCCCCGGTCGACAGTATACAACGTGATGAAGGGGATGTGGCTCGGCCTCGTTGATTCGCGAGGAATCGGAGTGGGGTGAGGTGACGCCTTGGGGGTCGACCCCCTAACCTGGTATTAGGTCGGGTCTGCCGAGGTGTTTGGAGTATGACACAACGAGATTTCCTTAGTATAAGATAGGGGGGGCCGCTAGAACGGTCCTATACAAAGGAAAGCTTTTACAAAAATCTTTACTACTAGCTAAGTTAAAGTCCGTGCTTGCTCTTTGCAGGAGTTCACTGGGTGCTAGGCGTAAAGGGGGAACCTCTCTGGCTCGACGGTAGGTCCGAGGGTAGGGCCGTCCTTCTTAGGTTTGAACATGACGGCGTTGAAGGGGAACATTCCTCTTCCGACGGTGGTCATGTAGCACGATCGTGCTGCTTCTTGGCTGCCTCGGACGATGCCGACCCCTTGTGGGGTGGAAAATTCGAGCCCCAGATGGTAGGCCGAAGGTGCCGTTTGGAGGGAGCATAACCTGGATCGGCCGAGTATGGTGTTGTAAGCCGTCTTGACGTTGGTCACCATGAAGTCCATAGGCTTGGTCCTCTTGGCGGGAGCCGATCCCGTGGTAACATCGGGGGTGACAATCCCTTCTAGCACGACAGGGAAGCCGTAGAACCCATGTAAGGTGTATCCGGCCGGTTGGAGCTTGCCTCTAGGTAACTTCCGTTTCTCGAAGGCTTCGAGGAAAAGAATGTTCACCGAGCTGCCGTTGTCGACAAGGATTCGGCGAACTTCACACTTAGCCATGCGGAAGCTAATGACGAGGGCGTCGCCGTGGGGGAGGCGAACGCCTTCGAGGTCCTCCCCTGAGAATGAGACTGGCGCGGGTTGTAGCTTGGGAGAGAGATCGCTTTGGACAGCATTCTGCTCTCGGATGAAGGCTTTTCGGAAAGTATTCGATTCCTCTTCTATTAGCCCTCCATGGACTTAATGTAAGATAAACGGTGTGTCCGCGGCTCCCTCGGACTCGGGATCCCGACCCGGTATGCGGCTCGGAGGGGGGTTCGGGGGCGAGTGTATTCCGCTCCTAGTATCTCGTCGACCCCGCGGGACTTCTCGGGTGAATTCTCGGAGGTATCCTCTGGAGATGTGTTCCTCAATCTCGTCTTTCAGGGCCCGGCATTGATCTGTGTCGTGTCCATGGTCTTGGTGGAAGCGGCAGTAGAAGCGCTGATCTCGGTTCTTGCCGTTGTTAGTTCGGGGAGGTAGTCGAACAATGCCTTTGTCTTCGATTTCTAAGAGGATGGCGGATACATTGTGCGTCAAGGGAGTGTATCTCTCAAAGCGGGGGACCGGCGGGACCTTCTTCATGGCCCCCGGGTCCCTGGGAGCTTTCTTTGATGGTTCGACTTCTTCTGTCTTCCGCTTTCCCTTCCCGGTGGCGTTCCTAGCATCTTCGGGGTTAAGGGCCTCTTCTGCCCTAATGTATTTCTCGACCCTACTGAGGAGGTCGGGGAAGTCGACGGGGGGTTTCTTCGCCAGAGAAGCCTTCAGCTGTCCGTGACGGACGTTGTATCGGAATGCCGCTGAAGCGACGCCTGGGTCGAGGGAGGAGACCGACCTTGCCTCAGCGGTGAATTTCCGGACGAACACCCTGAGGGATTCCCCCTCTAACTGTTTGAGTCTGAGTAACGAGGCGCTGGTCCTTTCGGTCTTCCGGCTGGTGATGAAGTGGGCGAGAAAATTGCCCTCGAGTTGGTCGAAGGAATAAACGGAGCCAGGGGCGAGCTTCGAGAACCACTCACGAGCGGGACCCCGAAGGGTGGCAGGGAAGGCTCGGCATAGCAGGGGATCCGAGGCGCTGTGAATCATCATGAGGGTTTTGAAACCCCCCATGTGATCAGCAGGATCTCCCTCGCCGTCGTAGGTCTCGAACTGAGGGGGTCGAAAATTCCTGGGTATTTCCGCTCGGAGGATGGGGGCGGAGAAGGGAGGACGGACAGGTCTGTACCCCTGAGCCGCTCTTTGGCCGCCGTCCCCAATGTGAACGAGGTGATCCTCCATCCCTTGTATGCGCCTTAGGAGGACGCCATCGTCCTCAGGCTGGATTATTGAAGGGCGGGACGCGTTGGCTTCGGCGTCCGACCCTGTTTGGGAATGGGGGGTTTCACCCCTGGGGGTCCGTCGGAGGGCTCCCAGAATTTCTCTTCGGAAGTCTTGGAACTCCTTGTGAGTGACGGGGGCTCCCTCGACTTGGTTTGGTTGGTCCGAGGGTTGTCTTCCGACTCGGCTGAGCGTGGATCTTCGTACCTCGGGCGGCGGTCTCGGACGGTTCGGGACCGGGTTGGAAGCGGCCCTTCCCCTGCTGCGGGTAATCCTGCGGTTGAGGATTATTCCTCGGAGGTCGGGCTGGGCTGGCCGGCCGACGCTCCTTTGGGACTCCCGAGGGAGAGCCTTGTGTTTCGACGTGCGTGGCCTGGCTTTATCAGTGGGTGGGGGCGAGTCCCTGTTGGTTGACGGAGGAAGCAGCCCCCTTGCCTTTGGAGGCCATGAGGGTTCGGTTGTCGATGGACCTTTGAGGGTCTGGATCGGATCGGCTTCTGGAGCAGCTGTTCCCACAGACGGCGCCAACCTGATGCTGTTTATTTCTGGGAGACGTGTGGATGCACCAGGTGTGAGTTCGGACTCAATTTGTATTGAAGGAGAATGCCGCTCGTCTGCCGATCTTCGGTTGACCTTCTGGGACCTGCGATGAGCTCGGAAAGATGTTGAAGGTTGGGCTCGGATCGGAAGGGTCGGATCCGAGGTCTCGTGTACCTGCAGACGGTCCTGAAACACCGGGGTTTATCCCGGCGGCGGACCCTCCGACGCTCTAGTCAGTCTCTGTGAGAGAGTAGCAATAACTAGGTATATTTAAGTGGCAAAAGATTCATTACCTCAAAAGGTGGGTGTGGGTCTAGTATTTATAGAGAATCCCAACCGGGTTTGGTTCCACTTGGGGACCGGGTCTGGATCCGAAAGCCCGTGGGCCTGACGTGGTAGAAGGCCCAGGGGGTTTAGGGCGGACGTGGCAATACCAGGAGTGGTATAGGGCTGACGTGGCGAAACCCTTTGCGGTATTTGGAGCTGACGTGGCCCATCGTGGGCCTCCTGTGCTTCTGGGGGGGAATCGGAGGGCCTAGGCTGCGTCAGGTCATCCTTCTGCTCTGCCAGAGAGGGGGGACGGCCTGTGGGACTGTCCCGGATCGGACTCCGAGGGCTACTGAGGCTCGTCGGTACGAGGAGGCCAGCACCGTGAGGGCAAACACGAGGTTCGGCGCCGACCCTGGAGTGGTTCGGAGCCGAACCAGGTGGCTATCTTTACCTTTCTGAGTGGGAATTGTATTGGGCCCTGGTTGGGACTCAGGCCATTTTTACCCTGTCACAACTCCTTTTTCCAAGACATATGATAGGAGGCTGCTGTATCAAGAAACCATACTTCTTGATAAAGTGAGGGACTAGCAGCAAGTGCAAAGGAAAAATCATCATCACTATCTAAATTATCAACAGTCACATTTGCAGTCGAATTTTCCTTATTTCGTAGCTTCGGACAATCCTTTTTCCAATGCCCCTTCTCATGACAGAAAGCACATTCATCTCTGGCTGGTATCTTTCTGTCCTTTGAAACTCCTCTCGATCTGAAACGAGATTTGTTTCCTTTATTCCCAGATTTGGTCTCAGATCTGGTCTCAGTTCTGCCCCTTACAATCAATGCTTCAGAAGTTTCTCTATCAACCATTTTATCCTTTCTCCTAGTTTCATTATTCAACAGAGCATTTGCAACATCTTCATATTTAACAGTATCTTTTCCATATATTAAAGTTGTTGCTAAATGATCATAACATTCGGGTAATGAATTCAACAGAATTAGGGCTTTATCTTCATCTTTAATTTGCTCATCCAAATTTAACAAATCAGCCAATAATTTATTAAATGATTCAATATGAGCGTTCATAGACATACCTTCAGTATAGGTGAAGCGAAAAAGTCTCTTCTTCAAATACAGCCGATTCTCCAAACTTTTCCTCATGTATTTGTCTTCGAGTTTCTTCCACAACACCGCAGCCATGGTATCCCTCATCAAATCGTACTTCTGAGCCTTCGCGATAAAGAGCCGAATAGTCCCACACGCAACTCGGTTCAACTTCTTCCAATCTACATCTGACATATTCTTTGGTTTTTCTTCCTCCAAAGCAACATCTTATTCTTGTTGAACCAGAACATCCAACACCTCACACTGCCACATCCCGAAATTGTTTGTTCTATCAAATTTTTCAACTTCAAATTTTGCGTTGTGAATCGTTGTTCTGAAAGAACTTGATCCCGCAACATCCTTGGTTGCATCTGCTTCGCTCGCCATCTCCCTCTAGGTCGAACCCGACGCTCTGATACCACTTGTTGTGCGGAATACGAATGAACCACCAATCAAAGAGAGAAATAGCGAAAACCAGAAACAAGCAAACACAAGAACACAAAGATTTACGTGGTTCGGCAAAACAAGTGCCTACATCCACAGGGCGGTTGGGGTTTCTTCTACTATAATCACCAATGGGCGAAAACAAACCCTTACAAAGATGACGGCTGCAAAATTCGAATAGAGGTGTTACTCTTTACAAAACCCTAACGGGTGTATTTATAGGGAAACTACTGGGCCTTTCGAAATGGGCCTATCCTGGTTTACAAACCCGCCGACAGTCGACTGGTCTCCTTATCAGTCGACTGGTAATTAATTCTGGACAGTCGACTGAGACCCATATGCAGTCGACTGGTGTACCCTGCTGCTGTAACCTTAGCCTTTGGAACTCCTCTCTGGTCAGTCGACTGAGACCCATAGACCAGTCGACTGGTGTACAGGAACTTTCGATCGCTGCAGTTACAACAGATATCAACAAACTGAACCAGAATCGAGCCATTATCCTACAGAGTGCACACTAAGACCGGACCTGCAGTTGGAGGTTCAAATCTTTTAGGTGTTATATCATTCGGGAGTATATTTGTAAATTTTGTGCACTATGGATAGCTAGGAAATCATATATTTTTAAAAATATTTGTGTAATGTTAATTGCAGTCAGTTGTATCAGGAAAAGAAGAGAGGAAAGGAAAAATCTGAGGGAGACTGGAGAGCAATAGAGATTCCAGATTTTAGTTCTCCATTGATAGTGAAGAATTTCGGTGTGTGTCTTGCTGGTGGACAGGGCCGACCCTGAGTTCCCGAGGGGTCAAGGCAAACTCTCGAAATGTGGCCCTTATACACTTTAATAAATAAAAAAAAATACGTATACAAAAAATTTTAAATGCGGATTTCGGGTTTGAGTTTGAATTTGAATGTGGATTTCGGGTTTGAGCCTTTATTGATTTAAATGTGGATTTATTTTTAAATCACCCAAATTTAAAGTCTCAAATTCAATCAAGCCCAAACATAAATAATTTAAACAAAATTCTAAAGGCCCAAATATTTATTTTTGTGGGCCCCTAATAAAAATATTTTTTACGCGCAAAATACGTGTCTATATTTATAAGGGGAGTACAAAATTGGGGGCCCCTAAAATTACAAATTATTTGGGGGTCTGAGGCGGTCGCCTCATCGGCCTCAAGGGTGGGGTCGGCCCTGCTCGTGGATGTAGGTCAAAGACTAAATCTATGTCTTTCATCTTTTATTTTATTTCCTACTAGTAATCTGCACGTGTGTTGCACATTCTAATTAAACTTTGTTTTGTATAGTAAATAATAAGGCATAATTTGGCCTCGAACTGAAAAATCTCTTTACTTATCACACTCTTTACAAATTATTCCTAGTAACATAAACTTTTATTTTATATGAGTGGCACATTTGTAAGTAATTATGTAGTAAATAAATTTGAACTTTAAGGGTATTATGATAACTAACAACAGTTGAATAAATAAATGGTTAATATAACTCCCACTTAAAAATGAATGGTTGAGATTAGATTATTGAATGCACGTCTACAAATTATAGATTATTTACAAATGACAACCCGAAATCTTCTAGAGATTAGAGATTTAGTCTATTATGTTATAAACATCTTCCAATAATAGGCTATGAGATTCAGTTTTTCTGATTACTAAATTATAACCATAATCTGGTCAAAAAATACTATAACCATACAGTTAGTTATTTGATACATATAATTAGGTACTGTTCTTTTTTTTTTACCTCTTACCTCTTATAAGAGATTTGCAGTAAGAGTCTCTTGTAAGAGCCTCTTTTTTAGGTGTTCTTTTTATATAAAAATAACCTCTTATAAGAACCTCTTATAAGAGATTTCTGTTCTTTTTTCACCTCTTACAAGAGCCTATATTATCCCAAAGTCTATATTACCCCAAAGTATAAAAATAGTGAGATGAAGGACAAGAAAAGATAAGTTCAAATTACTAATATATAAACTAGTTTAATGGCAAGTTAAATTCACAAATCAGTGTAAATCATCAATTATAATTCTGGGCTACTATAGACTTTTAATTAGTATGAAAATTAGTATGTATAAATATAAATAATTTGTTTCAAAGAAGTGGGATTAAAAAAAATTAAGGTCAGTGGGCTAATATTAATTCTCCCTTAGCTGTAAAAAAAAAAAAAAAGAAAAAAAAAAGAAAAAAAAAAACTGGTCGGCTGCAGGATTTGAACATGGTGGCATCATAACATGACAAATCAACTAGCCACAACTCAAGTAATGTACTTACTGGACGTAAATATATATATCTTTAAATAAATCAGTGTTTCGACAGCATCCCTAACATAATTGTTTGAGATTGTGAAGAATGAATTCCCATACTTTTTCTGGGATAGCATATTACAGTCAACTACGTATATGATTACACTTTTTCTAGGATAGCATATTCCGGGCTACTATAGACTAATATATAAATTAGTTTAATCAGTAACAATTATAATATAGACTTTGGGGTAATATAGACTTTTTAAGTGATAGAAGTCTTATAAGAATTTGAAAGAGACTATTAGAAGTCTTTTAGGCTTATAAGAGATTTTGGAGAAAATGTCTTATAAGAGGTAAAAAAAGAACGCTAAAACAACTCTTGTAAGAGGTGGACCACCTCTTACAAGAGGTAAATCTCTTATAAGAGGAGAAAAAGAACACTAGCTTAGTTATTTGATACACCAAGCTTAGAAGCTTAAATTCTTTACTTGGTTATTTGTATGACTTATAATTTTGAAACTGATCTGTTCTCAAAACAATAAACCTAGAATTTTTTTTCTGATGTTGACTATGTGAGCTAGTGATGTTGTAATTCTGGTTGTATTTCGTGATGTAACGTGCAGACTATTTCTTTGAAAGGTGATATGGGTAAAAATAGTACCAAATTGGGACCGTTCAAATCGGCCACGATTTTAAAGTTCTCAGAAGTAAAATGGTAATTTCACTAGAAATGGGTCCGTAAACGATAATTCGGTCTCTTTTAAACCCAATAGCCCATAACAGGTTTGTCAAATAGGTTGTCATAACAGCCCAATAAGAATGAGTCCATATTATTTTAAAATGATTTTAACTCATGATTATCTATAAGAGACGGTTCAAAACCATATCTCTTATCCCGAGGAGAGTTTAAACTCAATCCCCTCAACTACTCTTATCAATTCTTGAAGAAGAGATAATTGATTCAATTCAAAAACACCGGAAAGTAGAGGTAAATTATTATCTTGAAACTGACCAAAGCGACTATAAATACTCACTACCTCCACAAGAAGCAGGTAATTAGTATTTTGCCGCCAGAAAACCCTCTTTCTATTCTTGAGTCCTGACTTGAGCGTCAGAGGATCTGTCACCGGGATCAACCCCGGTATTTCAGACTTTTGCAGGTCAATCAGAGCGATCGTCAAACAAGTCAGATTCAAAAGTCATCATCAGTCGAAAGTAGCCAACATCAGTGAAAGTAAAAAATTTCAGCTTTTTATTGATTTTAAAAGAACTTGTATCATCTGTTTGCTTCCACACAGAATTAAGCAGCAACAAATTGGTGCCGTCTGTGGGAACAGAAAAAAGCAATCCGACCAAACTTCGCTGGTAAAAACAATTTTTAGATATGCCTTGAAAGGGAAAAGGGAAGACGGTGGCCTCAAGCCGACGAGCCAACTCTCTTCTTCCACCACCTCCTCCTCCTCCTCCTCCTCATGAGAATGTCCTTCCTCCCCTTCAAGTGGATCAACCTCCTTATCCAGAACCGCCTCCCCCGCTTCCCCTTAGAGAGGCTCCACTAGGGGGCTCCCAAAGAAGTCATCAGCCTGCACAACAGTTTGTGGAGAACCGGGGGTCTGTGTACACCTCCACATCCTCTACGGTGCCCCCTGAAGCACCTCAACCGCAGCAAAACCTCCTCCACATCATTACCTCCAAACAGCAAGATTTTGTACGTCGGGGTTGCTCAAGCAGACCATGAGCATGGGACAGTCTCCCCTATCCATCATCCAAGAAGACACAAGGGGCCCATCTCCCCGGAGTCAGGAATGCAGAAGAACCCTCTTCCCCAGCAGTCGTAGAAAACCCCCCTCTCGCAGAGGTCTAAGAAGTCATCATTTCCCTAGGGAACACCGAAGAACTCCCCCCCCCCCGAGGGGGGGGAAGGAACCTTACTCCAACAAGCCGACCAGCTCCCAGGAGAGAAAGAGGGGAAGAAGTACCTGTCACCCAGACAGAGTTTTGAGAATTCAAAGATGAGATCCTTAAAGCCCTCAATGCCGCTTTAAGCAGAAGCCGACAAACTAGCCATCGTCGTCTCATTCCTCCTCAACGTGAAGAATCTTACAAGTCCACTAGATCTGAAAAGCAGGACAATGTTGTCCTTTAACGCCTCTAGAAGATGGAAGATCGCCTTGCGCTGCTGAAGTAAGAAGAAGGATGACATGAAGGAACATATCATCCCTCCAGGCCCCCTTTCTCCTGGAAAATCATTGAGGCACCTGTTCCGACCAATTTCAAGATCCCAGCCTTCGACTCTTACAACGGGGGGTGGGGGGGACCGACCCAGTAGACCATATTGAGAGTTTCAAAACTCTCATGATGATCCACCAATCATCTGATTCCCTCATCTGCAAGACTTTTCCAGCAACCTTGAAGGGATCCACATGATAGTAGTTCTCTCATCTCTCCATAGGGTCCATCTTCTCCTTCGACTAACTTGGAGAGCACTTTCTCATGTACTTCATCACCAACCGCATGACAGAGAAGACAATCGTCTCACTACCTGACCTGAGGCAAAGAGAAGAGAAGTCCCTTAAGAGCTATGTTCGGCGCTTCACTGTCGAGTCTCGTTTAATCCCCTCGCTAGACTCGGGCATGGTCATTGCTGCCTTTAGGTACAATGTGAATCATGACCATCTCAAAGCTTCCCTTGTTAAAAAGACCTCATCGGGAATAATTTGACCTCCTTCAACCAGTCGAGAATTCTGAGTGGACGACGTCATTCAGCCCCAAGAATAGAAGGTGCCCTCATCCAGGATCAAACAGAAGAGCACTGATGAAGAAGGATCGAGGAAAACTCAGAAGGATGCCTCATGCCAATGCCGTCAATCCCCAGCGCCACGCTTCGAGAAGTACACCCCTCTCAATGCCAGTATCTCGCTATCTTGATGGAAGTCGACAAGGAGGGACTCCTCCGACCACCTCCTAAGATGAATATCTTAAGCAAGATAAGGGACATGAACAAGTGGTGTGCTTTCCACAAAGATCATGGACACCTCACAGATGACTATCGAGCCCTCAGAGATGAAATCGAAGGACTACTCCGACATGGGTACCTTGCCAAGTTTTCTCAAGAAAAACGACACTGAACCTCCTCCAAGAGGGGCCAATAAGCGACCAGAGAAACCAACCGTGTCCCAAGGCTCGGGGCGCATGGAGATATTCCACTCAATCCATGGAGGAACTATGGGGGGATTATCTAACTCCTCAAGAAAAGCATTTTTCTGTGAAGTGAACTCAGTGCACAATATATAACAACCTGCAAAATTGGAAATGACAATTTTTCTTCTTGTGTGTTACGCACGTGTATTTTGTAACGTACTTCAATATTTTGTATTCCGACTATTTATGCATTTTCGTTTTCTCAAAATCCTATTTGAGCCAACTTAAATAATAAATTTCAATCTTTGTATTTTACGTGCTTTATACGTGTTATCGATGCACGAATTGATTACGTATTTTTCCACCGCTACGTGTAATATTTTCTCTGTGTTTCAAGTATTTATTTAATAACGTGTTCGAATTCGTTTTATAAATAGAAATTCATTTCCTCATATTTTGATTAAAATATTTTTATACGTGAGGTGCACGTGTTTTTTTGTGTACGTATTGATTACAGTACGGTATTTGTATAATAAAATATATCTCTGTGTGTACATTCCGATTATTTGTAAATATTTCTCCATTGGTAAAATCGATTTCGTATTTTAATATTTTACGTGCAATGCACGTGTTTTCGGTGCACGTATTTAGGCGTATTCTATTTCAAAATGAAATTTTGAAGTGTGTGTGTGTGTTTATTTTATTTGTGTACCTAATTTATAATTAAACTAAACTAATTTTACTTAAATATTTACTATACATTATAACCCATATTTTAAATTAAATATATGTATGCATATGAATGAAGTGTGTGCAAGTGCGATGCACGTGCACGTGTTTATGCATTTTGAGGTAGTGGACGGCTGTGTTTGGGATGGAGGGAAAGTAATGTTTGAATTAGATTAGTGGCTTGATGAGTGGATTAGTAGGTGTTAGTGGGTAATTAGTTAATATAATTATCGCCTAAATCCCCTTTATAATCACCCCACACCTACACTCTCTCCTCATCTCTCCCTTCTTTCTTTTCCATCCAGCAACCCCACTTTGTTTCTCCACCTACTCACCATACATATATATATCTATATAATAAAATACAAAGAAAGCTAAATCCCTTTTATAACTATCAATGGACCAGATCAAACCTCACAAAACATATTTTCCCGCTCAAAAGTTTTCCCCCATAACTCAAATTCAAATCCCCCAAAACAACTCCTTTATTTATTTATTTATTTATTTCTCTCTCTGCTTCTCTCACTCATTCTTTCTCTTTTACCCAGAAATTTATATTTTCATATTTCAGGTTTGTAAATTTTCAGATTTTTTATGTATTTTTGTTATTGCTAATGTTATATTGAAAATAGCAAATATCTCATCAACAGTTAAATTTCTTCATTTTCCACACTCAAAGTTCTCAGAAATTGGATTTTATACCCCCCCATTTATAATTATTTTTCAACATATACTAATGGAAACATGGACTTTTATTTACAACTAATTATTGTTTTACTATTCAAACTTGAGCTACATAATTGTTGTTTTACTGTTTACAAGACTTTCATATGCTGTATCATTTCGAGAACGTGCCGTAGGCACGTGTCCACGGGCAAATCTAGTACATATATATCTTATAAGCTATTCATTATATATATATATATATATATATATATATATATATATATATATATATATATATATATATATGGGTGTGCTCTGAGTTGTTCACTGTTCATGGAGTTGGAGGTTTGTCTTTGTGCACGGATTTCAAGGAGGCAGATTGGAGCTTCTCTTGGAGTTTTATTGCTAGGGATTAATTGAATACTTCTGTCACGCCCCGCTTTCCAGAATATGGGAACACATGCACGTAACTGAGGCCCAGCGAATGATGCAAAAACACAATTCATAAGCTATACAGGTAACTCAACAACAAGATAGCAATAAAACTCACGCAGGCATGTAAAATCACAATAGGATAACAAAAGTACATGACATAATACATGACATAATACATGACATAACCAACAACTGGAAAATACAAAGTAGTTACGGGTCAAACATGCCCGAATTACAATAAAGAGTACATGAATAAATATAAACTAAAGTAACATGAAAATAAACAAAGACTAAACACTTGCTCAGCAACACCTTCGGGTAATTCTCCATCTGGACCTGCAAGTATATTATTACAAAGAGAAGAAACAAGGAGTTACCCGTTTATACAAGTGATGGGCCGCAAGTGGTACAAGCTAAGGGGACAGGTATGAAAACAAAACAAGAAGCAGGAAAAAGAGTAAGGAACCAAGAATCATATAATAGAAGATATACAACATACAACCAGAATTATGAACAAGACATTATGGAACAAGTGACATGCATGCAAACTAGTAAATAAATCAATAGGGGCATGTACATGTAAATGAGTAAGCAAGCAAACGTGTCAATATGAACGCATAACATATAATTGGATTATGCAAGTATACGTGTTAATCTCATGTCTTTTATTAATCTAACTAGGTAGCACTTCATGCGTCCCATGCCACATGGTTGCTACATACAATCAGTGAACGTTTAGACTAGTGATGGATTCTATAGGTCACGTACCCGGGAAATCATGTCAATTATATTTTGTATCAAGATATGTGCAATTGGAACATAGTGTAACATGTAGCGTGAAACATATGAACATATCATTCGCAAACTTGCAACTTGCAACCGAAAACTACGAGCTCCCGTCCGAGTACGCTCTTCTATATTGTCCACTACTAAATCTTTTCCCTTACACCCCGGCTTGTTATTTTTATTTTAATCAACATGAACAATAACTATATGCAACAATAAGAACGGATAACATGGCAGGATCGAGTATTAAGACTTATGCAATGCAGGAAAACATATTTCAAGGTTTATAAAACATGTTGTAACCATGATGTGACCAATGGCATATGCAAAACTTAATCAATATTCAAACTAGTAACAAGACAAGCAATTCATGTACAATATTTTGTATAGTTCTAAGAGTATATATGTGTGTATCGTGTTTATGCAATGCATATGACAATAAAGTATTCGTGATCATGTACGAATACGGGATCGACGGATTATGTATAGTAACAGAGCCAAAGAATATACTTGCGATATTTTGCAAAGAAGCTTGTACTGGAACAAACGAGTTGTACAAGGAGATACTTGCCTGTTAGTCGACGACATTGATATCGAAAACAAGAATAACGGGATCAAAATCCTGGACAGCGAAGCACGTGCAAGATATGTGGTAGCCACGCCAAAATAGCAACCAAATAATCCAAACAGCAATAAAGTAGTCTCCTATCTCCAAAACAGCAAGCACTCCCAACACAAACTCCAAACAGCAACTCCCCAATAACAACCAACACCAAACACCAATACCACACAATCACCAAACAGCGACACAAACCTACCCAGACACCCAATATGACCCAATCCAGAACAGCAAACTAAAACACCAACCCGGTTCTTCTTCTACATCGACACAGAGAGAGATAGAAATAGAAAGGGAGAGCGGGAAAGAACTGTGGTAAGCAATTGCGGCGAACGACGGCAGGGACTGGGCGGCACTGGTTGAGCAGAGGCAGAGCTTCGGTAATGGCCTCAGGCGGCAGTGCGCTCAGGGTGAGGTGCTCGACGGAGACTGTGGAGCAGTCGAGGGGTCGTGGAGGCAGCCGACTGGATGTCGAGCGGAGAAAATGGTGGGGTGCTCGACGGAGTTCGATTGCAGTTGAAGGCGCGAGGGAGGAGAAGGATGGCAGAGGACAACACTGGGTTGAGCTCGGCAAAGGCGAAAGACGTCGGGGGCTGACGATGGTAGCGGAGGAGCTGAGCGATGGAGGACTCGGCAGGCAGCTGAGTTGGAGATTGAAGACGATGCGGAGGTAGGCGAGGTCGAGGGCGTCGACGGAGAACTTCGGGGGACTAGCGGTGCTGAGTGGGAGGAGGAAGAAGACAACAGCGGGAGTGAGCGACTGTGGAGGCGACGGTGAGGGTGATGAGCAGCGGGGGAAGCTTCGACTTCTGCAATGGTGAGATGGGTGAAGCTTCGGTGGGGAAGACGAGGAGAGGGGAGCGACGGAGTGTCGAGGTCGGGGTGAGGTGCTCGAGGGAGGCTCGAGCGGAGTGGAGCAGGCGGTGCGAGCGGGAAGGAGACGACTGGCGGAGGGAAGAGCGTGGAGGTGGAAGACGAAGGGGGAAAAATGGGTCGGGGTCTCTGTTTGTTTGGGTAAACAGAGAGGAGGGATGGAGACAAGATGGGGAGAGATAGAGAGAATAGGAATACAGAGTGGGGTTTTAATATAATGTAATATAAAATAAGTAATGGGGGGTCAAAACGTGGGGTAGTTACGAGGTGGGGTGATGGAGAGTTGGAGTATAGGATTAGAAAAGTGGGGGTACGGAAAGAAATTGTATACAGGTAGGTGTAGAATCTGCACAATTATATGAGTTCTGGCTTAGTAGATTTGGGCTTGGTTTATGGGCTCAAAATATTTAAACAAAACAATTAGGGTGTTGGGCTAAACTTTGGGCTCAGATTAAATATATAAATAAATAATAAAATCAAAGTATGGAATTGGGCTTGTAATAACAATTGGGCTCAGATTAACAGATAATAAAATTAAATTACAAAATTGGGCTTTTAACATAGTTAAACAATTGGGCTTTGAATTAAATATTAAACAATCGAATAATTTGTATATTGGGCTCATAAAATAGTTTGAATAATAATATAATCAATTAGGAGAAAATAGTTACAAAATACTAATGATTTAAAATATAGATTAATACTTGAAAATTACGTATTAATGAAAACAAGGATTACAACTTCAATACTTCTTTGTGTGGATGTTTCTTAAATTCTTTCCAATTTAGGAGTATGATGCATGCTAGTTGATAAATGGTTTAATTGTTAAATTATGATTGGTAGGATGAATGTAGATTGCATGAACTTAATTTAATTGTGTCATGATGTGTTGAAATGCTAGTGTGAATCAAACAAATAACTAGAACTATTGCTAAAATTAGAAAGAGAAAGAGTAAGTATCATTTAGGGAATTATTGGAATGAAAATGGAATGTATGGTAGATAGTTCTTATAATAGTCAAAATAATGTAACATGTATGGAAATTGTTTTAAAATGCTATTATAATAGAGAAATGTGGAAATAGTCTCACTAGTATACATTTTTTGAGTATAAAGAATTTTATAAAGAAGTTTTGATCAGAGACAGCACTGTATTTGAAAATTGATACTATGAGTTCTTTAATACAATTTGGGAGAAAATTTTGTTACCTGTCAAAAATAAGAGTTTTTGATTGCTGTTATACTGTATTTTTAAAGAATATATTATGGAAGGGGGTTTTTATTTGAAAGATACATATTTATTGAGAAATTGAAATTTTGTAAAAGAATTTTTCAAACAGACATAAAGTATAAATTTATTTCACTTCCTCTTCGTAACAGAGAGTGAGTTTGGGCATACTGGTTATCGGTGTGGGTTAGGGCACTGTGAACAGTGCTTGTAGCCTCGCGTTCGAGTCTTGAAGAGGCTATGTTTTTATTAAAATTCAATTTTTCCTCAAATATAGTTTAGTCGATATATAAAGAATTTAACCCTATTCATATTAGTTAGTCCCTTTGGACTTCTTGGTCTTCGGGTGCGCTTTGGGTCTGTTACTGTAGCTGGGCGGAGGTGTTGGTCTTGGGTTCGAATCCAACCTTTGCCCTTTGTTTGTTTTTTTAATTTTTTTTATATATTTTGATTTTTTAATGTTTCTTGAGTCTTAAAAGGACGTAACAAAATTGGAAAATAAAATACTAATATTCTCCTAAAATTGTTTAGACTTTATAAAAATATTTCTACAATATTTTGACATATTTTGTGAGAATTGGTAGTGATTTTGGGATGAAGAGCTTGATAATTTTTCTTAAAGTGTGGCTCTTATATAATTAAAGAAAAAAATTATGCGATTAGATTTCTTCTCGATAAGATTTTATGGTTATTAACATTTGATTAAGAGAATAATTGAATTACACACAATGCTATAAGTGATTAAATTGATAAAAGAAGTTGAATTGAACTATTCCATGTTAGAGATTATAAAGAAATGTTTCCTTTGAGATAGAGATTGTGAATAAAGAAATTGAACTGTTATTTTGAGATTGAATATAACATGTTGATCTCTAGAATGAGATAGTTGTTGGAATCTAGAGGCTAGGCGAGACCCTTAGAAACCGGTAGTTGTTATTATGAATTTGAAAGCTAACCAGTGTGGGTTGAGCATCTCTTGAGAAGTGGCCAGGTTGGGCTGACTGTCTCTTTTGTTTAGTGTAAGTCCGGTAGGGTAAGCTAGCTCTAAGTTGTTATGATTTTTCTTCTAAGACAAACTAAAAACTTAAGGACATGCACTATAGTGGAGATGTGATGAAAGTAAGAGAAAAACACAAGTATGAAGGCCTTAGATTCACGGTGTGAAAATTTTCACAGGCTGTCTACAAAATGTGTCATGTCATTGCGTGAATCTATCTCCTGCATTATCGGGATCGTGGTGACTCTTGTGAGGTGCTTGGTGACTACGTAGTGCCATCGTCCCATGACGAAGGCGAATTGTCCATAGGCTATCCACTTGATGCGTCATGTCATGATGTGGGATTCTCCTCCAGGCTGTCTGAACATGGGCTCGTAACTCATAAAACATCTAGGATACTTACCGTAGTTACCGTAGTAATTAAGATCATAACGAGGGATTCAACCCTACAAGATGAAGAACGGTTAAGGGCTTGCCCTCAGATTTATGTAGAATAGGATGCATAAGTTTGAACAATTGTGCATTAGTGTCATTTAATATAAATAACTGCATTAAGGTTAAGGGCACAAGCACACACGACATCAATAGGATAATCCCTCTTTAGTTTTGTTTGTGATCAAGTTTGTGTTTGCTAAAGTATTAAAGAATAATTATATTTTCGGCATAGCGAGGATGGCCGTGTATAATATTGCGTCGGTTGTAAGCAAGTGACGTGCCAACAGTTTCATATGCAGGACTTGGAATTTACAAGAAGATATAAAGATGAATTTGTTGCTGATGATTACTTAAATGCTAAAATTGTCACAATTGTACATTCATCATTGTTGTATTTTATTTATTCCGCTGCGTGTTAATGTAAAAGACTCTGATGTAAATAAAGTTTTAAATTCCTTGTAACATTGTACGAAGTAAAGTGTAAAGATCCTGTGGAACTTCAAATTCACTTATTTGAAATTCGGGTTGTTACACACTATCCCTCATCCCAATGACTCGGGGGTTCCGATCACTTTTTTAGAACGAGCACTTGAAGGTGTTCGAACATCTCATTGTGACACACTCGTAATCAGCATATGCATGGCTCGATCCTTCCCCTGGATGCTTTGGAACTCCCTCAAGATAGGGGACAAGCCAGCTCTGAACTTGTAGACGAACTAGCGAAAATCCCCTACCCAAGAGGATCAAGCTAAGTATTTTCAGGTGAGCAAGGTGCTCCCCCATCAGGTCAGGGACTAGCTCATCACCTGCATAAGAGAGAACCAGGATCTCTTCGCTTGGACATCCGCCGACATACCGGGCATATCCGAAGACCTAATTATGCACAGTTTAAGTGTGAACCCGAAAGTCAAGCCCGTCCAACAAAAATGCCGTAAGTTTGCCCCTGAGAGGCAACAAACAATCAAACAAGAAGTAGAAAATATCCTATCTGTCGGCTTCATTCAGGAAGTTAGCTACCCCGAGTGGCTAGCGAATGTGGTCATGGTCAAGAAAGAAAATGGCAAGTGGAGAATTTGCATAGACTTCACCAACTTGAACAAAACATGACCAAATGACCCTTTTCCTCTACCAAGTATAGACACCTTAATCGACGCCACTTCAAGCCATGAGCTCTTAAGCTTTATGGATGCCTTCTCGGTATACAACCAGATCCGAATGTTCCCTCTCGACATCCCGAAGATATCCTTCATCACTAGTTATGCCCTTTGGGCTAAAGAATGTCGTAGCTAGGTATTAGCGCTTGGTAAACCAAGTCTTCAAGGAGCAAATTGGTCAAAACATGGAGGTATATGTTGATGATATGCTCGTCAAGAGCCTCCGGAAAGAAGACCATGTGGCTGACCTCTAGGAAGCCTTCGATGTGCTTCAGATGAACAACATTAGGCTAAACACCTCGAAATGTGACTTCGGGGTCTCATCGGGGAAGTTCTTAAGGTTCATGTTAAGCCAGAGAGGTATCAAAGCTAACCCTAAGAAGATCAAATCCATACTCAACATGTCTCCCCCGCAGTAGTCAAAGAAGTCCAGAAGCTCACCGGCCGTCTCACCGCTATTGGGAGCTTTCTCTCCAGGTGTGGGGAGAAGTGCCTTTCTTTCTTCAAAGCTCTTTGGAGAGCAAAGAATTTCGAATGTGGGTGGGGGGGGGGGGGGGACAACAAGCTGGCTTCGAAGGCCTTAAAGTACATCTCGTCAATCCTCTGCTCCTTAGCAAGCCCACATCGGAGAGGTTCTCTACCTCTACCTGGCTACTTTGGATCAAACCGTCAGTGTTGTCTTGGTAGGAGAAGAAGATAGAGTGCAAAATCCATTCTACTATGCGAGCAAGGTTCTCCACAATGCTGAGCTCCGATACTCGAAGATGGAGAAGATGGCCTACGCTCGGGTAATGGCCTCCCGAAATCTCCAACCCTACTTCCAAGCACACTCTATCTGGATCCTCACTGATCAACCGCTCAAGCAAGTCCTCCATAAGCCAGAGCGCTCCGGAAGATTAATGAAGTGGTCAATCGAGCTAAGCCAACATCACATCATTTATCGGCTAAGAACTGCCATCAAGGCCCAAGCCTTATCCGAATACATTGTAGAGAACACTATCCATGGTCCTCCCGAAGAAGGAGAAACCCCCCACTTTAGAGTGTATTCGTGGACGAGTCCTCCTATCTTGAGGGGAGTGGAGCCGACATCATCTAACTATGTCCCGATGAGTTCACCCTCCAATACTCGCTACACCTCAACTTCCCAGCTTCCAATAACGAGGCCGAATACGAAGCCCTCATCGCCGGGCTCCTCTTAGCAAAGAAGGCAGGGTACAAAGAGTCGGAGTGTTCGGCAACTTCCAATTGGTAGTGGACCAAATCTAAGGCGAGCATGAGGCCCGGGACGACCGCGTGATCAAGTACTTGGCCCACGTGAAGAAAATCATGGCTACTTTCAAGGAAGCTGCAGTCACCTGCATCCCGCATGAAGAAAACGAGAAAGCCGATGCCTTTTCTAAGCTTGCCTCCTCCTCACTCGATGAGCTCGACCACACTGTGTTGATTGAGGTCCAACTCAATCCAAGCATCGAAGAGGAGGCACTGGAGCTCATGTCCATCACCCCCAGACACCCGAAGATTTTTGGATAAACCCTTAGTTGACTTCCTCGACAAAGGAGATCTCCCGGCGGATCAGAAAGAAAGAAAATTCGGGTAAGGGCGGAGAGATATACATTCGTCGAAGGATTCCTCTACAAGTGATTGTACACTCAAGTTGACAGCCGACCCTACCTAAGATGCCTCTCCCCCAACGAGGCCGAGTACACTTTCAGAGAAGTACATGAAGGGATAGGGGGAAATCAACCTAGGCGTGATGTTTCTTGCACAAAAAGTTCTCAAACATGGTTACTATTGGCCAACCCTCCTCAATGATGCTTAAACATACGTCCGCTGATGCATCCCCTATCATAAGTACTCCTCCATCAAGCAGATACCGTAACACAACCTCAACTCTATGTCCAGTCTTATCCACTTCGCAATGTGGGGAATGGACCTACTTGAACCCTTTCCTTCCACCATAGGCCAATGGATCTTCCTAGTAGTCTCCATCGACTACTTCACAAAGTAGATCGAGGTAGAACCACTTGCAACCATCACTGAGCACGGGGTTCAACAGTTCTTTTGGAAGAACATAGTATGTCAGTTCGGGATTCCCCGCACACTAGTTACCCACAATGGAACTCAATTTGCTAGCAAGGAGTTCCGTAAGTTTTGCACCGATCTGGGAGTTGAACTGCGCTTCTCATCCATTTTGCATCCACAGACCAACGGCTAAGCCGAGAACGCCAACTGGCAAATCTTAGATGGCCTCATGAAGAGACTTGATGAAGCCCCGAAAGGACAATGGGTTGAAGAACTCTCAAGCATCCTCTTGTCCTACAGAACCACAAAGAGAACCCCCATGGGAGAATCTCCATTCAGTCTCAACTTCGGCACGGAAGCTCTCATCCCTCTAGAAGTAAGACTACATTCCTCGCCTTCTCTACTTCAACGAAGAGCTGTTCAAATGATGTTTGGGCCAACTTAGATCTCATCGATGAAGTCCGAGAGAAGTCTGTCTTGAGAAGAAACATCTATCAGCAAAGGGTAGAAAAGTTTTACAACAAGAAGGTCCGCCCAGCCAACCTACAAGAAAGGGACCGGTCCTTCAAAAGCTCGAGATATCCAACCCATACAAGAAGGGAAAGCTCGCCCCCAACTGGGAGGGTTCATATAAGGTTTCACAAGTGATTCGCTTGGGAGCTTACTGACTTGAAGACCTGGGGGGAAGAATATAAGAAGGACTTGGAATGCCGAGCACCTAATGAAGTTCCATGAGGGCGATTAACGCTCTCCCTTGTAACTAGTTCAAACATGTAATAAGGCCGACAATTATAACGATCACAACATGTAATGAAGGCTTCCAATCAAGCAGCCGTCTAGTTTAATTTTTTAATAAAATTTAATTTGTTTCTTTTGCAAAATTCTTTTGTAACTTTACTGAATACAAGCAAACAAACACACACATGGTCTGCTTCCGAGCTACACCATCCGCTCACTAAGCACCTCGATGGACAAGTGCAGAGTCCATTCATGGTTCATAGGGTCTCTCTAGCTACTAGCCTTCGAGCAAGTATGCGGAGCACGGCTCGCCATTCGAATGCCCCCAAAACTCATAATTACCGTGTTCGGACTCTACCGTGGTTCATATGGTTGTTGTAGCCTTTTGCCCCGCACAAGTATATGGAGTTCGGCTCACCTCTCGAGTGCTCCCAAAATAACCCGGACAAGTGTGGAGTCCATTCATGGTTCGTAGGGTCCCTCTAGCGACTTATCCCCAAACAAGTATGCGGAGCGCTGCTCGCCATTCGACTGCTCCCTACACTCATCGTCACCTAGTTTGGAGTCCATACGTGGTTCACAGGTCAGCTCTAGCCTCTTGTCCCCAAGCAAGAATGCGGAGTTGGGCTCGCCACTCAAGTGCTCCTAAAATAACCCGGACAAGTGTGGAGTCCATCATGGTTCATAGGGCCTCTCTAGCTATTTGCCCTTGAGCAACTATGCGGAGCGCTGCTCGCCATTCGACTGCTCCCAAAACTCATCGTCACCTTGTTCGGAGTCCACTCGTAGTTCACGGGGCTGCTCTAGCCTCTTTCTCCTGAGCAAGAGTGCGGAGCTGGGCTTGCCACTCGAGTGCTCCCAAAATAACTTAGAAAAGTGTAAAGTCAATTCATGGTTCGTGGGGTCCCTCTAGCGACTTGTCCTCGAACAAGTATGCAGAGTGCGGCTCGCCATTCGAATGCTCCCAAAACTCGTCGTCACCTTATTTGGAGTCCATTCATGGTTCACGGGGCCGCTCTAGCCTCTTGCCCCTGAGTTAGAATGCGGAGCTCGGCTCGCCACTCAAGTGCTCCCAAAACAACCCCAAACACGAAAGAAGTAATACAAAGAGTCAAAGCATGAACACTTTGAAGATTTTCGTTCTAGAACATATTTATTGATATAACCAGTATTTCATTGAAGGGTTAAGTTATTACCGGACAAAAACAAATTGCTATTCTATAATGGATAGGATCAAATTGGAAGCATTTTTTTTACATTAACATCTGATTACAAGATTTTCGTTATTAGAGAAAAAGTCTTTACAAGATTGCAAGTCTCACTATAAGGAATTTGACATATAGTGACAGCAAAAATCTGTGGGTAAAAGGCAAAAAACCGTAGGTATAGCTCGTAAAACCTATACCAACAGACATATTTTTTCGTCGTTTTTAATTAGCTATACCCACGGCAAAATGCCGTTACTATAGCCTATAGCGACGGTTTTTCACCCGTTGGACAAAACCTCGGTGTTATACCCACGGTTTCGTATCCGTTGGTATAGGTTTTAAAGACACATTTTGCTTTCATATACCCACGGTTGAAGCTCCATTGCTATAGGTTTTAGCGATGGTTTTCTCATTCAATTATCTGAATATATACTCATTGCTCTATATGCAATTTTTTCTTATTAATTACGCTTATGATAATTTAATATTTTCTTTTATAATATTAATTCAATTATAAACCAAATACACAATGAAATAAATACATGTGTTTATGAAACAAAATTAAATAAAATTAAACTTCAATCATATTAAAAATTAATGAAGTATTACAAGCATGTCAAATTCAAATTGCAAAATAGTTAAAATGTCAACCTAAGAGTACCATCTGACATATAATAAGCATATAAAGTCTTATAATAATCTCTTCCACTTAATTTCGAGGTTTGCTCCATCAACAGAAAATTGGCTTCCATTGCCAATAAATAGTGTACATCTATAACTTGTCAATAAATAACTCCGATCTACAATGCTGACTGGAAAATCATCTCAGCAAGTTCCTGTACCATCAAAAATTTAAAGGAATAGTTATTAGGCACATTCAGCGAAGGGTAATAAAGAAAACTTGTTCGGCACAAGGAAAATCTCAAAACTATTTTACCATCAATCTATGAAAAAGAAAACCATGTAACATATCAGGAAATAAATAACTAATGAAAGTAAGTATAAACTCTTAAAAATAAACTTACTTCTAATGTATTAAATTCTAATGTATTAAAGATGGTTTTAGCAGTATGGCGGAAAACCGTTTCAGCATAACCTCCTGAGATGTAGAAGTTGCTGTAGAAGTGAAAATGAGCATAACCTCCTAAGATGGTTTTGCTGAGATGTAGAAAGTAAGCATAACCTCCTGAGATGTAGAAGATGTATAAATTGAATCTCCATATATTAAAAAAGCAAAGTGCAACATACATTAAGAGCAACATGCATTAAGAAACAACAGGAAATGGCAATGCCACCATATTGTTCTAGAATACAAAAGATACCATTGTAACATGCATTAAGAGTAAATATAGAAAGCATGTTAAGAGCACTCAGGAGCAGACAATAGCCTTACAATCTATCCAGAGTTGCTTCTTCCAAGCTCTTGAAATCAAACAGATTTTGACAGCATAAAAGAGAATAAGCAACATGTATACATTGCTGATTCATCAAAAAATTGTTTGCATCAATGAAAATTTTCTCATGTATATATTTATGACAGAAATACCTGTATTAGGTGCTTCACAAGCTCCACAAGCTCCATTGCTCCCTTGATGTGAATGGTGCTCCACAAGCTCCATTGCTCATATCCTCCAAAAAGCTCCATAGCTATACATAAATTGAAAATTACATATCATCTAATTGACCAAGTTGTGGTGAAGAAGTCCATTTGTAGATAGCTGCAAAACTCCTATCTCAAGCACCTTTTTATCTGTCATAATGCATGTGCATGTGTGTGTGCATGTCTATGTGCCGGCACTAGAATTAAAGTACTTACCTTGAATTAGTTTCTTCACAACTTCACGGAAATAGACCTGCAGTTAAAGAAAAAACATAATGATTGTTTTGTCATGTCAATTACATGACAATTTAAGTAACCATCTATTGAAAGGGAAAAGAAATATATATACAGTAAAATTTCTTTCTCAATATCCGAAGCATTTGAAACAATTTTCAGACTGATAAGCTCAGAGATGATCCAAAGTACTACTAGTTATACCGCATGGATAATATTTCCATCTATCCGAAATTTAGAAATTGCTCTACAGAACTCTTAACTAATTCATTCATATGCAAGCATTCGTTAAAATCTTTTATGAGAAAACTTGCCTTTACAGCCCTCGAAACACTTGTACATCAATGAACAATTAATCAACAAAAAAATCTTGTAACATATTTCTTACCATACGGCAATGATCAAAAGACTACAACAATTCATGAGACAATAATTGGCTCCTATCCAGTTATTACAAACTTGAGAAAGCATCAAAAAATGCCTTTACAGTTTCATGCATCTTTTCAGAGTATTACAAGATTACCAACTCCGCTATTATATTTTCTAGTAGTATATAAAAACGATGGTTATATACAATTTAGTACTTTAGTAAATAACTCAAATTTACAAAAAGAATAATTTTCCTAAAATAATGTATATTCTTTTAAGTCTTTTCCCTGTTTAATCTTTCCAAAATACTATAATAATAATAATTTCAATTAACATTAGCTAACTGAAAATAATGTATCAGCACAAAAATTTCTATTTACTATATGTGCTCTAAATTTTAGAAAAACTCAGCAAAATAACATATGCACTTTGTGTATTAAAATAAGTGTAATAATATAGTAAGACTGAATTAAGTCACTGCAAGGAAAAACACAATCCTCTCACACACACCCCCTGTTCTTTCTTTATGCTCGTTCAACATTGGTTTTTTCTATAACCTATACATGAAGAGAAAATGGTAAGAAAGAAAAAGAAAATGATGTATTTATTTAACTTCACTCTTACCACATAGAGAGAAATCATAGAAAGAATTGCTGGATATCAGACAGGCTGATAATAGAAAACCTCCTGGCTAGCACAACAAAAGAGAGAAAATGCTATGTCATTCATCAAATATTGAAAAAAATAAACAAAAGCAGCCAATACATGTGTTCCCTTCCCACACTTGTGGGATATGAGTTTTGCCTTACATAAAGATAGAGTCTCCACATCATGTAAAATAGAATTCACAGAATTATTTATAGGTGGTGATCAAGCACCAAGTTTTCTAAAGTTCACCTTCACATGAGAAATTAAGTTTAAATAGATTACTATACGTGCTCAGTCTCAGTAACCAAACATTTCTTACGTAAA
Organism: Hemerocallis citrina; assembly: GCA_017893485.1. NCBI lineage: Eukaryota > Viridiplantae > Streptophyta > Magnoliopsida > Asparagales > Asphodelaceae > Hemerocallis > Hemerocallis citrina. Next base: position 233,156,840 of record CM030359.1, on the reverse strand, counting down.
GACAGCAATAATGATAACAGTGTTTAGCGTACATGGATAAGAAGAGAAAGACCAATACTAATACTTACATGGAAAGGTATATAAGCATGTCTCCCATTAACCGGCCCAACAGTGAACCTTGTGTACCCTGCCATTGTGCCGTGGATGGCACTATGAGCCAGCAAAGTGCTATATACGTTGTCGGATGCATTGCTTGGGATTGCACGGATCATACGGCAATGATCAAAAAATCTGTAAAATTAAATTCAAAAAAGGAAAAAAAAAGTATTCAGTTTGAACTGCACACCCATATACTTTAAATTCAAAACCTTGTGAATTTTTACAAAATGTTCCTGTAGACGGAGAAAGGACCCACTAAGTATAGGAAAAAAATTATAGAATAGATTTCAGCTTAAGTCTCAGCTTTATAAGATCTATAGTTGTCTAGTTGATAAAGTAGACAGCAAGAATAATGATAATGGATCATACCATTATCTTCTGCGATAACCATAATCCAACATCAAGGAGTAGTCAATTTCCAGAAGCATCTTCATTTTGCATGGTCCGGATGCTTTCAGCAATTAGATCTTGACCTACACCTTCTGCAACAACAATAACCATGTGTCCATTTTCTTGAAGGCACTTCTCCACGTACTCAAGAAGACCACCACCGCCTTCTAGATAAAAGGGTGATTCAGGAATCAAGCATAAATCCTGGTGGAAGAAAAGGAAGATAAACACATTATCATAAGAAATTTAATTCCCATAAAGTTAAAAGATAACTCAAATAATGCACGCTCAAAAAAAAAATATATATAACCAGAAATAGAAACAGTATAGATATAACACTAACCACATCCCGACTAGCAAGAGTTGCATACATTGCAATGAAACCTGCATAAGGAAAATTCGTTAGGCCCCAATTGTGGTATAGGTCAAATAAAAGACAAGGAACACATTGCATAGTAGTGAATAATTTCAAATCTACTAGCTCCATACAAACATATTGAATACTTCAAAATGACGACAACTTCAGTTACCATAACACAGCCCATATTTGTGTCTTTGTTTCTTCCTAGACACACAAATACAGTAAGAACTTCGTTCATGTATAAATTAGTCAGACTGAGAAAATTAACTTCTATCTTACAACCCAAGTCCTATAGATGTCACCTTTCAATAAAGATAAGGACCTCCATAAAAGTGAAGTTGCATGTTCAAGTTTAACTTGAAAATTAAGTCTGACAAACTACACCTAATACTAATCAAAATAAGTTTCAAATGAGACCTTAACAAGTAAATGAAACAATTAATGTACCGACATATCTACAATTTAATAGCTCAAAACCAAATATACTATAAGTTGAACTACAGAATAATAAATTTCGAAATATTACAATGAATGAAGTTCATTGTAATGAAGAATAAATCAAGACAAGTTACAATATATTACAATGGAGGAAATTAATAAATAATATCATTTGAATTAATAAGCATTCACAAAAAACACTCACTTGGATATTCCCACAAACAAGTGTTCTGCAACAAACAAAGATTCGAATAACAATAGATGCAAAGCTATAATCCTACCACAAATTAAAATATGAATTAAGCACATCAACATTAAAAATTGCAAGTTTGGTTGAAGTCCAAACTTAGTTTTGAATTGAATACTAGTTATCCAAATAAGCACCGAGGATTGAAAAATTCCAAATAATTATGCACAAAGTTATAGCTTAAATAAAACTCCCCAACTATATCAATAACAATTTGATATCCAACATCCAGAATATAACACCATTATCAAATTTCAGTGCTAAGTGAACTTAATAAGAAAATACAACATGCCAATTGGAATGAGAGATTACCTTTAGGCTCGAGCTTACAAATCAAGGAGGGAAAGAAGAGGTCGAGCTCCTGATTGGGGCTCGGGAAACGAAGAGAAAAGGAGAGGAGAGGAGATGGGGGCTTCGGGCAGGAGACAACAATGGCGAAAACAAGTTAGAGTTAGGGTTTTGGCGACGGGAGCGATGATGGCAATGGGGGCGCCGGGGGCTGGAGACGACGATGGCCTCGAGGACAGCAGATACGGGGGTGTTGGCAACGGGGGAGGTCGGGGTCGGCGGGAACGCCGGGAGTTGATTTTCGATTTTGGGTTTTGAGAGAGAGAGAGAGATAGAGAGAGAGAGGATTTTCGATTTTGTGAGAGACATGGGGGTTAGGACTGTCGGGGGAACGACGGTGTGGGGGGCACGGGGGTCACGGCGACGTGGGGCGGCGGTCTACGATGGCGATTGGGGGTTGGGGTTCGTGTGCAGGAAGAAAGAGTGGAGAGGGGAAATGAAAATTTCGATGGGGTATTTGTGTGGCTAGGAAGAAAGTTTTAGGATTTTTGCTGTCACTACAGATTAAAAGATCTAAACCTATAAGATACCTATACTCACAGTTCACTACATGTCTGTAGGTATATGATGTCTGTACCCACAGTTTTAGTGACCGTCACTACAAGTGTCCGATGGTATATGTCAAATTTCTTGTAGTGTCTCTTACAAAAATTACAAGTCTCTAAAAGATTACAAGTCTCCCGCGGAATCATCTTTCCCTCCTTCTGGCAAATGGATGGTCCTAATAAGAGACACGCGCGGCTTATGCTCCCCTCGGGGCAGAAGAGCACCGTTCCGCTCCCTTGATTGACCAGAAGGAAAGACCAAGCCTGCTGACTGTGTACGAACCACGCCACCATCAACACTCCTCGCTTCTTCAATAGAGGCAACACTTGACAAACCAGCCACCCCACTATGGACATCTCTTAGATTTCTCGAGGTCTCGTACGGACATAAAGCCAACTCATGAAATAACCTTCCCTTGTTTGTCTCATCATGGGAGCAGGAATACTCCTCGTCTTAATCCCCTTAAGGAGCCGCTTCTACCGATGGATCTCCACTTCTTGGTCGATAAGCTACTCCTTGAGTTGGGCATCCTTCACTCTAATCTTCCAGCAAAACGTACTCGTGCACACCGAAACCACCAGGGCGGGTCTGCCCCGAAAGATCGGGAACTACTTTCTTCAGTTGAGCCATTTCTAAGCTCTTCTCTAATATTACATTCTTCAACTCGCCCAGTTTGATGGTACCCGTGAGCAACGAACGGAAAATAGATTTCACTTTTGAGCTCCTCCCAACCGTTGCCAGAACCCCACTATCATAAGGATAATCCTCCACTCCTGCCAAAGGTTTCTCCCGAAGACATTCGTCAAAATGCCTATTTTCAATATCCCTTCGGATCAACACTCTCCTTAAATGGTCAAGCTCTACTTCTGCCCTAGCGAGATTCTTCCGTTAGCATGAAAGTCTCACCTCTACCATGTGGAGCTTAGTACGGAGACGGGAAATCTCGCTATCACAAGGGTTGCTCCCAACATACACAACGACCTGTTAGTAGAAAATAGCATTGATTTAATACGAAAGTCTAACTAGAGTCACATAACACACAAAGGCTCAAAAGTTCAAATCCAACACATCAAAAATGGTCATTGGTAAAGGAGACAAAAGTACCAAACACCAAACGAGTTTTCATTGCAATTCAAAGAGTCAGAATGCATCAAGCAGTGGCCAGTCCGCTATTAGGCAAATACAAGAAACCAAAAACTAAGTCAAAAACTAAAAGAAAAGCAAAGGAGTCAGAGGTCCACCTCGGTTAATGGAACCACAGGAGAGGGAGGCTAATCACCAACACCCCCCGTAGCTCCCGAAGTCTCTACTGTGGCATCCTCTTCTTCTTCCTCTTTCTCCCTTGCCGAGGTAGGAGCCGTCTTGAACAACGCATAACCCGAGCTACCGAAAGCTATGACTCGCTTGCTGAATTCCTGCATAGCTCTAGCGTATGTGTTCTCCATGTTTGTATGAAGAAGCTCCTCCGCCTTGAGCTTCACATGTGCTACTGCATCCTCTCCCTCGCAGCGCTCTCCCTTTCCTTGGCTGCCTGTTCTCTCTCCCGGGCCACTTCCTCCTTCTCCTTGGCCTAGGTGACCTCCAACATAGCGATCTGTGTCGCCTGAGTCTCCATTCAAAGTGTCACCTCTTCCAACTGCTTAGCGGTCTTTGACCACTCTGCCCTTGCCCTATCGATCGCCGCCTTCAACTCCTTCTCTTGCTCCACCACATTCTTCTGCAGGTGGCTAAAGTGACAAGTAATTCATGAGAATAAAGTGATTCAGAGTCACAAAGAAGAAGACAACTACCTGCCATTTAAAAAAAAAGACTAATACAATAAGTAAATTAGAAAGACGTACCGACATGTTGGCCATAGGGATCTCCAAAGACGAATCACCAATTGACCTGGTGGCCAGTGCAGGCCTATCCTTGGGGGCCACGAGATGATGAATAACTTGCATGCAACTCACCGAATCCCCAACGACACCGTTGTGCCTCCTGACCTACCAATCTAGGAAGAAATCTTCTTCAACTCATCCGTGAGAATTGTGTCAGCCTCCGCAGTAAAAGGAGGAGCCTCAAGCATGAGAGTAGAAGCTAAGGAGAATCCTCTGATGGCAGGGGTAGTTAAGAAAGCGGGTGGACCCTAAGTCCCCCTACCCTAAAGCGATGCTCGTCGGTCCCTTTACGGCCTTCGACGGTGCAGGCCTAGTAACCGTCCTCTTTCGCTTCTTCTCTTCAGGGGCTTTGCTGCTCAACCCCGACTGTTTGACAACAATCGAGTCAAAATTCATGCCGATCGTCCCTGCCAAACAAAACGCCAAGTGACCAGAGAAGAAAAACAGAGAATAGATAACTACACATGCAGAAGTAAAATGCAGTGAAAATAATGGTGCATACCAGGGTTGATCGGACTGAGACCTCCCTGAAGAGAAATTCCTTGGTCACCTCTCTCCAACTCAAAGCTGACCGATCTAAAAGAAACCTAATCATGTCTTCCTCCTCAAGGCTTTGAATCAGAATAATCTTTGCTCTCTTTGACACATCCTCACTCCAAGTTGTGGGAATCCTCCACGGCTAGTGACTGCGAAAGATAAAGTACTCTCTCCAGTTTTTGATCGAATCAGGATTATCAATCAACTTCACTCGCCGACGTGGAGTGAGATAGAATCTGAACTCCAACATGTTCATCTGGTGGATCTTGTGGAGCATCCTCAACACACTCAGTCGTGGCTCGAACCTCGCTGGCTGACAGTGCAACACGAAGTCGTTGAAAATTCTCCACATGTTCGGCATATACTGAATCAGACTCAGAGAATACCACCTTAAGACTTCTTTCACAAACGGATGAAGGGGAAGACGTAGCCCCGCATGAAAAGCATCAAATGGGAACAACCACAAATCAGGAGAGAACGGCGAACAAGCTTGATGAAATAATTTGGAAGTGTACAAAATTGCAACAAGTAGTATAGTTTTAAAAGAAAAGATGGTCAAACCCACAATAACTAATTATTTTATTGAGTACCGAAATTCACTAGATTAACTACTGTTTGAAAAATTGAAATTTTAATAAAAATGGCAACTAAACTAAATTAAACTAGAAAAAGCTAATCTAATTAAGAATAATGAAAATATGAAATTTTGTTGTTTCTTAATAGCAAATCTAGTTCTAGGGCTTTTGATTTCACCTAGTTAATCCCACACAATTCATAATTCCATGTAGCTAAAAATTCTATTTTTCCAAGTTGTAGACCAAAATATCCTATTTATTCAATATTTTCTCGCGAGCAATACCAAATATATCTCCAACTAACAGTTTGTCATATTTCTATGCACATTTTATTAATTGAAGAATTATTAAATTCTATGGATTTCTTACGGTCACATTAATCGAGGTAAATCATCTCTAGTTCGTTCAATCAATGATGTTCAATTATGTAATTCTAAATCACAAGTTACCTCTTGATCTCTCCATGATTCAATAATCAAACAATAGTTGGCCAAACAATTGTAAGCATTAAGAATAAAAATTAAACACACAACCATGAAAAATTATACGAATCAAATAACATGAATTAGAATTGTGTTATCAAAACTTGGCTACATCGAAGTCCTAGAAATATAAATTTAGTTCATGATGATTTGCAACTAACAAACATAGTATTGGATTTCATAATGAAAAGTAGAAGAGAAGAAAGAACTCTAGACGATCTTGACAAAAGTTATAGCTCTTGCTTTTCAATGGTGAGTCGAGTCATCTCCTCCAATTCCTTTAGCCTCCAATCTATTTCTGATTGCTCTAGAATTCACATCAGCATCTGTATTTAGCACCCCAACGAATCCCTAAAACGATATATGTAAATACAACTCATTGGACCCGACACCCACATTCAAAATATAACATCAGTGTCGATGAGGACGACCGCAACTTAGGATGGTCGACCGTGCATGCCCTTCAAGTGTACAAGGTTTTGACAGAGAGAGGGATGGCCGACTGCGCGATTGACCAGTCATTTGGTCGGGTGTACGGTCGACTATCCACTTGCTATTTTCTACATGCAGGATGAAGAAAAAATGATTTTCTCGAAGTGGCAGAGCTCCGTTTGTGACGTATGAGTAATTATTTCGAACAAGACTCGATGAAAAACATATTTGATTTATAAAAAAAGTTCAGATTCGTCCATCTTCATGTTCAAAACAGCCGTACAAGTTCTAGGTGCTGTTGTTGCAATTTTTTTGCATTACTTTGTGTCTTCTTTTTCTCCAACTCCAAGCTCCGTGACTTCGTGTATTTGAGTCCATAATTTTAACAATCATCTCATTCCTTAAAAAATAAACAAATAAATAACATTGAGTAGAAAGAAGATGAAATTCAAATAAATAAATGCGAACTCATAATTTTTATGCGTAAAAAGAGTAATAAAATCATGTATAAATTACACTCATCAAAGCTCTAACCACAGGGCCTGGTAACACTAGATCGAACTCCCTCGGAATCATGAAACACTCCCGTATGCTACTCAAGTCCGCCTCCGTAAGCATTGAAGATATGTCATCCACCCACTACAAGAAAATTGCCATATACCAACGGACACCTATAGTGACGGATCACTAAAACCGTGGGTACAGACATTGTATACCCACAGACGTATAGTAAACTGTGGGTATAGGTGGGTATATTCTATAAGTTATTTCCCTCCCAACTTTTCATTTTCCCCCCAAATTCCAAATACCCCCAATCAGAGTATCTCTGAGGCTATTCCAAATACCCATCTCTCTCCTCTCTATCTCACACCCGAATTCCTCTCTCCCCAAACCCTCTCTCCCCAAGATTTAGGATCGGGAGCGTTAGGGTTAGGGTTTTTCGAACGGATATTTTTGGATCGGGGGCGAATTCGAGGAGTCGACGTTGTCGCTGAGTTTTCAGACCGGAGATGTGAATAAGGATGTGAAACCCTCGTTGCAGATGGTGAAGCCGATCGAAGGTTCGTTCTTCTCCTGTTCGGTCTTCTCCCAAATTCAGTGGACGTAATTCAGTTTTTTTTTAAAAATCTTTTCCTTCTCCTGTTCGGTCTTCTCCCAAATTAATTTCCACGAAACCCTAACCACTTGAAATCTTTCTCTTGATATTATTTGGCATGTTTTTGTGTTATTGACTTGTTGGCCCGTTAGTTCTAAGTAATTGTTAATTCTTAGATTTGGTTCTGCCTTTTGTAGGTAAAGGAGCAGGATACTGTATGGTTTGTGTAATTTTGTGTTCCATGGTGTATACATTGGTAAATTATCATCATTTTCATTTTCATTAAAGACTACAAGTCTAAAATCTCATTTTTGTTTATCTCCTCTATTTAATTCTCATTACAAGTAAACAAATAAACAAAATAGAAGTCTTGTTGAGTTTTAGTAATTCATTGTTTTACTGCAGTAAGAACTGGGGGACACTTTGGGAGGATTTTGACAGGGCTGTTGAAGGAGTAGATGAAATAGAGATTGGACAAGTTGATTGCAGTTTAAGCAAATCGTTATGTACCAAAGTTGATATTCATTCTTACCCTACTTTAAAGTTTTCTATGATGGTGAAGAATTTGCAAAGTATAAAGGTAATATTCTAACTTTCTTGTGGAGTATCTTGAACTCTGATATTTTGATTAATAAATCATTAATCTAGAGTATTGAATCGCTATTTCTTTTTTTTCTTCTTAATCTGTTACATCAATGATCCTAATTGAACTATATTTACATGTTACATGTATTTATCCTTGAAAGACAGTAATACATGCTTAGATTACTTGATCAATTTATACTCTTTTTGAGTTTTATACAACGGAATAAATGCCAGTATTTGCCGAATGGGTTGCTTACATTGGTCGGTTTGTGTGCTAAGTTATTTAACTAATTCTAATGGCTTCAAACGTATGGTTATTTATAGGACCCCGAACCGTTGAGTCGCTGAAATCTTTTGTTTTGGAAGAAGCAGAGAAAGCTACACGAAAGAAGATGGAAGGAGACAGTGATTTATAGTAGGGTAGTTGCTAGTGTGTTATCCTGGTGGTAAATTCCTGCTTAAATGTATTTTTAAATTTCTCTTTTTTGGCGTAGACATCCTATTGTCCTATTTAATTATTAACTCAGTTTGGGTATTTCTCATTTAGAAAATACCATTGATTTTGGTGTGCTGACAAAGCTCTGATGCACTTTTGTAGTTCTTTATGATGCTCAGAGTTTACTAGTATTCTTGGAAGCTAGTTGATAACAATTTTGCCAAAAAAAATTCTAAGTTTTTTAATTTTATTCTGTAATTCACTGAAGTTAGGTGGCATCAAAATGGAAGCAAGTGGTTATTTTGGTTATATTCCTTAGAAAATAATGGTTAAAGTAATTTAAGGCAGTGACCCATGTTTGCACTCATATTGTTCTTATGAATATTTTGCTTGCTATTCTTGTATTCTCTCTTGGCATCTAACACACTAAATATTTGAAGCTAAATCAATAATCCTGTGACATTAACTATTGCTTCTCCAGAGACTTGAATAAAAACGGTCAAATCTCCTATGAGAAATATGTGTTCCTAGTAGACTCCTTTCTTTTCATATGACAAATATCAAAGATTTTCTGTAGTAGTTATCTGCATATTTGTCTTCAATCTTCATGCTTAGAAGAACTATCTGTTTAGGATTTTTATCCATTTCTTTTCTGTTTGGATGATATATAAATAAATTCCTTCAAAATATGGTAACTTGTACTTCATTTGGAAACTTTCTGAATAAGAATGAGTTAATGCTGAAGTGAACTAAATTTTGTTTGCCTCCATTGAAATGGATTTTAAAGCTAATTTAATCTAAAATCACTTTGACTCCACCTGTTAATCCACTGATCATGGGGATTACAGGGTTTTGTTGTTAGATACTACATTCACATGGTTACAGTTTGATTTAAAACTTTGAGGTTTGTTAAGGCAGTTCATGCTTTATGTTCTTCCCGGATACCTGTTTTTTGCCTTATGCACCTTGCTTCTCTTGCCATTCTAATACTGCTGAAAGGAAACCTCTAGCCTTCATGTACTTGAGCTTTTATTCAATTTTCATGAAATTCAATATCAATATACAAGTGTTTAATCACTCATTTTCAAAATAGTCAACAGAAAACAGTAAGTGTTGCCAATTATACTTGCATTTTGTGTTCATCTTGTTTATATGATTGTATGTAGATTGATAATGATTCAAAATATTGATATACACATACTCCTAGAAACAAATTAAGAGAATAGTATCACATTTATTTTGCTTAAGATCGACCATTTGGTATGATGGTAACCTTTAGCAATATGTTCATTGAATTGGAAGGAATACATTTAAACTGGTCATTGCTTTAGGAATACTATCTAAGCATATCATATCATCAAAAGTAAACTTTTGAAAAATGGACAGAAGACCAGGTAACTGTTATAGACCAGTCAGAACATTGCGAAGTTAAATGTTTAATGAATGGATGTAGCTAATGTTGAAATCTAGTCAAGGTATTGGTTGATATCAAGATGTAGAATTCTGGTATTTTTAATACCGTCGAGAGACGTCTGGCTTATATTGATACCTATTCCGGTTTTGTGAACCTTGGGTGAGATGTATGAACACAACAAAATAATGAGGCCGCTTGTGATGATGTGGAAGTCCTTGTCAGTTGCCAATGATTCACTAAGCTAAACTCAAGGAGAATTTGTTGGTGAATCTATCAAGCTCTGAGCGAGCTGCAACAATAGAGAAACATTACGTGTGCCACTGCTCGGCCAGTGAAAATCCTCAAAACCCAAAATATCAAAGCTAGAGAGGAAGTAAAGAGGGTATTCAAGCAAGTTTCTGAGGAACATCAATCTTCGGGTATAGCCTTATCTATAGAATTCTGTGACTGCTCATACAGATACAAATCACATAGATAATTCCCAGGTGGTATTCTCAATGTGCTTCCTTGCTTGTTAGCAATGTCACATGTAGGCTAGTTATTAATTTTTCTTTACAACTTATATGATGGAATTATTAGGTTTAGTTGAGGGACAAAATTAGGGATAGAAGATATGAGATGACTTGGATGTGTTATGTTTACAGAATCTTCTTGTGTGTGAAGAAATTATTCATCGAAATAAAGAGTCACCCATTCCATACAGGCACATGCCATTGAAGCTGAAGGAAAAACTAGAATTGTGTACCAGGATGAATTTGGATTCAAGAATTAAAAAAGATATGCAGTACCTACTAATTTAGAGAGGTGACTGTTTATGACTTGTGTCAAAGGCTTGTTATTGCTATTGTATACTAAATTCAATTGATCATAGTTTCTTTTCTGATAGTCTCAATCCACTTTGGAAATCAATGTCTTGTTGTTGTCGAGAAAACGGTGGGATGAACCCCTGAAGTTTCATTAACAAGTGGTTGACGAAACAACACTACGAAGTAAAGAGTGAAGAACAAACTAAAGATGTAAATCATCTTAACAATTCCCATCTGGCAATTTGGGTAGGAAGAAAAAAATTAGTGTAAATTAGTTACTCTGTTTAAAAAACTATCGACTGTAAGGTTTTGGCATTCAAGAAATTCACTCTTGAATCTGATGGGTTTTGTATTTGATATTCTTTAATACATTTTGTTTATAGGTTCTGAAGAGTTATGGACTCGTTGATGTACAACAAAAAGAAGATTATGGCGACATCTTAATTTCTCGGACTCCCGGTCTTTCATCTTTCAAATTCTGATGTTGTCCTGCCTTTTTTGTACCGAGGTAAAAGGTATAGTTTGTCTTTGATTGTCTGTTAACAAATCTGTTAGTGTGCAGAATACAAATTTCAAAGTCTAGCATGATCACAAAATACATCAATCAATGTGGTAAAGTTAAATTCCTTCATACGATAAAGCGATGATCACTTCATTTATCCAAAACATTCATCTAGTTACTTATGTACAGGTATCTTCTGATTTTGATTGTTAACAGATAAAAGAAACTTCATACACTCAGACTCTGCCAGACCAAGAAAATCTTGACAATGAATGGACAATTTCTTGGACCAACTATTAAAGCTCGCAAAGGTGACACCATAATAATTACGGCTTACAACCAAGCACACTACAATATCACTCTTCACTGGTATGAACCTTGTACAGGGGGGAAAAAAGAAAATCATCCAACATGTTATACCAGAAAGGACTTTTTTGCTCTGAAGTTGATGCAGTCAATGTTTTTTTTTCCAGTCAATTGTGTAATTGTGTATCTTGGTTATTAACTATTTTGTAATTTGAGATGCTTGTAATACTTCATTAATTTTTAATATGATTGAAGTTTAATGTTATCTAATTTTGTTTCATAAACACATTTATCTATTTTATTGTGTATTTAGTTAATAATTGGATTAATATTATAAAAGAAAATATTAAATTATCATACGCGTAATTAATATATAAAAAATTGTATAGAGCGATGGGTATATATTCAAATAATTGGATGTGAAAACCATCGCTAAAACCTATAGCAATGGAGTTTCAACCGTGGGTATAGGAAAGCAAGTGATGTCCTTAAAACCTATACCAACGGATACGAAACCGTGGGTATAACACCGATACCTATACCAACGGGTGAAAAAACCGTCGCTATAGGCTATAGTGACGGCATTTTGCGTGGGGATAGCTAATTAAAAACGACGGAAAAATATGTCCGTTGGTATAGGTTTTACGGGCTATACCTACGGTTTTTTGCGCTATACCCACGGTTTTTTGCTGTCACTATATGCATGCCAAGACTACTCATTCTCCTCATATAATGGTGCCATCATGTGCTCAACTCCCCCAAATAAATTAGCGGGGTAATCTTGAATGCCACCAAGACGAGACACTGTACATGGAAGTCTCCCCGACTCCCTTATTCTTCTCTCTCTCTCCAATATCGTCAACACAATAACTGAAGGCGACTCCGCTACGCCCTTCCCCTTATCTGCTCTAGAAGGCAGAACCGATGACTGCTCTCTAACAGGACTAGAAGGGGAGGTCTCGTCACCCGAAGAAACCAAAGACATCTTGATAAATAATATATATGTTTACAAATATATATATTAACTTCAAAGTGACAACCACGGTCGAAAAAGTTCACCGGAGCAAGAAAAAGTTCGCCGAAGCTCTCCCAAGAGAAAATCTCGACGAAAATATTTTTTTTTCAGAATGACAGAATGAAGGAGTGGAGTGGGGAGGGGGAGAGGAGTTTTATAGAGGAATGAGAGCAACGGTTGGGTTCCCGAGGCTATTCTCCCAACTAGCAGGGAAGCCCAACAGTTGGGATGGCCAAACGACGAAACCATGGACCAGTCAAATGGCCAACAGTCAATGGTCAATGGTCAACATTTGCCACATCACCAGTCAGAGCAGTTCAGAAACGCACGCCTACCAAACATGCCCCCCGATTGAAAACGAAGCAAATTTGTTAGCCATTCAATTGTCAAGGGCACGTGGTGCACAGCCAAAGCATCAAGGAAGTTCAGAGGCACGTGCCGAGCAAACGTGCCCCCGATCGAAGTTGGAGCAAAACTCTGCTGAACGGTCAATGGTTAACGGTCAATGGCCAAGTGGTGCACATCCGAAGCATAAAAAATGTTCAAAATTGTGCGCCAAGCAAATGTGCCCCTGATCGAAGTTGGAGCAAAAATTGTTGACCGGTCAACTGTAACACCCCGCAAAATTGAATAATGATAATTTTACCATCGCGTGTTACGCACGTGTATTTTGTACCGTTACGAATAATATTCATAACATATTTTTATATAAATGTCATACATATTTTATATTCCAATTATTTACATGTTTTCCGTTATCTCAAAATTCATTTTTATCCCATTTTTAGCAAACTCGAATATTAATTTTAATCTTTGTGTTTTTACGTGCATTGCACGTGCTTTATACACGTGTCGATTTCGTATATTTTCCATTACGCAAAATATCCATAACATTATCAAAAATATTTTTCGTTTGTTATACTCCGAATATTTATAAACATTTTCCCGTTAATCAAATCTATTTCATATTTTGAATATTGTTTCTATGTGTATCAAACGTAAATTTTTATGTGCATTTTTATTTCTAGATTTTTTTACAAGTCTTGTACATTTTTATTCTCATTATTATTATTTATTTTATTTTTTATATATGAAAATCCATAAACCCTAATCTATTTTAAAAGCCCAAGAGAAACTAATTGCAAAATAGAAGCCCACGAGAAAGTTTTATATTAAATACACTTTTAAATTTGTCACCACACTTGTCATGTAACAAATATATACATTTAGGTGATAAACAAATAATTAAATGTATAAGGGGGTGTGCACATAGAGTGCACATGCACAAGAGTGCACAAGAGGGTAAGCCAAGGGTTGGCCGGCCTTAGAATGGGAAGGGTTGGGAGTTGTGTTTTTGGTTTTATGGTGGGTGTTTAATCTCTAATATTATAATGGGATAAGGCCTTAGTGTCATTTTGTCATTCTACCAACATGTGCAGCTTACGTACATAACTAATATAAAGGAGGTTTCCAGTTCAAATCCTCCCTACGTCAGAGTTTTTATTTTTATTTTTTGAAATTATTAAAACGTGCATTGCACGTGTATATTACTAGTTTTGATAATGGGCATTTATATTTGGGTAATGGGTGTCTCTTCATTCACCCATTTGACCTATAAATACATCCCATTGTATGTGTGATTTCACAAGAATCAAAAGAATCAAAAGAAAAGGAAAAAGAGAAGAAAAGATAGAAAGAAGGAGTGCTCGGATTTCTTCAAGAAGGAGGACTCAAGCTTGCTTTGCTAGGAGGAGAAAGGAGTTTCATTGTCACGTCCCGCTTCCCAAAAAGGAATACGGAATACAGATACGTGACTAAGTCCAGCGAATGGCTTTCACCATTCATAAGCTATAAGGATCTTTTCAACATTTAAATAAGGAGAAATCAACCACGCATGCATGAATAAGTTTATATAACCAACAGAATTTACTTGAAACGAAATTAAATAAATCTCAAATAAACCATATCTGGAAACAAGTCAAACAACCCAATACAAAATAATGTAACAATTACATTATTCAAAATAAGCAACAAGAAATAATAGTAGCAAGGACTCCAGCCAACTAGAATGTTTGGTCACCTACTCCTTCGGACAACTAGTCACCAAAGTCTGCAATTTTAATAAATTGCAGGAAGAGAAAAAAAAACAAAACGCCAGTCAATGCAAGTTACGGAATGCTTGTAGTGCAAGAAGCAAGTACATAAAAAGATAAACAGCTATAGAGTAACAGCGGAAGCAAATACTGAATAAGCATGGAGTAGATGTGACAGCAAAACAGAATGACTAACACTAATCAGAAAACAGAATCAAGAACATGATGAGATAACAGGGTGCATGCAATATGTGACAGGTAACAGGTATCATGCAAGCAAGTAAACATGTAACAGATGTCAGGTAGCATGTACAGGTAACAGGAATATGCAGGTGATCATGTTATTTCAAATCTTGTATTTAGTCCTATCTAGGTAGCACTTCATGCGTCCCAAATTTTACTACATGGTTGCAACATTCAAACAAGTTGCGTTTAGATTTTATAGTGGATCCTATAGGGCCGTGTACTCAGGTATCTAGTAAACATGTAATCAGAATCATGTATCATGTAACAGGTAATCACGCATCAGGTAGGACCTACGGCCCCCTCCAAGTACACCCTCCCATAGGGAAGTATGTAGTCGGGTAACAGGTGGGAAACACGAGCCCCCTTCTGAGTACACCCACTCATAGGGAAGTATGTAGTCAGGAATCATGTAAACAGATAATCAGAATCACATGTCATGTAATCATATCACAGGTAACAGGTAGGAAACACGGGCCCCCTTCCAAGTACACATTTCTATATTTTCTACTACTAGATCTTTCCCTTAACCCCAACTTGGTTATTTGTTATTATTATCAAACAGGCATACACGTACGCCAAACAGGGCAAGAACAACATGTTATAAACAAGGAACAGGTTCAGGTCAGACATAAACATGCACAGGTGACAGGCAACTCATAAAGGGCTAGGACAACAAAACTTTAAGTTCTTGACAGCAAGACCCTACTGCACCAATTCTGAGATTTTCGTTGCCACAGACATGCAAATCTGGATCCGTCAGAAAATCTAGAAAATAGACTCTCGGCCAAATTCAGCACATATACAAAAGTCATATACTAATTACAAAAATAGGCCTCAAAACAGCATTATATACAGAAATCATGTTCAGCCAGAAATCGGAAAGTTGTATTCATAAACATGAAATTGGCATAAAAACCTACTGATTAATTCTAAGAAAAATATGGGGTATTCCCTGATATATCTAGTATCAGAAAATAAAGTTTCATAATATTCCAACTTAGGTAGTATAGTGAAATAAAATCAGAAAACTGCAGGATACAACAAGTTTGTAAATCTGAAACCTTAAACACAGCAGTACTAAAACAGCGATAGGTTCCAAATTATAAAACGAATTTGTAACCTCTGTTTTCCCAAAATGTATTTTTGTGTATTTTCTATATTTTAAAAATTTTTGCAAATTATTTTTTCAGTTTTCAAATTCTTTTGTCAAAATGTATTTTGGATCTTTTATTAAAATCCAATTTTTTTCGATCAGTAATTTAATTTGTAACTATTTTTCTATGATTTTTGTATTTAATACAATTCTTATTATTGTTATTATTACTTTTACTATTGTTATCATTTTTATTATTATTAATAATGTTACTATCTGTATTATTTTGCTAGTGTGGTTATTTGCATAATTATTTTATTTTATTTTTATTGTTAAAATTACATTATTTCATAAACTATATTTATTAGTTATTGTATTTAAATTTTCCTATTGGACTTTTATTTAAAAGCCCATTAACCCATTAGTTAAATAACCAATACCCACCTAACCTTACCCAGACCCGATAACAACCCAACCCATCTGTTTAACCCATTATCACCCTCTTTACCCATTAATACTTCCCCATACCCGTTATCAGCCCCTATCCAAACCCGTAACACCCTTCTCCGTAAACCCTATTCCATATCCCCTATTTATACCCCCGCATGCAGCCTGTTCATCTTCCCCTACTCAGCTGCCTCTTCAATCCATCCTAACTCCCGCTCTCCTCCTCCTCATCCCTGGGTGCTCTTCCGAACCCATCCGCCCTAGTCTTCCCGCCTTCCTCCAGCCGCTCCGTCACCTCGCGACCCTCCAGTCGCGGCGCACCTCAACTGCATCCTTTTCCGTCGCCTTCTTTCTCCTGCGACCTCATCTCTGCTGCTCCGGTGCTCCGCCACCCTGCATTGTGGTGCCCTGACGCAGCCAACCAACGACAGCCCTCTCCTCGATCAGCTGACGCGCCGCAGTGCCAGCAGCGTACTGTCGAGCCCTGTCGCAACCCCTCGGCGTCCCCCCTACGCTCCCCTGGCCGCTGACAGCGCCGCCAACAGCCTTTGGCCGGCAGTACAGTCGCAGCAGCCAGCAACAGTGCCGAGTGCCCCTGTGTGTTGCCGTCTCCCTCGTCTGCTCTCTCGTTTGGTTAGCACGCGCGTGAGTTGCATGTGTTATTTGGGTTCGTTCGGCATTCGTTGTTCGTGTTGGTTGGGTGTTTCGTTCGGGTATTTGTTCGTTGTTTCGTGTGTTAGTTGGAAGTTTTCGTGTTCGTTGGTCTGTTGGGTTCATTGTTCGTGAGTTTGGTTCGTGGTTTCGTTCGTTGTTCTTTGGAGTTCGTGCCCCGAGATCTATTCCCGTTATTCTTGCTCATCGCCGTTTTTCGTCATCTCGCAGGCAAGTAACTTGTACTTCAATTCATTAAGTTGATACAAGTAAAAAAGTTCACATCTAATGTAGTTGGATCTAGAAATAACCAAAATTTGTATTTTTTTTGATGGGTTTTGTCTCTATTGTGTTAATTTGGCCGTAGATGACTTATGACACAAAACTTGATAGGATAATGACCTAGGATTTACCCAAAACTTGATTTTGATGCATTTATGTGGATATTTGTGTTTGATTGAATGCCCATGTGAAATAATAGGCTTGGACATGTTAGTAATCCTAAATCAAGAAGTTTAGATGTTTGGTAGGTTGTATTTTAAGTTTGGATGTGTTTGGATCAATATTGTGAAAGTTATGATGATCTTGATTAGAGGTGTGAAATCTGTATTTGCTGCTTGTTGTGTTTTGATTGCTGTTTTCGTCCATGCTACAATCAAAATCTTGATTCCAAAATAAAAGATGAATTTTAGATAATTTTGTCTATTTTCAAACTCCACTGGTTTTACTTGATTTGGATTTCTTATGACTGAGTTATGAGTGTTTTAGTACAGACGTGTCGATCTATTCCAGATTCAGTTTTTAGTTGATTTTGTTAACAAATTATTTTCAAGAGCTATTCTATGCATATTATCTTGATCTAATATTTTGGTCAGTGTTTCCTTATGATATTAAGGACTACCCAGATTTTTGGTGAATTTTTAAGATAAATTTTATGTGGTGTTTCATGCTCTTTTCTAAAATCTTCTCATGCTGTAAATTGCGCGCTGTTCAGTAAAGAACTCTGTTTTCACTATAATTCTTTATACTTTATGAAAATTTCATGTGAAATATGAAAGTTAGCAAATTCTATATATTTTCATGCCCCTTTGGCAGAATCGGATTTCGATGCACTGGTTGCGAGATATCTCAGTTTTCGTACAGCAGTGTTGAGATTTCCAGATTCGCTAAACTATGTTTTCGTGTTATTTTCCTATTTTTGATGACTTATCTATTCTTCCTGGAAAATTATGAAATTCTATATTTTGAATCTGGACATATAGGGGATTACCCCAGATTTTTTATGGATTTATTTGATGTGTTTTCATGCTGTTTTCTTGTTCTTGAAGTTTTTTTTTCTGATTTCTGGCTGAACCTAAATTCTGTATTCAAATCAGTTTTGAGTTGAGTTGTTGTGAACTAGTATGTGACTTATTTATATGCGTTGGATTCGTGTGGATGTCTAGTTTCCAGATCCTTCAACGGATCTAAGTTTGCATTTCTGTAGAGTCCAGAATCACTATTTTAGTACTGATCTGTCATGCTGTCCTGATTATGAACATACACTATTTTGCTCGATTATGTGACTCTGTATTACCTATACGTGCTAATTTGATTCCCTGAACCTAAAACTGATTATATCATATTAGTTTGATACTATTTTGCACACATTCATGTCTGTTTGATAACCATAATAAAAGTAACCAAGCCGGGGTTTATGGGAATGATCTATTATTGGAAAAGCATAGAAATGTGTACTTAGAAGGGGGCCCGTGTTTCCCGTCTGTTGAGATCATTTTACATGATCGTCTGTTTGAGATCACTTACGTGATCGTCTGTTGAGATCATTTTACATGATCATCTGTTATCTGTCTGAACCCTGAGTACACGGTCCTATATGATCCCCTACGAAATCTAAAGCGAAATTATTTGTTATAGCAACCATGTTGTATGGGTGGCATGAAGTGCTACCTAGATAGTAATCACACAAGACTTATAAGAACATGACATCTGAATCTGAAATCTGAATCTGAATATGAATCTGTTATCTGAATATCTGACTATCTATTATTTGATTACCTGATTATCTGATATCTGTCTGACACTACCATGTGACACCATTACTTGACACAATCTGTATTTCTGTTTGCATACTATCTGGCACTTAACACTTGAGACATGTTAGTATACCATGCTAGTTGATCCTGCCATACCATGCTAGGTTTGTTTCTGCTATTAATTAGATCTGTTTAGTTTCCCCCCATGTGCTTGTATCCGACATTATTTGTGACCCGCAACTTGCAATTAACGGGTACTTGTGTTTTCTCTTTTCCTCTTTCCCGCATTTGTTGAATTGCAGATTTTGGATGACAGGTTCTAGACGGGATTGGTGACATGATGTAATGGATGCTGGAATTTTGCTATGATTATTTCTTGCAGTGCTTGAACAATAATTGTATTCATGTATTTGGATTTATTCTTGTATTTGGGCAATGTGACCCAGGAACATTTGTGTTATTCAGATCATGACTATTTGAGATTAATATATTTTATTCCAAGTATTCTTGTTGGTATTTGGTTCATATGTGCATGTGGTTGACTTTTCTGGCTTCCTACTCTGATTATTTTGTGAGATATTGTAAAGATTACTGAACAGCTTATGGATGATGAAAATTATTCGCTGGGCTTTTGTCCCATACTTGTATTCCGTATTCCTTTTGGGAAGCGGGGCGTGACAGAATCCAAATCCGTCAAAAGGGTGATAATTTAGATACAGTAGGCTATATTTTATATTTATAAAGTTTTACCAACAACAACTCGATTCAGGTCGAAAACATGGTTATTTACTGAACAACATGCAAAACTAGAGATATAGTAGTTTCTTCACAAGCATAGAATAGTTTATAAATATCGTCAAATAAATCTACAAAAATTTGGGGTTAATTCCAATCAAGTCTAATCATACTCAGAAAAATATTAGATCCAAATCTTATCTTTAACATCAGTATTAAAATTAATAACTATACAAAATTCACATAAAACAGAATCTGGAATTTTCTACACATCTGTAGAAAAACAACAATAACTCATACCTTCCAAATCGAAACTGGGATCTGTCGAAAATTATGGAAAACAGACAGTGGGGTCTACGATTAATATTTACAAATTTATTTCATTTACTGACCTTAACAGAGTCAAAAATACTGAAACAAAATGAGCCAACAGCAAAAACAGAAATCTCTTCTTATGCATTAAATCAAATAGTTCATGTGCAACAAATCCAAATTATGATAAAATACAAAACATGGTGTAATAGATGTCCAAAAAAATATGGTCTGGGTGTTTAGCAAGTCTACCACAAAAGATTACAACTAACACATCAAGCATGCAAGATTCACACAACATATCATAGATCACGAACAACATACATACATGCATCAAGTTGAGATTATTTCTAAATTATTTTCATGTCGTGTGTATAAAAAGTGACGACTATGGATGGATCAATAAATAGAGACAAGATCTAACAAGGAATTTCATGAGGATTAATCTAGAATCAAAAGTGGCACTACAGGCGGTATTTAGTACTTGTATATATAACAAAAAGAATACAAGTTACTTGCCTTATAATTGTCGATGGGAACGATGCAAAGAATAAGAATAACGGGAATGGATTCTCGGGCGATGAGCACGATCAGCACAGATCTCGATGATCAAGATGGTGATCAAGATGATCAAGCAAATCTAACGGTCGAGATCTCACTTGGCCAAACTTGATCAAACCGCAGCACACACACAAGGAAGGGAAGTCGGGTTGAGCGTGTGCATTGCGAGGAGGGCGACGGCAGGACTGGGGCTACCAGCGTTGGGAGTGAATAGCGATGAGAGGGGTGTCGCGGCTGCTGTGGGAGCCGCTGTCGCTGTTGGCTTCGAGAGAGAAGGGAGTTGTTGTTGTCGAGTGGCAGTGTGTGCGGTGCGACTGAGGAGGCATGAGGGTGTCGCTATGGTGGTGGTGTTGACTGGAGGGTCTCACGGTGGCAGAAGTAGCACAGTGATGGGGGTGAAGAGGGATCGGGTGCAGGTCGGGGTGCACACAGGGGACGAAGGGAGAAACACGAGTGGTGGGGAAGGTGGAGGCGAGGTTTACAGAGCAAGGGGAATGAGTTTCGGAGGTCGGCTGAACGGGAGGGAGGGGATGAGTGGCATGCAGGGTATAGGCGGCTTGGTTTGAAGGATGATTAGGGTTTTTGATTAGCGGGGTTAAGCAGGGGGTAGTTTATATAGGGGTGAATATTAGGGTTAGGTGGGGTAACGAGTTAGGGTGCTATTGGGTTGATGGGTATTAAAATGATCCAATAAGATATTAGGATATAGGGTTCTAGGTTGGATTGGATCCAATAGGGTAGGAACAATAACAAGAATAGGCAATGAATAAAATAAATTAAAAAAAAATCAACAATCATCCGGAGATAAGATAATAGGCAGATAGATACGAATGAAGAAGATCAAATCACAGGCGACAAAACTATAGATGACTTTAATTAAGAATGAAGATCAAATACATGGCTCAGAAGGAACAGAAGAATACAATATGAATAATACTTTGTCACGCCCCGCTTCCTAAAACGAAATATGGAATACAGATACGTGACTAAGCTCAGCGAATGATTTTCATCATCCATAAGCTGTTCAGAATCTTTACAACATCTCATAGAAATAATCAGAGTCGGTAGCAAAAGAATCAACCAAGTATGCATAATCGAATCAAATATACCAACAGAAATTTACTTGAAACAATATATATTAATATCAAATAAATCATATCTGAATAAGTCAACATCCTGGGTCACATTGCCCAAATACAAAAATAAATCCAAGTATAAAATACAATTGTTCAAGCAATAACAGGAAATCATAATAATAAATGCAAACAAAACTCCAGCACTAATATTGCATATCACCAACACTATTTGGTACCTGTTCTCTAAAATCTGCAATTTAACAATTGCAGGAAAGAGGAAAAGAGAAAACAAACTCCCGTTAATGTAAGTTACGGGCCGCTTGTAGTGCAGGATACAAGTACATGGGATAAATAACAAATATAAAGTAATAGCAAAACAAACAGATATAGCATGGTATAGTCATAATAAAACCAACAGTAAGGTCTAACATTAATCAGTAAGATAGAATCAACTAGCATGGTATACTAACAGTACAAATACATGTGTCAAGTACAGTGTCATATGGCAACTAACAGTGTCCAGTAACAGTATTGATAACAACATCAGTAGCAGTATGTTCAGTATATCGGTGTAACAGTATAACAATATAACAGTATTAGTCAGTAACAGTATATCAGTGTCATGTTCTTACAGTCTTGTGTTATTACTAACTAGGTAGCACTTCATGTGCCATCCTTTTATCACATGGTTGCTACATTCAAACAGTTTCGCTTTAGATTTCGTAGAGAATCATATAGGGCAGTGAACTCAGGTATCAGTAACAGTAATAGTCAGAACCTAGTGGTCCTCCTCTGAGTACACCTTCCTATAGGAAAGTGTGCAGTCAGGTAATCAGTAACAGTAATCAGACATTCAGAACCTATTGGTCCTCCTCCGAGTACACCTTCCTATAAGGAAGTGTGCAGTCAGGTAATCAGTAACAGTAACAGTCAGAACCTGGTGGTCCTCCTCCTAGTACACATTTATATAATTTCCCACTACTAGATCTTTTCTTTAAACCCTGACTTGGTTATTTATTATTATTATCAGACAGGCATGTATGTGTCATGAACAGGTCAGTAATAACATGGTATAAACATGTAATAGGTTCAGGGTGACAGATAAACATGTACAGATGATAGGCAGTCATATAAAAGAGTGAAACAATGTAAGTTCTAATTCAGGACAGCAAGATAGTATAGTACTAAAACAGCGATTCCCGTTACCACAAATATCAAAACCTAGATCCATCAGAGAATCTGAAAAATAGACTTTCAACCGAATCCAGCGGATACATATAAGTCATATAGTGTTTTAGAAAAACATAACCCAAAACTGATTTGAAACCAGAAAATACGTTCAGCCAGAAATCAGTAAATCGAATTCACAGTCAGGAAAACAGCATCAAAACACCTCAAATAAATCCAGGAAAAATCTTGGGTATTCCCCTATAAGTGTAGAATCAGAATATAAAATATCATAATTTTCCAGTATAAATAGTTTAGTCAATAAAAAACATAAAACATCAATATGTGGTAGTTTTGTAAATCAGGAATTGTAAACACTGCGGTACGAAAACAACAATATCTCGCAAACTGTGAAACAAAATCCAGATCCGTCAAATGGAAATGAAAATAGACAAAATATTCTAACTTTCATATTCAGGAATATTTTTCATACAGGAAAAGGAATTATGGTGAAAATACAAATCTTTCAAAACAGCGAGCAAAATCTAGCAAGTATAGTTTTTATAAACAAGCATGAAACGGTATATAAAACTCATCAATAAAATTCACCAAAATTCTGAGTAATCCCTAAATAGATATAGAAATACTGTGCAAAATTTTCAGATCAAAATAATATGCGCAGTATCAAAATAGTTTAGTCATCAAAATCATCAAGAAACGAAATCTGGAAGTATAATACACCTCTGTAGTAAAATAAACATAATTCACAACTCGTAAAACGAAACTGAGATCCGTCAAAAGGGTTTGAAACTAGACGAAATTTTCTATAGTTCATATTCACAAAATATTTTCAAATACTGACCTAATATGGTCTAAAATACCAATCAAAATTGATCGCTGACAAAGTAAAGATTTTCCTCTTAACAACAAATCAACATACAACATACGAAACTCGTTCCAAACACAACCAAACATGTTATAGAGTCTACTAAGTGTCCAAACATCATGAAATAGGATACATAGCATGTCCACAACAAGTATATCATATGGATCCAAACAAACACCCAAATTCTCATAATTATCTTACAGATATAATCATATCAAGAACGGTCAAAACCTAAGTTGTTTCATGTGAAATTTGTGTTGTGAGGCAACTATAGTCAAATAGCACTATAGAGACAATACTCATTAAAAAATACATCACACACGAGTTGTCTCTAGAACCCAATTACACTACAAGCGGAATTTATGACTTGTATCATACAAAGAAATTGAGTACAAGTTACTTGCCTGAGAGACCACGACGAGAACAGAGCAAGAACAAGAATAATGGGAACGGATTCCCGGGCAAGAACACAATGAATGGATCACGAACCAATCACGAACACAAAGCGATCAAAGATCAAGATCAAGATGATCGGTGCAGATCAGACGGTCAGATTTCCCTGATGATAAAGATAATGATAAAGATCAAGATCGATCGATCGAGTGGCTGCGATCAAAGGAGGTTGATGATCATCATGATCGTGACGATCAAGAAGAAATCGGATGGCTAGGATCTAATCGGATGATCAAGAGGAGATCGACGGTCCAGGATCACTTGATGAAGATCATGAAGATACGACCTTGATGAAGATCATGAAGATCTGACGGTCTACGATCGAGGTGATCAAAACTAACAACACTGGCTAGCCTGGCTGTCGGAGGAAACCTTGCACAGGGGGTGTTGGTGGCTGGCATTCGGGAGGAACGCCGGGGCTGTCGCGACTGGCCGGAGGGGCAAGGGTTGACGCATCGCTGCAGGAGGAACACAGGGAGGAGCAGGGTGTAGGGAGGCTGCTGTCGACTAGGGAGCATCGGGGGTTGTGACAGGTGGAGCGCGAGGGCGGCACTATCGAATGGGCAGTCGAGGACGGGGACGATGGGGGATGGTGTCGCGATAGGAGCGTAGGATAGGGGACAGGACGAGGAGGCTGAGGAGAGGAAGGGAGGTGGTCAGGTGCACTGGCTGGCGTTGTCGGTGCTGTGGGGCCGACTGTCGACTGGGAAAGAGGAGAATGGTGGAGCGGCGCTTCGAAGGGTCGAAGAGAGCTGAAGAGAGACGAGAGAGAAGGAAGATGAAACGGCTGGGTGGCGGCAGTATAGGTTTAGGGTTTAGAATAGGGGAGGGGGGAAAACAGTATATATAGAGGGTAAAACGGGTTTAGGTTGGGGTGTGCTAACGGGTAGGAATTTAAAAATGGGGTAATAGGTAAACAATGGGTATATATAACAAGGTATGGGTTAGGGTGCAAATGGGTTAGGGGGTATTCGGGTAGGTTTTAATAACGGGTAGGGTTAATAGGGTAAATGGGTTGATGGGGTTTTAAACGGATATTGGGTTTGGGCTTAATGGGTATTAGGGTTTAATAAAATCCAATAGGGGAATTAAAATTTTCAATTGAAAAAAATAAAATAACCAATACAAAAATTGTTTATAATAAAAATGTAATTTGTATTATAAAATAGAATTTATTTAAAATACTACAAATACAGTTAGTAAATAAAAGTAGATTTTTAATAACCAGTCAAAAATATCAATAATAACAATAATACTAATAACAATAATAATAATAACAGTAATAATAAAAATAGTAATGATAATAACAGTAATAGTAAAAAGTAATAATAACAAAAATAAGAATTATATTACAATATAAAAATCATAGAAAATAGTTACAAATAAAATTATTGATCGAAAACAGATTTTAATAGGAGATCCAATAATACAATTTGACAAAAGAATTTGAAAACTGAAAAAAAATAATTTGTGAAAATTTTTAAATACAGAAAATACCCAAAAATACATTTTGGGAAAACAAGGGTTACATAGTTAGAAAAGATAAATACATCCAAAATACAAGAAAAGAGAAAACAGGGGTTAAAAATCCTACCTACCTAACAAGACGAATTTCGTTCTCGAAATTCAAACAAGAAGTACATAGGGTAACCCCGAAAACGAAAGAAAGAAGAACAACTAAAAGACAAAAAACTACTCAAACAGATGAAGGAACTTCTGCTGGATCTTCTCCTCTAACTCCCAAGTCGACTCACCCGGTGAGTGAGGATTCCAAAAAAACCCGAACTAGCTTGATGACCTTGTTCTTCATCGCTTTCTCTCGCCGGTCCAAAATTGCAACTGGCGAAATCTCACAAGTCAAATCTGGCTGCACGGACAACCCTGAGTAGTCAAACACGTGGCTCTCATCATGGATATATCTCCTAAGTTGTGAGATATGGAAAACATCGTGTACTCCCAATAAAGTCGGTGGCAATGCAAGACGATGGGCCAATTGTTGATTCTTTATTTTGATGATTACAACACAATGCAAATTTGTTATGCTACCTCTTATACATTGCAGGTTGACAAAATGTTCAATCAAAGCTCTCACAGCAAATTAATCAAGAACTCTTAAGATTGATTCAGCAAGCTTCATTGTCAAAGACAAAGGCTAAAGCTCCAACTCAAGACTCAAGTCAAGACTCAAGACAAGACCTATGCTACAATGTGTTATATTACATGTCTTGTTAAACAATTATAATTTTCTTTTTTTTTTGAGTCTTAGATTGATGTAACAGCATTGTTACACACACACACTCATACATTTTTTGTAAATGAGTGTTTTTCAAAAGATTAAAGATCAAAACAGTTTGAATTAGATCAGCTGTTAAGTACCAGTCGACTCTCCTATGGAACCAGTCGACTGTACCAGTACGAAACTGTCTGAACTTTTACAAACTCTGACCAGTCGACTCATTATGGCAACCCAGTCGATTGTTCAAGTTGTTTTGGCAGTTTTCCGTTTTTAAAACTAGTTTTTTTAAAATCAAATCTTTAATTCTGTTGGTTGACAGTTGGAACAACTGTTTCCCAACGTCCAGTGTTTCTAACTCTATAAATAGAGAATAGAATTCACTGTGAAAAGGTTAACAACTTTATAAGCTTTCAAGTCTTTTGTTTTCAAAGAGAGATATAAGAGTTTCAAAAGCTTTCAAATTCTCTAAGTATTTGGTTTTCTGAATTTCAGTCCAATATAACATTGATTTCGTTTTGGACTGATCTCAGAAGTGACCTATTAGCCACTATACAAAAATCACAATCACATAACAAGGCTATATGTTAATTGTAACTCTTTTGTTGTTGTTCTTCACTCTCGGGTTGTGAGAGTGGTTTCCTCTCGGTTGGAGAGTAGGGCTCTAGGGTGTAGAGTCGGGTTTGTCACTCTTGGTGGAAGAGTGGGTTGCTTTCTCTAGTTGTGAGAAAGGACTACGGGTTGGACAAGGTTGTTGTCTAACGCCGTAGGGTATTCTTGTAATTATTTCGAGAATAGTGGAAAATATCAAGTGGGTTGCTTGGGAACTGGATGTAGGTCGGGAGGACCGAACCAGGATACATCGTGTGTACTCTGTGGTTGTATCTCTTTGAACTTGCATTTCATTTTCTTACTTTATAGTTTTTCTGTGAAACTTGTCTGGACAGTCGACTGTGTACTTTTGTAAGTCGACTGGTCAGACTCGTACTACTCTCTCTAAAAACTTGTGTAATAAGTCGACTGGCTCATCTATAAGTCGACTCCTCAGACTCGCTTTAAAAATACTCTTCTTAACTGTCGCTTCAGTCGACTGGTTTATCTATTCAAGTCGACTGTTCAGAAGAAAAATTTTAATTCCGCATTTTATATTTTATAAAACACTATTCACCCCCCCTCTAGTGTTTCTTGCCTTGCCTACAGGATCCAACACCAACTTGCCTACTCGTTCCACGATATCAAACGGCTCGATAAACCTAGGGCTCAGCTTGCCCCCACCACCAAACCGAATGACACCTCGCCACGGCGATACCTTTAGGAAAATATGGTCACCAACCTTAAACTCCAAGGCTCTACTATGGACATCTACCCATCTCCGCTGCCTGTCTTGCGCTGCCTGAAGATGCTTCCTAATCTGCGTCACCGCATCAACTATCCTGGTGATCAACTCCGAACCCAACAACTTCCTCTCACCAATGACATCCCAGACCACTGATGATCTGCACTTCCGACCATATAGTGCCTCGAACAGTGCAGCTTTAAGACTGTCCTGAAAGCTGTTATTGTACGAGAACTCTACAAGATGCAAATGGTCCTCCTAAGATCCACCAAACTGCAACACACAAGACCTCAACATGTCTTTTAGAGTCTGGATGGTCCTCTCTGAATGTCCATTTGTCTGGGGGTGAAAAGCTGTGCTGTACTTCATTTTACTTCACAAACTACTCTGAAAACTCTCCCAAAACTGAGACCTGAATCTCGTATCCATGTCGGATACAATACTGACAAAAACCCATGAACTCTGACAATCTCTTGCATGTACTTCTCAGCTAGGCTCTCATCAGACTGTCTGTCTCAGAAAGGGATGAAGTGAGCACTCTTCGTCAGTAGGTCGACAATCACCCAAATGGCATTGTGACCCTTAGGACTCCTCGGCAAAACGGTCACAAAATTCATCGTGATGTGTTCCCACTTCCACTCCAGAATGGGAAGCGGGTTGATGAAATCCAGTGGTTCTCTGATGCTTTGCCTTTCCCTAACTGGTATATTAAACACTGAGACACAAACCGAGCCACAGTCCTCTTCATACCATGCCACCAGAAGTGAAGCTTCAAGTCCCAAGTACATCTTAGTACCTCCAGGATGAATAAAGTACGATGGCTGGTGGGCTTCCTCAAGCAACCTCTGACGAACTTCACCCTTCAGGACACACAACCTGGACCCAAAATGAAGCGATCCATCAGCATGAATAATCATATTCGTTCTAGAATCAGTCTCAACCTCTGTCCTGAATCCCTGCAACTGCTCATCACCAGCCTGAGCCTCTTTAATCTGATCGACAAGAGACGACTGAAGCTGAAGCATCAAGCAACTCCGATCAGAACTTGACAAAAACACATCCAACTCCAACCTCTGCATCTGCTCAACCAGATCTTTCTACTGAGTCAGGAACATGGCTGCTGGTCTCTTGCTCAAAGCATCTAGAACCATCTTCACTCTACCAGGATGGTATTGCAAACTGATGTCATAGTCGGCCATCAACTCCAACCAATGCCTCTGCCTCATGTTCAATTTCTTCTGGGTGAAGACATACTTGAAACTTTTGTGGTCGGTAAAGATCTCCACTCGGTCTCCAAGTAAATAGTGTCTCTACATCTTCAAAGCAAAGATCACTGCTGCTAACTTCAAATCATGAGTCAGATAGTTCCTCTCATGCAGCCTTAACTGCCTCGATGCATAAGCAACAGCCCGACCCTTCTGCATCAGAACTGCACCAAGATCCTTGCCAGTATCGTCACAGTGAACCACAAATCCGCCTGAACCATTCGGAATAGTCAACACTGGCACTGACGTCAAGTTGCTCTTCAACTTAGCAAAAGCCTCACTGCAAGCCTCAGACCAACAGAATTTCTGATCCTTTCCTGTCAGCTTAGTCAAAGGCCCTGCTATCTTCGAAAAGTCTTGGACGAATTTCTGATAATATCCAGCTAGGCCAAGGAAACTTCTCACATCTGAAACTGACTTAGGCTCTGGCCAATCTTTCACTGCAGCAACCTTGGACGGATCCAATGAGATACCATCGCCGGAGATAATGTGCCCCAAGAAGGTAACTCGGTCAAGCCAAAACTCACACTTGCTGAGTTTTCCATAGAGTTGATTCTCCCTCAAAGTCTGTAGAACCAACTTCAGGTGCTCAGCATGATCCTCCTGGTTCTGAGAATACACCAGAATATCATCTATGAATACCACCACAAATCTATTCACGATCGGGGAAAGACCCTGTTCATCAGACTCATAAACATAGCTGGTGCATTCGTGACCCCGAAAGGCATCATAAGGAACTCATAGTGCCCATATTTGGTCCTTAACGCAGTCTTCCACATATCAGCCGTTTTCACCTTGACCTGATGATTACCTGTAGCGCCCCAAATTTCTAATATGAGAGCTTAGAAAATAAGTGGCGAAATCCCAGCAATCCACTTCAATACAACAATAAACACCAACAAACACCACTAAAATTTTCTTTCCTTTTATTACAACAATCATTACAAATCCCAGCGGAAGTCTAATCATCTCAACACCATTTAATCTTTTATATACAACTCAAAAGATCTCAAATATCCTTTACAATTTTACACCAAACACTAAATAACTGAAATTATCTCAAAATGCCCACTCAAGTTTCCAACCTCCAGTCTAAGCAATAACCTGCAACATGTGAGGCTAGAGTTGAACCCTAACCCCCAAAACTACGGGGTCAGCCATAAATGGTGTGAGTGGTGACAAATCAACAAATAGCATAAATGAACTTAACACATAATGTCCAACAAATAATAATCAAACACTAAAGTATGAAGTACGACAAAGAATAATGGGTGATACCAAAACCAAAAGCCAAGTGTGTAAAAACAGGAAATCCGAATGCATAAAAGTGATTCAAAAAAACATCATGACTACATGCTGACAACGATGACTACTAAGAGATGAAGATAAACTATGATAATTTGCCCATGCTTGATCATTCCGGAGATTGATCCCACATCACAGGTATTTTTCCCTGGATAATTCAGGAGATCATCCCACATCTAAACATAGACTCATAATCACAAGAATACCCCAAAAGCGTCGCCTCGACTCCGATAATTCCGTAGTTCAATCCCACATCACAAGATAATTACTTGGATAATTCAGGAGAAATGTCTCGCATCACAGGTTAACTGCCTGGATAATTCCGGAGATAGATCACACATCACAAGTTAACCACTTGGATAATTCAGGAGATTAAATCCTACATCAAAAGCCATACTGAGGTGCATAACTCAAGTTCCCATTCGTCACGACACTACCAATGCCTGTCCTTATTAATTTGGGTTACTGAACAAATCTCCTAGAGTAGTGTACCCTACCGGACTAAAAATCTGAATAACTGAAAATTTGCCTCGATGGGCCTCAACAAATAACTGAACAAACACCGGTATACTAGGGTCACCTACCTCTAGAGACTCAAAAACAAATATCTGAACAAATTCCACTTAACAAGTGGCTCAACAAAATATCTCAAAATCATGTTCTTAACTGAACATCTCAAAATCAAATATTGAACAAATATCTCAACATCAAGTACTGAACAAATGTCTCAAAATCAAACACTAAACAAAATATCTCAATTCAAATACAAAGATCCTTCAGGACCAGTCGACTGCATAAAGGACCAGTCGACTGTCCAGAGGATATATCCCAACCTTTTACAAAAAGAATCTAAGGTATGACCAGTCGACTTGACAAGTCATCAGTCGACTGCCCCGAGACAAATTCAAATAATCCTCGTCAAAATAATCTAAGTATGTGAGTCGACTGAAAGGTCAAAGGTCGACTGTCCCGAAAGGACTGAACAAAATCACAAACAGAGGACCAGTCGACTGACCTCAGTCTAGGTCGACTGTCCCGAACAAATCTCAAGACTGAAAATACACAGTAGGCTCGTGCCAGTCGACTGCTCTATAGGCCAGACGACTGTCGGCTACAGATTTCTAACAATAGGTCTGAACACAAATCAAACAGGGGTTTTCTAAAGATTCACTGATCATGAAATTAAAATTGTGTCCAGGCAAATAAACATCTCTCAATAATCTCCATCATGGATACATTATTCCATCAATCAATTACTCAAATCTCACATATTCACGATCTAAACTCTTAATCCTTTCATTAGGGTTTTTCTCTTCAAAATGTCTTCCTCAACTCAATCAAAAATCTGAACTACACTCACAAGATCCAGATGTTTATCATCTGATCACGACATAATCAATTCTTAATATGTCTCCCAACAATACGATCTCATAAATCAAACTTTTCCATCAACAAATCTTAGTATTCCTCATACATGACCCAATTATCAATAAGAGTTCTCATCCTCCATATCAACTAATAGATCCATATCATATTTACAATGAGACTAACAAATAATGGCATAATGATCACAAACAAGCATAACAAGGATCTTACGTCATCCGTCAATCAAGACAAACAAAACAAGCAAAGCAAACAAAACAACAAAACAAACCACTCACCTTTGTTTTGAAGAAAAGATCCGCAAAAGCTCCTCCTTGCTAGATCCAAGAATTCTCCTTTGTTCTTCCAAAATAATCTCAAGAAATTCTGAATATACTCAATGACGGCTGGGAAAGAATTTCCCTTAAATATGCCGGGTAAAATATTAGGGTTATATTCCCACTTTGCAAAATAGTCCTTTTAAGAATACAATTTTACATACATAGGTTTAGTCTTGAAAACTCAATCAAATATCATTTAAATTAGGATCTAATAGAAGAATATACTTCCAAACCTCAAAAATACTGATCGTAATGTCCAGCAAATACATTTTGCATTTTAATCCATCAAAATGTCAGTTTTGCAAATAAGTCCCTTTTTTCTCAAAAATTGCAAATAGTACTAATTAATTTCAGAAAAATCTGGAAAAATACTAAATAATTCTCAAATAATAAATAATGATTTTTCATAAGGAAAACTAAATTTTTCAAACTTCTGAAAAGTCATTTGCACGTATTTTGCACGTGTACAAAAGATAGATTTCTTAGAAAATATTTATTTAAATCCTCAAAATTATTTAAATTCATTTTCAAATAATTAAAATAATATTTGAAAATACGGGGTTCTACATTACCTGAGCGAACATCTAACTTCGAAAAGACAGCTGCTCCACCCAACTGATCAAACAAGTCATCGATCCTGAGCAGCGGATACCGGTTCTTCACAGTAACACTGTTCAGTTCCCGATAATCGATGCACAGACGACGGCTACCGTCCTTCTTGCTGACAAAAAGAACTGGAGCTCCCCACGGAGAAACACTGGGTCTGATGAACCCCAAATCTAGCAAACCCTGAATCTGCACCTTTAGCTCTACTAGCTCAACCGGTGCCATCCTGTAGGGACTCTTTGATATCGGCACCGTACCAGGCTGAACTTCAATACCGAACTCCACATCTCTATCAAGGAGTAAGCCAGGCAACTCCTCTGGAAACACTTCCAGGAATTCTCGCACTACTAGAGGCACAGCCTCATAGCCTGAGTGCAACTCCATCGCACAAGTCTCCTGATCAACTGCAGTTTTAGCTTGGCTAAGGGGTCTTTCCCCGGCATGAAACTCAAACTCAGCGCGACCTAGGATTCGGAATACAACTTTCTTGGCACGAAAATCAATGACAGTATGGGATTCACCCAACCAATTCATACCGAGAATGACGTCGAATCCAGAATTCCCAATGAAAATCAGGTCAACCTTGAAATCTGTGCCACCAATAACCACGGGACTCTGCTTGGACTTTTGGGAACAGACCACAACACTGCCACCTGTGACAATGTTCCAAGCCTCTGACATGACGCTGCACTCCAACTGATGCCGAGCCACAAAGCGGGAAGAGACGAAGGAATGGGTCGTCCCAGAATCAAAGAGAACATGAGTAGGGAAAGAACAAACTAGGATAACACCTATGATAGAGTCAAAAAGTCAGAGAAAAGAGTTGATGATTAAGGAGCGAGGAAATAACAACGCAGAAAAGATAGTATGAATGAACAGTGCAAGATAAATGAAAGAAGCAAGGGAAATACCAAAGCAACAAAAATGCAAAAATATACCTGCAACGACACCTTCTTCCGTCTCAACATCTGCAACTGTTAGGTTGTAAGCCTGACCTCTCCTGGGGGCAGCGGTAGTCCGACCGACGATCTGGTGTTAAGGAGGAAGTGGTGGCCTAATCGGACCACAAGCTGATGCTACCTGCTGAACTGGACCCCTGGCTGGTAGAGCCATCCTCCGCTGTGGGCAATCCCGCACTGAATGGTCAACAGTGTCGCACCCAAAACATTGGCGGTTGGCTAGCCTACAGTCCCTACGATCATGCCCAACCAGCTGGAAAAAGTTGCAGAAGCTATCTCCCCTTGGAGCAGCAAAAGAGTAGCGAGCTTTCCTAATCAGTTGGGCTGGGACAGGCCTTCGAATTGGCCCACCAGAAGGCCTAACAACAGCAGTAGGGTGTTGAACAGTCCGCTGGGGAGGAGCCAACCTGCTACGAGCCTGCTTTTGAGCTCATGCTGCCTCAAGAGCCTCAGCGTAAGTACGCAGATGAAGGGAAACGAGATGCATCTAAATATCTCGCTCAAGCCCCAGAAGAAATCTCCGAGCCCTGTCCTCTTTGTTTGCCACTAGAACGGCTGCGAAGCGGCTAAGCATGGTGAATTCTACCACGTACTCATCCACTGACCTGATACCCTGTTCCAAGAGAGTCTCATGTTACAATATTGCATGGACAATATGTAACAAAGTTCAAAAAATAGAACAATGACCAACCTACTTCAGTGCAAGGAACTGTTGCTCCATCTCAACTCGAGTGCTGCTAGGGAAGAACTTCTCCAAGAAGCTCCTAGTGAACGTGGTCTAAGCAATGAGCCATTTTAGCCGCTCAGAGTCAGCCCTCCACCAAATATGGACAAGGTCCACCAACTGGATGGTCACTACATCCACACGATCAGCATCAGCAACTCTCGCTGCCAACAACAACTGCTCCGTCCTGATCAACCACTGTTCGGCCTTCAACGGCGTCTCAGTGCCAGAGAATTTGTCAGGGTTCAGCCTCATGAAGTCTGCAACTGTACCCAAATGAGGAGGAAGAGTTACCTGCGTAGGCACAACGGGAGTCGAATTCCGAGCAACCTCCAATGTGGCCATCACTAGATCACTGTAATTCTGCTGCATTTGGATGAATCACTCCAACACATTCATTACAACCTCTAATCCAAGCTGTTCATCCTGAGGACGGGAAGTGGGACCTCTGCGAGCCATGGTCTGCACTAAATCAAACACAATTAGCATCCAGATCAATGTTGATTATTATTTGTTCATGTAATGCATGGTCTATGTACTGTTGAGCGAATCCTTGACCGAGCCCAAACTTGTCTAACATATTAGTCAAACTAATACATTAGCCAAACCTTGCTTTGATACCACTAAAAACCTTGTCACGCCCCACTTCCCAAAAAGGAATACGGAATACAGATACGTGACTAAGTCTAGCGAATGACTTTCACCATTCATAAGCTGTAAAGATCTTTTCAACATTTCATAGGAATAAACAAGAAATAAATAAGGAGAAATCAACCACGCATGCATGAATAAATTTATATAACTAACAGAATTTACTTGAAATGAAATTAAATAAATCTCAAATAAACCAGATCTGAAAACAAGTTATAAATTCTGGGTCAAACAACCTAATACAAAATAATCCATGTAACAATTACATTATTCAAAATAAGCAACAGGAAATAATAGTAGCAAGAACTCCAGCTAACTAGAATGTTTGGTCACCTACTCCTTCGGACAACTAGTCACCAAAGTCTGCAATTTTAACAAATTACAGGAAGAGGAAAAAGAAACAAAACGCTCGTCAATGCAAGTTACGGGCCGCTTGTAGTGAAGGCAACAAGTATAGGAAAAGATTAACAGGTATAGAGTAACAGTAGAAGCAAATACTGAATAAGCATAGAGTAGATGTGACAGCAAAACTGAATGACTAACACTAATCAGAAAACAGAATCAAGAACATGATGAGATAACAGGGTGCATGCAATATGTGACAGGTAACAGGTATCATGCAAGCAAGTAAACATGTAACAGATGTCAGGTAGCATGTACAGGTAACAGGAATATGCAGGTGATCATGTTATTTCAAGTCTTGTATTTAGTCCTATCTAGGTAGCACTTCATGCGTCCCAAATTTTACCACATGGTTGCTACATTCAAATAAGTTGCGTTTAAATTTCGTAGTGGATCCTATAGGGCCTGTACTCAGGTATCAGGTAAACATGTAATCAGAATCATGTATCATGTAACAGGTAATCATGCATCAGGTAGGACCTACGGTCCCCTCCGAGTACACCCTCCCATAGCGAAGTATGTAGTCGGGTAACAGGTGGGAAACACGGTCCCCTTCTGAGTACACCCTCTCATAGGAAAGTATGTAGTCAGGATTCATGTAAACAGATAATCAGAATCATATGTCATATAATCATATCACAGGTAACAGGTGGGAAACATGGGCCCCCTTTCAAGTACACATTTCCATATGTTCCACTACTAGATCTTTCCATTAACCCCAACTTGGCTATTTGTTATTATTATTATCAAACAGGCATACACGTGAGCAAAACAGGGTAGAATAACATGGTATGAACATGGGATAGGTTCAGGTCAGACATAAATATGCACAGGTGACAGACAACTCATAAAAGGCTAGGACAACAAAACTTTCAGTTCTTGACAGCAAGACACTACGCACCAATTCTGAGATTTCCGTTGTTACAGACATACAAATCTGGATCCGTTAGAAAATTTAGAAAATAACTCTCGACCGAATCCAACACATATATATAAGTCATATACTAATTACAGAAATAGGGCTCAAAACAGCATTATATACAGAAATCATGTTCAGCCAGAAATTGCAATGTTGTATTCATAAACATGAAATTGGCATAAGAACTTACTGATTAAATCTAAGAAAAATATGGGGTATTCCTTAGTATGTCTAGTATCAGAAAAAAAAAAAGTTTCATAGTATTTCAACTTAGGTAGTATATTCAAATAAAATCAGAAAACAACAAGATACATCAAGTTTGTAAATCTGAAACCTCAAAGAGTACTAAAACAACAATAGATTCCAAAGTGTAAATCGAAATCCAAATCCGTCAAATGTTTGATAAAATAGATACAGTAGGCCACATTTTATGTTTACAAAGTTTTCACCAACAACGACTCGAATCATGTCGAAAACATGGTTATTTACTGAATAACATGCAAAACTGGAGATATAGTAGTTTGTTCACAAGCATAGAATAGTTTATAAATATCGTCAAATAAATCTACAAAAATTCAGGATTAATCCCAATCAAGTCTAGTCATACTCAGAAAATATTAGATCCAAATCATATCTTTAACATCATTATTAAAATAAATAACTATACAAAATTCACATAAAACAGAATTTAGAATTTTCTACTCATCTGTAGCAAAACAGCAATAACTCATCCTTACAAATCGAAACTGAGATCTGTCGAAAATTTTGAAAAATAGACAGCGGGATCTACGATTTATATTCACAAATTTATTTCATTTACTGACCTTAACAGGGTAAAAATACTGAAACAAAATGAGCCAACAGCAGAAACAGAAATCTCTTCTTATATATTAAATCAAATAGTTAATGTTCAGCAAATCCAAATTATGACAAAATACAAAACATGGTGTAATAGATGTCCAAAACAATATGGTATGGGTGTCTAGCAAGTCTACCACAAAAGATTACAACTAACACATCAATCATGCAAGATTCACACAACATATCATGGATCGCGAATAACATACATACATGCATCAAGTTTAGATTATTTCTAAATTATTTTCATATCGTGTGTGTAACAAATAACGACTACGGATGGATCAAAAAATAGAGACAAGATCTAACAAGGGTTTTTATGTGGCACTACAGGCGGTATTTAGTACTTGTATATACAACAAAAATAATACAAGTTACTTGTCTTATAATTGTCGACAGGAAGGATGCAAAGAATGAGAATAACAGGAATGGATTCCTGGGCGATGAGCACGATCGGAACGGATCTCGATGATCAAGGTGGTGATCAAGATAATCAAGCGAATTCAACGGTCGAGATCTCACTCAGACAAACTTGATCAAACTGCAGCACACACAAAAGGAAGGGCAATTAGGTAGAGCGTGTGCACTGCGAGGAGGATGACGACGGGACAGGGGCTTCCGGCGTCAGGAGTTAACAACGACGAGAGGGGTGTCGCGGCTGCTGCGAGAAGCCGTTGTCGTTGTTGGCTTTGGGATAGGAGAAGGGAGTCACTGTCGTCGAGTGGCAGGGCATGCGGCATGACTGGGGAGGCACGAGGGTGTCACTGAGGTGGTCGTGTTGGCTGGAGGGTCTCACGACGGCGGAAGTAGCACATCGACGGGGGTGAAAAGGGATTGGGTGTAGGTCAGGGTGCACATAGGGGACGAAGGGAGAGAGAGGAGCGGTAGGGAAGGTGGAGGCGAGGTCTGCAGAGTAAGGGGAATGAGTTTCGAAGGTCGGCTGAACGGGAGGGAGGGGATGAGCGGCATGCAGGGTATAGGTGGCTTGGTTTGAAGGATGATTAGGGTTTTTAATTAGCGGGGTTAAACATGGGGTAGTTTATATAGGGGTGAATATTAGGGTTAGGTGGGGTAATGAGTTAGGGTGTTATTGGGTTTATGGGTATTAAAAGGATCCAATAAGATATTAGGATATAGGGTTTTAGGTTGGATTGGATCCAATAGGGAAGGAACAATAACAAGAATAGGCAATGAATAAAATAAATTTAAAAAAAAATCAACAATCATCCGGAGATAAGATAATTGGCAGATAGATACGAATGAAGAAGATCAAATCACAGGCGACAAAACAATAGATGAATTTAATTGAGAATGAAGATCAAATACACCGCTCAGAAGGAATAGAAAAATACAATATGAATAATACTCAGAAAAGATATATACATCCAAAATACAAGAAAAGGGAAAACAGGGGTTACACTCATTCTTGTTGGAGCTAGGAGCAACCTACTAGGTGTTCCTATTTCTTTTGCAACTTTAAGGTGGGTGATTTCCTTGCTTTCTAGAAACTTTCGAACACATGATTGATTGCTTTATGAATGAAATGAGAATGTGGTATGAAAGTTGTTATGTTTCATGAGATGTCGATAAATGAAGTTTAAATAGTGAAAAAGAAATGCATGTTGATAAGTTGAAATTTCTAATAAGATTTGTTGTGATGTTGTTGAATGCATAGTTATACATTATGTTTAGATTGAAAGAATTGAGAATAATTTCTTGCACAAAGTTGTAAATTTTTGATTGGGAAACAATAGGGAAGATTTCATGATAAGAACTTCCCTTGAAATTGATAAAAGGAAAATACAAATCTTGATTAG
Source organism: Hemerocallis citrina (assembly GCA_017893485.1). Lineage (NCBI taxonomy): Eukaryota > Viridiplantae > Streptophyta > Magnoliopsida > Asparagales > Asphodelaceae > Hemerocallis > Hemerocallis citrina. The sequence continues at coordinate 233,117,811 of CM030359.1, read as the reverse complement.
CATTTATATATTCATGTTAAAGGAAGTAGTTTGTTGATAAATCAAAAGTATATATATATATTCATGTTAAATCACTACTTACAAAAATGGATGTCTAAAATAACTTTAATGTGATCAAAATCAGTAAGAAATGTTTTCTGGAAATTTTTAATTATGTTTCATGAGCTACTAATTTGGAGAAAATAAATAAAATTGTGAAACTCATGGAAAGATTAAGTTTATATAGAAGCAGAAATCCGAGTTATAAACAATATAACTCCAATTATATCAAGAACAGTGTCTGGCCTTTGTGGCTAGCGTAGGCGCCAGTGCGCACTGACGCTGCCATGTGGCGTGGGGTTGGGGGAGGTCTTGGGTTCGAGCTCTCTAACGCATAAAAGTGCATTTATATATTTTTTGGTTGTTTTTTAGTTTTAAAAATTCAGAAAAATTCGTATAAATCTCTACTATTTTAATGAGAGAGTTGGGATTGTAAACAAACAAACCCTAATTTTGTAACTGAGCAAACCTGTGCAATATAAGACCAAACTAAATCCACCAAACATATCCGTGTTATGTACGTGCAGCCAAAAAAAAAACAGCCCCATCATCATCTTTGTTGGAAAAAAAAACTAAATCTAAAACCTCTTCAACTTCTCTTTATTCCACCCCATTCTGATTTATCAAAAAAAAAAACCCCCTCTCTGGACCTGCACTGCCCTCTCTCCCGCATTCCCGTCGCCACAGCACGGCTGTTGCGCCGCATTTCGCCGTCGTCCCAAGGCGGTTGCGCCGTAGTTCGGCGTCCACCCAAGGGTACCCGTCCAATCGCCGCTTCGTTGTCGAATTCTAGGCCTACACCACCCTCTCTCCCGCATTCCCGTCGCTGCCACACAGCCGTGGCGCCGCAGTTCGCCGTCATCACAAGGTTACAATAAGTTTTTACGTGCGTTTTTATGCTGTAAGTTTCACCTTAGCGCTTTTGGTTCACACCTGAAATTGTTTAATTCTAATTTATTGATGAAACCTGGAACTTAGAGCGACCATCAACGTTTACCCAATATGTTGATCATCAGCATTTTTTTTTCTTTTTTTTTCTCTTCAACATAACTAATATTGACTGATAAAAAGCAATTAATATCTAACATGTCCTTTTCTCCTCAAAAGTAAGATTCAATATGAAATTCAATTTTCTCATGGTACATGATATCTTCAACATAAACACAAAGAAAGAAAAAGAAAAAAAATTTGAACAATTAGTACAATAGAATATCAACGGCGCACAATCGATTAGTAAACAGATTGTAATCCAGAACAGAAAATACCCAGATAAAAAATAACCATATTGCTTTATTATCATTATTTCTTCCACTAGAACATTAACAACCACAAACTACACCGAGCTTATAGCTCTTTCATTACAACAACAATAATTGTGATGCTTAGGACCAAGAATTTTGCATTCACCTCCTTAAGGCCACCCCAAGCCAATATAAGTGTCCTTACAATGTGGGATATCAATGCCAAATGCCGAGCAGCCATTTGTAATTAACCCAACTGAAAAACAAACAAACAAACAAACAAAGACGATATTGTGTTAGGATCATGAGTTGGAAATGCATCTTATTCGGCTTCTTCCTAGCTTTATTTCATGATTTATACTATACATGTAGTTAATCCATCATGTTTTATGACATATTGCGCCGTTGCACCGTAGTTCGGCGTCCACCCAAGGGTACCCGTCCAATCGCCACTTCGCCGTCGAACCAAGGGTAGTTGTCGAATCTCGAGCGCTACTTCGCAGATTTGCTGTTGATCCTTCGAATCCCGAACACTGCCGCCATTGCCGCTTTGCCGTTGGGCCAAGGGTGGCCGTCAAATCTCCAGCATTGCACCGTAGCTTCGCTGTTCAGCCAAGGGTAAGCCTTTTCTCTTCTTCTTCCTTCATCTACCCATCTACCCAGTTGACAATTTCTCTTATTTTTGTTTCATGGGTGTTGAGATTAGGGGAAATTAGAAAATTAGAAGCGAAATTTGGTTGAAAATTTCAATGGAGAAGCTTTGGATTTGATTGATCACTTAGGTGAGTGGTTTGCTTCTTGGTTAATTTTTAATCATTTTTTATTCTTTACTTTTGGTGATGTTTTTTAAATGACAGAGAAGTTAACAATTTTGCTTATTTTTATTTCATGGGTGTTGAGATTAGGGAAAATCAGAAGATTAGAAGAGAAATTCAGTTGAAGATTTGATTGGAGAAGCTTTGAATTTTGATTGCTCAATGAGGTAAGTGGTTTGCTTCTTGGTTAATTATGATAATTTTTTATTCTTTGCTTTTGATGATCTTTTTAAAAAGCCAGAGAAGTTGACAATTTTTCTTATTTTTGTTTTATGGGTGTTGAGAATAGGGGAAATCAGAAGATTAGAAGAGGAATTTAGTTGGAAATTTGATTGGAGAAGCTTTGAATTTGATTGATCACTGAGGTAAGTGGTTTGTTTCTTGGTTAATTATGATTGTAACCTTGTTTACCCAAAAATGTATTTTGGTGCATTTCTGTATTTTAAAAAATTTTCGCAAATTATTTTTTTCGGTTTTCAACTATTTTGTCAAAATGTATTGTTGGATCTTATATTAAAATCTACTTTCGAAAAATAATCTTATTGGTAACCATTTCCTAAGATTTTTTATACAAATTTTATTTTTGTTATTATTACTTTGATTTTCATCATTAGTATTGTTACTATTACGACTATTATTATTAGAGTAATGCTTTAGCCACTACCAATTTCACTACCATTTCCTTCACTACCTTAGGTGGCATACTCCTATTGGAGAGTTCTCCCACCTACTCTATCATCTCCTACCTATTGGAGTGTGCCACCTAAGGTAGTGAAGAGAAATGTAGTGAAATTGGTAGTGGCTAAAGCATTACTCTAATAATAATAGTCGTAACAGTAACAATACTAATGATGAAAATCAAAGTAATAATAACAAAAATAAATTATATATGTTTGAGTTCTTATTAAAAATTGGTAGTGGCTAAAGCATTACTCTTATTATTATTATGTTTGAGTTCTTATTAAAAATTCATTTCTATTTGTTATTTGTATTTGTAATATTTTAAATAAATTATATTGTGTAGTGCAAATTACATTTTTATTATGAACAATTAATATTTTTATTGTTTAATTTATTTTTCTGTTGGATTTTTAAAACCCAATTCCTTATTAGATTTTTACATACCCATTTAAACCCATTATATAAATCCCCTAACCCGTTACCTATTATCCACCTAAAACCCAAACCATTTATTAACTATACCCATATCCAAATTTTACCTTTACCCAACAGTAAACCAACCTATCCTAACCACAACCTCATCCTACCTTTAAATCCTACCATTACTTTCCTAATTACTACACCTACTTCCTATTATATCTCCACCTTAATTTTTTTCCCTGAATTGCAATCTACCGAACCCAATTAACTTATATGCCCATTCTTAAAGCTACCCATATACCCTATGTTTCCCTGGGTGTAACCGCAACCCTTCACCCCATGCACCCGGCCCATATTCTTTTTTTTTTTCCTTTACTGTGGCCGCCACCCTATGGATTGCATCTCCCTTTATTAAAACCCTAATACTATTTCATATCCTCTATATATATAGGTACAATCCGAACTGCATATTCTTTTTCCCTAAACCATTGCACCCTATTTTCGTGCTTCGTTCCTTCCATTTCTCTCCATCCGTCGTCTCGCACTCTCTTACTCTTGGGATTTTATTGCGGGTGCTCGAGTGCGCGTGTGGATCGTTCGTAAGTCCGTGGATTTTCGTTCGTGGGAATTGCTTCCACTTTTGATTTACATCGTTCTTTATCTTCAAATTAAGGCAAGTAACTTGTACTCCAATTCATTTGTTTGATACAAGTCCCAAAGTTCACCAATAGTGTAGATGGGTCGAGAGACAACTCTTGATTGTGTTTTCCTTGATAGTTTTGTCTCTATTGTGATATTTTGGCCATAGATGACTCACGACACAAATCTTGATATGAAATAACCTAGAATTCGCCCAATTCTTGATTTTTGAACAAGTATGTGAGACTTGTGTGCAAATTTGTGTTTTAATTGAGACCCATATGATATATTTGGTGTGGACATGTTAGGTACCCTAAATCATGATATTTAGACAGTTGGTAGACTTTATTTCAAGGTTAGATGTGTTTGGATCAAATTTCTTGAATCTATGTTGATTTTGTTTCAAGAGGAAAAATCTGTATTTTTGGCACTGTATAGTTTCATTTGCTGTTTTCGATTGGGTTAGATTCAGTATCTTGATTTCGGTATAAAATATGAGTTTTAGATAATTTTGTCTATTTTCAAACTCCTCTGACCTTACTTGATTTTGATTTCGTATGACTGAGTTATGGCTGTTTTAGTACAGAGGTGTCGATCTATTCAAGATTCAGTTTTTGGTTGATTTTGTTAACAAACTATTTTCAAGAACTATTCTATACATATTTTCTTGATCCAATATTTTGGTCAGTGTTTCTTTATGAAGTTAGGGATTATCCAGAATTTTGGTGAATTTTATTGATGAGTTTTATGTGTTGTTTCATACTCGTTTATGAAATCTATACTTGTTGTATTTTGCTCGCTGATCTGTAAAGAACCCTATTTTCACTATGATTCCTTTTACTGTATGAAAAATATTTGTAAAATATGAAAGTGAGTTTATTCTATCTATTTTCATCTCCTTTTGGTAGATTTTGATTTCGTTGAACTGGTTGCGAGATATCTTAGTTTTCGTACATCAGTGTTGGGATTTCCAGATTCGCTAAACTATGTTTTCTTGATGCTTTCGTATTTTTGATGACTGATCTATTCTTACTAGAAAATTTTTGAAACTTTATATTTTGATACTAAACATATAGGGGAATACCCCAGACTTTTCCTGAATTTATCTGAGAGGTTTTGATGCATTTTTCCTGACTGAGAATTTGTTTTCCTGATTTCTGACTGACCATATTTTCTGGATTCAACCCTGTTTTGAGTTATGATGTGGTGAATTACTATATAACATATTTATACTCACTGGATTCGTGTGGAAGTCTATTTTCTAGATCCTTAGACGGATTCATATTTGGATGTTTGTGGTAGTGGGAATCACTGTTTTAGTACAACACTGTCTTGCTGTCCTGAATATGAACATACACCGTTTTGCTCGTTTATGTGACTGTATCTCATCTATGATTATTTATTTGTTTCCCTGAACCTCATACTGATCATACCATGTTATTTTGACACTATTTTGTACACATTCATGTCTGTTGATAACCATAATAAAAGTAACAAAGCCGGGATTTAAGGGAAGGATCTAGTAGTGGGAAAGCATAGAAATGTGTGCTTAGAAGGGGGCCCGTGTTTCCCATCTGATTATCTGTTATCTGTTGAGATTATTTTACATGATCATCTGTTGAGATCATTTTACATGATCGTCTGTTGAGATCATATTACATGACCGTCTGTTATCTGTCTGAACCCCGAGTACACGACCCTATATGATCCCCTACGAAATCTAAAACGAAACTGTTTGTTGTAACAACCATGTGTTATAATATGGGGCGCATACAGTGCTACCTAGATAGTAAAATAAAAAGACTTGACATGACATAATCTGATTTTCTGTATACCTGATTATCCTGTTACATGATTATCTGTTTACCTGTATACCTGATACATGATACATGATACATGTTTGCTTGACACATGACTATATGATACATGAGACTAGTTTACATGAGACTCGACACTTGACACCTGATGCATGTTTACATGATGCCATTTATACCTATTCACCTTACCATGCTAGTTGTTATATTTTGACATGTGATTAGTTAGTTTTCCCCATGTGCTTGTATCCTACATTATAAGTGACTCGCGACTTGCAATTGACGGGTACTTGTTTTCTTCTTTTACCTATTTCCTGTAAATTTACTAATTGCAGATCAGGATGGTCAGCTGCCAGATGGTAATGGCGAGAGGATGTATTAAGTTAGAAATTTCTGCTTTATGATATTTATTAGTTGTTGCTTGAACATTGAATAAATTGTATTTGGGTTATTGGATATTATTTGTATTTGGACGATGTGACCCAGGATATTTGTTTTCTCCAGACTCTGATTTATTTGAGAATATTGTATTTGGTTTCAAGTAAATTTCTATTGGTAATCTGTTTCAATAATGCATAATGGTTGTGCTTTTACTTCCGACTTTGATTATATCTGTGATGTGTTATAAAGATTCTGAAATAGCTTAAGGATGATGAAAATCATTCGCTGGGCTTTCGTTACGTACTTGTATTCCGTATTTTTGGGAAGCGGGGCGTGACAATCATAATTTTTTATTTTTTTCTTTTGGTGATCTTTTAAAAAAAGTAGAGATGATAGAGTTCGTTTTTTCTATGGCTAAATTAGAGATAAGAAATTTAGGAATGTATGTCTATTATTAATTCATCTACCCATCTACACAGTTGTCAATTTCCTTTATTTTTGTTTCATGGGTGTTGAGATTAGGGGAAATTAGAAGTTTAGAAGAGAAATTTAATTGAAAATTTGATTGGAGAAGCTTGAATTTGATTGATCACTGAGGTGACTGGTTTGCTTCTTGGTTAATTATGATAATTTTCTATTCTTTGCTTTTGGTGATCGTTTTAGAAAGGCAAAGATGATAGAGTTCGTTTTTGTATGGATAAATTAGAGATAAGGGATTAGAAATTTAGGAATCTATGTATGTTATTAATTTCGATTAAAATTAAGGATGTCTACATTTGACTAAAGACATATCCCATATGGATTGAGAAGTGTTATTTGAAGAAACTTGCATATATTTTTAATACCATCATGTAAAGGCCAAATTTCCTATACGGATTGAAAATATATGCAAGTTTCTTCAAATAACACTTTCTCTTTGTCCTAGTTCATGTTGTCTATAATGAATCATTTTATGTTGTAGAATGACTTAACCAATTGTAACCTAAACTAAAATAACATACACAAAATAAAGCTGGGGTTCTTTCATAAATTAACAAAACCAGTTGAGATCTCCATTCCTAAATATCAATCAAAGCAGAAAGTAACATGCTTTGGGGCTTTTAAGAATTAAAAGCACTCAGAAATGTCCATAATGCATGGAGTTTGAACTATCGGAGAACATAAATATCCAAATTGTTAGAGTGTAATTCCTCAATATCAGTCAAAGCAAGCAGAAAGTAACATGCTTGATGATATTTTTGCTCAAAAAGACTTGATAAAGATTTGACAAAATTTCCCGCGTAGCATTTTAATCAATGAAGCAATAATTTCCTACATCTATCTATATCTCACCTCTTTTGAAAACCACACATACATGAATTCAAAGTTTTCTTATTTGAGAACTTCATTTTGGAACTAAATTGTGTCATATGAGAGTTTCACATGCACTAACTTGCAATCTAATCTTATGTAAGAAGTTGTTGTGAGCACAAAATAAAGTTGTGGTTCTTTCACAAAAGAGTTGGAATTTTGTATTTATTCTGAGTATTGAATTACTGAAATTCTATTAATAACTAAGCAATAATTTACATTGTTGGTTCGACTGTATATTAGTTCAATCTATCTAACCGATACTAATATATCCTGTGTAAAGAGTGTTGCTTTTTCAATGTCGATAAATTGATTCATTTCAGTTGACTGCATCACGTACAAGACTTTTATTATGAATTAGTTATTTGTGTCAGCATATTAAATTAGAAGGTGACATGTGATTTTCGGTTTGATTCCTATATCGAGTATATTCTGTTGGGCTTTCGATATCATCATATGTTCATACTTAATCTCTAATATTATAACTGGCGATATTTATCTCTAATCTCTAATCTCTAATCTCTACGTCTCTACTGTTTTAATGAGAGAGTTGGGGTTTGTAACCAAACAAACCCAATACGATTAACCTTTAATTTATTTTTTTATATTGGGAATTACTGCCCGCACTTGCAAATAATGTTTCCGGTTTTGTTAATTTATGCTTGCCTATGATTTTAATAGCTAACCTTTAAGTTCACATTGTTTCCATCAAGGTAAATGGATAGAATATATCCAGCGAACAATCAACAGGGCAATGATGTAGAGATAATAGACGAAAGAGAATTACAATGTCAACAAGAAATGCTTGAATGTAGGGAGAGGCTTAAGCAGTATCACAGAAATAGAAGAGCTAATATGACTGCATCACAGTTGGAAGAACAAAGGCAAAGGCAACGTCAGTATATGAGAAATCGATGATCGTTGATGTCTGAAGATCAACGAGCGGAGGAAAGAGAGAGGCATAGGCAGTATCAAAGAAATCGACGCTCTAATATGAATGCAAATAATCAACCAAGTAATGACAGAGAAATAGTAGACGAAGGAGAATTACAGTATCAACAAGAAATTGCAGCACCAACTGAAATACCTCAACTCTCAGAATCTCAACAGCTTGCTGAACGTAGAGAGTACCTTAGACAATATCACGTAAATAGAAGAGCTAACATGACTGCATCACAATTGGATGAGCTTAGACAGAGACAACATCAATATGCGAGAAATCGACAATCGTTAATGTCTGAAGATCAACTAGATGAAGAAAGAGAGAGGCGTAGGCAGTATAAAAAAATCGTCACTCTAATACGATTGAAGGTATGATTTTATAACGTCAATCATATACTTATCATTCCTGATTTTTGTTCTACTTATTTCTGTGATCTTTCTTAAATTTAACGTAGGAACAACTGGAGATAATCAAGTGGCAAGAAGAGTTCAAACTATTGTGAGACACCATAATTCTGCAAGAAACCATGTGGACACATCTCCCTGACAACGATTTCTTCTACCACCTACAAGAAGGTGCACACATTGTGGGGGAAAATTATTTTTCCAAGAGTCTAATGATTTGTGTTGTCAAACAGGTAGAGTACAATTGCCAAGAATATCAGTTCCTCCTGAATTGATGAGCCTTTATATTGATCAGTCTGAAGAAGGAAAAACTTTTAAGCAACATATACGTACTTATAACCATGTGTTTGCCCATTGGGGGTGCACCTTGATGACAGATTTTCTAATAGTAGAATGGTTATTTACACTTTTCGTGCTCAGGGTGCCATATACCATAAGGTAGTCTTATTCCACATAACAATTCTAGACCTCGATATATGCAACTGTATATATATGATACCGAGCATGAACTTGATAATAGATTAATGGAAAGTGATTTGGTGAGTAGGCCAGTTGTGGAAAAGCTTCAACAAATTCTCCCTGCGCACAATCCATATATTCATAATTTGCGGTGTCTTTCAAGACGCTTTAATCTTGACAATTGCAAGCTCATACTTAAGGAAAGACCCATTCATAGAGGACAATATCATTTGCCTACTTCTTCAAAAGTTGCTGCAGTGTGGGTTCCCGGGGATAATCCTTATGATTGCCATGAAAGAGAAATTGTTGTGGAAACTTATTCCAATCAACTTCACAATGTTTCAGATACTGCTGGGTATTATGATTCTCTCCAATATCCTCTTTTATTACCTTATGGAATTCATGGTTGGGATATCCACATTCATAATGACGGAAGAAAAGTATCATGTAGAGAATATTATGCATTTCGACTTCAGGTATTGATTATAGTTGATTATTTGTATTTGATATTTGTTCCTAATCAATAAGCAATCTATCTATCTATCATTAATGCTCTAATTTATCTAGTTCCTAGATTCGTGAAGAAGACACATCCATTTTCCTTCTTGATGGGCAATTACTCCAACAATACTTAGTAGACAACTATGTTAAAATTGCAACACAGATGTTGCGTTGAATTTGCGATCATCAACATGAAATACGTGCTGAAATGTACCAACGTTTACAAGATGCACAAAATGCAGGCGAAACATTTGCAGGTAAATTCTTTCATTTGTATATAAATCATATGATATGAATAATATTTTCTAAGCATGTTAATTATCTAATTTGTTGCATTGTTTGTTATTTTGTAGGAAATGTGGGTCGGAGAACTGTGTTACCTGCATCTTATGTCGGAAGTCCCCGAGATATGTGTCAAAGATATCAAAATGCAATGGCTTTGGTGCAAAAATATGGCAAGCCTGGCTTATTCATTACTATGACTTGCAATCCGACATGGATTGAAATTTTCAATGAATTACTACCTGGGCAGCTTCCACAAGACATGCCAGATTTAACTACATGAGTTTTTCATTCTAAACTGGAGAAGTTTAAGAAAGATATATTTGACAGAGGAGTACTTGGGAGAGTCATTTCACACGTACATGTGACTGAATTTTAGAAGCATGGATTGCCTCATGCTCACATATTAATCATTCTTGATGATAGAGATAAAATTATTTCTGCAGATGATTACGATGAGATAGTAAGAGCAAAAATTTCAGATCGGGATGTGGAGCCTGAACTGTATGAGATTGTGTTGAAACATATGATTCATGGACCTTGCGTGCATTTGAATCCCAAATCAACTTGCATGAAAGATGGAAAATGTAAAAAAGAGTACCCCAAACAATTTACTCCTACAACTTTGCAAGGAGAGAACTCATATCCCGTGTATCGCCAAAGAGATACTGGTCAATATATCTCTTTACGGGAGAATTCTAATCAACTGATCGATAATAGATGGGTGGTTCCTTATAACCCATGGCTGTTGAAAAAATATAATTGCCATATTAATGTTGAAATTTGTTCGAGTATAATTTCTGTTAAATATATCTATAAGTATGTTTACAAAGGGCTTGATCGTGTGTCCTTTCAAATCTAGCCAGGTAATGCTACAGATGAAATATCACAGTACGTTGATGCCCGTTGGATATGCCCTCAAGAAGCCGTCTGGAAAATATTCAATTTTCCTATGACTTGAATGTATCTGTCAGTTCTCTCATTGCAAATTCACTTGCCGAACAAACAACAAGTTCTATATTATGCTCATCAGTCAATTGAGAATGTACTTGCTGATGATCGAATGTAAAAAAATGACGTTGACAGAGTTCTTTAAAAAAAATAATGAAGAACCTGAAGCAAGACAATATATATACAGGGAGTTTCCAGAGCATTACAGGTATGAATTATGGAGACATATTGGATATTTCACTTAATCTTCTTTGAATATATCTTTATTGATAACTTTTAATTGTGAAAGGAATAAATGATAACTGTTATATATACTTTTAATTATTTATGATAGCATTTACACTTTTCGAACATGTCTTTATAGGTGGAAGAGCACTGAACAGAAATGGAGCAAGAGACAAATTAATATTCGTCAAATCGGCAGGATGTGTGTCATTTCTCCTCGAGAAGGTGATCGCTACTATTTAAGGATGTTGCTAAATCATGTTAGAGGTCCATTATTGTTTGACTACTTACTTACTGTAAATGGGATTAGATATCCAACATTTAAGCAGGTAGCAAAGGTGTTGGATTTGTTGGAGAGCGATAATAGCATCATCAGTTGTCTTCTAGAAGCATCCAATACTCATATGTCATCAGCTCTACGAAGACTTTTTACAACACTATTAATATATTGTGAGCCAGTTGGAGTAAGACAACTCTGGGACCAATTTAAATCATATATGTCCGATGACTATTCATCTGCAAGCAACCTGAGTGGACTATGTGAAGTACGATTACTGAAAGAGCTCAACAGTCTCTTAAACCAGTATGGCAAGAACATTGATGACTATGACTTACCTGCAATCAATATTAATGAAGATGTCGATATCCCACAACTAATTGAAGATGAGAAATCGATACCCATTTCTAATGAAGATTTGTCTTCAAATGAAAAACTTAATGTGAATCAGAAGTGTGCATTCAATCTTATCACAGAAGCAGTCATTAATGGGGAGAGTAAAGTCTTTTTTGTTGATGGTCCTGGAGGTACTGAAAAGACATTTCTTTATCACTGTATTTTGTCACTTTTGCGACATCGAGACCATATTGTATTAGCAACAACATCTTCAGGAATAGCTTCTATAATAATGTCTGGAGGTCGTACAGCACACTTAAGATTCAAGTTTACCATAAAGTTATGTTCAACTTCGTCATGTGTGATCTCTATCTAATCTGATGAGGCTAAACTTTTACGTCTCTCGAGTGCCATCATTTGGGATGAAGCAACAATGACCCATCGTTATGCTTTTGAGGCCTTGAACAAGACAATGAAAGATACCATTGGAAATGAATTACTATATGGAGGAAAAGTTGTGGGTGGATATTTTCGACAGATTCTTCCAGTTGTGCAATATGGTACAAAAGCACAGACTATTGACGCATGTATAGTCAACTCTGGAATTTGGAATGATGTAAATGTCATTCCGTCGACAGAAAATATGCAAGCCAAGGAGGATTATGATTTTTCCAACTTTCTCCTATGCATTGGCGATGGAAATGAAGCATATGTTGAAAGTGAAATGATTAGAGTGTCAGAGGATATGGTTGTTCCATGGGAAGGTGAAAACTCATTGTTCAATTTTATTGACATAATTTTTCCTTCATTGAGCTCGAATGCACATGATAAGAAATATATTACTGAGAAGGCTTTGCTTACCCTAACTAATCAATTTGTTGACCAAACTAATAATGATATAATAAGTTTATTTCCTGGAGATGAACAAGTATACTTTTCATTTGACGCAGTTGAGAATGATAGACAAAATTTATATCAACAAGAATATCTAAATTCTATTATGCCTGGAGGACTTCCACCACACAAGTTGACACTAAAAATATGTGCTCCGATTATGCTTTTGAGAAATATTGATCCAAGAATTGGTCTTTGTAATGGAACAAGATTAATTTGTAAAAACTTCTCTCTAAACTTAATCGATGCAGAAATAGTAGCTGGTCATTGCTATGGTACAAGAGTTTTCATTCACTGGATCCCCCTTCAGCCTTCAGAAAATGTAAGGATGTCATTTACACTCATAAGGAAGCAATTTTCAGTACGACTTAGTTTCACCTTGACAATTAACAAGTCGCAAGGACAAACCATTCCATATGTTGGTGTGTACCTTCCGGATCACGTATTTAGTCATGGACAATTATATGTCGCTCTGTCTAGGGGAGTTTCAAGATATACTACAAAACTCTTAATCAAGAATGGACATCTAGCACGTCGGCAAGGCATATATACAAAAAATGTTGTTTACAAGGATGTATTGGTGAAATATCATGAAACTTCAAATTAAACGGTAAGTTGGAATTAAAATTTACATGGTTTTCTCAATTTACACCTTAAAATATACATACATACTATTGTGCACAACTATGAGAAATTTTTTATGTAGAAGTTCCGTACAAAGTGGTAGATCTGTAGAAGTTAAACAAGAAAAAAAAAATTAAATCAATTATTTTTTTCTCCCTAATTTCATGTATTAAGCATTATTTCAATTGTTGTTGATAAATTTTGATTTTATATGCAGGTATTGGCTGGTGGAGCCAATACCTCATAGGGCCAAAATCTGTTAGATTTTCTCTTTTTGTTTAGCTGTTTGATATTTGGTGGATAGTGAACTGAACAGTTTTGTGTTCAGGTTCGATGTACCTCATAATCAAATGTGAGTAGGAGTGAAGGACTATAGTGAAAATTGGGTTCTATTGAGTGCACACTGAAAATTTAGGAGCTGGGATCCACGACAGTTTCTTTTGTATATGAACCGATGGGAAAATTGGATTTATATTGTCTTCTTTGGCTAGAATTCATGATGCAGTGAAATTTTGTAATACTCTCTACACATACACAGCACACACAACTCACATACAGCACAAAAAAAGATTTCGTAACAAAACCCATGCAGTTTTTATTTCCTTAATTGAATTCTTGAATATCATGATAAGATTTATATAAATGTAAAATTTCTGATTCAGAGAACAGAGTAATCTCGTAGAACAACTAAATTGTACTGATAAGAAATGTTGGCCACAAAGATGAGGATGATAGTATAGACTTGAGTACCAAGGAAATAGGATATAGTGTTTGAATCTGGAGAGGGTGCACTAGGATCCTGTCTTATTCCTCGAAAGTAATTAATGTTTATCAAAAGCAATCTGTTACAAAATTATGTCCCTGTTGCGGAATATCTGTTGTTTTACTGATTTGTTATACGGCCATTACCTTACCAGGTGAGGAGCATGAAGCGTGCTAGAGACTTTCGTGATCAATTGGAAGGGCTCTTGGAGAGAGTTGAGATTGAGCTCACATCGAACCCTGGGGATTTGGATTCAATAAAGAAGGCTATAACATCAGGTGCAGTTGTACTTCACCTATAATTCAGTTAAATGAAGGCTGGTTGAATTTTTTTGGAACTTCTACGAAATATTTTCAGGTTTTTTCCACAATTCTGCAAGGCTACAAAAATTTCTGGTGCATATCGCACTGTAAAGAATCCTCAAACAATACATATTTATACATCCAAGTTCTAGTTTGGCACAAGTACATTACTTTTTTATAGATCAAATGAGCCATGAGTAAACAAATTACTACCATTCAAGTACAATAATCAAAATTCTAACATTTAATGTCAGACAGCTCAAAAAGGCTTCTCAAAATAAATTGTGGACTTGGAAGAATCTAACATTGACTTTGTTAGGGTTATATACTGAAAGCATCACTTTTGTATTAACTTTATTTCCTTATTTTTTTTGAATGAGAATCATATAGGCATATGTTTGCATATTGTGTTTATTATAATATTAATGCAAGTATCTGATATTCTATAAGGTTGATAATATGGTGTGAGGAGACACACAGAAGATCATATTATCAGTTCCCTATGGAATATATAAATAGTTCACAACCTAGACGGACTTGGACAATCCATTGGAAAGGTTGTAGTGTAATCTGGTATTAGTCTATCTTGACTATAGGTTTACACTAGTACACTTTGTGTGTATTGAACAGGACCACTTGAGGTTGTTCTCTTTGTACTAACTACAAAAGAGAACAAACACCTCTGTTATTATGGATGCTTATGCTCTTAATCCAGATATAATAACAGACATGTATATGCAGTGTGCATTACTTTGACTTATAAAAGAGTGAGATTCATTATGGATCAACAACCTCTATGAATTGGGTAATAGCATTGTATGTATGATGGGCTGTTGATTGTAAAAGGAATCCATGTCCCGATACGTCGGGTTGATGATGTCCCCTTAAGGAGCTCATAAGGATTGTCATGTAAACTCTGCAAGTGGATTACATCCGACATGACAAATAAAGTTGAGTGATACTACTTAAGGATAAAAGATGTTGATCAATATAGTTGTCAGTAACTTAATTTGATCGACGGACATTCGATATCTTAACATGGGGAGCTGAACGAGCATATAATAAAAGGAGCCCATAAATATAATTTGGGATTAGAAAGGTAGTGCAACAATAGCTCTTTAGTGGACCGAGCTATTGTTAATAGGCCTGGGTTGTGTGTTCGGGCTGAACACGGGATACCCAGATTCGTTAGGAGACCTAACCCTAATTTCTCCTCATGGTCCCTGCCGTAGCCTTATATATATATCCTCTATTCTCTGGCCGTCATATCATTATCAGAGATAAGAAGTTTTCTCTAAATTCGTGATTCACGTAAGGAGAGAAAGAGAGGTCAGCCAAGGAGAAGAAAGGTTGGTAAACCGTCGCCCACACGACGTCCAACCCGAGGAAGGAATACGTGCAGAAGATCTTGGGGTCGCCGACGGCTCGAGATTGCTAGAAACTATCGTCTTCTTCTCATCGCATGTATAATTCGTGAACCCTAGATTCCGCTATAAAGGGTTAGATCACGTATTAAATCTGTTAAGCTTTTATGATCGATACGCACACCAATCCGTGGTCATGGGAATCATCGCAGTTCCATCAATTGGTATCAGAGCCGGTATTGGATCTGCGTATTGATTGTTACATCCATGTTGTCCAATAAAACTTGCGTTGTATGATAGTCGGTAGATGTAGATATGTTCTAACTCGGTTTTGCAGGCATCTTAGATCCAACTATTATGGTCCAATGCATGTTTTGTTTGTGTTGTTGTTGTTTTGTGGATGTAATTAATATCACGAGGGTTGATCGTGCTTATAATTTTAATTTTTCAATCTAGATTATGTGTGAACTCCTTCGGGAGGCATAGGATTGATGTAATTTTAATTTATTTTTTTTTTCGATCGATCGTGATGGCGGTGGTGGCTGTTTCTGACGCCGGAGGAGATGCTGTTTTTAGGCAGTCCGGAGATCGACAGATGGTTTTCGATGAAGAAATCGGGCAGCCAAACCTTTAAAAAAATATAGTTGGGATAACTCTACGCAGGGTCAGATTTGGGATTCGCACAGTCGGGGAAGAATCAGGAAAGATGGCCATAATAGTTGGATATTTATTTTCAAATTTATTGCCATTATTGCTTATTCTGATTATGCATGTTTATTATTTTGTGATTTTTTTTGAAAAACTAGGATCACATTAATAATGGACAACATGGACATAAATTAACTAGTAGAAAAACCCTCATTGTTAAATAACTAAGTGGGAGAGGGAATTCATTTAACATGAATCCCACGGTCTCCATTGCTGGTTTGTAGGTGATATAATTATACTTGCGTGCTGGCTTTAGTGCTTTCCTCCATATCAGATGAGTATAATTATGGATCACCAGTACAAACTTCCTTAGGGATAATTGTAGAAAGTTACCTAGTATGTGTTCACTTCTCCATCTGAAGGAACTCAATACAAGATAATGGACTTAGTATTAAGCAATGGTATACACTTAGATACAAATAATGGTATCCTCCCCATCGGAGTCACTGCTATTATTTGTAGGACCAGAGCAAGACCAACAGATTAATTTTATTTGTCATAAAGTTGTGTTGACATGATAGTAAAATTAATAGGAAAAACCTACTTGAACAAATAATAAATTTGTATACGTCCACACTATCGTGGCATGCTAAATTCATGGTGTTTAAGGTGTTGGTGAATTTTTTTTATTGTTTTGAGGGAATCAATATTTAATTAATTCAAAAAGTTTTGCCCTACATAATTTTTTTTATGTGATTCTCAGGATTTCAAAAATGGGTTCTTTCAGTCCACTTATGGTGATTCTTAAAGAAAACAAACTTACTGGACCTAATTATATTGACTGGAAACGTAACTTAGATATTGTCTTAACTGCTGAAGAGTACAAATTTGTATTCAATGAGGAATGCCCACTGATATGGCTAAAATTGGGGTTAAATCGGGACCGTCCAGATCGAGCACGAATCTTGAAGCACGGGGGTAAAAAGGTAATTTCACATGCAGATGGATCCAAAACGGGTATTGAGCCTCCGCCTCACGAAACCAACCGCCCGCGAATAGATCCGCTCCAACTGGGCGCGGGTTCCGACCCGATACAAGCCCGGTCCACCAAGGGAGAATCAGGCCACTGATTTGATTAGATCAAATCAATAAGCTTGATTTGCTCTCACCAGGGAATCAAGGCCTACTTTCCTAAAAACAGAATAGGAGGATTCTGCTCCTAACTGTTAGGCAGGAAATCAGGCCCCAAATCATTCCAAAGGCGACTATAAATACAGCCCCTCTGCCACCAAGACCAGGTTAATCACTTTTTCACCACTCAAGCTCTTTCTTAATCTTTTACTGATTACTGACAAGAGCGTCGGAGGGTGCGTCGCCGGAATCAACCCCGGTGTCTCGCACTTCCTTGCAGGTTGCGGCAGGAGCAAGCGGGCCGAGTCAGCTGTTCAGGTTTTCCTCGGATCCACAAATTCTATCTGTTTACCCCCACACCGAAATCAGCGGTAACAGATTGGCGCCGTCTGTGGGAAAAACCACACGAACAGTCTCAGCCCATTCTCCGTCGCCATCAGCAGCCATGCCGCCGAAGAAGAACAGATCCAGAGGGTCGAACCGTGGGGGCAACCCCACCGACCCGGCGAATGAAGCTCCGATCAATCCTACCCTTCAGTCCAACCTCCCTCCGCTGACCCAGCAGGTCCCACCTCCTCCTCCTCCTCAGCAGCAGCCCAACAACGGTCCGTCCGGTCACAACGGTCGGAAGGAGAAGCAGCCTGTCAATCCGGGCCACGTCTCGGTCCACAATGGGTCATCGGATTCGATGGCCTCTCATCACCCCGACCTCCGCATCACACTCCAAAACCGCCACAAGGACGACGACCTCCGCACCCATCTTGACGAGAGGCGGGCCCGAGAGGGAGCCTCCCGCCAGCGTCAAGGTGAGCGGTCGCCACGTCGTCGGGACGGCAGAAGGTCCCCGGAACGCAGAGGCCGAGCGGCGTCCCCTGAGCGCCGAAGGAGGAGGTCCCGGTCCCCCAGGGATCGGCGCCATCCGAGGGACCGAGATATGCCCATCAGCCGAGCCGAGTTCCTCCAGTTTCAAGAGACCGTTCTGCAGGCCCTCAATCTCCGACAGAACGGCCAGAATGCTCAGATGGTTCCGACGCCGCCCAGGGATCCCAGTCCCCGGTGCCGAACCCGGAGTCCTTCCCCGGCTCCCAGCCGACAGCAACGGCAACAGAGTCCTCGGCGCTCCCAGGAGTACCGGCGCCGCAGTCCACACTCCCCTTCCTACGAAGAGGAGTCCGGAGGGTCGTACGACTACCAGCGGAGGGACGACGCCCTCATCCGCCGTATCCATGAGGTGGAGAGGCGCATCGGCCGCATGGACAGGGAGGAAGAGTCCCGAGCCGGAACCTTTCGTCCCAGCCAACCCCCCTTCTCTAGGTCGATCATGGAGGCCCATATACCGAGGAGCTTCAAACCGCCACAGTTTGAAACATACTCTGGGGAGTCCGACCCAGTCGACCACGTCGAGAGCTTCAAGACCCTGATGCTGATCCATCAAGCTTCCGACGCAGTGCTCTGCAGGACCTTCCCTGCCACTCTCCGGGGGTCGGCTCGGGAATGGTATTCTAGACTCGCCCCCTCGTCCATCTTCTCATTCGAACAGTTTGAGACACTGTTCATTACTCACTTCGTGAGTAGCCGACGAGCCGAGAAGACGAGTCTTTCCTTGCTGAACCTGCGGCAGGAGAAGCAAGAAAAGTTACGAGACTATGTGAAAAGATTTACCGCGGAAGTCAGGTCAATTGCTTCCTTGGACCAGTCCGTGGCTACCGTGGCATTCCAGTCGAACGTCCTTAATGCCAACCTCCGATCATCCCTGGCCAAGAAGCCCCCGCATGACTTCGCCGACCTCCTCCTGAGGTGCGAGAAGTACATCCGGGTGGAGGAGGCCGAAGCCCTTCCGAGCTTCGGGGGCACCGCCGCGGGGACAAAGAGGAAGGCGACGGGAGAAGAAGGGTCCAAGAAAGCTCAGAAGGACACGGGCGGTCAGCGCCGCCCTCCCCCCAGGTTCGAGAAGTTCACTCCCCTCACCACTAATGTCTCTACTATCCTCATGGAGGTAGAGAATGAGGGAATCATCCCTCCGGCCCCGAGGATGCACACTCAGGCGAAGAGGAGGAACAAAGATAAATGGTGTCGGTACCACCGAGACCATGGGCACGACACAAATGACTGCCGAGCTCTGAGAGATGAAATCGAAGCACTCATTCGGAGGGGGCAGTTGGCCAAGTTCGTGAAAGGTAACGATCGAACAGATCGGAGCTCACCTCCCCCTCGGGGGGCTAACAAGCGCTCCGAGCGGCGCGAGGAGACACCCGAGTTCGAAGAAGAACGGGTTTTGCACCTGATCCACGGAGGCCCGATGGGGGGCTCCTCTAATTCCTCCCGAAAGGCCTTCGTCCGGGAAGTCAACTCAGTCCACAGTGCCCCTCCCCCGAGGGGCCTCGGCGTCCCTGTGTCTTTCTCCGATGCCGACCTTGAAGGAGTCCGAACCCCCCATTGCGATGCCCTCGTCATCGACCTCCGCATGGCCAATTTCAAGGTGCAGAGGATTTTGGTGGACAATGGGAGTTCGGTCAACATCCTATTCCTCTCAGCCTTTCAAGGCCTGCAGCTGTCCCGGGACCGTCTTAAGCCGGCCGGTTATACTCTCCACGGGTTCACGGGGGTCCCGGTAACCGTCGAAGGGGTGATAACCCTAGACGTTACTGCGGGAAGCACCCCTACTACCCGGACCGAGCTGATGGACTTCATGGTCGTCGACGTCCCGGCAGCATACAATGTCATCCTAGGCCGTCCCGGCCTAGCCGCTCTTGAGGCTATCCCCTCGGCATACCACTTGAAGATGAAATTCCCCACTCGCTCGGGAGTAGGGGAAGTCAGGGGAAGCCAGGAAATAGCTCGGAAGTGCTACATGACTTCCACCGGGGGACCAGTGCTGTCGCTCGAGACACTAAAGATCCCCGAGCTGAAGGCCCGTCCAACGTCCGAGCCGGCGGACGAGTTAGAAGAAATACTCTTCTCCGACGAGGATCCGAGCCGAAAATTCCTCGTCAGCAAGTCCTTGCCGACCGTGCTGTTCTCCGACTTGGTGAGGTGCATCCGGGATAACCGCGACCTATTTGCTTGGTCGGCCGCGGATATGCCCGGCATCTCCGAGGACTTGCTCGTCCACTGCCTAAGCGTCGAACCGGGGTGCAAACCGGTTCAGCAGAAGAGGCGAAAGTTCGCTCCCGAGCGACAGCAAGCAATCAAGGAGGAAGTGGATAAGCTGCTGAAGGCCAAGTTCATCCAGGAGGTGAATTATCCCGAGTGGCTGTCGAATGTTGTAATGGTCAAGAAGTCCAATGGCTCATGGAGGATATGCATCGACTTCACTGACCTCAACAAAGCATGTCCGAAGGATCCCTTCCCTCTCCCGAACATCGACACCCTAATCGACGCCACCTCGGGCCATGAGCTCCTCAGCTTCATGGATGCCTTCTCGGGGTACAATCAAATCCGGATGTTCCCTCCGGACATCCCGAAGACCTCCTTCGTCACCGACCAAGGCCTCTACTGCTACCGAGTAATGCCATTCGGTTTGAAGAACGCAGGCGCCACCTACCAGCGCCTCGTCAACAAGGTTTTTCAGCATCAGATCGGCCGAAACATGGAGGTGTACGTTGATGACATGCTCGTCAAGAGCATCCGCGGCACCGACCATGTAGCCGACCTCCAGGAGGCTTTCGGTGTGTTGAGGAAGTACAACATGCGGCTAAACCCGAACAAGTGTGCGTTCGGAGTCTCCTCTGGCAAGTTCCTCGGTTTCATGGTGAGCCAGCGGGGAATTGAAGCTAACCCCGAAAAGATTAAAGCCATATTAGACATGGCCCCGCCTCGGAACGTCAAAGAGGTGCAGAAGCTCACCGGTCGGCTCGCAGCCATCGGTCGGTTCCTCTCCAAGTCAGGGGAAAAGTGCCTCCCCTTCTTCAAAGCACTCCGGGGCGCCAAAGGATTTGAATGGGGCCAGGCACAGCAAGAATCGTACGACCAGCTGAAAGCCTATCTGGTGAACCCCCCTCTGCTCAGTAAGCTAATCCCGAGCGAGCCCCTCTTCATCTACTTGGCCGCTTCCGAGCAGACCTTGAGCGCTGTTTTGGTAAGAGAAGAAGACCGGACCCAAAGGCCCATTTACTACGTGAGCAAGGTGCTTCGGGACGCCGAGCTCCGCTATCCGAGGATAGAAAAGATAGCCTACGCTTTGGTCATGGCAGCAAGAAAGCTTCGGCCCTACTTCCAATCTCACTCGGTCGTCGTCCTCACCGATCAACCCCTCAAGCAAGTCCTCCACAAGCCCGAAACCTCGGGCCGGCTGATGAAGTGGTCTATAGAGCTGAGTCAGCACGACATCTCCTATCAGCCTCGGACGGCAATTAAGGCACAGGCTCTCGCCGACTTCATTGTAGAGTCCACCATCCCTGAGGTCAGCCACGTCCCGAATGGGCCCCCCATTTGGACAGTCTTTGTAGATGGATCCTCTTGCAGTGAAGGAAGTGGCGCCGGCATTATCCTGAACGGCCCTGACAGCTTCGTCCTGCAGTATGCGATCCGCATGAACTTCAAGGCCTCGAACAACGAGGCGGAGTATGAGGCTCTCATAGCTGGCCTCGGACTCGCACGAGGTGCTGGGGCGCAACGCCTTCGGATTCACAGTGACTCCCAACTAGTCGTGAACCAGGTCTTGGGCGAATATGAGGCCAGGGACGAGCGAATGGCGAAGTACCTCGCCAAGGTCCGGGACCTCATGGGCCGGTTCGAAGAAGCCATCATCCAACGGGTCCCCCGGGAGGAGAACTCACAAGCTGACGCTCTCTCCAAGTTGGCCTCGTCTTCTCTGCAAGGTCTCGAACAGACCGTACTGATTGAAGTCCTCTCTAAACCGAGCATCGAAGACGAGACGCCTAGCTCGGCGGAGTCATTGCCGGTCATGCTGCAGGACAACTGGATGAAGCCACTGGTAGAATTCTTAAGGGATGGAGTTCTGCCCACAGATCCCAAAGAGGCACGCCGAGTCAGAACTCGGGCCGAGCGCTATGTTTTGATCGAGAGCATCTTATACAAACGCTCCTTCTCTCAAATTGATGGTCGACCTTACCTAAGGTGCCTCTCTCCGGATCAGGCCGAATATGCCCTACAGGAGCTTCATGAAGGCATCGGAGGGGCGCACTCCGGATTTAGGGCTTTGGCCCGGAAAGCTTTGAACTATGGGTACTTCTGGCCGACCCTTCTTCAAGATGCCGAGCGACATGTTCGGCAATGCAGCTCCTGTCAGAGACACTCCAACATCCGACGTCTCCCCCAGGCCAACCTCACCTCCCTATCGAGCCCTATCCCCTTCGCGATGTGGGGAATGGACTTACTAGGGCCTTTCCCGCCAGCTCCGGGTCAGCTCAAGTTTTTAGTCGTCGCCATCGACTACTTCTCGAAGTGGGTCGAGGCCGAGCCCCTCGCCAAGATAACCGAGGGCAAAGGTGGTGCAGTTCTTCTGGAAGAACATCATATGCAGATTCGGCGTCCCCCGGGTCCTCGTGACGGATAATGGGACTCAGTTCACCGGCACGGCATTCCGAGCCCTATGCGACGACCTCGTCATTCAACAGCGCTTCTCGTCCGTCTCACACCCTCAGTCGAACGGACAGGCCGAGAACGCTAACAAGCAGATCCTCGCAGGAATCAAGAAGAGGTTGGACAAGTGCTCCAAAGGGTTGTGGGTCGACCAACTCCCTAATGTATTGTGGAACTACCGCACAAGCCAGCGGACGCCCACCGAGGAGTCCCCTTTCAGCCTTACTTATGGGGCCGAGGCCGTCATACCCCTCGAGGTCGGAATACCTTCCCCTCGGCTCATAGCCTATGACGAAGCACAGAATGCCAGGGATCTCAGAGGAAACTTGGACCTAATAGATGAACTCAGGGAAAGGGCATCGATTCGGCAACAGAATTACAGAAGGAGGATCGAGCTAGCATACAACAAGAAGGTCCGACCCGCCAACCTTAAGCAAGGAGATTTGGTGTTGAGAAAGCTAGCTATATCCCTCCCCAGTCAGAGGAGAAAGCTAGCTCCGAATTGGGAAGGACCGTACCGGATCACAAAAGTTGTTCGGCCTGGAGCGTACAGACTTGAAGACATGGATGGCAAAGAACTTCCGAGGACCTGGAATGCCGACCACCTCCTGAAATACCAAGAGAGCGCTCCGGCGCCTCTCTAAGTAATCCGAGGTGTCGAACCATTCCTCTCCTCTAACTTGTAACCTGTTCCATGTAAAACAGTTCGCCGTCAAATATCAATAAAGAAAAGTTCTATTATATTTGTGAATTTGCATGTTTCTCTTCCCTCTTATTTAACCAATGGTTCGGAGTCCAACACTCGGCTCGACTTTACCTTCTCGGCTCGTCTCCGGACGAACCAGGGGTAGATCGCCGTTCGGAATTGCTCCTACGGCCGTTGAACTATACCGATGGTTCGGAGTCCAACACTCGGCTCGACTTTACCTTCTCGGCTCGTCTCCGGACGAACCAGGGGTAGATCGCCGTTCGGAATTGCTCCTACAGCCGTTGAACTATACCGATGGTTCGGAGTCCAACACTCGGCTCGACTTTACCACCTCTGCCTCGTCTCCGGACGAACTAGGGGTAGATCGCCGTTCGGAATTGCTCCTACAGCCGTTGAACTATACCTGATGGTTCGGAGTCCAACACTCGGCTCGACTTGACCACCTCGCTCGTCTCCGGACGAACCAGGGGTAGATCGCCGTTCGGAATTGCTCCTACAGCCGTTGAACTATACCGATGGTTCGGAGTCCAACACTCGGCTCGACTTTACCCCCTCGGCTCGTCTCCGGACGAACCAGGGGTAGATCGCCGTTCGGAATTGCTCCTACAGCCGTTGAACTATACCGATGGTTCGGAGTCCAACACTCGGCTCGACTTTACCCCCTCCCTCGTCTCCGGACGAACCAGGGGTAGATCGCCGTTCGGAATTGCTCCTACACCCGTCGAACTCCAGCGATGGTCCCGGGGTCCAACACTTGGTCCCTAGTCCATCTAAACTACTCCGGTAGGTCAATGTCGGACCTCCGTCCGGACACAAAAGACCGAACACTCCTAACTACTAGCCGAAGACCGAAGACTCACAAACTCGGTCGGCTTCCGAGCAAGTGGCTTCCCGAGCGTGTAAATGGGGAAAACGCACTTTCCCCTCAACTTTCGTACGTGATCTCGATCAGACGGCTCAGATCAAGCCACCAGCACAAAACGACAAGATAACGTTTTCTTGGGAACTGAGCCACCTCGAGATTCGCGCCTACGTTCGACGGCTCAGATCGTGCCACCTACTCTAAGCGACAAAATAACACTTTTTTGGGTACAGAGCCTTACCGTACCGTGTCAGATCCACTAAATGACAAAGAGCCGCACCCCTGGAGATCCATTCGGCTAAACAGACGCGCTCGGCTCAAAGATCTCAGCACGACCGATACGGTTACAAGCAAGAACAAACATACAAAGCAACGAAAGGGAATTTTATTAATTGTCGGTGCATAATACAAAACATTCCATTACAAAGTGTCGGCGAACAAAACACACAATGCCCGACCCACTACACTTGTCTCTCATACAAAAACACCCTCACTAAACTGTTCGTCCTCCTCGGCTGACGACTCCTCCTTCTCCCCCCGGAGCCTCGCCATCACACCACGCAGATGCCCCATCTCTGAGAGCAGGTCATCCCGCTCGGAGACAATCCTCGACTGAATGTGCCGAACGCTTTTGACCCGAAGAGCGTTGCTGAACGCGGTCTGCGAGTCTTCATCCTCCCCTGCGAGGCTCAGCTCGACTATCTTGTTCTCCAAGCGTTGGATCTCGGATTCCCGGAGACTGAGGACCAACGAAAGGTGGTCCCACTCACTCTCGGCTCGGCGTAACTTCATATCGGCGCTCCTAGGGCTCAGAACCACTGTTCCAGAGGTGGCCTCGGATTCAGAGCCATCGTTCGAACGCTCGGAGTCCGAGCCATGGATCGTCACAACGAGCTGAAAAGAAGAGAAAACGAATAACACAGTTTCAATACACTGCCGGAGTCTAACACTTGGAAATTTTTCAGAATTATTTGCATTCAGACATGATAGTGTTACAGACGGTCGGTCGACCCTACAGCTAAGTTGTTACAACAATCAACAAAAATAGAAAAAACGACAGAATCAGAGCCTCTTCGGAAGGGGAATGCTTCGGTTTAGGGAAACACGAGGACGGCGAGGCCTGCCCTCCGAACCCGTCCCTAAACCAACGAAGCGCGAACCCCCTTCGCTGCTAGCTCTAACGGCGACGCCGGCCGAAGCCCCGCTCGACGAGGCGGCCGCACTGCTCTGAGCGTCGGCTGGACTCCGCCTGGTCAACGGCGAACGCATCGCAAGTTCATGAAATGTAATCCCCCTCTCGCTTTCTTCGCGAGTACACGAAGTGCTGCGAACGTTAGCCCTGACCGGCGCCGGCTTGAGCAACGCGATCTCTTCCTCCAATTCGATAATCCCATCCCTCAAGACGTCGTCCTTCGCCAACTTCTTCGGTCGCGGAGCCGACAACGAGCCCGAGGCATTGGCGTTATCAGTCGCGAGCCGTCGGTAATGGGTGACCTCAATCCCCCTATCTATTGTGATCCTTCTGAGCCTGTCGACTTCGGCCGAAAGCCTCTTGCGCTCGGTCGACATTTTCTCCAGTTCGGAAGCCAGCTTCTCCCTCTCCGCCGAACGTTCTTTTTCCGCTAGCTCCAAGTATTGGACCTCGGCCAAAAGGTCGTCATTTTTCTGCTCGACGGCAGTAAGTTCTCTACGGAGGTTCTCAACTTCGCCTTCGGGACAGGAGGCTGAAGAGCGCTTCCGGTACTGGTACAGCTCGCGACCATACCTCCGCAGAGCCGCCTTCGTATCCTCCAGCCTGCCGAGCAGGAGATATCGCTTATACCGGCTCTGAGAGAGCTCGTCCTTCATCTTCACTAGCTCTTGCCGAAGGTATTCGGCCTCCGTGATCGGACCGAATCTCACCTGAAATGCAGAGATAAATCCGAGGCCCAACACTTGGAGAAAGTTACGCCAAAACAAACACTAAGTCCGAGACTCAACACTTGGGCAAATTTTGGCCAAACAAAACATTTTTTCATTCAAAATCCGAGGAGTTCTACAACAGCGGTGGCCAGTCCGCAGTTAGGCTTACAAAAACAAAAAAAAAAGGGAGAAAAGAAGACAACCGAGTCAGGTGTCGACCTTTTTGTCGTTCGGTTTCGTCGACCCCTCGGCCTTGTCCTTGCCCTCGCCTCCGCCACCTCCTTCGCTCTAGCTCTCCTCCTCCTCGGAGTCGTCCTCCTTCTCCTCCTCGGTCGCGGCCTTCCACGGGTCCGAGACGGGTTCCGTCTCCCCCTCGGGGCCGATCAACTCCTCGGGGACGACCTCCTCCCCTTCCACGAGGTCATAGAAGTTGTAGGTGGACGTGTCGAAGCCCGGGTTCTTGGCGACCACATGCTGCAAGGCACGGCCGTAGGCGTCCAGCATGTTCTGGGTCATGTGCATCGCGGCCTCCTCCTGCACAGCTCTCTTCACCCTCTTCACCTTCCTGAGGTGTTTGGCCTTGATCTTCTCAGCCCTCTTCCGAGCATCCTCCGCCTCCGACCGAGCCTTGGCCAACTCCTCCCTCAGGTCGGCAGCCTCCTTCACCGACGCCTCGAGCTTGGCCGCCGAATCCTTCAGCTCGGAGACCTCCTTCTCCGAGGCCTCGAGCTTGGCCGCCGCATCCTTTGACAGCTGGACAGCATCGGCCAGCTGCTTCTCCAGCCCCTCCACCTCGGCGGCCCTCTTCGTCGAAAGAAGCAACTCGGAATCGAGCCGCTTCGCGACCTTGACGCGCTCCGTCCTCTCCTTCTCCTTCTCCTGATCCTTCCTCGCCATCTCCTCGAGCAGGAAATTGAAGTGGCAGACGATCTGAAAGAGAGCAACAGAGTTACAATCCGAATCCAAGTACTTAGAAGATTTCCTAAAGAAGAAATTCAGATGAAGAAGAAATCAGCCCACTTACCGACATGGAGTCCCGGGCGATCTGCATCACGGCATCCCCTGCCATCCCGGCCTTCAGGGTCGCTCGATCCTTCGGGGTCGGCAGATGCCTTATCGCCTCCATGCAGATGTTCCCGTCGCCCAGGAAGCCATCGGCGTTCATCACCTGCCAGTCGGGGACGAAGATCTGTTTGTGACGCTCGGTTAAGATCTTCTCCGCCTCGGCAGTGAGGGGCGGAACCGGCATGGACAGCGCATCCTTCACCCCGAACACGCCGCTCGACGAACCCGGAGCGTCCGTCCCCGGGGTCGGCACAGGTGCATCCGAGGCAGGGGGATCGGAGATATTGACCTCCCCCTGCTCGGGGACCACGACCTTCGTCGGAGAGACGAGGACCTCAATCTCCCCCTCCTTGAGGACCGCGACCTTCGGTCGGTCGGCAGTCTTTGCGACCGAAGGCTTCTTCGAAGCCCGGCTGTCCTGAGGCGCTGCCGACGGCCTCTTCTTCTTCTCCTGCTCTGCCCGGCCCTTCGCCACCAGAGCCTTGTAATCAAGCTTCATTGTCTCTGCAAAAGCCGGATGAAAAAACTTAGAAAATTTTTTCATAAACTCTAAACGAGGATTATAAATACCAGAAGCATACGAGGGTCGATCGGACTGAGACCCCCACGGAACAGATGCTCCTCCGTAATATCCTTCCAGCTTAGCACTGGCAGGGCGAGAAGCTTCCTCTGGACCTCAGCCTCCTCAGCATTCAGCGGGACGTCCTTCTTTGTACGCTTAGGCAGGCCGTCCGTCGCCCAAACTGTCGGTATCACCCACGGCGTCAGATTCGGACGAGGAAGTATTTATCCTTCCAATGTTTGATCGAGTCCGGGTTCTCGATCAACTTAACTCCCGTCCGAGGAGAAAGGAAAAACCTCTGTTCATGACGCCTCGGCTGGCAAGGTTTGAAAAGACTCCGAAAGAGGAACATGGTCGGCTTGGCGTCGATCTCTTGACACCGGAGGAGAAATGCCACGACATGCCTCCAAGTGTTCGGCATCAGTTGAGCGGGACTCAGACCATACCAGACCAAGACTTCGACCACGAACGGGTGCAGGGGAAACCGGAGCCCGGCGATGAGGGAATCGACCGGGAAGACGCATATGTCCGGCGAGGACTTCGTGTTAGCTCGGAACCCCGGCCCAGGAAGAAGCAGCGCATACTCGAGCGGGATCCGGAAACCCTCTCGGATCGTGCGGAGATCGGCCTCGGTGAGAGTCGAGATCCTGTGGTCGACCTCGGACAGCTCCCTAGGCTCGTTCTCCTCCACCAGTTTTGCCGTACCTTGAGTGACCCTCTCCAAATCATCCTCGGCGTAATCCCGGACACCTCCCACGGTCGATACGGCGATGAGTTGCCGACCGAACGCCCCCGCTCTCTTCGGCGTTTCCACTATTGTGATCACGGCTTTACCCTTTCGGGACTCCGCCGCGACTTCCTCGGGCACTTCGGCCACTTCACCCTCTTTATCCGGACGAACAACTTCTTGCTCGCTCGGCTCCATTACTCCCTTCCCTTTATCCCCTCGGCCAACGGCTTGCTCCGAGGCGGGGGTCTCAGCCGAAATCTTAACCATGTTTTCCTAAAAAGAGAAGGGAAAGAAACTGACCTCGAAGTGACAGGTGCGGTCGGAAAGCTCACCGGAACTAAGAACGCTACCGCGACAGCTAGCAAGGCCACCCAAGGAGGTAAAAACTGCGAAGCAAAGTAAAAACGGAAGAGAGAGAGAGTAAAAGTAAAAAGTGAAGACTTGGTCTTGGGGGGGTGAAGATTTATAGTAAAATTGGGACGTCCCTTGGACTTCCAATGAAACTTCGCGACTTTTGGGCTACTCTCGAAACGTCACGAAGGCCCATCACCACTACTCCTCTCACCAAGTCAACTGCTCGGCCCCGAAGGATCCAAATCCGACCTACGAGCGATCCGAACACGCCGACAGCAGGGTCCGGTCGGAATCCGAGCAAGTGCCTTCCCGAGCTGGTAAATGGGAAAAACTCACTTTCCCCTCAACTTTCGCGTCCGATCTCGATCAGACGGCTCAGATCTCACCAAGAGCACTAAACGACAAGATAGTGTTTTCTTGGGGACTGCGCCCGTCTTGAGATGCGCGCAACCATCCAGCGGCTCAAGGTGCGCCACGTCGCTCGGACGATTGATCCTTCAGACGCCTCTCCTATGCCTAAAGGAACCTGGAAAATTTTTGATTCAGTTTTGAGGCGCCGCCTTCGGCTAGCGCCCCCCAGGTCCCGTGCGTCAGTCGGTATTCCACCGACCACGGGCCCCGGTCGGGAACAGATCGGCGCTCCTCTCATCTCTAACTCCCCCGGGCTGACATCCAACAGAAGCCATCAGCCCGGAAGGAAGACAGAGATGAGAGAAGGCCCATCTACACTCAGAGAACAGGAGAAACACGCCGTTCCGAGCCAGTTGTTTACAACTGGAAGGCGCGGCTTGTCAGAGAACTCCGACCGCAGCGCCTTCACAGTTGCAAACAACAGGCTCGGACGGCCCAGAAGCCCGAGCTGCAACTCATGATAGAGAAGCGCGCCATCCCGAGCTAGTTGGTTGCAACTGGAAGGATCAGTTTGTCAGAGGACTCTGACAGCGGCGCCTTCACAGTTGCAACAAACGGACTCGGATGGCCCGGAGATCGACATCGGACATGGATCGTCCTTCTCCCACCAAGACCTCCGCCTGCTTCGGCACTCACTTCGGAGCAACCAAAGAAGGCAGAAGATCTTGGTGAGAGAACGACCACCCGTCCTTCCGAGAAGGCCCATCCCTCGGATCCGGACTATGGTCGTCACCGCTCATGCCTTATTCTCCCCCGCTCCTGACATCCACTTAGGGACCGTCCGGAATGGGAGAAGATAAAGGTAAGAGAGCGACCACCCGTCCTTCGGAGATAACTCATCCCCCGGCTTCGGACTACGGTCGTCACCACTACTACCTCGTTCCCCCTCGCTCCTGACATCCACTTGGGGGCCGTCAGGAACAAAGGGAAAACCAGGCAGAAGAGCGACCACCTCTCCGAACCTCAAGAGAGAAGCTACCCAAGGCAGATGCCCCCCGAGGTCTGGAACTCAATTTGGCTGTGACGAAAATGACAAAGGGAGTGGAGTACTTATAGCCTGCCTCCTAGAACCAGCCATTATGACCCTCGGAAATCAAAGCGCCGCGTCTTAATTGAGGGAGTTACTGATCCTCGGAAGCTGAAACGCCACGCATTAATTACGTCGGGAAGGCGAAACGCCACACAAGTCACGAAGCGCCATTAACACCATGGGGAACAAGGCCATCTCAGATTGCCGAAAACCACAGGCCCTCGGTCGGCTGCCGAGCAAGGGCCTTCCCGAGCTGGTAAATGGGGAAAACTCACTTTCCCCTCAACTTTCGCGTCTGATCTCAATCAGACGGCCCAGATCTCGCCGAGAGCACTAAAGGACAAGATAGTGTTTTCTTGGGAACTGCGCCCGTCTCGAGATGCGCACCCACATCCAACAGCTCAGATAACGCCACGTCCCTCGGCCTGCCGAACACCAATGCCTTCGGTCGGCATCCGAGCAAGTGCCTTCCCGAGCTGGTAAATGGAGAAAAAATGACACCGAGCTACGTGGACCACTGGATCTCTCAAAAAATCGTGCTCCCAATGATGAAGAGCCCAGATTGCGCCACGTGCGCTAAAAGACAAGATAGTGTTTTTTTGGGAACTGCGCCCGTCTCGAGATGCGCGCCACCATCCGACGGCTCAGATTGCGCCACGTCGCTCGGAATGCCGAACCCCCTAGTCTCCGGTCGGCAGCCGAGCAAGTGCCCTTCCGAGCTCGTAAACGGAGAAAAACGCTGCCGAGCGGTAACGACCACCAGATCTTCCCGAAGTTCGCGCCTGTCCACGATCAATGGCTCAGATCGAGCCACGCCATTAATCAGTATTTAAATCGTTTTTTATTTATTTTAATCGTTTTATTTGTTTAAAAATCGCGAGAAAATTGCTAAAAATTCGGGAAAATTAGCTAAAAATTCTGGAGATAATTGAAAATCTGGGGACACACTTTCGAACCCCGGAGCGAACAATTATTACCCAGAATGCACCACTAAAGCCCCCGAACGATTAGCAAACACGCCGCAGAATTAGACAAATACTTCGAAAAAAGTAGATAAAAGGCTGTCAGATACCCGACGCAGCTCAAGAACAACACGCAGCGTCAAAAGTTACCTCACTACCCCCTTTTCTAGATTCAAAATCCCACATTTGGACTCCGATACAACTCCACCAGCCACTGAAACTGCTGAACTACTCCTCCAAGCCTGATCACGCTCAGCCTTTAGGAGTGGGGGGCTCGTGATATGGCTAAAATTGGGGTTAAATCGGGACCGTCCAGATCGAGCACGAATCTTGAAGCACAGGGGTAAAAAGGTAATTTCACATGCAGATGGATCCAAAACGGGTATTGAGCCTCCGCCTCACGAAACCAACCGCCCGCAAATAGATCCGCTCCAACTGGGCGTGGGTTCCGATCCGATACAAGCCCGGTCCACCAAGGGAGAATCAGGCCACTGATTTGATTAGATCAAATCAATAAGCTTGATTTGCTCTCACCAGGGAATCAAGGCCTACTTTCCTAAAAACAGAATAGGAGGATTCTGCTCCTAACTGTTAGGCAGGAAATCAGGCCCCAAATCATTCCAAAGGCGACTATAAATACAGCCCCTCTGCCACCAAGACCAGGTTAATCACTTTTTCACCACTCAAGCTCTTTCTTAATCTTTTACTGATTACTGACAAGAGCATCGGAGGGTGCGTCACCGGAATCAATCCCGGTGTCTCGCACTTCCTTGCAGGTTGCGGCAGGAGCAAGCGGGCCGAGTCAGCTGTTCAGGTTTTCCTCGGATCCACAAATTCTATCTGTTTACCCCCACACCGAAATCAGCGGTAACACCCACCTAATCCTGATGCTAACTCTGATGAAGAGGTCAAAGAGGCTTATAAGAAGTGGAAAAAGGCAGATGAGATGGCGCTGTGTTACATTTTGGCATCTATGTCAAATGTACTGCAGCATCAGCATCAGGCCATGCCCACAGCTTATGATATGATGTACAACCTTAAGGAACTCTTCGGACATCTGAGTAGAGCAGCTAGGCAATTTGCTATAAAGAGTTTGATGAGAGCATCTATGGCTGAGGGGACACCAGTAAGGGATCATGTTCTCAAGATGATGGGTCATCTAAATGAGATGAAGATCCTTGGTGCTGAAATCGATGGGGAAACCCAGGTCGATATCATTCTCAGGACTCTGCCTAAAAGTTTTGACTCATTTTGCCTTAATTACAACATGAACAAAAGGTTGTATAGTTTGGCAGAACTTGCAAAAAAACTACAGGATGCTGAAGCTCTCTTCAAGCAGAATGCCCATGTTTATGTGACTGAAAAGGACTCTACTTCTAAGCCGAAAGGTGGTAAGAAGAAGAAAGTTCAGAAACAAATAAACCCAGCAAAGAAGGGCATGGGACCTCAAGGCGCTGTGAAAAAGCCGAAAGGCAAGTGTTTCAAGTGCAAAGGGTCAGGACATTGGAAGACTGACTGTCCACTTCTCAAACATGAGAACAAAGAAGGTATATCTCATTTACTAGTTGTTGAAACATGTTTAGCGGTGTTATCTACCGACACCTGGTGTGTAGATACAGGAGCCACTAATCATGTCTGTAATACATTGCAGGGGTTCCAGGAAACCAGACGGCTCAGTGATGGAGAGATATGCTTGTTTATGGGTGACGCTACAAGAGTAGCGGCCGTTGCAATAGGAGATGTTATTTTATCTTTTGATAGAAATAAGTCTTTCACATTGAGAGATTGTCTTTATGCACCTTCACTTAGAAGGAATTTAATTTCTGTTTCCATGCTAGTTAAGGATGGATATTCAGTTTATTTTAATGACAATATTGTTATTAGAAAAAATAAGCATTTTATCTGTTCTGGTGCATTGGTTGATAATCTATATTTCATTAATCCTATTTCGCCCACGATGCAACTTATGGAAATGAATAATATGTCTTCTAACATAAATAAGAGAAAAGAACCTTCTTGTATGAACCAAACATATCTTTGGCACTTGCGATTGGGGCATGTTAACCTAAGAAGGATTCAAAGACTGGTTAAAGATGGACCTTTGAGTTCATTGGAAGTGGAGGCACTACCAGTCTGTGAATCCTGCTTGGTAGGTAAAATGACCAAAAGGCCTTTCAAGGCAAAGGGGTATAGGGCCAAAGATGTGTTGGAATTGGTTCATTCTGATTTGTGTGGGCCCATGACTGTCCAGGCTAGAGGTGGCTTTGAATATTTTGTCACATTTACTGACGATTATTCAAGGTATGGATATATTTATTTGATGCGCTGTAAGTCTGAGTGCTTTGAGAAATTCAAAGAGTACAAGGCAGAAACGGAGAAACGTCATGGAAAATGTATCAAGTCATTACGTTCAGATCGTGGTGGCAAGTATCTCTTTGGAGAGTTTAGGGACTATTTGTCAGAGGCTGGGATTACATCCCAATTATCAGCACCTGGAACACCCCAACAGAATGGTGTAGCAGAAAGAAGGAATAGGACTCTTATGGAAATGGTTAGATCAATGATGAGTTATTCAGATTTACCAGATTCGTTTTGGGGATATGCCTTAGAAACTGCAGCTTATATTTTGAACTTGGTTCCTTCTAAGTCAGTACCAATTACTCCCACAGAACTGTGGACTGGGCGTAAGCCTAGTCTGAACATGTTCGGATTTGGGGTAGTCCAGCACACGTGCTGAATGGGAAAGCCGATAAGTTGGAATCTCGTACAGAAGTACGCTTGTTTGTAGGCTATCCAAGAGGAACGAAAGGAGGTTTATTTTATAGTCCTAAGGATCAGAAGGTCATTGTTAGCACCAATGCTCGATTCTTAGAGGAAGACTATGTGATGAACCATAAACCCATAAGTAGAGCTGTTCTAGAAGAACTGAGAGGTGAGACGCCAAATACTTCAGTACCAACAGTACAACAGGATGTACCACCAGTAACTGCACAACGTGTCACAAATGTTACACCACAACCGATAGTGCCTCGTTATAGTGGGAGGGTTGTGATACAACCTGATAGATATATGTTCTTGGGAGAGTCGTCAGACTTTGTCCCTGAGGAACAAGATTATGATCCCTGTACCTACAATGAAGCACTCCAAGATAAAGATGCAGAGTCTTGGCAAAAAGCAATGATATCTGAAATAGAATCTATGGATTCTAATCAAGTCTGGGAGCTTGTAGAACCACCTATTAGTGTAAAAGCCATTGGATGCAAGTGGGTCTATAAGAGAAAAAGAGGATCAGACGGTAAGGTTGAAACCTTTAAAGCTCGGCTTGTTGCAAAAGGTTTTACTCAAAGAGAGGGTATTGATTATGAGGAAACCTTTTCGCCAGTAGCCATACTTAAGTCTATCCGGATTCTTTTATCTATTGCAGCTCATCTTGATTATGAGATTTGGCAAATGGATGTCAAGACAGCTTTCCTTAATAGAAGTCTTGAGGAAGACATCTATATGAAGCAACCAGACGGGTTCATTGAAAAGGGCCAAGAGCATCTTATTTGTAAGCTCAAGAAGTCCATTTATGGACTTAAGCAAGCTTCCAGATCTTGGAACATATGTTTTGATCAGGTGATAAAATCCTATGGATTTGATCAATGTCAAGATGAATCGTGTGTATACAAAAAGTGTGACGGAAACGTAGTGTTATTCCTAGTACTTTATGTGGATGACATCTTGCTCATTGGAAACAATGTGAAGGTATTATCTAACGTAAGGGTATGGTTATCCAAACAGTTTGATATGAAGGACTTGGGAGAAGTAGGTCACATCCTTGGGATCAAAGTTCTACGAGATCGCAAGAAAAGGGTATTGGGCTTGTCCCAAGCTTCCTATATCGATACTATACTAACTCGTTTTAGCATGCGAAATTCTAAGAAAGGTTTCTTACCTTTTAGGCATGGAATTGCCCTATCAAAGGAGCAGTGTCTGAGGACACCTAAAGAGATAGAGAACATGAAAATAGTTCCTAATGTATGTAATGCTATGTACGAGACCAGATATCTGCTTTGCCGTTGGCATGGTTAGCAGATATCAGTCTAACCCGGGACAAAAGCACTGGACTGCCGTAAAGCATATTTTGAAGTACCTGAAAAGGACTAAAGATTACATGCTAGTTTACCAGGCAAATAGTTTAGTTGCCTTGGGGTATACAGACTCAGATTTTCAGTCAGATAGGGATTCCAGGAAATCAACCTCAGGTTATGTATTTACTTTGGGAGGTGGAGCCACTATATGGAGGAGTATCAAGCAAAAATGTATTGCTGATTCTACCATGGAAGCCGAGTATGTGGCAGCCTCTGAGGCAGCCAAAGAAGCGGTTTGGCTCAGAAACTTCCTATTGGACTTGGATGTGGTACCTAATTTGCCTAAGGCTATTACACTTTATTGTGATAATAGTGGTGCAGTTGCAAATTCGAAGGAACCACGAGCCCATAAGACAGGTAAACACATTGAGCGTAAGTACCACCTGATACGAGATTTCGTAAAGAAAGGAAAAGTTGCTGTGATCAAGATAGCATCAGCAGACAACCTAGCTGATCCCTTCACTAAGAGCTTACCAGCTAAGGCTTTTGATAGTCATGTTGAGGGAATGGGAGTCAGATGCGTAGCAGCATGGCTTTAAGTATAAGTGGGAGATTTGTAACAGTATACTGAAAAGCAATGCTTTGAGTATAAGTGGGAGATTGTTAGGGTTATATACTGAAAGCATCACTTTTGTATTAACTTTATTTCCTTATTTTTTTTGAATGAGAATCATATAGGCATATGTTTGCATATTGTGTTTATTATAATATTAATGCAAGTATCTGATATTCTATAAGGTTGATAATATGGTGTGAGGAGACACACAGAAGATCATATTATCAGTTCCCTATGGAATATATAAATAGTTCACAACCTAGACGGACTTGGACAATCCATTGGAAAGGTTGTAGTGTAATCTGGTATTAGTCTATCTTGACTATAGGTTTACACTAGTACACTTTGTGTGTATTGAACAGGACCACTTGAGGTTGTTCTCTTTGTACTGACTACAAAAAAGAACAAACAACTGTTATTATGGATGCTTATGCTCTTAATCCAGATATAATAACAGACATGTATATGCAGTGTGCATTACTTTGACTCATAAAAGAGTGAGATTCATTATGGATCAACAACCTCTACGAATTGGGTAATAGCATTGTATGTATGATGGGCTATTGATTGTAAAAGGAATCCATGTCTCGATACGTCGGGTTGATGATGTCCCCTTAAGGAGCTCATAAGGATTGTCATGTAAACCCTGCAAGTGGATTACATCCGACATGACAAATAAAGTTGAGTGGTACTACTTAAGGATAAAAGATGTTGATCAATATAGTTGTCAGTAACTTAATTTGATCGACGGACATTCGATATATTAACATGGGGAGCTGAACGAGCATATAATAAAAGGAGCCCATAAATATAATTTGGGATTAGGAAGGTAGTGCAACAATAGCTCTTTAGTGGACCGAGCTATTGTTAATGGGCCTGGGTTGTGTGTTCGGGCTGAACACGGGATACCCAGATTCGTTAGGAGACCTAACCCTAATTTCTCCTCATGGTCCCTGCCGTAGCCTTATATATATATCCTCTATTCTCTGGCCGTCATATCATTATCAGAGATAAAAAGTTTTCTCTAAATTCGTGATTCACGTAAGGAGAGAAAGAGAGGTCAGCCAAGGAGAAGAAAGGTTGGTAGACCGTCGCCCACACGACATCCAATCCGAGGAAGGAATACGTGCAGAAGATCTTGGGGTCGCTGACGGCTCGAGGTTGCTAGAAACTATCGTCTTCTTCTCATCGCAGGTATAATTCGTGAACCCTAGATTCTGCTATAAAGGGTTAGATCACGTATTAAATCTGTTAAGCTTTTATGATCGATACGCATACCAATCCGTGGTCCTGGGAATCATCGCAGTTCCATCAGTTGATAGTGCTTTCCCTTGTGTCCTATCTTCAGCCTTCAGCCAGTCTTCTGTGCAAACGAGTATCTCTAACGTGTCGGGCTTCAAGCGATTCCTGTAATCAGTTAGAACTCTGTCACTTGAAGAAAATGCACTTTCAGAAGCAACTGTAGAGACAGGAGGAGTTAATAAATCTTTAGCCATAATTGACAGAATACTAAAGTATGTTCATGGTCTTTCCACCATTGTAAAATATCTAGTGGAGAAGAAGGAGGCTCAGAATCTTGTTGGTTATACCAATTTAATTCATTTGGTTGATTAGTCCTAGGTTTTTTTGATTGAATTTGTGCAAGTAAATTAAATGTTCTATCATCAAATATACTATTACCCTTACCTTTAGAAGTAGTAGAAGATGAACTAACTACAGAAGTTGTACTACTAGAAGCAAAACATCTATCATAATAATCATATAAATTATTTAATGTAGATTCAAACTGAACTAAAAAAGTAGCGCAATCAATTACTATTTCTACATTTTCCCCAAGTAATGCAAAAAACATTTCAATCAAACTCTTCATACCTTCTAATTTGATACGAGAATCCATAACGGTTGCAACACAAATCAACATAGGAGGAGGAAAATAATACTTCAAAAAACTTTTGTATGCAGATTTTACAATCTCACCAACATGGGGATCATTTAACATTTCGTTAAATGTTTGCATCATGCTAACTAATGAAATAAAAATGCTACTAGAAGTAGATTCATATGTTTTTGAAAATTTTAAAGTTTCGATTTTAAAAGGTTCTAAAAATTTCAACAAAGCTTCGGTATAATACCAATCGGTGGGAGTCATTTCAAAATTTGGCATATTTTTGGCGATACAAAAATCATTTACAACTGCTTTATATTCGGTAACAACATGTAGTAAATCAAAAGTAGAATTCCATCGGTGTCTAACATCCATTGGAAATCTTCTAAAAGGTACATTTTTAAGACTACACCAAGCTTTCCATTCTTGAAATACGCTTGGACTTAA
Source organism: Hemerocallis citrina (assembly GCA_017893485.1). Lineage (NCBI taxonomy): Eukaryota > Viridiplantae > Streptophyta > Magnoliopsida > Asparagales > Asphodelaceae > Hemerocallis > Hemerocallis citrina. Next base: position 233,079,175 of record CM030359.1, on the reverse strand, counting down.
TGCAATGAAATGTACACAATTTCTAATTTTAACTATATATGGATCGACTATTTTTAATGCATCTTGAACACATAAATTTAAAATATGACATGCACATCTAACATGAAAAATATTGTCAGATGGAGGGTTTAATACAAATGTTAAAGTAGTAATTGCTACATTGTTGTTCGATGCATTATCAAAACTAATACACATAATTTTATCGCGAATATGAAAAACATCACAAATTTCTAAAATATGGTTTGCTATTTCAGCGCCACTATGGGGATACGGCAACGCCGCAAGTGATATGATTCTTTTTTTAAGAATCCAATCATTGTCGATCCAATGACAGGTTATTCCCATCGTTGGAATATTGTTGACACCCGTCCAACAATCCGAAGTTAAACTAACTCTACAAGTTAAACTCCATAAAATTGCAATCAAAGCGTTCTTCATTTCATTGTACACTTTAAAACATTCCGATTTGCAAGTATTTCTCGGAATTTTTCTAAAATGAGGGTTTAAGGCCGTTTGATTAAAATTTTCCAAGTCCCTACTCTCGGGATAGGAAAATGGTAACTCTTCCTTTATGACTAATCGGGTCATTTCTCGACGAATAAGATCAGGATCATAAGGGTGGCTATCAACTAGACCGGTCCTAGGGTTGATTTTTTGTTGGCCTTGTAGGTCAGCAAGAAATTCTTTATGGTTATGTTGGATGTGTCTACTAATTGTACCGGTGCTGTCACCCCTCTTTAATTTGTATGCCTTAGAACATGTTTTACAAACTTTCAAGCCTATACCCGGAGTTTGTTCGTCCGGGATATAATCGTAAAACTTATGCCAATCACTACTTTCTCCTCTACTTTTCCTACTACTACGGGGTTGTGTGGTTTCGGTTGGTTGTTATTGTTCTTCTTCTTCTTCTAATTGTATGTCACCTACAACCTTGTCGTGTGCACCCCATTGTTGGGTAGGAGGATCATGGTACTCTTGGGCAGGCTCACTAATTGGGACAATTGGTGGCCTACAGGAAGAGGATGAGGAATCTTGCCCGCTACGACCGCTACTGCGTGATCTAGACATAATGTAGTAATGTATGTAAAAAAAACTACACAATGTAGAAACGGTGAATTATTAAAAAAATCTAAAAAACAAGAGGGTTGAGATAGAGAAAATAAAAAAACCAACAATAATTATAACTACAACACAAAAAATAAAATAACGAGAGAGGTATGAAATTTTTCCCTAAGGGGGAGCCAGCCACCCCAATTTACAAAAAAACCCTATTTTGTAGCCCCCCCCTCGTTTAAAAAACCCAAAGAATAAAAGAAATAGGGATTTGCTATGATATATTCTAACTACCTACGTTACACAAAAGAGATCCTTCACACAAAGGAGATAGGGGCTTGAAGAGAGTTATCGATGCAGATCATAGTCGCTTGTTACACAAAGGAGATCCGTTAGTTTGAGATCGATAAAACCCTAACAAGAAAATGACGATGAAGATGAAGTGGTTGGAGTTTTTATGCAGACCTCGAGAACCATGGCAACGAAGAAGCGAATTGATGATGGAGGAAAGAGAGAAAATTGAAGATTAGGGGAAAGTCTTTTTTTTGTTTTTTGTTTTTTGTTTTTGTTTGAGATTTTAATCATATATTGTTGATGGTTTCTTCTGGATGGTGGAGTAGAACGGTACATATTTTTTATTTTTTAAGAACAAATCTGCCAACATCTATTTGATATGAATTTTTTCATTTATTCATATATATATATATATATATATATATATATATATATATATTCTCCTTATGATAATCTCTATGATAAATTTTAGTTAACCCTACTATAACTAGCACTGTCACATTTATCTGATACCCGGACCCGACTCGGACCCGGTATTGGACAAGAACCGACCCGATCTAATTGAAATAATTCAATTGATTTACTGTATTACAAGACATTTATTAAAAGCATTTATTATTATTATTATATATCTTAAGCTAATAGGCCTACCTCATCTCTCTTTTCTCTATTTTGAAATAGAGAAAGGAGAGCAAAAGTAGGAATTAACACGTGCAACTCACATCAATTGCAAAATTAAAAAAATACAAAAAAAACAATTCTTCTACCACACCTCCCCCAAACCCACTAACTTTAACCCTCCCTACCCCAAAACCCACCCAAATCTCCTCCGCCGCCCATCGATCTCCTTGCAATCGTCACCCATCGAACTCCTCGCCAGCGCCAGCGCACAGATTGAGGTAAATATGTCTAACTCTCAAGATATATAGTAGTAGAGAATAGTAGTATAGACAATTGAATAAATAAATCCTTCCACCTTCTCCTCTCTCTCATTTTCGTGAAAATAAAATTTTGGGGTTTCAACATATCAAGGGGAGCTGAAGGCATGACTCTTCTCTGCTCATCATCCCAATTGTTGGTAAGCACTTCAAAATCTAAACACTTGAAAATCAGAATCTCTATCTTGCTCATCTCTCTTTTAATAAGTACATTTAATAATGAATTCACTTATCTCGATACCAGTGGTTATTTCTCTTCTCCTTAAACTTAGCTAAGAAAGAGTTTCAACCTTTCCTTTCTCTCCCCCTCTTTTTCTAACAATACCAAGAAGAAGAGAGCAGTCACTACAAGAATTCGATCCTTCTTCAATCCCTTCGAAGACCAACCCATTATTAAAGATGCACTCAAGGTGTTTGACAAAATGCCCATCAATTTATTTATTGTGTTTCTCTTTTTGGGTATTTAGAAATTGACATAATTACCCCCTACAGGAGCCTGTAACTTTCATGGGTGGTGTCTTCACTCCCCGTACAATGTGTTGCCCAAGGTCAAGGTCTGACATCTTACCCAAGTGCATAGGAAAAAAAATCACATGTACACACATTACTACTTCACCACATCTCCTGACTGTGACTGAACATTTCAAACCAATAATATCATTTCCCCTCATACGCAGGTAATCACAAATCAAACAGTACAGAAATCACTGCCTTTACGGGTAACATGTATAGAGAAATAGTACCTATATGTGGAGTGCAGTATGCACAGAGAAATAGTACCTATATTTGGAGAACCAGCCAACCAATTTGGTCTCCATCAACGATAAAGTTTTTCAATGGAGGTAAACTTCATATAATACCCTTTAGTCTATTATTTTATACTTATATGTGGAGTGCAATATGTTATATGCACACCAACTGGAATCATTTCAAAAAGGACATGCGCGATATGTCATATGCACACCAACTGATTTATAGAATGGTTCACCATTAATTTACTCAGATGCATGCTAATTGTTTGATTATATTCCTTACTCACATTACTACAGTAACTATTGTTAGATTGTGTTTGCATGAATTAATATGAATGTTAGAATGCATGTGAATAGTGAATATTAGTGATAAGTATAAACACTGAGAAATTTAATAAATGAAGTAACATTCTTTTCCCTAGGAGAATTATATGTAAAGATCAGTGAAATATAGTGTTTTATTGAGTATAAAGCAGTTGATTGTGTTTTCAACAGTAGGTGTGAAGATTCAAAGATAGTGGGAGATTTTAAATCATATTGATGGAAGTCAGGCTCTTTCTGTTACAAATAATATTTACAAAATTCTTTTTACAAAGAAAGATAGAGAGGCACAGGAAAACCGAGAAGGGAACAGAGAAGAGAAATCCGAAAGAAAAAGAAAAGGAAAATAAATTAAACAACTTACAATAAGCAAATGAAAAGTACAACTCCCAAGAAGCCGAGGCCTGTGTATCACACAGTGTCCTTAAAACAGATTTCGCCTCTCTCCGGTTGCTGGATTGAACGGAGGCGTCTGTCTCCCAGGATGCAACGGCTTGGAGCGATCCCGTAGGCACCACGTACCACTCCCGAACTGATCAGCAGCGTTTGAACCTATCACCTGACTTACCAACACAAGGACGGACGAACAGCACAGAAGAGAAGGAGAGAAAATGATATGGTTTTTTGTGCAGTGAAGAAAGTAAGGGGAAGGCCTCTATTTATAGAGCCTGGGTTAGACAAGGCATTAACAGCCTTCATTGTAACGGCAGACAAGGCATTAACAGCCTTCATTGTAACGGCAGACAAGGCATTAACAGCCTTCATTGTAACGGCAGACAAGGCATTAACAGCCTTCATTGTAACGGCAGACAAGGCATTAACAGCCTTTAACAGCCTTCACTGTAACGGCAGACAATGAATTGAATGCCTTCAGCGTAACGGCAGACAAAATATTAAATACAGCACTGAAACGGCAGACAGAACCGTTTCTGCATTCATTTCAGCCGTTACAAAAAGAAAACTGTAGCAAAAAGTGGCTCTGCACGGGGTGGGATCAAATCGGTCCGGCATTCGTGTCCGCAGGTCGTGCGGGCGCACACAAGTCGCATGTAAACCGGTCCGTGATTTGCACCCCCCCCCCCTGCGCGCGCGAGAGAGAGCCTCTCTTCTAGCCATCTTACAATGCTTAGAAGGAGATTACTATATATCCTCTTCTATTTCCTTTGTTATTTCCGATGTGGGACTAAGTTCCCTTTAACCCATTTTCAAGAATGAAAACGTCTCACTTTGAGAGACAATTTCTCATTCACCCCTTAACCGATTTTAGCGAACCAATATATGATTTTGATCTACTCACGAAGGAGAACACAAATCAATCAAGATCTCTCAATAATTCATTGAGGATCTTACTCAAAAAATTGCTCAAAAATCGGTTCGAAAATAGTGTATAAAACACTCATTTTCTAACAATCCCCACATGAATGAAAATTGACGACCACAGACAGGACAGACTGACACGACAGACTGACACGACGGACTGACCCGACAGACTTGGTGATAGAATTCAACGATTGATTTCTGCATAGGATAGGTAGGTGTTACCCTTTGAACCTTCCCTTATGAAAATATGTTTACTTTACTAACTAAACAGTAGACGCGATGTCTTTGAACTGTTCTGCCATTTGTGTAAACGATGACATATCTCACACAGAAATCTTTCTAACGCTTTTTCAGTTCTCACTGTTATGTTCGTTTTGGCCATGAACATACGCCTGGTTCTGCAAGATTTTAACAGGAATATTGCCCTATATTATTCCCTTGGAAGCGGCCCTTCTTCCATCTTACATAGGTGATTTCTTACTTAAGAGTAACCCGCATTACTCTGCTCGGATATCCGACGCATAAGAATCATTAAAAGCCTAGCTTAACCTGTTACCTTGCGGGCATCACTGTTTCATCATGGGAATGGACATGGAAAATCCCCACAGTGATCTAACTTGGTCTTTACAATTTAGTTGTCCCTTTGAACCTAGATCTTGGGATCTCCAGTCAACTAGGTTGGGTTTCCATTGTATCGACTTATTCTTTCATGGGCTTTAGTCCCATTCCCCTCGATGATTTATCAACTAACTCTCTGTTTAACCCTTTGGTTAGTGGATCCGCAATGTTATCTTTTGACTTTACATAGTCCACAGAGATAACCCCAGTAGAGAGTAGTTGTCTAATGGTATTATGTCTTCGACGAATATGTCTAGATTTACCATTATACATATTGCTCTGTGCTCTACAAATTGCAGATTGACTATCTGAATGTATGCAGATTGGAGGCACAGGCTTCGTCCACCTTGGAATATCTTCAAGGAAGTGGCGTAACCATTCAGCCTCTTCCCCACATTTGTCTAATGCGATAAATTCTGATTCCATCGTGGATTTAGCGATCACTGTTTGTTTCGAGGATTTCCAAGAAACTGCTGCACCACCTAGTGTAAACACATAGCCACTAGTGGATTTTGAATTATCACTCGATATCCAGTTCGCATCACTGTATCCTTCAAGTACAGCCGGATATCTCGTATAGTGCAGCCCGTAGTTACGAGTAAAACGCAAGTACTTCAGTACTCTTATAATTGCTTGCCAATGCTCGCTTCCAGGATTACTCGTGTATCTGCTTAGTTTACTTACTGCATAGGCTATGTCTGGTCTTGTACAACTCATTAAGTACATTAGACTGCCTATGATTCTAGAGTATTCTACTTGAGAAATACTCTCCCCTTTATTCTTGGATAAGTGTAAAGTTAGATCTATTGGAGTTCTCGCAATTCCAGAATTATCTTTATCAAATTTTCCAAGAATATTGTCAACATAATGTGACTGGCTTAAAATAAGCTCGTCTGATGTTCTTGTGATTTTAATTCCCAATATAACATCAGCTAGTCCCATGTCTTTCATGTCAAACCTCGAGTTTAACATGTTTTTAACAGATTTAATTATCTGATCATTGCTTCCAATAATAAGCATGTCATCTACATACAAACATATAATGACATATCCATTTTCTGTGTCTTTGATATATACACATTTGTCACATTCATTGATCTTGAAGCCATTTGTCATCATGACATTATCAAATTTTTCATGCCACTGTTTTGGAGCTTGTTTCAAGCCATATAATGACTTCACCAGTTTACACACTTTCTTTTCATGTCCTGGAGATGAAAAACCCTCAGGTTGTTCCATGTAGATTTCTTCATCTAAATCTCCATTAAGAAAAGCTGTTTTTACATCCATTTGATGTACTTCAAGATTGCGTAGAGCTGCTACGGCAAGTACCATCCTAATGGAATTTATTCTCGTCACAGGAGAATATGTATCAAAGTAATCAAGACCTTCTGTTTGTTTATAACCTTTAATTACAAGTCTTGCCTTGTATTTATCAATTGATCCATCAGGTTTTATTTTTCTCTTGAAGATCCACTTGGAACCCAAAGGTTTACTACCTGGTGGAAGATCCACTAGTTCCCAAGTATGGTTTTGCAAGATAGAATCAATTTCACTCTTGATGGCTTCTTTCCATTGAGGACCATCACTAGAGTTCACTGCTTCCTTGAAGGTTTGGGGTTCTTCTTCAAGCATAAAAGTCAAGAAATCCGGACCAAAAGATTTTTCCGTTCTTGTTCTTTTACTGCGTCGAGGTTCCTCCTTGACTTCTTCATTTTGGTTTTCACTATCTTCACTGATAGTCTCATGTGTTCGTTTGGAGGAACTTGCTTCCTCCTTTGACTTACATGGAAATACATCTTCAAAGAACGATGCATTTCTAGATTCCATTATCGTGTTCTTTGATATCTCAGTGATATCGGATTTGTATACCAAGAACCGATAGGCACTACTGTTAAGTGCATAACCAATGAAAATACAATCAACTGTTTTTGGTCCTATTTTCATTTTCTTAGGTGGGGGTACTACCACCTTGGCAAGACATCCCCACATTCGCAAGTAATTGTAGGATGGCTTTCTTCCTTTCCATAATTCATATGGAGTTTTATCTTCTTTCCTTTTGGGCACCTTATTCAAAAGGTAGTTAGCTGAAAGAATAGCTTCTCCCCACAAGTTTGGTGGTAAACCAGAACTTATTAACATCGCATTCATCATTTCTTTCAATGTACGATTCTTTCTCTCAGCAACACCGTTGGACTGAGGAGAATAAGGCGCTGTGGTTTCATGTATAATCCCATGCTTAGCACATGTGTCAGCAAATGGCGATTCATACTCTCCACCTCGGTCGCTTCTTAGCGCCTTAATTTTCTTATTGAGTTGATTTTCAACCTCATTTTTATAGAGAACAAATTTCTCTATAGCTTCATCTTTGCTTTTAAGCAAGTATACATAGCAATATTTTGTGCTATCATCTATGAAGGTAATAAAATATTTATTACCACCTCTTGTTTGTATCATTTTCAAATCACAAATATCAGTGTGAATTAGATCAAGTGGTTCGGTGTTTCTTTCAACACTTTTAAATGATGATCTTGTTAGTTTTGCCTCAACACAAGTTTCACATTTGTGTTTGGAATCAATTTGGAACGTTGGTATGTGATTCAAGTTAATTAGTCTTCGCAAAGTATCATAATTAACATGTCCTAGTCTACCATGCCATAAATTGGAAGACTCAAGCAAATAAGTAGAAGAGCTAGCTTTATTCATATTATTGACCATGGTCATTACATTGAGTTTGAACATTCCACCACTCATATATCCTCTACCAACATACATTCCACTTTTAGACAAAACAAATTTGTTTGACTCGAACACTAAACGAAAACCGTGGTTGTTAAGTAACGAACCAGATACCAGGTTCTTACGGATTTCAGGAACATATGCAACATTGTTCAGAGTCAGTTCCTTTCCAGAAGTCATCTTCAAGATCATCTTGCCTTGGCCCTTTATTTCTGATGTAGCCGAGTTCCCCATAAACATTTTCTCCCCATTCTCTAATGGTTCGAAAGTGGAGAACATACTTCTATTGGAGCACACATGTCGAGTAGCTCCAGTGTCAATCCACCATTCCTTCGGATTTGAACCTAACATATTCACTTCTGATATCACAGCTGAGAGGTTGATATCGGAGACATCTTGAGCAATTCCTTGAACCAAGTTTGCTTCTCTGTTCCTGTTCCTCTTGGGAAGTCTGCATTCAGTGGACTTGTGACCCATTTTGTCACAATTGAAGCACTTGCCTTGAAACTTCGGCTTCTTGGAGATTCCTCCCTTAGGCCCCAACTTCGGACCCTTGTTGTTGTGCTTGTTGGAACGTTGTTTATGTTCCATTACATTTGCCTTTGCTGCATGGCTGATGAGTCCAACTTTTTCAGATCCCCTATTGTCTTCTTCAATACGAAGCCTGACAATGAGATCTTCAATGCCCATTTCTTTTCGCTTATGCTTTAGGTAATTCTTAAAGTCTTTCCAACCTTGTGGTAATTTTTCAATTATACAAGCCACTTGGAAACTTTCACTTAAGTTCATACCTTCAGCATGAATCTCATGCAAGATTAGTTGTAGTTCTTGAACTTGACTGATTACTGTTTTAGAATCTACCATTTTATAGTCTAGGAAGCGGCCCACAATGAATTTCTTGGCGCCGGCATCCTCAGTTTTATATTTATGTTCTAGTGATTCCCAAAGTTCTTTAGCTGTTCTTTTGTCAATGTAAACATTATACAAAGAGTCGGCTAATCCGTTCATTATGTAATTTCTACACAAGTAATCAGCATTTTTCCAAGCATCCACAGCGGCAATGACTTGGTTATCCTGCTCATCTTTCTTAAGATCTGGAGCATCTTCGTTCAAGAACCTTGCAAGATTCAGTGTGGTCAGATAGAACATCATCTTCTGTTGCCACCTCTTAAAGTTCTGTCCGTTGAACTTCTCAGGTTTCTCCCCATGGGAGACTGAGACAGGTACAACGGTGGGCATTGGCACTCGTGCCGCAGCAGCAATCGGTTCTTGTGTTGTATCAACAACCGGCACATAGACCGTTTCAGATACAACAGCATTGTCCAATGCAGTAGTCATCGTGAATCTGAAATTTACACAACACGAGTGTAAGTTTTCCAGATAAAAGAAATAAAAGAAAAACCGTGCCTCAAAATCGAAAATGAAATAAATCGAAAATCTGTTTTAAGTTTGTTACAAATAATATTTACAAAATTCTTTTTACAAAGAAAGATAGAGAGGCACAGGAAAACCGAGAAGGGAACAGAGAAAAGAAATCCGAAAGAAAAAGAAAAGGAAAATAAATTAAACAACTTACAATAAGCAAATGAAAAGTACAACTCCCAAGAAGCCGAGGCCTGTGTATCACACAGTGTCCTTAAAACAGATTTCGCCTCTCTCCGGTTGCTGGATTGAACGGAGGCGTCTGTCTCCCAGGATGCAACGGCTTGGAGCGATCCCGTAGGCACCACGTACCACTCCCGAACTGATCAGCAGCGTTTGAACCTATCACCTGACTTACCAACACAAGGACGGACGAACAGCACAGAAGAGAAGGAGAGAAAATGATATGGTTTTTTGTGCAGTGAAGAAAGTAAGGGGAAGGCCTCTATTTATAGAGCCTGGGTTAGACAAGGCATTAACAGCCTTCATTGTAACGGCAGACAAGGCATTAACAGCCTTCATTGTAACGGCAGACAAGGCATTAACAGCCTTCATTGTAACGGCAGACAAGGCATTAACAGCCTTCATTGTAACGGCAGACAAGGCATTAACAGCCTTTAACAGCCTTCACTGTAACGGCAGACAATGAATTGAATGCCTTCAGCGTAACGGCAGACAAAATATTAAATACAGCACTGAAACGGCAGACAGAACCGTTTCTGCATTCATTTCAGCCGTTACAAAAAGAAAACTGTAGCAAAAAGTGGCTCTGCACGGGGTGGGATCAAATCGGTCCGGCATTCGTGTCCGCAGGTCGTGCGGGCGCACACAAGTCGCATGTAAACCGGTCCGTGATTTGCACCCCCCCCCCCCTGCGCGCGCGAGAGAGAGCCTCTCTTCTAGCCATCTTACAATGCTTAGAAGGAGATTACTATATATCCTCTTCTATTTCCTTTGTTATTTCCGATGTGGGACTAAGTTCCCTTTAACCCATTTTCAAGAATGAAAACGTCTCACTTTGAGAGACAATTTCTCATTCACCCCTTAACCGATTTTAGCGAACCAATATATGATTTTGATCTACTCACGAAGGAGAACACAAATCAATCAAGATCTCTCAATAATTCATTGAGGATCTTACTCAAAAAATTGCTCAAAAATCGGTTCGAAAATAGTGTATAAAACACTCATTTTCTAACACTTTCTTTACATCAGGTATGTTATATGTATTCTTATCTCCTATTATACATTCTTTCGAGTTAATCCTTATTGTTATTTATCTCAATATGTTATGTTTCATTATATTTTTCTACATTGTGTTTGATTACATATTTATTATTGATATTTAAATAATTGTCCAAAACTACACTTATTAATGTAGGATGCAAGATAAAAATAATATTTTGTCTTTACAACTTAATAAGATAATTTCTGCATATGCACGATGCCAGAGATTTAAAATATTGTGACGGAAAAGGCATCATCCTATGAGGGCACTGCTGACTTCAGACCCATACAAAATTGCACGTACGATAAGAATTCTAAAGTTAAGACAAAAACTCTCCATAGTGTTGGGGCTTATCTTAAAAAATATGTGTTTACGCACGGTCAATTGTATGTAGCATTATCGCGTTGCACTTTCCGTTCTGGCTTGAAGATGTTGCTGACAGATAACTCAAATGATTCCCAAAAGACTAATGATCGTACATATAATGTGGTATATCAAGAAGTTCTTCAAGAGGTGCGTAACTCCATGATAATCAATTGAAAGGTAAATGTCATCTTAGTAAAGTTTATCAAAGCCTTATTTATTTATTTTTTCTTTTATGTATCATTTTATATCAATTCAAATTGGTTCATGCCGCTATATAAATGATTATTTTTTAATGTGATGCATTTAATTATATTTTCATTTCGTGTTTTTTTTATGTAGACCGACATATGATGTTCTTGTGTGAAGAATTCTGTCACTCGATAATGTAATTCCATGTTCAAATTACTAATATATTATATTTTGATACTACAATGTTGAAATTAGGACATGTTTTTTGTTTTTTTTTTGTTTTGTTTGGGGGGGGGGGGGGGGGGGGGGTTGTATTTACGTAGCTATAAACAATAGTTGTTTAGAAAATTAATTTTGTATTTTAATTGTTTGGATTGCACTCTTTGATTATCGTGAACAATTTATTTAAGCCATCTGTGTATATATAATTGTGATTTAAGTATGAAAGATTATTATGATTCAGTTTGGAGGTGTCTTATTGTCATCGAATATTTAAGTTTGAATAATGTGTTTTCTGTGCAAAGCATTACTACATAATTGTTGAATGGTAATATGTTAGATTATAATTATACAGAGAAAAAGTTGTAAATATGGGGAGGTTCTGCTGAATTTTTTATTAATTTTTTTTTAAATTTATCTTTTGGTAAAGTCTGTGCAATTTGCACAGGGGATATACTAGTATGTATCTTAAGCTAATAGGCCTACCCCATCGTCCCTTTCTCTATTTTGAAATAAAGGAAGGAGAGCAAAAGTAGGAATTAACACTTGCAGCTCACATCAATTGCAAAATTAAAAAAACATAAATGAACTGAGATTAAAGTATTGATCACGTTGTAACATCCTCTCTTATTTTGGATTGTATATATAGTATAATTATTTGCTAAAGAGATGAAAATATTTGATGAATCTAAGAGTAATGTCTAAAGGTCCTTTGGTTTATTATGTGTAGCTTCATCTTCCCATATTAAATTCTTCAATCTTATCTCTATTTACTATATCCTGTTTGATAAAATGCATGAATGAACTGAAATATGTTAGTTGTAGGAGCCTGTTGTGTGGTGGGGGCATATAGAACTCAAGTGGATGAGTTTTAATTTCGAATTTGATTAGGGATTTATACATCAATCTTCGAAATATAGGGTTCAGTAAAATGCTTATAAATGTGGGAATGGTTCAAATTTGGGTTCGGGATTATCTTGATTACAATTATTTTCTCATTGGTGCACACAAAGTGTTTGTGAAAATGCTCAAAAGACCTTTATAATTATTTGGTATTATTTTGATTCAATTTAGTCATTCAAATTACCTTCTTTTAGGTGTTGTCTTGCCGACGGATTTTGGATGGCTGACGAATGTGAATATAGAAGGTAAAAGTCTACTACATAGAAATTTCATTGTGTTCGATGGTTTCCTCCGTAGTAGTTTCTCAATGATGATGAACTTTGTCCTATACTATATCTTTTGATCCATACTCCATTTTTGGGGCGAGCATCTGTTGCCATTATGTAAGCGTGTAGAAAGGGGCTGATTCATCATGCGCATTGTATTAAAAGGATTGATGTAAGTCTCTTAAGCTCAAAACAATACATATGTTTATACTTTTTCTGACTAGCTTTAGCGCCATACCAAAGTTTATTGAGGGTGTTTCCGAAAAGGAAACATATATCTTGATTAAAGTTGCTTTACTGTTTTACTTCAGTTTTGATTAAAGTTGTTTTATTTTGATGCAATCTCAGTAATTTTTCTACTCAACATTGACCTATGGTATAATTACTGTATTGGATTCTTACATCATAAACTATCAAGATATATATAATCGTCCGATCAAATATTGTTAAAATTAATTAATTTTCAAAACGAGGAGTTCAAGAAGAGCCACATCCCCACCTATCACTTCATTGTAAGCTCAACTTCAGTAATTATTCGACTTTTTTTCATTGCTTTAGAAATATAGAATGATGTTGGTTGATTTGAAAATGTGAATTTGTTAATTTGATTTGTCATCTTTTAATTATATTGTGATCGAAATAGTTAAGGGACATCTATAAATTTAGGGATTTAGGGTTTAACTATGTCTTAATGTTGTGTCAGTGTTGAATAGGGTCACCTCCGTTGTAAGCCCTATTTTCAGATTTTATTGTATTTTGTATTCTTTTGATTATTGTATTTGAATTCATTTGTTATGGTGTATTTTGTCTTTTCTTGGGTTCTTTCGTTCTCTCTTGACCAATGTGTGTTCTTTTGGTTGCATCCTGTTCTCTTTGCAATTTTGCTCTTTCTATTTTGAGTTCGATTTTTTCTCCTTTGTGTTCGTCTCATCTCATTGCTTTTGTTTGTCTCTTTTTGGAGCCAAAATCGTTACCCAGAACCCACAAAATTTCAACCCAAACCCTAATTTTCTAATCTCTATAAATACCTCTTAATTAACCCTAATTAATTGTCCCCCTCTCTCTCCTCCGCCGTTTCTCTCCCCGATCCCCCTACTTCTCTTCTTCTCTGTTTCTAGACACCCCAAACCCCAAACCGCAAACCCTTACCCCCATTGCCAACCCCAACCATCTTCCACCACCGTCATCACCATCTTCATCGTCCCCTCATCCCCTCGACTTCACCGTCCTCATCGCATCCCCGTGTCTTCGCCATCACCGTCGAAACCCAACCACCGAAGCTTTCCCATCACCGTAACTCCTCGTCGTCGCCCTACCCATTGTCGTGCACCTCACCGCCTTTGCCGTCCCTCACCGCTCCACCATAGTCCCCTAGCGTTGCCATTCGAGTCCTCGAGGTCGCGTGCCATCGTCCCCCCATTTTTGACCGAGAAAATAGAGCTTCGTCGTCATCGTGATTTTCGTGTCCGCCGTCGCTTCCCGGCCATGGTTTCGACATCGCTCCGCCACCGTAGCCGCCCCGTCGCAGACGAAGCGCCGCGCCGTCCGCCGATCTCTCTCTCTCTCCCTGTCGTGAGATAGGAGAAGATCTCCTATTGGCTGCATTCGGTGTCCCGTGTTTTGGCGCATTGGATCCAGGATTCGCTGTCCCGTGTTTGGCCGATTCGGTGTGAAGATAAGCTACTGTTGCTGTTTGTTGCTTGGGATTTCTTCGCCGTATTTCGCACGTGCTTTGGGATTTTCGCCGGGATTCCAATCCCGTTATTCTTATTTGTCCGAATCTACAATTCACCAGGCAAGTCTCTTCTTAAACCCCTTTTTATTGTTTGTGTTCAAGATTATTTGATCTCCTGCAAGTAGATCCGTCCATTTTATTATCAAAAACTGCTTTTGACAAGTCCGTTAAGATAATCGAGGGTTTACACAAGCTAACCCGATGTACCCTTAACATCGTGCTATCTCTTCGATCTAAACCTAGTCCCCAATGTTTCATTCATTTACACATTAAATAACTAGATTCATGCATAGGACTACTTGATAAATTGGACATTGAAATTGTATGTGCTAAATTGAAGTTGCTCGATGAATTAATACAATGACTGTGATAAATGTATCTTAAACCTTAGAAATTTACATGTTGACACCTAAGATTGCTTTGATTACCAATTTGCATGCTATATATGATCGTATGATTTATTTGTTATCTTTTTATATTAAGTTGATTTCTGGACTGCTGTATGTTTCACTTTGAATCAGATTTTTAGCCATGCTAATGACATAATTTGAAAGATTTTACTGAACATAAAATGTAGCCCTTGATGTATAGATAAATTTTCCCTGGTCTGGATTTAAATTTCAATTTTTCATCTGTTAGATATCATCACTTTACTGCAACTGTGTTAGTAATTCCAGACGCATAATTTCATGCGTATCCTGTTGTTTCTGATTTTATTTGACCCTGTTAATAGTAAAAGAAAAACCTAAAATAAATCAGGCAGGACCTAGACATGTATAGCTACTTTCCTAAATTTTTGTAGATTTTATTAATGAGTTCTCTAATCCGAAATAATTAGTAGAACATAACCTACTGCATGCTGACTGAACATAAAACCTGATTAGAATAGAGTTTTCACCCAAGTTCCTGTGTCTTTCATATACCTTAATTATACTCTCTGAAACCGTATGGAAGCCTACTTTCCAGATCTTCTGGAAGATTCAGATTTGCTATTGTGTAGTGACCATAATCCATGTTTTAGTACAGCAATGTCATGTTGTCCTGATTTTGTGAAATGTGTTTGCTTCATGCTTTGTCTGTAGCGCATAGAATTAGTCACATATAGTAATATACAACATTAACACCCTCTTGCATGCTCACATAGGAGGGAAAATAAACTATTAACAAGCCGGGGTATTATGGGTAGACTTGGTAGTGAACAATCGGAAAATGTACTCGGTAAGGCATCATCGTTATATTGTAATGTCTTGGAAAGACGAGTATTAATTGCAATGATTTATTGATGATTCTTGCGCGTAAATTATTGTTATCAATACCGATTACACGAACCGTGAATTCACCATCGGTCTAAAACGATCACTGTGCTTGCGCGGAACCTGTGGAATGGGACATAGCAGTACGTGTACTAGATAGGTTAATAAAATACTTAACAACCTGCATACTTGATCTTGTATTGAACTTGACTTGACATCATGCATCTCATGTGTGATTATTGTACACCTTTGATATTATTGCCTGCTCTTTGTTTTGTTCTTTGTCTTTGACCATGTTCCTTTCCTTTGATATTCATGCTTTCCTATTATCCTTTGTTTTCTCTACTTGCCGCCCACGACTTGCTCTAAGGGCACTCTTTTCTTTCTTTTTAGATCAAGATTTTACAGGTACTGAAGGATCTGTTCCCGAAGGAATTGGTGAGCAACGTTTCTAGTGTTGGATCCGGTCTCCGCTGCGTAGTTTTATTAGTTGCTGCTAGATTTATTTTCTGAACATTGTTATAACTTGTACTTTGTTTTGGGCTCTATGATCCGTAGTTTGTTTTGATCCCGAATGTTGGATATATATACTGTTGGTTTATTTCATTATTATTGGAACTTTATCATTAATTCATGTGGTGATATTTCTTGCGTGGTTGTATTTTGTTGATCTTATTGCTGAGTTAGTCTGGTATAGCTTATGGATGGTGTTTACATCATTCGCTAGGCCCACGTTACGTACTCGTGTTCCGTATTTTAGGAAGCGGGGCGTGACATCCGTCCTTTAATGACTTTTATGTTTTTGTTTAAGAACTAAAGTTACTGTGCATGTACATGATAATAAAAGAATATGAACTAATGAAATCTCCCTTAGTGGTTTCAAAGAATATGACTGAAATAGATAAAAATAACATTATTTGGGTTTTTCAGACAAAAGTAATGCATGTTATTAAATAAGATAAACTGAAAAGAAAAAAAGACACAGGGCATATCATCATTGTATTGTTTAAGTTCCATATGATTTTATGAGTCTGTTAAAAGTATTTTAGTTTGTGCAATTTGCACAGGGTAACACTAATATCTTTGGCAGATTTGGATGCTGCTTGTTGCAGTTGACATTCGTTTGTTAAATTCAACAAGCCCATCAGTGACAAAACTAAAGCCTCCCCAAGGGGGGCCGGGCCACCCTAACAATTTACAAAAATTCCCCTATTTTATAGCCTGTCCCCCTGTAATACCCTGATTTTTGAATATATGAAAGACTATTTATTTTTATATATGGTGTGCATGTGTAATATTGTTGGCCATTATATACTTTCATGGTGAGTAAGAGTATTGCTTTATAAAGTATTTTTTCCCTAAAGCCCAAATGTTAATTTACGTATTTACTTCTAAAAATACTTTTTCTTGGCCCAATTAATTTAAGCCCATGAGTTGAATCTTTTCTTATTTTTCTATAACTTGGAGTGTGTAGCATTCCTTTTCTTTTATTTTTGTTTTGATGTACGAAATTTTGTAGGGTGATTTGTGTGTGCACGTGCCCTCTATGTACATGTGCAATGCACACTTCCCTAATGGCCGGATTGCTTCTTTTGGAGGGATTTTCAAATGGTTGAATGGAGATCATGGGCGGTTATTTTGAGGTATGGGTAGTTTTTACAACCCCCTAGTCAATCCTAGCCCTTGATCCCATAACTATCTACTAAATCGTAGCCCTCCATCTACTCAAATTTGTGTATAAATACCCCCTCTCATTCATTATTTCTTTTACACTAGAATCATATTGTAAGAGAGGTATTTTGTGAGTTGTGTGTGTGTGCTTTTCTGTGGAGACCGAGTAGCATTCTGAAGACTTCGGTGTGGAGCAAGGAGTAAGGAGCGAGGAGTCGTTCACTATATTAAGGAGCTTTTGGCTGGATTTCGATTATTTCGTCAAATAAGGTGGGTGTTTCTCAGGACTTCTAGTGTAGAAATTATGCTATGATTATGATGGTTGTTGCTATTGCTTGTGAAGTAAATTCAAACGTACTAGAATTGCTCGAATATATTATGATAATAATTGTGGAGGACAATTAGTGAAATAATGACACTACAAATAATGACGAATTGGGTCGGTACAGTCGACTGCCGTAAGGATAAGTCGACTGGTACGAGACATCTGTTACACATTTGTTAGAAGTTTCATGACATATATGTGTATTATTAAAATGAAGTAGTAAGGCTAAACTCATATCCTTCATGATGTACATGGCTAAGTAGACATGGGCATGTGGAAAAAGAACTAGGGAATAATTAATAAAACTGAGAATGACTGGTACAGTCGACTGATGTTCGGAGTAGTCGACCGATGCATTGATTAAACTATGAGTATGCCTGAAATTCCATGAAATGAGATATGTTTTCATCGTGATTGTCCTAGTGTAATTGAGAATCATGTTTTATCTCTGCACGAAAGTTATGAATAAGTGTGAATGCATGTTTAAAATATTTCCTCGAAGAAAAGGTAATGTTAGTAACTTGAGATTCCATACTGCGATGTTACCGAACATTAAGAAGCTTTGTGTTTTTGAAACATGAATATATGTATATTGTGATTTAACATCATGATACAAGTGTATGTAAGAACTGTAAGAAAGATAACCCCTTAATTTGAAATATGAATCTGTCCAGCCGACTGAATGCGCGTAGCAAGTCGACTGAGCTGAACCTGATAATGTATTGTTAAAAATCCCAGTACAGACGACTGATGGATGAACAGTCGACTGTCACGTGGATAGCATTTTGAACATGAAAAGTTGCGGGACAGCCGACTGGCCGTGTGCAGCAGTCGACTCTCCCGAGTGTTTATGATGAACTTGTATTGACTGTACGAGTCGACTGGTATCCTTCCAAGTCGACTGTACAGAGTAGATTTTGATATGTCAGAGATTCCAGTTTTGATTATTGCTGAAAGTTGTGAACTTTATGATTGATATCAATGAACTCTTATGGCTGTATGAATTTATATGAAAAGAATCATAGATGTGAGTTGAGAATTAAATGAACATGAAAGGCTAAGATCATGATAAGAAAGTCTGTGAGACTCTAAATTGAATTATGAGCTGAAAGTGCTCAATTGGAAATTGTGAATTGTAAATTGAAACGAAGAGTAGCTAAGTCTCCCCCGGCAGTGAAATGAATGAAATGAAATGATATTGAAAAGAGGACCGAGGTTGGTCATGTATAAATGAAATGATAAGTCCGGTTTGGTGGAGAGGCTAACTCTAGAGCTTTGATTTTTATTCATGATTCTAATGATTTTAGTACATAGTGAAGAGGTGATGAAAGTGAGAGAAAACATAAGTATGAGAACTAGAGTTTACGGTGCGGGTGTGTGAGCCATAGAATGCATGCTTGATGAGTCAAGACATGGCGTGGGCACAACTCAGAATGATCGGACTTTAGCCACACTTGTGGGATGTTTGGTGACTGCAAGAAGATCGTGTTCAGGGAGGAGGCTGAATTGCCACAGAATGCATGCTTGATGAGTCAAGACATGGCGTGGGATTCCCCTCCAGGGTCCAGGACACGTGCTTGTACTCATAGATCATCTAGGATACTCACTGTAATTACAGAAGTAGATTAAGTCATGGTGAGGGATTGAACCCTACAAAAATGAAGAACGGTTAAGAGGCTTGCCCTCGGACCTATGTAGTATGGGATGCATAGAATCCGAACAAGTGCGCATTAGTGTCATGTAAATTAAGTAATTGCATTAAGGATTAAGTGCACGATCGCGACACGACATCATTAAGATTTTCCCCCTTACTTTAATTGTTATGTGAACAAGTTTATGATCTGTTAAGAAATGAGATTCATTATACTGTTTCTGGCGTAGAGAGGATGGCCATGTATAATTATCGTCGGTTGAATAAACTGACATACCCACAGTTTTGTATGCAGGATAAATTACATGTTAAAGAGGAATGGATGCATAAAGATTTTACCATGTTGTTGTACATTTATGTAAATGTTGTATATTTTTACTTCCGCTGTGCAAATGAAAAGTGTAAAATATGATGTAAACTCTGATGTAAAGTGAAAAGTTTAAATTCCTTGTAAAATTGTACTAAAGAAAGTGAAAAGATCCTGTAGAACATCTCGAATTCAGTGTATTTGGGATTCGGGGCGTTACACCCCCCCCCCCCCCCCAAAAAAAAAAAATCCCAATGTACAAAAGAAATAGGGATTTGCTCAAGTCAGTCCAAAATTTTGTCATTTCACTCTATGCTTTGTCTAAAATGATATATTAGTCATTTATCCAGAATAGTTTAAAATTTTAAATAAATAAAAATTTGAAGTACTCTTGCCAAAAAGAACTTATAAAGATGGGTCTCTGTCTGCTTCAAGGCATCCCATGCAGCCTACTAACATACTCAGTTAATACTTGAGCTACCCCTTGAGCTGTATAAGGGTGAGACAAGGCCATGAAGTGTGCATATTTAGACAACCTATCTACCACCACCAATATAACAGATTTCCGCATACTTTTGGGTAATCCCTTGATGAATTCCATTGATATATCTTCCCAAACCAACTCAGGTATAGGCAGGGGTTGAAGTAATCCCGCAGGTAATTGAGTCTCATTTTTATTCTTTTGACAAATCCCACTCTCTTGTCAGCGGACTAACTTGTTTGCTCATCTCCCTCCAAACAAAGGATCTTCTTGTAACATCCTGAATTTTATTTATTAAATAAAGAGTTAGTTGATTTTTACATGTTTTGCACGTACAAATTCATATGCGTTTTTCCTAGAAAATTATCTCTTTATAACATGAACAAATAATTATTTTAAGTCTTTCTCTTTATTTTCTAAAAGCCTATTTTAAAAGCCTAATTAAATTCTAAGGCCTAATTGGTTATTCTTAAGCCCACCCTAATTATTTAATTATTTTAATAACCCATGGAGTTCTAGGCGCACTAATTTGAAAGGCCACTAGTTTAATTCTCTTTTACTTAGCATGACTTGTAGTGTAGATTAATTTTGTAGACAATTAATTAATTAATCATGTATAACTAGTAAGTAAGGGGAACTTTGGAGACACGTGCATTGCACTAGCACGTGCCTCATGTGCATAGGAGTGTAGGCCGGGTGATACAAAGAGAGAGGGAGAGAAGGGAATAGTGGTGAGGTGGTTTCTCCATCATGGGTAGTTGCTACAACTCCCTAACTCATCCTAGCCTTTGATCTTGTAACACACTTTTTTTTTTTTGAAAACTAAACCTCTAAATACAATTCTTTCAATTTCTATATCACTTTAAACATAAACTAAGATAGGTATATTTCAAATAAAATTTTGGCAGAGACTCCCCTGAAATTACTGCCCCGAAACACAAAAAGTTTACGGAATTCTGCTCTAAATTCCATAGCTCACAACACAGGCAATATAATCATGGGCTCCCCAGGCCAAAATGAGCAGAATCAAACAGGCAATATAAATATCATGCTCTGGGGGCCAAACTCATAACAGAATATCAAATATTAAATAAAAACCATAAATTCCTTTGAAAACATATAAGTTTTTGTAAAGATTTAGGAAAACCTTTTTAAAAAACCAACCATAGAACCCAATACTCCACAACGAGGTGGGTACGGGCTTTCTTACTTCATCACAGCACTATGTATATATACTTTTACCATAATACAAAATAATACATCAACTATTCACCTTTCTACATATACTAAGTACATAGATAATAGATCAGCTCCAACAAAGTACAAAATCTAGCTCTATACTACCTCACCATGCTGCTAGCAACCTGCAGGATTGTTAGGGTGGTCCACCCTCAGGGAGGGACCCCCCTAACCCCCAAAAAACATCAGAGGTTAGCCATTTCTAGTGTGAGTATAATTATTAATCTAATAAATAAATTAAAATGGTATAAAGAAAATACTTTAAACTTACAAACATCAAGTTAAGATGGTGCAACCTGAAATCTGAACATAAAAACATCACCAATATGATTTTACATCAAAATACTCTTCAAATCTGCATCCGATTATATAATTACCCATAATTCACACATTTCACTATATGCTTCACATCAACCTCATATTTATCCTTATTTTACATTCGCACAATACGAATTCGCATACAATCCGTTACTTCTCAATTTGAATTCCCTAACATGAATATTCATCTTTCCACAATTATCGTCATAGCAGCATTTCACTATTTATATGAATATAACTACATGCTGTTATTACACCTTTCTTTAATAACCATTTATATGAATACAAATTCATAACACAACATACTTTCTTTAATAACCATTTTTATAACCAATCTCATCATACGGGTATTTATTTTAGTGTGTTATAACAAGTATCACATCATAAACATATGCATCTATTCTCATAATACCACATTCCTTCATGTCTTATGACATAAATATAATATCTCATCGCCCATTGCAATTTACTCACATTTCATCGCATCATTAACACATCACTAATTAGAATGCTTATTCTCATTGCATCAAAAACATGTTTTATAGCTCATTTTCATCTCATTATACCACTTTAGTAATTTCTCATTCTTATAAGTAATATATCTTATTATCATTTTCACTTATAACACAAATTGCCATTAGCTTCACTTTCATTCTCATCACAATATACTCCATATCCCCAAACACAATGTGGGCCACAACATATCACACCCCAAAGCCGATAGCTTGGGTAATAATCACCGCACCCCAAACACACAATTTGGGTAATAACACATCACATCTCAAGCCGATAGCTTGGTTATTAATTCACTTCAATTACTTTTCATCTTCACTTTACTTAATTCTTCATTTCCATTAATCATTACCACTATCATGCCAACTCACCCTGCGAATTATGCCAAGGCAGGTAGTTCCCACCATTTCTATAGAAATAGCGGGCCGGTAGTTCCTTGACACAATTCCAAGGTGTAACAACTCATACCATACTGTATTTTACTTTAATCATTTACATAATATAATTACTTCATACTTTTCATAATAACACACGTCTCTTTTACTCTTTTCATTTTAAATTAACCACATACTGCAATTATCATTTCTTTTCATACACAACTCATAACTCGTATCTCTTCGTATTCATTTCAATCACAACCACTTTCTTTCACATTCACAATTCACTTCCTTTCACATTCACAATTCACATTCCACTTTCTTTACTCTCACATTTTTATTTACACTTATTTATTTTATTAGTTTGTCGACCAGTGAGCCACAGTATCCCTATATACTGAAAGCCGATAGCCCAGTAAGACACGCGGACCGATGCTCACATAGAGTCTTACTCGTCCGAGGCTACGTCTTCCTTCCAGCCTATGCCAGCGAGGGAACACCGCACCCCAAATAAACTGGGTACTTCCTCGCGACGGCTGTCATCGAGGGAAAAACACCACACCGCAGGTAAACTGGGTACTTCCTCGCGACGGCTGTCATCGAGGGAAAAACACCGCACCCCAGGTAAATTGGGTACTTCCTCGCGACGGCTGTCATCGAGGGAAAAACACCGCACCCCAGGTAAACTGGGTACTTCCTCCCAGCCGATAGCCAGGAGGAAAAACACCACACCCCAGGTAGACTGGGTACTTCCTCGCGACGGCTGTCATCGAGGGAAACTGGGCCTCAAGCTGATAGCTTGGACAATAAAACTCCGCACCCCAAATAAACTGGGTACTTCCACCCAGCCGAAGCCAGGAGGGAAAAACACTGCACCCCAAGTCGGTCCTTGGGTATTAGGAGGTCTAGCCCAAACCCCAGGATTGTTGTAGGTACTGGTCAACAAAATCATCTGTTATTAGTATTAATCATTTCATCTTTCCACCTTACTTTATCAACACGCGCCTTACACTTATGAATTCAATAATGGACACAACCTTGACTTCAATCACGTGAATTAATAACACATTTTATTAGCACGTACCATCTTATCTTTTATCTTGCCATTTGATGCATATCCATTGTCCACAATATTAATCATCGTATCATTATACCATATTATGCATACAACCTGTCATTCCACAATTAAAACCATCATATCATATTATTGCATAATATTAATGCGCCACGATATTTATTTTTCCATAACAACCCACATTAAGAATACCATATTATTCATTACCCCATTATATCATATATAGGCATACGCCAAGTTATAACATTAATAAGAGAACTACATTAGGTTATTCCATATCGTAAAGGTATCAAAATGTATACTTCATCACATTATAAGATCATATTATTACCCATTAATTCACTTCGAACATAATTAAAATGTAAACATATACCCACTTACTAATTTCATCAATTATCACATCCCGAGTCAATATCATGATATATATATAAAACAAACATACACCACACATGCAGGTTTCCAAGAAAAGGGGCCAAAATCAATTATTTTCTCTAATTAAATCTCATAATATCCAATTATAGCATACTAGCTCATACACCATGTTCCATGTAAGTAAAATCACCTATAAGGGCCTATATGCCCCAAAACATGCACAAAACATGCACTATAATTACACGGATTTTCAAAACATGATCACAATCACTAATTTCGTCTAATTACATCTTATAGCATCCATCCATAGCATGCTAGCCCATACACAAGGCTCCGCATATACCAAATTACCGATATCGGCCTATATACCCAAAAACATGCACGGGATAAAAATATGCATAAACAATTTAATATATTTAGTTTTTTTACATCAACACATCACATTAACCCATAATATTAGTTTTATATACTTAAAATAGTTAATTTCACCAAATATCTCAAAAACTCATTTTCGGGCCCCAAAAATCCGTATTTTCAATGAAAATCAATTTTTAGCATAACTTCTATAAAATATATCAGAAAGCCACGAAATTTGGCCACAATATAAAATATATATAGATACAACATACTCACCTGACGGATCGAGCAAACGATGTCCCACGTCCGCCCGGTAGCCAGTCGAAGTTCAGCTTTTTCCACCTAATTGGAAAATTATAGTATCGATTAGCATAAAACTCAAAACTCGACCTACGGACCTCCAAATTCAAATCCGTCTTCACTCACATGTCACAAATGACATAAGTAGGCGAGCTACATCGACGGATTTCAAATTCGAACCCCAATACAAGAACTCACATATTGATCGGAGGCTTGCTAATAAGAAAATTCCCTATCTCCTAATTTCTTTAATCCCTTCTTCCTAATTCCTCAAATTAGGGTTAATAACAATAATAAAACCCAATTACACCTCCAAATTCATCAAATTCTCACCTAAATCTCGCTCGGGCATTTCACCGAACACCCGACGTACATACATGGTGTACCCGTATTTTTGAGATTCCGATGGGTTTCTAACTCCATAAAATTTTCACTAAATTCGTTCTTAATTATTTCCCTCAATACACAACAATTTCTATAACTCATACTTATCAATTATTCTATTTATTATCCAAATTCTAAAGCCAACACACTAATTAATTAACAACTTACAAACTAATCAATTTCTTAACAATCTTTCTTCTCTATAATTACCAGCATCACCTAATTACCCTATTGTATCATTTTCTAGCACTAGAACTCAAAATCAGAGAATCACATAAAATAGGGTTTCACAATTTCTCGCCTCTACTACTCCTAACATCTCCAAACCTCTCTATCATAATATTTCTACTCAATAAAACTACCTACACTTAATTTTATACAATAAATAATTTAGGGTTTACCTTTTCGAAAATCCAATGCTACCACGATGTAGAGAACCCTCCAATTGGCCTATCCCTCAATTTAATTTGAAAACGATGAAGAGATGGAGCGGATTTGGGTGTGGGAAAGGATGGCCGAAAGTGGGTTCGGTTTGGTCGGGAGGAAAGAACGGGAGAAAGAAAGATGGAGAAGGAGGAGAAAGGGGGGGGGGGGGGGGGTTATTAAAAAAATATATATAATCTATATAATAAATTACAAAGAAAGATATCAAGTGGCTCACAATCAATCCCCTCAAAATCAAAGGTCCATATCAAACCTTACAAAACACATTTTTCCTCCAAAATTTCAAACTCAAAAACCAAAATTTTGCACCTAAAAAACTCATTACTTTATTACTATCTATCTCTTTTCTCTTTACTTTTTCATATTGCTCTCTTTCTCTCTCTCTATATATATATCTCTATCCCATTCTTTCTTTATGTACTTAGAAATTTAGATTTTAAGATTTCGGTTTTGTAAATTTTCAGAATTTTTAATAGCAAATATCTCTTCAACAATTAAATTTTATTATTTTCCACACATAAAGTTCTAATGGAAACATAGACTTATAACTAATTATTGTCATACTATTCAAACTTGAGCTACATAATTATTGTTTTACTGTTTACATTGCTTTTCGTGTTTTGTATCGTTCTGAAGACGTGCCGTAGGCACGTGCCCACGGGAAAATCTAGTATAAATATATTTGTAAAGGGATAATTACAAATAGGCCCCCAGACCTCCAAAGTATTTCAAATAAACCCCAACTCTATTCTTTAATAACACCAACAATACAAAATACATTACAATTATCTCATAGTAATCCTTCAAAATTATAAAATAAAATAAACAATATTTATTCACATAAAATCTCAACTCATGGCCCCAATATATCAATAATACCAATCTACCACAAATATCCATACCAATATCAATATTAAAAATAAATAAAATAAGTTATCTCTTAAAAATAATTCTCACCCCTACAAAATATAAAAATGAATATTTTCGGTATTTTAAAATCCGAGGTGTTACATTCTACACACCTCAAAAGAAGCTCGTCCTCGAGCTATAGGGTTTAAGAAAACTCCTCGAACGATTTCAATATACCTCCTCCACACCATTACCTAGGATTTCCCGGTACATTATCAGTATCACTACTTCATTGCACCATTAACAACTGAACAACTTGTCGTCTGGTCCACCGCACTATCGACCTACCATAACCACTAGTTTCATAGGATATCACATCCAATACCATATCCAGCTGGACTTTAATCTGCGGTGGCTCCATAACTTGAGATAGATCTCTCACACTTTCTCAACATAAAATAAGAATTACATCGAGAATGCCTAACATCTCTGAGGTAAGCTTCAAACAATATACCACAGTTCCGATTCTTTCTATAACTCTGAAGGGGCCAACAAACCCCCAGGTCCAACTTTTTCCGGTTCCTATAACGGCGTACTCCATGAATAAAGGATACCTTTAAGATTACCCAATCTTCAATTTTTAATCTTCTAAAGACTTTCGCCACTGATCTGCATAATCATTTTCTTTTGTCGACTACACACCTCAAAACAGGATTATCCATGCTCACTTGATAATTAATATTCTTCCTCATTCCGGACCACTAAAATATTCTCCTGGAATCTTGATTCATCGTCATGCCACCGAGATAGACAATATACTGAGTATAAGGAGCATTCTCCATCACCCGCTACCACGAGCCATCCTCATCAAGAACAACAAATCTACGATAATAACAAGGATTTTCCTACTGCCTACTGACCAATCTGCATTACATTCATTAATCCCATTCAGAATTCGATTATGCATTCTCTGTCACAAACAGAAATTTTGAATTCAAGTTTGACTGATCAGCTGTAGGATAGACAGCTGTATTGATAAACTACCGATATATAAGATCGGGTCAACCTCTACTACTGAAATAAAATCAAATTGATCTAATGAATTTAACACTGTCCACTCCTGGGACGTCATTAAGACAAAAACCTTCTTTCCATTTGCAACATTCATCACCTTATTTCTTCCCCGGGTGGTATTTTATTTCCATACCAAGCTACTAAGGTACTCAAGCCACATTTATTGTCTCCTGCTAAAATCATTTGCAAGAACAAGTGTTCAAACTCTTGCGATCACAAAAAACGCTAAAACTATTTTCTGAAAAACTAATTTCTCAACACCTTCAATACATATCCACTGTCACTAATTTCAAATTTTGCATAATTCACGCACCCCGTATAACCACAACTGCCTCAATATATAAGCTACAAGCTTGCCTTCATGTATCAAACTGCACCTGATCCTGTACGACATGCACTCCCTTCTCGGGATGATCAAAACATGAGCTGTCGTTAATCTTCCTCTAACTCTTGAAAATATCTTTCCACGTTGTTCAGGTCATACCAACGGCTCATTCTTTATGATAAAATGAGTCATCGGTACAGCAATAATAGAAAATCGAGGAATGGACCTCCAATGCTCGAAAAGAAAGGGCAGAAAGACAGATTCCCTCGGGAACGGTAGCCAATTAAAACCACAAAACTAGGAATTTCCAACACATCCGAGGGTTATTCCCCGTCTTTTCACCCTTTGTAATTTCCCTCGGATCCACAAATACACCTTCAACAGACACAATGTGTCCCAAAATTCACACTTCTCGCCCCCAAAAATAGTAATTTACCGACTTATCATACCGCTTCTAGTCCCAATAAGTTTACAACTCTGTTCTGAGGTGCCATCTATGCCCCTCCATACTGCGAAAATACACCAAATATCATATACAAATGCAATCACACCCTGTTAATATAAGGGTGAAAGGTCCAATTGGTCAAATTCATGAAAACTACAGGGACGTTCACCAGCCCAACAGACATTACTGAGAACTCATACAATTCCTACCGAGTACGAAAAACAATTCCTGAGATATTTTCCCTCTTCAAGGATTATCTGACGGTACTCGGTATGCAACTCTAGCAGTGAAATTTGTGGCGCCTCCCGCAACTAATCCAACAAATTATCTATTCTTTACAACAAATACTTAATAATCTCCTTACTCAGTACACCTTCTCAGTGAACTACCTTCTTTGTTACAAAACTACCGAAGCGCCCTACGGCGTATCACTTGAACCGATAACCTTTTCCAAAACATCATCTCAAATTCTCTTTCATCTCTTCCCATTCCTAAAGTGCTATACCACAAGCTGATTAGAAATAGGAGTCATACCAAGTATCAAATCGATCTTGAACTCCATAGTTCACCAAGGTGGGGGACCAAAAACCTCTTCGAATATATCAAAGACTTTGCAACCCACATCAACAATCTCAATCTTCGCCTTAGATATTTCTACTGAACTCCAACGGGCATAATTTCATCGTCCAAGATCTTACATACAATCAGAAACTGGGTTTCATCGGGCTGTCTCACCCGAATCCTCCCTACATCAAACTCCAATAAAGAATAATAACCACAACCACACATCACTCCACAGTCTATAAGACATACACCTATAGGACCTACACAAGATCTCCAGGGAATAGCCCCTTACGGCACATAGCAATCAATATAATAGAATACTCCGATAGTACACAAATCACACCGGGGTTTCGAATGAGGACAAAACATATGCAGGGCTATGAAAGGTAATGTTGACTCAAAGTCAGACAAAAGTCTAATGAGGATCGCACCATTCCATGATATAATCTATACTTAACAAAACACCCGCATAAAATACACTCTCTATCTCCGACTAAGCAATAATGAACCCATACTCACATGACAAGATCACTAGGATTAACAAAAATTCCGAGTTAACCTAAGCTCTGATACCAAACTGTAACACCCCATTTTTTTTTTTTTTGAAAACTAAACCTCTAAATACAATTCTTTCAATTTCTATATCACTTTAAACATAAACTAAGATAAGTATATTTCAAATAAAATTTTGGCAGAGACTCCCCTGAAATTTCTGCCCCGAAACACAAAAAGCTTACGGAATTCTGCTCTAAATTTCGTAGCTCACAACACAGGCAATATAATCATGGGCTCCCCAAGCCAAAATGAGCAGAATCATACAGGCAATATAAATATCATGCTCTAGGGGCCAAACTCATAACAGAATATCAAATATTAAATAAAAACCATAAATTCCTTTGAAAACATATAAGAATTTTGTAAAGATATAGGAAAACCTTTTTAAAAAGCCAACCACAGAACCCAATACTCCACAACAAGGTGGGTACGGGCTTTCTTACTTCATCACAGCACTATATCTATATACTTTTACCATAATACAAAATAATACATCAACTATTCATCTTTCTACATATACTAAGTACATAGATAATAGATCAGCTCCAACAAAGTACAAAATCTAGCTCTATACTACCTCACCATGCTGCTAGCAACCTGCAGGAGAGTTAGGGTGGTTCACCCTCAGGAAGGGACCCCCCTAACCCCCAGAAAACATCAGGGGTTAGCCATTTTGGTGTGAGTATAATTATTAATCTAATAAATAAATTAAAATGGTATAAAGAAAATACTTTAAACTTACAAACATCAAGTTAAGATGGTGCAACCTGAAATCTGAACATAAAAACATCACTAATACGATTTTATATCAAAATACTCTTCAAATCCGCATCCGATTATATAATTACCCATAATTCACACATTTCACTATATGCTTCACATCAACCTCATATTTATCCTTATTTTATATTCGCACAATATGAATTCGCATACAATCCGTTACTTCTCAATTTGAATTCCCTAACACGAATATTCATCCTTCCACAATTATTGTCATAGCAGCATTTCACTATTTATATGAATATAACTACATGCTGTTATTACACCTTTCTTTAATAACCATTTATATGAATACAAATTCATAACACAACATACTTTCTTTAATAACTGATATGGCTAAAATTGGGGTTAAATCGGGACCGTCCAGATCGATCACGAATCCTGAAGCACGGGGGTAAAAAGGTAATTTCACATACAGATGGATCCAAAACGGGTATTGGGCCTCCTTCTCACAGAACCAACCACCCGCGAATAGATCCACTTCAATTGGGTACGGGTCCCGACCCGATACAAGCCCAATCCACCAAGAAGAGAATCAGGCCACTGATTTGGTCAAATCAATAAACCTGATTAGCTCTCACCAGGGAATCAAGGCCTAACTTCCTAAAACAGAATAGGAGGATTTTTCTCCTATTTGTTAGGCAGGAAATCAGGCCCCAAAACATTCCAAAGGCGACTATAAATACAACCCCTCTACCACCGAGACCAGGTTAATCACTTCTTCATCATCTTAAGCTCTTTCTGAATCTTTAGCTGATTACTGACAAGAGCGTCGGAGGGTGCGTCGCCGGAATCAACCCCGGTGTTTCGCACTTCCTTGCAGGTAGCGGCGGGAGCAAGAAGGCTGAGTAAGCTGTTCAGGTTTTCCTCGGATCCACAAATTCTATCTGTTTACCCCCACACCGAAATCAGCAGTAACAGATTGGCGCCGCCTGTGGGAAAGCCACACGAACAGTCTCAGCTCCTCTTCCGTCGTCCTCTGCAGCAATGCCGCCGAAGAAGAACAGATCCAGGGGGTCGAACCGTGGGGGGAACCCCACCGACCCAGCAACTGAAGCTCCGGTCAACCCTATCCTTCAGCCCGACCTCCCTCCGTTGACCCAGCAGATCCCACCTCCTCCTCCTCCTACCAAACAGCAGCCCAACAACGGTCCGTCCGGCCATAACGGTCGGAAGGAGAAGCAGCCTCTCAACCCGGGTCATGTTTCGGTCCATAACGGGTCCTCGGACTCGATGGCTTCCCATCACCCCGACCTCCGCGTCACACTCCAAAACCGCCATAAGGACGACGACCTCCGTACCCATCTTGAGGAGAGGCGGGCCCGAGAGGGAGCCTCCCGCCAGCGTCAGGGTGAACGGTCGCCACGTCGTCGGGATGGCAGAAGGTCCCCGGAGCGCAGACTCCGAGCGGCGTCCCCTGAGCACCGAAGGAGGAGGTCCCGATCCCCCAGGAATCGGCGACATCCGAGGGACCGAGATATGCCCATCAGCCGAGCCGAGTTCCTTCAGTTTCAAGAGACCGTTCTGCAGGCCCTCGACCTCCGACAGAACGCCCAGAATGCTCGGCGGGTTCCGACGCCCCCCAGGGGTCCCAGTCCACAGCGCCGAACCCGGAGCCCTTCACCGGCTCCCAGCCGACAGCAGCGGCAACAGAGCCCTCGACGATCCCAGGAGTACCGGCGTCGCAGTCCGCGCTCCCCTTCCTATGAAGAGGAGTCCGGGGGATCATACGACTACCAGCGGAGGGACGACGCGCTCATCCGCCGTATCCATGAGGTGGAGAGGCGCATCGGCCGTATGGACAGGGAAGAAGAGTCCCGAGCCGGAACCTTCCGTCCGAGCCGACCTCCCTTCTCAAGGTCGATCATGGAGGCCCATATTCCGAGGAGTTTCAAACCGCCACAGTTTGAAACATACTTAGGGGAATCTGACCCGGTCGACCACGTCGAGAGCTTCAAGACACTGATGCTTATCCACCAAGCTTCCGACGCAGTGCTATGCAGGACCTTCCCCGCCACCCTCAGGGGGTCGGCTCGGGAATGGTATTCTAGACTCGCCCCCTCATCCATCTTCTCGTTCGAACAGTTCGAGACGCTGTTCATCACTCACTTCGTAAGTAGCCGGCGAGCCGAGAAGACGAGTCTTTCCTTACTGAACCTGAGGCAGGAGAAAGAAGAAAAGCTGCGGGACTATGTGAAAAGGTTTACCGCAGAAGTCCGGTCCATAGCTTCCTTGGACCAGTCCGTGGCTACCGTGGCGTTCCAGTCGAACGTCCATAACGCCAACCTCCGATCATCCCTCGCCAAGAAGCCTCCGCATGACTTCGCCGACCTCCTCCTGAGGTGCGAGAAGTACATCCGAGCAGAAGAGGCCGAAGCCCTTCCCAGCTTTGGAGGGCCCTCCGCAGGATCGAAAAGGAAGGCGACGGGGGAGGAAGGGTCGAAAAAAGCTCAGAAGGACATGGGCGGTCAACGTCGCCCTCCCCCCAGGTTCGAGAAATTCACGCCCCTCACAACTAATGTCTCCACTATCCTCATGGAGGTAGAGAAGGAGGGGGTCCTCCCTCCAGCCCCGAGGATGCACAAACCGGCGAAGAGGAGGGACAAAGACAAGTGGTGTCGGTATCACCGAGACCACGGGCACGAGACGAATGACTGTCGGGCTTTGAGAGATGAGATCGAAGCCCTCATCCGAAGGGGGCAGTTGGCCAAGTTGGTGAAAGCTAACGATCGGACAGATCGGAACTCTCCTCCCCCTCGGGGGGCTAACAAGCGCTCCGAGCGGCGCGAAGTGACACCTGAGTTCGAAGAAGAAAGGGTCCTACATATGATCCACGGAGGCCCCATGGGCGGCTCCTCTAACACGTCCCGAAAAGCCTTCGTCCGAGAGGTGAACTCGGTCCACAGCGCTCCCCCTCCCAAGGGCTTCGGTGTCCCCGTGTCTTTCTCGGACGCTGATCTCGAAGGAGTTCGAACCCCTCACTGTGATGCCCTCGTCATTGACCTCCGCATGGCCAACTTCAAGGTGCAGAGGATTTTGGTGGACAACGGGAGTTCGGTCAACATTCTATTCCTCTCGGCCTTCCAGGGCCTCCAGCTGTCCCGAGACCGTCTCAAGCCAGCCGGATACACTCTACACGGGTTCACGGGGGTCCCAGTAACCGTCGAAGGGGTGATAACCCTTGACGTTACTGCGGGGAGCACCCCTACTACCCGGACCGAGCCAATGGACTTCATGGTCGTTGACGTCCCGGCAGCATACAACGTCATCCTCGGCCGCCCTGGCCTAGCCGCCCTTGAGGCCGTCCCCTCAGCATACCATTTGAAGATGAAGTTCCCCACTCGGTCGGGAGTAGGGGAAGTAAGGGGAAGCCAGGAAACAGCTCGGAAGTGCTACATGACTTCCACCGGGGGGCCAGTGCTTTCGCTCGAGGCACTTGAAATCCCCGAGCCGAAAGCCCGGCCAACGTCCGAGCCGGCGGACGAGTTGGAAGAAGTCCTCTTCTCAGACGAGGATCCGAGCCGAAAATTCCTCATCAGCAAATCCTTGCCGACCGTGCTGTTTTCCGACTTGGTGAGGTGTATCCGGGACAACCGCGACCTGTTTGCTTGGTCGGCCGCCGATATGCCCGGCATCTCCGAGGACTTGCTCGTCCACCACTTAAGCGTCGAACCGGGGTACAAACTGGTTCAGCAGAAAAGGCGAAAGTTCGCTCCCGAGCGGCAGGAGGCAATTAAGGAGGAAGTGGATAAGCTGCTGAAGGCCAAGTTCATCCAGGAGGTAAATTATCCCGAGTGGTTGTCGAATGTCGTAATGGTCAAAAAGTCCAATGGCTCGTGGAGGATATCCATCGACTTCACCGACCTGAACAAGGCGTGTCCGAAGGACCCCTTCCCTCTCCCGAACATCGACACGCTAATCGACGCCACCTCGGGCCATGAGCTCCTCAGCTTCATGGACGCCTTCTCGGGATACAATCAAATCCGGATGTTCCCTCCGGACATCCCGAAGACCTCCTTCGTCACCGACCAAGGCCTCTACTGCTACCGAGTGATGCCGTTCGGTCTGAAGAATGCAGGCGCCACTTACCAGCGCCTCGTCAACAAGGTTTTCCAGCACCAAATCGGCCGAAACATGGAGGTGTACGTTGATGACATGCTCGTCAAGAGCATCCACGGCACCGATCACGTAGCCGACCTCCAGGAGGCCTTCGGCGTGTTGAGAAAGTACAACATGCGCCTGAACCCGAACAAGTGTGCGTTCGGGGTTTCCTCGGGAAAATTCCTCGGCTTTATGGTAAGCCAGCGAGGAATCGAAGCTAACCCTGAGAAGATTAAGGCAATATTAGACATGGCCCCGCCTCGGAACATCAAGGAGGTGCAGAAGCTCACCGGTCGGCTGGCAGCCATCGGTCGTTTCCTCTCCAAGTCGGGAGAAAAATGCCTCCCCTTCTTCAAAGCACTCCGGGGGGCTAAAGGATTTGAATGGGGCGAAGCACAGCAAGCATCGTTCGACCAGCTGAAAGCCTATCTGGTGAACCCCCCTCTGCTCAGTAAGCCGGTCCCAGGCGAGCCTCTCTTCCTCTACTTGGCAGCCTCCGAGCAGTCCCTGAGCGCTGTCTTGGTCAGAGAAGAGGACCGGACCCAGAGGCCTATTTACTACGTGAGCAAGGTACTTCGGGATGTCGAGCTCCGTTATCCGAGGATAGAGAAGATAGCCTACGCCCTCGTCATGGCAGCAAGGAAGCTTCGGCCCTACTTCCAATCTCATTCAGTCATCGTCCTCACCGATGAACCGCTAAAGCAGATCCTCCA
The DNA here is from genome assembly GCA_017893485.1 of Hemerocallis citrina. Taxonomy (NCBI): domain Eukaryota; kingdom Viridiplantae; phylum Streptophyta; class Magnoliopsida; order Asparagales; family Asphodelaceae; genus Hemerocallis; species Hemerocallis citrina. Next base: position 233,044,339 of record CM030359.1, on the reverse strand, counting down.
CAAGCCAGAGACCTCGGGTCGGCTGATGAAATGGTCCGTAGAGCTGAGTCAGCACGACATCACTTATCAGCCTCGGACGGCAATTAAGGCTCAGGCTCTCGCCGACTTCATTGTAGAGTCCACCATCCCTGAGGTCGGCCACGTCCCAAATGGGCCCCCCATTTGGACAGTCTTCGTGGACGGGTCCTCTTGCAGTGAAGGAAGCGGCGCCGGGATTATCTTAAACGGCCCTGACAACTTCGTCTTGCAGTATGCGATCCGCCTGAACTTCAAGGCTTCGAACAACGAGGCGGAATACGAGGCCCTCATAGCTGGCCTCGGACTCGCACGAAGTGCTGGGGCGCAGCGCCTTCGGGTTCACAGTGACTCCCAACTAGTTGTGAATCAGGTCCTGGGCGAGTACGAGGCCCGAGATGAGCGAATGGCTAAGTACCTCGCCAAGGTCCGGGGTCTGATGGGTCGGTTCGAAGAAGCCATCATCCAGCGTGTCCCTCGGGAGGAGAACTCACAGGCCGATGCTCTCTCCAAATTGGCTTCGTCTTCTCTGCAGGGTCTTGAACAGACCGTGCTGATCGAAGTCCTCTCCAAGCCGAGCATCGATGACGAGACACCTAGCTCGATGGAGACATTGCCGGTCGCGCTGCAGGACAATTGGATGAAACCACTGGTGGAATTCTTAAGGGATGGAGTTCTGCCTCAAGATCCCAAAGAAGCACGCCGAGTTAGAACTCGAGCCGAGCGCTATGTCTTGATCGAGGGCATCCTATACAAGCGCTCCTTCTCCCAAATAGACGGCCGACCGTATCTACGATGCCTCTCTCCGGATCAGGCCGAATATGCCCTACAGGAGCTTCATGAAGGGATCGGCGGGGCACACTCGGGATTTAGGTCCCTGGCCCGAAAAGCTCTGAATTATGGGTACTTCTGGCCGATGCTTCTCCAAGACGCCGAGCGACACGTTCGGCAGTGCGGCTCCTGCCAGAGACACTCCAGCATCCGACGCCTCCCTCAAGCCAACCTCACCTCCCTATCGAGCCCTATCCCCTTCGCGATGTGGGGAATGGACTTGATAGGGCCTTTCCCTCCAGCTCCGGGTCAGCTCAAGTTTTTAGTCGTAGCTATCGACTACTTCTCGAAGTGGGTCGAGGCCGAGCCCCTCGCCACGATAACCGAGAACAAAGTGGTGCAGTTCTTCTGGAAGAACATTATATGCAGATTTGGCGTCCCGCGCGTCCTCGTGACAGATAATGGGACCCAGTTCACTGGCTCAGCATTCCGAACCCTGTGCGACGACCTCGTCATTCAACAGCGTTTCTCGTCCGTCTTGCACCCCCAGTCGAACGGACAAGCCGAGAACGCTAATAAGCAGATCCTTGCGGGGATCAAGAAGAGGTTGGACAAGTGCTCCAAAGGACAGTGGGTCGACCAACTCCCTAGTGTGTTGTGGAACTACCGCACAAGCATGCGGACGCCCACCGGAGAGTCCCCTTTCAGCCTTACTTATGGGGCCAAGGCCGTAATACCCCTCGAGGTCAGAATACCTTCTCCCCGGCTCATAGCCTATGACGAAGCGCAGAATGTCAGGGACCTCAGAGGAAACTTGGACCTGATAGATGAACTGAGGGAAAGGGCGTCGATTCGGCAACAGAATTACAGAAGGAGGGTCGAACTAGCCTACAACAAGAAAGTCCGACCCGCCAACCTTGAGCAAGGAGACCTGGTGTTGAGAAAGCTAGCCATATCCCTCCCCAGTCGGAGGAGCAAGCTAGCTCCGAATTGGGAAGGGCCATACCGGGTCACAAAAGTTGTTCGGCCTGGGGCATATCGACTTGAGGACATGGATGGTAGAGAGCTCCCGAGGACCTGGAATGCCGATCACCTCCTGAAATACCAAGAGAGCGCCCCGGCGCCTCTCTAAGTAATCCGAGGTGTCGCGCCATTCCTCTCCTTTAACTTGTAACCTGTTCCATGAATTCTACTATGTAAAACGGTTCGCCGTCAAATATCAAATAAAGAAAGTTCCGTTTTGTTTTTGAATTTGCCTGTTTTTTCTCCCCTCTTACTATACCGATGGTTCGGAGTCCAACACTCGGCTCGACTTTACCTACTCGGTTCGTCTCCGGACGAACCAGGGGTAGATCGCCGTTCGGAATTGCTCCCACAGCCGTTGAACTATACCGACGGTTCGGAGTCCAACACTCGGCTCGACTTTACCTACTCGGTTCGTCTCCGGACGAACCAGGGGTAGATCGCCGTTCGGAATTGCTCCCACAGCCGTTGAACTATACCGACGGTTCGGAGTCCAACACTCGGCTCGACTTTACCTACTCGGTTCGTCTCCGGACGAACCAGGGGTAGATCGCCGTTCGGAATTGCTCCCACAGCCGTTGAACTATACCGATGGTTCGGAGTCCAACACTCGGCTCGACTTTACCTACTCGGTTCGTCTCCGGACGAACCAGGGGTAGATCGCCGTTCGGAATTGCTCCCACAGCCGTTGAACTATACCGGTGGTTCGGAGTCCAACACTCGGCCCGACTTTACCTCCTCGGTTCGCCTCCGGACGAACCAGGGGTAGATCGCCGTTCGGAATTGCTCCCACAGCCGTTGGACTATGCCTAAGGTCCGGAACACGTATCCCGACCACTCTTGACTGTCAGCCGAGGTCCGAAGGCAAACACATTCGGTCGGCGTCCGAGCAAGTGCCTTCCCGAGCTGGTAAATGGGGAAAACACACTTCCCCCTTAACTTTCGTGCGTGATCTCGATCAGACGGCTCAGATCGTGCCACTCGCGCAAAACGACAAGATAACATTTTCTTGGAAAACGAGCCGCCTCGAGATTCGCGCCTACATTCAACGGCTCAGATCTCGCCACGTCGAAATAGCACTCTCGAGAACATCGCCGTGTCAGACCCACTAAGCGACAAATCGCCGCACCCCTGGGGATCCATTCGGCTAAATAGACACGCTCAGTTCAAATAGTTCGGCACGACCAATACAGTTATAAACAAACACAGACGTACAGAACAACGAAAGGGAATTTTATTAATTATCGGCGTACAGTACAAAATAGACCATTACAAAAGTGTCGGCAAACAAAACATACAACCCCCGACCAACTACACTTGTCTTTCATAAAAATACATCCTCTCCATCTTGTTCGCCCTCCTCGGCAGACGGTTCCTCCGCCTCTCCTCGAAGCTTCGCCATTTCCGCCCGCAGGTGTCCCATCTCCGAGAGCAAGTCGTCCCGTTCGGTAATAAGTTTCGACTGAATGTGCCGAATACTTTTGACCCGAAGAGCATTGCTGAATGCGGTCTGCGAGTCCTCGTCCTTCCCTACGGGGCTCAGCTCGACGATCTTGTTCTCCAAGCGTTGTATTTCGGCCTCCCGGAGACTGAGGACCAACGAAAGGTGGTCCCACTCGCCCTCGGCTCGGCGTAGCTTCAGATCGGCACTCCTGGGGCTCAGAACCACCGACCCAGAGGTTGCCTCGGATTCGGAGTCATCATTCGGACGCCCGGAGTCCGATCCATGGATCGCCGCGACAAGCTGAAAAGTAGGAAAAACGAACAACGCAGTTTTAATACAATGCCGAAGACAAACACTTGAAAGTTTTTTAGAATTTTTATGCATTCAGACATAATAGTGTTACAGACGGTCGACCAACCCTACAACTAGGTTATTACAACGGCCAACAAAAATGAAAAGTGACATAATCAAGTTCTCTTCGGAAGGGGAATGCTTCGGTTTAGGGAAACGCGAGGACGACGAGGCCGACCCTCTGAGCTCGACCCTAAACCAACGAAGCGCGACCCCCCTTCACTGCTAGTCCTAGCAGCTGCGCCGACCGATGCCCCGCTCGACGAGACAGCCGCGCTGCTCTGAGCGTCAGCCGGACTCCGCCTGGTCGTTAGCGGGCGCGTCGCGAGTTCATAAAACGTGATCCCCCTCTCACTTTCCTCCCGAGTGCACGACGTGCTGCGGACATTAGCCCTCTCCGGTGCAGGCTTGAGCGACGCGATCTCCTCCTCCAGTTCGATAATCCGATCCCTCAAGGCAACGTCCTTCGCCAATTTCTTCGATCGAAGGGCCTTCAACGAGCCCGAGGCATTGGAACTATCAGTTGCAAGCCGCCGATAGTGGGTGACCTCAATCCCCCTATCTATTGTGATCCTTCTGAGCATGTCGACTTCGGCCGATAGTTTCTTACGCTCGGCCAAAGCCCCCTCCAGCTCGGAGGCCATCTTCTCCCTTTCCGCCGAACGCTCTTTCTCCGATAGCTCCAAGTATTGTACCTCGGCCAAAAGATCGTCGTTCTTCTGCTCGGCGGCGGCAAGCTCCCCACGGAGCCGCTCAATTTCCCCTTCGGAACCAGGACCCTGGGAGCGCTTCCGCAGTTGATGCAGCTCGCGACAGTTCCTCCTCAGAACTGCCCTGACCTCCTCCGCTTGGCCGAGCAGGAGAAACCGCTTCTGCCGGCTGTCCGAAAGTTCACGCTTCAAATTGGCCAGTTCCTTCCGAAGGAAGACCAGCTCCGTGACCGGACCAAACACCACCTAAAAAGCGGAAATAAATCCGAGGCCCAACAGTTGGAGAAATTTATGCCCAAAACGCCCAAAACGCACACTAAGTCCGAGGCTCAACACTTGGACAAATTTTTGGCCCAAACAAAAGACTTTTCATTCAAAACAAAAGCGGTGGCCAGTCCGCAATAAGGCTTACAAAAAGAAAACAAAACCAAAAAGACTGAAAGTAGGAAGACAACCGAGTCAGGGGTCGACCTTTTTGCCGCTCGGATCCGTCGACCCCTCGGCCTTGCCCTCGCCATCACCCTCGCCCCCGCCTTCGCTCCAGCTCTCCTCCTCAGAGAGTTCCTCCTCCTCGCCCTCGGCTTCGGTCTCCCCATCGCCTTCGGCGGGTTCCGTCTCCCCATCGGGGCCGAGTAGACCCTCGGTGATCCCTTCTTCCCCCTCCACGGGCTCGTAAAAGTCATAGGAGGACGAGTCGAAGCCCGGGTTCTTCGCGACTACGTGGGTCAGGGCACGGCCGTAGGCGTCCAGCATATTCTGGATCATGTGCTGCGCGGCCTCCTCTTGCACGGCCTTCTTCACCTTCTTCACCTTCCTCAGGTGGTTGGCCTTGATCCTCTCGGCTCTCTTCCGAGCAGTCTCCCCTTCCGACCGAGCCTTGGCCAGCTCATCCTTCAGCTCGGTAACCTCCTTCTCTGCTCCCGACCGAGCGCTGGCCAGCTCCTCCTTCAGCTCGGCCACCTCTTTCTCAAACTTGGCCGCCGTATCCTTCGACGATTGGATGGCGTCGGCCAGCTTCTTCTCCAGGTCCTCCACTTCGGCGACTCTCTTCGTCGAAAGAAGCAGCTCGGACTCAAGCCGCTTCGCAACCCGAACGCGCTCCGTCCTCTCCTTCTCCTTCTCCTGATCTTTCTTCGCCATCTCCTCGACCAGCCAACTGAAGTGGCAGAGGGTCTGGAAGAGAACAACACGTTAAAATCCGAGTCCAAGAACTTAGAAAAAATTCCAAGGAAAAAATATGAATGAAGAAGGGCTCGACACACTTACCGACATAGTGCTCCGGGCCATCTGCATCACGTTGTCCCCTGCCATCCCGGCCCTCAGGGTCGCTCGGTCCTTCGGGGTCGGCAGGTGCCTCACTGCCTCCATGCAGATGTTCCCGTCGCCCAAAAAGCCGTCGACGTTCATCACCTGTCAATCAGGGACGAAGATCTGTTTATGACGCTCGGTCAAGATCTTCTCCGCGTCGGAGGTGAGGGGCGGAACCGGGAGGGACAGCGCATCAGCCACTCCGAACTCACCGCTAGACGGACCAGGAGCATCCGCCTCCGGGGTAGGAGCAGGAGCATCCGAGGCCGAGGGATCGAGGTCCACGACCCCACCCTGCTCGGGGACCGCGACCTTTGCCGGAGGGACAAGGACCTCAATCTCTCCCTCCTTCAGGACCGCAACCTTCGGTTGGTCGGCTGCCTTCACGACCGAGGCCTTCTTCGAAGCTCGGCTGTCCTGAGGCACTGTCGACGGCCTCTTCTTCTTCTCCTGATCGGATCTGCCCTTCACCACCAGAGCCTTGTAATCGAGCTTCATGGTCTCTGCAAAAGTCGAATGAAAAAACTTAGAAAATTTTTTATAAACTTTACGAGAGAAGTATAAATACCAGAAGCGTACGAGGGTCGATCGGACTGAGACCCCCACGGAACAGACGCTCTTCGGTGATATCCTTCCAGCTAAGCGTCGGCAGGGCAAGGATCTTCTTTTGAACCTCGGTCTCTTTAGCGTTCAGCGGAACATCCTTTCTTGTGCGCTTGGGTAGTCCGTCCGCCCAAACTGTCGGTATCACCCATGGCGTCAGATTCCGAATGAGGAAGTATTTGTCCTTCCAGTGTTTGATCGAGTCCGGATTCTCGATCAGTTTCACGCCCGTCCGGGGCGAAAGATAAAACCTCTGTTCGTCTTTTCTCGGCCGGACAGGTCGGAAGAGACTTCGAAAGAGGTACATGGTCGGCTTGGCACCGATCTCTTGGCATCGGAGGAGGAACGCCACAACTTGCCTCCATGTGTTCGGCATCAGTTGGGCAGGACTCAAACCATACCAGACCAGGACTTCAACCACGAACGGGTGGAGGGGAAAGCGAAGTCCGGCAATGAGGGAGTCGACCGGAAAGATGCATACGTCCGGAGAGGACCTAGTGTTGGCTCGGAACCCCGGCCCAGGAAGGAGCAACACGTACTCGAGAGGGATCTGGAAGCCCTCTCGGACCAGATGGAGGTCCGCTTCGGTAAGAGTCGAGATCCTGTGATCGACCTCGGACAGCTCCCTAGGCTCGTTCTCCTCCACCAGTTTCGCCGTACCTTGGGTAACCTTCTCCAAGATATCCTCAGTGTAATCCCGGACTCCTCCCACGCTCGACACGGCGATGGGTTGCCGACCGAACTCCCCCGCTCTCCTCGGCGTCTCCACTATAGTAATTACGGCTTTGCCCTTTCGAGACTCCGCCGCGACTTCTTGGGGCACCTCGGCCACTCCGCCCTCTGCATCCGGACGAACAACGTCCTGCTCGCTCGGCTCCATTACTCCTTTCTCTTTCTCCCCTCGGCCAACGGCTTGCTCCGAGGCGGGGGTCTCAGCCGAAATCTTAACCATATTTTCCTAAAGAGAGAAGGGAAAGAGACTGACCTTGAAGTGACAGCTACGATCGGAAACTTCGCCGGAACTAGGAACGCTACCGCGACAGCTAGCGACACCACCAGGGAGCTAAAAACTTCGAAGCAAAATAAAAACGGAAGAGAGAGAGAGAGTAAAAGTGAAAAGTGAAGACTTGGTCAAGGGGGGGTAAAGATTTATAGTAAAAATGAGACGTCTCTTGGACTTCCAGAGCGACTTTTGGGCTACTCTCGAAGCATCTCGAAGGCCCATCACTAAGTCAACCAGCTCGGCAAGAGGGGATCTGAATCCGAGCCGCAAGCAAACCGAATGTGGTTGCAATAGAGTCCGCTCGGAATCCGTGCAAGTGCCTTCCCGAGCTGGTAAATGGAGAAAACTCCCTTCTCCCTCAACTTTCGCGCCTGATCTCCATCAGACGGTCCAGATCTCGCCGAGGGCACTAAACGACAAGATAGTGTTTTCTTGGAGAATGCGCCCATCTCGAGATGCGTGTCAGCATCCGGCGGCTCAGATAGCGCCACGTCGCTCGGACGACCGAACCCTCGGACGCCCCACCTATGTCTAAAAAGAACTCGGGAAAAATTTTTGATTTAGTTTTGAGGCGCCGCCTTCGGCGAGCGCCCCCCAGGTCCCGTGCAACGATCGGCATTCTGCCAACTACGGGCCCCGGGCGGGAACAGATCGGCACTCCCCCCATCTCTAACTCCCCCGGGCTGATATCCATCAAAAGCCATCAGCCCGGAAGGAAGACAGAGATGAGAGGAGACCCATCCACACTCAGGAATCGGGAAGAACGCACCATTCCGAGCCAGTTGTTTGCATCTGGAAGGCGCGGCTTGCCAAAGGGCTCTAACCGCAGCGCCTTCACAGTTGCAAACAACAGGCTCGGACGGTCCAAAAGCCCGAGCTGCTACTCATGAAGAAATGGACCAAGAGATCGGCATCGGACATGGATCGTCACTCTCTCGCCAAGACCTCCGCTCTCTCCGACGCTCGCTTCGGAGCCACCAAAGAAAGCCGAAGATCTTGGTGAGAGAACGACCACCCGTCCTTCCGAAGAAGTCCACACCCCGGGACAGGACTATTGCCGTCGACCCTACTGTCTTATTGCTCCCCGCTCCTAACACCACCTTTTCGGAGCAGAGAGGAATGGGGAAACAACAAGACAACAAGGCGACCGCCCGTCCTTCCGAAGTAACTTATCCCTCAGATCCGGACCACGATCGCCGCCACTACTACCTCGTCCCCCCTCGCTCCTAACATCCACTTTGGGGCCGTCAGGAACGAAGGGAAAACCAGGCAGAAGAGCGGCCACCTCTCCGGACCTCAAGAAAGAAGCTACTCAAGGCAGACGCCTCCGAGGTCTAGAACTCGATTTGGTTGTGACGAAAGCGACAAAGGGAGTGGAGTACTTATAACCTGCCCCCAAGAACCAGCCATTACTACCCTCGGAAATTGAAGCGCCGCGTTTTAATTGAGGGAATTACTAATCCTCGGAAGTTGAAACGCCACGCATTAATTAAAGGAATTATCCTTAATGACCTGGGAAAGGGGAATGCCGCACAAACCCCGAGCGTCATTAATACCCTCGAAAGCGAGTTCGCCTCCGAACAGATAGCGCCACGACGCTGCCGAACCCCCATACCTTCGGTCGGCTGCCGAGCAGAGGCCTTCCCGAACTGGTAAATGGAGAAAAAAAGGCACCGAGCTATCTCAGCCGTTGGATCTCTCAGAAATTCACGCTCCCAATGACGAACGGCTCAGATTGCGCCACGTGCGCTAAAAGACAAGATAGCATTTTCTTGGGAACCGTTCCCGTCTCGAGATGCGTGCCAACATCCAACGGCCCAGATAACGCCACGTCACTCAAGCCTTCGGTCGGCTGCCGAACCCCCATACCTTCGGTCGGCTGCCGAGCAAAGGCCTTCCCGAACTGGTAAACGGAGAAAAACGCTGCCGAGCAGCAGCAGCCGTCAGATCTTTTCGAAGTTCGCGCCCATCTGCGATCAGCGGCCCAGATCGAGCCACGCCATAAATCGGTATTTAAATCATTTTTTATCTATTTAATTTGTTTTATTTGTTTAAAAATTGCGAGAAAATTGTTAAAAATTCGGGAAAATTAGCCAAAAATTTTGGAGAATAATTGAGATTTAGGGGGCACATTTTCGAACCCCTGAACGAACAATTATCGCCCGGAATGTACGATTAAGGCCCCCGAATGATTAGCAAACGTGTCGCAAAATTAAACAAGTAATCCGAAAAAATAGATAAAAACTCTTGAATACCCGATGTGACCAGAGAATTGCCAGCGGCATCAAAAGTTGCCTCACTACCCCCTTTCTAGATTCAAAATCCCACGTCTGGACTCCAATACAACTCCATCAGCCACTAAAACAGCTAAACTACTCCTCAAAGTCTGATCACACTCAGTCTTTAGGAGTGGGGGGCTCGTGATATGGCTAAAATTGGGGTTAAATCGGGACCGTCCAGATCGATCACGAATCCTGAAGCACGGGGGTAAAAAGGTAATTTCACATACAGATGGATCCAAAACGGGTATTGGGCCTCCTTCTCACAGAACCAACCACCCGCGAATAGATCCACTTCAATTGGGTACGGGTCCCGACCCGATACAAGCCCAATCCACCAAGAAGAGAATCAGGCCACTGATTTGGTCAAATCAATAAACCTGATTAGCTCTCACCAGGGAATCAAGGCCTAACTTCCTAAAACAGAATAGGAGGATTTTTCTCCTATTTGTTAGGCAGGAAATCAGGCCCCAAAACATTCCAAAGGCAACTATAAATACAACCCCTCTACCACCGAGACCAGGTTAATCACTTCTTCATCATCTTAAGCTCTTTCTGAATCTTTAGCTGATTACTGACAAGAGCGTCGGAGGGTGCGTCGCCGGAATCAACCCCGGTGTTTCGCACTTCCTTGCAGGTAGCGGCGGGAGCAAGAAGGCTGAGTAAGCTGTTCAGGTTTTCCTCGGATCCACAAATTCTATCTGTTTACCCCCACACCGAAATCAGCGGTAACAATAACCATTTTTATAACCAATCCCATCATACGGGTATTTATTTTAGAGTGTTATAACGAGTATCACATCATAAACATATGCATCTATTCTCATAATACCACATTCCTTCATGTCTTATGACATAAATATAATATCGCCCATTGCAATTTACTCACATTTCATCGCATCATTAACACATCACTAATTAGAATGCCTATTCTCATTGCATCAAAAACATGTTTTATAGCTCATTTTCATCTCATTGTATATCTTATTATCATTTTCACTTATAACACAAATTGCCATTAGCTTCACTTTCATTCTCATCACAATATACTCCATATCCCCAAACACAATGTGGGCCACAACATATCACACCCCAAAGCCGATAGCTTGGGTAATAATCACCGCACCCCAAACACACATTTTGGGTAATAACACATCACATCTCAAGCCGATAGCTTGGTTATTAATTCACTTCAATTACTTTTCATCTTCACTTTACTTAATTCTTCATTTCCATTAATCATTACCACTATCATGCCAACTCACCCTGCGAATTATGCCAAGGCAGGTAGTTCCCACCATTTCCACAGAAATAGTGGGCAGGTAGTTCCTTGACACAATTCCAAGGTGTAACAACTCATACCATACTGTATTTTACTTTAATCATTTACATAATATAATTACTTCATACTGTTCATAATAACACACGTCTCTTTTACTCTTTTCATTTTAAATTAACCACATACTGCAATTATCATTTCTTTTCATACACAACTCATAACTCGTATCTCTTCGTATTCATTTCATTCACAACCACTTTCTTTCACATTCACAATTCACTTCCTTTCACATTCACAATTCACATTTCACTTTCTTTACTCTCACATTTTTATTTACACTTATTTATTTTATTAGTTTGTCGACCAGTGAGCCACAGTATCCCAATATACTGAAAGTCGATAGCCCAGAAAGACACGCAGACCGATGCTCACATAGAGTCTTACTCATCCGAGGCTACGTCTTCCTCCCAGCCTATGCCAGCGAGGGAACACCGCACCCCAGATAAACTGGGTACTTCCTCGCGACGGCTGTCATCGAGGAAAAAACACCACACCCCAGGTAAACTGGGTACTTCCTCGCGACGGCTGTCATCGAGGGAAAAACACCGCACTCCAGGTAAATTGGGTACTTCCTCGCGATGGCTGTCATCGAGGAAAAAACACCGCACCCCAGGTAAACTGGGTACTTCCTCCCAGCCGATAGCCAGGAGGAAAAACACCACACCCCAGGTAGACTAGGTACTTCCTCGCGATGGCTGTCATCGAGAGAAACCGGGCCTCAAGCCGATAGCTTGGACAATAAAACTCCGCACCTCAAATAAACTGGGTACTTCCTCCCAGCCGAAGCCAGGAGGGAAAAACACTGCACCCCAAGCCGGTCCTTGGGTATTAGGAGGTCTAGCCCAAATCCCAGGATTGTTGTAGGTACTGGTCAACAAAATCATCTGTTATTAACATTAATCATTTCATCTTTCCACCTTACTTTATCAACACGCGCCTTACACTTATGAATTCAATAATGGCCACAACCTTGACTTTAATCACGTGAATTAATAACACATTTTATTAACACGTATCATCTTATCTTTTATCTTACCATTTGATGCATATCCATTGTCCACAATATTAATCATCGTATCATTATACCATATTATGCATACAACCTGTCATTCCATAATTAAAACCATCATATCATATTATTGCATAATATTAATGCGCCACGATATTTATTTTGCCATAACAACCCACATTAAGAATACCATATTATTCATTACCCCATTGTATCATATATAGGCATACGCCAAGTTATAACATTAATAAGAGAACTACATTAGGTTATTCCATATCGTAAAAGTATCAAAATGTATACTTCATCACATTATAATTTCATATTATTACCCATTAATTCACTTCGAACATAATTAAAATGTAAACATATACCCACTTACTAATTTCATCAATTATCACATCGCGAGTCAATATCATGATATATATATAAAACAAACATACACCACACATGCAGGTTTCCAAGAAAAGGGGCCAAAATCAATTATTTTCTCTAATTAAATCTCATAATATCCAATTATTGTTAGACGTTTTATTTATTTTTCACTTAATCAAATGTAATTAATTTGATTAATTAATTATGTGGACAAATATGTGATCCATTTAAATGGGAAGTTGCAACTGATCAAAACAACTTGCCCATGATTCTCTCCCCTCATTTAGGAAACTACCCACTATTTGCAATTATGATAACTACTCTATAATGGCTAGAGTAGTATAAAAGGATGAAAAAAGGTCACCAAATCTACTCTCTCATACAATTCTGATATACACCATCTAAAAGTGAGAAAGGAGGGTTTGGAACCAAAATTTAGATTGACAACATCAAGAGGCTTCAAACGGCAATGGCTGGAGGTATGATTATCAATTTCATCACTTCCGCTTCTATTCATATATATTCATATGGCAATTAGAGTATACATGAAAATTTGTTTTTTAAATAACATTTGGTATCAGAGCTGAAAACTTATCTCTGCCTTGCTTGTTGTTTCATTTCACAAAAGAAACGTCTGTGAAATCTAAGGATGATTTTAAACCTTACTCTCCTATTGTTGATTTCCCGTGTTGAATCTTTACTGGGTTTGACAGATTCATCTTTTGTTGGGTTTTGCCTAAATTTGTGCTAAATTTCGGTTTTGTTTTGGTTACTGGAGCCTAGCCGAGCTTGGTAATGCAAGCTTGTAATCCAAGTGGAGGCCTTAAAGGGTAATGGTCCGATTGTGAACGGACCATGAGGGCAGGGGTCGTCCGCGATTTTGAGTTAGGCCGACCTTGATCGGCCTTGAGGGTCGGCCGTGCTCTTCGGGAATCCTCGTCACGCTTTGTCGATCTTCTCGTTTCCCTCAACCCAGGCCCATAAACCGAGCCCAAGCCTATGCTATTGGTTTCTTTGCTAAATCGAAAATATAGTTATGAAGCAATACTGATTTTGTGATTAATTGAGATCATGTTATTTTGTTAGAACTAGAAAAACTTTAGTATTGTTTTGAAATAACTAGTTAAAAATGTTATGGCCATTAAAATTGTACATGATCAAAATATTAAAGTAATATGTCGAGTGATTTGTTAATTTTAGTAATTGGAGAGTAGCCACGGCATCTCTAGTTATTTAAAACTTCTTATGAAATCACATATGGAAACTAGATATTAATTTGTAATTAATCATATGTAATATGATGAAATATTCCCACAGGAAATTTTATTATATTTTGTATGATTAATTAGGGTGAAATATTGAATTATGTTCCTTAATCTACCCATAGGAATTAAGGAATGAATATGGTTTAATAGTTTCATCATACAGTTATGAATCTAATTTGAGTAAGACTTTAGCCCACAAGCAGGTTTTATGTCACTAGATTCATATTTTCATTCATGATTTGTATTGGTAAAACATGATAAAGTTAAGTCTCAAAAATTTTGTTTACAAGCATGTATGTATATATCTATATATATATATATATAGATATATATATATATATATATATATATATATATATATATATATATATATATATAATTTTTTTCCAGCAATTTTATCCGGGAACATTTCTGATGTCAATTGTGACATTCCTGAATTAAAGGGTGATAACTATAAGGTGTGGAAAGAAAGAGTGCTTCTGCAATTGGGGTGGATGGATATCGACTATGCTATTCGGAAAGACGAACCCCCTAGTATAACTGAGACTAGCACTCCAGTTGTCGTTGGCCTTTATGAAAAGTGGGAGCGATCTAATCGCCTCTCAGTTATGTTCATAAAGACCAAACTTTGTGCTAGCATTCGGGGTTCTGTCGATCAGCATACTAAGGTTAAAGATCTCCTTAAAGCCATTGATGAGCAGTTTGTAAATTCTGACAAAGCTCTTGCTAGCACCTTAATTATGAAGTTTTCATCCATGAGGCACAATGAGTTTAAGTGTGTGCGTGATTATATCATGCGCATGAGGGATATTGCGGCCTAACTTAAGGATTTGGAAGTTACCATGTCTGAATCTTTCCTAGTACATTTCATTTTGTGCACTCTCCCTCTACAATATGGCCCTTTTAAGATCTCTTATAATACACATAAGGATAAATGGTCAATTAATGAACTTATGACCATGTGTGTTCAAGAGGAGGCCAGATTGAGGATGGAAGAGGGAGAAAAGGTGAACCTTACTACTGCTTCTTCTTCAAAGAAGAGAAAGGATCACATTAAGGAAAAGAGAAAGGGAAGGCTTTCAGCAAACCAAGGCATAAAGGAGTCTACGTGTTTCTTTTGTAAAAAGAAGGGACACATGAAGAAAGACTGCATGAAGTTTAAGACTTGGCTTGAGAAGAAAGGTAATTTTCTAGCGTTTGTTTATGAATCTAATATGGTTAATATTAATCATAATACATGGTGGATTGACTCTGGTACTACAATCCATGTTTCGAATACCTTGCAAGGTATGACAAACCTAAGGAAACCAATGGGAAGTGAACACTACATCTATTTGGGTAGTCAGATCAGTTCACATGTGGAGGCTGTTGGGACATGCAGTTTAATTTTAAGTAGTGGTTTTAGTTTGCATTTAGAAAAGACATTTTATGTACCAGGTTTCACTAGAAACTTGATTTCAGTTTCAAGACTTGTACCTTTGGGAATTTCCTTTAGTTTTTCAGATTCTGGTTTCAGTATTTTCAGAAATTCTGAAGTTATTGGATATGGTATTTTGTCTGATGGTTTATATCGTCTTTGTTTGCAAAATGATATCACTGATAGTTCTATGCATGTTTATACTGGGTTTAAAAGATGTATTATAAATGAGGACTCTTCTATTTTGTGGCACCGGAGATTGGGACATATCTCCATTGAGAGAGTTAAGAGATTGGTAAAGGATGGGGTACTTGGTACTTTAGACTTTACCGATTTCGATACTTGTGTTGGTTGCATTAAGGGAAAGCAAACTAACAAACACAAAATTGGTGCCAAAAGGAGTTCAAACCTATTAGAGATCATACACACGGATATTTGTTCTCCAGACATGAACGCTAATGATCCGAAATACTTTATCACCTTCATAGATGATTATTCACGATATATGTATCTTTACTTACTTCGTTCTAAAGACGAAGCTTTGGATGCCTTTAAATTGTTTAAGGCTGAAGTAGAAAAACAATGTGATAAGCTCATTAAGATTGTGAGATCAGATAGAGGTGGAGAGTACTACGGTAGATACACCGAGAACGGACAAGCACCAGGTCTATTTGCAAGATTTCTTCAAGAGCATGGGATTGCTGCCCAATACACCATGCCTGGTTCTCCAGATCAGAATGGTGTAGCAGAAAGAAGAAATCAAACTTTAATGGACATGGTGAGAAGTATGAGGAGTAATGTTAAACTTCCATCATTTTTATGGGTAGAAGCTCTTAAGACGGCAGTGTACATATTAAACCGGGTTCCTTCCAAGGCCGTCTCAAAGACGCCTTTTGAGCTATTCAAAGGATGGAAACCGAGTTTGCAACATGTACGCATTTGGGGATGCCCGTCTGAAGTGAGAGTGTACAACCCACAAGAGAAGAAGCTAGATCCAAGGACCATTAGTGGGTATTTCATTGGATATGCTAAAAGGTCTAAGGGTTATAGATTCTATTGTCCGTCTCATAGTACAAGGATTGTGGAATCAAGAAATGCTAAATTTCTTGAGAATGACTTGATTAGTGGGAGTGATCAATTTCAGGACATTGTTCCTGAAAAGGATTATGATCAACTTCCACCCACTGTTTCAAGTGACAAGTTGATTGTCATTCACGCACCTCAAGCTGAATTGCGTGTTAGACAGCCAACTATTGAGGTTCCACAAGTTGACAACAATCTAATAGATCATGATGGTAATGAGGAACAAACAGTTCATCGTGAAGATGAACAAGTTCCATTGAGGAGATCTACTAGAACAAGGAAATCAACTATTTCTGGTGACTATTTAGTGTATCTACAAGAATCGGATTATAATATTGGAGCCGTCGATGATCCTGTGTCATTTTCACAAGCCATAAGTTCTACAGATTCAAACTTATGGATGAATGCCATGAAAGATGAGATGGACTCTATGGCATCTAACCGAGTTTGGGATCTTGTCGAGTTGCCAAATGGTGAAAAAGCCATTAGATGCAAGTGGGTCTTTAAAATAAAGAAAGACTCGCATGGCAACATCGAGAGACATAAAGCTAGACTTGTTGCCAAAGGGTTCACTCAAAGGGAAGGAATCGATTACAACGAGACTTTCTCTCCTGTATCAAAGAAAGATTCTTTCCGGGTGGTGATGGCATTAGTAGCTCATTTTGATTTTGAGCTACACCAAATGGATGTGAAAACAGCATTTCTCAATGGTGATTTAGAGGAAGAGGTTTATATGAAACAACCTGAAGGATTCTTCTCTAAAGAGGGTGAGCATTTGGTTTGTAAGCTTAATAAATCCATATACGGGTTGAAACAGGCTTCCCGACAATGGTATATGAAATTCCATAAAGTGATTACTTCATTTGGGTTCGAAGAAAATGTTATGGATCAATGTATATACCTTAAGGTCAGTGGGAGCAAGATCTGTTTCCTTGTGTTATATGTGGATGATATTTTGCTAGCAACCAATGATAAAGGGTTGCTATATGAGGTGAAACAATTTCTTTTAAGTAACTTTGATATGAAAGATATGGGCGAGGCATCTTATGTCATTGGCATAAAGATCCATAGAGACAGATCTCGAGGCATTTTGGGTTTGTCTCAAGAGGCCTATATCAACAAAGTCTTAGAAAGATTCGGTATGAAAGATTGTTCACCAAGTGCAGCACCCATTGTGAAAGGTGATCGGTTCAGTTTGGACCAATGCCCCAGGAATGACATTGAAAGGGAACGAATGAAAAATTTTCCATATGCTTCAGCTGTTGGTAGCATTATGTATGCTCAGGTCTGTACTAGACCCGACATTTCATATGCCGTTGGAGTATTAGGAAGATATCAGAGTAACCCAGGCATCGATCACTGGAAGGCTGCGAAGAAAGTAATGAGGTACCTTAAGGGTACTAAGGATTACATGCTTATGTATAGGCGAACTGATAGTCTTGAGGTGGTAGGCTACTCCGATTCTGACTTTGGTGGCTGCAATGATTCACGTAAATCCACATCAGGATATGTGTTCATGCTAGCTGACGGGTCTATATCCTGGAGGAGTGCCAAGCAGACCTTGACAACCACTTCTACGATGGAGGCTGAGTTCGTTTCTTGTTTTGAGGCTACCTCACATGGTGTATGGCTGAAAGGTTTCATATCTGGGCTAAGAGTTGTTGACTCTATTAGCCGACCGATAAGAATGTATTGTGACAATTCAGCTGCTGTCTTTATGGCTAAGAATAATAAGAGTGGAAGTCAAAGTAAACACATCGACATAAAATATCTAGTCGTAAAGGAACGTGTGCAGGAAAAGAAAGTGATCATTGAGCACATTAATACTGAATTGATGATAGCTGATCCCTTGACTAACGGCATGCATGTTAAAGGATTCAAGGATCATGTAATCAGGATGGGACTTGCTTCCATTATGTAGCACATTCATTATGTTTGTCTGAAACTTTCATTTAGTTGGATTATTTCTCATTCGGAATTATGTACGTACTTATTTTGGTTATTTTGTTGAGAAATATCATTATGTTTGACCTAGAGTAAACATATGGTCTACTCATTAAGTTAAGTGTCAGTGGTGAAAGACTAAGTATATTGTGATACATGGAAGATTAATTCTTGCTCTTAAAGAGAAATAGTCGCCATGATTCGTATACGGAGTCTCTCTCGTTAAATGGATCAAGTGGAGAATGTTAGACGTTTTATTTATTTTCCACTTAATCAAATGTAATTAATTTGATTAATTAATTATGTGGACAAATATGTGATCCATTTAAATGGGAAGTTGCAACTGATCAAAACAACTTCCCCATATGTGATCCATTTAAATGGGAAGTTGCAACTGATCAAAACAACTTCCCCATGATTCTCTCCCCTCATTTAGGAAACCACCCACTATTTGCAATTATGATAACTACTCTATGATGGCTAGAGTAGTATAAAAGGATGAAAAAAGGTCACCAAATCTACTCTCTCATGCAATTCTGATATACACCATCTAAAAGTGAGAAAGGAGGGTTTGGAACCAAAATTTAGATTGACAACATCATGAGGCTTCAAACGGCAATGGCTGGAGGTATGATTATCGATTTCATCGCTTCCGCTTCTATTCATATATATTCATATGGCGATTAGAGTATACATGAAAATTTGTTTTTTAAATAACAATTATAGTATACTAGCTCATACACCATGTTCCATGTAAGTAAAATCACCTATAAGTGCTTATATGCCTCAAAACATGCACAAAACATGCACTATAATTACACGGGTTTCCAAAACATGATCACAATCACTAATTTCATCTAATTACATCTTATAACATCCATCCCTAGCATGCTAGCCCATACACAAGGCTCCGCATATACCAAATTACCTATATCGGCCTATATACCCAAAAACATGCACGAGATAAAAATATGCATAAACAATTTAATATATTTAGTTTTTATACATCAACACATCACATTAACCCATAATATTAGTTTTATATACTTAAAATAGTTAATTTCACCAAATATCTCAAAAACTCATTTTCGGGCCCCAAAAATCCGTATTTTCATTGAAAATCAATTTTTAGCATAACTTCTATAAAATATATCAGAAAGCCACGAAATTTGGCCACAATATAAAATATATATAGATACAACATACTCACCTGACGGATCGAGCAAACGATGTCCCACGTCCGCCTGGTAGCCAGTCGAAGTTCAACTTTTTCCACCTAATTGGAAAATTGTAGGATCAATTAGCATAAAACTCAAAACTTGACCTACGGACCTCCAAATTCAAATCCGTCTTCACTCACATGTCAAAAATGACATAAGTAGGTGAGCTACATCGACGGATTTCAAATTCGAACCCCAATACAAGAACTCACATATTGATCGGAGGCTTGCTAATAAGAAAATTCCCTATCTCCTAATTTCTTTAATCCCTTCATCCTAATTTCTCAAATTAGGGTTAATAACAATAATAAAACCCAATTACACCTCCAAATTCATCAAATTCTCACCTAAATCTCGCTCGGGCATTTCACCGAACACCCGACGTACATACATGGTATACCCGTATTTTTGAGATTCCGATGGGTTTCTAACTCCATAAAATTTTCACTAAACTCGTTCTAAATTGTTTCCCCTCAATACACAACAATTTCTATAACTCATACTTATCAATTATTCTATTTATTATTCAAATTCTAAAGCCAACACACTAATTAATTAACAACTTACAAACTAATCAATTTCTTAACAATCTTTCTTCTCTATAATTACCAGCATCACCTAATTACCCTATTGTATCATTTTCTAGCACTAGAACTCAAAATCAGAGAATCACATAAAATAGGATTTCACAATTTCTCACCTCTACTACTCCTAACATCTCCAAACCTCCCTATCATAATATTTCTACTCAATAAAACTACCTACACTTAATTTTATACAATAAATAATTTAGGGTTTACCTTTTCGAAATCCTTTCGAAAATCCGATGCTACCACGATGTAGAGAACCCTCCAATTAGCCTATCCCTCAATTTAATTTGAAAACGATGAAGAGATGGAGCGGATTTGGGCGTGGGAGAGGATGGCCGAAAGTGGGTTCGGTTTGGTCGGGAGGAAAGAACGGGAGAAAGAAAGATGGAGAAGGAGGAGAAAGGGGTGGGGGGGGGTTTATTAAAAAATATATATATAATATAAATATATTTATAAAGGGATAATTACAAATATGCCCCCAGACCTCCAAAGTATTTCAAATAAACCCCAACTCTATTCTTTAATAACACCAACAATATATATAATAAAACACTAAGAAAGCTATCAAGTGGCTTTCCTTCAATCTCTTCCAAAATCAAAGGTCCAGATCTAACCTCACAAAACATATTTTTCCCCTCAAAAGTTTTCCTCCAAAACTCAAATTCAAATCTCCCACCCAAAACAACTCCTTTATTTATTTATTTAATTATTCTCTCTCTCTCTCTCTCTCTCTCTCTCTCTCTCTCTCTCTCTCTCTCTCTCTTTTTCTTCTATTCAAAAAATTAAGAAATTAAAAAAATTAGAAAATTTTAAAAAATTTAAAAACAAAAAAAAATTAAAAATTTAATAACTTTAAAAATAATTCAAAAAAATCAAAAAAAAACTTAAAAAAAGTTTTAAAAAATATTTGTTTAAAAAATTTTTAAAAATTTAAAATTTTAAAAATTTTAAAATATATATATAATTTTTAAATTTTTAAATTTTTTTTATTTTTTCCTGAAACTTTAGAACTTTTATAAAAATATGAAAATATTTTTTAAAAATTAAATTTAAAAAACAATTTTTTTTAAATTAAAAAGAAAAAATTTTGAAAAATTAAAAATTTTGAAAATTTGAAAATTTGAAAATTTGAAAATTTGAAAATTTGAAAATCTAAAATCAAATTCAAATCCAAATCCAATGTCAACCCCAATCAAGAGGTCGTCGCCGATATCTAATCCGCTGCTGATTCCGTATCAGTGACTCCCCTCCGCCAAATTGAGCACGAATATCAAGCGACTTCGTATCGGCGACTCCCTTCCACCGAAGCGAGAACCTCTATATACGATGCGACGACTCTAATTTCATCTCATTAACCAAATTCTCATTCTAATTTTTAATTTTTTGTGTGCAGGGGATCACTTAGTTTTTTGCTGACTCGGGTGTGTGAATGGGATTTAAGTTCAGAGAGATATGATTGTTTTATTTTTGGGTTTAAAAAATTTTAATTTAGTGATTTATTTGATGAGTTTTTTATTGGTTTTTATTTAAGGTGTACACAAGTGAGAGATGGATTATTTGGTGACCTCAATTTAGGCTTCCAAACCATAGCAGGACACGTAAGTTGACTAGCAACCTAAAATAACTTGGCAAATTTGCAACATTAATTTCTTTACTACAAGAGAAAATACTATCGTGAAGTGTTCCCTTCACTGGTTATTAGAAACCATGGATAACATAACATATAAGAACTTTTAGTGTATGTTTGGGTACATAGGATTGGAATGACTGAAGTTTACCAGTGAAGGGTGCAAACTCTCCACTCAAGAAAGACAGCTAAAGTAAATTAGTTATTTATCCATTTTGGTTTTTTTATAAAGGTGCAATAGGGGGACAAAGTGGAAATAAAAGAAATGATTAGCTTGGTTTAGAGTTTTGAGAACTTCATGTATTCCATTTTGGTTGAAATAATAATAAGAGGTATTTCAATAGCAAACTAAGTCTCAGACAAACAAATATTTAGATTATTGATATTATAGATACCTTCACGCCTGCACTTGCGTTACCATTGTATTTAGACATGCTCATAGTGGTTATGAGATTAGAGTAAGCTCTATAAAACCTATATGTTAATGTCCTTTTATAACTATTACAAGCATCTAAAAGTAACGTTGAAGTTAAAAAAAACTTTATACAGTGTTTTTAACAGACTATATGCATTCTCGATAAGTTCAAGCTAATGATTAAGAAGGCGATGGTTAAGCTTAAAGGTAGATATACTGCTTCCTCATATAATATGTTTGCTACTTCAATTAATTTGCTGGACATCCAAAACTATTTTATATAGTCAAATCATGTACACCGTTCCGAAGACGTGCCGTAGGCACGTGTCAACGGGCAAACCTAGTACAAAATACATTACAATTATCTCATAGTAATCCTTCAAAATTATAAAATAAAATAAACAATATTTATTCACATAAAATCTCAACTCATGATCCCAATATATCAATAATACCAATCTACCACAAATATCCATACCAATATCAATATTAAAAATAAATAAAATAAGATATCTCTTAAAAATAATTCTCACCCCTACAAAATATAAAAACGAATATTTTCGGTATTTTAAAATCCAAGGTGTTACAGATCTCTAACTATTTGATCTAATCCTAGCCATCTATTCTCACTCAAAATTAGTATAAATACCCCTCCTAGTTCTCTTCATGTAGCACATTAGAAATTTGCAAGAAAGAAAGAAACACAAGAGTGAGAAAAAGATTGAGAGAATGTGAGAAAAAGATTGAGTTGTGTGCTAGTTGTGTGTGTTCATCCCCATTAGAGGCCGGCAAATTCATCAAGGAGAAAGGGAGCTCGGGTTCATCAAGTACTAGGAGGAGAAGGTGCATTCTTGGTGGCACAATCTAGGAGGAGAAGGATCGCTCTTGGTTCAAGGAGATTCATAGGAACTTTATACTTGTTTTCTTCAAAATAGGTGGGCAATTTTCTTATACTTCTAATTAGTTACCATGCTAGGTTTATGTTTGTGATCACATTAGAATAAACAAGAAAATAATGCTTTATGTTTGTTACCATGATTAAGGAGAAAAAGGACCCCATTTAGACTTACATGAAATGATTAGTAAAATGGATTGAATTATGTGAATGAAAGTGTTGTTGTGATAACTTGATAACACATTGGCATGTTAATTAGGTAATTATAAAATTTTGATATGAAAGTGTTCATGTATGTTTGTAAAATGCAATATGGAGAAATATGTTTATGAATGAATTGTGAATTATGGGTAACCTTCATGCCATGAAAATAGATTGATTAATGAGTAAAAATACACATGGTTATTGTTACATGAAATTGGTGCTAAAATCCCTAATTTGCATATTTGTGTCATTTGAAAAGAGAAATGGACATATCGTGAATTAGGACTAATTTATTTAAAAGAATGGATTTTATTAATAAAGAAGAAAAGTAAGAAATTATAGTTTACTAAAAACCTATTTGTAATTGAGAATTATCAACTAGTAGTTCTTTTTGAAAAGAGACAATTAGTAGAACACAAAGCTAGTACGACCACTTTTATATAAATGAAATAATAGTATATTTTTATGTTAAAAATGAGAGTTAAATGATTTATAAAATTTCAAGTTACTGTATATTTTCTAAAGAAATACAGTCAGGAAGATAGTTAGACTCTTATAAGAACAAATCGTAATTTGAAAGAAAACGAGTTATTTTTATGAACTAGAAGTGCTACAGTCAGACACAAAACTAATTGTAATCAATTTCTCTACGGGTTAGTCACTCTGTCCATTCTGGTCAGTGGGTGCACAATAGAAACATCACTGTAGCTAGGGTGGTTGGAGGTCTTGGGTTCGAGTCTCTTCATAGACTCTTTATTTTCTTAATTGAAGCTTTTAACTCATTACTGAACCTTAAAAAAATAAATGGAAAATACTTTCTCCCTATGTCGTTGGGCGTTGTTGGCATTTTGGTCTTCAGCTGCGCCACAGTAACGTTACTGTAGCGCAGCGGGTCTGCTGTGCTTGGTTCGAAACTTGGCTTCGGCCAATACTTTTGGAAAATCCAATTTTTTGGAATTAAATATTTTTAATGATTTTATGTATTTTAAATTCAGGAAAAAAATTATTTTAATTATTCTAAAAATTATTTAGATCTCATGAAAAATTTCTATAGCTTGATTTACAGTAATTGAGAATTAAACGAAAAGAGCCATACTAAAGAAGTTGTTGTTAAAAATTCTAAGAGTATATTATTGAATAAATAAAGAGAACAAATAGTTTCTCTTTCAAAGAAACAGTGTGTAGGATTTTTAAAGGAAATCGTAATTCGATAATTGTAAGTAGAACAAATGTGAATATTTGGGCTTAACAAAAATGAGATCTTTAACCATATGAAAGAAAAGAAATTATTGTGAGATTAAAGTTGTAAGTTGGGAAATTGTGAAAATCAAATAATTTTGTCTCTTTTATATATGAGAATGATGCATAAATTGAAATGAAAAATCATGATAACTTATGAGGAAAATTGGTGAGTGTGAATACTCAAATGATGGACATGAAAAGAGATTTTTAACTAGAGGGTAGCTAAATCCTTATACCGGCAGTTGAATAAATTTTTGAGATGAAATGTTGAGATGAAAAGACCAAGTTTGGGTCAGGTTGTTGAATTAATGGTTAAGACCGGTATAGGAGAAGTGCTAACTCTAGGGGATTAATTTTATTCATGATTCTAATAAAATTAAGGACTAGATACATAGTAGAGATGTGATGAAAGTAAGAGAAAAACATACGTATGATGGCCATTGGATTGGCGGCGTGAGAGTATTCACAGGATGTCCCCATGATGCGTCATGAATAGGGCATGGATACTACTCCAGAGTACTGTCCCGGTGGCGACGTTTGTGGGGTATTTGGTGATTACGGATGGTGCCATGGTCTATGGTAGGAGGTGAATTGATCACAGAATGCCTGCATGATGAGTCATGTGTCAGTGCGTGGGATTCTCTCCAGGATGCCTGGACGTGGGCTCATAACTCATAGAATACCTAGGATACTTACCGTAGTTACCGTAGTAGTTTAAATCATGGCGAGGGATTGAACCCTACAAGATGAAGTACGATTAAGGGCTTGCCTCGGACCTATGTAGTATGGGATGCATAGAATCCGAACAAGTGCGCATTAGTGTCATGTAATATAAATAATTGCATTAAGGACTAAGTGCACAGCACAACTCGACATCAATAGGATAGTCCCCGTAGTTTTGTTTGTGACAAGTGTGTGCTTTCTAAGTAAGAGAAAATTGATGTATTATATCCTTGCGTCAGTTGAATGAACTGACGAGCCCATAGTTTCCATGCAGGACAAAGTGAATGAAAAAGACTAAGGAGGAATTGATGCTTAAAGAATTGTTCAAGTGTTGTTTTATTTCATTCATGTAATTGATGTAAATTTGCTTCTGCTATTTAAATGTAACCCTGTTGTAATAAAAGTTTTTAATTCCTTGTAAAATTGTACGAAGAGAAGTGTAAAGATCCTGTGGAATTTCGAATTTAGTGTTATTTGGAATTCGGGGTGTTACACTCCTAATCCTACCTAGTGTCTTATGAAAACCTGAGTAAACCCCCCCCCCCCCCCAACTTAGAGTCATGATTTTCATTAAATATTCTCAGTCGCAAGCTTAAAGTAGGGCTCAACAAAATTTTGCTTTTATAGTACCAAATATCTCCCAGTAACTTGTACTTATTAGTATCTAATTCACCCTTAGTGAATCTAGCAGAGAGTGTATGGAAATAGGGATTCTCAAGCACCATCAACTTGACATCATTCAACCATTGAAGAACTACAAATATTGGTTCCAATGCTTGAGCTTCTTCCTCCACATGTGGCCTTCGAGAGAGACTATCAGCTCCAATATTCTCTTTACCTTATTTATACTCCACTGACAAATTAAAACCCAATAATTTCCATAACCACTTCTCTTGCATTTCAATATTCACCTTTGCTGAAGGATGTATTTAATGCTCTGTATGTCAGTTTTGTTGACAAACTCTCTACCCATCAAATAATGCCTCCAATATTTAACTGCAGTGAGTATAGCAATTACTTTTTTTTCATTGTAGAGAGTGAGAGAGATTTACCTTTTAGAGCTTTACTCATAAGGCAATGGGATGTGCATCCTGCGTCAAGACAGCTCCAATACCCTGAAGGCTAGCATCTGTCTCCAAAGTAAAACTCTCAGAAAAATTTGATAATTGCAACACTGAAGTAGTAGTCAGTGCCTCCTTCAACTTGGCAAATGCTGATGTAGCTACTTGTGACCACTTGAAACAATTTTTTTAACAATTGGGTCCATTTCTGTATTTTGGGTGTATTTTCTTTTTTTGTGTATTTATTCATTTTGTACTCTTCTGTCTCTTCTAAACCATTATTTGTTCTTCGTTCTCTATGATCAGTCTATTTGTTCTGCCTTTGACTCTATTTTGTGGCCTCGAATATTTCCTTGATTCAATTTCTCTGTTAAATTATTTGTCCCCATTTAAAATTGTTGATCCTAATTATTTTGTTCATGGCTTAATTTTTTTTTTATTATTGTTCCCTATATCTCTTATTGGATCCAACTTAACCCTATAAACCTATATCCTAATATCTTTGGATCTTATTTAATACCCAAACCCAATACTAAAACCCAATACCCGTTACCCCCTTACTAACCCTAATATGCACCCTATATATATTCTACCTGTTCATATCCTAACCCTAAAACTCTACAACCGCTTTTAACCCATACCCCACATTCTCTCAACTCCCGTTCTCCCTCTCTTTCTGTGATCTCGACTGCCGACCACCCTCCACGACCCCAGTGCACTGCTTCCCTCCAATGACAGATCACAGCACCCTCCCGACGCACCTCGACAGTGCCGCCCAACACCTCGACGCCCCGTCCCCTCTTCATGTCGCGCCGCCAGACAGCAGCCAGAGCGACAGCACGGCCCCTATGCACTGTTTCCCTATCGCGACCTCTTCTTCCATTGTCGACAGCCTTGTGCAGCGCAGTCGCCGCACTGTGTCCCACCACCCGACGATAGAACAGCAGCATCAGCGGCTTCGTCAGTCACTGCCATCGTCATCGTTCTCCCGTGCACACCCGGCTCTCTATCTCTTGTGTGTGTGTGCTTGATTGCGTTCGTGTGTTCGTGGGTTGTGAGTCGTTCGTTGTGTTCGTTCCCGGGAAACCGTTCCCATTATTCTCTTTTCATCATCGTTTTCGTCGTCGATAATAAGGCAAGTAACTTGTACTCCTTTTTTGTTGTATAATACAAGTACTAAATACCGCCTGTAGTGTAGCTGCTTCAAAATCTATCCCCATGAATCCCTTGTTTGATCTTGTCTATAGTTGTTAATCCGTCTGTAGTTGTCTCGTTACACACACGATATGAGATAACTTAGATCCAATAAATTCTTGATGTATACATGCATGTTGTTCGTGAGTTATGAGGTGTTGTATGAATCTTGCGTGCTTAATGTGTTAGTCGTAGTATAATTCGCTGTAGACTTGTTAAATACCCTATACCATGTTGCTTGGAAATCTAGTGCACCATATTTCACACTTTGTTATGATTTGGATGTGTTACCTATGAGCTAGTTGATTTCATGCATGAGGAATATTTATGTTTTTGTTGTTACCCCATTTTTGTTCAGTATTTTAGACCCTATTAAGGTCAGTATATGAAAATTATTTGTGAATATGAATTATAGAGAATTCTGTCTATTTTCTAGAATTTCTGACAGAGCTCAATCGAATTTCGATTTGTGAGTTGCAAGTTATGGCTACTTTACTACCGAGGTGTAGAAAAATTATAGATTTGGTTTTATGTGAATTCTGGAGAGTAATTTATTCTTATACTGATGCTAAAGATAATATTTTGATCCAATATTTTGCTGAGTACAACTAGACCTAATTGGGATTAACCCCTAGTTTTTGTAAATTTAATTGATGACTTTTATAAACTATTCTACACTTGCAAACAAATACTATACTTGCAGAATCTTCATATTGTTCAGTAAAGAACTTAAATTTCAACCTGATTCTCTTTGCTATTTATAAAAACTTTGTGAATATGAAATGTAGCCCACTGTATCTATTTTATCACCCTTTTGACGGATCTGTATTTCGATTTATATTTTGTAATCTGTTGCTGTTTTTGTACTGTTGTATTTATGATTTCAGATTTACAAAATTACTGTATCTTGTTGCTTTCTAATTTTATTTGACTATACATCTATATTATAAAATTATGAAACTTTAATTTCTGTTACTAAACATACTAGGGAGTACCCAAATTTTTCTTGGAATTAATCAATAAGTTTTTATGTCGTTTTTCTGTTTATGAATACAAACTTCTGATTTCTGGCTGAACATGTTTTCTGGATACAACTTTGTTTTGAGGCCTGTTTTTGTGAATTACCATATGACTTGTATATATTTTATGGATTCAGCCAAGAATCTATTTTCCAGATTTTCTGACGTATCCAGGTTTGCATACTTGTGGCAACGGAAATCTCAGATTTGGTGCAGTACTGTCTTACTGTTCAGAACTATAATTTTCGTTGTCTTAGTCTATTTTGAGTCGTTCATCACTCGTTCGTGTCCTTCGTTCAATTTGTACTTGTCCCTTGTTGTCTTACCACGTTTCTCGGCTTGTTTTTGCACGTCCATACTTACTTGAATAATAATAACAAGAAACTAAGCCGGGTTTTAAAAGGAAAGATCTAATAGTAGAGAATACAGAAATGTGTACTCGGAAGAGAATTCATAGATCCTACTTGGTTACTTGGAGCTTGATACTTGGTTATTTGGAGATTGACACGTGATTACTTGACACTTGCACACTTGACACGTAATACTTCTTTACTTAGAGCTTGATACGGATTACTTGGAGGTTGATACTTGTTACTTGGAGCTTGTCCCTGAGTACACTGCCCTCTATGATCCACTATGAAATCTAAAACGAAATTTGCATGAATGTGGCAACCATGTGGTAAAAATCTAGGACGCATGAAGTGCTACCTAGATAGGACTAGATACACGACTTAAACATGATCACCTGACACTTAATACTTGCTACTTGTACATGATACTTGATCACTTGACACTTGTTACTCGTTACTCGTTTACATGATACTTGTTTACTTGACACTTGTTACATACCACTTGCACTTGTTCATCTTTCCATACTAGTTGCACTACAAAAGAAACTCGATTTACTGGCAAATTTTCCCTGGCGTTTTACTAGTAGCGCCGGGGTAGGTAGCGATTAGGAATGGGGCACCAGATGGGATGGTTATATACCGGCGGCCGAATTAAAATGCTGGTGAATCCGCGTATTCACCGGCGTTTTATTTAAAAACGCCGGTGAAGTGTATGATTCACCGGCGTGTCTAATTAAAATGCCGGTGAAAAGCTGCGATAAATCCCATCTACCCTAACCTTTCGCTCGCCATTTCCCCAAACCCCAAAAAAATAAAAAACAAGGTGCTTCGTTTTCCCTCCTTCCTCGCTCTACTTCCCGCGCGTTTGCCTCCGCCGCTTCGTCTTCTTCGACGGCCTTCGAACATTCGTCATCGTCCCTTCTTCCCTTTGCCATTTTCGATTTCCCTCCTCCTTATCCCGATTTGGAGGTGAATCGGCGAACGGAAACGACCGTGTCGCCCCGCTCTCTCTCTATCTCCTCCCCCCGCGCTCGTCACCCCACTCTCTCTCTCTTTTCGGTATCATCTGTTGATTCCCCTAATTTTTGAAACTTAGCATGTTTTTTTCTGATAGATGCATGTTGATTTCCTTAACATGAATGGTTTAGTTGGGATGAAGAATTAATAGAAAATATATGATTAGGTAATGGAAATTTTCATGTTCTTATACTGTTAATGAAGCTGATTTCATGCATCTGATTGTCTTCTTGGCATGTTTTTTGATATAAAATGGGTTCACTGTGAACTGACGATGCTATAGCTACGTATGCCTAAATGGTCCGGATATGCACAATAATTGGGTTTTAGATTTAGTTGGGCACAACCATTAGTGGAGCAACATATATGCTCAGATAATGTAAATTTTCATTTCAAGAAACTGTTAAAGTTACCTGCAGATTGCTCTCTTTGGCATGATTTTTTAACCAAAAATGGGTTCACTTCCAAACTAAGTATGCTGCTAGAAATTTCATCTTCTTTTATTGTTAAAGAAGCTTATTCCATGCATCTGATAGTCATCTTGGCATGTTTTTTTAACCAAAATGGGTTCACTGTGAACTGAGGATGTTATAGCTACGTATGCCAAAATCCTTCGGATATGCTGAACAATTGGGTTTTAGATTTAGTTGCGCTAAAGAATTAGTAGAGCAACATATATGCTCAGATAATGAAAATGTTCATTTCAAGATACTGTTAAAGTAACCTGTTTGCCATCTTTGGCATGATTTTTTAACAAAAAATGGGTTCACTTCCTAACTAAGTATGCTGCTAGAATTTTCATCTTCTTTTACTGTTAATGAAGCTTATTTCATGCATCTGATTGCCTTCTTGGCATGTTTTTTTTATATTAAATGGGTTCACTGTGAACTGAGGATGCTATAGTTGTATGCCAAAATCCTCCGGATATGCACAACAATTGGGTTTTAGATTTAGTTGGGCTCAAGAATTAGTAGAGCAACATATAAGCTCGGATAATGGAAATTTTCATTTTAAGATACTGTTAAAGTAACCTGATTGCCCTCTTTGGCATGATTTTTTAACCAAAAATGTGTTCACTTCCAAACTAAGTATGCTGCTAGCATAGGCCTCATCTTCTTTCACTGTTAATGAAGCTGATTTCATGCATCTGATTGTCTTCTTGGCATGTGTGTATTTGAATCCTTGACAGGTACAACATGCCGAGGCGTGGAAAGAGGTTAAATATAAATGATGGCAACGAGAGCTATGGGGATGAGCAGCCACTACATAATAGTGGTAGTCAAACAGAAGAGGGTGAGGGTAGCACGCCGCCCACTGTCAAAAAACATCGTGGGCGGACTAAGATGACGAATATTTGGTGGCTTCAGAATGACGAAAGGATTGAGGTGGAGGCGAACGGTGTTGGGCAACCGGTTGGCGATAACGCCAGCAAATTTTCTTCCTTCATTGGGGTTATAGCAAGGAACCCCCGGATACTTCCTTTGTCATACGAGAGTTGGCCGAAGGTGCCAACCACCACAAAGGCCACTGCTATTACGACAATCAAGGTATTTCTCATCTAAAATACATAATTGGTTTTAGATAAATTATTATTGAAATATGTATTTTTAGTGATGGGTAATAAATTTTGCAGCAATACTTCTCGTTCGCCGACTCCCTTACGCCTTGGGTTGAAAAGTCACTCTCCAAGAAGTGGAGGGACCACAAGAGTGAATTGAAATCGAAGTTTTATGACAAAGACCTTTCAGAGGAGGAGAATGCAATGAATGTGCCAGATAATGTGGAGCCTTCAGATTGGCAATTTCTTGTGCACTACTGGAGTTCGGCGATCGGTCAGGTATTTACATTAAACACACAAAAATCTAATGAGTAGGTGGTTGTATGGCTACTGTAATGAATTTTTCTGCTAACTTCATTGTGGCATGTACAGAAAAGGGCGGAGGTGGGAGCTGCCAGTCGGTCAAAGCAGCTAGTGCTGCACACCGCTGGTACACAGAGCTTCGCTCTAGTTCGGGAAGAATTGGTAGGCGCAATAGTATTGAACATTTTTTTACTTACAGTTATTTGTTTATAACCATTTCATCTTACTAATATATAGGCAGAAGATTTGGGGGGGCCTACGGAGTTTGGGGACATTGACTTTTTTGATGCCACCCACAAATCAAAGGATGGGACGTATGCGAGCCCTGAGGCAGCACGGATTCTGGTAATTTGTGAACTAATATCTAATGAGTAGTCGAAATCTCATCTGTTTTTAACTCTGATTGTTATGTCCTTTTACAGACTAACGCTCGGAAAAGGTATGATGAAATCTCCTCTGCTTCAGATTCGGACCCTACGGCGGCACGCCCAGATTGGCGTACCCGGCAGAGAGTTGCCTTGACCGATGTTAGGGGAAAGGAGAGGCATGGACGTGTCCGTGGTATGGGCCTAGGACCAACCCCCTCGCGGCTATTTGGACGGAGTGAATCTAGTTCAAGTGGCAATCGGGACGAGGAGATGACTGCCTTAAAGGCACAAGTTGCACTCCTCCAAGAATAAATGGCCAATTTAATAGGGCAGCAGTCCCAAGTCCTACCCAGGGTAAGTATTTAAATTGGTTTTTTTAAAGAGATTATGGTCTTGAATGCATGAAAGACACGTACTAGTGTTTGTGAGTGTGCATTGTGGCTGTCGTCTATAAGTATTTCGTCTATGTTTCTTAAGTGGGCTGTGATTAGAAAGAAAGGGCTGGAGTGGAGATCTGGAAACCCAAATAGAGACATCTCGTTTATTATAATCTATACTTTTTGTTGGACCAATCCCCTCTTGTTGTTGTTGCTGATGTCTCTATGTGTCCGTGTGTTGAAGGGAAAGAAGGGATGAGGGGAGAGATGAGGAAAATGCCGCTATGTTAGCCTGGTGTATCCTCATTCTCTACCATCCCTCTTTTTGGCTCCATATATGGCTTATATATTAAATGGGTTTCCTTCCACGATGACAGTCCGTAATACTACACTTGATATGAGCCCTGTTCATAGCTGCACCCTATTGCATACTCACAAACAACTAATACGTGTCGTTCATGCATTGTATTACCAATCCCATTTTGGCACATAACATGCTTAGATGACATTGTATGACCTGCTGATAAGGTTTGTTCAGCCGCGTTGTTGTACTGATTTGGAGGATTTTGGTATGCTAGCAGCATACTTAGTTTCACAGTGAACCCATTTTTTGTTACAAAATCATGCCAAAGATGGCAATCTGCAGGTTACTTTAATAGTACCTGAGCTTATATGTTGCTCTACTAATTCTTGAGCCCAACTAAATCTAATTTTCTTAAGTGGGCTGTGATTAGAAAGAAAGGGCTGGAGTGGAGATCTGGAAACCCAAATAGAGACATCTCGTTTATTATAATCTATACTTTTTGTTGGACCAATCCCCTCTTGTTGTTGTTGCTGATGTCTCTATGTGTCCGTGTGTTGAAGGGAAAGAAGGGATGAGGGGAGAGATGAGGAAAATGCCGCTATGTTAGCCTGGTGTATCCTCATTCTCTACCATCCCTCTTTTTGGCTCCATATATGGCTTATATATTAAATGGGTTTCCTTCCACGATGACAGTCCGTAATACTATACTTGATATGAGCCATGTTCATCGCTGCACTAAATCTAATACCCAATTGTTGTGCATATCCGGAGGATTTTGGCATACGTATCTATAGCATCCTCAGTTCACAGTGAACCCATTTTGTTAAAAAAAACATGCCAAGATGACAATCAGATGCATGAGATAAGCTTCATTAACAGTAAAAGAAGATGAGGATGGCAATCATGCCAAAGATGGCAATCAGGTTACTTTAAAAGTATCTTAAAATGAAAATTTCCATTATCTGAGCATATATGTTTCTTTAAAAGTGACTGTGACCAATTGTTCTTAATTGGGCTGTGATTAGAAAGAGACGAGTTGGAGTGGAGATCTGGAAACCCATATAGAGACATCTCGTTCATAATAATTTATTATTATTGTTGTTCTTGTCGATCTTGCTATTGTTGCTGATGTCTCTATGTGTCCGTGTGTTGAAGGGAAAGAAGGGATGAGAGAAAGATGAGGAAAATGCCGCTATGTTAGCCTGGTGTATCCTCATTCTCTACCATTCCTCTTTCTGGCTTCTATATTTGGTTTCTTTCCACGATGACAATTCCATAAAACTACACTTGATATGAGCCCTATTCGTCATTTTCGATTTCCCTCCTCCGCTCTCTCTCTCACTCTCTTCGGTATCATTTCTTGATTTCCCTTATTTTTCAAACTTAGCATATTTTTCAGATAGATGCATCTTGATTTCCTTAACTTGAATGGTTTAGTTGGGATGAAGAATTAATAGAAAAATAAATGCTTAGATACTGGAAATTTTCATGGTCTTTTACTGTTAATGAAGCTCATTTCATGCATCTGATTGTCTTCTTGGCATGTTTTTTTGATACTAAATGGGTTTAGTGTGAACTGAGGATGCTATACCTACGTACGCCAAAATGGTCTGTGATTTGGACAACAAGTTGGTTTTAGATTTAGTTGGGCACAACAATTAGTGGAGCAACATATAATTAAGCTCAGTTAATGTAAATTTTCATTTTAAGGTACTGTTAAGGTATCCTGCAGATTGCCCTCTTTTGCATGATTTTTTTATCAAATAATGGGTTCACCACCAAACTGAGTATGTTGCTAGCATCCCCATCCTCTTTCACTGTTAATGAAGCTCATTTCATGCATCTGCTTGTCTTCTTGGCATGTTTTCTTGATACTAAATGGGTTTAGTGTGAACTGAGGATGCTATACCTACGTACGCCAAAATGGTCTGTGATTTGGACAACAAGTTGGTTTTAGATTTAGTTGGGCACAACAATTAGTGGAGCAACATATAATTAAGCTCAGTTAATGGAAATTTTCATTTTAAGGTACTGTTAAAGTATCCTGCAGATTGTCCTCTTTTGCATGATTTTTTGATCAAATAATGGGTTCACCACCAAACTGAGTATGCTGCTAGCATCCCCATCCTCTTTCACTGTTAATGAAGCTCATTTCATGCATCTGCTTGTCTTCTTGGCATGTTTTTTTGATAATAAATGGGTTTACTGTGAACTGAGGCATCTTTGGAAATTTTCATCTCAAGATACTGTTAAAGTAACCTGTTTGCCATCTTTGGCATGATTTTTTAACCAAAAAAGGGTTCACTTCCAAACTGAGTTTGCTGCTAGCATCCCCATCTTCTTTTACTACTACTGAAGCTTATTTCATTAAGATCCAGGATGGCAAATTTTGATTGGGCTGTGATTGGATTGTTCAGTGGCTGTTGTCTATGTTCTTAGTTGGGCTGTGATTAGAACGAGAGGGCTCGAGTGGAGATCTGGAAACCCATATAGAGACATCTTCTTCATAATGATTTATTATTATTGTTGTTCTTGTCGCTCTTGTTGTTGTTGCTAATGTCTCTTTGTGTTCGTGTGTTGAAGGGAAAGAAGGGATGAGAGAGATGAGGAAAATGCCGCTATGTTAGCCTGGTGTATCCAAAGTCTCTACCATTCTTCTTTCTGTTTTCATTTCTGGCTTCTATATTTGGTTTCCTTCCACGATGACAGTTCCCTAAAAATACACTTGATATGAGCCCTATCTTATTTTTCTTATTTTTCTTATATTTGGTTTCCGTCCACGATGACAGTTTCATGGATTGTCTGAACAATCCATGAAAGAGATGCTTAGATACTGAATTTTTATTTGTTTTACTGTTTTAGGTAGTGGATATTCCCAATCAAGGGAGAGAATATAGAGTTTTCAAGTTAGATACTGAATTTTCATTTGTTTTGTTATTTTAGATATATTTAAAAAACAAAATTAAGTACCGGATTTTTAGTATTGCAATGTAATTATTTTACCTCTCTATATATCATCAAAAATTCCATTTGCAATTGGCACTTTGATCTTATAATTTAAGATACAGTTAGATTTTTTTGCAAGTTCAAAAAATATGTATATTCTGTATTGTGGTATACTGTTGAACTAAACTATTGTTTTTTTTTGTTCACAGAGCGGTCGCCCAGATGAAGAAAATTCTGATGATCAGAACTGAAGCTCCTCGAGGGTATGAATCCGTGGTCCTCCTTGCTGTTCTTGTGTCCTTGCTGTATGATTGTTCTTATGTCCTCCTTGCTGTTATGTCAGACTGTTTTTTTTGGATGAGAGTTATGTCAGACGGTTTAGTTGGGATATTTGTCAGACTTGAGATATTTGGGATGTTGAGATATTTGGGATGTTCGTCGGTCTGTTAATTTGGTTGTGATTATGACTGTTAATTTTGCGGTGAATTTGGTTGTGATTATGACACTGTTAATTAGTTTGTTGAGATATTTGGGATATGACACATGTTAAACTTTATTATTCTTGTGTTTGGTTGTCATTTGCGCATTAATATGAAATGAAATTGGTTGAATCAGTTATGAATTAGTTTACAGGTTTTGTAAAAGAAACTGTGAATTGAAATCGAACGGAAAACGGAGAAAGGAATACAAACGGGCATAGCTAGACCGGATTTTTATAAAACGCCGGTCTATCTATTGAATTAGTTGCAGTGTGCGATAGACCGGCGGTCACACAAACGCCGGTGTATGCCGCTAGACGCCGGTGAATACCGTCAGATGTAACGGCAAAAAGGAACACCGGCATTTGATAAAACGCCGGTGTAGTTGGGTTTACCGGCGTTTTTGATCACGCCGGTGCTTGTGAGTAGGGAAAAGCGGGCAGTCATAAACGCACATACACCGGCGGTCACAGACTGCCGGTGTACGTTCATTCTACACCGGCGTTTCTATAAACGCCGGTAAATTGATGAACACCGGCGGTTTATAGCCGCCGGTGAATGTATATTGGGGGGTAAAAGACGGCACTCAGAGGACCCCATACACCGGCGTTTTTAGGCCGCCGGTGTAGGTATCACATTTACCGGCGCCCAGTAAAACTGCCGGTGTAGACCCCTTCCTTTCCGCGACGCTCGTTTCGGCGGCATTTGGACCGGCGCTATTATAAACGCCGGGGAAAGTTTTACCGGCGTAAAAAACGCCGGTAAAGATGTAAAAAAACGCCGGGAAAGCGAGTTTCTTTTGTAGTGTTGTTTCTGTTCTTGCCTTAGAGTTAGTTTCTCTATTTTACTGGTACATCCTTTCCATGCTATTCTTACTTCCGCTGTTAGTATTTACCTTTCATGTACTTGTTGCCTGCACTACAAGCGACCAGTAACTTGAATTGACGGGCGTTTTGTTTCTTTTTCCATTTTTCGGCAATTTGTTAAATTGCAGATTGTGGTGATCAGCTGCTCGATGGAGTAGGTGATCTGAGATATAATAAATATAATAATTATATATAATAATTATATATATATATATATATATATATATATATATATATATATATATATATATATGGGTAAAAGGGATATGAGCAACTTGCTCATTTAGTAAATAAGCAATTGATTATGTGGCATGCATGTGATACATTAGATAACTAACCCTTTTAAGGTTTTTCCAATCACATGTATGCCACATCATCAATTGTAGATTTACTAAATGAGCAAGTTGCTCATACCCCTTTTTCCCTATATATATATATATATATATATATATATATATGTAATACCCCGAATTCCAAATAAGACTGAATTCGAAGTTCCAGATGATCTTTACACTTCTCTTCGTACAATTTACAAGGAATTAAAAAGGTTTATTACATCAAAGTTACATTTAAACAGTGGAAGCAAATTACAACAATTACAATTATGAAATAAACAACACTTGAATAATTCTTTAAGCATCAATTCCTCCTTAGTCTCCATTCACTTTATCCTGCATAGAAACTATGGGCACATCAGTTCATTCAACTGACGCTATGATATAATACATCAATTTCTCTTACTTAGAAAGCATATACTTGTCACAAAACAAAGCTACGGGGACTATCCTATTGATGTCGTGTGTGAATATCTACTTAGTCCTTAATGCAATTATTCATGTTATATGACGCTAATGTGCACTTGTTCGGATTCTATGCATCCCATACTACATAGGTCCGAGGGCAAGCCCTTAATCGTTCTTCTTTTTGTAGGATTCGATCCCTCGCCATGACTTAAACTATTACGGTAACTATAGTAAGTATCCTAGATGTTCTATGAGTTACGAGCTCATGTCCAGATAGCCTGGAGGGGAATCCCACGTCGTGACATGATGCATCATGCAAAGCTTATGGACAATTCAGCCTCCGTCATGGAACGATGGCACTACCCGTAGTCACCAAACACCCCACAAGCATCGCCACCGGGACGACAATTCCGGAGTAGTGTTTATGCCATGACATGACGCATCAAGAAGGTAACCTATGAATCACTCTCACACCGCCAATCCGATGACCCACATACTCGTGATTTTCTCTTACTTTCATCACATCTTCACTATGTATCTAACCCTTAATTATTTGAATCATGAATAAAATCAACATTCTAGAATTAGCATTTCCTCTTTACCGGTCTTAACCATCAATCAACACAACGACCCAAACTTGGTCTTTCTTTTCAATATTTCATCTCAAAAGAATTTATTCAGATTCCGGTATGAGGACTTAGCCACACTCTAGTCTTTAATCTCATTTCATGTTCATAAAATTGAGCATTCACAATCACGAGTTTGTCCTCATAATAGTTCATGATTTTCCATTTCATTTCATGCACAAAATTCATATATAAAGTGACAAATGCATTTTCCAAACTTTACCACATTCATAATAGATTTTCACAATTCTCTTTTATTTTCATAATAACATTCTTCACTTACCAAATTAATTCACAAATATCCTTATCCCAAAAATTTACCATGACACGACTCATTAAAATCTCTAAAAGAAAGTGTACTACTTTCTTTAATTACTCAATAATTCTTTTTAACAAATTATACCAAGTTCCCTAATAAATTGGCCTTGATTCTCATTATACTGGGTCAAAAGACTTATAAAAATTCCTCAGG
Organism: Hemerocallis citrina; assembly: GCA_017893485.1. Lineage (NCBI taxonomy): Eukaryota > Viridiplantae > Streptophyta > Magnoliopsida > Asparagales > Asphodelaceae > Hemerocallis > Hemerocallis citrina. The sequence goes on along the minus strand of CM030359.1, from coordinate 233,005,804 downwards.
AAGTCCAGGTTTTTCAGAATATTTCTAGTATTTTTTCTTATTTTTCTTTCAAACATTTTAAACCCCCAAAAAAAATCAGAATATATATAGAAAACAAAACTCCAAAAATATTTGGCCTCAGCCGGTTTCGAATCAAGCCCAACAGGCCCACGGGTGAACAGTAACGCCATTAACCCGCACCCACTAACCAGAATGACCAAAGTGTCTAACTATTTAAAGAAGGGGCTATAGTCTAGTTGTATTTGGGCTCTCCGGTTTGGTGAAAATCGGATTTTTTTAAAAAAAGGAAGTCTCTGCCGAGACTCGAACCCAAGCACAACAGGCCGCTAAGCTAAAGTAACATTAATGTGGCGCACCCCCTAGCCAGTAAGGTCATAGTGAACAACTGATATGAGAATGGGTGGAGTTATTTTTAGTTCTACTCTCTGTTTATAAATAATCTTTCGTATTTTAAAACTCTTTAAACTCTTTTCTCTTCTAAATTAATTCATGAAATTTTCCAGATTACTGGTTTTATAGATTAACAACACAACAGTATTTAAAAAATATTATTTTGGCATAAAAATATGAATTTTACTTCTAATTTGCGTTCTAGGTCTATAAATTCGACATTGCAATTTATCAAGATCTTTACCAAATTCTAGTATTAAAAACATCACAAAAATATTGTCTTTTACTTCTCTTATTTCTACAATAATCTTTAACATAGTCTCGTTTATCAAACGAGTGTCACAATGAATTAATAAACACAATTCATTTAATTCAATTACACATCAAGCCATTCACAAGCATAATCTACATTCTAACATGGTTCCAAACTCACATTTTAATAGCACATGATAATTCTACTACCATAAACATAATCTATAGCAATTACCATACAATTCATCAAGCATTCATTTCATTATCTAATTAGTTCCTTTTTAAAGCCAACGCATGGTTAATTTACTAGTTTCTTTAGCAATTTCATCAATCCAACCCTAGCATGATGTCTATTTTAGAAGTAGAGAAATCACCCACCTATTTGGAAAAAAACAAATACAAAGCTCCTAGAAATCTCCTTGAACATACGAACGGTACTTCTCCTCCTAGATTGTGCCACCACGAGAGCCTTCTCCTCCTTGTACAAGTGAATCCGAGCTTCCCTCTCCTCCTTTATGAATGGCCAGCCTCTCCTTGTACGAGTGAACCCGAGCTTCCCTCTCCTCCTTGATGATTGGCCGGCCTCTACTTGGGAAGGAACACACACAAAAATCCTCAATCTTTCTCGCAAAAGCTCTCAATCTTTCTACTCAATCTTGTTTCTTTCTTTCTTTCTTTATCAAATTTTCTAATGTACTACATGAAGAGAACTAGCGGGGTATTTATACCTTTTTGAAAGCAAAATAGATGGCTAGGATTGATCTAGATAGTTAAAGATTAAGGGCTAAGATGTATTAGGGAGTTGTAGCAACCACCCATGAACACATAACCACCCCATCCACTACACCACTTCCCCCATCTCTCTTGCCTCCATCCGACCAACACCCCATGCACACAAGGCACCTACTAGTGAAATGCACGTGTCTCCCATAGTACCCCTAGTTATTAGTTTGTACATGATTAATTAATTAATTGTCTACAAAATTAGTCTACACTACAAGTCATGATAAATAAAAGAGAATTAAACTGGTGGGCTCAAATCTAGTGGGCTAAAAGTCTATGGGCTATATAAAAAAATAATTAATTAAATAGGGTGGGCTAGATTTAGATAATTAGGCCTAGAGTCTAAATAGGCTTTTAAAAATATAAAAGAAGGATTAAAAAAATACTTGTTCATGTTATGAAAAGAGATAATTTTCTAAATAAATGCACATGAATTTGTACGTGCAAAACACGTAAAAATCAACAAACTTATATTAAAATATTTCAGGATGTTACAACACTCCCTCCTTAGAATAGTTCCATCCCTGGAACTACGCTTAAAGAGTGAGAAAACACAACAAGAAGAATGAAAAACAAATACAAATCAAACAAAGAGCTCAGGCTGATCCTTCATCATCCTCTCCTCAGATTCCCAAGTAGCCTCTTCGACCAACTGGTTTCTCCAGACTACTTTGACCATCGATATTGTCTTGTTTCTCAAGACTTTCTCCCGACGATCCACAATCTCAACTGGTAGCTCAATGTAACTTAGATCCAACTGCAAACCCTCCGGAACTTCGGGCAAATGGTGGCTCAGATTTGGAATGTATGCTCTCAGCATAGACACATGGAAGACATTGTGCACCTGAGACAACTCTTCCGGCAACTCCAACCGGTAAGCAGTTTTCCCAATTCGATTCAATATCTTGTACGGGCCTATGAACCTTGGGGCAAATTTTCCACCCCTGCCGAAACGGATCACACGTTTACTAGGTGATACCTTTAGAAAGACAAATTCACCGATCATGAACTGAAGGTCCCTCCTCCGGTTGTCTGCATAGTTCTTTTGCCTACTCTGAGCATCCACCAACCTCTTCCTGATCAAAACAATCTTTTCAGAGGTCTGCTGCACAATCTCATGCTCAAACATCTGCCGCTCTCCCACTTCAAACCAACAAATAGGTGTTCTGCACCTCCTGCCATACAGAGCTTCGTACGGCGCCATCCTGATACTAGTCTGAAAACTGTTGTTATAGGCAAACTCCACCAGAGCTAGATGCCTTTCCCAACTGCTTCCAAAATCTAGAACACAACACTAAAGCATATCCTCGAGAGCTCGATTGACTCTCTCAGTCTGTCCATCAGTCTGAGGATGGAAGGCAGTGCTGAAGTCCGTCTTGGTACCCAAAGCTGTCTGAAGGCTCTTCCAGGAATGCGAAGTAAACCGCGCATCTCGATCAGACACAATGGTTAACGGAACACCATGAAGCCTGGCGATCTCTCCAACATACAACTCGGCCAACTTGTCCATAGACAAGTGAGTTTTAATTCCAAGAAGTGAACGGACTTGGTTAGTCGATCGACTATGACCCAAATCGCATCATTACCCTTGGAACTCTTGGGTAAACCCGTGATGAAATCCATACTGATGTTATCCCACTTACACTCTAGAATAGGTAACGGTTGCAATAAACCTCTGGGCTTCTGATTCTCGGCTTTGACCTGCTGACAGATCCCACACTTCGCTACAAACTCAGCCACATCTCGTTTCAAACCTGACCACCAGAAATGTTGCTTGATGTCGTTATACATCATTGTACTCCCAGAATGTACAGACAAAAAAGTAGCATGTGCCTCCTGAAGAATACTCTCCTTTAATTCTACTTAATCTGGAACACACAGCCTCTCTCCAAACCACAACATTTCATTCCCTGATCAGAAACTCTGACAACCTGCCAGCACCAACCTGCTCCTTCATCTTCTGAATCTCTCCATCTTTCTTCTGACTTGCTATAATCCTTTCATTCAGCGTAGGCTGAAGCCTCAACTGAGCTAAGGATGATACCGAGCCCTGCAAAACAACTTCAATACCAGCCCGATCCAACTCCTCTGCAAGATGTCTCTGAGTTGTAATCAAACTAGCCAGACTGCTCTTACGGCTAAGTGCATCAGCAACAACATTAGCCTTCCCAGGATTGTACTTAATCTCAGGACGAATGTCCTCAAGTACTTCCAGCTATCTCCTTTGCCTCAGATTCAGGTCCTTCAGCTGATAGATGTACTTCAAGCTTTTGTGGTCCGTGTACATGTTCAATTTCTCACCGTACACATAATGTATCCATTGCTTCAAAGCGAAGATAATCGCAGCCAACTCCAGATCATGAGTCGGATAATTTTTCTCATGCGGTCTTAGTTGCCTAGACCCATAAGCGATCACTTTCCCTTCTTGCATTAAGACACAACCAAGCCCACGATGTGAAGCATCGCTGTAGACATCATATTCAACACTCTACTCTAGGCAAAGCTAAAATGGGAGCAGTAGTCAGCTTCTCTTTCAACTCCTAAAAGCTTGCCTCGCACTGCTCAGTCCACTTGAAGTTCACAAATTTCTTGGTCAGACCAGTGAGCGGCACGGCTATCTAAGCATAGCCTTGGATAAACCTCCTGTAGTATCGAGTTAGCCCAAGAAAATTCCTGATTTCCTTCACTGTAGTAGGCCTTGCCCATTCCTTCACCGCCTCTATCTTCTGCGGATCAGTTGCCACTCCCTCCTTAGAAAGGATATAACCCAGGAATGCCACTTCAGACTTCCAGAAATCGCACTTGGATAACTTGGCATAAAACCCATGCTCCCGAAGCTTCTTCAGAACCTCAGCCAGATGCTCAGTGTGCTCCTCCTCCGACTTGGAGTACACGAGAATATCGTCGATAAACACCACGACGAAAGAATCAATAAATGGCCTCAGAACTCTGTTCATCAGGTCCATGAAGATTGCAAGTGCATTCGTCACTCTAAATGGCATAACTAAGAATTCGTAATGTCCATGTCGAGTTCTGAATGCAGTCTTATGCACATCTTCAGCTTTCACTCGTACCTAATGGTATCCTGATCGAAGATCGATTTTGGAGAAAACAGCTGCACCTTGTAGACGATCGAATAGGTCATCAATTCGGGGAATAAGATATTTGTTCTGAACAGTGACCTTATTCAGCTCTCGGTAATCGATGCACATCCTCATCGACCCATCATTCTTCTTCACCAACAGCACCGATGCTCCCTAGGGCGACGCACTCGGTTGAATAAAGCCCTTCTCCAACAGTCCTCAATTTGCCATTTGATCTCATCCTGTTCCACATGTGCCATCCTATACGGTGCCTTGGAAATGGGTGTACTCCCTGGCTGAATAGTGATGTTGAACTCTATATCACGATACGGGGGTAACCCGGGCAAATCTTCTAAGAATACAGTCGGGTAATCCCGAACCAATGGAATTGGCTCCACCTCTACAGGAACCTTCTTGCTGATAGCCGCCACCAAAACTGAACATCTCTTCTTCCCGTGGAAAGTGACTTCAGGACCGCCTGGAGCCTTCACTGTTACTTCCTTGGTCTTGCACTCGATGTTCACACTGTACACTGACATCCAATCAATGTCAATGATAACATCGACTCCCAGGACATTCAGCTCGATTAGATCAATCCCGAAAATCCTGTCTCCAATCATGATCTTGCAGTCCGCATAGTACCGATCAGTAGTTAAAGTCTCCCCTGATGGAGTAGCTACTGCTAAGACCTTGCCTAGAAAGACCTTTAGTTCGACTCCCAAGACTTTAGTAAATTTAGGAGATACAAAAGTATGAGAGGATCCAGTATCAAATAAAACAACAGCTTTCTTTCCATTTAAATAAAGTTCTCCTGTTACATAACACACACTTGTTACATAACAGTTTACTAGTTTAAGCAGGGACAAGAGAACAACAGAAAAACTCTTCTAAACATCCGCCCTCATACCAGTGATGACGTGATCCACTTCATCAGCATCAGCCTCGGTCAAAGCGAATACTCACCCTTGCTGGTACGGCTTCTTCCCGACCTGCAGCGTTGGCCTATTACGGACGACATCTTCCAGCTTAGGGCAGCGAGACTTGTAGTGGCCTATCTCTCCACAACTGAAACAAGTCACAGGAGGCCTCACCCAAACATTCCCGGATCTTCCAGCCATATTGACAGCGTTCGCTCCAGTAGGTTTGAACCTTTGAGCCGGCAACTGTCCGCTGACATTCCCAGAAATTGCTGGCCTCTTTCCTACATTTCAGTTGTTCCTCCGACTGAACTGCATGGAACTGCTCCATATCCGCTTCAGTGGCTGCAGCTTGCTTGACTAGCTTGTCAAACCTCCTGATACCGAGAGGTATCATCCCGGATCTCAGACTTGGCCTCAATCTTTGCTCGAACTTTCGAGATTTCTTCACCTCGTCTCACAAGTTCGGGCGCATACCTTGACAGTTGAGTAAATCTTGTCTCATACTCTCTAACCGACATACCGTCCCTGCTACAGCGCTAAGAATTCCATGGTCTTCTTCTCCTGGACATCAGATGGAAAATAGTGACTGCGAAACTCCTCCAAGATTTTGTAATGCCCCGATTTCCAGTAATTGAGAAAACGTGACATATGCCAGAATCTTTACCAGCAAATGCATCTCAACACAGTAAATAACACGGAATTTTAAACACTTTTATTACTATCAGAGTTATTACACAATAATTGCAAATATCAATTTGTCATATCAAACTGTAACGCCTGCCCCCTTTTTTTCTTTTTGATTTCAAAATCAATTCTTTCAATTTCTATATTACTTTAAACATAAACTAAGATAGTTATATTTCAATGAAAATTTGGCAAAATTTTCCCTGAAATTTCTGCCCCGAAACACAAAAAGATTACGGAATTCTGCTCTAAATTCTGTAGCTCACATCACAGGCAATAATATCATGGACTCCCCAGGCCAAAATGAGTAGAATCACACAGGCAATATAAATATCATGCTCTGGGGACCAAACTCATAACAGGATATCAATTATCAATTAAAAACCATAAATTCCTTTGAAAACATAGTAAAAATTTTAGAAAATAACTTATAAAACATACCACAGGACCCGGTACTCCACAACGAGATGGGTATGGGTCAAAAACATATCATGCCACTCCACACTATACTCATCATCATCATCCACATACTTATACATCAAAAATACAATTTAAAACATAAATTTCACTGTTCACATAATTAAACCTTAAACAACAAATTGTAAAATGAAGCTCCACTCCACAGAACCATGAATCTACACCTCACCTCTGTACTGCTGAGGACCTGTAACAGTAGGGGACCTAGGGTAGTCCAGGAACTCCCTAACCCCCAAACACTAAGGGGTTAGCCATTTCTGGTGTGAGTATAATTTACTAATTGAGCAAATAAATTAAACTTTATAAGTAAAAACAGAACGAACTTACGAATACCAAGATAATCAAATTTTACTTGACAACTGAACATGTAAACATCATAAATGGGATTTCACCTTAAATACCCTCCGAGTCATCACCTGTATGCATATCCACACCCGCTCATAACATGCTTATCTTTAGTTTGGAAATCATTTACAAATTAGTCGCTTAACGCCCATCACTTTAGGCTTATACAAATATTCCTATAGCTTTACTTTCCCATAATGCTTTACATTCACAAATAACTCTATTTCCACATAAACTGCACCTCATTTACCATTCATTTGTATTTACAGACTCACGACTTATATTCTTTCGTGCTTATCTCCATTCATAAACATGATCCCTCTCAATCTCATATCACATAACATCGCATTCATTCATTTCTTACAACATATATCATCACGTCCCGCAAAACATCACTTTCACACTCATTATACACTTCAACTATCACACTCACAATTCATCTTGAATGGAAAAGAAATGTGTATATATAATTGATGTGCTAGTGTATGTTATGACTTAAACTCTAATGCAAGATTACCAATGCAATGATACTTTTATTCTAATGCAAGCAAGTCTCCGGAATAGTATGCATCCCATACTACATACACCCCATCTCAAGTCGTTTCTCCATATATAGGGATTTGAACCTACATTATGAATTCTACTCTTGTACGCAACTTGTTTCTGAAGATACAAAGTGACTGATGAGATTGCCCTGAAACGGTCTAATTCTGCCAATTGCAGTTATATAGTGGTGTCTTCGTTTACCACTATTACCTTACTCAAAAATCTGACGAACCCCGGAGTTACCGCAAAACAGGTTAGCTCGAAGCATCCCCTGTCGCCCCCTAGCCAGACTGTGGTCTATGGCTTGTTCGCCCCTAGATCAAGGACATGATGGAGTTCGGGGTCCATCCCCTAGTTCCGACAGGACTCGCGCCCGCCCTTATCATGGCACTTCAGAAATTAACAGACAAGATACGGATCCTGTGCTTCCAACTCGTGAGAAGGCACAGACCATATCCCTTTGACAAGAAGGGTACAACCTAATAACCCCGCCTAATGCAGGCCTATAGAACAGGTCGGATCATAAGAAATCACCCTTAACACCAACTCTTTCCCTTCAGCGAAAGATGATAATAATAATGGTTAAGTAGTAATAGCCATAAGTTACTACCCTAACAATGTCACTAACCCTAAACAAACTGAGAGATGACCATAGAACTTACACAACATGCTGAGTCTTAAGTTAGACTTCGCAAGACAACTCTACTAGGCTGCTCAACCTAGACTTACCAGAATCCCTAAGGATCTGGTTCATGGCTTATCGATCCAAGACCCCGGCAATTCGAATGTACTCGCATGCCACTACCCTGAACTTGGATTTCGTCTATACTCGGTCCGCGATCAACCTACACCGGTTAAGATCTGACGGTACACAAGGAGTGACTCGTCCACAGTCCCTTAGGAGTAAGGTAAACACACGTCTTAATGATCGATAGCCCTAGGGCTATGACATCACCCTAGATGAGCACAACAAACTGCATATTAGCTAAGAAGCTACATACGAGTAACTAAAAACAACACATACAAGCTAAACAGCTACGTATGGGACCAATAGCTACATACGGGCCAGTCGAGCCGTGTATGAGACAACAACATACATACGAGCCAAATAAACCACGTATGAGACCAACATCTACATACGGACCAGGCGAGCCGCGTATGAGACAACAACATGCATACGAGCCAAATAAGCTACGTATGAGACCAACAGCTACATACGGCCCAGTCGAGCCCGTATGAGTAAAACCACATATAAAAATAACCATACAGTAGTCAACCTAGAAGCCACCAAACGTGCTTACTAGCAAACTTGATCTTCTATAATTAGAAGCAACAGAAGAATCTACTAACAGTCTAAAATAGACATTCTACCAATGAGAAGCCCAAGAAGCGACATCAAACTTTTATCAAGCTAACGATTAATAGTGACCTTCCCAACCCTTATTACCCATGAAGATGAGTAATGTTCATGTGATATGGTCCAACTTTACTTAGGGTCTCATACAACTAGAATCCGTGGTTTCCCTCCCCAAATTGAACTAGAACTACATGTACTAGATTCTTGGGTTCTATCTTCAAGTTTGAACTAGAATCACCTAGGACTAAAAGCATGGGCTCATGGGTTCTTTTTAATCTTTCACTACCATCATAATACAATTCAAGTGTGGTTCCTTTGAATCTAGAACTACTATGCAACTCGAGTATTGCAACTATAACACGATAGTTCTTCACTAACGCTACCACCACAACAAGATAGTTCTCAACTACACTACAACTATAACGCGATAGTTCTTTACTAATACTACGACTACAACGCGATAGTTAACACCACAACTACAATAATATGATTCTTTTCTATTACTTAAGTACGAATCTACAATGGCCTTAAGCATGGTATATAACTTAAACATCAACCTACAACACTCTTAAGCATGAATACAACATAAGCATGTATGTTACTACAACTTAACATGAATACCTACTCACTTTAGCATGGATATTTACTACAACTTAAACATAAGCATTTACTACCATTCAAGCATGAGTAACTACTACATTCTAAGTATGGATGTCTATTACAACCTTAAGCATGGATAGAAACATTGAATACAATTCAAGCATGAGTGACTATTACACACTAAGCCTGGATATCTACCACCACCTTAAGCATGGTTTATAACTTTCCTAGAATAATCCAAGCAAGGTATATAACTTCTATAACTAAAGTATGATTTACTACACTTAAGCATGGTTCTTCTACTACTACTTAAGCATAAATTCTTACTACTACCTAAGCATGGTTATAGCATGAGCCTCAATCCTACAACAATCCAAGGTTCAATCTTCTTATTAAAGTTCTACCATTCACTTTCTTAGGTGATCATTTATCTTATCCATGGCATCATTCGTAAGCTTAGGACTTTGTCCAAGTTGTTTTAGGACAACATACATACAAGAGAAACAACAACCCAACAACACACCACGTACATAAAACAAAAGAGATCATACTCACATATTTCGATATTATTATATAAGTGTAACTCATCCCCATATCCATAACTAATCCATTATCCATAAATTATATCAACAATTCGGTTTATTCAAACTTCTTTTAAAACATCAAATACATAAATAAATCATACTCACATATTTCGATATCATTATATAAATATAACTCATCCCCATATACACATATACGTTATTCTGATACCTTTGACCCAGATATGCCTTATCCGTAATTCATACCAACTATTCAGGTTATTATAAAATTTTTCTTAAAACACAGAAAAATACGTAAATAAATTCATACTCACCATATTTTGATATCATCATATAAATATAACTCATCCCCATATACACATATACGTTATTCCGATACCCTTGATCCAAATACGCCTTATCCGTAATTCATACCAACCATTCAGGTTATTATAAAATTTTTCTTAAAACACAGAAAAATACGTAAATAAATTCATACTCACCATATTTTGATATCCTCATATAAATATAACTCATCCCCATATACACATATACGTTATTTCGATACCCTTGATCCAAATACGCCTTATCCGTAATTCATACCAACTATTCAGGTTATTATAAAATTTTTATTAAAACACAAAAATATGTAAATAAATTCATACTCACCATATTTTGATATCATCATATAAATATAACTCATCCCCATATACACATATATGTTATTCCGATACCCTTGATCCAAATACGCCTTATCCATAATTCATACCAACCATTCAGGTTATTATAAAAATTTTCTTAAAACACAAAAATACGTAAATAAATTCATACTCACATATTTCACGGAGATCCGAAGCGCCACCATGCCACCCCGCATCCAAAGTCGCTCATATATCCTATCATCAAATTTCAAAGCAATTAAAACTCAAATCATCCAAACCAATCATAAGAGCTAATAACACTATTCCAAATATCACACAAGTGTTTATTGAACGCATGGGATACACACGTGTGATGCACGTAATAATCTAATGCCTATGGAATTTTTTATCCCCAAATAATTACTAGAACCACTCCTAAATTTTCTAATGGCCCAACTATACCTTCCACTACTATACAAGAAATAATTCATACACATATAGTTCTCTTTTACAAACCAAAAATCCTAATTTATTAACAACTTACAAATTCTTTAACAACTTGCTAATTTCTCACCTCTACCATTTTCAACATCTCTTAATCTTCCTACTATAATACTCCTACTCAATAGAAATTAACCACACTCAATTTTGTACAATAAAATAATTTAGGGTTTACCTTCCCGAAATCCTTTCGAAAATCCGATGCTACCACGATGTAGAGAACCCTTCAATTAGTCATCCCCCTAAATTAATTTAGAAACGATGAAGAAATAGAGTGGATTTGGGGTGGGGAAGAATCGGTCGAAGGTGGGTTTCTTTGGGGTCGGGATGGAAACAGGATGGGAAAGAAAGAAGAAGGAGAAGGGGAGGGGGGGGTTGTAAAAAGTAAATAAATAAATAAATAGATAAATAAATAATGTAAGGGAATATTACATATAAGCTCCCAAGTCTCAATATATTTCAAATAAAACCCAACTCTTTTCTTTAATAATCCCAACAATACAAAATACATTAAAACTACCTCGTAATAATCCTTAAAAATTATAAAATAAAGTAAACAATATATCTGATATTTCTCAGTTAAAAATAATTGTTATGAGAAAAATACATAATCACATGCAATTCTCAATTACGCACAGATTACGATGCAAAATGGCCATATGCTATTTTGTGGGGTATTACATAATTCCTCCCAGCCTAGAACAACATCTCCCGTCGTCCGCTTCATTGACTGCCGCATCTGGGTCTGACTTCCCCTCAAACACGGGTGGTTTCATTCTCTTGAATGATTCCACGAGTTTGATTGCCTCAGGTACTGGATTTGCAGGCATCCCCCTCTGGTTCTGATTCATGGCAACAGCGTTGAGGGTCTGATAGACTCTTGCTAACTCTATTTCCAAGTCAAGCCCTTCTCCGCTTCTAGCTCTTCTTCCAGCCATATTCTGATGCAAAAGATCCATTAAATTCGAAGTAGAAAACATGAATTTAAATCAACTCTTCATTTCAGTGAATTCAAACTTTGTACATTCAAATTTAAAACATTTCTGACATCATATGAAAGCAGTAAGAAGATATAATATTCTAGTTCCTACGGTTCCACTTGGCTTCTCGAAACTCTTCCTGTAGTTATGTCACTTCTTTCTTCAGTACATCATACGTGTTCTTTCTCTTCTCGAGATCCCAAATACGATGACTGAGAGTTGCAATATCCTCCTTGCACTTCGCACACTGGGCCTGTAGTAGCTCTGCTCTCTCCCTCTGAGTCTCCACCTGCCTCTGAAGAGACACAATGAGACTGCTCGGAACTGGCTCTTCCTCGTCGGAGGAATTATCAGATGAATCCAAAGGCGAAGTGATCTCTCGGTACTCAGGCCATTCCTCCTCAAATTCCTCGGGATCTTCTTCGTCGGAATTAGCTTGTCCGGGGTAGTATTCCGCTTCGGTTATGTGCCAATCATCATCGTCAGCTAGGTCGAAGTGGTTCACCATCTTGGGAAAAGGAGAAGAAGAAGTATAAATCATAGAGCAACACAAATGTAAGTGACTTACAATTAAATCTCTATACCCAACACACGCTCTAATGTCCACTCTAGGGTGTCGTTCCTTATAAATTTGTACTACTTGAAAGTGTGGCTTTGATACCACTCTGTAACACCCCGAATTCCAAATAAGACTGAATTCAAAGTTCCACAAGATCTTTACACATCTCTTCGTACAATTTTATAAGGAATTAAAAACTTTTATTACATCAGAGTTACATTTAAACAGCAAAAGCAAATTAGAACAATTACATGTATGAAATAAACAATACTTGAATAATTCTTTTAGCATCAATTCCTCCTTAGTCTTTTTCATTCACTTTATCCTGCATAGAAACTGTGGGCACGTTAGTTCATTCAACTGACGCTAAGATATAGTACATCAATTTTTCTTACTTAGAAAGCACACACTTGTCACAAAACAAAGCTATAGGGACTATCTGTTAGGATTGTGTTTTGAATACTCATTGTTCAAATTAGAAGAAGGTAATATGAAGCACGGAGGTCGAAGCATCGAAGTGAGTAGAAGGAGAAATAGCAACAGTAGGGTGCAAGCTAGTTGCGGTCGACCGGTCTTCGTGACAGTCGATCGCACCCCCCGACCACGCCCCCCGATCGCTCGTAGTACAAGAATGTCAGAGAGTGGTACGGTCGACCGGTCTTGTTGGATGGTCGATTGACCGCGGCACTGTGTTCTTTTTTTAGCTTCGATTTGTTAGGTCGTTTTAGCCCAATCTTCAACTCCAAGTTAGATCGTGCACTCCTATTCATTTACTTCTTTTCCAGGTTTTATCGGATGACTGAGAATCAAGATTAAACCTAGGTTTTCTCTCTATTCTTCAATATATATTGTAAACTCCTCTAATATGAGAGGTAGTACTTCATAGATTCTTTTCTCCATTGCAAAAAAGGCTCGAGAGAGAGATAGTTCTTGGTGAGTGAGTTTAATTCCTTGTATCAAGTGAATCAGTAACTCCTTGCAATCTCTTCTAGTTGAATATCAGATCTCCCTATATTTTCTCCCGGATTAAGCAAAAGCTAATCGAGATAAGTCATCATTGTGTTTGTGTTAGTTTGGTGGATCTACTTGCTTGCTCAATTTATTCGCCTCGTCTACTTCGACTTCCTCATTGCTCTATTAGTTCCCCTGCGACAACGGGCATTGGTTGATGCCCCAATCCCAACAACTGGTATCAGAGTTTTAGGTTGCTGAGTTTCTTAGTTAAGATGACAGGTCACAGTATTTTGAAGATCAAGCAGTTCGATAGAAAGATCAACTTCAATCTTTAGAAGACTGACATGTATGATGTTCTTGTTCAAGAACGGTTGCAGTTAGCTGTTAAGAAGAAAGAAAAGCCAACCGATATGAAGGATGCTAGTTGGGAAGATATTCGTGAAAGAGCCATAAGTCTGATCCGACTATCCTTGGCGGACGATGTCAGGTGCAGATTTCTTGAAGAAAATGATGTGGCGAGTTTATGGGAAAAACTCATAGCTGACTACTCTGGTTCATCGTTATTAGATCAGATGCATTGGAAGAGGAAGTTGTTCTGTTTATCTATGAAGGAAGGTACCGATCTCCAAGACCACATTACAGAGTTCAATAAGGTATTATCTGAACTTAAGGCGATCAACGCAGATGTGTGTGAGGAAGATAAAGCTTTCAACCTAATATATTCACTACTGGATTCGTACGAGCCTTTGATCACGATCATGCTACATGGTAGATTTGCCAATGAGAGTATTTCGGTAGATGGTGTAATCAAAGCATTGAAAGAAAAGCAACTTAGGAAGGAGACCCATAAATTTTCATCGTCTATTCCTACAAGTTGTCTAGCGGTGGATGGTCCTTCAGGGAGAAGACAAAGTGCTTTGCAAAAGGATTCGATCTGTTGCCGATATTGCAAGAGGCCAGGGCATATCAAGAAAGACTATTAAAAATTACATAATCAAGAAAGCGCCAAGAACGGGAGTTCAGCCGCTAATGTAGTTAGTGCCTTTGGTGCCTTTGATTCAGGTAGTTCGTGTCTTCTTGTTTCAAATTCTTTAGAAGTGGATTCTAGTTGGCTTCTTGACTTAGAGAGTTCTTCTCATATTTGCTCCAAGAGGGAGTTGTTTTATACTTATAAGTCAACTACGGGGCATTGTGTGACAATGGGAATTGAGAAGATTTTTGAAGTAGTGGGTGAGGGGACGGTTGAGTTGAAGATGCCAGGTCTAAACATTTTCACTTTAAGGGATGTTTTGCATATTCCTCTGCTGAAACGGAATCTGATTTCCTTGGGAACTCTTGATGCACAGGGCTTCAGGTACACAGCTCAAGGTGGAGTTCTTTTTGTTTTTCAGGGTCGTCGTAAAGTGATTAGAGGTATGAGAGTGGTTGGGCTAAGCAAACAAAATCTCTACAAGCTTTGGGGAATTCGAAATATTTGCGCAAGTGTTGCTCCTTTTCCCATTATTCCTGCAAGCTCAACTAGTTTGCCGCAACTAGAATCATCGAGATGAGACCACGACGTTCGAATATCGTCGAGAGGTGGAGAAAGCCTACGGGTATGTGGAGTTCGTGCGGAGTTTAGAAACTTTGTGAGTACATCTACGGAGGTGTACCCTTGAAGGGGTATACTGGATTCGGGTGAGATTGGGTAGAGATCATTCAATTATAAGAAAAAGCTATTGTTCTAAGTTTTCTTTGCAAGTGGAATTTGTTAGAGTTTGGAGATGAGTAACACATCATGAGACAGCACTCGTATGCAACCCAAGGTGGAGTTTGTTACGATTGTGTCTTAAATACTCGTTGTTCATATTAGAAGAAGGTAATATGAAGCACGCAGGTTGAAGCATCGAAGTGAGTAGAAGGAGAAACAGCAACAGTAGTGCAAGCTAGTTGCGGCCGACCGGTCTTGGTGACAGTCGACCGCACCCCCCGACCGTGCCCCCTATCGCTCATAGTACAGGAAATGTCAGAGAGTGGTACAGTCGACCGGTCTTGTTGGATGGTCGACCGCCCACGGCATTGTATTTATTTTTGGGCTTCGATTTGTTAGGTCATTTCAGCCCAATCTTCAACACCAAGTTAGATCATGCGGCTCCTATTCAGTTACTTTTTTTCTTTTATTGGATGACTGAGGATCAAGATTAGACCTAGGTTTTCTCTCTATTCTTCTATATATATTGTAAAGTCCTTCAATATGAGAGGTAGTACTTCATAGATTCGTTTCTCCATTGCAAAGATAGGCTCGAGAAAGATAGTTCTTGGTGAGTGAGTTTAATTCCTTGTATCAAGTGAATCATTAACTCCTTGTAATCTCTTCTAATTGAATATCATATCTCCCTATATTTTTCCCCGGGTTAAGTAAAAGCTAACCGGGATAAGTCATCGTTGTATTTGTGTTAGTTTTGTGGATCTACTTGCTTGCTCAATTTATTCGCCTCATCTACTTCGACTTTCTCATTGCTCTATTAGTTCCGCTGCGACAACGGGCGTTGGTTGATGCCCCAATCCCAACACTATCCTATTGATGTCGTGTGTGAATGTGCACTTGTCCTGAATGCAATTATTCATGTTACATGACGCTAATGCGCACTTGTTCGGATTCTATGCATCCCATACAACATAGGTCTGAGGGCAAGCCCTTAATCATTCTTCTTCTTGTAGGGTTCGATCCCTTGCCATGACTTAAACTACTAAGATAACTACAGTAAGTATCCTAAATGTTCTATGAGTTACGAGCCCCCAAGTCCAGACAGCCTAGAGGGAAATCCCACGTCGTGACATGACACATCATGCAGAGCC
This sequence comes from Hemerocallis citrina, assembly GCA_017893485.1. Taxonomy (NCBI): domain Eukaryota; kingdom Viridiplantae; phylum Streptophyta; class Magnoliopsida; order Asparagales; family Asphodelaceae; genus Hemerocallis; species Hemerocallis citrina. The sequence continues at coordinate 232,989,373 of CM030359.1, read as the reverse complement.
TGTGGACAATTCAGCTTCCGTCATGGAACGATGGCACCACGCATAGTGACCAAACACCCCACAAGCATCGCCACCGAGATGATAATTTCGGAGTAGTGTTCACGCCATGACATGACACATCAAGCAGGCAACCTATGAATCACTCACACTGCCAATCCGATGGCCCTCATACTTGTGTTTTTCTTTTACTTTCATCACATCTTCACAAAGTATCTAATCCTTAATTATTTGATTCATGAATAAAATCAACATTCTAGAGTTAGCATTTCCTCTATACCGGTCTTAACCATCACTCAACACAACGACCCAAACTTGGTCTTTCTTTTCAATATTTCATCTCAAAAGAATTTATTCAAATTCCGGTATGAGGACTTAGCAACACTCTAGTTTTTAATCTCATTTCATGTTCATAAAATTAAGTATTCACACTCACGAGTTTGTCCTCATAATTCATCATGATTTTCCATTTCATTTCATGCACAAAATTCATATATAAAGTGACAAATTCATTTTCCAAACTTTACCACATTCATGATGGATTTTCACAATTCTCTTTTATTTTCATAATAACACTCTTACTTACCAAATTAATTCACAAATATCATTTTCCCAAAAATTTACCAAGACACGACTCATTAAAATCTCTAAAGAAAGAGTACTACTTTTCTTTAATTACTCAATAATTCTTTTTAACAAATTATACCAAGTTCCCTACTAAATTTGCCTTGATTCTCATTATAGTGGGTCAAAAGACTCATAAAAATTTCTCATGAAGTCCAGGTATTTTCAGAATATTTCTAGTATTTTTTTCTTATTTTTTTCAAACATTTTAAACCCCTAAAAAAACGGAATATATAAAAAAAACAAAACTCCAAAAATATTTGGTCTCAACCAGTTTCGAACCAGGCCCACAGGTGAACAGTAATGCCACTAACCCGCACCCACTAACCAGAATGATCAATGTGTCTAACTGTTTAAAGAAGGGGTTATAGTCTAGTTGTGTTTGGGCTCTCGGGTTTGGTGAAAAATCGGATTTTTAAAAAAAGAAAGTCTCTGCCGAGACTCGAACCCAAGCACAACAGGCCGCCGAGCTAGAGTAACATTACTGTGGCGCACCCCCTAGCCAGTAAGGTCACAGTGAACAACTGATATGAGGATGGGTGGAGGTATTTTTAGTTCTACTCACTACAAGACTAACAGTCTTTACCGGCGTTTTTTTCCACATTCACCGGCATTTTAAAACCCCGCTGTAGATACCACCGGCATTTTATAAATTGCCGGTGCAAGTATCACTGAATCGTGTGTCGCTGTAGCTTAGGGACATTCCCCGCCATTTTTTACGAATGCCGATATAGGTAAAAACTACACCGGCGGTTAAAAAAAAGCCACCGAAAGGGTGGTTTCGTTTGGAATTACTCTTTTCGGACATCACCTACACTGGCGTTTTTAAAACGCCGGTATAGACTGCCAGTTTTTGCTAAAAGCTACACCGGCACTTGTAAAAACGCCGGTGTAGATATATATATATATTTAAATTTAAAAAAAACCTTTAGCACTCTTGCAATCAAAACCAATTGCAAAACTAAAAGAGCCCCAATAAAATATGAATGAAGCATAATAGTATAATATCATCAAATTGTAATCTCATAAACATAATAATGTGATCTCACCACATTCATGTGTCAAAATATGGAGTTCACAATATTGAGTTACAAAGAGTGAAAAAGATTATTTTCACTGTCAAATTCAGGCAAACAAGATAGTAACTGAGATGAAACTTATACTTTTATAATACTCATGAGATAACTGTCAATTGAAACCACAACATAAGTTCAAACAGGATTATTTCATCACTAGTCACTCCTCTGTAAATCATAGTATGCAACTTCAGTTACATAATCCAACTCATCATCACTTAAAATCAATGAGAAAGAACAATCTCATTTTCAAACCCAAGCAACAGACATGAACATTATCTTAGAAATTGATACTCATCTAGACATCATGATATAATTGTATATAAAGTTTAGATAAAAAATCTCCATCACTAGTCCCTCCTACAAAAATCATAGTGTGCAACTTCAGATACATTATCCATCTCATCTCCAAATTCAGACAAAAAAGCAACTCGTGAAGCTACACTTCTAGACAAACCATTGCTCAGTTCTAGACAAAACAGCCCCAAACAAGTAAGGATCAAATGGTTTCAGTTAAGACTAGAACAAAGGCAGAAGACAGGTTAATCTACAAATATGTTTCAAGTAAATGCACAAGAAAAAGTAGTACCTCCATCACTCGATCAAGAAACTCGAGTGCATCCCCAACTTTGTAAAGAGGAACCAGCACATCTTGGCAGACATGATGGTCATGGTAATAGTTGCATATTGCATCGCCTTGAGTAGCCTTCAACAATATATTACTTAGAAAGCGAGACACCTTTCCAGCATAGAAAAACATACCAGATCTCATACTTCACACTGCACATCTCGACTCTACTCAATTACAGATGATGTGTATTTAATGTTAAGATTGTAATCTCAAGTAACCATAAAGATAAAATCTAAACAATTTTCACAAAGTAGCCTGCTATATAACTAAACAGACCAACAGAACCAATTCTAGTCTTCGATGGAGTAAGGTTTTTTAATAGCCAGAATACTCATCCCTGATAAGTAAATATACAGTTGCATGGACAACCATCTAAATCAATCAAAAAGATTTCTGTAACTACATTAGGGGAAAACCATAAAAACTCATTAAACTCCCATAAAAATATAATTAAACGTAAGAAAAGGAAAAAAAAAGATACAAGGAGGGCAGAGGGAGGGGTAATTTTTAATAGATGCAAAGCTGTCTAGTTTCAATTTGGTTAATAAATAACTCATACATGTATAAAACCGAAATGCAATATAATATGAGGAAAATGGAGTTCCTCGGTAGCACAATTAACATTAGATGCATCATGCATTACAACACCAAATGCTCAACAACAAATTCATAAACTATAAAATATAAAGACAAACGAGAAAAACATATTCAACCGACCATTTGGAAATTCATTCAAAGGATAAAAGCTCTGTCGTCCATAGCATACTCCAAAAACTAAGCTTGCTTAGCATGTAGCTATAGGAATAATCTGACATGTAAATACTAGGATATAGATAACACAAATAGAAATTCTTGTAAATCATAAGTTCAAACAGGATTATTTCATCACAAACTGTCAATTGAAACCACAACATAAGTTCAAACAGGATTATTTCATCACTAGTCACTCCTCTATAAATCATAGTATGCAACTTCAGTTACATAATCCATCTCATCATCACTTAAAACTAATGAGAAAGAACAATCTCATTTTCAAACCCAAGCAACAAGCATGAACAATATCTTAAAAACTGATATTCATCTAGACATCATGATATAATTGTATATAAAGTCTAGATAAAAAAATTTCCATCACTAGTCACTCCTATATAAAAAAATCATAGTGTGCAACTTCAGATTTGATGAACACTTCATTTAAGAAAGGAGATAGTGGAGGGTCGATCACCCTTACACTGATACAGTACTCAGTAACTCATAAGACAATTAAATTCAAGCAACTTCAAAACCACAACTAGAAAGCTTTTCAATTTTTGGGTGGACACTATGTGGAAAAGAGAAGCTTTGAAACAAAATTAGATACCACAACAAGAGTTAATAGCATCAAGTGCTACCCCTTCAGTCATGAAATTACCACCTAGAGCTCTTTATATAGAAGAGGAAAATGAGGACATATTAGATTCTTGAATGGAAATAATATCACATTTATGAGAATTGATAAGATCATATATAGCTTCTTTTTGGTGTAAGCTACCAACACCTTGAATATTCCAAAAAACACTAATCATAAAAATCAACATTCTCCATAGCTCTAGTAACTTCATTGGCTCTAATAGAGTCAGTATGGTTGTTGAAATCAATTTAGCATCAAACCCATATCACTAGCAATATATCTAAAATCATCATTAGATAACGAATTAAAATGAATTTTGCAAATAGAGCCTAAGGGAGTACCTTGCCTGTGATCCTCAGGGATAAGAGGGATGCTAATATTCTTGACTAGTGCTGCAAGAGAAGGCTTAGAAGGAGCTTAATCAGAGCTAGTTTTCTTGGCTTAAATGCGAGCACTAGCTCTGATCTTAGCTGAATTATACTTCAAATTCACATATTAAGAAGACATATAGCATCCCTAATTAGATAGGCATATTATTCCCTAACAAAACGCTAACAAAATGCCGAATTAAACAAAACACATCCATCCCCCACAAATCCAGTCACATACTCATTCCTAATAATGGTGAGACCCAAACATCGGTAGTCCCTTAAGATCATTATTAAGTTAATAATTTAGTATGATTTCATAATGGACTGTCTTATTCTCTTCCAAAATTGAACAAATCCGAGCTGAAGTTCACAATCGGAACAAATTATCTCGTAAAACTCTAACAATTTGCTCCAAATTTTAATTTTTCGCCAAATTTTTTTGCGAATTTCAACGAACTACTCCAAATTTCAACTAGCTTAACCGTTTACCAATCGGAAAACTTTCAGAAGAGTTCGAGATCGATTAGCACCAGATCATGATCCGACCAAATCTTATTGCAAAATTCCCAATCCAAACAGATTTTCTTTCAAATTTCAACAATTCGCTCCAAATTTCGATTTTAAACAAAAAATCTTACAAATTTCGACAAAATAAGCCTTTCGGAATCAGGGAAAGCTAGGGGGAGTTGTAGATGGCACACCTGTTGACGAGAGAGGTGGTCGAATTTGATGGAGGCGATGGAGGTGAGGAGCTCCGGCAATGGCAACAACTTCGCCACTTCGCGGACGGTAGCCTCTTTCGCTTCGATTCCGATGTCTTCCATCATTTGATTGATGGATCGAAACCCTAAATTTGAACAAGATGCAGAAGAAGAAGAAGAAGAAGAAGAAGAAGAAGAAGAAGAAGAAGAAGAAGTTTCTTAACGGGTTTGAAGACAGAGAGAGGAATGGGTTGTAGGTTGGATACGGGTCGGTCGAGGGGGAGAAGGTGTAATGCCCCGATTTTTCATTTAATGAAAATTATTTATTTGCACGTAGTATGCACATGCAATATTTTGGTAATTATTTTCATTATGATGAGTATAGATATTTATATATGTACTCTTTAATTATTTTTGTATAAAGCCTTTTTTCAAATAGACAAAAGCCTTTCTTTTTAAAAGCCCAAATCTAAATTATTGGTTATCTTTTTATAATTATTATTTTGGCCCATAAACTAAAGCCCATGAGCTATTTTATTTTAAATACAACTTGTAATGTAGAATACATTTTAAAGATTATTTTTATGTAGAATATACTGTACAATTTTTAAATGGAGACCAAGTTGCATGCACGTGCAAAATGCACATGATGAGCATGGCCGGTTTGGAGCTTTTGGAGGGAAAAGGGAAAATTTGAGTGGAGTCATGGGTGCTGGTTACTTGATCATGGTTGGTTATTGTAACTCCTCCTTGAATCCTAGCCTTTTAATCCTAACTCCTAAGTTAATCTTAGCCTTCCATTTTCCTAGATTTTTAGTATAAATACCCCCCCTAGCCTAGTTATTCTTGTGCTTATTATTTCCTCCAAACCTATAGTCTAAAATACATTATTTAGTAGTATACAAGTGAGTAAAAGATTGAGAGTTTGTGAGGGGTTTGTGCTTGCAACAAGGCCGGCATCAATAGGAGCTCTCGGTTTGGATTGGAGGAGGCTCGGTTGGCATTGTGGAGGCTTGTGTGCGCGCATCAAGGAGGAGGATCGCTTTTTGCAAGGACATTGGTTTAGGAGGTGTTGCTAAGTATAGTCTCTCCAATTAAGGTGGGTAAATTTTCTATATTTCTAATTAGGAAGCATGCTAGATTTGAATTGAAAGAATGATGCATGAAAAAGATTAATAAGAGTACACATTTAATTAGAAAATGGCTTATTGATTGATTGAAATGTGGATATGTAATTATATGTGGCTCTATCGTTAAATTTAAGTTGTGAGTAAATTGATTATAGCCATGGATTGATGAAGGAAACTTCGTTATTAACATCGAGAACTATATGCAAAAGTTAGTAGAATTGACAATATTACTTTATGTGCTTAAATGGACTTTTTGTGATAATGTTGTGATGGATGAATTAAGATATAGGTTGTATGTTTGGGAAATGATTAAAAACAGAGAATTGATTGCTAATAAAAAGATTAGGGTTGTTAAACTTAATAAGAAATGTCGAAAAGAAATGTGGTGGTGGTAGTTTATAATTCGAATTAATTATATGAAAATTATGTGTTAATTATTGAAAAAAAATTATTTTTATTATACTGGAGTAAAATTTATGTTGGGAATAGCCAATCTGGACATTTACAGCAACTTTAGTAAAGGCAAAATTAAATGAGAGATTGTTGAACATCGAAATGTTTACTAAACAGAGAGGATAGATTTAACTAGACTATAGGTGAAATATGACAACATGAGGGCATAGCTCAAGTGGTCGGGATGCTCTTAATCGCTACAGTGGGTCGGCGAGTTACTGGTTCGAATCCCCTTAGCACCATACTTTTTTGTATTCTTTGAAAAAAAAATAACTACAGCCGAGAGCATTTAAAGCTCTCAACCCCCTTTATATTGATTGGCACACTCGGTCTAGTGGCCAGAGCGTGCGGTTTGCTTCTCGGTGGTTGCTGGTTCAAATCTGGGGCTCGGCCAGTATTAAACCTTGGGAAAGAATATTTTTTTTGGTGTTTTTGATGATTGAAAAATTATGAAAAAAATATATTTATTATTCTAAAAATATGGGGGATTTATGAAAAATAATTTGGGAATTATTTACATGAAATGGAGTATGTTTTGAGAATAAATGTCCTATGCTTGTATGTTATGAAAGTTACACTTTGAAAAAGAACTTGAAATAAAATGTTAGAAAAGAAGTGTAAGAAAGATAGAAATTATATGTAGTGATGTGATGTGAATTATTCTCATTGGAGAATAATGTGAAAATTATGAAATGCGAATATTCATTTAGTGATGTGATTTTAATGTGAAATTGATAATTGATGAAATATATAATGACTAATTGAATTCCACGTATGGCTATGGACTCATGAATAAATTAGAAATCATGCTATTGAAAAACAAAATCTGTTATGATTATGAAGATGAACTTATGAGCTGGAAACGCTCAATTTTGAAAATTGTGAATTGGAATTGAAACAAAAGAGTAGCTAAGTCTCCCCCGGTAATTGGAAAGAAATGAAATGAAATTTGAAATGAAAGACCAAGGTTGGTCATGTTTGAATGAATGAATAAGTCCGGTTTAGTGGAGAGGCTAACTCTAAAGCTTTGATTTTGTTCATGATTCTAATAAAAACTAAGGATTAGTACATAGTGGAGACGTGATGAAAGTGAGAGAAAAACACGAGTATGAGAACTAGAGTTTACGATGCGGGTGTAAGCCACAGAATGCATGCTTGATGAGTCAAGACATGGCGTGGGCACTACTCAGTAATGATCGGACTTTAGCCACGCTTGTGGGATGTTTGGTGACTGCAAGAGGATCGTGTGCCATGAAGGAGACTGAATTGCCACAGAATGCATGCTTGATGAGTCAAGACATGGCGTGGGATTCTCCTCCAGGTTTTCTGTACACGAGCCTGTACTCATAGATCATCTAGGATACTCACCATAGTTACAGTAGTAGATTAAGACATGACGAGGGATTGAACCCTACAAAGATGAAGAACGATTAAGAGGCTTGCCCTCGGACCTATGTAGTATGGGATGCATAGAATCCGAACAAGTGTGCATTAGTGTCATGTAACATAAATAACTGCATTAAGGACTAAGTGCACAATCACAACACGACATCAATAGGGTAGTCCCTCTAGTTTGATATGTGACAAGTTTATGTTTGTTAAATATGGAAAATGAGTTATACTATTTTCGGCATAGATAGAATGGCCGTGTATAATATTCGTCGGTTGAATAAACTGACGTACCCACAGTTTTGTATGCAGGGTAAATGACATGATAAAGATTAAAGAGGAACAGATGCTTAAAGACTATTAAATGTTGTTGTACATTTATTTAAATGTTGTAAATTTACTTCCGCTATGCAATGTAAAGTGTAAAGTTTCATATAAACTCTGATGTAAAGTGAAAAGTTTTAAATTCCTTGTAAAATTGTACTATGAAGTGTAAAAATCCTGTGGAATCTCAAATTCAGTGTATTTTGGAATTCGGGGCATTACAGAAGGTGACGGTGATGGGGGCGACGGCGGGGGAGGGGGACAGCGATGGCAGAAGGGGCGCCAGCGGGGGGGGGGGGGGGACATCGATGGGGAAAGGTGAGAATTTTGGGGGAAATTAAAATGAGAGGGGGGGACAGGGGATAACTTATCGATTGGATTCCCCGGCGTTTTCATGCACAAACGCCGATGTATCCCTACATACACTGGCGTTTGTATAGAACGCTGGTGTATAATTGGATTTTTTTGTTCCCTAAACTGTTGATTCCTACTCCGGCGTTTATACCAAAACGCCAGAGTAGAAATGCCGGTGTAAACCTCCTTTCTTATAGTGACTCTCTGTTTATAAATAATTTTTCGTATTTCAAAACTCTTTAAACTCTTTTCTCTACTAAATTAATTCATGAAATTTTCCAGATTACTGGTTTTATAGATTAACAACACAACAGTACTTTAAAAATATTATTTTGGCATAAAAATATGAATTTTACTTCTAATTTGCATTCTAAGTCTATAAATTCGACATTGCAATTTATCAGGATCTTTACCAAATTCTAGTATTACAAACATAACAAAAATATTGTCTTTTACTTCCTTTATTTCTACAATAATCTTTAACATAGCCTGATTTATCAAAACTAGTGTCACAATGAATTAATAAACACAATTCATTTAATTCAATTACTCATCAAGCCATTCACAAGCATAATCTACATTCTAACATGGTTCCAAACTCACATTTTAATAGCACATAATAATTCTACTACCATAAACATAATCTATAGCAATTACCATACAATTCATCAAGCATTCATTTCATTATCTAATTAGTTTCCTTTTTAAAGCCAACACATGGTTAATTTACTAGTTTCTTTAGCAATTTCATCAATCACAACCCTAGCATGATGTCTATTTTAGAAGTAGAGAAATCACCCACCTATTTGGAGAAAAACAAATACAAAGCTCCTAGAAATCTCCTTGAACACACGAACGGTCTTTCTCCTCCTAGATTGTGCCACCACGAGAGCCTTCTCCTCCTTGTACAAGTGAACCCGAGCTTCCCTCTCCTCCTTGATGAATGGCCGGCCTCTACTTGGGAAGGAACACAAACAAAAATCCTCAATCTTTCTCGCAAAAGCTCTCAATCTTTTTACTCACTCTTGTTTCTTTCTTTCTTTCTTTATCAAATTTTCCTATTGTACTGCATGAAGAGAACTAGGGGTTATTTATACTTTTTTGAAAGCAAAATAGATGGTTAGAATTGATCTAGATGGTTAAAGATTAAGGGCTAAGATGTATTAGGGAGTTGTAGAAACCACCCATGAACACATAACCACCCCATCCACTACACTTCCCCTATCTCTCTTGCCTCCATCCGGCCAACACCCCATGCACACAAGGCACATGCTAGTGCAATGCACGTGTCTCCCATAGTACCCCTAGTTATTAGTTTGTACATGATTAATTAATTAATAGTCTACAAAATTAGTCTACACGACAAGTCATGATAAATAAAAGAGAAATAAACTAGTAGGTTCAAATCTAGTGGGCTAAAAGTCTATGGGCAATATAAAAAAATAATTAATTAATTAGGGTGGGCTAGATTTAGATAATTAGGCCTAGAGTCTAAGTAGGCTTTTAAAAATATAAAAGAAGGATTAAAAAAAATACTCGTTCATGTTATGAAAAGAGATAATTTTCTAGAAAAATGCACATGAATTTGTACGTGCAAAATACGTAAAAATCAACAAACTTATATTAAAATATTTCTGGATGTTACAATATAAATAATAATTATATATAATAATAATAATAATAATAATAATAATAATAATAATAATAATAATAATAATAATAATAATAATAATAATATATATATATATATATATATATATATATATATATATATATATATATATATATATATATATATATATATATACACACACATACATATACATACATACTGTATACGTACATAATGTATACATATATACATATACATATACAAATACAGTATGTTGTTTGGGAAATGAAAAAACTAATCTCAGAAAACATGTTCTTTCTGTTTTCAAAAACCTCATTTTAGACATAGGTTTTGAGTGTGAAATTTTAAAATGAGTTTTTTGAAAAATTTGTATCCAAACAAAATTACCCTATGTTTTGATTTTAAAAACTGAAAACTATTTTTAAAACCCGATCTAAACACACCTAGCCTTCACCGTTTGATTATTGAGAGCTTTATAATTAACACACAATCTCCAACTTCCATTTGCCTTCTGTACTAAAATCACAGGAAAGGCATAAGGAATTCCACTATTTCTGATTAATATCCAACATTTCCTTCACCTACCTTTCAATCTCATTCTTATGATAATAGGGTTGCTTGTAAGGTCTGATACATACTGGCTTGTGACATTCAATTAAGGGAATTTTGCGATTTATACTTCTCTTATGGGGCATACAGATATTTGGAGAAAAAATATCAGGAAATTGAGCTATTACCCTTTTGATAGGGTCGTCTTGAGCACTCAATTGCATATAAGATCCAGCAGCTTGCACCTTGGGTTAAGAAACACTATCAGAATCTTCACATTGTTGTAACTACAGCAAAAAAATGTGGCATGAACTTTCTAAGGTTCTTGAGAGCTCTTCAACTTCAATTTTCAGTTTCCCCTCTTTAACACCATGCAAAATTCTCAACTTGCCTTCTAGCATGAATTCCATCATTAAACTGTTGAAATCCATAGTTATTCTTCCCAAAGTCTTCAACCATTGGGCTTCAAGGACCATCTAAGAATGACCCATTGGAAGAATCAATAGCCCAGCAGTTAGATTAACACCTTGTACAGAAAACGTAAAATTCTCTATCTTCCCTTTATTATGCATAATTTCTCCATTAGAAACAGTCATTTTGAACTTTGGCTCTAGATGAATGACTAACCCATTCGGTAAAGCTATTTGAGGATCAATATAATTGTGGATAGACCTAGTATCAAGCAAAATATTAACTTCTCAACCCCTGATTCTGCCTTTAACTCTGAGGGTCTGAGGGTAAAGAGAGGAACCAGCGAGTGCATTGAAAGAAATCCTGGGGATCTCAGCATCCATACTCAAAACTGCAGCTTTATCATCAATTACTTCATCAGTTTTGACATTTCCTTTTTAGTATCATCTTCAAACATTTCTAGAAAATAAAATTTTAGAGATTTGCATCTGTGTCCTGGTAAATATTTCTCATTGCAATTAAAACAAAGTCCTATAGCCTTTCTTTCTTTAAGCTCATGTGGTAGTAACTGTTTGGGTCCATTTGTCACAACTTAGGGTACTTCTACACCTTTAGAACCAGGAGTGGTAGCTGCAGTGTTTCTAGGAATGAAAGTAGGCTTAGTAAACTTTTTGTTGCACTGTATCTTCTCCTCATACCCATGGGCTAAACCTATAGCCTCATTAACATTCTTAGGTCCTTGTGACTTCACATCCCACCTGATCTCATCCCGCAAGCCACTCAAAAAATTATTGAGGTAATGCCTCTTTGTCCACCTTTCTACAAAATTTGAAAGCCTATCAAACTCTTGCACATACACTTCCAAATCTCCTTTCTGACTCAGCTTCGACAGAGTCCCCACATAATCCTGAAATTCTGTAGAACCAAATCTCGTTATCAATTCCTCTAGAAATGGTGACCAAGAAATGGAATATGTCCTACTTTTAATGAGTATACTGTAACACCCCCTGCAAAATTGAGTTATGACAATTCTGCCCACGGGTGTTACGCACATATATTTTGTACCGTTACAGGCAATACCCGTAGCGTATTTTAATATGAATGTCCTGCGTATTTTTGTATTTCGATTAATTATATATTTTCCATCATCTCAAAATTCATTTTTATCTTATTTTGAGCCATCTCAAACATTTATTATAATCTTTGCGTTTTACGTGCATTGCACGTGTTTTCAATACACATGACGATTACATATATTCCACTGTTACGTATAATGTTTCTATGTATTTCAACTATTTATTTTTATAACTTGTTCGAATTCGTTTTATAAATTGAAATTCATTTTTCTCATATTCTGACTCGAATATAATTTTATACGTGTTTTCTATGTACGTGTTGATTACATTGTCGTATATATAAAATTAATGAAATATATTTTTTGTATGTTGTATTTAGATTATCTATAAACATTTCTCTGTTAATCAAATATATTTCGTAGTTGAATTTTTTTACGTGTGATGCACGTGTTTGCAGTGCACATGTTGGTTCCTAAAATTTTCTTCAGTCATGAATATTTTCTTCTTATTTTTTTTAGTCACAATTATGTAATTTGTTTTAATTAAAATCCACTAGGCCTAAATTCATTTTTGTATCCCACTAAAACTAATTACAAATTTAAAGCCCATGATTAATTTTGTGTGCACTTAAATGTACATTTAAAATATAGTTAGTTTGGTCCACCTTGCCATGTGTTACACATACACCTAACTTCATAAAAACTAATAATAAAATTTGTATGAAGAGTGTGCACACACATTGACTACGTGTTTCTCACCATGGTTGAGAATGAGGGAGAGTGGTGTGAGTTAGTGGAAAGTGGGGAGTTATTTTGGGATGTGAGGAACTATTTTGACCACACAATTTTCCTATAAATAGTCTCTACCTTTGTCATGAACAACACAACTCAAAACAAAAACAAAAGAAAGAAAGAGGGAGAAGAGCTTGCGGGTTGTGCTAGGAAGAGGCCGGTCATTTTTTAGGGAGCTTGGAACTTTGGTGCATTATTTCTAGGAGTTCTACTTCTAGGAATTCTACAATTGAGGTGAGTGTTTCTCCAACTTTCTAATATAGTTTTTTAGAGAATGCTAGATATGTGTGAATTATTAGATGCATGATAACTTATATAGATTGAGTATTCATGTTTAGATTGTTTGTTGTTGATTGAATGTATGAAATTATGATATGTTTGATTTGGGGGCATTTTAATAAGGTTCCTTTTTATGTTCTAGTTGCACTTCAAAAAATCATAACTATTAAATTAGATGGAATCTAGAGTTAAAATTTTATAGGAGCATATCGTATATGTCAAAAACATCCCGTTAAAATTTAATAATATTTGGATTTCTTTTACTATTTTAATAAAATCCAAACTTAGGACTAGTTGACAGTTGGCTAGTTGCTGGAAATTTGAACACATTTCGGATTTTGATCTTTTCGACACCTTAGATGCAGTATTTTGATAAAAGTTCAAACTAAGAACTTGAAGTAGACTCGGTAACCTTTCTGTAAAGTCTAAGAAATCAATTTTTCATAAAGAATTGAATTTATAATCAATTTTATAAGATTGAACAAGCATTTCGATCCTATTGTTGATTTCGAAGAATTCAGGGTTATAGACACCATAATTTGAGAAAATTTATAACTACAAAGTTATAGTAGACTTGTATACATTTAATTTGATCTAAAGAATACAAAGTTTCATAAAGTAATAATTTTCTATAATTTTTACAAGTAGCATGAGCTGTAGTTTTCGGATTTTGAAACTACTGTTTTGCAAATGAATTTAGTTGAAGAAATTGAGGATGAATTTTAGCTTATCTTAACTACAAAGTTGTAGTAGACTCATTTATGTTTCCTATGGAAACTAAGAAATCTTTTTTTGAGTAGTATTGGAATTTATATGATTTTTTCAATACCATTGGGTTGATATCTTTTATCTAGTTGTCCAAAAAAATTTTACAACATATAAAATTGGATTTTAAAATTGAAATGTTAGTAAGATGTACCTTATGAGGAATTAAGAGATAATTAAAGGATGAAGTTGGGATGTTAAACATGTGATGTTTATAAGAGTTTTAACTCATCAAGTGTTATTGAGTGTTACTATAAGAAGTTGGTTACTTCATGATTGATAATAGCAAAGAGAATAGATAAAAGAAGTCAAAAGATGTGAATGAAAAAAATTATGAGAGATTAGATGTAACCTAGTTGATCTCTATATTGAGATGATTTTTGGAATCTAGAGGCTGAGCGACACCCGAAGAGACCGGCAAGTTATGATTTTGAGAAGTAGCTAGTGTGGGCTAACATTTTTGTCGTGTGTTGATTTAAGTCTGGTGGGGTAAGCTAGCTCTAGGTTGTGATGATTATACTTAAACCTAAGGATAGACACTAGGAGAAGATGTGATGAAACCTGGGCAAACGTAAGTGGGGCACTTCTATATAGTCTAACGGTAGATTCCTGGACTATAAACCCAGTCAGACGGTGGATTTCTGGACTGTGGTTGCTTGCGGGGTGAGACGAGCCTCAATTACATTCGGGACTATGATTGACTTGACGGTGAATTACAGGATCATGAATAGTCGGGCAGATGGAAGGCAGATCACCATGATATATGTATTACCGGGGCTAGAGCGGCACTTGCAGGATGTTTGCACGACGAGGATTTCTTTATAGTCTAATGGTAGATTCCAGGACTGGAGTCCGTACTCATGGAATGTCTAAACCTTGCTTTTGTTACTGCACGGCGAGGGACTGAACCCTATAATGAGGAGTACGTTAAGGACTCGTCCTCGGACCTATGTAGTATGAGATGCATAGATTTGAACAAATGTGCATTAGTGTCATCGTAGTGTGAATGTCTGCATTAGGCATTAAGTCATATCATACACTGACACGACTAGGATAGTCACTTTTCCTGTTTGCATTCAAGTTTGTGTTTGCTAAAGTAAAAGAATCGTTGTATTATAGCATTGTGTCAGTTGTATGAAACTGACATGCCCACAAATTTTCCAGATGCAGGATTGGACTAGGCAGGGGCTTGGAGTCACTATGATGAGTTGATTCCAAGATTGAAGGATTTTCATTATTGTAGATTATATTGTATTCATTTTTTTCTGTTGTGCTGTTGTAAAGAATATGTTGTAAATAAAAAGTTTTAAATTTCTTGTAAATTTGTACGAATTTGAAGTAAAAAGATCCTGTATTTACTACGAATTACCTGTGTTTGGAATTCGGGGCGCTACATACGATACATTGCGCAACCCTACCCTTGAGATTCAATGAAGCAGATCTCAGCTGCGGTTTATCTTCCACATAAAATTCCAAAAAAAAATACAGTACTATATATCCACTTAGTAGGATCTCCCTCCGTGAATGTCATGAGCTCTATCTTAAACGGAGTTCTAGGGGCATTTCCAGATCCAAAGGGAACCCTAATATGAGCTGAGTTGGGATTTGTTACCTCAAGATCAGAATAGAGTATCAGATTTGTGGGAGGTGTCACGCCCCGCTTCCCGAAATACGGAAACACAGGCACGTAACTGAGGCCCAGCGAATGATATAAGTACGCTAACTCATATCATTCATAAGCTGTACCAGTCTTAGCTCAACAATATAAGAAAAATGAACCACAACCACACAGGAATCATAATCACATAAACAAGAATGAAGTTCAATAACCAATTCTGGAATATAAAGACTTACCAAATAACTCGAGAGACTCCTACTCCAATTGTAGAAGAACTGCTCATCAATGCCTCCTAGAAATTCTCTTTGGCTCACCTGTACTTGATTATCTAAAAAGAAGGAATAATTTGTCCTTAGAGCAAGTACGGACAGCAAGTAGTGAAAGCAGAGAGTAAAGGAGTACGGTACATGAAGGAATATGAGTCAAGATCAAATTGCAAAATTAGTAATGGTATTATTAGCAATGGTCTTAATCAAGTATATATACATGTCAATTTAAGTTCATTATAGTGTCATTTCTCTTATCTAGTGCACGTACTACTGCATCCCATACTACAGGTTCGGTGCACGCAAAACAGTGTTCGTTTGAGACATAGTGGCGGGATCTGCAGAGCGTGTACTCGGTTTCAATAACAATCATTTACCATTGCAATCAATCAATTTCCAATTTTTCAATCAATCATTCACAATCATTACTTCTCTTTCCATTTCAATTCGATATCAATATCGGCCTTACCGAGTACATTTTCTGAGATTTCCCACTACTAGGTCAACCCTTATAAACCCTGGCTTGTTTAGTATTTTACTATTAAATCATTCATGCTCATGCAAGTGTAAATGAGGATGTCAAGGGAACGATAATAATGCAGCAATATGATACATTACACAATAACAAGCAAGAAGTAATAAATCTGCGGTAGCTGACACAGTTACACTAAAATAGGCATAACTCCTAGACTAAAACTCCAAATTCGGACTTCCAGTATGCTACGGACATCTGGACAGACAGGGCTACAAGTTACATTCAGGAGTTTTCTCCTAATTCGGACTGTATCTAGGTCAAATGTACTGTTCTTTACGGTTCAGCTGTCCTGGCAGCAACTAGATGTCAATTCCTAAGGAGTGCAAATAAGGTCTAAATGTATTATAAAATTCTATAAAAATTTGGGGCGAACCCTCAGCATGTGTGCAAGGTTCCTGTAAAGTTTAATAGCGTTCTGACACTAATTGCATGGTATCTCATTACCAATTATGTCAATGGCGTAATAATTTAGCAGTAAAAGGAAATGTAGACTAACAAGGACAAGGGATGATAACTCATAGCTCGAGACTCCAAATTGGGATCCGTTGCTTGGGTTAGAAATTAGACTCAATAGGCTAAAATTCTCTTTCATATCCTGTGTGCAAATTCTCAATTTAACAGGGTCGAAACCTCTGTGCTAAATAGTACAATCAGCAAGAAATTATAAAAAGTCATCACACATACGTTCATTAAAGTGGCAATTAATGTGCTACTACAAATTATGGAACACATTACAATGTCATATAACGATTAGAATGTCATTTTTCTGTGTACAATCCACTTTATGAAGTCATTAATCCAATCACGATTGTCTCATTCAATCAATGTATACAATTACCATTCATTTCCTTTGTACACAATTCTATTCATTTTATTCATATCGATTACATCTATATGGCTTAGGTTTGAGTCAATGGACAATTATAAGAAGTTAAGAGTATGTCGGGTTAGCTCGTGTAAACCCTCGATACTCCTAACGAGAAGGGACATAAGGCAATTTAAGATAAAAAAATGGAACTACTTGCAGGAGATCAATTAATTGAACTAGAATAAAAAGAGTAGTTCAATGGACTTGCCTTTTTGTAGTAGTCGATTCGGATAATTTAAGAATAACGGGATCAGTATCCCGGGGAACAATCCCATGAGGCACGTGCAAAGTACGTACGTAGAAACTCCAAAAGCAAGCAACAAAGAGTTATTCCCCACACTGGATCAGCTACAAACAGCGAACAGGAGCTGGGATCTGGCGTGAGTAGAACAGCGAACAGCAATCAGCGTCCGATGGAAGATCGTCCTCGCACCGGATCACGCCGAACAGGGGACAGCGAATGTGGATCTGTTGCGGCCGAACAGCGGACAGCAATCAGGGGCACGGATCTTGGCACGATCCAATGGTCCAAATTCAATCCCGCCCAAACCGAACGTCTTCTTCTTCTTCGTTCTTCTTCTTCGTTCTTCTTCTTCGACGAACCGGCGAGCGAGAGAGAGAGGACGTGCAACGCCGGCGATGGCTTCGACGTTGAGAAGGACGGCGGCGCGACTGTGGCGGGAAGCGACGCAGCGGCGAGACTCCGACGAATCAGCAAAGCTCTGTTTTTGGAAGAAACAGGGGATGGGTTGTGACGGCGAGCTCAGGCTCCTGGGCGGCGACGAGGACGGAGTTTCGAGCGGCGGAATGGAGGATGACGACGTTCCAGTCATCGCGGTCGAGAGGCGACGGCGACGAAGTCGATGAGGATGACGATCGGGGACAGTGGCGATGGTTTCGGCAGCCATGGCGAGAGCAAGGAGTTGCGGTGAGTGGTCGAAAGGTGGAGCTTCGAAGTGGTCAGCAATGGCGGACGAAGGAGTGGGACGTTGAAGACGATGCGGTTGTTGCGAGAGGGAGGCGGAGCGATGGGGACCTCGAAGCTCGACTGGAGACGACGACGCAGGGGCTGCGCCGCGGAAGGAGGGGGAGCGATGGTCGAGCGGCCATGGCGGGGCTCGAGGTTGAAGATGACGCGGCGGAATGGTGATGGAGTTAATGGTGACGGCAATGGGGAGATGAGGTCGGGGATGATAATGGAGTTGGTGACGGCAATGGGGTGGTAATGGATTTGGGTGCTGACGACGGAGAAGACGACGGAGGTGAGGAAGTGGTCGAGGCGAGGGGGTGAACGGAGTGTTGGGTTTGTTGAGTTTGATTTGGTTGGTTCGTTTTGTTTGGCTCTGTTTTGTTTGGTTTGGTTGTTTTAATAGAGAAGAAGGGGGAGAGAGAACGGGCGAGAGAGGGAGAGAGTAACGGGAGTGGGGTGAGTAGTTAACGGGAGTGGGGGAGAGAAGATCGTGGGATTGTGGAAGAATGGGTCTGGGGTTTAGTTAGGGGAAATTGGGTTGTGGGTAGATTAGATTAGGATCCAATATCCAAAAGAATTAGGAGTTAGGCTATGGGCCACAAAATAAATACAATAATATAATAAATAAATGGAACTAATAAGCTCATAACAAGACAAAGACCCAGATACAATAATTAGGGAAAAAATACATCAAAGACATACAAAGAAAAATAAATAGCCCGTATAATCGGAAACAGGAGTTACAGGAGGGATCACAGTTGTTGTAGATCGACACTAAATCCCCATTTCACGAAGCTGTTCCACCATAAATTCGTGTTGCATTTGAACCGAAGCCATCTAGTTCTTGATTTCCGCAATCTCTGATTCGACCACCGATGGTCCTCTGAGATCATCATCGTCAGTGGTGGTTGGCTCTGATACCACGTTGATAGGAGATGAAACCTAATTGTGCTTGTTCATCGCTATGAATTTGAAGTTAGGGTTTGGAAGAATAATCGGGAACTAAGAATTGGGAAATTTCTATTAAAATCTTGATGGATTTACAATGGAGCCAACTATCCTCTTATATAGAGGACTATTAACTGCATATAGTACGTACTGCTATAATATTAACGGATTAACTGCTTATTACAGACTCTATTACAACCCGACCCATTTGTAAAAACCCGCACCCGAAGTAACTGTTCAAATGAACAATGACCCTAAGTGCAAAAACAAATATTACAGACTGACACTGATACATTCACTGATACATATCTCATTTGATTATCAATTGCCTATGATTCAACATTCCTTGAGCCATTCCATCCCGTAACATTTTCCTTTAGATTATTTGAGATCTGGAATAATCTGATAGGTTCAAGGAAAGAGAGCTTGAAGATGATAGTTAGGAATTTTTTTACCGTAAATTAAAATTTTAAATTTTAAAAAAACTAACACCAATTAGAGGATGAGTAGAAAAATATGCCTAAAATTAGGAAACCACCATTATAATTACTCAAATCTTTAGAAAAAATTACAAGTAGCCATATAGTTTTGTTTTTAGCTAAAGTACTTCCAATACATTCGATTTAGAAAAATATCTTCACTGTTAGTTACCAATTCAACAACTAGGAGTAAATCAGGGATGCATACAGTAGAAGTATACAAGGTAGTTAGAGTGTAGCATGCAATTCCCAAATAAATATATTTTCCTTTATCTTCTCCTAAGTTTAAGGAAACAATATATTGTAACTATATTTTGAAAAAATTTCTTGTTTTATACTACCATGGTTTCTCTATCCCTCTCCGATAATTTCTCTCTCTGATACGCCTCGACCTTTGCTTCTGGCCATGACGGCGAAGAGAATGGAGGATTGGATTGGAGAAGAAGGTTAGGAACAGAAGTTTTCAAGAAGAAGAGAGGAATTGAACAAATCACACACACCCACAGCCATCAGCTATGGGTTTCTTTTATAGATGATTTCTACGTGCACTGTCCGTAAATGGACAGGCCGTTATTCTGTTACAGAATGGGCCCCACTTACAATCGATGGTTACAATTTATTCACATCAGATCCAATGGTTCATATTTCCCCATACCCTTTCGCCTGTTACATTTACACTTACCCCCCTCTACTTACAGTTTATTACCTACTCACTGATACATTCATGTACAGATACCCATTCCCCATCTTCAGCTGCTTCTTCTATCTTGCTTCGTACTCAGATCTCTCGCCATTCCCTTCTGCATTGCTTCTGCCATTTCCATTGCTTGCCAAGTGACCTGTATCAACTCCTCCCCCCCTATATTGAGACCTTGCCTCAAGGTCGAAGAGAGGGAATTTTCGAACCAAGTCCCAGTAAGACTCCCAGGTCGCAGTAGTCTCTTCTTGATGTTTCCATTTGATCAAAACTTCTGATATCAACTTCCTCCCCTTGATAACAGTTCTGCGATCTAAAATACAATCTGGTTCAAGAAGAGCTGTAGAGGGTTGGTCTGGAAGAGAGTGTTGAACCTGCACATTTGGTCCCAGATGCTTCTTAAGAAGAGAAATATGGAAAACAGGATGAATTCTTGAAGACGCTGGCAAAGCTAATCTATAAGCTACTGCTCCCACCCGCTCCAGAATGGAATAAGGCCCATAGTATAAAGGAGCAAATTTGTGAACAACTCTTGTTGCAACTGATACTTGACGGTAGGGTTGAAGCTTGACATACACCAATTCCCCAATCTGATATTCCCTATCCTGTCGATGAGTATTAGCTTGCTTTGCCATTCTATCTTGAGCTCGCTTGAGATTATCTTTCAACAATTTCAGATTCACATCTCTAGCCAGCAAAGCTTCTTCAACCAAAGGGATCTTAGCAGTATGTGGTATGTAGGAAATGATTGTAGGTGGTTTTCGACCGTAGACAACTTCATAAGGAGTCATTTTTATAGAAGAGTGATAGGAGGTATTGTACCAGAATTCAGCCCATGATAGCCACTTACTCCAATCATTTGGCTTGTGATGACAATAGCAGCGTAAATAAGTCTCCAAACATCTATTAACCACCTCCGTTTGGCCATCCGTTTGTGGATGGTACGCTGTAGAAAAGTGCAGCTTTGTTCCTTGCAGACGCAATGTTTCCCTCATAAGAGCACTAGTAAAAATTGTTCCTCTATCGCAGACAATAGAGATGGGCATGCCATACAACTTGAAAATACCATCAGTAAGAACTTGGACAACTGAAGCAGCAGTATAGGGATGTTTGATGGGAAAGAAATGTGCGTACTTGCTCAGTCTATCTACTACCACAAGAATGACCGAACACTTCTGACTGAGAGGCAGAGCTTCTATAAAATCCATACTAGCTTGTTCCCAAATTTGATTAGGTATAGGCAATGGTTGGAGCAACCCCGAAGGTGACTGACAAGAGTACTTATTAGTCTGGCAGATTGTACACTCCCGTACATACTGCTGGACATCAAATTTCATTCCTTTCCACCAGAAGGATCTTCTCAATCTTTGCAACGTTTTATCATAACCAGAATGACCTCCAACTGGTGTATTATGATGCTCATTGATCATTAACTTCCTGAGAAAGGATGTTGGACTGATAACCACCTTGGACCCTTTATACCAAACACCTCTAAGTAGGGAAAATTTGGTGTTAGTCTGATGAGCAGCCTTAACTGCCAATTCTTCAAAATAAGAGTCCTTTTGATTCATTTTCTCAATTTCTTCCCACCAGTTAGGGGGTAGAGAGCTCAACTGTAAGAAAAAGCAATCAAGCTCTCTTCTAGAGAGTCGATCTGCTGGAACATTCTTACTCCCCTTCTTATATTCTACATCAAAGTTATAGCCATAAAGCTTAATCAACCATGAATGTTGAGCTGCGGTTGATAACCTCTGATCCAATAAGTATTTAAGTGGCTTATGATCAGTGCGGATGATAAATTTCCTGCCAAAAAGATATTGTTTCCATTTCTTTACTGCCAACAGTATAGCCAACATCTCCTTTTCATACGCAGACCATAACAAACACTTCCCTTTAATAGCTTGACTGATATACGCAATGGGATGTTTGTTTTGCAACAAAACTGCACCAATTCCTTCTTTACAAGCATCGCACTCTACCACAAAAGTGCTGTTGAAATCTGGCAATTGTAGAACTGGTGCGGTTGTTAAGGCTAATTTCAATTGTTCAAAAGCTACCGCAGCCTTCTCACTCCAGCCTTCTCACTCCAAATAAAAGAATTCTTTTTAGTCAATTCAGTTAGAGGAGCTGCTATTGAGCCGTAATTCCTTACAAACTTACGGTAATAACCTGAGAGACCAAGAAATCCACGCAAGGATTTAACAGAAGTGGGAGTAGGCCATTCCTTGATTGCGGCTATTTTCTTTTCATCTACCGCAATGCCTGAGCTAGACACCACATGCCCCAGGTATTCTACTTCCCTTTGTCCAAAAGTGCATTTAGACAACTTCACAAATAACCGATTCTTCTGCAATATAAGAAAGGTCTCCCGCAAGTGTTGCAGATGCTCACTCCAAGTTTTGCTGAAGATCAATATATCATCGAAGAACACCAAGATGAATTTCCGCAAATGCAGCCTGAAAATATCGTTCATGAGAGATTGAAATGTGGACGGGGCATTACTCAACCCAAATGGCATTACAAGGAACTCATAGTGTCCACTATGAGTTCTAAACGCTGTCTTCGATACATCATCAGGGTGCATTCGTATTTGATGATAGCCAGACCTTAAATCCAGCTTAGAAAAGAAATTAGCTCCATGCAATTCATCCAATAGATCATCAATAATAGGGATAGGGTATTTATCCTTAATTGTTTGTTGATTGAGAGATCTATAGTCAACACAAAACCTCCATGACCCATCATGTTTTTTAACTAACACCACTGGAGAACTATAGCTACTGTGACTTGGTCGAATAGTGCCATGCTTCAACATTTCTTCAATGATCTCCTCAATCGCATTTTTCTGCTCAAATGAATATCTATATGGTCTGATGCAAACTGGCTTGGACTCTTTCTCAAGTGGGATCTGGTGGTCACAAGATCTAGGAGGAGGTAAACCCTTGGGCTCTTCAAACAAAGATTGAAATTCACTTAATAATTCTTGCAAATAGGGATCCCCATGAACTGGTGTAGACTGCTTCTCAGAAGAAGCCATGAAGTATAACACAAAGCCCCGATGAGTCTGGGAAGTCATTTTATTGGCCTCTCTCTCTGTTAATGCCTTCGTAGGACCTGGCTTAAGACCTTGCAGTACCCAATTAACCCCCATGTGGTGAAACTTCAACTGCTTGTGTATCAAATTAACCGTGATTTCATCTACTTTCTTCATCCATTTAGCTCCAAGAACAACATCATGACCCCCAATAGGGAAGACCAAGAAGTCATCAACAAACTCATACCCTTGACAATTAATTTTTACATTAGAACACAACCCACTCCCTTCCACTTCTTTACCTCCTGCGACTCTGACATTAAAGGATTGCTTCAGTGTAAGAGGCAACCCCACCTTTTCCAATATAAAAGGATCTATATAATTGTGTGTCGCCCCGCTATCCACCAATACATGGACATCGACACCTTTCAACTGAGCTTTAAGAATCAAACATTCTGTATTCCCTTCTGCTTCCACCTTAAGGAGTTGCAAACTGTCAGCCTCATTTTCTACCTTCCCTGCATCCTCTTCACTGAGCAACTGATTCAGTTCCTCTTCACTTTGCAGCGTGAACAAATCCCAATCCCCTTCTATACACATATAAGACTTTGTTTTACACAAATGTCCCGGCAGGTACTTTTCATCACAATGGAAACACAGCCCCTTCTT
Organism: Hemerocallis citrina; assembly: GCA_017893485.1. Lineage (NCBI taxonomy): Eukaryota > Viridiplantae > Streptophyta > Magnoliopsida > Asparagales > Asphodelaceae > Hemerocallis > Hemerocallis citrina. The sequence goes on along the minus strand of CM030359.1, from coordinate 232,965,345 downwards.
TCTCCTTTCCCACACTTCATTTGGAGTGAGTTTCTTCAAGACTGGTTTTTCTGAGCTGACACTATTAGGAAATTTCCCTGTTGTACTACTTGCAGTTGTTTGAGTCTGATAAGGTAGTGGATTACTGCCAGAATAAGACCCTCTGCCATACGACCTAAATGGTGTTTTGTAGTACTGTTTAGTAGCATTAAACTTCTTTTCAAACCGAAGAGCAACTTTGAATGCTTCACATAGAGACTGCGGCTCTGTCATCGCAACATCATGTTGCAATTCCTCTTTGAGTCCACTTACAAACTGCTGGACGAGGAAAGACTCACTAACTCCTTCAACTAAGCATTGTAGCTTCTCAATCTTTACTTAATAATCAAGAACTGATGTTGTTTGATCAAGTCTACAAAGGGATTTGGCTGCTTCTTCATAGATTCCTAGAGCAAATCTATTACAAATCCCTTCCTTGAACTCCTTCCATGTCACCTCTCCACCACTATTCTTGAGCAACCAACGGCACCATTGGATTGCTTCATCTTTGAGGAAGAAAAATGCAACCCTCACCTTTTCATCGCCTCGAATCCTATACACTTCAAAATAGTGTTCTATCTGAAATATCCAATTAAGGACATCTCCAGATCCTGAGAATATTTGAACTTCAAGTTTTGGTGGTTTTGAAAAAAAAATTCCCCCAATTGCATGTCCTTTATCAAGAATTTCCACCTCATGCTGAGTGCGCATAAAATTTCCTCCTCCATCAAAACCAGGAGTTAGATTTTGCTTACCAACTGACTTTGGGGGTGGATCCTCCGAAGATTCTTGATTAGATCGCATCTCTCCCAATCGCTGCGTTAACATTTGCATTTGAGCTAGAACCAACGGAATTTGGGAGACTTGAGCAGCCATGTCCTTGATCTGATTCTCCATGGTTGATACTCTGTCATTCAAGAACTGGTGGCTTATTTGCCAGCCAAAAGGTGGAGCGAATCCAAGAACTCCCTCACCGATTGATTCTGGAGGAATCTCTCCCTCCTCCTCTAAGTGCGCTGCAGGATCTTGTTGCTCTGATACCATTGATACGCCTCGACCTTTGCTTCTGGCCATGGCGGCGAAGAGAATGGAGGATTGGATTGGAGAAGAAGGTTAGGAACAGAAGTTTTCAAGAAGAAGAGAGGAATTGAACAAATCACACACACCCACAGCCATCAGCTATGGGTTTCTTTTATAGATGATTTCTACGTGCACTGTCCGTAAATGGACAGGCCGTTATTCTGTTACAGAATGGGCCCCACTTACAATCGATGGTTACAATTTATTCACATCAGATCCAATGGTTCATATTTCCCCATACCCTTTCGCCTGTTACATTTACACTTACCCCCCTCTACTTACAGTTTATTACCTACTCACAGATACATTCATGTACAGATACCCATTCCCCATCTTCAGCTGCTTCTTCTATCTTACTTCGTACTCAGATCTCTCGCCATTCCCTTCTGCATTGCTTCTGCCATTTCCATTGCTTGCCAAGTGACCTGTATCACTCTCCCTCCCTCACGTTCGCAGAAAAGAAAAAGAAAAACGGAAACCAAATTGATAATTTGTGACTTTTTAATTTTTAGTTTAAAGAATGTCAATCTTTTGTTTTCTTTAAAGAAAACCCTAATTTATTTTCTAATATTTTCTTTAAAATGATCTTTAACACAAAATTTTAAATTTTATATTTAGGTTAGCATGGGAACTTTTATTTTTTGATTAATCGGTTAGAGCTCGGGAGCTCCAGCCTTATAATATATATCTCTAATATAATAATGGGAGAATACTTTAGTGTCATTTGTAAATCTACCAACGTGTGCATTGCACGTGTGATATGGCTAAAAATAGGATTAAATCGGGACCGTTCACATCGGACACGAATCTTAAAGCTCAGGGGTAAAACGGTGATTTCACCTACTAACGGGTCTGAAATGGGAACTGGGTCTTTCTTCACGACCCAATAACCCACGAACGGATCCACCTCAACTGGGTACGGGTCCCAACCCGAAACACACCCAGTCCAGAAAAGATAGAATTAGGGTTTCTGATTAATCCTAATCAACGACTCTGATTCACATCTATCTTTTCACCGGGAATAAGGGATTACATTCCTAATCTGATTACGAGGATTTTATGCCTTATCAGATCACAGGAATCACATTCCTTATCTGATCCCATCAGCGACTATAAATACCCCACACCCATCTCCATTAAGAGGTAATCAATCTTTTTCTAGTTAAACGCTCTTTCACAATCATTTCTGGTTACTGACTTGAGCGTCGGAGGGTGCGTCGCCGGGATCAACCCCGGTGTCTCGCACTTCCTTGCAGGTGAACGGCGGGAGTCAACGGTCAAGCTCCGGCGGAACAGGTTAGGTTTGCTTTTCAGGTTTTCCACGAACTCACAAATACTATATGTTTGCCCCCACACCGAAATTAGCGGCAACAGATTGGCGCTGTCTGTGGGAAAACCATACGAATAGCCTCCTCCTCTTCTCGTCGACTAGCTCTTCTCCAGCCATGCCTCCCAGAAAAGTAAGATCCAGGGGGTCCAACCGTGGACCCAACCCTATTGATCAACAGCAGGAAGTCCCCGTCCATCCCGCTCCGCAGCAGGGGCAACTTCCTCCTCCGGCCGAGGACCATCTTCAGCAAGATCAACCTCCTCTTCAGAATCAGCAACCCCCCAAGGTTCCCACCGGTCCTCAGAATGCCAGTGCGGGGGGCTCTCGTATGAAGCAACCATTCAATCAGGACCGCGCCTCCATACACAATGCCTCTACGGATTCCATGGCCTCTCACAATCCCCAAAATCAGAAGAAGGAAGAGGACCTACGCCACCGTCTGGATGAAAATCGGGCCCGAGAGGGAGCCTCCCGCCAGCAACGTCCGGGTGAGCGGTCCCCTCACCACTGAGATCACAGAAGAAGACCACGCTCCCCCGCGGGTCGGCAGCAGCCTAGGAACGATGAGGCGCCAATCACCCGTGCCGAGACCCAACGAGTTTGGAGCACAACTCTCTCATAGAGTTCCTCCTCACACTCGTCTCACAAACAGCTCTTTCCCAGAGCCGGGCTCTTCCGCTCCGCTCACCTCCGAAACGGACCTCTTCTCAACAAAGTTCGAAGCACAACTCCCTCCAAGAGTTCCTCCTCACACTCGTCCCGAAAAACAACTCTTTCCCAGAGCCGGGCTCTTCCGCTCCGCTCGCCTCCGAAGCGGACCTCTTCTCAGACAGTTCGGAGCTCACAACTCTCTCCTAGAGTTGCTCCTTAAACTCATCTCCCGAATGGCTCTCTCCCAGAGCCGAGCTCTTCGCTCCGCTCGCCTCCGAAGCGGACCTCTTCTCAGACAGTTCTGAGCTCACAACTCTCTCCTAGAGTTGCTCCCCAAACTCTTCTCCCAAATGGCTCTCTTCCAGAGCCGAACTCTTTGCTCCGCCCACCTCCAAGGCGGACCTCTTCTCAACGAGTTCGGAGCTCACAACTCTCACCAAGAGCTCCTCCTCACACTCGTCCCGAAAACAACTCTTTCCCAGAGCCGGGCTCTTCCGCTCCGCTCGCCTCCGAAGCGGACCTCTTCTCAGACAGTTCGGAGCTCACAACTCTCTCCTAGAGTTGCTCCTTAAACTCATCTCCCGAATGGCTCTCTCCCAGAGCCGAGCTCTTCGCTCCGCTCGCCTCCGAAGCGGACCTCTTCTCAGACAGTTCTGAGCTCACAACTCTCTCCTAGAGTTGCTCCTCAAACTTGCCTCCCAAATGGCTCTCTTCCAGAGCCGAGCTCTTCGCTCTGCCCACCTCTGTGGGGGACCTCTTCTCAATGAGTTCAAAGCTCACAACTCTCTCCTAGAGTTGCTCCTCAAACTCATCTCCCAAATGGCTCTCTTAGAGAGCCGAGCTCTTCGCTCCGCCCACCTCTAAGGCGGACCTCTTCTCAATGAGTTCGGAGCTCACAACTCTCTCCTAGAGTTGCTCCTCAAACTCATCTCCCAAATAGCTCTCTCCCAGAGCCGAGCTCTGCGCTCCGCTCGCCTCCGAAGCGGACCTCTTCTCAGACAGTTCGGAGCCCACAACTCTCTCCTAAAGATGCTCCTCAAACTCGTCTTCCAAATGGCTCTCTCCCAGAGCCGAGCTCTTCACTTCCTCTCGCCGCCGAAGCGGATCCCTTCTCAACGAGTTCGGAGCTCAAAACTCTCTCCAAGAGTTGCTCCTCAAACTCATCTCACAAATGGCTCTCTTCCAGAGCCGAGCTCTTCCCTCCGCTCGTCGCCGAAGCGGATCCCTTATCAACAAGTTCGGAGCTACAGCTCTCCCCTAGAGTTGCTCCTCACACTCATCTCACAAATGGCTCTCTTCCAGAGCCGAGCTCTTCCCTCCGCTCGCCTCCAAGGCGGACCTCTTCTGAACGAGTTCGGAGCTCACAACTCTCTTCTAGAGTTGCTCCTCAAACTTGTCTCACAAATGGCTCTCTTCCAGAGCCGAGCTCTTTGCTCCGCTCACCTCCAAGGCAGGACCACTTCTCAACGAGTTCGGAGTCCAGCTTCTTCTACATCGCTGCTCCCACAACTTGCTAAGCACCACACGATGGTTCGGAGTCCAGCACTCGGCTCGACTCTTCTTCCTCGGCTCGCCCACAGACGAGCCGGAAGTAGATCGCCGTTCGAAATTGCTCCTGCAGCCGTTGAATGGATCGGAGTCCAACACTTGGCTCGATTCTACTTCTCAAGTTCGCTCCTAAGCGGACTAGAAGTAGCTCGCCATTCGGAACTGCTCCTGCATCCCTTAAACTAACCACACGATGGTTCGGAGTCCAGCACTTGGCTCGACTCTTCTTCCTCGGCTCGCCCACAGACGAGCCGGAAGTAGATCGCCGTTCGAAATTGCTCCTGCAGCCGTTGAATGGAACGGAGTCCAACACTTGGCTCGATTCTACTTCGCAAGTTCGCTCCTAAGCGGACTAGAAGTAGCTCGCCATTCGGAACTGCTCCTGCATCCCTTAAACTAACCTCACGATGGTTCGGAGTCCAGCACTCGGTTCGACTCTTCTTCCTCGGCTCGCCCACAGACGAGCCGGAAGTAGATCGCCGTTCGAAATTGCTCCTGCAGCCGTTGAATGGATCGGAGTCCAACACTTGGCTCGATTCTACTTCGCAAGTTCGCTCCTAAGCGGACTAGAAGTAGCTCGCCATTCGGAACTACTCCTGCATCCCTTAAACTAATCTAACGATCGGATCTCTCCTATGGCTCGACTCTATCTCTCCGACTCGTCCTCAAACGGGCCGGAATTAGATACAAATCACAGCCCTGACGCGCCGAGCCGGGGTGTCAGGGGTACCGACCCTCGTATATGGCGAAAAACCTTCTGAGACGAAACCGCCGTCAGATCATCTCAAAATTCGCACTCAAGCGTGATGGACGGATCAGATCGCGCCACTTCACCACAAAACGACAAGATAACATTTTCTCGAAACTCGTGCCTCTTGCCTCGTGATTCGCGCCACGATCGTGATCAACCGTCTAGATGGCTCTTCTACAAGTCGAGCTCTTCACTCCGCTCGCCTCCAAAGCGGAGCTCTTCTCAAACGAGTTCGGAGCTAAAACTCTCTCCTAGAGTTGCTCCTCAAACTCCTCTTCCAGATGGCTTTTCTACAAATCGAGCTCCCCACTCCGCTCGCCTCCAAAGCAGAGCTCTTCTCGACGAGATCGGAGCACAACTCTCTCCTAGAGTTGCTCCTTGCACTCACTTCAAAGAATGGGTCTTCCCATGGCTCTTACGAGGATCTTCCCAACACCTCTTCTCCGCTGTGCGGAAGAACAAGGCAGAGGAGAGAACCCAAATGCCTCTCCTTCCCTTCCTCTTCTCCTCTTCTCCACTATGCGAAAGAACAAGGCAGAGGAGAGAACCCAAATGCCTCTCCTCCCCTTCCTCTTTCTCCTCAGAAGTGCTGCCGACCCGATCCGATCCGAGGTGCCGATCCGAGCCGAGGTGCCGGGGTACCGACCCTCGTATATGGCAAAAAATCGTCCCGAGGCGAAGTCACCGTCGGATCTCTTCAAAATTCGCGACAGAATCTGATGGACGGTTCAGATCTGCCACATCACCACAAAACGACAAGATAACGTTTTCTCGAAACTCGTGCCTCTTGTCTCGTGATTCGCGCCACGATCGTGATCAACCGTTCAGATTGAGCCACGTAGCTCGGATCTCAAATCCGAGCTACCGATCGACCGAACAGCAAAGTGGAGAAAAATGCTCCTCAAAATCCGTGCTCGGATCTGCCGAACACGAAGCAGAGGAGAAGAAGGGCCAAAAAGAAGAAAAAAGAAAAATTTAATAAAGGCTAACGAGTCGGGTTCGGATCCAATACCCACAACCGACCCAAACCATATTCATTCTTCTCCTTCTTCTTCTTCCGCGCGTTCACCGAGCACCCATGCAAAACAAACCCACTCACCGAACCTCCGACGAGCTCCACCACTCGCCAAGCTCGTTCGCCGGAGCTCAATGCCATGCCTCTTCTTCGGCGAAGCCTCGACGAGCTTTGACTTCGACTCGCCGAGCTCGACCCATCTCCTTCCCGAGCTGCCTCCGTCGTCAAAGCTCCGAACTCCAACCTCCATGACTGCCCCGTCGAGCTCTTCTCCAACACCGAGCTCGCCCAACCTCACCAATCTTCCATGCCGAGCTCACTGTCGAGGGTCCCCACGACAGCCGAAGCCCCCTTCGTCGAGCTCCATTATCTCCGAGCTCCGAATAACGACCATGGTGCCGAGCTCCGCAGTCGGGCTATCCTAACTTGACAACCACCTTCGAGCTCCCACGGTAGCCGAGCTCCTTCTCCAAGCTCGAACCCACTCCACCTGTCGAAGCTCCGAAGCGCCGAGCTTCGATGCCGAGCTGCTGTGCCGAGCTCTCTCTCCATGAGCTAGCTCATCTCCGACCTCCACTTCACGGCCGAGCTCACCGCCTCGTCGAGAATCCCACTGCCTCGCCATTACTGCCGAGCTTCGATGCCGAGTTACTGTGCCGAGCTCACCACCGAAGCTCCTCGCCCTGTTACGCGCTGCCGTTGCCAAACTCCGACGAGCTCCTCTCCACTCCTTCTCGAGATCCGAACCCACTCCCGAGCTCACACCATCGACGAAGCTTCGCCGAGGCATCGAGCTCCCCTCGCCATCTCGCCAACCTCTTCCACAGCCGAGCTCGCCTCCTCTCCACTGAATTCCTCCTCGCTACCAACGTCGAGCTCCCCTCGTCGTTGAGGGGGCGCCGAAGGGAGGAGACAAAGTAGAGAGAAGGCGGGACGAAGAAAGCGAAAAGCAGAGGAGAAGCAAAACAAAGCAGAGGAAAAAAAAAGCCACATGGCATCATCTCAAGGATCCGAGGTGCCGATCCGAGGTGCCGATCCGAGGTGCCGATCCGATCCGAGGTGCCGAGGTACCGACCCTCGTATATGGAGAAAAATTCGACCGATCTCATCTCACCGTCGGATCGTCTCAAAATTCGCGCTAAAACATGATGAACGGCTCAGATCTCGCCACGTCACCACAAAACGACAAGATAACATTTTCTCGAAACTCGTGCCTCTTGTCTCGTGATTCGCACCACGATCGTGATCAACCGTCCAGATTGAGTCACGTAGCTCGGATCTCAAATCCGAGCTACCGAACTACCGAACTGCAGGGTGGCAAAAATGCTCCTCGAAATCTGTGCTCGGATTTGCCGAACACGAAGCAGAGGAGAAGAAGAGAAAAAGGCGAGGAGAGAAAAAACAAGAGCATGAACAGCAGCGAGAGAAGAAGAAAAAAAAAAAGAAAAAAGAAAAAAGAAAAAAGGGTGGAGCACAAGGGTCAGGTCGGACCCATTAAGGTCCTAAACCCAAACCCGTTCGTCCCCCTCCTCTTCTTCTCCACTCTCCCGCCAAAACAATCAGTGAAGAAAAACCAGTGAAGAAAAACCCAACGCTCCAACATCTCCTCCAAGCTCCACGAACGAGCTCCGAGCACCACCATCGAGAGCTCCCTCCGTGCTGAACCCCGCTGCCGAGCTCACCTCTGAGCTCCAATGGCGCCGACAGCTCCTTCAACTCCAAGCTCGCCTCTTCTCTTCGTCGAGCACCGAAGCACCGAGCTCGTCAAAATGCCGACCCATCGCCGAGCTTGCCACCTTCGTCGCCGAGCTCACATGAGCAACCGTTCAGCTCACTTCTTCTTCCTCACCGAGCGTCCAAGCGAAACGAACCCAACAGGGAGCTTCCCCCTCATCTCGAGCGTCGCCCTCAAGCTCTACCGTTGAACCTCCTTCTCCAAGCCATCGACAGAGCTCGAAGCTCCATCACACGAATTCGAGCTTCGGAATATGGCGAGGTCGAGCTCAGACGACCACATTCGTGCTCTCACTCTAGCCGAGCTCCCTCCGTCGTCGAGCCGAACCCACTCCCGAGCTCACACCATCGACGAAGCTTCGCCGAGGCATCGAGCTCCCCTCGCCATCTCGCCAACCTCTTCCACAGCCGAGCTCGCCTCCTCTCCGCTGAATTCCTCCTCGCTACCAACGTCGAGCTCCCCTCGTCGTTGAGGGGGCGCCGAAGGGAGGAGACAAAGTAGAGAGAAGGCAGGGATGAAGAAGGCGAAAAGCAGAGGAGAAGCAAAACGAGCAGAGGAAAGAAAGAAGAACAGAGCAGGTGAAGATCCGAAGAAGAAGCAGCAAAGACAAAGAAGAAAGGGAAAAGAAAAAAAAAAACGCCACGTGGCACTGCCACGTGGCATATAACCGAGCCGAGGTGCCTTCGCCGGACGTGCCGAACCGAGGAGCCGAGGTACCGATGCTGTAAATTGAGAAAAAAAGTGACCGACCAACACGATCCGTCCGATCGTCTCAAAATTCGCGTCGCGACACGATCGACGCTCAAGAACGCGCCACGTGTCCCGATCGTGATCTGCCTCACGATGCGCGCAGATCTGATCATGATGGACGGCCAGAAACGCGCCACATGTCCAGATCGTGATCTGCCTTACGATGCGTGCTCATCTGATCATGATGGACGGCCAGAAACGCGCCACGTGTCCAGATCGTGATCTACCTCACGATGCGTGCTCATCTGGTCATGATGGACGGCCAGAAATCTGCCACGTGTCCAGGTAATATTTAAATTATTTATTTATTTATTTAATTGTTTTTTTATTTAAAAAATCCGAAAAAAATATTTAAAAATCGAAAAAAATTAATTAAAATTTCTAAAAATAATTATTAATTCAGAAAAAATTATTTTTAAATTCTGAAAAAATAATTATTAAATTAGAATAATTAATTAATATTTTTGATAATTAATTATTTAATTCGGAAAATGAATAAAAAATTCAAAAAAATGAGAAAAAATTCAGAAAAATCTGGAAAAATCACCAAAAATCCAAAAAATTCTGAGAATATTTTTGGGCATTTTACAAGCCCATAATAACACTGATACACCCCGAGTAAGATTCCAAACTCCCTTAAGAACACCGATAAAATCTCGTACGCCATTAAAACAGTAAAACTACTCCTCAAAGGCTGATCAAACTCAGTCTTCGGGAGTGGGGGGCTCGTGATATGGCTAAAAATAGGATTAAATCGGGACCGTTCACATCGACACGAATCTTAAAGCTCAGGGGTAAAACGGTGATTTCACCTACTAACGGGTCTGAAATGGGAACTGGGTCTTTCTTCACGACCCAATAACCCACGAACAGATCCACCTCAACTGGGTACGGGTCCCAACCCGAAACACACCCAGTCCAGAAAAGATAGAATTAGGGTTTCTGATTAATCCTAATCAACGACTCTGATTCACATCTATCTTTTCACCGGGAATAAGGGATTACATTCCTAATCTGATTACGAGGATTTTATGCCTTATCAGATCACAGGAATCACATTCCTTATCTGATCCCATCGGCGACTATAAATACCCCACACTCATCTCCATTAAGAGGTAATCAATCTTTTTCTAGTTAAACGCTCTTTCATAATCATTTCTGGTTACTGACTTGAGCGTCGGAGGGTGCGTCGCCGGGATCAACCCCGGTGTCTCGCACTTCCTTGTAGGTGAACGGCGGGAGTCAACGGTCAAGCTCCGGCGGAACAGGTTAGGTTTGCTATTCAGGTTTTCCACGAACTCACAAATACTATCTGTTTGCCCCCACACCGAAATTAGCGGCAACAACGTGCATAACTAATATGAAGGAGGTCTCAGGATGGAGTTCTCACTACGGCAGATTTTTTACTTTAATTTTTTTTTTAATATATTAAATGTGCATAACACTTGTAAATTACTATCTACCTATATCTACCTATCTATAATATAATACTAGTAATTTATACGTGCAATGCATGTCTTTATAAATAAATATTTTTTTAAAAAAAATTCTAACGTTGTCTGACATCAAACCTACGACTTCTTTTATATTAGTTATGCATGTGCATTGCACGTGTTTATTTGGTTACAAGTTTGGTTACAATATACATGTTTGTTTCGTTACAAATCAAGTTCGTTTGGTAACAAACTCTCTTATTAAAATAGTAGAGATATAATCTCTAATATTATAATGGGAGAGTTGGGGTTGTCATTTGCAGACATTCAACCATCTAATCTCAACTATTTATTTTAAGTAAGAGTCATATTAACCATTCATTTACTCAACTGTTGTTAGTTACCATAATAGCCTGAAAGTTCAAATTTGTTTACGACACAATTATTTACAAAAGTATCATTTATATAAAATAAAAGTTCGTGCCACTGGAGTTAATTTGTAAAGAGTATGTGTTAAGTAAAGCGATGTCTCAGGTTCGAGACCAGATTATGTCTTATTATTTACTATATTAAAATAATAATAATAATTAGAACGTACATAATGGAAGAGTTAGAGTTGTAAATCTACCTACTTACATGCAACGCACGTGCAACTCCAACTCTCCCATTACAGTCTTCACATTTATTTTTAAAAATATGTAATCATATTTATTAAGACTGCATTGCATGTGTAAATCAAAATTTTTACTTTAATTTTAAAAAAATAATAATACGTGCATCGTGCGTGTATATTACTAGTATTAATAACTCAAAAAATTACAAGTTCAAAACTCCAGTACAAGATAAAAAAATAAACAGAAGAACAGAGACCACCTGACAAAACTGTCAACCGAAGAAGATAACAACATCATACTGCAAGCATTAAAGGCTGGAGAAACAGAAACAAAAAAAAAAGGTGACACTCGCACCCATCTACAACTATCAAAAGGAACGTAAGCAGCACCAATAGCAACAACCAAGACAATAGGCGCACTGCACTAAAGAACAGCAGAGGCAAATGCAGTGCCAACCCAAACAACAAGCCACAAATCATCTCAAACAACAGCATAGAGGATAAAACAACCTGACAACCTTATGAAACACCAAAAACCCAAGATGCAACCCTACGAACATCAAAATAAACACACTACCAGTAAACAGAAATAAAATAAACAGCCGATCAAAAAGAGAAACCGCAACCCAACATGCAACCATGACAAGTTAAGCTTCATTGCCAGCCAAAACATGGAGAGGAGTAGAGATAAACAGGAAGCTTTATTAGAGCAAGCCTCAGGTCTGCAACCAAGAAAATAGAAGATGTTACGAGAAGAAATCAAAGATAAAAAACACAAATCTAGGAAGCCAAGTTCATCCCCGATTGAGCCAACGAAATAATCACATTATCCAAAAGGTGCAATTTGAGATTATCTTTGTTACTAGGGGAAAGAAGGTTAGACCAGAGGTGAACCAAACAAATGAATGCATCAATGATGACTTCGACAGATCGGTTAATCTTGGTAAAAATCCTAGAATTCATTTCTATCCAAATAACCCAAATAAGTGCCATCATGGCAGAGTCCCAAGAGAGGCGGAAAGCCGACGACACCTTATTTTTTCTCCAAGAGCTCCAACCCGATGACATGGAACGTGGAGTCCCACGAATATGCCAAGCCCGTCGGCATATGAACCAAATCAGACGAACGAAAGGACACTGAATGAAGAGATGATTGTTAGACTCATTGTGCCTATGACACAACACTCAATTCTGACCTATAGCCAAACTTTTTTTATTGAGAATTTCAATGGTAAGAAGTTTGCTATGGATAGCAAGCCAAACGAGAATCTTAACTTTCAGGGGAGAAACGTTTGGACATGTGTTTATAGAACAGAGAAATCACTCCTCCAATATTTAGAAAAGTTTAGAAAGATTTAACCATAAATGTGCGAGTGTTCGACTATCTCATCTAATGTCGTCTCTTGCTTGCCATTGATATGAGCGAAGCAAGACAAGAAGACGAATATAGTCAGAATATTGATCAAGAGAGAGAGACCTTCTAAAGGGGATAATCCAGTCTCGAAGATTATTGTTGAACGTTAGATTAGAAGCGACATTTCCATTTTGATTAGAGGCTAAGTGAAAGGGCGAGGGAAATAAAATTGAGATTTTGTTGTTGCCAATCCAGAAATCTAACCAGAATCTAACAGTGGATCCGTCCTCGCAATATTCTGAAGGCCGCACTTAAAAGGCTCAACGGCTTTCCAGACACCTTTCCAAAATGGAGAGGCTTGGATAGCCAACTTGGAATGTAGGTCTCATACTTTCTTTCTTTTGTGATATTGTTCTTAATCAAACGGACCCAAGCTAGGTCGTCACGCTTCAACACTTTCCAAAACCATTAACCGAGGAGAACAAGGTTTTGGTTTCTAAGATTGAGGGTACCAAGACCTCCTTCTGATCTGGATTTACACACTCTGTTCCAGTTGCAAAGGTGCTTGCCAATAGAATAAGTTGCAGATCCAGACCAAAAGAAATTGCGCTTAATAGTGTCAATCCGGTGAATAACCCAAGAGAGAACGTGGAGGTATGACATCATATAAAGAGGAATTGCGGAAAGAATCGAGTTAATAAGAGTAAGTCTGCTCCTGCGAGACATTTAACGACCAGACCATGCACGGGATACCAATCCTCTGTATGTAGTCTGCCACATCTCAAGGGGATACCAAGGTAATTAACAGGAAAAGAGCCGGAAGAACAGTTGAAGAAATTAGCAATCTCTGTTTGACGGTTGGAAGAGCCACCTAGCCAGATGACAGAAGTTTTATTGAAGTTGATAGATAATCCCGAAACAACTTTGAATAGATAGAGGAGTTTCAAGTTGCGAAGATAAGAACCGTTCTGTTTAGCAAAAATGATGGTGTCATCAGCATATTGAAGATTAAGCACCCTCTTAAAACAAATAAAACCACCCAAACCCTGAATAAGATTAGCATTATCGGCTTTGAGAAGCATTCTGCTGAATACGTCAGCCAGAAGAACAAAGAGTAGAGAAGAGATGGGGTCACCCTGACGCATCCCTCTTTTACATTTGAATTTATTACCTTCGACACCGTTAATAATAATAGATGACGTACCAACAAAAACACTTGATTTAATCCAAGAGATCCATTTGGGGCTAAATCCTCTATGAACGAAGATATCGAAAAGGAACTCCACTCCCCCTCTACTTTATCATATGCTTTTTCAAAATCAATCTTCAGAAGGACACCTTCTGATTTAGAACGATGGCAACCAGATAAAATCTCCTGAGCGGTGGCCACACTATCTAAAATAAAACTCTCTTTCACAAAACCGGAATGAGCAATATCAATCAAGGGGGGATTACCGAACTAAGTCTATTAGTGAAGACTTTCATAATGATTTTGAAGGTGACATTGAGAAGACTAATCGGTCTAAAAGCGAAGGCCATATTAGCACCAATGATCTTAGGGATTAGCACGATATGAGCGTAATTAATAGATAAAAGGAAAATAAAATGTCAAATAAATCGGAAAACATATTACAAATTTCATATTCCAGAAGATCCCAGAACTTTTGGAAGAAGAAGCAAGGGAAATCGTCCAGACCCAGGGCTGAGTCACTTTTCATCGATAAAACAACCTCTTCTAATGAGAAGAGACTTTCTAACACTAAGAGATCAAAATTTTCATTGTCGTAGAGGGCATCTCAGTTCGGGCGCATAGACCTAGGAGTCGATGAACCCATAAGGTTCAAATAGAAGTTGTTAAGATAAATCAGAGAGAAATGAAGATAATACTGAATATTGAATTGAGAAATAACTGAGTACAATATCTTCTATATATAGGAGGAACCAAATACAAAACTAACCATCTACTCAATGTGGGATTATAATCTCTAACACCCCCTCTCAAACTTACGATGGGTCAAACAAAGTGAGTTTGCCTACTAAGTGTCGGAATCTCTGAACAGTATGAGATTTGGTGAAGAAGTCTGCAGTCTACTGGGAAGAGGTAACAGAATGCAGAGAGATGGTTCCTGCCTCAAAACGCTCACGAACATAATGAAAATCAATCTCAATATGCTTCGTTCGTTCATGAAAGACCAGGTTGCTTGCAATGTGCAATGCACTCTGGTTATCACAATAAAGTAGAGTAGCTCCTGTAAGAATGACACCCATATTTGATAACAGCCAACGAACATGAACAATCTCTCTAGTAGTAGCTGTCATTGTTCTGTACTCAGCCTCGGTGGAAGAACATGCAACAACTGCCTGTTTCTTGCTTCTCCATGAGATCAGTGAATTGCCAATAAATAGACAGAAACCTGTGGTAGACCTTCTGGTAGTCGGATCACCTGCCCAATCTGAATCAGAATATGCACCTGAGCTCTAGTTTGGACGTAGAAGGCATGAATAATGAGTGAGTGATAGTGCCCCGAAGATATCTGAGGATCCGAAGAAGGGCACCGTAGTGGACAGATGTAGGAGTGGAAACAAACTGACTGACAATGCTAACTGCATGAGCAATATCGGGTCTGGTCATGCATAAGTAGATAAGCTGTCCAACAATCTGCCTGTATCTAGTGGGATCAGGAAGGAGCTCACCATCTGTGGGACGAAGCTTCACATGAAGCTCTAAGGGTGTATCAACTGATCGACTATCAAAGAGACATGCAACGAAAATAATGTCTGATGTATATTTCTGCTGAGAAATGAGTATCCCCTGAGATCCATGAGCAATCTCTAAACCCAGAAAGTAACGTAGCTTACCAAGGTCTTTATATGAAACTGCTAATGAAGGTATTTCTGTGTGGATGCAATGCCGGTGGAGTCATCCCCAGTAATGATCATATCATCAACATATAGTAGTAGAATTACTCTCCCCTGCGGTAATGACCGTATAAACATAGAATGGTCCTGAGAACTCTGACTAAAATCAGCCTTAGTGATGACAAGGCGAAAACACTCAAACCAGGCTTGAGGGGCCTGCTTCAAACCATATATAGCCCGACGCAGCCGACAAACATGACGAGGAGTAGGGAGGCCAGGTGGAGGATCCATATAAACAACCTCAGAATAGGTACCATGAAGAAAAGCATTCTTCACGTCCATCTGGTATAACGGCCATTGGCGGATGGCTGCAACAGCAAGAAGGGTGCGAACAGTAGTCATCTGTGCAACGGGAGCAAAGGTCTCATCATAGTCAATGCCATGCTCCTGAGTAAACCCTCGGACTACTAGACGGGCCTTGTGCCGCTCAATAGATCCATCAGGTTGATATTTGACCTTGAAGATCCACTTGTAGCTAATAGGCTGAATGCCCTCTGGTAGAGGAACAACATCCCAAGTGCCAGTCTGATCAAATACACTGAATTCCTCTGCAATGGCTTTCCTCCATTCAGGATATTGAATTGCGTCTTGATAGGTTCTGGGCTCCCGTGTAGAGTGTATAGCAGTGAGATATGCATGAAACTGTGGTGAGTAGGAAGCTAGAGTGGCAAAGCCAAACTGATTAGAAGGACCAGCGGCATCAGGTGTATAACGTGCCAGAGGAATACCAGAAGTGGAACGGGTAGACTGACGAAGAGGTGGTGGACTGACAGGGTGTGGAGGTGAGGACGGTGGAGTAGGTGCATGTGTCGGTGGGAAGTAGGTGGGATGGGTGCTGGCTGCTGTGGAGATGCAGGTGGAGTTTCGGTATAGGGAACAACAGGTGCAGGTGTGAATGGAGCCAGAGGAGTGGGATCAAAAGGAATACGGGAAGATAAAGTCGGAGAGCTAGCAACAACTGGGGAATCAAGAAATCTAGTATCCTCGGGGGGGTCAGGTAGTAAGGGGAGTCTTCCACAAAGGAGACATGTCGAGAAATGCGGACACAACCCGTTGATGGATCAAAACAACGATAACCTTTGTGTTTAGGACTGAGACCTAGGTGAACGCATTTAGAAGCACAAGCAGAGAGCTTCGTACGCTTAGTGGGAGGGAGAAGGACGTAACAGGTGCATCCAAAGGTACGGAGCATACTGTAGTCGGGAGGTGAATGATAAAGAGCCTCGTAAGGCATCGTACCGGCTAGGGCAGACAAGAGAGTAATGTTGGTGAGACTAACAGAGGTCATGATAGCTTCAGCCCAGAAAGAACGAGGAGCAGAAGAAGAGAGTAACAGAGCGCAAGCCGTCTCAATGATGTGACGATGCTTGCATTCAGCTACACCATTCTGCTCATATGTGTAAGGACATGATTGCTGAAACAGGGTGCCATGAGACTGAAGGATTGATCTCATAGTGGTGGAAGTGTACTCACGTGCACCATCCGATCGAAAATTCTTAATGCGCACACCGAACTGAGTGTGAATCATAGTTGTAAAGAACCAGTAAATATCAGGTATCTCAGATCGCTGACGCATAAGAAAAACCCATGTATGTCTAGTGAAGTCATCGATGAAGGCAATATAATAGAGATAGCCTTTCCACGAGGGTACGAGAGAGGGTCCCCATATGTCGGAATGAACAAGTTGAAAAGGGTGAGTGGTTTCAGAAGTTCTTTTGTGACTAAAGGGTAGGGCAATGTGTTTGGCCAAATGACAACCCTGACAATCGGATAAATGTTTAACAGTGAGAGAACCAAGGGCACCACTACGAGCTATAGCCTGAAGTCGTGATGCGCTAATATAACCTAAACGTCTGTGCCACAGATCAGCATCAGAGGCAATAATACCGGCAAAACTAGAAGGAGAGTGATGTGCACGAAGAAAATCTAGATAATATAGACGACCATGATGACTAGCACGCCCAAACTCCTCACCGGTGGAGGAATCAGTAATGGAACAACCTAAAGAGTCAAAAATAACAACAAGGCCACTATCGCACAACGCACTAATAGAAATAAGATTTATTGATAAATGAGGAGCATAGAGAATATTTGGTAATGTGAGAGTGGAAGAGTTAATTGTCCCTGAGTGTGTAATAAGAAGTGGTGAGCCATCAGCTGTGTGTAGAGATGGAGAGTGAATGGGAAGTGTTGTGCAGGTGGTGAATAGTGTCTGATTACTAGTGAGATGATGTGATGCACCAGAATCTAAAATCCAGAACGAATTCATACCGGGAGTGGCAGAAAGTGCAAAAGCAAAGGAGCCAGCATTGATAGACTGACCCATGAGCTGTAGGTCCAGCTAAGTGAGGCGTTGCTGAGTATTAGCCCAATCAGCAGGAGACGGCAAGGCCAGAGTGACGGGCATGGCCGAGGATGTGAGGGAAGAAGCACTGCGAGGAGAAACAAGACTAGCGCTGCTATGACTGAGAGCACACTATCGAGGGAGATGCTACTGGTGCCTGGATCGGGGTCGGGGGTAGGGCGGTGCTACTGGTGGCGGAAGTAGAGATGGAGTACGGTGATGAGTGATGTAAGGAGAATGTAGGAGGGCGGAGGAAGACTAAAAATGGCGCTGCTGCTTGTTGAATCTGGAGGAGGAATGAGAGGTGGGTTGCATTGGAGAAGTCAGTGGAAGCGAAAATATTTGGGAAAGATTGAGATGCCATCAAGTAGTAGTACCTGTATATATATATATATATATATATATATATATATATATATATATATATATATATATATATATATTATATTTTATAAATTTTTTTTAGAATTTTTTTTTTTTTGCTTTTTTTTTACAAAAGTTGAGGTGGGAGAGGAGAGGAAGAGGACAGAGAAGGATCTGATCTGGAGTTCAGATCAGATCAGAGGAGGACACCGAAGGGATTTGGTGTTGAAGAGGGCGCCGGAAAGGGACGCCGAAGGACGCCGGAGGGATCAGAACAGAGGAGGACGCCGGAGGGATTTTGTGAAGATCGTGAAGACTGGATGGCGACGACCGGATCTGAAGAGGATGGCGACCTAGTTGAAGGAGGTAGGAGATGGCAAGATCCGGAGTTGTTGGCGGCGGGATCTTGAAGAGGATGGCGACCCGGAGTTGATGTTTGGCGGCAGAAGGAGGTAGGAGACGCTGGATCCGGAGTTGTTGGCGGCGGGATCTTGAAGAAGATGGTTGGCGGCAGGATCTTGAAGAAGATGATACCAGGATCTTGAGATTCGAATTTTTTTTTTTTTTTGAAGAAATTTGTATAGCTTTGGCTGTTAGAGATTTTTGGATAGGAAAATTTTAAGAGAAAATTTGAGTAATTGGCTCTGATACCATGTTAAGATAAATCAGAGAGAAATGAAGACAATACTGAATATTGATTTGAGAAATAACTGAATACAATATCTCCTATATATAGGAGGAACCAAATACAAAACTAACCATCTACTCAATGTGGGACTATAATCTCTAACAGAAGTTAAGAAAGGTATAGTGGAATTGGTCGGTAGAATGCAGCTCAACATCATTATCAGAGATAGAGGTGATGTGATTAACTCTGCCTATGGGAGGCAACTTGATGAAAAAATGAGGCATTGCAATCTTCTTCCTTAAGCCATTTAATCTTGGCTCTATGAGCCCACTGGATGAAGTAAGGCAGCATATTCAGCTTTGTATTCAATTCTTTTATTTATATCATCCATAGAAATAGGACCCTGATCTTCAAGCTGATCTATAAGTTGAATGGAGTTGAGAAAAGAACGTTTTAGGGGGTTAGCGTCCCCAAACCTCACTCGACTCCACATCTTACATCCGTGTTTAATAGCGTGAAGCTTAAGCAAAAGTTGGGCTAAACCGAGAGAACCCATCACTGAAGATAAGCAATGAGTGATCATGTTAACGAAAATTTGTTCTTCTAGCCAAAAATTTTTGAACCTAACTTTGAACAGTTTGGCAAAATTGAAGTTAGAATGTAGGGAAAGAGGGGTATGGTCGGATGAAGGGTTAGGGAGTGCTTGGACGAAGGAGTCGTGAAAAGTATTAATTAAGTTCGTGGGAAACCAGGAAACGATCAAGTTTAGTCAGCTTAAGAAAAAGTTGGGCTAAACCGAGAGAACCCACCACTGAAGATAGGCAATGAGTGATCATGTTAACAAAAATTTGTTCTTCTAGCCAAAAAATTTTAAACCTAACTTTGAACAGTTTGGCAAAATTGAAGTTAGAATGCAGGGAAACAGGGGTATGGTCAGATGTAGGGTTAGGGAGCGCTTGGACGAAGGAGTCGTGAAAAGTATTAATCAAGTCGTGGGAAACCAGGAAACGATCAAGTTTAGTCAAAGATGGTGAAAATCTGTGGTTAGACCATGTGAAACATCTCCCATTAATAGGGAGGTCGATGAGTTCTAAGGAGCAGATACAGTCATTAAAAAGGAAGGAATTGTGAATTCTATCTGAATTGCCCGACCTCTCGTGATCGAATCTTGTGACGTTAAAGTCACTACAAAAGAACCATAATCCATCGATTCGGCCACCCAAAGATTTGAAATCGTCCCCAAAAACATCTCTAAGCTCCGCTATGGAAGGACCGTAGATGGAGACGACGGGGAGAAGCTGGTTCAATCATTCCACCGAAGAACCACAATTAAAAAGAATTTTAGCCGAAGAATAGAGACAAGAGTGAAGAGAGTAGATTTGAACCCAAGAAGGATACCCCCACGAGAATTAATAATGTCTCGACTGATCCATTAAGTGATAAGATTACCACCGAGGGCCCGCTTAATCACGACAAGAAAACCATCCAGTTTAGATTCTTGAATAGAATTAATGTCACACTTCGAAGAGTGTATCATGTCGTAGATAGGTTCTCTTTTAGGTGAGCTACCTAGACCTCGGAAATTCCAAGAACAACTAATCATTAAACCGATTGAACTCGGAAGCTCTTGAAGATTCAAGAGACCAGATAGAATTGAACGAAGATGGAGAAGAGGGATTAAAACAAATGTCCATGCCCAAAGCATAGGAGCACATATCCTCATTAGAAAGGGAATCAGAATGAATTTGGTATATAGACCCTAAAGTTGAATCAACTGGTAGATCCTCGGGTAAAGGAGGGAGCTCCCTATCATGTATCTGGGCCACAAGGGAGGCTTTAGCACTGACAGAGATGTTGGAGGATTGTCGTGCTTTTAATTGTGCACTAGATCGGATGAAAGGTGTACGCCTTTTCTTACCGCCAGAACTTCTCAAGGATGGGGGAGAAGAACGGGTAGTAGGCAACCGAGTAGGAGGATCAATCTGGGATAGTTGTTTTGAAATACTGAACCCGATCGATCGCTCCTTAAACGGTTGGAGATGAGGGAGTGATGGGGGAACAAAGCGCTCAGCATGAACACCTCAGACATGGCTAAAGGAAGAAAGAACATTGTGAACTGAGGGGGAAGTAGAGTGGGATAATAAATATTGAAAACAATATCTAAGCGATACACTCATACCATAACATAAAATACTAGTAGAAAAAAAAAATAGCAAGAGCAAGTAAATAGAACATTCTACAATTGTTGGCGGAGACAACTAAATTTAAAGGAAACCAAAAACAAATAGACCATACCTTGGCCAGATTATGCCAGGCCAGAGCTTCACGTTCTTTCACTAGGAGAAGATCATTAGAATCCTAGTCAGCGCAGTGCTCAGCCACCGCAAGGGTGGAGATAACATATTCTTTAGATGGGGGGGGGGGGGGGGGGGGGATAGACGGAGAAGGGCATACGCTTTTATAGTGTTCCCAATCAGAAGAAAAATGTGGGTTGTGGCACCAATCGTTCCACTCCTTAGGAGTACATGGCACATAAGAAGGTGGAATGAAGCGGTCCCAATCGACAGAAATAGGCGTATCAGCAAGATTGTTGAGAGCTTGAACTACGACAATAGAACGCACTTGAGACGATGATGGAGGTGAGGGTGCAGGTGGTGGCTTGGAAGGCAGTGAAGTAAGATGGTTAGCTGGGTTCTTCCAAACCAAATTGTGAGACTTAGGAGTAGGCACAGGAGCAGTAGTGAGGCTGGCTAACCCATCCTGCTTAAAGGCCATTCTTCTTTTACCTCCCTGATCACACCTTAACCAATCCCTACTTGAGAAACCCCCACGACGACGGGCTCGACTGACTATAGCTTGAGAACTCTTAACCGTGAAGGAGAGAACATGAGGGCAAGAATGGACGCTGCCGGCGTCGAAATAGAGGAGGGGCACTTAGAATTAGGAGCATCAACATAAAAAACATCAATGGGAAAGATAGTATCACCCACGCGAAGATGAAAAGCCAAAATCCAATCATTAAGATTCCCACAAAGAAATTCGACGCTAACTTGGAGGCATCCCATAGGAAGGTAGATAGAGGAGGAAGTGCTAATCAAATATCCAATGCATCGAGTCATGCAGGCAACAAGAGCAAGAGTCACGGAGGTAAACCCGAAATAGTAGCCGAGGGTAGGGATAATCAACGAGGAAGGAATGGTCATCCCAAAACTGGGCCAGAGCCACACTAAGAGGTGAACGTCTCTAATGGCCAAAGAATTACAAGCAACCAACTGATCCAGCACTTTAGAAGAGGGACATTTGATAACCAAGTCACCATTAGAGCAACAGTTGACTCCCCAAGTCCAGTTGTTAACCCCCGCAAAGTTGTTAAGGAAAGATTCAAGCGCCGCATTACTCACTAAACCGCTAGTCAACTTAACTGCACCCAAACAAGCAAGAAGAGAAATTTTCTTTTCAATTTCGAATGTACGGTCCCAGAAAAGAACGATCAGCGGATAGGAGGGGGCGAAGAATTAGCACCCGGAGCTGGCGAAGCTAACTGAGAGGAAGGTGGGGGAACTAAAGGGGAAGAAGGCACAATGGTAGAACAGAGAGAAAGGGACGAGGAGGGAGGAGGGGGTGGGTAGAAGGGCGGTGGTGATGGAAAGTTTAAAATCCGGAGCCATGGCAATGGGGGGCGGTATAGGAGGAGGTGCAGCAGTCGAAGACGAAGAAGCATCGGACTCTCTCCTGGCCCTCTTCAAATGAAGCACGAGGTGCTTCACCTTGAGGGCGGGAAAGTCGAGCACAGCTAAGACCTGATCAGGGATGGGGATACCCAGTTCAAAGCCAAGCAGTTGTTGTAGGGAGAGCAACGGTTGCGACAATGACCTAGTTTCTAACAAAAGAGGCACTGCATCTTATTAGGGTAGAAAATTTTGAGATGCCCTACTTGAAAACAGTGAAAACAACACGGAGCTGAAGCAGAAGCGGAGTTCGGAGTTGGTAAGGGAGAGAGAAGGAAGCTGAACGGTGAAGGATGGAGAAGGGTCCAGAAGATGGTGGAAATTAGAAGAAGGTGGAATTACGCACCACAAGGTGGGCTTGGTCCTATTATTTTTTTAACAACCTAGGCCCAAATTAAATCCATGGGAAAGAACAACCACAATTGAGCAAAAAGGCAAACAAAGCTTATGGGCCAAGGGACGACCCACTTAAATAGCCTAAAAAAATAGGCTAGGGCAAGAACCTACACTGTAGCAATCACGGAGCAGATGGAATCTCCGACAAAAGAATGAAAAAATCCAGAAAATAGAGGAGAGAAAAACTGTAGTGTGGAGATCACCTGATCTACACAACGAGGAGGAAGAAGAAGTAGCTCTTAGCCACAAGGGGCAAGGCGACAAGTAATCATCAACAACATAGCCCATAATTTCAAAAGAAAATCTCAACAAACAAAATAATAATACAACAACAGGAAAGACGAAAAATATCACAGACAGGGAGATAGTAGCAAATCGTGTAGAAACGAGAAAACTACACAACTAAGAGGTTGATCAACAGTGGGAATAAGTTCCCAAAAACCCACAACTACCAGTAGAAAAACAATCACATGATGAGAAAACGCTAATAAATATCAGGCGTTGAGAGGGAGAGACAGAGCATCACCCAAAGCAGAAAAGAATCCAAAGCATGGGAAAATGGAAGATGAATTTTTAGGAATTTTTTTAAACCATTTACGTTGAAAAAGAAATTGCTCAAACTTTCTCAACCGACTCAATCATTGATGAGTTTGATAGTTTTGAAGAGTGTCGAGCTGCCGTTAGATAGCGTATTTCATTTGAGCTAGTTTCTTTTCCATTTAGCGTTTTTTTTTTTTTTTTTTTTTTTTCAGTTAAAGAGACATTCCATTATTTTGTACTACTGTCATAATATTTATGTTGTTGATTTTCCCTTTTTTTATTGGAATTTTTTTTTTTAACAAACAATTTTTGAGTGAAAGTTATGACATTTAGTTAATCATACTAGTATAATGTACGTGTGTTGCACGTCCGCTAAAAGTATTGTCATTAAATTAAATGAATATATATATATAGAATAAAAAAAAATATTTATATTTGAATATTTTGATTTTGGTGACACATGCCGTGCACGTATATATTGTTAGATTTAGTTTGGATGTGTATTGCACGAATTTGTATAATTACAAAGTTAGGATTTGTTTGGTTACAAACTCCAACTCTCCTATTAAAATAGTAAAGACTTGTTATTTTCTTGCTTTGGCCACCCCAAGAAAAAAAAAGGCTACTTCCGTCCCTGAAAACGAGGTACTGAATTTTCGTCAGCATAACCACACTTCTTGATTTGGCTATCAGGTACAAATGAGTTTCTGTTTGCTCCCTTTTGGATGGTCTACAATCCTCATAGGCTGCTCTTCCTAGTTCTCTCCATTCAGGCATCCATGTGAAGGCCATATAAATCAAGCTCTTGATGTGAAGGGCATAAGAAAGAGAGAGAGAGATGCCATAAGAAAGAGAAAGAGAGGAGGAAAGAAGAAAAATAAAATAAAATAAAATGACGCATGTCAATTGCAACATATAAGAAATCCATACTTCTTTGATCTCTTATGTTTCTTGTATCAACAAATTACTCTTACGTTGAAGCTAGTATGGGCAAGTTCAAGCAAGGCATATGGAATTTTGCACATGCCACATGTTATGGAGGTGTTGATGGATATGAAACTACAAGCGGATCATGTGGATACTCCATTACTGTTATGGACTGCAAAAAGCAGCATTGAGCCATGATCTATCAGTGAGGGTTACAGGTGTGGAGTGGCTTGCTTTGTGCTAGAAAATGAGTGTTTTATACACCATTTACAAATCGATTTTTGAACAATTTTTTTAGTAAGATCCTCAATGAATTATTGAGAAATCTTGATTGATTTGTGTTCTCCTTCGTGAGTAGATCAAAATCATATATTGGTTTGCTAAAATCGGTTAAGGGGTGAATGAGAAATTGTCTCTCAAAGTGAGTAGTTTTCATTCTTGAAATGGGTTAAGGGAACATAGTCCCACATAGGAAAAATTAAAGGAAATAGAAAAGGATATATAGCAACCTCCTTCTTATCATTGTAAGATAGCTAGAAGAGAGGCTCTCTCTCGCGCATGTAGGGGTGCAAATTTCAGACCGGATTTACATGCGAAATCTGTGGACACTGTGTTGATACACAGGCCTCGACTTCTCAAATTGTAATCTGAGATTACTTCTTGTAAGTTGTTTATTTAATTTTTCTTTTTCTTTTCTTTCGGTTTTCCTTATCTTCTGTTCCCTTCTCAGTTTTCTGTGCCTCTCAGTCCTTTCATTGTAAAAAGAAATTTTGTAAAGAATATTTGTAACACTTTGAAATCAGATGTGTTAATAGTCCACAGTTGTGTAAGCCAGAGTACCGGTCCATCCTCATCACTGCCACCAAAGCTTGCCCACCCAATTATGCCTTGCCGAACAACAATGGGGTTGGTGCAATCCTCCGCGTGCTCATTTTGATCCCACAATGCCAGCCAGCCAGCCTTCAAATTGCCTAGTACAAAACTGGCATATTTCCTAATTACCTACCGTAGACTTCCTTGTGTGAAACAAGGTGGTATCAGGTTCACCATGAACGGAAATCGCTACTTTCACCGTGTTAGTGTGGAACGTGGCTGGAGGTAGTGATGCAAGTGTGGTGGCCAAATTAGATATGTATCATTGGACTTCTATGTCACGCAACTGGAGCCAATATTGGCAAACAGATCTAGATTTGACTGCTCAATCGGTATATCATTTAGAGTTACTTCTCAAATTGTAATCTGAGATTACTTCTTGTAAGTTGTTTATTTAATTTTTCTTTTTCTTTTCTTTCGGTTTTCCTTATCTTCTGTTCCCTTCTCAGTTTTCTGTGCCTCTCAGTCCTTTCATTGTAAAAAGAAATTTTGTAAAGAATATTTGTAACACTTTGAAATCAAATGTGTTAATAGTCCACAGTTGTGCAAGCCAGAGGTCCATCCTCATCACTGCCACCAAAGCTTGCCCACCCAATTATGCCTTGCCGAACAACAATGGGGTTGGTGCAATCCTCCGCGTGCTCATTTTGATCTCACAATGCCAGCCAGCCAGCCTTCAAATTGCCTAGTACAAAACTGGCATATTTCCTAATTACCTACCGTAGACTTCCTTGTGTGAAACAAGGTGGTATCAGGTTCACCATGAACGGAAATCGCTACTTTCACCGTGTTAGTGTGGAACGTGGCTGGAGGTAGTGATGCAAGTGTGGTGGCCAAATCAGATAAGTATCATTGGACTTCTATGTCACGCAACTGGAGCCAATATTGGCAAACAGATCTAGATTTGACTGCTCAATCGGTATATCATTTAGAGTTACTGCAAGTTACAGCTATTCACAAGCGTAGACAGGGCCGGCCCTGAGTTCCCGGGGGCCCTAGGCGAACTTCCGATATGGGGGCCCCTAATAACATATATATTTTTTTTATGCGCAAAATACGTACCTATATTTACAAGGGAAGTTCAAATTTCGGGCCCCTAAAATCACAAAATCTCTGGGGGCCTAAGGCGGCCACCTTACCCGCCTCTAGGATAGGACCGGCCCTTAGCGTAGAGGCACCTTGCGGAATGTTGCTCCTCTTCATTGGCAATTTGGTCAAACCTATTGATGGCAAGAACTTCTCATTATAAATCATTACTATTCTACCAATGCAATTGGATTAAGAATTCATCCTCTTTGCTGCTAGTCTACATGCTGCACATGAGCCAGTGTCGCTACCTCTTCAGATGGAGTGATTGTCTTACATCAAATAAGAAACTTAGCAGGGAGGAAGCATTTGATACTCTATTTTGGAGAAAGGGAACGACTCAACTGCTTTTGGTGATCCACATCTCATTTCAAATCAAGAGCTTTTATCTCTCTTTTTGGTGGTTACATTTGATGTTTTTAAGAAATTGTTGTAATATTTGAACTTGTATTAATGTATTGTTTCTTTGTCAGGCACCTGTGTGTGTTTTCTTTTACGCCACCTCTATCTCTAAACCTATTTATATTATTGCTATTGGCTGGAGAATAGAACTAAACCTGTAACATCCCAAAAAAATAAAATTAAAATAAAATAAAATATTATTCCTATTTTTTTTTATTTAATTTTTTTTTTACGACAGCTCAAGGTGAATTAAGCCCTCTATGTCATAACCATTTTCCCCTTATGACATCCCTTACGGCAACCTTTGCTCATCGGCCGTTATAAGTCTATAGGGTCACTAGTGGTTAAGGGTCCTCTTCATGCTATTATGAGATGCATAAAAATTAAATAAACAGCTTATGTCCCCTATGTATATTAAAGTCATGATTAAGCTTGTTTTCTTTTTCATGTTCAGAAAAAACCTTGAGGCGAAATCTGTTTAAGGACACTGTGTGATATACAGGCCTCGACTTCTCAAATTGTAATCTGAGATTACTTCTTGTAAGTTGTTTATTTAATTTTTCTTTTTCTTTTCTTTCGGTTTTCCTTATCTTCTGTTCCCTTCTCAGTTTTCTGTGCCTCTCAATCCTTTCATTGTAAAAATGAATTTTGTAAAGAATATTTGTAACACTTTGAAATCAAATGTGGTAATAGTCCACAGTTGTGCAAACCAGAGTACCGATCCATCCTCATCACTGCCACCAAAGCTTGCCCACCCAATTATGCCTTGCCGAACAACAATGGGGTTGGTGCAATCCTCCGCGTGCTCATTTTGATCTCACAATGCCAGCCAGCCAGCCTTCAAATTGCCTAGTACAAAACTGGCATATTTCCTAATTACCTACCGTAGACTTCCTTGTGTGAAACAAGGTGGTATCAGGTTCACCATGAACGGAAATCGCTACTTTCACCATGTTAGTGCGGAACGTGGCTGGAGGTAGTGATGCAAGTGTGGTGGCCAAATCAGATAAGTATCATTGGACTTCTATGTCACGCAACTGGAGCCAATATTGGCAACAGATCTAGATTTGACTGCTCAATCGGTATATCATTTAGAGTTACTGCAAGTTACAGCTATTGACAAGCGTAGACAGGGCCGACCCTGAGTTCCCGGGGGCCCTAGGCGAACTTCCGACATGGGGGCCCCTAATAACATATATATATTTTTTTATGCGCAAAATACGTACCTATATTTACAAGGGAAGTTCAAATTTGGGGCCCCTAAAATCGCAAAATCTCTGGGGGTCTAAGGCAGCCGCCTTACCCGCCTCTAGGATAGGGCCGGCCCTTAGCGTAGAGGCACCTCGCGGAATGTTGCTCCTCTTCATTGGCAATTTGGTCAAACCTATTGAGGGCAAGAACTTCTCATTATAAATCATTACTATTCTACCAATGCAATCAGATTAAGAATTCATCCTCTTTGCTGCAAGTCTACATGCTGCACATGAGCCAGTGTCGCTACCTCTTCAGATGGAGTGATTGTCTTACATCAAATAAGAAACTTAGCAGGGAGGAAGCATTTGATACTCTATTTTGGAAAAAGGGAACGACTCAACTGCTTTTGGTGATCCACATCTCATTTCAAATCAAGAGCTTTTATCTCTCTTTTTGGTGGTTACATTTGATGTTTTTAAGAAATTGTTGTAATATTTGAACTTGTATTAATGTATTGTTTCTTTGTTAGGCACCTGCGTGTGTTTTCTTTTACGCCACCTCTATCTCTAAACATATTTATATTATTGCTATTAGCTGGAGAATAGAACTAAACCTGTAACGTCCCAAAAAAATAAATAAAATAAAAACAACTCAAGGTGAATTAAGCCCTCTATGTCTTAACCATTTTCCCCTTATGACATCCCTTACGGCAACCTTTGCTTATCGGCCGTTATAAGTCTATAGGGTCACTAGTGGTTAAAGGGCCTAATTATGCTATTATGAGATGCATAAAAAGGTTTTTTCTGAACATGAAAAAGAAAACAAGCTTAATCATGACATTAATATACATAGGGGACATAAGCAATACATAACTTAGGGTTTTCCCTTTCGGGAATCCCCGAAAGATAAAAGTGAAAACTTACAGAGAAAGTAGCTCAAGCTCTAAGGGGCTTGTTCCTTTTAGCATACAAGATTTTTAGAGGAGATAAGAATACATTGGAAGAGAATTCAGAAGGATGGCAAGGAGTTGCTTGCGAGATGTCCTTCAAAGTGAGATGAGAGTCCTTTTATAGGCAAGAAGAGATGTTCTAGGGGTTTCTTCTGGCTACATGGAGGCAGCTTGTCCAAGCTTTCTACTTTTTCTAGTGCGCCTTTTGTGAGTGCTTAGTGCGCCTTTTCTGAGTGCTTCTTAGTGCGCCTTTTTCTGAGTGCTTCTTAGTGCGCCTTTTTCTGAGTGCTCCTTTTGTGAGTGCTTCTTCCTGTAGCATTTTTAGTTGTGGAAATTCCTGTATCTTTTCTGTCTTTTTTGTTTTTTTGGAGGTTTCTGAATCAGGTGTCTAAATTATGTTGTGCAATGGAATCTAGGGACATAGGTGTCATAGGTTCATTGTCACTGCTGACGTCTGCGTCTGAGTTATCCATCTTCCTTTGTGTACCGTCTGCGTCTGAGTTATCCATCTTCCTTCATGTACTGTGCTCTAGAATTTCTTTAATATTTGTTACTTGGCTTGTTGTGGTTGCCAATGCAGTTTTTACTGCATGTGCTACTTGTTCTGCTATGATAACTCGTAAACTTTCTCTTTTCATTTTCTTCTTTGATTTATGTGGTGCTTGTTGGAGACCTTCGATTTGTTGTAGTATCTGGGAATTCTGAGAATAAGTCTGACCTTCTTCTAAAATGGCTTTGCCCTTATCTTGGCTTTTTAGGAAAGCCACACCCATTAACGGACTTGATATGTCTTTACTGGCTGCCGTTTGAGCCAGACTAGCAATTGGATTAGACCCAATGATGTCTCTATGCTGACTTTTTGGCAAAGTCACAGCCATGAACGGATTTGATAAGTCTTTACCGGTAGTTGTTTGCTCCGGACTAGCTGTTGAAATTATGGACTCAACAGTATCCGTTCCTACATTCATATGGGAATGCAAACCTTTCTCATCCCTTTGATTTTGGACTGTGGGAGCAGTCTTTTGGGGTAATTTTGTCTTGAATAATTGTTTCTCCAATTCTGAAATTTGTTGGTATAGCTTTTGTTTTTCAAAAATAAGGCAGTTGATATTCTCATTAAGTTTCCTTGTGAGTCTGGTCAGTGCTTCACAGTGGTCACAAAAAATTATTTTACCTTGTATGTCTCTGGTAACGGAATATTCCAGTGGGGCTTCTTGTGCTGTTCCTAAAGAAGGAGACAAATAATAGTTAGGTCCTAAATGTTTTCTTACTACATCTAAAGCTTCTGAAAGATTATTAAATCCTTTGTAAATTGGATTTCTGAAGTCTTTTATATTGTCTGCTACTTCGATCCAACTGTGAAAAACTCCAACTAAGTTACCTTGTAAGGCTGCATAAAATTTATATCCTTTTTGGTTCTGGGTAAAAACTTCTGATAAAGAGTTCATTGCTGCTAAAAAATGTCTTTGATCTTTTCGGTTAAAAGACATCCATAAATTATCTAGAATACATTGTTGTTCTTTAATAGTAGAAATATGTGGAAGAATCTTAAACGTTAGATTACTATGTGGGAACACTTCTAATTCTTGGTTACCGAATCGGATACTTTCTTACCACATTCTTGGTCTGGTATTCTGATTATACATATTTTGATCTGCTAATTGTAGCCTTATATTCTGGCTATATGTACTTTGGTCTGGTAATCTTTCATGAGGAATACCAGGCTGTGGAGGTGGCCCAGCCATCTGCATAAAACCATGAACAAGTTCTATATTAGGTAATTGTTTGAAAGAAATTCTTTTAGGTGTAAGATCTTTTATTCTCCGGAATATAAGTAATCTTCGTATGAATCCTTCTTGGGTATAAAGATCAAATACTTGTGCTAAATTATACAGAAAATTTCTATCTGTCAGAGTATTAATGCTTTGGCTAAATGGTTCTATGGAGCATATCTGAAGAAATTGGAATAGCGGGAATTCTTCATCCACCAATTCATAGGTTTCTATTTGGTGTTATATTCGTTTGGCCTTATCCTTGGTTGTGTGTTCATAGATTTATAATATATTTCTCGTAACTTGCGATTGATTATGTTAGCATATTCTTCATTGGTCTAGAAATATTCTAATAATTCTGACAAAGTTCGTGTATCAGGGACTAGATTTATTATTGTTTGAAAATCTTCTATAGAGCAATGTTCTAAAAAGAAAATTAATTCAAGTAACTCTTGATCATAAGTGGTGACATTGAAGGTTATAGGGGAATCACTTAAGTCTATTAAGGCAAGATGAGGATTTTCTGTGGGTAAGTCTACCATGCTTTCGAGTGCGGTTTGATGGAGGAGGCGGCTAAGTGTGTCAGGAAGAGTGTTTGTTGATCCTTTAATATGAGCAAAATTGATTTGGGTTCCTATGTGGGAGCATCTGTCAACAAAATTGAGCCAGTGTCGTCTGGAGCTGCGTCTAAAGTCTAAATTCATTTTGTTGTGGAAAGAGACTATGGCTTCACAATCTGTACGAAGAGTTATCTCCTTTTTAGAAATGATGAAAAGCTCGAAGCTAAGGCATAAGAAATGGCTAGGAGTTCTACATCAATGCTACTGATGTTGCCTTTTTCTTTGTATTTGCCACTGGCATATCTACATATTCTTTCAGTATTCTTGTCTGAGTATTTATTTGGTTTAGCAATAAGAGTAGCTCCCCTCCCTGTATTACAACCATCTGTTTCGATAACCAAATAATCAGAGTCTAAAGGTAGATTTAATTCAGGGAGTTGTTGGACTAGAGTTTTTATTTGTTGGACTAACTTAGTATCTTCTTGATTGAAATGTCTCCGCCCCTTTTGGGATGTCTTTGCATATAAGGGTCCTGCTATTTTACCTAAGTCTTTGATAAACGGTCGGGCATAGTTTACAAGACCAAGAAATTGTTGAATTTGTTTTAAGTTTTCTAATTTATCCGGGAAGTCCAAAGCCTTCTGCGTGATGTGTGGCTGTAATTTTATCTTGCCTTGTCCAATAATTACACCAAGGAATTCTATCTGAGGTTTAAACAATTGCAGTTTCTTTTTGCTGATAATTAAGCCATGATTAATAAATTCAGAAATAATTATCTGTAAATGTCCTCTATGTTCTTGTCTGGTTTTACTGAAGACGAGAATGTCATCAATATAAGCGACAACAAAGCTTTTATGTTTTATAAAGATGTCATCCATTTTTCTCTGAAAAATGGATGGTGCATTCTTAAGGCCAAATGGCATAACTAACCATTCAAAATGGCCTTCTGGGCAAGTGAAGGCTGTCCACTTGATACTATCAGGATGCATTTTGATCTGCCAAAATCCTGACTTTAGATCAAACTTGCTGAATATGGTACATCCTTGAATCTGATTAATGAGTCTAGTTTTATCTGGGATATCATAGCCATCATCTACTGTGTTATCATTTAGCCTCTTATAATTGATTACCATTCTACTTTTTCCTCGAACTATTTCACTATGTTTTCTTACTATAAAGGCTGCTGATCTGTGGGGGCTATCAGATCTTCTTATTACTCCTAATTTAAGGAGGTCGGAGATATGCATTCTAAATTCTTCTATGTCCTGATTTATGGCATTTATTTTGGCAGTCCTGATTTTGTATTCAGGATTAATTATATTCAAAGTACATTGTATTTTATCCTTTTCCCAATATTTTAGTATATCTTCTCCTAGAATGCCTAGTTTTTCTATTTTAGATATTAAATGTTCTATATCTTGCTCACTTATTAGGGTATAATATAATTGTTCTAAATTAATAAACTCTGTTTGTACTTCTATTTCATATTCTTCATTAATTTCGTCATTAGTAATTTCTTTTAATTGACATTGTCCTTCCATAGGGCAAGAACATTCTTTCTCTATACTGGGTTCTATTATTTGTCTGGTCATGGTAGGTTCATTGTGGATTGGTACTGGTGTAAATAAAGTATGTTTTTGTAATTGTAAATAGTCTTTGCTTATGAGTATGCTCCCATTATCTTTTAATAGGAAACTTAATCCTAGGATTAAGTCTTCTTTTAAATTTAATGGTCTCACCCATGTGCTTTCTTTAGGTAATGTATATTCTGTGCTTTCGCCGCAATTAGTTTCGAATCTAATCTTGCTATTAGGTATTAAAAGATCTTCATACATATATATTCCTCCATCCATTTGTTGGGCTCCTATGGGTTTTGAGGCTTTGACTATACATTCTTGAGGAATTACATCTTGATTGATAATGCAGTTTGTGCAGCCCGTATCGATTAGCGCTAAACATTTTATTTCATATTGTTTTATTCTTACTATACATTTAACTTTTAAATATTTTAGGTTTTCGCTATTACATATCTGAACTAAGTCAGTTATTTCGGAATAAAATTCTGAATATGGTTATGACTGGTGTTCCATTATAGTTTTTCCCTTTTCTAATTTTTATTAATTGCTTCTATTTTATCTTATTATTTTTCTAGTTACTTTCTCGTCTTCTATTTTTGTATATAATAGTTTTTGCGTGTCTTCAATATTTTCTATTCTTTTTCGTAATATTTTTAATTCATCTGTGTGTATCATTGGTCTAATTATTTCAGAGGCAAAACTTTGTTTAAAGAGTTTTTCAATACATTTTATGCATCCTTCTTTATAACATTTTGAGCATTTTGTTCTCTTGTCCCTGCTAGGATACCATTTACAAAAATAACAGGGGATACTATTTATTCCTAAGTTTACTTGCCAATTATGCTGACAGGATTCTTCTTCTATATTCATCATATCTAAATCGGAATAATCTAAGTCAGACATGTCTATAGGGGACATGATGTTTTCTATGAATTCATTATTTTCTTCCTCATTTTGAGTTATTCGCGGTTCATTAGGTTCTGCTATAGAAATTATTGAATAAATGGATTCTGTGTCAGAAACAGTTTCATCTATATTAATAAGATCTTCATTAGTGCATTCTATTAAGGTGTTGTTTTTATCATGTTTATTTATCCTTTTTGGACAAGTTCTGCTTATATGTTCTGGACTGCCGCATGTAAAACATTCTAGTCTATTCTTATATAGTCTGTTTGGTTTGAATTTCCTTACATGTTTTTGTGGATCTAAATATGGCTTTCTTCTATTGGATTTTCTTAAATAGTATTTTTCTTGTTATAGTAATTTTGTTTCTTATAAGTCCTTCTATAATGTCTTGGTTCTGTATCATTTATACCATATATTTGGGCTGTATATATTTCTTTATAGAAACTGTAATCTGAGTTTTTTAGCTGTTTCTGTATTTGTATTGCAGTACATTTTTCTTTTAGAATTTTTAAGACATGTTGGACACGATGACCTATGGGCCAAAGTCTATTTGGTTCTGCTTTTAATCCTGATTCATTCTTCCATCGTTCTGCAATTTCTAATCCTAGGGCTCCGGGTAATTTCCTAAATAACTTTTCTCCTAGCTCTTGGTTAAAGGCGTTCCCGGAAATACAGACATAATAATAATAATCATTAAGGAATTTCTTTATGTAATTCCATTTGTATATACTTAATTGTTCTAAACTTCTAATTGCATCTATTTGTACTCCTAGGTGGCCCGAATTGGGATCTTTTCCAGTGACCAGACTCTGGATTGTGTTTACAAAATTATATGAGTTTGCTCCGAATGAAAGTAGCCCATTGTAGTCATTAGCATTTATTTCTTTATAAGATTCCCACAAAGCTCGAGTACTTTCTCCGAGGAATGTTTCTAAATATCTATACATTTCTACTGCTTCCATTTCTATGGTTGATCTATAATAATCTCCTACTAAGGTATATTTCCATACATCGATTATGTTAGACCAATTTTGGGGGTCATGTGCTGGTAAATTTAAGATCTGGGGTTCAGCTTCGGTTTGGAACTTAATGGGTTGCTCTAATGGTTGTCTTTTACCCTTTGCTCTAAATTTATTTTCTGATTCATTGTAGGAAGAATAAGGGGCTCTAGGTCTATTACCAGATGAATAGTGTTTAATACCTAATCCTACAGTCATGTGAAATGGAGATGGTGAAGTTGTTGTACTCACTTCTTCTGTATCTGCTAAATCCCTTTGGTATGAAATATCAGTTACGTGAGTTAATTGGTCATCTATTGCTGCTTGTTCGTCTATTAGTTTTCCAATTCGAATGTTTCTTTCATGGTCATAATATAAGTATTCCTCTGCAGTGATGGTCTTGTTTCGATAGTGAGCATCTTCTAATTCAAATAATTCCTTTTTGTTTAAATCTGTTAATCCTAATGCCTTGGGATATAGCATTTTATCTGTTTCTGATACCAAAGTTTCTATGTATTCTATGTGAACTAAATCCGTATCTAAGTCCATTTCGATGTTACTAATATTCCTATTGACTTGGGGAACATAATCTGTAAATCTAACACCAGTTTTTCCTTTAGCATCAGTATATATTAGGGAGTCTTGTGGTACGATGGTTGTTATTGGGTCTATAAACCTGTCTAAATTCCAATCTAACCCTGCTAGTCTTGTTGAGTCATACTCTAATGGTTTAATCATTTTAATTCCTTTACTACTTAGTAAATCAACTACTTCTTTTATATTTATTTTATATTTTACTTTAGAGTTGGTTGTTATCCTTCCTAGGAATGCGATATGCACTAATAAGTTGTCACCTGTATTTACTTCTTCATACCCTTTGGTTTGTATACCTATATGTATATGTTTACTAAAGTCTTTTATGGTTATCATGAAATCTGGGCTGCAGTAAAATATTCCTGAATTACTATTCATGTCTACTTCTATGCTTGCTATCATTCCCTTTGTCATATTATTCCATCTATAATCATATAGTGTTACTAAAACTTTACAACCTAAATTTTTTCTCATTAATCCTTTAATACCAATGATTATTAGTCCTATATGCATAAATCTATAATTGTTTCTAGCTTGCCTTAGTTCACTACTTGCAGCCTGGCTAATCAAAGGTAGACTTATTGTTTGATTTCCAAGACAGCTTACTGCTTGTTCTCTATTATGCCTAAAAAATTCTGTTCTAAACTCAAATCTTCCTTTTGGTACAATGTTCTAGGATTGAGTATAGTTAATCCTTCTCTTTGAAATCTGTCATAGTCTTGTTCTGGATTTATTAATTCATCTAATTGAACTTCATGATTATTAGCATTTCTGCTAAATAGTTTCTTTAGTAAAGGTCTTGAACTACTGACTGAAAGTCTGCTGGTTGAACCTTGTTATGTAGATCTAAGAGTTCTAGAGGGTCCAATAAAAGTTTGCATAGTTTTATTATCTACTCGATTTTTGGGGTGGGAAACTGAAATTTTGGTCTAGGTTTCCTAGTTATTTTTTCTTTACCTGTGGGTTCTAAGGATATTTTTGATATATTATTTGTTAACTTAATTATTTCTTCTTGAATTCCTGTGGTAGTAGGCTTTTGAATATTATCTAATTTTTTATGAAGCCCTACTAATAATTTAATAATAATTTTATTTTGTTTGACTACTAACCGATCAGAGTGGACTTCTGGAGTGCAACTTTCTATTTCTTGTAATATTTCGCTATCATTAAAATCTGTCATTAACTTAGGACAATTCTTTTTATTTCTTCTAATAACTGTTTATTTTCTCTAGATTTTTCTTGTAAAGATTCTAATTTTTCTTCTAGTACTTTTGGTTTGTCTACTTTCATTGGGTTACTTTTAAATGTACTAAGTTTTTCAAGACTAATGCTATTTTGGTGTTTAATATAATCTATTTTGTTTGATATATCTTTCAATATCTGATTCTTTTCTTTTAGCGTAGTGATAATTACTTCTAAATAATGAATTATTTTGCTTAAGTCTTCTACTGGTATTTTATGTGGGGATTTTTTTTGATGAAACGGATAGAGTCAACAGACTCCAGCCATGCATTAATAATAACAATATTACAATAAGAGGATCTTACAAGATGTAAAACAAAACCACACAATAGAACAAACAATACGCAACACACTATATACAAACAGAACAGAATTACAGAGCAAAAATCAGGTACAAATTCCCATTCGGAAGCTGATCGCAAGCCAAGCACTGAAGACAGTGAGCACAAACACACCAGCGCTAGGATGCCGAAGGAGTCTGCCTAATACGAACCTCCTGACGCTGAAGGAGTCAGGCCGCACTATCAGGGTGCGGAACGGCAGAAAAGCGAAGCAGACTCGACGAAAACCAACCCTGAGAACTCTGGTCGAAGCCGCAACCCGATCTGGGAAGCGGTGCTCAAGGGACTGCCTATCATGTGGCCAATATCATCCAGGAAAACAGAAATCAATGCTCAAGCAAAGATACAACATTGAAAAATAATAGCCAGACCAAAGCACAACCGAGAACGAAACACCATGAGCACCGTTAGAGCAACTCATCCAAACAATCAGAAAAATATACTGATAAGGAGATAATCATGCAACATACTGATAAAGAGATAAACATGCCTCAGAAGAACACAGCATAAGTATATAAACAACATTGAAAGCCCACCTCCATCCACAAAACACCTGATCCAAAGAAGTCATACCACAGATACCACCCGGTCTGATATAATCAAGACCATAACTGAGCATATACAAACTTAAAGAAAAGTCTGGAAGTACAAAATATAGAGAAACACAAAAGAGATCAAAAAATACTGCAGTCAGAACGCTCCGATTGGAGCCCATGAAGAGACCTGAAGGGCAGTAGAGCAAATGGGAGGAGATTGCAGATTAAGCCAAAGCACATAGGAGAGCCGTGCAACATGCCAACCAGCTTCAAAGTTGAGCAGAACAAAAAGCAGAATAAAACTGCTGCAAAACTAATAAAAAGAGTAGGCAACCTACTCTTTACTCCTGCGAACATAAACATCCAAGATCTTAGAGTTAAAAAAGTTGAAAGCAACCAATAGAGCTATAAGAGTAGAAAACTCAAGACAACCGCAGATTAAAAAAGGGGAAAAGAAAATATAAATAGATAAAAGGAACGTGCGAAGATCCGTCAAGGAGATACAAAGCAAGTTAGAGAATGTTGAGATTAATCAGACAATGGGTAGCTTTTTCTAATCTCTCATATTTCATGGCGGCTCTAGAACTCTCCTTGAGAGAAGAAGACCAAAATTTGAATAAAAACAAAAATTCGTCAGAAAGCATACGAGGGGAGGAGATGCTATGGCGGAATAATCTGTGATTCCTTTCCCTCCAGATTATCCAGATAATGATCTAGAAGGAAAGGAACCACGGTTTGTGAAACGCTAGAGAAGGGGGACGCTTCTTCTAGCAGTCGACCATGTTGATCGGGAGATCAGCCATTTCCCAGGCTAGAACGAGTATTTTCCAGAGAGATCGAGAGAAATCGCATTCTATAAAGAGATGATTGACGTTCTCAGAGGAGGATGCACATAGGGGGCATAATTGTCCCCATGCTAAATTCCTCTTATTAAGAATATCAACAGTAAGTAGTTTATTGTTGAGTGCTAACCATACTAGGATTTTCACCTTTAATGGAGCACAAGATTTCCAAACCAGATCATAGAATGGCGATAAAGAACCTCTAAAATTAAGAAAGTGATAAAAAGAACGAACTGAGAAGATCCTAGAAGAGTTCCAACGCCAGAAGAAATCTTCTTTGTCAATCCAAATCGCATTGTTGATAGTGTCCATAAGATTATCGAAAATGGGATTTAGGTGGCTAGGGAGATTATCGGCGAGAGGGATCGTCCAAACCCGAATGGTATCATTATAGGAGTAGTACTCAGAAACCAAGGCCAAAGGGTTGACAGCTAGGCGGTAGATAGCTGGAAAAGCCGAAGCTAAAGAGGAGTTACCAATCCATATATCTGTCCAGAATCTGGTCATAGACCCGTCGGCACAGCCATGGGTTAAGCCAACGAGAAAAGGAGCGGCTACTTTCCACACCCCTTTCCAGAACGGCGATACTTGCCAATGGGGGTGCTCCGGAAAGCTCCACCATTCATTGGATGCGAAGTATCTGGCTTTGATACATTTGATCCAAGGAAGATCCTCAAGTTTGAGGAATCTCCAAAGCCATTTACCTAATAAAGCCATATTTTGATGCCTTAAGACCAAAACCCCCAAACCACCAGAAGTTCTAGACGAGCAAATGATTTTCCAGTTACACAAGTGCGATCCTGGTTTGAAGAGAGCTGATCCGGACCAGAGGAAGTTACTTCTGATCTGATCAATTCTCTTGATGACCCAAGAAGGAATGAAATAGAAAGACATCATGTAGAGTGGAATCGAGGAAAGAACCGAATTAAGTAAAATCAGTCTACCTCCACGGGAAAGAAGTCTCCCGGACCAAATCGAAAGCCTGGATTCCACCGTATCAATCATGGGAGCCCAGTCAGATCTATGAAGTTTCCCCCACCTCAGAGGGATCCCTAGATAAGTAATGGGGAAAGAAGCAACCGGGCAGTTGAAAAATTCGGAGATTTCTTCCTGCCTGTTAGGAGACCCTCCCAACCAAACTACAGACAATTTTTGGAAAATGATAGAGAGGCCAGAAGCTAGTTCAAAACAATAGAGCAGGAGTTTAAGATTCCTGAGAGTATGGAGATTAGGCTTAGCCAAAATGATTGTGTCATCGGCGTACTGAAGGTTAAGAACACCATTGAAATAACGAGAATCTCCCAGGCCTACAATGACCTGGGCTTCCCAAGCATTGCGGAGTAGTTTACTGAATACGTCAGCAACCAGCGAGAATAAAAGGGAAGATAGAGGATCACCTTGCCTAAGACCGCATTTGATTTTGAATTTGTGACCCTCCGTACCATTCACAATGATAGAAGAAGTACCCGCGAACAGACTGGATTTAATCCAAGCGATCCACTTGGGATCAAAACCCCTATGAATAAGGATATCGAAAAGGAACTCCCAACTAACGTTATCGTAAGCTTTCTGAAAATCGAGTTTGAGGAGAATACCCTCAGATTTGGAGTGATGACAATAGGAAATAATTTCCTGGGCCGAAGCCACACTATCAAGAATAAAACGGTCCTTGATAAAACCAGATTGAGCCGGATCGATGAGGGGAGGAATAATCTCCCCAAGCCTTGCAGAAAGAACTTTCATGATAATTTTGAACGTGGTGTTGATAAGACTAATCGGTCTAAAACTCGTGACAGAGTTCGCGCCTAGAATTTTAGGGATAAGGACAATATGCGCGTAGTTGATGCGATCAAAAGAAAACGTGCCTAAATGAAGGTCAGCTAACATCTGTAGAAGGTCATCCTTCAGCCAATTCCAGAACTTTTGAAAGAAGAAAGCCGGGAAACCGTCCGGACCCGGCGCCGCGTCGCTCTTTAAAGCGAAGACCGCGGCTTTGATCTCGTCCAGAGAGAAAGGTTCCTCTAGGGCGGAGAGATCAATCGGGTTTGCTCCGTACAATTGGTCCCAATCTAGGCTCAGAGCTCTAGGTTTGGTAGATCCAAGGAGATTTTTATAGAACTGAAGAAAAGATTGGTGAATGTCCTTGGTGGAAGAGAATTCAACCCCATCTTGGATGATCGAAGAGATGTGGTTAGACCTCTGTTTGTGAGAGGCAAAGTTGTGGAAAAAAGCAGTATTCAATCTCCCTCTTTGAGCTATCGAAATTTAGCTCTTTGAGCCCATTTCAAATGGTCTTGACGGAGAATCACCGAGTACTCTTGTTTGCAAGAACGACGTTCATTGAAAAGCTCATTAGAGATCGGCCCCCCTCCTCCATTTTATCTATCGATTCAATGGTGGAAAGGAGAAAATTTTTCAGGAAATTAGTGTTAAATTGCCTTTCTTTGCGCCAGATCTTGCAACCGAATTTAATCGCGTGAAGCTTGATAAGAATGGATCCCAATCCGGAAGATCCAGAAATCGCCGAAAGGCATTCGGTCACGAGATTGACAAATACCTGATCTTCCAACCAAAACTTTTCAAACCTAAAACGATGTTGGCGCTGGAAATTAAAATCAGAATGAAGCGCGATAGGAACGTGATCAGAAGATGGGTTAGGGAGAGCGAGCGCGAAACAGTTGTGAAACCGATCGATCCATTTATTGGATACCAAGAATCGATCGAGCTTAGCCATCGTAGGGTGATGTCGAAGATTCGACCAGGTAAATGACCTACTCGACAACGGAATGTCAGTCAATTGTAACGAACGAATGCAATCGTTGAACCACTGATTGCCTATCGAAGAGGGGCTAGACCTATCAGAGGCAAATCTCGTAGCGTTAAAGTCGCCACAAAAAATACACAGTTCATTAGAGAAAGATTGGAGCGATTGGAATTCGGACCAAAACAAAGGCCTGCCTTCGGAAGAGGACGGACCATATACAGAAATACACAGTTTATGTGGGGATTTTGAGGGATCTATTTTATGGGCTCTGATACCAAAATAAAAGATTGATGAATAAACTAAAATTTTCTTCTTTTAAAAGATTTCAGATTCCTAATATTGCTATTAGGAAAATATTCTTCTAAGGAGTTATAGATTTCTTCTTCTTGTTGTCCTAGTATGTTTATTAATTTTTCTAATGATATTGTTTTTGTTCTTAAGTAATCAGCTACGTCGCCACTTGGAGTTTTTCACAGCTGGATTGAAGTAGCAGACAACATAAAAGACTTCAGAAATCCAATTTACAAAGGATTTAATAATCTTTCAGAAGCTTTAGATGTAGCAAGAAAACATTTAGGACCTAACTATTATTTGTCTCCTTCTTTAAGAACAACACAAGAAGCCCCACTGGAATATTCCGTTACCAGAGACATACAAGGTAAAATAATTTTTTGTGACCACTATGAAGCACTGGCCAGAACTACAAGGAAACTTAATGAGAATATCAACTGCCTTATTTTTGAAAAACAAAAGCTATACCAACAAATTTCAGAATTGGAGAAACAATTATTCCAGACAAAATTACCCCCAAAGACTGAAAGATTATTCCAAACAAAAGCTGTACCAACAAACTTTTGGGATGTTTTTTCATACCCTTATATGCAAAGACATCCCAAAAGGGGCAGAGACATTTCAATCAAGATTCCATTGCACAACATAATTTAGGGGCAGAGACATTTCAATCAAGATTCCATTGCACAACATAATTTATGTCATAATATATATATATATATATATATATATATATATATATATATATATATATATATAAAATAAAAAAAATAATAAAAAAAACCGCACTCGAAAGCATGGTAGACTTACCCACAGAAAATCCTCGTCTTACCTTAATAGACTTAAGTGATTCCCCTATAACCTTTAATGTCACCACTTATGATCAAGAGTTACTTGAATTAATTTTCTTTTTAGAACATTGCTCTATAGAAGATTTTTAAACAATAATAAATCTAGTCCCTGATACACGAACTTTGTCAGAATTATTAGAATATTTATGGACCAATGAAGAATATGCTAACATAATCAATCGCAAGTTACGAGAAATATATTATAAATCTATGAACACACAACCAAGGATAAGGCCAAACGAATATAACACCAATATAGAAACCTATGAATTGGTGGATGAAGAATTCCCGCTATTCGAATTTCTTCAGATATGCTCCATAGAACCATTCAGCCAAAGCATTAATACTCTGACAGATAGAAATTTTCTGTATAATTTAGCACAAGTATTTGATCTTTATACCCAAGAAGGATTCATACGAAGATTACTTATATTCCGTAGAATAAAAGATCTTACACCTAAAAGAATTTCTTTCAAACAATTACCTAATATAGAACTTGTTCATGGTTTTATGCAGATGGTTGGGCCACCTCCACAGCCTGGTATTCCTCATGAAAGATTACCATACCAAAGTACATATAGCCAGAATATAAGGCCACAATTAGCAGATCAAAATATGTATAATCAGAATACCAGACCAAGAATGTGGTAAGAAAGTATCCGATTCGGTAACCAAGAATTAGAAGTGTTCCCACATAGTAATCTAACGTTTAAGATTCTTCCACATATTTCTACTATCTAATGTATTCTAGATAATTTATGGATGTCTTTTAACCGAAAAGATCAAAGACATTTTTTAGCAGCAATGAACTCTTTATCAGAAGTTTTTACCCAGAACCAAAAAGGATATAAATTTTATGCAGCCTTACAAGGTAACTTAGTTGGAGTTTTTCACAGATGGATCGAAGTAGCAGACAATATAAAAGACTTCAGAAATCCAATTTACAAAGGATTTAATAATCTTTCAGAAGCTTTAGATGTAGTAAGAAAACATTTAGGACCTAACCATTATTTGTCTCCTTCTTTAGGAACAGCACAAGAAGCCCCACTGGAATATTCCGTTACCAGAGACATACAAGGTAAAATAATTTTTTGTGACCACTGTGAAGCACTGACCAGAACCACAAGGAAACTTAATGAGAATATCAACTGCCTTATTTTTGAAAAACAAAAGCTATACCAACAAATTTCAGAATTGGAGAAACAATTATTCAAGACAAAATTACCCCAAAAGACTGCTCCCACAGTCCAAAATCAAAGGGATGAGAAAGGTTTGCATTCCCATATGAATGTAGGAACGGATACTGTTGAGTCCATAATTTCAACAGCTAGTCTGGAGCAAACAACTACCGGTAAAGACTTATCAAATCCTTTCATGGCTATGACTTTGCCAAAAAGTCAGCACAGAGACATCATTGGGTCTAATCCAATTGCTAGTCTGGCTCAAACGGCAGCCAGTAAAGACATATCAAGTCCGTTAATGGGTGTGGCTTTCCTAAAAAGCCAAGATAAGGGCAAAGCCATTTTAGAAGAAGGTCAGACTTATTCTCAGAATTCCCAGATACTACAACAAATCGAAGGTCTCCAACAAGCACCACATAAATCAAAGAAGAAAATGAAAAGAGAAAGTTTACGAGTTATCATAGCAGAACAAGTAGCACATGCAGTAAAAACTGCATTGGCAACCAC
Organism: Hemerocallis citrina; assembly: GCA_017893485.1. NCBI lineage: Eukaryota > Viridiplantae > Streptophyta > Magnoliopsida > Asparagales > Asphodelaceae > Hemerocallis > Hemerocallis citrina. The sequence continues at coordinate 232,921,756 of CM030359.1, read as the reverse complement.
AACAAGCCAAGTAACAAATATTAAAGAAATTCTAGAGCACAGTACACGAAGGAAGATGGATAACTCAGACGCAGACGGTACACAAAGGAAGATGGATAACTCAGACGCAGACGTCAGCAGTGATAATGAACCTATGACACCTATGTCCCTAGATTCCATTGCACACCATAATTTAGACACCTACTTCAGAAACCTCCAAAAAAACAAAAAAGACAGAAAAGCTACAAGAACTTCCACAACTAAAAACGCTACAGGAAGAAGCACTCACAAAAGGAGCACTCAGAAAAAGGCGCACTAAGAAGCACTCAGAAAAGACGCACTAAGCACTCACAAAAGGCGCACTAGAAAAAGTAGAATGCTTGGACAAGCTGCCTCCACGTAGCCAGAAGAAACCCTTATAACATCTCCTCTTGCCTATAAAAGGACTCCCATCTCACTTTGAAGGACATCTCGCAAGCAACTCCCTTCCATCCTTCTGAATTCTCTTCCAATGTATTCTTATCTCCTCTAAAAATCTTGTATGCTAAAAGGAACAAGCCCCTTAGAGCTTGAGCTACTTTCACTGTAAGTTTTCGCTTTTATCTTTCGGGGATTCTCGAAAGGGAAAACCCTAAGTTATGTATTGCTTATGTCCCCTATGTATATTAAAGTCATGATTAAGCTTGTTTTCTTTTTCATGTTCAGAAAAAACCTTTTTATGCATCTTATAATAGCATAATTAGGCCCCTTAACCACTAGTGACCCTATAGACTTATAACAGCCGATGAGCAAAGCTTGCCGTAAGGGATGTCATAAGGGGAAAATGGTTGAGACACAGAGGGCTTAATTCACCTTGAGCTGTCGTTAAAAAAAATTATATAAAAAAAAGGTACCAGGGACATAAAAAATACATATACAAGGGGGAAGTACCGAGTTGGGGTTTTACAATGTCTGAAAAAAATTCATCCTATTTTTACCATAATCTTGTAAGCTATTTTAAAATTTTCACTTTGGTACGGCGACGTAGCTGATTACTTAAGAACAAAAACAATATCATTAGAAGAATTAATAAACATACTAAGACAAGAAGAAGAAGAAGAAGAAGAAGAAGAAATCTATAACTCCTTAGAAGATTATTTTCCTAATAGCAATATTAGGAATCTGAAATCTTTTAAAAGAAGGAAATTTTAGTTTATTCATCAATCTTTTATTTTGGGGAAGAATTTTTTCAGACGTTGTAAAACCCCTACTCGGTACTTCCCCCTTGTATATGTATTTTTTATGTCCCTGGTACTTTTTTTTTACGACAGCTCAAGGTGAATTAAGCCCTCAGTGTCTTAACCATTTTCCCCTTATGACATCCCTTACGGCAACCTTTGCTCATCGACCGTTATAAGTCTATAGGGTCACTAGTGGTTAAGGGGCCTAATTATGCTATTATGAGATGCATAAAAAAGTTTTTAATTCGGAAATAATTATCTGTAAATGTCCTCTATGTTCTTGTCTGGTTTTACTGAAGACGAGAATGTTATCAATATAAGTGACAACAAAGTTTTTATGTTTTATAAAGATGTCATCAATTTTTCTCTGAAAAACGGATGGTGCATTCTTAAAGCCAAATGGCATAACTAACCATTCAAAATGGCCTTCTGGGCAAGTGAAGGCGCTGTTTTTATCATGTTTATTTATCCTTTTTGGACAAGTTCTGCTCATATGTTCTGGACTGCCGCATGTAAAACATTCTAGTCTATTCTTATATAGGTCTGTTTAGTTTGAATTTCCTTACATGTTTTTGTGGACAGTATTTTTTCTTGTTATAGTAATTTTGTTTCTTATAAGTCCTTCTATAATGTCTTCGTTTTTTATCATTTATACCATATGTTTGGGCTGTATATATTTCTTTACAGAAACTGTAATTTATTTTTTTTTATTTTTTTATTTTTTTTACGACAGCTCAAGGTGAATTAAGCCCTATGTGTCTTAACCATTTTTCCCTTATGACATCCCTTACGGCAACCTTTGCTCATCGGCCGTTATAAGTCTATAGGGTCACTAGTTGTTAAGGAGCCTAATTATGCTATTATGATATGCATAAAAAGGTTTTTTCTGAACATGAAAAAGAAAACAAGCTTAACCATGACTTTAATATACATAGGGGACATAAGCAATACACAACTTAGGGTTTTCCCTTTCGGGAATCCCCGAAAGATAAAAGTGAAAACTTATAGAGAAAGTAGCTCAAGCACTAAGGGGTAGGGGTGTAAAATGAACAGGACGGTCCGTCGTCCGTCCAAGTCCGGCCCGAGAAATGGTCCGACCGTGGACCGTCCGAACTGTTATATGAACCGAAGTCGAACAAATTATTAGGTCCGATTCTTTACCGAGCTCAAGCCGGACATAAGTCCGTCCGAGTATTATTGCGGTCCGATACTTCATCGAACCGAGTCCAGACTATAAAATATTTGTCCGATCTAGACCGAGCCGGACATAAGCCCGTCCGAGTAGAATTTCGGTCCGAGCTTGAACATATGGTTGCCCGATCTCGTCCGGTCCGATTTATAGCCCTACTAAGGGGCTTGTTCCTTTAGCATACAAGATTTTTAGAGGAGATAAGAATACATTGGAAGAGAATTCAGAAGGATGGAAGGGAGTTGCTTGCGAGATAGCTTGTCCCAAAATATTTTTTAAAAAAATTAAAAAAAAAAATTCATCCTCTATCTTGCTTAACAAAACTCTCAAGGCCCGTTTGGATACGTTTTTTGGGCCCATTTTGTGAAAACGTGTTTAGTTACGTTTTCTTTCCGGCCTTATTTTCAAAAAAAAACCCAAACCCTGTTTTCTCTCCTTTTAGCTTTTCCCCCTTCCTCTCTCTTCTTTGACGCTGACTTCAGATCTGAAAACCCTACACCCTCTTTACTCCCATTTACTCCAATCTTGGGAATCCTTTACTCCATCTTGACTCTAATCAAGAGTCGATACTTTTGTTCAGTGATTCGCTCTATTTTCCCCCTTCTCACCCCCCTCGATGCTCGATTCATGGTCTGTGAGACCAAATCTGCTTTTAGAAGAAGGTGTCTTCGAGAACGTTGTTGTAGAATCACACGTCGGATGATGGGAATCTGTCGGAGACAACTTCTTGAGCTTTGAAAGCAAGCAAATCAAGGTATGTTTAAAATCAATTTGATATTTTTGGTTGTGTTTTGTTTTGGGTCGTTGTTAATTCCAGATCTGTTTGAAAAATCAAAACAAAATTTCCTTTTTTTGGTGTTATTTTTTTTGCCGGCGTACCGATTTGAGGGAAAATTTTGTTTTTTTTCCTGTGATTTGGAGAAGATGAGTACTGATCCTCAAGCTCGACGTCGATTTGTTCATTCTAAATCTGAATAAAAAAAAATTTCTTTTTTTCATTTCTGGACCTATACTAAATTGAGGGATAAAGATTTTTACTGAACTGATGGAAATGATGATGTGTTCTGATCCTACGGTCGACGTCGCTTTTGTTACTTGTTGAAATTGGATATTTCAATTGTACTGGATTAAAGTTAGTGGCTGAACTGGAATTGGAGATTTTTTTTTTAAATGTGATTTCGAATGAACTAGAACTGGATAGTAGACATCATCTACAATTGCTATAGTAACCTCAAATTAGTTTTTCCTGTTCACTATTAATGTTGAGCAATTGATGAATGTTATTTTATATTGATCGTTTTTGTCGGTAATGAAGATGGCTAGTAAGGGAAATGAGATTGAGGTGGAGAGTGATATTGTCATTTGGCCAGCATGTAATATACATATATTTGTGGAATTAATGGAGGCGGAGGTCGATCGAAATAGTTTGAAGAGTTCGAACTTTGAAGCAAAACAATGGTCTCAATTTGTGGGTAGTTTGAATCAGATTTGTAACCGTACATACAGGGTTAAATAATTAAAAGAAAAACATTCCTAACTTAAGATGCAGTGGAAGGAGTTTCACAATTTGAAGAATCAAAGTAGTATGGGTTGGGATGAAGAAAACCATACAGTGACTTGCGAGCCCGTTGTTTGGGAGGCATATGTCAAGGTTCACATATAACTTACTTTTTTAATGCAGTGTGTGATTATCATCGTAATATACTTATTAATGACTTTATTACTTGTAAACTAACAACACAATAATTTATAAATAGGCACACCATAAAGCTAGAGAATTCAAATCGAAGGGTTTGGCCAATTATGATGCGTTGACCAAAATTTTGGTAAGTCTACTGCCCAGGGCAGTCTTTCTAGGGCTTCAACTCAAAGGGTGTATGACTCCGATGAGGAACAAAGGGTCAACTTTGAGTTCACCCACCCCACTCCCCCCAATGCACCACATGTAACTTTGGTTGATGATGATGATTACGAACCAATACATTCAGGGTCTCACAAGAGACACTCTGGTGGGTCTAGCGGTCGAGTAACAAAAAGCTCGAGAATGGATATATGTGTTGATGCCAATACCGATTCGCATATTGCAAAAGCTGATTATTATAGGAAGAAAACGAGCGATCGAACCGATCGCTCGGATGCAGAAGGTGAGTGGTCCATTAATAAGTGCATGGACATAATTAATGAGATGGAGGAGCTTGATGATAATATGCTCAGTGTGGCAATGGACAACATGCTAGACAGCCAAAAGTGGCGTAAAAGCTTCATTCTGATGAAACCGGACCTTAGAAGAAGGTGGTTAGCCACTATTGCGAAAAGATACTTCTAATTTCTTAAAGTTGGCTAAAACCCAATATATTGTTTAAATGTTCAGCAGTTTATTAACATATTTCTTTCTTAATAGTAAGGTGAATATGTACTGGCACAATGTGTTTGATTTTCTACGGTAACAGTTTAATTTTAGATGCATTTGTCTTCACTGGCTGTTGTTGTTTCTGTGATTTTATATTTAACTTTGCTAGATAAGATAAACTATTGGTGTTATTATTTATATGACCTCCACTATTTTCATAAAGTATTTAAAATTTGAATATTCTTTATGCAAATGTATTCTAATTTTTTCAGAGTTCAGTACTATTGCACTTGCTACCACACTGATGGACTCGTCAAGTGACACGTCGTCAAGTTCTGATAGTTCCGGGAATGATGACTTGTTGTTTCTTCAAGAGCACGAAAACATGTATAATAGAAGTCCCCATTTCACGTCTAAACTATCAGGCCGTGAATATCTACAAGAAATCTTAGACGGTCCACCGGATAAATGTATTCGCATTTTTCGCATGAATAAGGATTGTTTTTTGGCTTTGTGTCAATTTATAATAAATGACAACTACCTTGAGGAAACTCCCGAGGAGATACTAAAAAGGCATGTATCTCATGAGGAGTAATGAATGTTACTCATGGCATATGATGGGTACTGATGGATTGTGGAGGGTTTTTTTTGCTTTGTAAGGTATTAAGAACTGAACTACACTTTGGAAAATTTCCATACTGTACACAATGTCATTCTATTGATGGGTTTTGATGCTGCTGATGGTAGATGAGGGGTTTCTGAATGCTTCTGATGGCTTTTTTGGCTTTATAAGGGAGTAAGGTATGAGTTTCACTTTGGAAAATGTCCATATTGTACACATTATCCATTAAATTATGGGTTTTGATGCTGCTTATGGTAAGAGATTATTGTCTACCGATGGTCTGTGATGGTTTGTTTTTGCTTTATAAGGGGTTAAGGTTTGAGTTCCACTTTGGAAAACTACCATCATATTGTACACAATGTATCTTCATGTGATGGGTTTTGATACTGCTCATGGCTACGGATGGCTTCTGAATGCTTATATTGAACACTTCTAATGCTTTCATTTTGGAATTTGGAATTTGAAAACATGTCAGGGTTTTAAATATATTGAAAAGAAATTCTAACATATATGTCGTTCTAGGCAATGATGAAATATACTACCAATGAAAAGGATCTATGTCCACCCCCACCTAACGTCATGTGCCACTGATGAAAGCATGATGGGGTGGACACATGATTAGTAGTAGTTGGCATGGCATTTTAAAAAATGCAGCCCTACACTTATATTTATGATTTATTAGAACAATAGTTCTATGATAATGTGTTCTGAGCCTACGACTAGTTGTGGGGATGATGATGATATATTCTGATCCTATACAACCTTGAAAGTATTGACAATTTATTTCAGATACTATATAAAATTACATACATGGTTGTGTTAGCTTCTTCTGGCAGGTGATGATTTTACTGATGCTGCTGATGGCTTCATTCTACCACCAGTATTGATGAAGGTTTCTTCATTTTCACTTTCAAAATTAATTTCTTGTTACATTTCCTATAACTATGATATGCTTCTGATTATTTGTTTGTTGCTGCTCATGTACCTTCCTGTGCTGGATTTGGATGCTGTTCATGGTTTTTATTGGCTGGAATTGGATTATTATGACATCTTCTACCTTTATAAGGAATTATGGTATGAACTTCACTTTCAAAATAACCTTGTTGTTACTATATAATATTTGTGATTACTGTGAATGCTTCTCATGCTTGTGTTGGGTTCTCATGAACCATGAGCACCATCAAAATCCATGACAGAAAGAAAATGGTACAAAGTATGGAAATTTGACAAATAAGGCAATCAATGGTTTTGTTAAAGCCAAAAAGAAGCCATCACAATCCATTAGTAGATGATCATCTCCTACCATAAGCAGCATCAAAACCCATCACAGGAATGGGTTTGTGTACAATATGGAAATTAAACCAAGTTAAACTCAAACCTTACTCAAACGCCAAAAGAAGTCATCACAAGCATTCAGAAGGCATCAGCTACCATCAGCACCATCAAAATCCATCACAGGAAGAAAATGGTACAAAGTATGGAAATTTGACAAATAAGGCAATCAATGTATATGATGAATTTTGTGTTTGTTTACTAGTATTTCAAAATCTGGAAGTGATGATGATTTATTCTGATCCTTTATACTCTTTGGAGTAATGAACTTATTGATGTGGCTCATGGCATGGGATGGGTACTGATGTAAGCAAGATGGGTTATGTTTGCTTTAAAAGACATTAAGGATTGAGTTTCACTTTGGAAACTTTCCATACTGTACACAATGTCCTTCCTGTGATGGGTTTTGATGCTGCTGATGGTAGCTGATGGCTTCTGAATGCTTGTGATGACATTTTTTTGGCTTTGAGTAAGGTTTGAGTTTAACTTGGTTTAATTTCCATATTGTACACAAACCCATTCCTGTGATGAGTTTTGATGCTGCTTATGGTAGGAGATGATCATCTACTAATGGATTGTGATGGCTTCTTTTTGGCTTTATAATGGGTTATTAATAAGGTTTGAGTTTCACTTTGGGAACTTAGACCCATATTGTACACAATGTACCTTCCTGTGATGGGTTTTGATGCTGCTCATGGCTATTAATGGCTTGTGAATGCTTATATTGAACCCTTCCTGTTTTATAAGGGAGTGAGGTTTGATCTTCAGTTTGGAAAATTTCCATATTGTAGACATTGTCTTCTTCTTGCTGAAGGATTTAAGCTGAGTAAAAAATCTCTCAGTTTGGAAAGTTTTTCACTTTACAAAGTTTAGGGAATTTTCAGTTTGGAAAGGTACTTTAGAAAATTTCTTCGACACTGGATTCTGTTCAAATCTTACAAGCTTTCTGTGTGATGGATTCTAATGGATACTGATACTTGTGATGGATTCTTCTTCCTTTCTAAAGGTATTAGGATCAAAGCTAGTCATTTCAAAATAACCTTGAAGTTACTAAACTGTGAAGGCTACTGATGCTTGTGATGGCTTCTTTGGTTTTTTTCTGAAAAAGAGAAGAAAAAAAAGTCTTTCAGAACACCGTAACCAAACTGGTTTTCGTATAATATAATTTGTACATGTTCCTGAGATTAAAATCTATCCTTTGTGCATCTCTTAGTGGCAATGATCTTGTTTGTAAGGAAGTAAACATGGTATTTGCAATAGAATAAATAACTTGTGCACAACATAGGAGATGATGGCTTCTGATCCTATAAATTTTCTAAAACTGTGTACAATTTGTGTTCAATGATGGGTTCTGATGCCGCGCATGCCATATGATGAAATGGATAGTAGGTGATGGGTTCTGATGCTTATCATGGCTTCGAATCATTGGGGTTTTAATTTACTGGCTTCAACCTGGGTTGTATAAGTATTTTTGAAGGTATCAATTTACTTTTCATACTTAATACATTCCTTTTAAACATTATGGATATTTATATGGGTTTTGGTACTGGTCATACACCATATTATTCTGTGAAATGCTGTTGCTCATGAATTCTGATGGCTTCTGTTGGCTGCTGTGATGGCTGGAATTGGATTATGGTATGAATTTCACTTTTAAAGCTACATTCATGTTACTATATACCGCTTGTGAAGGCTGTCAAGGCTTCTGATACTTGTGTTGGCTTCTGATACTTGTGAAGGCTGTGATGGCTGCTGATGGATTGTAATGGCTTCTTCTTGCTTTGTAATGGGGTGTGGGTTTCACTTTGTAAAATCACTTTGGTGATGGCTGCTGATGGATTGTAATGCTGATGGTTTGTAATGGATTGTAATGGATTGTAAGTGTAAAATTTCACTTTGTAATGCTGATGGATTGTAATGGATTGTGATGGCTGCTGATGGTTTCACTTTGGTCGATGGATACTGATGGATTGTAATGGATTTTTTTGCTTTGTAAGAGGTTAAGGTGTAATTTTCACATTAGAAATTGAATTCTTGTTACTATGTTATAAATTTTGAAGGGTTCTCATGCTTGTGATGCGAAATTGATGGTTGGGCCATCTCAGTTTGTGAAATAATTGTAACCAAACACAAATTTGTAATGGATATTTTGTACATGTAATGGAAATTTGCATACTGTGTCCAATATCCCTCTGTGGTTGGGTTGTGATGCTACTCATGGCTTCCAATTTTTATGATGGATTCTGAAACAATCTGATGATTTATAACGGATTGATAATGAAGTTTCACTTCCATTTATTAACTGCTAATTTTTTTCTGCTCAAAATTTGTAAATTACAATTGCTGTATTAGCCCACTCTTACACAATTCAGATAAAACTTTGCATAGTCGAAAGCTTGCCAATGATTGGGAGATACGAAGAAGAAAAAAAAAAAATTAAAGCGAAGAAAACATTGCATAGTCGCACGTTGCTTGTTCGTATACTTGTAGAACTTTGCTCTGTAACTGCAAAGAAAAAAAAATTCATAAGAAAACTAATACGAATTGATTAAACATACACCGTTGATAAGCTCATTGTCACGAAAACTGAAAAAAAATAAAATAAAAAATTTTATTTTAAACCCAAACGCCTTTTCTAACCACATTATCTAGTAACTGTTTTTTAATAAAATTTCAGATTATTTGCTTTATCGAACGGCATTTTATACATTCCTTTTGAAAAAGGCAGTTTTTCAAATAAAAAATTAATACCAAACAGCATTTTACAGTCTAGTTTTAAGAAAACAGCGTTCAGATTTTTTTTTAACCAAACAGGTTTTACATTCTCATTTTCAGAAAACAGTTTTCAGAAAACTATCCAAACAGCTTTTACACTTTCATTTTCAGAAAACAGTTTTTACAAAACAGTTTTCACAAAACTATTTTCAGAACAACTATCCAAACGCAGCCTGATTTTTTTTTTTTTTTGAAAGGGAAGACGTGCATCATCTAGTAAAGCTTAACAGGCCAAACACATAATCCACCAATCCATACACCCCAATTCCAGCCCACCAAAGTCCAAAACCCATAAAACCCACATATAAAAAAAACCTAAACTTCTCTTACAACCGTAGATCTCAATCGGATGGCTCCAATCATATCTCCGTCTCCTATAAATTCGCCACCCTAGGGTTTATACTCCATTCCTCACATCCCCCGTCAGCAATCAAACCGCCACTATCTTCCAAATCGCAATGGTGAGATTCTCTCTCCTCTCTTGAGAGCTAAAACCCTAGATTTTGTTTCTTGATTTTAATTGCTGTTATGTTTCAGGCGTCAAAGAAGAAGCTGGCGAACCCGATGAGGGAGATCAAGGTGCAGAAGTTGGTGGTCAACATCTCCGTCAGGGAGAGCGAAGATCTACTCCCCAGAGCTTCAAAGGTCGCTCCTTGCTTTCTATTGCTTTCAATTTCATGTCCGTAATGTTTTGTTTTGTGGATTAATACTAATCTAGTTTAAGGAGAAGTTAAACTGATTTTTTTGTATACTAATTTTGTGATTTGGTGGTTAGAAATAAATATATATGCTGCAATATGTGACTGTGTTAGGCTTAATTTGAAGCGATATGTGAAATGAGTAATAAATGATATGCTTAATTTTTATTGTTGTTGAAGGAATAGAAAAGTAAGAAGATTTGAATTGAATGTGTTAGCTTAAAATTTGCTGTAGAGGTGAGCATGATGACTGGTAACTTTAAACTGAAAAAGGTGCTTGAATGCTATTTGTAGGCTGCTTGGAATCAAACTACTATTCTTAGACTTGCTCAATGTATTTGAAAATAAAATTGTGGAGCTGCCCGTAGGTTCACTTAAATTTGGTAATCAATGTTTAGATGCTAGACAATTTCTGGATTTTAGGTGCATATTGTACATCTATATATACATACTGTGTAAACTGCTAATTGGAAATTTCATCTATCTTAGTTAAGTGTGAACGTGATAGCAGGTGCTGGAGTAACTGAGTGGGCAGACTCCTGTCTTTTCAAAAGGTGAGTGATGCTCTTATTACTTTTAGTTATTGGTATATAGATGTGTTAACTTAAAAAAGAAACTAGTTTATAATTATGTTACCCACTTTAATTTAGACATTGAGAATTAATAATTCATAATAGAAGTATTTTATAAATATTGGATTATTAGCTAGTTTGGATTAGTGTTGAAAGTGGGTGCATTTCATGATAGTAATGCCCATGCTTTTATTTTTGTGTTTGTAATTAATAACTCATTGTAGAAGGTTTTTGTAAGTTGCTTTTTATATTGATCTTAAATTTCCTTCTTCCAGCGAGACTGTCTTTCGGTATATGACGTAATGAGAAGATTTCTTCCTATGCGACTGTCAGAGGCAACTGGGCAATGCAGCTTCCAGAGAGTGGCTTGAAGATTAAGGAGTACTGTGTTGCAAGAAATTTTAGTGACACTAGCTGTTTTGGGTTTGGCATCCAGGAGCACATTGATCTTGGGATCAGGTATGTTACTCCTAATCAATTGCTATTCTGTTTGATAGATAATTGTACGCTTTATTCTCTTGATGTCCTATTGCACATTGTCATATTTACATAATTTAGTCATTTGTGATGCAATGCCTTTTAGGTTGCGTGTAGAATTTTATTTTTATGTACATGTGTTAGAATGATGGTTGTGATGAGGAATGCTTCTTCTGACACCTCTTGTTTGAGAAGGGCTTTGTGAAGTCCTTCATTGAGCAGAGTAGCAAACATCTGCACCCTCTTCTTTATCCTCTTATCAAGATTGTCAAGCAACTTGCTTGTCAGATTTTAAAATGAGCTTTTTGGTAGCAAATGTACCTGTTGATTTACTCTTTCTTGATGGATTTTGGTTTTTATTATTTCCTAGGAACACTAGTTTTTGTTTTATATATTATTTTAATTTGTTCCAACTGCAAAAAATCTTTATCTGCAAAACAATGATTTGAAATAATGGTTTAGAGGAATTGGAGAAATGCTACACATACATGAGATTCTATCCTAAATTTACATGGGGCTCGTCTTTAAGTGATTGTCGGATCTTAACCCGTTTGTCCTTGCATTTGTCCTTTAGTGATTAATGCTTTAGCAATTAATGGACACAACAATCACTAAAAGACGAGTTGGTGTAGAATCTCATGTGTGTGTAGCATTTTTTGGGGGAATAGTGACACATTTAGGTTCCTTGGTGACTTTTACTCAACTGTACTTGTATTGTGGGAATTTTGATTGTGATGATGATTGCTTTTTTTTCTGACACCTCTTGTTTGAGAAGGCATTTCAAGCCCTTCAATGAGCAGAGTAGCAAATATCTGAATCTGGACCCTCTTTATTCTCTTCATTAGTCTCAACATTAGTTTTGTTAAGTTCTTTACCGGAGGACAGTTAACAAAAACAACAGAGATAAAGATACAGATTGCCAGTTTTTCAAAATAACATATTACTAGTGTTTCGATTGTATGGTCAATTGTGTTATATCATAATTGTCCTGTGGAAGTTACAGTGCAAGGGTTGTGATGAGCAATGCTTCTTCTTACACCGCTCGTTTGAGAAGGTCTAAATAAAATTCTTCGATGAGCAGAGTAGCAAAATTCTGAACCCTTTTCATTGTGCTGATCCCATTTCTTGAGAATTTACCATAATATTTATGATATTGTTGCTTCTTCATTACAGCTGCTTCAATTTATTTATATATACATTGAAACTTTTTATCAATTGGGCAGTTTATTTTTCATGATAATAAAATTTGATCACTGTCGTCTTGACATTGCGGATTGTTTTCTTCAGGGCAAGATTAGTGTCCAATGCGAGTTCTTATATTTACAATGAGGGTATGATCTTGTTGCTCTTTGCCTACTACAATCATTTGAAAAATGTGTGGTTTTTTTATTTTGATAATGGTCTTTATCTGCGGTACATTTCTAACCAATAGCAAACTCATTATCTTCTTTGTTCTGACAAAATTCACATTTTTTGCAGATATGAATTTATGGTATGGTATTCTATGTTGTCTTGGAATTTATCTGCTGTACATTTCTAGCCAATAGCAAACCCACTATCTTCTTTATTCTAACAAATTCACGTTTTCACCCTTCAACTGGAATTTATGGTCCTGGCTACAGTGCAGGTTGCTGCTGTTGCTGCAAGTCACGTGTGGGAATTCAGCACAAGGTTACTAAGAGCATCTCCAACCACGCTAGCTATTTTGGCTAGCTAGCCAAGATAGATAACAAATGGATAATTTGGCTAGCAAAAAAAACTCCACACTCCAACCATACTATCTATTTTGGCTAGCTATAAATAATTTAATTTTTATTTACCAATAAATAGTTATAATAATATTTTTTAAAATGACGACTTTTCTATACAAAATGTACAAAAGCAAAATATGCAAAAGCAAAATGTGCAAAAGCAAGCAAAATACTCAACAAAAGATTTAGCAAAAGATTTATAAGGATTTTGCAAAAGATTTAGCAAAATACTCAATATCAGGTAGGCATGATTCCAAATACAATGTGTAAACAGTTTATGCATCTCAGGTAGGCCATAATGCTCTCAATATCAGGTAGGCATGATTCTCAATATCAGTTTATGCATCTCAGGTAGGCCATAATGCTCTTGAATGTTCTCAATATCAGGTAAGAATGATTCTGAATATCAGTTTATTGCATGATTCTCAATACAGTGTGTAAACACTTCACTGATACTACTCAGGTACACAGTTTATGCATCTCAATACAGAGCAAACATCTCAGGTAGGCATGATTCTCAATATACAGTTTAAGCATTATCATTTACTTCAAATATCAGTGAAGTGTAGGCATGATTCTTAATACAAACTGATTCAAGTTTAATCACCTAATTCATCACATGTTTCAAGATGTGATAGACTAAGATGATGGCAGGTCATGAATCTGAAACTAAATTAAAATGTTAAAGGGGTCTGAAAGCAAACTTAATTTTATATTGGTCTTTACTAGTGTATCCTTAATGTTTTTGTTTCTGTATGGCCATATCCCACATGTATTTGAAAGTATGGTTTTTTGCTTTCAGCTTAACAGTAAGATATTTTTATCAATAGTCTTTGCCCTTATTTAACCTTTTTGTTTTTGGAATATTGCTAAAAGGTTTTATGTGTATCAGATACATACTCATACTGATACATAATTTATATACATATTGATACATAATTTACTACTGTACTACTGTACTATATACATATAGAATTTACTATTACAAAAAGAGAATTTACTGTACTCTTTCTCAAGTACACATATAAAAAGATCCCTATGTATCAGTTACATAATTTATTACTGTACTCTTTCTCAAGTATACATATAAAATTTACTACTGTACTATATACATATAGAATTTACTATATACATATAGAATTTACTATTACAAAAAGAGAATTTACTGTACTCTTTCTCAAGTACACATATAAAAAGATCCCTATGTATCAGTTACATAATTTATTACTGTACTCTTTCTTAAATATACATATAAAATTTACTACTGTACTATATACATATAGAAGTACCAAAGCTTCATTAGACATCATAGACCTTGTACACAATTCCATCCATCTTTCTATTATGACACTTTACATAAAGGATTACTATTATAGCCCTGATGACATTGGAGCTAAGCATGAACTTGGACATGTTGACATGGCACACTGATACGGGGAACTTTTGGATAACTGCATCAAAAAGTATGTGCTGTGTCAGATATGTGTGCTTGACATGTGTTAGACACATGAAGGCTTCCATTCAAAAGTGCCCATGTTTGATGCTTCACATCATTCAAGTTTGACATTAACTTTAATAGAATAAATTAAATCTAGATTGTATTTAATTTAGCACCAGGAAATCCATAGAGAAATATGGACAAATTACCTGGGGGTTTTGCAGATTGTAAACTACCAAATTTTTGTCAGCAGTGCCTACAACCATCAGAGGATATCTCACAGATAGAGAATAGCAACGCTTGGAAGCTGCTGGATATGTACTGGTTGTTGTTGCCTAGTATCCCAATACCTGGATAAGTTTGAAGACAGCAAGACCCTTCTATTAATTTCCATTAAAATGTTTAGAAATAAACCCCTCAACCCTCACCACAGCTTTGGAGTTTTGTGTGGTGGTAAGGATATTTTACATGTTACCAAAGCAACCCAGGTTCAATTCCCACCAGGTGCGTATCAAACATGATATTTGCAAAAAGTATTGCTCTTTACATTCAAGGTATTGTATAAAGAGAAGTGTCAACTTGTAGGGGCATTACGACATGGTCGACTATGAATCCCCAAATCATCAGTTCATCACCATAATTTTGGAGTTCTTGTATAGTCGGAGAGGTATATCACAATTTCAAAAGCAGAATTAAGGATGTTTACACTGCAGCATTCTTAGCATGTTGAGAAATACAGTGTCATCTTTTAGTCACAAATTTTAGTACGCTGCTCCCAGGACCAGTACAACATTTAGTCAATAAGTGATAAATAATCCAGTCATCTTTCAATGTGAAGAGTACAATATCTAGCTGTTAGTTAGTGCATTTCGAAAGAAAACATTATTTTTTGGCATTATCCTAAGGTATTTTGCAAGTGACCTACTGGAAAAAGGTTTGATAAAGGAGTTATGGAACAAAAGCTTGGATAAACTACAATTCAATAATATGAAGGAAATTGCATATGAATAATATGCATCAATGAGTTGAAGCACATCAAACTAAGATGATTAGTATTGCATAATTATGATCGTAATCTCTTTCATAGCTACTACAACTTCGGGTGCTAGGACCAACTCACCAATATCATATACAAGACTAAAGTTAGTGTGTCCAAAGTCAAAAAACACCAAATTAAAATGAAGGAACAATTTTTAGTTGAGGAAGAAGATGATGAAGTCTATGAACAAGAAATTGAAGCACCAACAATCCCTACAACACTGTTGATATCGAAGAAATTGAAGAAAAATTGAAGAAAAATTGAAGAAATTGAAGAAATCGAAGAAAATGAAGAAAAATTGAAGAAATCGAAGAAATCGAAGAAATTGAAGCACTAGCAATCCCAACAACACTGTCGATATTGAAGAAAAATCGAAGAAATCGAAGAAATTGAAATTCCAAGAACATTGTCGATTTAAATAGCGGGAATAAAACTTAACCGTTTAAAACCTCCTTCGTCTCCGGCATGAAGAGAGGACGACTTTGGTGAGCGAAAATCAAATTGCCAAATTTGGCGAGCGGATCGCGAGCGGATTAGATTTCGCCAGGATGGCGAGGCCGTTGGGGGCGATTTTTGAGAGGATTTTGCTATTCTGGCAAAATTGGGAGATTTGAAGAGTGTCGTAGGAGATGGTCTAAGGATGATGCCATGATTATTTGAGGATGTCATTCTCAACCCAGATGCAGAACATCACTGGATAAAAGAACTGGATATGCTCAACAAGAATGCCATTCTCAACAAACCCTAGTACACAAGTAGAACTAGGGTTCGTAAAATCATCCCTGTTTTTTCAGCTTTTTGTTTATGCATTGCACTTGTCTCATTTAGAATATGCTTTGGTGTGGTACAATTTTACTTGGTGAAAATCCTGGAATTGATAAGTTCCTATGCTATATGAGCTTTTGTTTGCTAATCATTTTGCTATTTGATGCAAAGAGGCATGCAAGATTAGTCCATGATTGTCGTTCTGTGGCCTAAAAGTTGGGAGTTCTGTATGATATGGTGATAAATGTTGCTGTATTTAACACCCCTTAAATTTAACTGCATAGGTCCTTTCAACTGTTCTAGTAGCTGCTATAAACTTTGGTTGATGCTGCTTATGTTACTCGGTTTGATTTCTGTAAGTAAATTGAGAGCACTGGTGATCAGTTCTGTGTAATCAAATAATATGCTTTTTGTTTTTAAATGCTTACGAAGAGCTCTTGTAACATTTCTTTCAAATTGATTCTCAGGGTGTTTGGATTCACATGTTTAAGGAAATTGCAAACCTCAACAAATTTTACATCTAAGAGCATAAGCATCTTGCTCATTTATATATACTACTAGTATCATACACGTGTACACGTGCACGTGGAAAAAATTGAAGGGATAATGAAAAGGATAAAAAGAAAATAATTTCCAAACTGATCAACTTTCGAAAATATTTACCAAACTGGTCCACTCTCGAAAATATTTATCAAAGTGAGTCATTTTGTCAACACGTGCGCTGTACGTGTTGACAAAATGACATCCGGTGACAAATGATACTAAGCCCTTCTCCCATTAATTTCCAAACTGGGAAAAATTGAACGGTTAATGAAAAGGATAAAAAGAAAATAATTTCCAAACTGATCCACTTCCGAAAATATTTACCAAACTGGTTCACTTTCGAAAATATTTACCAAAGTGGGTTATTTTGTCAACACGTGCGCTGCACGTGTTGGCTTCAAAATGACAACAATGACAGATGACACTAAGCCCTTCTCCCATTATAATAGTAGAGATATGGGAAAAAAGGGTATCAGCATCTTGCTCATTTAGTAAATAAGCAATTGATGATATGGCATACATGTGATTGGAAAATCTTTAAAAGGGTTAGTTGTTTAATGTATCACATGCATGCCACATAATCAATTGCTCTTTTACTAATTGAGCAAGTTGCTCATATCACTTTTACCCTATATATTGATATGGCTAAATAAAGGGTTAAATCAGGACCGTTCAAATTAGGCACGAATCTTGAAGCTACAGGGGTAAGATGGTAATTTCACTGATAGATGGGTTCGAAACGGGAATCAGGTCCCTCCTCTTGGACCCGATAACCAGTGAACGGATCTGTTCAGCAGAGAGCGGGTCATAACCAATTAAGGACCAGTTCAACAGAATAAGAAGAAATCCTGGTTCGTCCTTATCATGAAGAGGTAGTTCTAACCACCTCTATCCAGCCACCCCGGGATGTAGGGAATCATTCCTATCCTGAAACATATCCCCACGGCGACTATAAATACTCCCTACCTCATATTGTTACAGGTGATCATTCTTTGTCTACCTAAGCTCTTTCCCCTTTCTTTAGTGAGTACTGACATAAGTGTCTGAGGGTTAGTCTCCGGGTTCCATTTCGGTGTTTCGAATGCTTGTGCAGGTCTGCAGGAGCACCAAGGAGTGAACTTGTCAACAAGGAAGAGGAAAGATTCAGCCTATTCGAGTTCCTACGAATCTACAAATTCTGTCTATTGGCCCCACCAGCGGCAACAAATTGGTGCCATCTATGGAAAATAACTCGAATAGCAGTCCAACCTTCATCCTTCAACCAAAGCTACTCCTAGTTATGCTTCCCACGAGGAAGTCCGCAAAATCCAACCGGAGAACCACCTCTACTATTGCTCCTCCGTCGGAGGATCTCCCTCCGCCGGAGGATCTCCCTCCGCCCATCCAACCTACCATGCAACTCGAATAGCTGAACCCTCAATCCGTTTAGCAGGCTCGAGGGCCCCAGGCAACTGTTGGGGAGCCCTCTCGGCGAAGCCACCAGAAGCATCCTCTACATCAAGTTCGGGTGTAACCCCCATTCACGATAATTAGTATTTTTCGTATATTTTCTATAATTTGATTTTTTTAACAAATTATTTTGTACTAAACTCTGTTCGGATCTTTTATTAAAGTATTTTCTAAATCGTAAATTTAATTCATTTCGAATAACGGTCTATTTTGATCTTATTTTTTATATATCTTATTAATTGATTATTTATATTTGAGCCAAAATCAAGTGTATTATTATTATCGGACTATTTTAAAATTGTAAAACCCAAATACTATTTTATTGTACAATTTATTACTATTATAATTATGATTATTAATTGTTATTTCATGATTATCTATTTAAAATTCATCTATTGGATTATTTTATTATTATACCAGATCTGATTTTCTTTGCGAATTTTCAATTTATTTTCAAGCCCAGTTTATATTCTATTTATTTGTATTGTTTATTTATTTATTGGGATTCAAATTCTAGTTCATGAAATTCTTTGTTCTTTTGATCGGGCTATTCTTATTGATCCTATTGTTCTTATTTAATTGTGGTTATTTTGTTTTGAACCTTACTGATTTGGATCTATCTCTTAATTGAACCATAAACCTAATTTCATTTGTTCTTGACCTAAATCCGCTATTATTGGACTTTAAACCACTAACCCAATATCCTAATTGTACCTTATAAATACAACTCTAATGCAAATCCTAAGAATTGCACAATTCTGAAACTCTAGCTGCCTATTCTCTTTCTTCTCTTTCTCTCCTTGCCGTTCTCTCTCTCTCCCCGTTTTCCCGCCAAAACCACTGAACCCATCTCCCGTCCTTCCACCCCCGTTGACGCTCAGCCGTTGAGCGTCGCCCAGCCACCAGTAAACCCCCGGCTGCTGTCGCAACCTCGTCGACCTCCCCCTGGCTGTTCCTTCCTGTTGACGGCAGCCCAATCGACAGCCCCTTTTTGCTCCTCCCTCTAGCGCCGCCGTCGCTCCTCGTTGGCGCCGTCGCCGCCTCGCTGCTAGCCCAGACCCGCCAGTCAGATCTCCTTGCCCCTTTGCTGCCTTTGCCCCCTCCCTCTCTCTTGTGCCAATACTGTTGCAGTTGCTGTCTCTCGTGTAGTTGCTGTTATTGCTCGAGTCTCTTTTTTGTGCACGTATTGTGCGCGTGCTATTGGTGATTGAGTTAGTTTGTGGGTTCGTTGCTTCGGGATTCTTATCCCGTTATTCTTCGTATTCGTTTTTATCGTCTAACAGGCAAGTAACTTGTATTCAATTCCTTTGCATATACAAGTACAAAATACCGTTTGTAGTGTAGTTGGGTTTTAGAGACAATTCATGTGTGAAATCTCTTGTTGATATTGTCTCTATTGTGATGATTTGACCATAGTTGTCTCACGACATATATGACATGAATTAACCTTGGGTTGACCACTTTTGATGTATATGTTCATGCTAATTTGAGATATTTGTATTTGATGTGTTATTCTTGTTATACTTGTCGAATACTTATAAAATATTCTGTACCATGTTGCTTGGATATCTAGTACATCATATTTTATGTTATCATCCTATTTTTTTCCTATTGTTATTATTGTTCTTCCTATTGTTATTATTGTTCATCTCATGTCTTTAGATTGCATATTGTATTGTTGTATTAATGAAATCGTGAACAAGCTGGGGTTTAAGGGAATGACTTGAGTAGTGAATAATATAGTGACTGCGTCGACCAGTATTTACCGATTGATTGTGGAGCGCTGACTACGATACCCCAATCTTTCGTGTTGTGAACTCGTAAACCCGTGAACTCGTGAACTCGTGAACCCGTGAATCAGTGAATCAGTGTATCATTATAATGAATTGTGCAACATTATTGTATCGTATCAGTGATTACCGTACCGACAAATGAGCTATAGAATTCACCACTTAAGTCTAAAACGAAATTGATTGTATGCATCGAACCTGTGGTACGGAACACATGAGACACAGTAGTACATGCATTAGTTAGGATTAAAATGAATAATAGATTTAAGGATAAACACAACGTCGACATTGTATATTGTTCATCATTGTTTCTATTGATATCGAATATTACATTATACTTGTTCATTCGACACTTATTACATGCTATTTACACTTGTTTATCTTTCTATGCTAGTTGTTACATTTTATTATCATGCCTATTCTATGCCATTTGTTTATCCTTCCCATGTACTTGTGTCTGCACTACAAGCGGTCCGTAACTTGCATTGACGGACGTTTTGTTTTGTTTTTCTCTTCCTGCAATTTATTAAATTGCAGATTTCAGAGAACAGTTTCCTGCCGGAGTCGGAGAACAAACAGTCTGAAGACTACTGCTTTCTAATTGCTTATTGCTTTAATAAATTAATGTATTGAGACTTATTATAATTTGGATTGGATTTATTATTGTATTGAACTTGTGTTTCAAATATTGTTATTTGTTTTCAGATGTTGGGTTAATATTGTATTTGGATATTTTGATTGCTTAATTTCAAGTATTATTGTTTATGAGATTATTATTATTGTTTGTGCAATTGTTCTGTATTATTTATATTGTTGTGTTAATCGGATAAACAACTTATGAGTGACGTCAATCATTCGCTGGGCCAATGTCATGTGTTCGTATTACGGAAGCGGGGCGTGACAAGGTTTTTAATGGTGGTATCAGAGCGAGGTTAGACAATATATCAGTCAAACGTGACTAACGAAAGAAAGTTTGGCTTTGATTGATATATTAATCAGATTTGGGTCTTAACCGGTTTGACTCAACAGTATGTGCAATACAGATATCACATGAACAATTGTTAACCAATAATCTAGAAACTAGTCTCTTTTGATTCCTCCTTGATCCCTTCACATTCAGTTCCTTCATTTCTTGTTATTTTTTGTCCCTTCCATTCATTGATTTCTTGTTGGATATAATTTTATTCTTTTGTACCCATATTTTTTTGTTTCTAGTGCTATTCTTTCTTTTCTTCCTGCTTGGTCCGTCGATCGACATCGCTCGATCTACAATGACATGTCCGATGCTTGGAGCTTCACCATCAGAGTAGCGCAGCGGAAGCGTGGTGGGCCCATAACCCACAGGTCTCAGGATTATCTTCTTGTTTCTCTTTTTTTGCATTGTTTACCCCCTTATTCATTCATTTTCAATTGTCATTTTTCATTGGATCTTTATTCTATATCATTCTTGATCACTCAATGCTTACCCATGTTCTTTCTTGTTCTGGTGTTGCCACAATTTTGTTCCTTTCCCCTTGATTCCCCTGTTTTGTTACCCACAATTTTGCCTCTTTTCCTTTTATTTCCGGTTTTGTTGTTTTCCAGTTGCTTTTGTTTTGTCCTACGTACCGCCTGAGCAAATTTCGAGGACGAAATTTTGTTGTCAGGTGGGTAGGATTGTAACCCCATTCCCGATAATTAGTATTTTTCGTGTATTTTCTATAATTTGATTTTCTTTTTAAATTATTTTGTGATAAACTCGGTTTGGATCTTTTATTAAAATATTTTCTAAATCATAAATTTTATTCATTTCGAATAACGGTATATTTTGATCTTATTTTCTGTATATCTATTTATATTTGAGCGAAAATCAAGTGCATTATTATTATCGGACTATTTTAATAAAATTGTTAAACTCAAATACTATTTTATTGTATAATTTATTACTATTATGATTATGATTATTAATAGTTATTTCATGATTATCTATTTAAAATTCATCTATTGGATTATTTTATTATTATACTAGATCTGATTTTCTTTGCGAATTTTTAATTTATTTTCAAGCCCAATTTATATTCTGTTCATTTGTATTGTTTATTTATTTATTGTAATTCAAATTCTTGTTCATGAAATTCTTTGTTCTTTTGATTAGGCTATTCTTATTGATCCTATTGTTCTCTTATTTAATTGTGGTTATTTTGTTTTGAATCCTACTGATTTGGATTTATCTTTTAATTGAACCCTAAACCTAATTTCATTTGTTCTTGACCCAAATTCGCTATTATTAGACTCTAAACCACTAATCCAATACCCTAATTGTACCCTATAAATACAACTCTAATGCAAATCCTAAGAATTGCACAATTCTGAAATTCTAGCCGCCTATTCTCTTTCCTCTCTCTCTCTCTCTCCCCCGGTTTTCTCGCCAAAACCACTGAACCCATCTCCCGTCCTTCCACCTCCAGCCACCCCTGTTGACGCTTAGCCGTTGAGCGTCGCCCAGCCACTAGCAAACCCCCGGCTGCTGCCGCAACCCTGTCGACTTCCTGGCTGTTCCTTCCCGTTGACGGCAGCCCAATCGACAACTCCCTATTGCTCCTCCCTCTAGCGCCGCCGTCGCTCCTCGTCGATGCCGTCGACGTTCTGCCGTCTCGCCGCCAACCCAGACCCGCCAGTCAGATCTCCTTGCCCCTTTGCTGCCTTTGCCCCCTCTCTCTCTCTTGTGCCAATACTGTTGCAGTTGCTGTCTCTCTTGTGTAGTTGCTGTTATTGCTTGAGTCTATTTTTTTGTGCACATATTGTGCGCGTGCTATTGGTGATTGTGTGGGTTCGTTGCTTCGGGATTCTTATCCCGTTATTCTTCGTATTCGTTTTCATCGTCTAACATGCAAGTAACTTGTATTCAATTTATTTACATATACAAGTACAAAATACCGCTTGTAGTGTAGTTGGGTTCTAGAGACAATTCATGTGTGAAATCTCTTGTTGATATTGTCTCTATTGTGATGATTTGACCATAGTTGCCTCACGACATATATGACATGAATTAACCTAGGGTTGACAACTTTTTGATGTATATGTTCATGCTATTTTGAGATATCTGTGTTTGATGTGTTATTTGTGTTATACTTGTCGAATACTTGTAAAATACCTTATACCATGTTGCTTGGACATCTAGTACACCATATTTCATGTTATCATCCTATTGTTTCCCTATTGTTATTATCGTTCATCTCGTGTCTCTAGATTGCATTTTGTATTGTTGCATTAATGAAATAGTTAACAAGCCGGGGTTTAAGGAAATGACTTGAGTAGTGAATAATATAGTGACTGTGTCGGTCAGTGTTTACCGATTGATTGTGGAGCGCTGACTACGGCACCCTAATCTTTCGTGTTGTGAACCCGTGAACTCGTGAACCCGTGAACTCGTGAACTCGTGAATCAGTGTATCATTATAATGAATTGTGCAACATTATTGTATCGTATCAGTGATTACCGTACCGACACATGATCTATAGAATTCACCACTTAAGTCTAAAAAGAAATTGATTGTATGTATCGAACCTGCAGTACGGAACACATGGGACACAGTAGTGCATGCATTAGTTAGAAGTAAAATGAATAATAGACTTAAGGATTAACTTAACATCGACATTGCATATTGTTCATCATTGTTTCTATTGATATCGAATATTACATGATACTTGTTTACTCGACACTTAGTACATGCTACTTACACTCATTTATCTTGCCATGCTAATTGTTATATTTTGTTATCATGCCTATTCTATGCCATTGTTTATCATTCCCATGTACTTGTGCCTGCACTACAAGCGGCCCGTAACTTGCATTGACGGGCGTTTTATTTTCTTTTTCTCTTCCTGCAATTTATTAAATTGCAGATTTTGGAGAATAGTTGCCTACTGGAGTCGGAGAACAAACAGTCTGAAGACTACAGCTTTCTAATTGCTTATTGCTTTAATAAATTAATGTATTGAGACTTATTATTATTTGGATTGGATTTATTATTGTATTGGACTTATGTCCCGAATATTGTTATTTGTTTCAGACGTTAGGTTAATATTGTATTTGGATGTTTTTATTGCTTAATCTCATATATTATTGTTCATGAGATTATTATTATTGCCTGCGCAATTACTTTGTATAATTTATATTGTCGAGTTAATCGGATAAACAACTTATGGGTGACGTCAGTCATTCGCTGGGCCAATGTCACGTGCTCGTATTCCGTATTTTTGGGAAGCGGGGCGTGACACCGGGTCTCCATCCACAAATGCCTCCACTGATTCCATGGCCTCCCATAGCCTTTCAACGCCAGATGTACTCAATAATGGGCAGAATGAGCCTGGGCTCAACCTTCGGATCCGTCAGGATGAGAGGCGGACCCGCGATGAGAACCCTCGCCGAGAGCTCCAAAGGGACCGGTCTCCCCGCCGAACAGACCGCAGGGGGTCCAACTCTCCGCGGAGGCGGAGAGAGTCACCCCGCACCGTCCAAGGCAAAGCCGCTCTCGAGCTGGCCGTCCTATCGCTCGAGTCAATCACGAGCAGGAGGCCCCCTTCACGAGGGCATAATTTCAACAATTCCAGGAGGCGGTCCTTCGGGCGCTCAACGCCGCCCCCAACAACGGCCATCGGGCTCCCAGCCTTTAGCTAGCTCCTCGCCATCATCCCCGCTTTCGCAGTCCTCGGCCGGCTCCGAGCCATCACCGCCGTTCCCTAAGTCCTAGGCCGGCTCCGAGCCATCGCCGTCCTTTTCCTGATCACCACTGCTGCTCCCGAAGTCCGCGGTCCACTCCGAGTCACCCCCGTCATTCTATCAGTCCACCACCTACTCAGAGCCATCGCCGCCACAGCCCCAGCCCTCCTCGGCATGAGGACGAGTCTCAGGGCTCAGCGAGGTACGACCGAAGGGAGGACTCGGTCTATAGCCGTCTCCACGTGATGGAGAGACGTTTCAGCCAGCTGAACAGAGACGAGGAGCAACGGGTGAGGAACGTCCGCCTAAGCAAGCTCCCATTCTCCCGCACCATCATGGAGGCCCCTGTCCCAGACAACTTCAAGCCTCCACACTTCGAGACTTACACCGGGGAGTCGGACCCCGCAGATCACATCGAGAGTTTCAAAACTCTCATGATGATCCATCATGCATCCGACGTCTTTCTCTGCAAGACCTTTCCGACCACACTCAAGGGGCCTGCTCGGGAGTGGTATTCTTGGCTTGCACAGGTGTCTATCTTCTCCTTCGACCAATTCGAAGGCCTCTTCCTCACGCATTTCATGAGTAGTTGCCGCTCCGAGAAGACGAGCACCTCGCTGCTCTTCCTCAGCCAAAAGAAGGGCAAACGACTGAGGGATTATGTCAAGTGGTTCACCGCAGAAGCCAGGTTCATCGCCTCCTTGGATCAGTCAGTAGCTTCGGCTGCCTTCCAATCCAATGTCACCAACCTTAACCTCAGGGCTTCCTTGGCCAAGAAGCCTCATCGGAACTTCTCCGAGCTCCTCCTTAGGAGCGAGAAGTACATCCGAGCTGAAGAGGCTCTCAATTGCCCCACTCTGGAGGGGTCGTCTCCCGGGAACAAACGGAAGATTGCAGAGGAAGAAGGAGCTAAGAAGCTCCAAAAGGATAACATGGGTCAGCAGTGCCCTCTTCCTCGCTTTGAGAAGTTCACTCCACTTAATGCGAGTGTCTCCACCATCCTGATGGAGATTGGGAATGAAGGTCTCCTACCGCCACCTCCGAAGATGAACACCCCTGGGAAGAAGAGAAATCGGAACAAGTGGTGCTGCTTCCACCGGGACCACAGGCACGACACTGATGATTGTCGAGCCCTGAAGGACGAGATCGAGGCCCTTATCCAGAGGGGGCAGCTCGCTCGGTTTGTAAGGAGGGACAGAGCCGATCCGCCTCTACCGCCCAGGGGGGCTAACTTGCGAACAGAGCAGCGTGTGGAGACTCCGGAGGCCGAAGTAGAGGCCATCTTGCACCTGATACATGGAGGCCCAATGGGGGGAGATTCTAACTCTTCCTGAAAAGCCTTCGTTAGGGAAGTCAACTCCGTGCAGAGCCATCCTCCCCCTAAGGGCCTAGGAGTCCTTGTGACGTTCTCCGATAGGGACTTGGAAGGCGTCCGCACGCCCACTACGATGCCCTCGTCAACAACCTCAAAATGGCCAACTTTGACGTTCGCTGGGTGCTGGTGGACAATGGAAGTTCGGTCAATATCCTCTTCTTGGAGGAGTTCAAAGGCCTTCAACTATCAAAGAACTAGCTCAAGCTAGCTGGCTACACCCTTCATGTGTTCACCGGGGTGCCGGTGACGATCGAGGGAGTTATAACTCTCTACGTCACCACTGGCAAAACCCTGATCACCCGCACAGAGCCGATGGACTTCATGGTGGTGGACGTGAAGGCTGCCTACAACGTGATCCTGGGTCGACCAGGCCTTGCTACGCTCCAAGCCATCCCTTCGGCTTACCACATGAAGATGAAGTTCCCCACCCCCGCAGGGGTAAAAGAAGTGAGAGGGAGTCAGGAGGCGGCTCGTAAGTGCTATATGACCTCAATGGGAGGCCCGGTCCTCTCCCTAGAAGCCTTCGAGCTCCCACTGGAGAGTATCCAGACCATCTCCGAACCGGTGGATGAACTAGAAGAAGTGGCCTTCTCAGAGGAAGACGCCACTAAGACGTTCCAGGTCAGCAAGGCACTTTCCCCTTCCATCACAGAAGACTTCTCACAGTGCATAAGGGAGAACTGCGATCTCTTCGCCTGGACCGCGGCTGACATGCCTGGGATCTCCGAGGAGCTCCTAATGCGCCATCTCAGCGTTGCCCCGGGCGCCAAACCCGTTCAGCAGAAGCGACGCAAGTTTGCTCCCAAGTGTCAACATGCGATCAAAGAAGAAGTCGAAAAGCTCCTTAACGCCCGATTCATCCAGGAGGTGAACTATCCCGAGTGGCTATCCAATGTGGTGATGGTCAAGAAAGCCAACGGGAGCTGGAGGATATACATTCACTTCACCGACCTCAATAAAGCGTGCCCGAAGGACCCTTTTCCCCTTCCAAGCATCAACGCCTTGATCGACGCGACCTCCGGGCACGAGCTCCTCAGTTTCATGGATGCTTTCTCGGGGTACAACCAGATTCGGATGTTCCCTTCCGACATCCCGAAGACCTCCTTTGTGACGGATCAGGGCCTGTATTGCTACAGGGTTATGCCGTTCGGCTTGAAGAACGCGGGAGCTACTTATCAGCACCTCGTGAACAGGGTCTCCCAAGACCAGATTGGCCAAAACATGGAAGTCTATGTAAACGACATGTTGGTCAAGAGTACCAGAGGGTAGGAACATGTTCTCGACCTCCAAGAAGCCTTCGGGGTGCTCATGAGGCACAATATGAGGCTGAATCCGAACAAGTGTGTGTTCGGAGTCTCGTCCGGTAAGTTCTTGGGGTTTATGGTCAGCCAGAGGGCATAGAGGCCAACCCCAAGAAGATCCAGGCAATTCTCAAAATGGCTCCTCCCTCCAGCGTCAAAGATGTACAGAGGCTCACGGGGCACCTCGCAGCAATTGGGCGATTCCTCTCCAAGGCCGAGGAGAAGTGCCTCCCCTTCTTCAAGGCCCTCAGGGGGGCTAAAGGCTTCGAATGGGAGCAACAACAACAAGAATCTTTCGACCACCTCAAGGCATACTTAGCTAACCCCTCGCTCTTGAGCAAGCCAACGCCTGGGAGGTCCTCTACCTATATCTCGCCATTTCGGAGCAAACTCTCAGCACGGTCCTTGTAAGAGAAGAGGATAGAACGCAGAGGCCCATCTATTATGTGAATAAGGTCATCCGGGACGCAGAACTCCATTACCCAAAGCTGGAGAATATGGCTCTCACCTTGGTTATGGCAGCCCGAAAGCTCTACCCCTACTTCCAATCTCATTCGGTGGTCGTTCTTACTGACCAGCCGCTCAAGCAAGTTCTCCACAAGTCCGAGACCTCTGGGCACCTTATGAAGTGGTCCATCGAGCTAAGCCAACATGACATCAGCTACCAACCGAGAACAGCAATCAAGGCCCAAGCTATAGCAGAATTCATAGTGGAGAGCACCATCCCCGACTCTTGCGAGCCATCTGCCGACCCTCTGGTCTGGACCGTTTATGTGGATGGATCTTCTTGCACCGACAGAAGCGGGGCTAGCATTATCTTGACCGGTCCAGACGCTTTCATCTTCCAATACTCCCTTCTCTTAAACTTCCCGGCATCAAACAACGAAGCAGAGTATGAGGCCCTCATGCGGGGCTCTGCATGGCTCGCAAAGCCAGGGCCAAGCGGGTCAGAGTCTTCAGTGATTCGCAATTGGTCATCAACCAAGTGTTAGGGGAATACGAGGCAAGGGATGAGCGTATGGCCAAGTACTTGGCAAAGGTTAGAGAGCTTCTGGCCTTGTTCGAAGATGTTCAACTCCAGCGGGTTCCTCGAGAGGAAAACGCACAGGCGGATGCTCTCTCTAAGCTTGGCTCCACGTCCCTCCAAGGTCTAGAACGGACCATTTTGATAGAGGTCCTCCTCAGACCAAGTATTGAGGAAGATAGCCCGGAGCCGATGGAAGCCTACCCCCTGACACTTGGGGAGAACTGGATGAAGTCCCTCCTCGAGTACCTCAAAGAGGCGTGGAGGATAATGACACGAGCCGAGCGGTACACACTCCTTGATGGAGTCCTGTACAAATGCTCTTACATTCAGATCCACGGCCGACCCTATCTGAGGTTCCTCTCCTCGGAGGAAGTGCTCTATGCCCTAAAGGAGGCCTATGACAATTTGTGTGGCGTGCACTTGGGAGCGAGATCCCTCGCTCGTAAACTCTTGAACTATGGCTACTTCTGGCTCACACTACTGAGTGACTCCAAGGAGTACGTCCGCTAGTGCAACTCCTGCCAGAAATTTGCTCCGATCCGTTGCCTACCTCAAGCACAACTCACCTCCTTGGCAAGTCCAATCCCTTTTGCAATGTGGGGGATGGATTCTCTCGGACCCTTCCCTCCATCGCTGGGCCAGTTGAAGTTCTTAGCCGTTGCGATAGACTACTTCTCAAAATGGATCGAGGCTGAACTTCTTTCGACAATCACCGAGCACAAGGTCCAGCAGTCCTTTTGGAAGAACATCGTTAGCCGGTTCGGGGTACCCCGCACCCTCGTAACTGACAACGGGACTCAATTCGCGGGAGCGACCTTTCGCAACTTTTGCGCTGACCTCGGCATTCAGCAGTGGTTCTCCTCGATAGCTCATCCTTAGTCCAATGGCCAAGCGGAGAACGCAAATCGATAAATCCTCTCTGGCCTGAAGAAGAGGCTCGACAAATCCACTAAGGGGCTGTGGGTCGAACAACTCCCGAACATGCTTTGGAACTATCGCACCACCAAAAGAGCTCCGATGGGGGAGTCCCCCTTCAACCTCACATATGGATCTGAAGCTCTCATCCCCTTATAAGTGGGCCTGTCTTCACCCTGACTGATAGCCTACACTGAAGCGCAAAATGCGAACCAGCTTCGCAACTGCCTAGACCTCATAGATGAGGTCCGCAAGAGAGCTGCAATTTGACAAGAGACCTACCGCCGTAGGATCACTCAGTCTTACTATAAGAGGGTACGGCCAGCCAACCTTAAAGAGGGAGACCTAGTGCTCCGAAAGTTTTCGATCTTTAATCCAAGCAAAAAGAGCAAGTTGGCACCCAATTGGGAAGGTTCGTATAGGGTCTCCAGAGTTATTCGCCCAGGCGCGTATCAACTCGAAGATCCGAGGGGCAAGAGAATACCGAGGACATGGAACGTGGAGCACTTGATGAAGTACCAAGAGGGTGTCTAAACACCGCTCCAAGCAACTTCCCGAAGAGCGCTCCATAAGACATGTCTAAAGTCCTTACTTGTATTTTCTTTTATCAAAGTGTAAAAGTGGTTCACAACTTAGAAGCGACCACCTAATTGTTTTCAATAAAAGTAATCTTTCCTCCAAGTTCTCTATTTTTGAGTAGTCTAGTTGTACTAAAAAAATTTCACATTAAAACGGCACGCTCGGAGTCCAACACTTGGTTCGACTCCGCTTCAACTACTTGCTTCTAAGTGAGTACGGAGCGTTTCACCATTCGGAATTGCTCCTATAGCTGTTGATATTTTCTAAACGACGCGCTTGGAGTCCAACACTTGGTTCGACTCCGTTTCAACTACTTGCTTCTAAGCGAGTGTGAAGCGGATCACCATTCAGAATTGCTCCTACAGCTGTTGATATTTTCTAAACGACGCACTTGGAGTCCAACTCTTGGTTCGATTCCGCTTCAACTACTCTATTCTAAGCGAGTATGAAGTAGTTCACCATTCGAAATTGCTCCTACAGCCGTTGGTACCCTCTAAACGACAAGTTCAGAGTCCAACACTTGGTTCAATTCCACTTCAACTACTTGCTTGTAAGCAAATACGAAATGGTTCACCATTCGGAATTGCTCTTACAACTGTTGATAATTGCAAATGCTAGCAAAAAACACAAGTTCACAAAACAAGTACTATTTCATTAAAGTTTGAGAGATAAGTCTAATTACAGACCAACTACTCATCTTTACATCGAGATACAAAACATGTGAAACCAAGATTACAAGGTCATAGAAAGCTACTTCAGGGCGGGGATACTTCGGTTAAGAGACACATGGGGGTGACGAATGCTGTGCTGTCGACACCCTACTTTGGCGGACGTCCCTAGGCCGGCGGGCCGAGAAGCATCGTCCGTATCCGATCTAACGGTGGCCCCAATAGATGCTCCGCTCGACGAAGCTGCCACCCTACTTTGTGCATCTCTAGGGTTTTGATGTATAGGGGGTGAGCAAAGAGCGAGCTCGTCGAACGTTAACCCCCTACATACTCCTCCAGAGTGGAAGAGGTAGTTCTAACGGTGCGTCCCTTAGGTCGCGATCGAAGACGAGCGTTCTTCGCCTCAAGCTCAACAATTCGCTCTTTAAGTGAGTCGTCCTTCACAGTTATCTTCAGACGTGGCAGTCGCATCGAGCCTGCACTGCGAGAGGCCTCGGTGATTATCCGCCGAAGATGAGCAACCTCCATGCTTTTATCAACAGTAACCTTCTTCAGTTTGTCCCTCTCCGTTGTCACCTTGGTGAGGGAGTGACAAAGGCACCTAAGTCTCAAGTCGATGTTGGCAGCCGCCGATGAACCTGCCTCATCGCCTTCGAGGGTCGTCTCGTTAATTCTCTCTTCTAATCGTCTCCTCTCTATGTCTCGACGAACTAAGACCAGTCTCAGATGCTTCATCTCACACTCCACTTTATGAAGCTCCCACTCCACTTCGTGAAGCCGCTTTTGGCTCCTAGCAAGCCCCAACCTCGTTGCCCTAGACCAGCTTTGAGACGTGCCACTTCGGTGAGTGGTAGCGCTTCGACGATCTGGAAAAACAAAGTCCAGAACAGCAAATAAATTATCAAAGACTAAGGACACTACGTGGCAAAGCTAAATCTAAGCAAGTCGACTACAAGACAACTCAGAAGTGGGGGCAGACTCGAGCAATTCTGAACTCCAACACTTGTTCAAAAAGTTCTTCATTAAAATCAAAAGATACAAGCGGTGGCCAGTCCGCAGTTTGGCTTCAGTACATAAAGATAAAAGAAAAAACAAGCAGGTCAGGGGTTGACCTTTGTCGAGCGATCCACAGCGGAAGAAGTCCCCGGTGCTGCCACCATCGCCAGAGGCATGACCTCCGAAGGCGTGTCAGCCCCGGTCTCATCGACCACGGTGGGAGCCTCCACCTCCTCATCTTCGTCATCACCTTCCGAGGCGTCATCGAAGCTGGGGATAGGGTCCGGAAAGAGATGCCATTCGGTGCAATCCATGTACGGATATGCCTCTTTCACTTGATCAATGGTGCGGGCATAAGCCTTTGCCATATTCACGACGAGGAAACCTTTTGCCTTCCTCATGGCATGCTCCTCGGCTTGCTTCGCCACTGCAGTCGTCACCGCAGCCACGACATCCTCTTTATCCTTCACCGCTAGCTCATCCGCCTGAAGTAGCTTAGTGTTGTCCGCCTCGAGCTTTGCGACCAAAGCCTCGAGGTGCTCCAACCTCGAAGACTTCCCTTCGGACTCTATCTTCAACTCCTCGAGCTCTTTGGTGATCCAAGCTTTCTCCGCCCGAGCCCTGTTAACCTCCTGATTCAATTCTTTCTCTTGTTCGGTCATCTTCTCCTTGCGAAGACCGAAGTGACAAGTCATCTGCGAGAAAGCGGAACATACATGTTTAACCTTAAAAGAAAACCAACTATTCAAACGAAGAAAACAGCCGAATCAATACTCACCGACATCGCCGCTCGAGCCACCTCGAGCGCATCGTCCCCAACGCTATGCGCATCCATAGCAGACTTGTCCTTCGGGGTAGCTAGGTGCTGAACTGCCTGCATGCAGGTCGATGAGTCACCTAGAAATCCATCATGCTTGCAGACTTGCCAGTCCGGGACGAAGATCTTCTTATGATCCTCAGTCAGGAGTACCTCGCGTTGACTGTCAGTGGCCGGGCTTCTAAGCCTAAGGTAGCAGACAGAGGGAACACCACCGTATCAATTGAAGCCGACCCTGCTGCGTGGGCCACCGGCCTCTGTGTACCTCGGCCCGCTGCGGGGGCCGATCCACAACAGCGCCGAGGGTCTTCAGCTTGGGCGAAGTTACCTTGGTGGCGACCTTCCTCTTTCTCAGAGCCTTGCTGCTCAAAATCCCATGCTCGGCCATGATGTCTTCGAAGTCCATGGATCCTGCGAGACATAAGAGTTAGAAGTTGAATACGAACAAAACAGCTTACGAAAACAAAGAGAACTGGCCTAGGTATATTAAAAAAAAAGAGCCGTATTGGGGTTTATTTGGAAAGCAGCTCCTCGATCGGGTCCTTCAAGTCGAACTTCGGACGATCGAGAAGAGTTCGGATCATGTCGTCTTCTTCGGGGCTGAGGATCGGACTCTATTTGACTCTCTTCGTGATAGCCTCGACCCAAGTAGTGGGAATCCCCTACAGACCTCGACTTCAGATGATGAAGAACTTGTCCTTCCAATGCTTTATTGAGTCGGGGCAGCTAACGAGCCTTGCCCCGTGCCTCGGAGCCAGATAGAAGCGGTAGGACGACTTCTGCAATTGGTGAATCCGATATACCGTCCGGAGCACACTCAACTTTGGTTCAAAACCCGCCGCTTGGCAATGGAGGACGAACCCGTTAATTAGCCTCCAAACATTCGGCATGAACTGAACGGGGCATATCCCAAACCACCTCAGCACTTCGACTACAAAATGATGAAGGGGGAGTCGAACTCCAGCCAAGAAAGCGTCGACCGGCCAGAAGCACATGTCTTCTGGCAGCGGCGAGTTGGCCCTCACCCCGGACCCAGGAAGTAGCAGATCGAACTCCTTTGGTATCTGAAAACTGTCCCGGATCAGCCCAAGATCAGCCTCGATCAGAATAGATGTCGTCTCGTCCCCCTCCGTGGTTTCTCTAGCTTCGCTCTCCTCGAAGCTCCGCCCCAAACCATAGATAATTCTCTCCGCTTGGTCATCCGGGATCTCCCGAACCCTATGGAGCCCCGTCAACTCCCCTGGCAGTCTCCCGAACTCCCCTATCCTCTGTTCGACCTCGACCCTGGTCTCCATCACTATCGAAGCCGAACTTGCCACGACCTTGTTCTTGTCGATGCGAGGGACCTGACTAGAAGACTCTTGTTCGAGAGGGGGGGGGAGGTCTCTTGCCTTGGCAGAACGGTGGACATTCTTTAAAAAATAAACTAAGTATTTAGTGTTACCTTGACGGGACAGTCACGGTCGGAGTAGTCGCCGGAATGAGACAGGACCTTGCCTGAAATTCGGAGTGCAAGAGGCCAAAAATCCTTTGATAGGTCGCTATCTTCAGCATTCCACGTGTCAGCCTCCCAGACTTTGGCGACATGATCCGAGAGCTCTTGCCACCGAGCTCCAAATGCAAGAAAAAGTGTTGACCAGTCACGCAACTTAGACACGTGTCAGCCTCCCAGACTTCGGTAGCGTGATCCGAGAGCTCTTGCCACCGAGCTCCAAACACAAGAAAAAGCATTGACCAGTCAACGCTGTTGGATCCTGTAGGCGAGACAACAAACACTAGAGGGGGGGTGAATAGTGTTAATAAAAAACTGCGAAAATTTTCTCGGTGCAGTCGACTTGGTTATGAACCAGTCGACTGATATAACCAGAATAAATTAAAAAACAATAACTCTGTGCAGTCGACTGATGAATAAGATAGACGACTGAAGGCACAATGAAACAATAACTACAAACGGCACTGACCAGTCGACTGATAGTGCAAGGAGTCGACTGTCCAGAAACTTTTTGCAGAACTTAAATAAACAATAGTAAATGCAAAATCAAGACAATCAATCACAGAGTACACAAGATATATCCTGGTTCGGTCCTCCCGACCTACATCCAGTCCCCAAGCAACCCACTTGAGATTTCCACTATTCTTGAAAAAGATTACAAGAATACCCTACGGCGTTACGACAACAACCTTGTCTAACCCGTAGTCCTTTCTCTCAACCAGAGAAAGCCGACCCACTCTACTACCAAGAGTGAAACAAAACCGACTCTACAACCTAGAGTCAAAAACACTCTCCAACCGAGAGCAAGAGAACAA
This sequence comes from Hemerocallis citrina, assembly GCA_017893485.1. Classification (NCBI taxonomy): domain Eukaryota; kingdom Viridiplantae; phylum Streptophyta; class Magnoliopsida; order Asparagales; family Asphodelaceae; genus Hemerocallis; species Hemerocallis citrina. The sequence goes on along the minus strand of CM030359.1, from coordinate 232,887,081 downwards.
GAAATACTTTATAGTCAACCTATAGCCTTGTTGGTGTATGTGTTGATGCACGTGGCTAATAAATAAGGTCGACTTCTATACTCAGTCCAGAGCGAATTCGTTGCTATACTGGACTGAGTGTAGAGAACCAGAGAGTATGATCTTGAAAGCTTTATTTCTCAAAAATATCACTTAGAATTTTTCTCAAGGATGCTCGGATTTTCAAAGAAAGTTCTGTAGATCTATTCAGTGAGATCTGAACTCTACTTAAAGAGTTTGATCTCCTGGACGTTGGGAGACAGTTACTCCAACTGTTAACCAACGGATCTAAGCTTTTGAGTTTGAAAAATTCGATTTTGAAAAACAGAAAACGGTCAAAAGCTCTCGAACAATCGACTGGGTTGCCATATGAGTCGACTGATCAGAGTTTGAATAAATTTAAACAGTTTTGTACTATCAGTCGACTGGCAGACACTTAAGTCGACTGGTACTCAAAAGTTAAATTTCTTTAAACTGTTTTGACTCTTTTTGGGGGGTTTTTAAGAGACACACATTATGAAATTTTGAGTGTGTGTGTGTGTGTGACAAGGCTTTACATCAGACTAAGACTCAACAAAAAAGTAAGGTACAATGTTTTTACAAGACACTTCAATTTTGACACAATTGAGCTAAAGGTCTTGAGTCTTGAGTCTTGTCTTGAGTGAAGTCTTGAATATGTATCCTTTGAGCTTGTGCATTTGTTCAGCTGAAATAGTCTTTTGTAGTACAACCTGAAATGTTAGCTGTATAACATAGACACATGTTGCACTGTGTTGTGATCATCAAAATCAAGAATCAACATTCTCTCCCTTTTTGATGATGACAACACAATAGCTGATAATAAAAGATAATATACAAGCATAGTGAAGACATGCTCCCCCTTTTAAAAACACAAAATGCATTGTCTTAAAAAATGTAACATGTATCAGTCGACTTATCAAAAATGGCAGGCGACTGATTAGGAAACCATACTTAGAAAAATCATAAGCAGAAAATAAGTACAGATGCAGTAGCAGCAGTCGACTGATATGCCTTAGGGCAGTCGACGGACCAGAGAGTTTTCCAATACCCAGAAATAGAACAAAGTTAACAAATGAGAGGATATCAAAACATAAATAACACAGAAAATAACACAGAGATAAACTGATATAACACAGATATAACACAGATATCTCTCTCCCTTTGTTATCATCAAAAAGCACAAAATAACAATCTTTTGCATTAAAAGGAAACTAAGATAAAGTCTTATACAGAAATAAGTGCATAAAGAAAGAAAATTACATAATAGAAAAGAAAATAAAAAGTCTTCAATCTTCTTCATCGGAGTCTTCATCGTCACCTTGAGAAGGAGGATGAAATTGAGAGTTGAAGAGATGAGTGAGATTGTCAAGCTTAGAATCAATGTGGTCTAGTTTGGAATCTTGGGTAAAAAACTTGAGATCGGTAAGGGTGAGAAAATAGCTGGTAAAGGGGTTTTAACTGCGAATAAAAGGCTGAGATCAAAGAGAGAAAAAATCGACGGTAGAGATTAGAGATCACGGGTGAAAAGAGAGGTGAATTTCATCTCAAAAGATGCGATGAATAGTCGCTGAAGACGATTGAGCTCGCGACAGTCGACTGGTAAGGTATATCAGTCGACTGAGTCGAGAAGAAAATAAAAGATTTATGTCTACTAATCAGTCGACTGGTATAGGAACCAGGCGACTGGTCAGATAAAAAAATAGATATGTTTAAGGACCAGTACAGTCGACTTACTCAAGAATACAGTCGACTTAACAGAAACAATTTTCAGCAAATATCAATAAAATCACAAATTCCAAGTTCTCTCCTTAATTTAATGAAAGTATCTTCTTTAAGGGGCTTGATAAATATATCTGCTACTTGTTTATCAGTAGAGATAAAGTCTAAAGATATATCTCCTTTTAAAACATGATCACGTAGAAAATGATGTCGAATATCAATATGTTTCGTACGTGATTAGATAAATTAATTGCACTGGTATTATCACACATAATTGAGGGTTTCTCAAATAAAATACCATAATCTGATAAAGTTTGTTTCATCCACAAAATTTGTGCACATGCCAAACTTGCAGCGATATACTCAGCTTCTGTGGTTGATAGGGATATGGAGTTTTGCTTTTTACTACACCAAGATACTAGGGAATGTCCCAAAAAGTGACATGTACCACTAGTACTCTTGCGATCAGTTTTGCTTCCAGCAAAATCGGCATCGCTATATGACAAAAGTTGAAAATTATCGGTACGTGGATAAAATAAACCATATTCAGATGTGCCTTTAATATATCTTAAAATTCGTTTCACTGCTTTTAAATGAGACTCTTTAGGACTAGATTGATATCTAGCACATAAACATACGCTGAACATAATATCTGGTCTACTTGCAGTAATATATAAGAGTGAACCAATCATACCTCGATAGAGTTTTTGATCAACACTCTTACCTAATAAATCTTTGTCAAGAGTAGTAGTAGTAGCCATAGGTGTGGATTTACTACTAGTACTATCCATGTTAAAACGTTTGAGTAGTTCCTTTGCATATTTGCCTTGATTGATAAATATGCCATTTGAGGACTGTTTAATTTGAAGTCCAAGGAAATAATTGAGTTCACCCATGTGACTCATCTCAAATTCATTTTTCATGGTATTAGCAAATTCTTGACATAGATTATTATTAGTAGAACCAAAAATTATATCATCAACATATATTTGTATGATTAAAATATCATTCTTAACTCTTTTGATAAACAAAGTAGTGTCTACTTTACCTATTTCAAATCCTGTTTCTAAAAGAAAAGTTTTCAGACGATCATACCAAGCACGAGGTGCTTGTTTAAGACCGTATAAAGCCTTTTTCAATTTATAAACATGATCTGGAAATTGTTCATGTTCAAAACCTGGTGGTTGTTTAACATAAACATTTTCCTTAATAAACCCATTAAGAAAGGCACTTTTAACATCCATTTGATAAAGTATAAAATTCATGAAACAAGCAAAAGATAATAAAATACGAATAGATTCTAGTCTAGCAACAGGAGCATATGTTTCATCAAAATCTATACCTTCTTCTTGATTATACCCTTGAGCAACTAATCTAGCCTTGTTCCTTACAACTTGTCCTGATTCATCTAACTTATTTTTGAATACCCATTTGGTACCAATAATAGTCTGATCAGGAGGTCTAGGAACTAGATCCCATACATCATTCCTTATAAATTGGTTTAGTTCATCTTGCATGGCATTCATCCAATATTCATTCTCACAAGCTTCTTGTATATTTTTCGGTTCAAAATCCGACAAGAATGCTGTATGAGAGATCATATTAACATGTGAACGTGTCTGAATACCATGGGAGATGTCACCAATTATTAAGTCATGAGGATGATCTTTAACTTCAACAAATGACTTTGGTAAAGTTGAAGATATCACAATCGGATCAGTCGACTTGACTTGTTCTTCAGTCGACTGCTTTACTTCAGTCGACTGGTAGACCTTATCAGTCGACTTATCAGTCAGATTAGTTTGTTCTAAGGATTTAATCACATTATCTAAAGGTGATAAATCAGTTTCATCATCTTTATTTAAGGTTGATGAAGGTAAAGATTCATCGAATGTAACATCCATTGATTCTTCAATAGTCATTGTAGACTTATTGAAAATTCTATATGCTTTACTCCTATTTGAGTATCCTAAAAAGATACCGTCATTAGATCTAGGATCAAATTTGTCTAAATTATCTTTTGTGTTTAGAATAAAACACTTACAACCAAATGTCTTAAAGTAAGAGACTTTAGGAATTTTATTAAAAAATAACTCATAACAAGTCTTCTTTAGCTTAGGTCTTAGAAGAATTCTATTTAAAACATAACAAGCTGTAGCAACAGCTTCAGCCCAAAAATGCTTTGGTAGATTGCTTTCAACAAGCATAGTACGTGCGCATTCTTGCAAAGTCCTATTTTTCCTTTCAACCACTCCATTTTGTGGTGAAGCTCTAGGAAATGCAAATGAATATGTTATACCATTCTTGTTGCAATATTCTGTAAATGTTTCATTTTCAAATTCTCCACCATGATCACTTCTAATAGTGACTATGGTTAGAGATCTTTGATTTTGAACACGTTTATAAAAATGTGCAAATTCCTCAAAAGCATCATTTTTATGTTTTAAAAAGAATGTCCAAGTGAATCTTGAAAAATCATCTACTAAAACAAACACATATCTACTTTTATTTAAAGAAGCAACTCTAGTAGGGCCAAATAAATCCATATGAATTAATTCGAGCGGCCTACTAGTAGAAATTACTTCTTTTGTTTTAAAAGTGGATTTGATTTGTTTTCCTAGTTGACATGCATCACATAACTTATCCTTTTTAAAGGATAGTTTTGGCAGTCCTTTAACTAGGTTATATTTAGATAATTTTGAGAGATTTTTCATGTTCACATGTCCAAATCTTCTATGCCATAGCCAAGATTCATTGTTAGAGGCTATTAAACAAAAGTCATTTGAAAAATCAATTGTATTCAAACACAATTCATAAATATTATTTTTACGAAAACCTTGAAAAATAACATTTTGCATAGTAGAATCATAAATCAAGCATGCATCTTTTTCAAAAACTATTTTATATCCTTTATCACACAATTGACTAATGCTTAAAAGATTATGCTTTAAACCACTAACCAATAACACATTTTCTATAGTTGGGTTAGAAGTTTTACCGACCATGCCAATACCTATGACTTTGCCTTTGTTGTTATCTCCAAAGGTGACAGTTCCTCCATCTATGCTTTGAATGGTGGATAGTAGGTTGGCATGTCCTGTCATGTGTTTTGAACATCTGCTGTCTAATATCCAGCGTTCTTTCTTGGGTACCTATAAAAAGTTTAAGGTAAATATGGTACCCTTTTTATTGGGTCCAAAACACATTAGTTTGGGGGAAACCAAACCCATGAAGAGTTTGATCTTCCTCCATAAGCAGGAATATAATAAGTAGAATTACACACATTTAACATATATGAGTTAATATAAGCAATTCTATCATTCTGATTTAGACTGACTGGAACCCATACTAACTTGTTCTGTCCAGTCGACTTAACAGTGTCCTTCAGTCGACTGTTAGTGTACATCAGTCGACTGGCTGATACACTAGGTCGACTTATAAGAGGTTTTGATCTCGTTGAATAAGATCCAATTCCTCTGGACAGACGACTGGTTGTATGGTTCAGTCGACTTAACCGAACGGTAGTTTTGCTTTTATCGTTCTGTGTGTGGGATTTGGTATTCAGTGTTTGCTATTTTGGAAGAGTAGGGGATCCGATCTGTTGGTGTCTTGCTCTTTTGGTCTTGCACGTGGCTCGCACGTGTTAGTGCTTCGTGTGATCGTGGTTTGTCACCCGGGATCCTAATCCCGTTATTCTTTTATTTTCAGAATCGTCTCCTAACAGGCAAGCATCTCTTGAATTCATTTTTATTGTTTCTTGTTCAAGAAAACACTCCTTAAAATCCGGTAAGTAGTAATCAATTTGAATATCACATTTAATTGAACTCCATTGTTTCTTTATTGTATAATGCTATTAATTCATAGTTGTCTTATCGTGCCATTGCTATAGGAATAAAACTTGAACCGTAAATTTATTGTATTATGGAACTTTCAAATATACTGTCTTGTCATTTGCCTGAGTTTGTACTGAGGTTTCGACCCTGTTCCTAATACAATAACTTAAAATCTTGCACATAGAAATCGTAGTACACTTAGTCCATATATTATTATGTTTTTCATATAAATCGTGTTTTCCATATTTAATGATTTGGACCATGTATATTTCATGTATCGTATATTCTCGATATCATCTTGGAATTGTACTAAGGCTATCGATCTCATCAATTGTACCTGTTGCATGAGTATTGATACCGTCGTCCACGTTGATCACAAGCATATTCATAAATGATTGATAATAATAATAAATAATAAAGCCGGGGTTAAGGGTTGACCATAGTATTGGACAATATAGGTAAGTGTACTCTGAAGAGGGCCCGTATTTCCCATGTTTTAAAGTTAAATGAAACTAAGTGTCACGTCAGGGTTTGACGGGGGCCACCTTCAGAACCCATTACATGATTCATGAACGTGTTTACCGATTTCCTGTTTACCAGTTAAATGGAACTAAGTGCCACGTAGAACTAAGTGCCACGTCAGGGGTTGACGGGGGCCACCTCTAGAACCCATTACCTGATTACAGGACATGATATAATGATGCTTGAGTATACGGTCCTATAAAATTCACCACTAAGTAACTTGTTTGCATATAGCAACCGTGTGGTATATAAATGGGACGAATGAAGTGCTACATTAGTTAGGATTGATAAAAGGCTTATAGACATAAATGAATACTGAACATTGACACTAATACGGAATACTGGTTATTAAACATTGATTCCTGTTTCTGAATTATTGATTATCAACTTTTGATTTTGTTACCGTTTATCATTTATTGACTCCGATATCGTTCCATTTTCTGTTCTTGTTATATAGTCCTTTATTCCCTATTTTACTGCTTCCTACTACTTGTCGCCCGAAGCTTGCTTTAACGGGTTCTCTTCCTTTCTTTTGAGTCATGTTATACAGGTACAGTGATGGTAACTGAAAGAAACTCGTCGAACTGTTACTGCATTGCATATTCTCAAACTATTTGGTAAGTTATTGTACCCCAAATTTGGTTATTGGATTTTATTCTCATTTATGTGATTATGTTTCTGCGTGGTTGTGGTTATTTCTTTTCATACTATTGAGTTGAGACTAATACAGCTTATGGATGATGTTAAAATCATTCGCCGGGCCTTCATGACGGGCTCGTATTCCCGTATTTTGGGAAGCAGGGCGTAACAGGTTTTTAGTGGTATCAGAGCCAGGTTAAGCTCTAACTACGTTGGAGTTTGCTCAGGGTTGGCTAATGTATTGGTCATGATTGGCTAATATAATAGTCAAGTTTGGCTCTAACCAGTCTAAGTTAGTAATATGCGCACCAGATCAATCACATGAACATATAATAACCAACATATATCTGGATACTCCTCTTATTTGATTCCTCTTTGATTCCTTCATATTCAGTTTTTTCATTTCTCAGTTGTTTCGTCCTATTCATTCATTCATAAATATTGATTCCTTATTGGGTATAATTTTTTTCTCTAGTACCCATATTCTTTTGATTTCGGTGTCATCCGTTCTTTTCCTTCCTGCTCGGTTCATCGATGGGCATCGATAGATCTACAACGATATGTCAGCTTCCTGGAACATCACTACAGGTGGAGGTACCATTGTGTGCTCTCAGATCTGTGAGCAGAGCCCTTTGGTTATTGGGCAAGTTGATTTTCTAGCCGACCTTATTGTCATCAGCAATTCGGGTTTTGATGTGATCTTGGGTATGGACTGGCTTGGTATTACTCATGCTATGATTGACTGCCGTAAGAAAAAAGGTGGTGTTCTAGACCGTCAGGAATTTGAATTGCACGCTGGTGAAACACCGCTTGGCCGTGTTGAGAAGTCGACAAGTCTTGAAACTAGAGTAATGCAGGAAGTGGATGCTGATGGTGTTGTCGCACCTTTGATTATGCGATAGTTTCTTGATGTGTTTCTGGATGATTTGCCAGGACTGCCGCTAGACCGAGAAGTTGTGTTCGGGATTGATGTTCAGCCGGGTACAACTCCTATTTCTAAGAGCCCATATCGAATGGCGCTAGTTGAGTTGACGGAGTTGAAGGAACAGATTCAGGAGTTGCGAAATAAGGGTTTTATCAGGTCGAGTGTCCTACCTTGGGGAGCTCCTGTACTGTTCGTCAATAAGAAGGATAGTAGTCGCAGGTTGTGCATCGACTACTGTGAGCTGAACAATGTCACAGTGAAGAACCGGTATCCATTGCCGAGAATTGATGACTTGTTCAACCAATTGGGAGATGCTTCTGCGTTCTCGAAGCTGGAACTTCATTATGGGTACCATCAGGTCAAGGTGGAAGCTGAAGATGTACAGAAGAATGCTTTTCGCACTCGATATGGTCACTATAAGTTCTTGGTGATGCCTTTTGGGATTACGATTGCTCCAGCCATGTTCATGAGCTTGATGAATCGGGTCTTCTCTCCCTTCCTGGGCAAGTTTGTTGTGGTGTTCAACAACGATATCCTCATCTATTCTCGGAGTCGTGATGAGCATGCTGGAGCACTTGAGAGTTGTCTTGCAGACGTTGAGAGAACACCAACTGTATGGGAAACTTAGCAAGTGCGAATTTTGGTTAGACCGGGTTGCCTTCCTGGGGCATATTATCTCTAGTGATGAAGTTTCTGTCCATCCGTCTAAGATTTCTGCAGTTTAGGATTGGCCGACGCCGAAATCTGTATCTGAAGTTCGTAGTTTCCTTGGGCTAGCAGGTTACTACAGAAAGTTTGTTCGGGATTTCTCGAAGATTGCCGGGCCGTTGACCAAGTTGACCGAAAAAGAGCAGAAATTCATGTGGGATGAGTCCTGTAATGAAGCCTTCGCTGAACTAAAAGATCGGTTGACATCAGCACCTGTGTTGACGATATCGGATGGATCAGGAGGTTTCGTAATTCATTGTGATGCTTCATGCAGAGGTTTTGGTGCTGTTCTGATGCAACGAGGCAAGGTTGTCGCCTATGCTTCTAGGCAATAGAGGCCACATGAGAAGAAATATCCTACACATGAATTGGAGCTTGCTACTATGATTTTTGCTTTGAAGCTTTGGAGGCACTACCTACTTGGAGACCGAGTGGAGATTTTCACTGACCACAAGAGTCTTAAGTACGTGTTTACTCAGAAGGAGCTGAATATGAGGCCGAGACGATAGCTGGAATTGATGGCATATTTCGATATTAATTTACAGTACCATCTTGGTAAGGTCAACTTAGTACCTGATGCTCTGAGCAGAAGACTGGCCGCCATGGTTCTTACTGAGCAGAAGGAGCTTTTCAAAGAGATGAGAAGATTGGAGTTGGAAGTGATTTTGCCTGGTACCGAGCAGAGCTGTATGATGCTTCAGCTGCAGTCGTCGTAGGTGGAACAGATTAAAGAAGCACAGTCAGGTAATGAGAAGTTGCAGGAGTTTCGAGCTAAAGTTGAACCAGGTTCGAGGACTGACATGGTTATTCATAAGGATGGATCTCTTCACTTTGGGACCTGTTATGTGTTTCGAAGGGGGAAGTCAGGCAGAAGTTGCTCGAAGAAGCTCACCGTTCGCCGTTATCTATCCATCCAGGTGGTACAAAGATGTATCGGGATCTGAAATTGCACTTTTAGTGGCATGGTATGTGTCGCAGTGTTTGATCTGCCAGCTGGCGAAGGCAGAACATCAGAGGACTGCTGGGCTTCTTCAACCTCTTCCCATTTTGGAGTGGAAATAGGAGAACATTACCATGGACTTTGTAACTACCTTGCCAAGAAGTCCCAAGGGTCACAATGCCATCTGGGTAATTGTGGATCGCTTGACGAAGAGTGGCCAGTCTACAGAGAGCCTTACGGAGAAGTACATGTAGGAGATTATCAGATTGCATGGGGTCCCTGTCAGCATTGTATCAGAATGAGACACTAGATTCCGATCGCAGTTCTGGAAGAGTCTTCAAGGTAGCCTTGGGAGCAAGCTGAACTACAGTGCTGCATTCCATCCGCAGATAGATGGACAATTGGAGAGGACCATTCAGACATTGGAAGATATGTTGAGATCCTGTGTTCTGCAGTTTGGGAGATCTTGGGAGGATCATCTACACTAGGTGGAGTTTTCATACAATAATAGATACCAAGCAAGTCTTAAGGCAGCTCCCTATGAAACCTTATATGGTCGGAAGTGTAGGTTGCCAGTGTGCTGGGACGACATTGGTGTGAGAAAGCTTTTGAGGCCTGAGCTGATTACGAAGACTGTTGAGGCAGTGGCCCAGATCAGGAAGCACATGCAGGCAGCTCAGTATAGACAGAGGAAATGGGCAGATATTCACAGGAGACTGTTAGAGTTTGAAGTGGGTGATCATGTGTTCCTCAAAGTATCACCATGGAAGGGAGTTATCCGGTTTGGAGGCGGGGGCAAGCTAAGCCCTAGATTCATTGGGCCGTTCGATGTTGTGGAGCGAGTAGGCAAGGTGGCCTATAGACTCGCGTTGCCGCCGGCTCTATCGGGAGTGCACGATGTCTTTCATGTCTCCCAACTCAGGAAGTATGTCAGGGATGAGAGTCATGTCATTGACTACTTAGAATTGTCTGTTCGGCCAGATTTGTCCTGTGAGATCCGTCCAGTTTCGATTTTGGACCGACGAGAGAAGATTTTGAAGAACAAGGTCATCAGGTTGGTTCAGGCTACTTGGAATCCTCACTCACCGGGTGAGTTGACTTGGGAGCTTAAAGATGAGATCCAGAAGAAGTTTGCCCACCTTTTTGTGTGATTCTTTTTCTTTTTCTTCGGGGTTATCCTGTTGCCACATGAATAAATTTCGAGGACGAAATTTTATTGTAAGGTGGGTAGGATTGTAATAGGATTGTAACTACTGTTTTCATTTTTTCCCCTTTTATTGTTGATCCTTATTGTAATTTATTTTGTAATTCTATAACATTTCATTTTGTTTCATTATTGTATCGAATGATATCAACTCTAATATTATTCATGATTTATCCTTGATCTTAGTCTGGTTATCTGAATCTTACTCCTTTTCGTAATTCGAGTTTAATTTCATGATATTGTCCTTTATCTTGTTGGGTTGAGGACTATCCTTTTATTTGACCCATATTGTACCCAAAACCCTATAACATACCTCCTATTTGATTCTAAACTACATAAACCCACACCCACAACCCAAATTCTCCCTAACAACTAGACTTAGGAATGCTTTCGGATCTGATATTGGCTATGCCAATATCCGTATCCGCGTTCCAAAGACGGATTCGGATACGGATACGGATATGACTCAGAAAGTAAAAATCATATCCGTATCCGCAATTTTTTGATACGGATGCGAATCGGATACGGTCTATCGGATAACGGATACGAATTCAGATATCAAATATAAAGTTTTTGCTATTTATTTTTCTTAACTAGTACTTAAGACATGTATATCACTAAATTGTGGATATTGATTTTCATATCTAATCACAAAATGAAAATCAACGGAATAAAAGAGGTGAAGGAAAATTTATTTCAAATATATACAACTCTTATAAAAATGAATACAGTATGCACTTACCTGTCTATTTTGCATTGGTTTAAATCTGACTCTTAACCTTTTTCACTAGGACGGTATGACGTTATTGAAAAAGACAATACTTCGGAAGAACTGCAGTAATGGAAGAATGGCGACTTGAGCCCCTGCAAACATTTTTGGAAAAAAACGTATAAGAGCATGTACTCAACAAAATGTTTGTCAATCCTGAACATAACAGAAAATCCACCAAAATAGGAAAATAAGTTGTGGTTTATGGAGACTGTCTTCCTACAGTATGAAACAACATGAGATGGCTGTAAAAGATGTTGATGGTATTATATCAAAGCAAATGTCCCCTTATTACTATGAGCATGCATGTAGTAGTATATAATAGGTATAATGTAGTAGTACACACAAGGTTCTAAATGTCTGATCTGATGTCATGTCAGTCTTACGAATTTTCATTTCAAATATTGATGTCAGGGAAATTTTGGGATATTTGATGGATATCAGTGTGTCATGTTGGTTTAAAATATATCTCCTAAATATGATGTATATAACCTATACACACAATATATAACCAATACACACAATAAAAAAACTAATCATTTCATTCATCTCACTATCATGTAAGAAACAGATGATTAGAGGTCCCAGACTAGTACAATATGCATCAATTAATAGTAGTTCGTAAGTGAAAGCAGCATAAGACATATATTCTAGATGCTATGCTGTTAAATGTTAATAACCATCAATAGTGATACATTGGTTAACAGCAATGAACATGCGAGTAAATTTAAAACGACATATGAAATGAGTAATCAATGCATTGCATTTTATATATTAGTTTTTACATGACATGTTGTTCTTTTGGCTCAAGCATGCTAAAATTTTATGTTTGACCAACTGCACAGGGAATCTATGAAGCATGATAATAGTTCTGTTGATCACTGCCAAATGGAAGCCCAAGATAATCCACAGTAAAATTATGCATAGAATCAAGTTATACTCAGCCACACCTCAACTGAAACTGAATGGAGTTCAGTGTCCTTATTGGAGCCTGGAGCCTTGCTTAATTTCCTCTTCAACTTGTACTTGTTGGTGGGCTGCAAGGGTTACTACTGTAAACACATCCTCTACATCCCCTACAGATGCGTTCTTCATTTCACAAGAAGAGAAAACAGATTGTTTTTCCTCTATGAGTACAGATTGACTGCCATAACCGGCAGAACTTGAACTCGGACTTAATGATGCTTCCACTCCAGCTACTGACTTTCCTGAGATATGAGAACCCTTATAAGTTATGAATTCAACCACACAAACACAAAAACTACCAAAACAAGTTATTTATCAGAGGGGTCTGATTTTTAAACAGAGTTTTAAAACCTTCCCTAAAGCTACCAGCAGTAAGTAGGGCATCACTAGAATATGATATGGGGACATATTTTGAAAGTAAATGGACTCTATGAGTGTAAAGTAGCAGCTACAATATTGTTTTAATTCAAGAAAACTTAACTGTACAAACCTGCTTGCGTGGAGATTGGTTTCCATACAGGAACAGCTAATTTCCTCTTCAAGTGTTGATGTCTTGATCCATCCCTTGCTCCACCCATCTTTGGATGGAAAATTGTGTGATTGAAAAAACAACCCTGAAGATACAAACCACCGTTGAAGATGTTGGTCACTTTACCATTCAACAATTTATACAAAAAATTCTAAGGCACTAATACACAAATTTGAAGATCAGGACATTTAAACTCCCATTAGAATATTTATTTCACCTAGATCATTTTCTTTTTATTTTTCTGGAATAGATTTTAGGGGTTCTCATTCCTGTTTATAAAGAAAAAAAACTATACCTGTTTATAAAGAACTGTTTGGCTGTTTGGCTGTGCGGCAGACAGAGTGCGACTCCGACGGCGGTCATGGGGGACAGGGGGCGGCACAACAAGACGGGGACGGTGGTGCGGGACGGCGGGAGGCGCGGCGTCGAAAGTGGGACGACGGGAGGCGCGATGAGAGGTGCATCGCGACTGCTGGCTGGCGTGGGTGTAGGCGCTGCTGCCGTCGACTCTAGCTACGGGAGAGGAAGGGGAGAAGAGGCAGGGGCTCTGGCGTGGCTGGGCTTCACTGGCGGCGTGAATGGGGTCGCGAGGTCGATCGTAATTGGGGATTAGAAACTTAGGGTCTGTTTGGAAACATTTAAGTTGGGGAATGGGAAGGAATGGAATGAAAATGAATGGAGAGGAATGGAAAGAAAGGGAAAGGGATGAATTAACTTTATAAGTTGTGTGTGTTTGGCAACTGGCGGAATGAAATTGACTTTTTTTTGTTTCCATTCCCTAGTCTTGTTTGGCAAACAAATGAATATTATGGATTACGGCATTTTGAAAAACTTTTTTATAATATTTGTACATGGACATACTTCTGACATTTTGCATTTTAGGTTGAGTAATGAATAAAATTGTTTTCCTGGAGAGAAAAAACATACTTCTGACACTCCCAAAAATGAAGATTTATTAATTCTAAAATCACCCACTCTAACCAAAATTAATTAGTTTACCTTATTTTTTATTTATTTTTATTTTTTTGTAATTTAATTCTTTTCACTTTTGATATTTGAATTTAAAAAAGAATCGGGTAAAAAATATATTATCAACGGGATCAAGAACATTGGGTAATTTACACCAAAAGAGGGATCTTAGTTCGGTACTAAAAGTTGGCGAGGTGATTTGCCGAAACTGAAAGCGGAAAAAAAAAACAACTATTCTCTGATTAAAAAGTTCGGTGGTTTCTGAAATTTAACGTTTATTTTATGTGAAGTTCTTTTAACATATTTGCACTGCATTCGAGAGGTGATGGTGACGAAGAGCCCTCTCAAAATTTGGAGAAGAGGGTTGATTTCTTGATGAATAGAGAAGAAAAATTAGTTGTTTCCATTCCTTTAGAATAACTATTAAGTAAATTTCATTACTTAAGTATAAGTATAACTATTAAATATATTTATTAAATAAATCTATATTAAATTATGCAGATATCCGTATCCGAATCTGCTTTTTTTAGGGATATCCGTATCCGTATCCGTATCCGTATCCGTATCCGCACGGATACGGATTTTTTATATCCATATCCGCCAAAAAATCAAATTCGGATGCGGATCGAATCGGATATATCCTTATCTGAAAGCATCCCTACTCACCCCCCTGTCTCTCTTTCTATATCTCTCACATCGCTCCCAAGCCCCCCCCCCCCCCCCCCCCCGGTCTCTCTCGTTCTCTCATTGATCCCGACCCCCCTCTCTCTCTCCACGATCCCGAAATCCCTCCTCCCTCTCATCGAATCCGAAATCCCTAACCCCCACCGAAGCTTCACCATCTCTTTCTAACCCCCACTGTCCCTAGCCCCCACCGTCCAAGGCCAATCCCTAACCCTCACCGTCCAAGGCCAATCCCGAAATTTCTAACCCCCACCGTCCAAGGCCAATCGACCACCAAAGCATCATCGTCCATGTGTTTGTTTAGTTTAGTCCCACCGTCACCGAAGCTTCACCGTCCAAGCATCTCAGGTATACTATATTGCCTACAATTTTTTCGGTCTGTGTTGGATTGATAGTTTAAGTTAGATAAACTGAAATTGGGGAATTATGCAGATTCCATTTGAATTGTAATTGACACTAGATATGTTGTCCATTTATTATGGACAACTAGATCTGTTGTCCATGTAATTGACACAAATGGACTGTAATTGCCAATGGACAACTAGATCTTTATTAACCTGCATAGCATTTCGGTCTGTGTTGGACTGTAATTGTCAATGGACAACTAGTTCTTCTTCCTCTTCCTTCTTACTAAGGAAAACAAATGGTTTGAGCTTTGTTGTGCTGGGTTGTGTGGTGTGCTATTTATACTAGGTGTAAGGCAATGTTATGTAGGTTAATAAAGATGACCTAATCTTACTGTTCTTTTCTAAAATTGGTGCTTTTTGAATTGTTAGTTAATGGTGGAAAAACTATTGAAAATGATAAAGATAATGGTTTATCTTGAATTTAATTCCTTAAGAAAAAATTGTTCATGTGTACCCTTATTATGAAAACGAGTTTATTTTACACCAACCTAACTTCAAAATGGATGCATATATGCACACTTATTTCCTTCCAATTTCATGTGTTTCTTTTTCCTCAATGTAATTGACACAAATCACAAAACTAAGTTAGTACGGTTATTGAGTTGCAGCTCAGATGGTAGTTGGTAAAAGACTGTGATAGGTAACAAGTACTCCGGGGCTTTAATAGCTCAACTTGCTATGTACAAAGTACAAATGAAAATCGACTTCAAAACAGGCCGCGATACAAACGATTTTCCCCATTTCCTAGATAGTTTAGGTGTTAAGACACTTGGTTGATTCTTCTAGCATCAATTGTCAGTACAACCAAGCCATATAATATGAAGGTTTTGGTCTTTGTCGAACATATATATGTTTATTGAGCTTACAATTAAGGTTAATAAATACACACAGGTCTTTGTCTCTCTTTCTCTCTCACACACACACACAGTTAAACTAAGAGCTTAGAAGAATAGAATATCAATATATCATATACATATATTCTATATATACAGACCATTACGTTTTTTCTTCTGCAAGTACATTGGTCTGATCTATCACATGTGCCGTATGCTAGAAATTGTCAGATTTTGGGGGAGTTATATATGATCTATGCAACTTGGCCATTTCAGTTTCCATCCAGAATCGTTTCATCATATTCAAGACATTACTCTGTTTATATATATAAGATTCATGCCTTAACTTTGTGGCTTCTTTGGTAGGGGAGAAAGGGATTGTTGCTTCTACTGGAAAACCATTGCACTACAAGGGATCAGTTTTTCATGTCATAATCAAAGGTTTCATGGCTCAAGTATGTTGAGAATCTCATCTGATGGCTATGATTTTTCATTCGGTATTTTGCATTATAGTTTCTTTGATAGTTGGGTGTGTACTTCTAGTGTATTAGCCCTTTTACATGTTTAGGTTTCTAGAAAAAATAAGAACCGTAAGCCATAAAGCATGAGGATGCTACAAGTTATTATTATTATTATTATTAATTGTTTTATATGTACAATTGTGTCAACATTTCTACTGATTGAAACTGGATGATTGATTATCTTATAACGAGATGGTATTGCTTTAATATTCTCAGGCTCACTTCTTACTCTGTATTGTCTGTGAAAGTTCAACCTTCATTTCTATATCCAGGCACTGGTGGAGAGACTATTTATGGTGGGAAGTTTCCAGGTTTGTACTACTGTTATGGAGAATTTCTTAGATTAAAAGCACATATGTTTGTATTTTTTATGCTAATATATCTCTAATTTTCTTCCCAGATGAGAATATCAAACTGAAGCATAATGCACCTGGAGTTTTATCTATGGCAAATGTTGGTCCAAACACAAACGGATCACAATTTTTTATCACCTTCAAGCCGACGCCCCGATCTTGATGGGTAACACCTATTCTTAGTTTTTCAATGTTTCTATGCTCATTAAAAATCAGTCTTATTATATAGTATATTTTCAAATGGGCCATGGATCTATTTGTTTTTCTTGCCTACCATCTCATTCTTCATCATAAGATGTCAAGTTGAAAAAAATAGTAATGGCACATGCTATGCACATTTATTGATCATTTAAAGTGAAAAAAAAACAATTTAAAAGAAGCAAATTTACATACTACCATTGATATTATTCAGCAGAAGTCCAGATAAACTTAAGAAATTCAAGTAAAAATCCCTGTGAAAACCCAAACCCGTATCGACCCAGGTAACAACCTTTTGTTACCTGTATAAATACTATATCTATTAGCATTTTTAGCTCTGTTTATGTTGTTTCCAGACGTACTAACCTCTGTTTATGTTGTTTATAAGCACTAGAAGACAACATCAGGTAAAGAGTTGAAATTTTTGAGCATGTATGAAAACTTTTATCTCCTCATCTCAGATGCATAATACATCTCAGATGCATAATACAGATCATTCAAAATCATCTTCATACCAAAACACATAAAAAGATATTAAAAAAGAAGTATGTGATCCAAACAAATTTTGTCTATGAAGTAATGTAGATGTAGCTACAAAATGGACAATCTTAGGAACTGATGAATGTGGAGGGGGGCAAGGTGCAAAAGAAAATAATGAGACCTGAGGAAGAACACAGGACTGGAAGAGAGGGGAGAATTAAAACTATGATATGGAGAGGCTCAGGCAGGATTAATGGAGGGCGAATTAAATAAATAGTGAATTAGAAAGTAAGGTGATGATAAAATTGAAAAAATCCTAAAACAATAGAAATGTGGATACTAAATAGAAAGCACATGGATAAGGTGAGAAACAAGGCAAGTAGGGATCACCAACAAGAACAAAGAAGATTAAACATTTTCCCCATCTTCATTCTTCTTTATTGGGAGTAAAATTATTCACAACCAATTACATAAATTTTGAGTTCTGTTTATGTTGTTTCCAGGTGTATTGAGCTTTGTTTATGTTGTTTATAAGCACATTTTGAGCTCTATTTATGTTGTTTCCAAGCTTATTCAGCTCTGTTTATATTGTTTTTGAGAATTCTAAGTTATTCTTATGTTGTTACCTGGCATTTTGAGCTATGTTTGCAAAGAGGTGATCACACTATTATGCTTCACTATGAGATTACAATCTATATAATAAAACACAAAGAAAGCTATCAAGCGGCTCTCATTCATTATAAACAAAATCAATGGTCCAGATTGATTATCACAAAACACATTTTCTCGCCCAAAATTTCAACCCCTCCCCCCTGCCTCTCTCTTCCCGAGCTGTCTCTCTCTATCTATCTCTCTCTCATCGCTCCCGAGCCCCCCCTCTCTCTCACATCGATTCCCTCCCCCTCTATCTGTCTCTCTCTCATCGCTCCCGACCCCCCGTCTCTCTCTCTCTCATCGATCCATGTTTATGCTGTTTCCAGACGTACTGACCTCTGTTTATGTTGTTTATAAGCACTAGAAGACAACATCAGGTAAAAAGTTAAAATTTTTGAGCATGTATGAAAACTTTTATCTCCTCATCTCAGATGCATAATACATCTCAGATGCATAATACAGATCATTCAAAATCATCTTCATAACAAAACACATACAAAGATTTTAAAAAAGAAGTATGTGGTCCAAACAAAATTTGTCTATGAAGTAATGCAGATGTAGCTACAAAATGGACAGTCTTAGGAACTAATAAATATGGAGGGGGGCAAGGTACAAAAGAAAATAATGAGACTTGAGGAAGAACGGAGGACTGGAAGAGAGGGGAGAATTAAAACTATGATATAGAGAGGCTCAGGCGGGATTACAAAGTAAGGTGATGATAAAATTGAAAAAATCCTAAAACAGTAGAAATGTGGATACTAAATAGAAAGCACATGGACAAGGTGAGAAACAAGGCAAGTAGGGATCACCAACAAGAACAAAGAAGATTAAATATTTTCCCCATCTTCATTCTTCTTTATTGGGAGTAAAACTATTCACAACCAATTACATAGATTTTGAGTTATGTTTATGTTGTTTCCAGGTGTATTGAGCTTTGTTTATGTTGTTTATAAGCACATTTTGAGCTCTGTTTATGTTGTTTCCAGGCTTATTCAGCTCTGTTTATGTTGTTTCAGAGAATTCTAAGCTATTCTTATGTTGTTTCCAGGCATTTTGAGCTATGTTTACAAGCAGTTGATCATACTATTATGCTTCACTATGAGATTACAATGTGATGATATTACACTAATTTTTTTATGACTGTGTTGATATTACACTACTAGGTTTATGAGCATTTTGAGCCATATATAGTGTCGTTTCCAGGTGTATTGAGCTCTGTTTATCTTTTTATAAGCATTTTGAGCTCTGTTTATGTTGTTTCCAAGCTTATTGAGCTCTGTTTGTGTTGTTCCTGAAAATTCTAATTTGTTTTTATGTTGTTTCCAGGCATTTTTATGTTGTTTCCAGGCATTTTGAGTTTTATTGATGATTCTTTCATCGATAGCTTACTTTCATTTTGGGTGCTAATAGTAAGCTTTATTATGCAGATTTGTTGGGTTCAAACCGTCGAGTTTGAAGGCAATTTCTTTTGTACATCATCCTATCTGAAAGGTATTGGTTTGAAAATAAATTTTCCTACATACTTTTACTATTTGTTTCTTTAATTATCATTGGTTTTGATTGACTCTCGAAAATCTCTTACTGTTTGTTTAGGCTCACTGTTTCGTCCCATATTGAAGACTCGAAGCTGTGTTTGATTCCTATTGTAACAACCCTGTAATCTTTTTTTTTGTAGTAGGGTTGGTGGATGATGTATTAGTTGTATATTTTGTTCCCTTAAGTTATGTAGAATATGGGATTATGTAAATATGTGTAATATCTAGGATTTTGGGAGATTATGTAAGTATCTATATAGGATGATGATATAATATAGTGATGTTAAAACCGTACCCGCAAAGTTGTGGAGTATTGAGTTCTGTGTGTTGTCTTTCAAAGGTTTTTCTAAAAATTCATTACGTTTTCAAACAAAATCTTGGTTTTTATTTTGTATCTTGCATGATATGAAGATTTTTGTCCCTAGAGCCTTATATATATGATGCCTATGTGATGTTGCTTGGATTGGCCTTGGAAGGATTGATATTAACTACCTGTGATGTTATATTTTTAATTGTTAGCAGAATTCCGTAAGGAATTGCTGTAAAAGGGTTAATATTTTAGGGGAGGTTCTGTCGAAATTTTTACTAAAATTCCTACAAATCCATTACGTTTTCAAACGAAATCTTGGTTTATATTTTATATCTTGCATCATATCAAGATTTTTGCCCCCAGAGCCTTATATATATGATGCCTGTGTGATGTTGCTTGGATTGGCCTGGGGAGGATTGATATTAACTGTCTATGATGTTATATTTTTAATTGTTAGCAGAATTTCGTAAGGAATTGCTGTAAAAGGGCTAAAATTTTAAGGGAGATTCTGTCGAAATTTTTACTAAATTTCCTGTTAGTATTCTACAATAGAAATTGACCATTGGTTTTGACTTGATTGGTTCTTTTTCATTATAATGATTTTTCATCCTTGATCGTGATTTTTGGTGAGTTTAGTCATCAATCCATCTGCAATCTTCATGTTCTCTTAATGTTTGAAATGCCTGATAGTTGGGCTTATGTGTTTTGTGTAAGAGATGATGTAAGTTACAGATTAAAAAAAGACATGTAAAATATCTCATACATTGAAATATATCAAAAATTGGGGCTAACAAGTCTATTTCAGATCAAATTTGTAGTAGGATCTTCAGTATCTGGATACTAAATATATTAATATGGAGATGTAATTGTACATGATCACATCTAGCAAAAGGTCTTCACATGTACATCACAACAAGCTTTCTCTCTCTCTCTCTCTCTCTCTCTCTCTATCATTTTTGACCTCTTTAAAATCATACGTGGTCAACAACATGAAAATATGACAACGGGGAATTAACTCATACAGTTTGAGGCGATAACTGCATTACTAACTAAATTGCTACTTATGGCATGCTACATATCAAATATGAAGTCACACATAACAACTGATTTCGATCCACTATTGTTGTAGATTCACAGTACTCTTTTTCAATCCTGAGCTCCTGACAAATAATCCTGCAAGATATAAACCAATAATCAACTTAATTCAGAATACATCAATATTCTGAGCCAAATACACATCTATATAAATCATTCTTCACGAAGACGTGTATATATTTAACTTTTTACAGGTCTTTTTATATGTTGCATCGTTCACTGGAAATGTGCCATAGGCACGTGTCCATGGGCAAACCTAGTACGCTTTATAAATTAACTATAGTGGCACAAACTTTTATTTTATATTAGTGGTACTTTTGTAAATAATTATGTTGTAAATAAGTTTGAACTTTGAGGGTATTATGGTAACTAACAACAATTGAGTAAATGAATGGTTAATATAACTCCCACTTAAAAATGAGTTGTTGAGATTAGATGGTTGAATGTCTACAAATAACCACCCCAACTCTCCCATTATAATATTAGGGGGTGTTTGTTATGCGATAATGTATAAGGAAATCTAGGATTATCATCTGGATTACCTGGTTTGGTAAGATATAGGTATAGTTTTTGAAGGATTCTTAAAATCTCATGGGAATCAAAATCATCTGTTGGGAAGGATACACATTTCCCTTCAAATGGGTAGAATTTGTGGATTAAGTGAGATTATTGCATACCCAAAACGCCCTCCAGATTTCTGGTATAACCTCCATTCATCTCTTTCTCTTCCATCTCTCTCCCATTTCTAGTGGAATCAAAGGTATCTCTCTCTCTCTCGCCGAACCATCGTACGGAACGATGGAAGTAAATCCCCGATGTTTTGATGAATCGGATAGGATCTTAAAGCCCCGATGTTAGGTTTCGAGAATTAGACCAAATGTCAGGAGCAACGGCGAATACTTAATCGACGGCATCTCCATTCCAGCATTCCAGTATTGAAGCTTAGTTTCAACCATTGCTGCCATTGCTGTAGTTGTTCTGAGATTGTTATGTTCTTTATTTTTTCCTTTTTTAACCAGTATCAGTTGTATCAGCTTATCACGTGCAGTGTGCACTTTTTTCTTTTGTATTTGGTATTGGCGGGAAGGGGGAGGGGAGTTCTCTCACGTGCTGTTTGTAACAGATTCATTCCCCCCTTCCTCCCTATAAAGAGTGAGCTGTAATCTCTTGAGAAATATCAATAAAAATCTTGAAAGTTCTACTCCAATCTTCTCTTCTTCTCCAATCTTCTTCTTCTTCTCCAATCTTCCATTCCCATTTTCATTAGCCATGCCTAGATCAAGGGGTGGTCGTCATCAGGATCCTGATACCAAAGCCCATCTTTCCTTTTTAATATGCATCTTTTTTTTCAAACTGAATTTCTCCAACTAAGCATTTTTCCCTAATTGTTTTATTTCTGAGGTTCACTGGGGATTCTTCCGATAGCCAAACTAATAGAGGTAATTTCTCATGCTGAATGTGTTCATTTTAAACTTTCATTCATGAAATTAGTGCATTAACTGTGATGGACATGTTGTTAATGAATTATTATAGAGTTGTATCAGATTAAGGAGGTGCTAGAGTATTATGATTGTTTGCATAGCATAGGATTTGGATGTTTCTATTTCAGGATTGAAGTTGCTGTTAATAAATTTTGTGCTTTAGTACATATAATAGTAATTGTATGTGATATGTTTGTAGAAATGCCCATATGAATTTTTCTGCTTGTTTTCATTTTTTTCAACTTCTGTTTTAAAAACACCTCCTAATGGTATTCAGATAACCTGCAACAATTGAGTGACTGATTATACACTGATGGTTAACGTAATTCCCACCTGAAACTATATAGTTGAGATTAGATTACATTGTTTATGAATTAAGCAACTCTTCAGTTATAGCATTATAGCAGTAGATGTGAAGGGGAGTTCATTAGGTTTAGGTTCATCAGCTTGTAGCTGTTTTAACGTTGTTTTTAGTTATTTTGTCTAGCAAAAAATGGATTAAAACTAAAGGTTGGCTCGTTGATGAGGGAAATAATATCAGATGCTACCATCGGACCATAACTCAGGAGATGAAATCAAATTGCGGCAATGTCTTTTGCTGTAGAGAGGGAAAGAAAGTAAATAAAGTCCGATTGTTCCTCAAACTCCTACTAACCTACTAAATGAGGAAAAGGAAAAATTGTCAGAATTTTCTGTAGCTAAACTATGAGTTGAATGAAATTTTCTGTCATAAAACTACATGTTTCTTCTTTCAAATTTTTTTACTACATACAAAAGTTTTCAAGGTACACCAACTAATCAGATGTACTTATCCTCTTCTTCCAGATTTTTTTTACTACATCCAAAAGAATTATACATACAGCAACTACTAAATGATATATCTTTATAGAAATGATATATCTTCATCAGCTTGTAGTTGTTTTAACGCTGTTTTTAGTTATTTTGTCTAGCAATAAATTGATTAAAACTACATACAAAAGTTGTTTTAACATGTTTTAGAAATGATATGGTTGTTTTAGAAATGATATCTTCATCAACTATATCTTTATAGAAATGATATAGTTGTTTTAACATGTTTCTTCTTTCAAGTTTTTTACTAGATACAAAAGTTTTCAAGGTACACAAACTAAACAGATGTACTTATCCTCTCTTCCCAGATTTTTTTTGCTACATTCAAAAGAATTATACATACAGCAACTAGTAAATGATATATCTTTATAAAAGAGATCACCTGTGACAACAAAACATGCTTATTATGTTTGAGCAGAAAATTACAGTGAATGATGCCAATTATACCAAATACGAACATAATAATGTCAAGCTACATCCCAAATATGAACATAATAACGGTAATGATGCCAATGATACCAATATAGATGATGAGAAGATGAACAACAATAAGGGGGATGTTAGTATAGTAATAGCCACTGTAATTGTAAGAAAGCTAGTAGTAGTAGCAGTAGTAATGATAGTATAGCAAATGCTGATGGTAAAAGTAATAATACAAAAGCAACAACAGAAAAACAATAGTAACAAAGATGACAAGAACAGAGGATGAAAGCCACTCTGCAAAAATCAACAAATTCGATACTGATAGCAGTTCATTCCATTAAAGAATTTGGAATTGGACTTTCGTCAATGATTATGCCAACTTAAATGAACCAAACTAGATGTCCATTACAGCTAAAATCAAAATGGCGTACCATACAATACAGCATTCGCAAAAAGTTTCAAATTATAGCCACATCAATAACCCCAAAAACATTGATTCACATAAGTTTGTATGCAATTACTATATAAGTGACTAAAGCATTAGAGGTATACAAACACCAAAGTTGAGTGCATCTGTAAGGTATTAGACACCCTCAAGGTGGTGAATACTTTTACAAAGAGTAGCTATAATTTAGACACCCACATTAATTCTTTTTGTTATCAAGCATTCAATAATTATCAGCTCTGAATTTTATTCTTTCTATTATATTTTCCTACCATAAGTAGATGGCCAATCTTACAATGCCCGACATGCATGGGTTCACTGTCATCGTGATTTACTTGTATTTGCTCCAAATATGGGTCTTTTTAACTATAATGTCCTACATAAGACATCCAAGACTTAGAGGTCGAAGGGTCATGTAACCACTGTTTTCCATTTTCTGTATTTCTGAGTGTATTTTTCTTTTTGATTATTATTCATATTTGTATCTCTTTTTGAACCGTGTATTGGATTTTCATTCTCAATATATTAATCTAATTGATTTTTCGTTTTTTTTATTTGATCTTCTTGATTCGATTTGTCTACCTATTGTTTCGTCTTTGATTGATCAAGCCATTATTTTTTGTCCTCATTATTTTAATTGTTCATGTCCTATTTTATTTATTCATTTTGTTCCTATCTCATTTTTGGATTCCTCTATATTCCATTTAATTAGACCCTTAATCCCCTTGTCTTAGCAGATTTTTTTACTATATTTACCCAATAGCAATTTAAACCTGAACTCTATTTTATCATGCTATTGGATCTACCCATTACCCGTTAATACCCTACACCCATCTCTTCATATATATATATACCTATCTCCGTTTAACCCTAATATCTCCAAAACCCCTAGCAGCCTATTTCCTTCAACCACCCGAAACCCCACCTCCTGCTCTCCTAACCCATCCCCTGTTTCCCTGTGCCCCCTCCCGATCGCCTTCCGCTCTGCAGCGCCGCCCTACACTAGTGCCGCCAGCCTTCAACCCCTCTCCCGATCTCTCATCTCCCGACTCCATCCCCTTCATCCCGATCAATCCCCTGTGTGACCTCTCCTCAACAGCAACACCTTACGGCAGCGCCCCTGCCTCCCTGTCGCGATGCCAACGCTGCCAGACCCCGACGCTCCCCGACCTCCTTCCTGTCGCAGACAGCATCAGCAACAACAACGAGCACTGTGGTGCCTTCATTGTTCGCTGTTTTCCCTCCGACGGCAGACCGCAGCACGGTAGCGCTGCCGTTGCTTAGCCTTGTGTGCGGGTGTTGATCTCTTGTGTGTGTGTGCTTGGTTCCATTCGTGTGCTCGTAGCTCGTGGGTTCGTTGTTTGTGAGTCGTTCGTTCGTTGAGTTCGTGCCGGGAATTTCGTTCCCGTTACTCTCGCTCTTTGCATCGTTTCCGTCGTCGACTAGAAAGTAAGTAACTTGTATACTTTTCTGTTGCATATACAAGTACTAAATACCGCATGTAGCATAGTTGCTTCAAGATCTATTCGCATGAAAACCCTGTTAGATCTTGTCCATATGCATTGATATGCCCGTAGTTATCTTCTTACACACACGACATGAAATAACTTAGATATAATAGATTCTTGATGTATACATGCATGTATTCGTGATTTATGAAGTGCCATATGATCTTGTATGCTTGATGTGTTGGTAGTAGTATAACTCGTTGTAATCTTGTTAAACACCCTATACCATGTTTCTTGGACATCTAGTATACCATATCTCGCATTGTATTATGATTTGAATGTGTTACATATGAATTAGTTGATTTTATGCATAAAGAAGATTTTTGTTTTTGTTATTCCGTTCTTGTTCAGTATTTTATACCCTATTAAGGTCAGTATATGAAAATTTTTTGTGAATATAAATTATAGAAAATTCTGTCTATTTTCTAGAATTTCTGGCAGATCTCAGTTTCGAGGTTGCAAGTTATTGCTGTTTTACCACAGAGGTGTAGAAAATTCCAGATTCTATTTTATATGAATTTGTGTGGTTATTTATTTTTAGACTGATATTAAAGATAATATTTTGGTCCAATATTTTTCTTAGTACAACTAAACTTGATTGGGATTAACCCCTAATTTTTGTGGATTTAATAAATGACTTTTACAAGCTATTCTATGCTTTCAAACAACTACTATACTTGCAGAATTTTCATGCAGTTCAGTAAAGAACCTAAATTTCAACCTGATTCTATTTGCTGTTGATAAAAATTTTGTGAATATGAAATGTAGCCTACTGTATCTATTTTATCACTCTTTTGACGGATCTAGATTTCGATTTATATTTTGTAAAATATTTCTGTTTTAGTACTACTGTGTTAAGAGTTTCAGATTTACAAAATTACTGTATCTTGCTGCTTTCTGATTTTATTTGACTATACTATCTATGTTGAAAAATTATGAAATTATATTTGCTGATACTAAACATACTAGGAAATACCCCATATTTTTCTTGGATTTAATCAGTAAGTTTTCATGCCATTTTCCTGTTTATGAATACAGAATTTTGATTTCTAGTTGAACATGTTTTCTGGATACAATTCTGTTTTGAGTCCTGTTTTTGTGAAATACCATTTGACTTATATATATTTGCTGGATTCGGTCGAGAGTCTATTTTTTAGATTTTCTGACGGATCCAGATTTGCATATTTATGGCAACGGGAATCCCAGATTTGGTGCAGTTAGTCTTGCTGTCCTGAACTAGTCCTAATCTTTTATGATTTATCTTTCATCTGTACATGTTTATCTTCCAACCTGAAGCTGTTACTTGTGAATTCCCAAAATACGGTATCCTTTTTCCTTTTTCTGTAGGATGGCAGATAATCACAATCCTATGGAAAATGTGGAAGAAGATGTTTTTCTTGAGGACCCTTTAAAGGACTCCAAGGAGGACCTGGAGGAAGAGTCTGAATAAGAGCTGGAGGAAGAAGAGGAACTATAGAATTCACGTGATATCACTCCCCCTCCTAGGGAATCTTAAGGTGAAACTTCAAATGAATTACCTGAACTAACCCCGAAGGATCGCGTTATCGCATCGCTTTGATGTAAGATGCATATTAATCAGTGGAGAGCTTCCAACCTGAAAGAGCATCATGTTGAGAACCAACGATGTATCATGTCTATGCAAGAGAGGATGAAGAATCTTGAAGAAGTTCAATGTGCAGCAAAGGAACATTTCGCAAAACTGGAAAAATATACCAAGTAGGGAGAGAACGTTTAAAGTCGATGTTGCGACAGACTGGATTGCAAGATGAATTCTGAGAGACCAAGTGGATCCGCAAAGACTAATGACTGTTATGATTGCTATTATTTGAGTTTTCTAGGTTTGAATGAAGCTATTCTAGCCATTTTCAAAGATGTATGAACTACTTTGGATAAATGAATTTATTTATTGATATGTTTGGTATATGGATTTTTTTTACAAGCAAGTAAAACTTTATATTCTGAGCCTTGATGTGGATTCTTATGAGACTGTTTCTTCTAACAAAATAGTGTGTTCTGTAGACTTAGAGCAATGGTAGATCCACAAACTGGAAGCAATGGTGATGGAATTGAAAGTTTCAACAGAGGCAGGCTTGACTTGGAAACCGAGATTTCTAGAGTCTATCAAACCCTAGACATCTTCATGACACTGGAATGGGTCAGAACCTTAGAACTGGGCCAGAAAATCCCAATGCGGATCCCGTTAAATAGGTGGAATCATTTAAGAGGATGAAGCCGTCTGTGTTCAAAGGGCAAGTCGACCCTAACGAGGCAGATGAATGGATTAGACAGATGGAGACTGTCTTTGAAGTGTTGGAGACTCTTGCGGCTAGCAAGGTGAAGTTAGCCACGATGCAGTTGGAGAAGGATGCCGGTGTTTGGTGGCAGTCCATGAAGAGGACTTTCGGTGTAGAGCCGGTAACTTGGGGGGCCTTCTTAAAAGAGTTCAGGGAGCACTACTTTCCCTTGGACATACAGGATGAGAAAGCAATGGGGTTAATGAACCTGCATCAGGGCAGCATGTCGGTGCGGGAATATGCGACTAAATTCACTTAGTTATCAAGGTATGCTCCTGAGCTAATTATGGATGAAGCTAGAAAAGCGAGGAAGTTCAATTAGGGCTTGAAGCCGAACTTAAGATCCGGATGATACCGCTGGGGATCAGGAGGTTCGACAGGCTCGTCAGAAGAGCAGCAATGATAGAAGCAGATATGGAGAAGTTCCAGTTGAAGTAGGAAACGTGGAACAAGAACAAGTGGCCAGCAGCTACGAATCAAGGCCAAGGGAAGTTCCCAGAGAAGAGAGGCAAATTTGGTGAGCCCGGCAAAAGAGGAGATGAGCTTCAGCCCAAGGGGTGAAGTGTTACAACTATGGAGAGACCGGCCATTACAAGTCTTTGTGTCCTAAGATAGCAAGGACTCAAACTTGTTTTCAATGCGGTAAGGAGGGGCACATCAGGCCGAACTGTCCGCAGCTGAAGCAGGGTGGCATTGGTGGGAACAAGCAGCAAGGGCAAGGGCGAGTATTCGCATTAATGAAGGAGGATGCTGATAACTCTGAAGATGTGATTACAGGTATACAAGAGTTTTAGATTATGGCTGAAGAGTATTGAATAAAACATTGTATAAGAATAATGTGGAGTATTGAATATTATAAATTCTCATGTAACAAGACATGTTTTGTTGAATGGAATAAAAGCCAAAGTTTTGTTTGATACTGGGTCTTCGCATACTTTTATGTCGCCCAAATTTGCTGAAGTGCTAGGTGTTGAACCTAAGGTTTTCCAGACCGAGTTCTGTCAGTAGAAACGTCGGGTGAGATGTTGACTACTGATCAATATTACGCAGGGTGCGATATCAAGATTGGATGAAGACTTTTGGGATTGATCTCATCGAGTTGGATGTCTCGGGTGATGTTATTGTAGGCATTGACTGGATGGCGATCTATGATGCTACAATTGAGCGCAAGAGTAAGGAGGTGGTGGTGAAGTCACCGGGAGGGCCCGCGGTGACTTTTTAAGGGAAGAAAAGGGAGCACGAAGGTGGTAGCGGCACTATCGCAGACGAAGATTCCAGAGGAAGTCCGCGTGATTCCTGTAGTCCGAGATTTTCCAACAATGTTCTTGGATGATCTATCGGGATTACCACCGCATCGGGATGTTGAGTTCTGTATCAATGTTCAGCCGGGTAGTGCTTCAATATCAAAAGCTCCGTACAGGATGACACCTGTAGAACAAGATGAGGTGAAGAAGTAGACTCATTCGTCGTGGTGATCATCGAAGACTTAACTCTGGGTCACATCCTTTCTAAGGAGGGAGTCGCTACTGATCCTCAGAAATTTGAAGCAGTGAAGAGTTGACCTAGATCGATGACTGTAAAGGAGATCTGGAGTCCCTTAGGATTAACAGGGTACTATCGGAGTTTTATTCAAGGTTATGCATAGATAACAGTTCCGTTGATGGGATTGACCAAGAAAGGTGTGAATTTCACATGGACGGAGCCGTATGAAGCTAGTTTCCAAGAGCTTAAGGAGGGGTTGATGTTAGGCGCCTACCCTGGTGTTACCAGCGAGGGGGTGTTGATTACGATATCTACAGCGATGCATCTCACAGAGGTCTGGGAGGTGTTCTGATGCAAGAAGGGAAGGTCATTTCCTTTGGATCCAGGCTGTTGCATTCGCATGAGAAGGACTATCCGACACATGAATTGGAGCTCGCAACAATCATCTTTGCCTTGAAGCAGTGGAGGCACTAAGTTTATGAGAAATGGTTAATATGTACACCGACCAAAAGAGTTTGAGGTACATTTATCACCAGAGAGAATTGAATCTACATTAGGGGTGGTAGTTGGACGTGTTGGAGTACATTCGTCCTGAGATCAAGTATCACCTAGGAATAGCGAATGTGGTGGCTGATGCACTCAGTTGGAAGATAAGCATGTCTCGTTTAATTACGACGTAGAAGGAATCGCCTGTGGGAATCCTGGATTGTCGGAAGAAAGTGTTACTGAATAACGTTATATCAACGATCGAGGTACTGTAGCAGAATTAGCTATTGAGGGAGCTTCATGGGAATCTGAGGATCGCATGAGGAATGATTTTCCGCGACTGTTTGTGTAGATTTCGTGTTTTTTTGTCCGTTTTTTTTATCCCCTGCTTAGAAGTAGTTTTGAGGACAAAACTCTTCTAAGGAGGGAGTAATGTAACACCTCGTAAATTAAAATAAATTATTTAGAATTATTAAATGATATTAAATTAAAGGATTTGATTAATTTTATTATTTTCCTTAATTATTATTTTTGCACGTGAAAAACACGTGCAAATATTTTGAAATTCAAATTCTTGAATTTTTCATTGTCAATAATTATTTCCTTTCATTTAATGATAATAATTTTTATTTTTCAAATAATTTTAATGAGGAAAACTCAATTAGAACATTATGTTACTATACTTGATTTTTATAAAAGAAATTTATTTTGGCTATGAAAAGAGTCCAAATATTAGACTAAAAATATTTTAAATTCCATTCAGGGCCAGCCTACATTGAGGGATTAGGGGATTTGATCATTTAGCCAAATTGATTGAGTTATATATGGAACATAACTTAATTGAATCGCAAAATATTTAAATTTGTAAAACATGGGATTCTTAGGAACTTTATTGCAAAATCACCACAAAGAAACACCCTAGGCAAATCCTGGCCATATATAGGGGTGGGAGGGGACAGTAGGATTTTCGGCCTCGCCTTCATTTTTCTACTTTGTGACTTTTTTTTTGGAGGCTTGAAGGGTGATCATATTGCTTGGAGGATAAGGACTTCTTAATTTGCTCTGAGGACAACTACTAGATGTGGGCGTCTCTCTACCTCTCTTATATGTTAATTTTTCTCTTGAAAGGTGTAGTATCATGCTAAGATATCTATTTGTAGATCTGTGGTTGTATTTAGCATGAATACGATGTTTGCCATAAATAAAGTATAGAAGTGATATATATGAGCTGTTTGATTGATATTATGAAAAGAAGAATAAAATTTTATACGTGTTGGATATGAGAATTGATCACTTATTATTATGCCATGTTAGGGTATGAAAAGATTAAATTTCTTTTAACTCAAGAAATTGATTAAATGATCATGCATAATGTTATTCTTGTTTACAACTTAATATTGATCAAAAGAGGCATGTTTGATTGCTATTAAAATAAAATCTTTGGAGATTTTCGCCATTTAAATGCATGATAATTATATATATATGGGATGCTAGTTGATTGGGGGTTGGATATAGCATGCGTAAACGCCGAAGACTCGAACTTTTGTACTCGAGGGTTGCAGGTTTAGGGGCTGTACAGTGCCTGGTCTGCTGTCTTGATTAGGTTCAGCCTGGCTTGTTGGAGCTCGGGAGTGATGTTGGTATAGGGAAGTGGTTGTGTGCTAGGGTTTGAGAACCCTAGTGCGTTGCGGATGCGTATGGATGTATATATCGAACAAATTGTGTGGAATTTATTTGATTTTAAGATCAAGTTTCGAAGTTCCAAAGTTTCAGATTTTTTTTATAAAATCTATTTTCAGATTTTGATGAAATAGAGTTTAAATCTTTGTACATTTGGATTAAAAACTGGCGTGATGTGATCTATGTTTATAGATGGGATATAAACTTAAATTTTCATAATATAAGTCTCCGTTTTGAGGGGTTTGTTTTTAGATTTGAGAACCATAAATTTCAGAATTTTAGAAACGAGTTTTTTTTTCCTTCAGATTTTTATATGTTTGAGTTGCGATTTAGAGTGTTGCAATTATATATTTTAGACGAATATGATTCTCGGTTTTGAGGAGTTAAATGTTCAGTTTTGAACGATGAAAATTTCAGATTTTGAAGAAGGTATTTTCAGTTTTTAAGTGGCGAAAGTTCCAATTTTGGGAACCAGAAAATTTTAGATTTTGAGGGATAAATCCCAAAGTGTATAGAAGAATTATGATTAGTTTTGAATTGATTTTGTTTTCAAATATGGAAATGAGTATTTTAATTTGAAATAAAGAGGTATAGTTAATTTGTTTGTTTCAATAAATGAAGGGGTCTTCATGGAAGTGAATTGCTTATTAAATGAGGAATGAGATATGATTGAGTAATTGTGGATAAATGAATGTTTTATATTTGGTATGAGATGAACTAAATTGGGGTGTTGATTATGATTGTGTATAGTGGAAAGTTGGTGTTTCCTGAAAAAATAAAAGAAAGATGTTTTTGATAATTGAGCCAAGTGGTGGTTCATATTGAAACTTAGGGTTATTATGAGAACCCTAAAAAGATGTGGTTGGGGAATTTATGTGGCGAGCACTAGAGGCTGCGCAGAACCCTGGATTACCGGCAGTGGATTGTTGATTGTAGGAATTTGCCAGGGGGCTAGTGTTCTTAGTTTTGTGGAGTTTAGTCCGGTAGGGTGGAGCTAGCTCCAGATGGCTCAAGATACCTCTATTTAAACATAAGGACAAGCACTAGTTGGAGATATGATGAAAAAAGAGCAAATGTGAGTTGTGGGCTCCAGGATGATCCGTAGAGTGAGATAATCCCCAGTATTCTGGGATGAGGGATAAGTGAGGCCCAGGATATTCTGCGGAGCGGGATTGATCCCCAGTATTCCGGAACGAGCGCGACGCTCATGGAATATTTGTGCAATGAGGGTTCTAAGATAACCTGCAGAGTGAGGTATTCTCTAAAAGAGTTTCCAGACGAGATGAGAGGGCCTCCAGGATGTTTCGTAGATAGAGTCTGACCTCCAGTATTCCGGGTTGAGAACTAATATGTGCAAAATGTCTAAATCTCATAGTAGTCATGGTTGTAGGTTGCATAGCGTGGGATCGAACCCCAAAATGTGGTGAACACAAAGGGGTTGCCCTCGGACCTATGTTGCATAGGAGGCATAGAACCTGAACAAGCATGCATTAGTAAGCATCATAGGGCACTTGTATATTCCTTGAACCTTGTCTGGTGCATTTCGATGTTTTCCTGTCACATATTTTATTCTTGCAAATTTTAGTATTTATTGTTGATTTGTGAATCTTTTATTGTTGTTTTATCTTGTGCAAAAAGTGTGTGGTTGTGAGATATTAGAGAGTCGCTGCTTTTATCATATTGCGTCAATTGCATTCAACTTACGTACCCACTGTTTTTAAAAGTTTTGCAGGATTGCAAAGTTAGTGGCTTGAACAAGGGTTAAAGCTTGGATTCACTAGAAGACTGGAGTTTAAATGTTGAAATCAGTTGTATTAAATGTATCTTAAATTTCCGTTATGCATTGTAAAAAGAACTGTTGTAAAGAAAATTTTAAATTTTCGTGTATTTTATGATGTGTTTGGTTTACATTGAAGTGAAGATTCTGGATTTTGGTCTCATATTTCTTATTATGAAATTTAGGGCGCTACAGAGAAACTGATCTGTTGTGTGAGAAATGTACTCCATGATGTAGAACTCCGTTACTCTAATATGGAAAAGATGGCTTATGTGTTGTTCACAACTGCTCACAAACTATGTCCCTATTTCCAAGCACATTCTCTATGCATTCTCACCGACCAGCTGCTCTAGCAAGTGCTCCTTAAACCTGAAAGCTCTGGAAGATTAATGAAGTGGTCCATTGAACTGAGTCAACACGACATTAACTACTGTCCAAGAACGACCATCAAGGCCCAAGCCTGGCCGAATTCATCATGGAAACCACAATCTCCTACTCTCTTGAGGAAGAAGAAAACCCCCTGCTTTGGAAAGTATATGTAGATGGGTCATCTTGCCTTGAAGGAAGTGGAGCCAAAATAATCTTGCTTAGACCTAATAAATTCACACTCCAACACCCATTGCGTCTCAACTTCCCTGCCTCCAATAATGATGCTGAATACAAAGCACTGATCACTGGTATCCGGCTATCACATGAAGCAGGCACACGAACAATCGAGTTGTTTAGCGACACTCAATTGGTCGTCAACCAGATCCAAGGTGATTATGAAGCCAGAGACGGCTGTATGGACAAATACCTGAAGAAACTCCAGATGACGTTCAAGGAAGCCAGCGTCACTCTCATTCCTCGCGAGCAAAATGGGCCAGCAGATGCCCTCTCCAGGCTAGCTTCCTCATTTCATGATGGGCTTGACTGCATGGTCCTCATTGAGGTCCTTCTCAAGTTGAGCATCAAGGAGGAAACTTTCAGATTTCCAGATTCTTGTATGTTTCATATTTAAACAGTAAAAAGACTGATCAAATGATAAAATTTTGCTCTGATAATTTCCTGATTAATGCTTAACATGTTTAGAAGTCAAGAAAATATTTTTAATGAATTTATTATGGAGTTTTTGCTGATTCTAAAAAATACAATAACATAATGTCGAAATTCTATCTGAACATGAAATCTGTAAAGAACAATGTGATTGACCTAGCTACTATTATCGGATTTTGAACTTTAAATATGTGTTGGAATCGTGTGGAAGTCTAGTTTATAGAATTTCTGATGGTTTTAGTTTTCAATTTCTGAAACAGCAGGAAACTGCATTTTTGTATCGACTACTCTTGCTGTCTAGAATTTTATAATCTTGATTTTAATAGATTAATTATTCATGTATCATAATATTGCATGAATTAATGTATGTATGTTGTATTGCATGATCCTAATGAATTATTGGCATCATTCTAATTGTCCTATTTCATGTTACCATCCTATTGTTCTCCTATTGATACTATTGTTCATCTCATATCTTAAATTGCATATTGTATTGTTGCATTGATAAATAATTAATAAGCCGAGGTTTAAGGCATTGACTAAAGTATTTGATGATATAGAGACTGTACTCGGATGATGGTCCGTGTTATTACCGTTATCGTCATCAGCGTAAGAAATTACACCATGGCCCATGTTATTACTGTTATCGTCATTGTGCAATAAATTGTCTCAATGGCCAGTGTTATTTCCGTTATCGTCATCATACCCAGTACATCAAGTCTAAATGAAAATGATTGTATGCATCGAACCTGTGGTATGGAACATTTGAGACACAGTAGTACATGCATTTGTTAAGATTTAAAATGATTAATAGATATAAGGATTGACACATTACCGACATTGCATTTTGTTCATCATTGTTTTATTGATATCGAATATTTTCTAAGTGTTATTTTTATTGATCATTGATTATTGTTACCGAATATTGAATCATTGTTTATAGCCATTGCACTAACTTACGTGATAATGGTTATTGATTATCGTCCCATGTTATTGATTCCTATTGATCCATTGATTTATTGTTATACCGTTATTCCATTGTTCTTTACTTTCTCTACTTGCTTTCTATGACTTGCTCTAAGAACAATTTTTCTTCTCTTTTTAGATGAAGTGTTCACAGGTAATGAAGGAGAATTGCCTGCTGGGATTGTAGAGCAAACTTTCTAAAAAACTACTGTTTTATAATTGAATATTATTTTTTTTAATAAACTTATTGTATTGAGACTTGTTACTATTGTGTTTAGGATTTATTATTGTATTGGGCTTTTGTCCTGGATTTTATTATTGGTTCCAGATGTTGGATTATTATTGTATTTGGATATTTTATATTGCTGCATTCCAAGTATTATTGTTCATGAGATTATTATTATTGCTTGCTCAATTATTCTGTATTGATTATATTATTGAGTTGATCGGATGAACAGCTTATGAGTGACGTTAGTCATTTGCTGGACCAATGTCATGTGCTTGTATTCGTATTTTTGGGAAGCGGGGCGTGACAAGATTTTTAGTGGTATCATAGCCTGGATTTGGATAATATATCAGTCAAACATGACTAACGAAAGGAAGTTTGGCTTTGATTGATATATTAATCAGATTTGGGTTTGATCGGTTTGACTCAACGGTATGTGCAATACAGGAATCACATGAACAATTGATATCCAACTTATGATCGAGATGCTAATCGTTTTATTTTTATTGCAGACCATGGCTAGAAAAGGTACTTCTTCTTCCGTGCTGGGGATGATCAGTCTGAGGAGCCCATTGTTGTATAGTTGGTGCAAATGCAGCGTGAGCATAACGAACTGATGATGTGGATGCAACAGGAACATAATGAACAGTTGAGAATGACTCATGAAGCTGCTAATAGAGAACTCGTTGTAGCTGCACCTGGATTGCTGCTGCCGAGACCTGGAAATGTAGCAGGTTTCATGAGGCTCGACCCAGACAAGTTCTCGGGCACTGAAGGTCCACTTGAAGCCGAGCAATAGCTTATCAGGACTGAACAGTTGTTGACCGCAACACGTATAGCGGATATGGATCGTGTGGATGTGGTGAGCATCGAATTTGTTGATCTTCCCCACATCTAGTGACAAACTGAGGCTGAACGATTGGGCCGACTGATTGTTTGGGCCGCTTTCACTGAGAGCTTCCTTACGAAGTTCTTTCCTAATGTCACCAAGAATGAGTTGGAACGACAGTTTGTCTCATTAACTCAGATTCGTCAGATAGCGTTTAATTATGCTTTTTTGTTTTTATTTCATAAAGTATCGACGTTAAACTAAACACTGTCTTGAATCAGTGGAATCGTACCGTGGAAGAGTACGCTGCGGAATTTGACCGACTAAGTTATTTTGTTACTGCTATGATGGCAAATGATGAAGATAGAGGCCGTCGTTTCCTGTTGGGCTTGGACATTGAGATTCAGGACCGTATTGTTGCCTTGCGACTTCGCTCTTATGCTGATATCCTGGATGCTGCAAGAATTTAGGAACATACCAGTTCAAGGAAGCATGCTATTCAGCGTTCTGTTGCTGCTAAACCTTCTGTTGGGCCTATTAGGAGGCCAGCTCTGCCCCTTCCTGTCAGGGCATTGCTTTACCCACCTACTGTCCAGAGGCCGAACATAGTCTGAACGCACTGTCACAAGACTGGGCATTTGCGCCAAGATTGCAGGATAGCGAATCGCTAGTGCCTTGCATGTGGAAGTGTAGACCACATGGTTCGTGATTGTCATAGGGCCAGACCTCTTGCACCAGTTGGAGGTTCAACTCCTCAGGAGGCGCTTGTTCGTGGTGAGGGTGGACCACATCTTCCACCGCAGAGGTAGGTCTTTGATCAGAGGAGAGCTGCTCCTAAGGGTAATCTTCTTGCAGGTTGTGGTCAGGCCTATAACTTAATTATGGAGGATGCTGAAACTGCTTTGGGCGTTGTTGCAGGTATATCTTAAGTTATTTTTCATTCTGTTTTCATTTGTATTTTATTTTGGATTTCCTTGCTATTTTATTTTCCTATCCTGTTGTTTATTCATGTTAGCCTCTCATTCATGTCTGCTTCTTGCATTTTGCTTTCTGCCTTTTGTGTTCTCACTTTGACTTTTTATTAGGCATTATCCTTGTTCATTCCTTCCCTGCTCATGTTCTCTTTGACTCTGGTGTAACTCATTCATTTGTTTCCTCCCGCTTCGTCGATCTGCATCACTTGGCTAGCAGCGCTATGCCAGTAGCTTGGAACATCTCTGCAGGTGGAGGTGTTGTTGTGTGTTCTCAGATTTGTGAGCAGAGATCCTTGGTTATTGGTGGTGTGGATTTTGTTGCCGATCTGATTGTCATCAATAGTTGTGGATTTGATGTTTTCTTGGGGATGGATTGGCTTGCTGCCACTCATGCTGTGATTGACTACCGCAAGAAGAAGGTGGTGTTTCGTATGCCCGAACATTAGGAATTTGAATTCTGTGCCAGTGAAACGCTGCTTGCTTATGTGGAGAAGTTGGCTAGTCAGGAAGTTAGAGTTATGGAAGAAGTGTGTGCTGATGATATCGTTGCACCGCTGGTTATGTAGGATTTTCTGGATGTTTCCCTGAGGAATTGTCGGGATTACTGCCAGATCATGAAGTGGTGTTCAGTATTGATGTTCAGCCGGGTACAGCTCCAATCTCTAAGAGCCCGTACAAAATGGCTTCTGTTGAATTGACTGAGTTGAAGGAACAGATTCAGGAGTTGTTGGATAGAGATTTTATCAGGCCAAGTGTTTCGTCTTCTGGAGCTCCAATTCTGTTCGTCAATAAGAAAGATGGTATTCGAAGGTTGTGTATTGACTACCGTGAGCTCAATAATGTCACAGTGAAGAACATTTATCCATTGCCAAGGATTGGTGACTTATTTGATCAACTAGGAGGAACTTCTGTATTTTCGAAATTGGAACTTCATTCTGGTTACCACCAAGTTAAGGTGAAAGATGAGGCCGTACAGAAGACTGCTTTTCGTACGAGATATGGGCACTATGAATTCTAGGTGATGCCTTTCGGAGTTACTAATGCTCCAATTGTGTTTATGAGCTTGATGAATCGGGTTTTCTCTTCCTTTCTAGACAAGTTTGTGGTGGTGTTCATTGATGATATTCTTGTCTACTCTCGAAACCGTGATGAGCATGCTGAACACTTGAAGGTTGTTTTGCAAACTTTGAGCTATAATCAGTTGTATGGGAAGCTTAGAAAGTATGAGTTTTGGTTGGATCATGTGGCATTCTTGGGCCATATTATTTCTTATGACGGATTTTTCTGTCGATCCATCCAAGATTTCTACAGTTAAGGATTGGCCGACGCCGAAGTCAGTATCGGAAGTTCGGAGTTTTCTTGGTCTAGCGGGTTACTACAAGAAGTTTGTTCAGGATTTCTCGAAGATTGTAGGGCCGTTGACCAAGTTCACTGGGAAGGATCAGAATTTTGTGTGGGATGATTCCTGTGAAAAAGCCTTCGTTGAATTGAAGAATAGGTTGACTTTAGCACCTGTGTTGACTATACCGAATGGATCTGGAAGTTTTGTAATTCACTGTGTTGCTTCAGGCTGAGGTTTGGGTGCTGTTTTGATGCAACGAGACAAGGTTGTTGCATATGTATCTAGACAATTGAGGCCGCATGAGAAGAATTATCCTACCCATGATTGGGAGCTTGCTGCTGTGATTTTGCCTTGAAGCTTTGGAGACATTATTTACTTAGAGACCGAGTGGATATCTTCACTAATCACAAAAGTCTCAAGTATGTGTTCACTCAGAAGGAGCTGAATATAAGACAAGGCGATGGTTGCAATTGATGGCAGATTATAATATCAGTTTGCAGTTTCACCCTGGCAAGATTAATTCGGTACGTGATGCTTTGAGCAGAAGACCTGTTGCTATGGTTCTTACTGAGCAGAAGGAGCTTATGGAAGCTATAAGGAGGTTAGAATTGGATGTGGTATTTCCTGGTTCTGAGTTGTATGGTGCTTCATTTGCAGTCATCTTTGGTGGATCAGATTAAGGAGACACAGTCTGGTGATGTGCAGTTACAGCAATTTCGAGCTGAGGTTTAAGCTGGTTCTAGAACTGATATGGTGATTCATGAGGATGGATCTCTCCACTTTGGGACCCGTCTATGTGTTTCGAAGGGAGAAGTCAGGCAGAAGTTACTCGAAGAAGCTCATTGCTGATCATACTCTATTCATCCCGGTGGTACGAAGATGTATAGGGATTTGAAGTTGCATTTCTGGTGGCATGGTATGAAGAGGGTTGTTGCAAGATTTGTTTCTCGGTGTCTGATCTGTCAGCAATTGAAAGCAGAACATCAGAGGACTGCTGGGCTTCTTCAACCGCTTCCTATTCTGGAGTGGAAGTGGAAGAATATCACTATAGATTTCGTAACTGCTTTGCCTAGAAGTCCCAAGGATCATAATGCCATCTGGGTGATTGTGGATCGCTTGACGAAGAGTGCTTATTTCATTCCCTTTAGAGTTGGTCAGTCTACAGAGAGCCTTGCAAAAAGGTATATGCAGGAGATTGTGAGATTGCATGGTGTTCCTGTCAGTATTATATCAGACAGAGATACTAGATTCATATCTCAATTCTGGGAGAGTCTTCAAACCAGTCTTGGGAGTAAGTTAAAGTTTAGTACTATATTCTATCCACAGACAGATGGTCAATCGGAGAGAACTATTCAGACCTTGGAGGATATGTTGAGGTCCTCTGTGCTTCAGTTTGGAGGATCTTGGGAAGATCATCTACACTTGGTGGAGTTTTCATACAATAATAGCTATCAAGATAGTCTTCAGGCAGCTCCGTATGAAGTCTTGTTTGGTCAGAAGTGTAGATCACCAGTGTGCTGGAATGACATTGGTGAAAGGAAGCTTTTGGGGCCAGAATTGATCACGAGGACTGTTGATGTAGTGGCCCAGATCAGGAAGCATTTGCAAGCTGCACAGGACAAGCAGAGGAAAATGGGCAGACATGCAGACGAAACCGTTAGAGTTCTAAGTGGGTGATCATGTTTTCCTCAAGGTGTCTCCATGGAAGGGTGTGATTCAGTTTGGTGGTGGGGGCAAGTTGAGCTTTAGATTCATTGGTTCGTTCGATGTGGTGGAGCGAGTAGGCAAGGTTGCCTATAGACTCGCGTTGCCACCAACTCTTTCTGGAGTGCATGACGTCTTCCATGTTTCTCAGCTCCGGAAGTATGTTCGGGATGATAGTCATGTTATTGACTATTCGGAGTTATCGGTTCGACCATATTTGTCTTGTGAGATTCATCCAGTGTCGATTGTGGACTAGCTGGAGAAGATTTTGAAGAATAAGGTTATCAAATTAGTTCGTGTTGCTTGGAATCCTCACTCACCTGGTGAGTCGACTTGGGAGCTTGAAAGTGTAATTCGGAAGAGGTTTCCCCATCTTTTTGAGTATTTCTTGTTCTTTTCTTTTCTTCGGGTTACCCTACTACCACTTGCTTAAATTTCGAGAATGAAATTTTATTGTAAGGTGGATAGGATTGTAACTACTGTTTCCGTTTTTTAAAATTTTCCTCTTTTTGTAATATTTTATTTGTAATTGAATAAAATACTCTATTTTCCTTCGTTCTTGATTTTTTTCATTTAATTTGTTTATGAAATTCTTCGTTCTTTGTAATTGAGCTATTTTTGTTGATTCTATTTTCTTCTGTTTAATTGTGGGCATTTTCTTTTGAATCTTATTGGTTTAGATCTACCTCTTATTGAACCCTAAAACCCAATTTCAATTTTTCTTGACCCAAAACTGATATTATTGAATCCTAAATCACTAACCCAATATCCTAATTGTACCCTATAAATACAACTCTATTGCAAACCCTAAGGATTACACAATTTGAAACCCTAGCTGCTTATTTTCTCTCTCCTCTTTCTCTTTCCTCCCCGTTTCTTTCTCCCCGTTCAATTCCCGCCCAAATCCCTAGAACCCATTACTAAGTTCTCTTTCCCTGGCCACCTTCGGCGACCCCCATCGTCGCCACCTCCCGTCGAGCCCTCCCCAGTGCCACCCTCCACTGTCCTCGAAGCCCAGACACCCAAAACTTCAATCCTGACCCCCCACCTTCTCTTGTCTCCGTTCGCGCCGCCCCCATTGCCAGTGACGTCGATGCCGCCGTCAGCCAGTCGCCAAACCCACCGAATCCTCTTGCCGTTGCCATTGCTTTTGGTTGTTGCTGCAGCTGCTGTGTCTTTTTATTGTTACTGAGTTCTCTTTTGCACATATATTGCACGTGTTATCATGTGGATTCGTGTGTTCGTGTGTTCGTTGCTTCAGGATTCTCATCCCGTTATTCTTGGTATTCGTTTTCACCGTCTGTAAGGCAAGTCACTATCTTCTTAGATTATTAATAGTATCAAATTCAAGTTTTGTTGAAACTATTGCAAGTAGATCCCTTCGTTTATTGTATCATACATTGTTCATCTCTTTCGTTGGGTATATTGACAGTTTATACAAGCTAAACCCAATATTCTTGACATCGTGCTACTTTTGACTCCAAAGATTGAATCTTTCATGTTTGCATATAGAATTGATAATAGGGTTGCTCATATAATTATCACACAAATGAATTATTGTAGAGAGAATTGCTAGGTTGTATGTTGTTTGATCGATTGATAGTTGATTGATGATAAATTGATGTATGTATGTTATCTTAATCTTATTTACCATGTTTTTATACCCTTCATGCTGATTGAGAAGTTTATCGACTAGTAGAATTGATACCCATCATGTTTAATTAACTTATTTTATGAAAATTACCCAAAATTACCCAAAACTTAAATGATCTTAAAATGAGTTACTTTCTAAATAATAATTATAGCCTTATCTATCTAGTTTCCAGAACATCTTGAATTTTTGAATTCCGAGTTGTGTAGAAAAAGTTATGCCCGTTTTACTTTCAGATTTTCAGATTCTTGTATGTTTCATGTTTAAACAATAAAAAGGCTGATCAAATGATAAAATTTTACTCTGATAATTTCCAAATTATTTTTTTAACATGTTTAGAAGTCTAGATCGTATTTTTAATGAATTTATTATGGAGTTTTTGCTGATTCTAAAAATATAATAACATAATGTCGAAATTCTTTCTGAACATGAAATTTGTAAAGAAAAATGTGATTGACCTAGCTACTGTTGTCGGATTTTGAACTTTAAATATGCGTTGGAATTGTATGGAAGTCTAGTTTATAGAATTTCTGAAGAATTCAGTTTTGGATTTCTAAAACAGTGGAAAACTGCATTTTTGTATAGACTACTCTTGTTGTCCAGAATTTTGTAATCCTGATTTTGATAGATTAATTATTCCTATATCATAATATTGCATGAATTAATGTATGTATGTTGTATTGCATGATCCTAATAAATTATTGTCATCATTCTAATTGTCCTATTTCATGTTACCATCCTACTGTTCATCTCATGTCGTAAATTGCATATTATATTGTTGCATTGATAAATAATTAATAAGCGGAGTTTAAGGAATTGACTAGAGTAGTTGATGATATAGGGACTGTACTCCGATGATGGTCCATGTTATTACCGTTATCGTCATCGTGTATAAAATTACACCATGGCCCGTGTTATTACGTTATCGTCATTGTGCAAGAAATTGTCTCAATGACCGTGTTATTACCGTTATCGTCATCATACCCAGTACATGAACTATAAATCTACCACTATAGTCTAAACGAAATTGATTGCATGCATCGAAACTTTGGTGTGAACATATGGGACACAGTAGTACGTGCATTAGTTAGTATTTAAAATGATAATAGACAAACAGATTGACACATCACTAACATTACATATTGTTCATCATTGTTCTATTGATATCGAATATTGGCTAAGTGTTATTGTTATTGATCATTGATTATTGTTACCGAATAATGAATCATTGTTTATAGTCATTGCACAAATTACCTTGATATTGATTATTGATTATCATCCCATGTTATTGATTCCTATTGATCCATTGATTCATTATTATACCATTATTCCATTGTTCTTTACTTTCTCTACTTGCAATCCATGACTTGCTCTAAGGATAAATTTTCTTCTCTTTTAGATGAAGTGTTCACATGTAATGAAGAAGAATTTGCCTGCTGGGATTGTAGAGCAAACTTTCTAAAGAACTACTGCTTTAAAATTGAATGTTATTTTTTTTAATGAACTTATTGTATTGAGACTTGTTACTATTGTGTTTGAGATTTATTATTGTATTGGACTTATGTCTCAGATTTTATTATTGGTTTCAGATGTTGGATTATTATTGTATTTGGATATTTTATATTGCTTCATTCCAAGTATTATTGTTCATGAGATTATTATTATTGCCTGCGCAATTGTTCTGTATTGATTATATTGTTGAGTTGATCGGATGAACAGCTTATGGGTGGCGTTAGTCATTCGCTGGGCCAATGTCATGTGCTTGTATTCCGTATTTTTTGGAAAACGGGCATGATAGCTACTCTGGTATTCCTGCACTTGCTCGAATGATAGGCATGTACACTGCCACTCTACTTGGATGCCCTGCTTGTCTTGAGTCCTCCTGCACTCGCGACTCGGTATCCAATACCTAATTTAGTGGGCACGTCTGTACATATACTGACGCAATGTTGTTAAGAAAATAGCGATCTCCAACTAGCAATCACAAACAGCATTTAATGAAAACAGAAACGTGCATCCTAATTTACTAGTGTCAGTGTATGCCATGACCTGAAGTCTAATGCTCGGTACACAAGTACAGAAAAACTAATGCACGTAGTCTAATGTCAACAAGATTTTGGACACGCATACATCCCGTACTACATACGCTTCAAATCAAGCCATCTTCTTCAGTTTCAGGGTTTCGAACCATCGCCATGCAAATTCATTCTACTATTGTACTCAACCTGTTCCTGATAGATACAACGTGGCTGGTGAATCCTACAGTTATTACTGCTAAACACAGTGGTGTACCCGTTTGCCACTAGTGCCCCAATCCGGTCTGGATCACACCAATGGCGCCAAAGATCCATGGGACAGTAGCCCCATGGTTCGTTCGTGTCCACTCAACATAAGAACATGACGGCCTCGATGGTCTATTCCCCCTATCCGACAGAAACCTTCCCGTTCTTACCACAGTTCTTCAGGAATCAACAGAGCAAGATACGCACCACAGCACATATTCCTAATGACAGGAAGAGACAATCTTGATTATCACCGCATAGTGTCAACACCCTTTGAAGAAGTTGGGTTATAGGGAATCACCCCTAACATCAACTCGGTCTTCAAGCGAAAAGTAAAGAAATACAATCTGAAATAACATTGGTTGCTAAAACATGCGAGTTTGTCAAATCATGCATAGTGTCTAACGAATGATT
Organism: Hemerocallis citrina; assembly: GCA_017893485.1. Lineage (NCBI taxonomy): Eukaryota > Viridiplantae > Streptophyta > Magnoliopsida > Asparagales > Asphodelaceae > Hemerocallis > Hemerocallis citrina. Next base: position 232,842,380 of record CM030359.1, on the reverse strand, counting down.
GAGCTCAAACAGTTCTGTCAAAATAACTAATCACGGCGGACCAACATTTATCGATTGCCAATACCTTTGTAGGTCTTCGACCTATTGTCCCTGGTCCGCGACCCTCAGCGAGCAGTACAACGGCACCCAAGGGAGTGCCTCATACCCGACAATAGATGTGAAACACACACAATATTCTAATATCCAGTCATTGACAGACCTAGGCATCAACACATTCTACATGAGGTAGATAACCCAGCCTATCAACCCCAAACACCGGCGATCCAATCTCCATCGGTCGCCACCATCTCCGTCTTGCATCTCATTCAGTATCCTGGCCCGCGGCCAACCTTCTCTCGATAAACAATCCGACGGCGCACAAGAAATTCACTATCTCACGAGGTGGAAATAAATCAATCACCATACTTGTCGATTGGGTTGATAGTCCTAGGGTATGACAACCTAGACTAGCTCCAAGTTATACGAGCCACGAGCTCCACATACGACAAATCGACCATATAGCTATTCTCCCAACATACTCATGCATCCACCATGAGTACTAAGCACAAGAATTTCATTTATGTCCCAAATGAAGTGCTTAATAGGGATAATCATTGAACATCTTAAAATTCAAATCAACTTATAGTCAAAAGTCCTGTAGCATGTAAAAAGTTCCATAATTTATGCTACACATATCGGAATCCAACAAAATTAGACTCTTTAGAAAGGTGGAACCTCTACTACAATTTCCTAGTTGACAAATTCCTCAAATTTCTTATAGAACTTAAGCTCCTGATTTCGAACACATGCTTGAAATCAAACAAAGACAGCAGGTTGCTGAAACTTGTAACATTCATAACTTCCAAAAAACAACTTGGAATTTCATGATATTACCCATTCTGGAAAGCTAAGAGTCTATGCTACAAGTCTCTAGTTAACCATTCCTTCAATTTCAGCCATCTAGAAGCTTTACAATCTCTATATCTTCTCAGTTGTACATTCTTCCATAAAATTGCTGCATCTTGCCATTATCATAAAAACTTGCTCACTTATCGGAATTACTCGATCTTGGATTCTATAGAAATCTGGGAGTGTCTACTACAACTTCCTAGTTAATCACATCCTCAGATTCATCCATTAAAGCACTCTAAAACTCTAATTTCTATCAGTGTACACACAGGAAAATGAGTTCCTCTACAAAAACCAAGTCATTCAATTAAGACTGGTTCTGCCCCAACTTAGAAAAATGAATACTTTTGCTCTACAAACTGGAATTGCTTGTTTCAAGATGTTTTGGAAATCTATGACTCTCTACTACAAATCTCCAGTTGATCATTCTTCCAAATTCTCAACACATAATTCCAGAATTCCACTACTTCACTGACTACTCAAAAGCTGAACTGAACTGAACATATCCCAATTAAAATTCAATATCAATTCAACCATAAGTTCAATACTTATGAAATTTTAGATTCAGTAACTAGACATATACAAGTCTAACATATTCAAAAATTGCATTCGGAATTATAATAGAAGGAGATTTATATCCCATTGAATTTAGTGAAAAATATTCTCATGCTCTCAGCAATGTATAAAACCCCTGGTTACAAAATGATTTTGAAATTCAATCAAATATTATCTAACAATTCTGAAATTTTAGAATCATGATCTAGACTCATACCACATACTACAGTAAAAATTTTATTGCAAGATCACACACCAAAAATTAGTTATAAAATAATAAACTTCAAATCTAAAACAGGGCAGATTCAGCTTCTGATTTCAGACTAGTTGCAAACTTATAATTTTTTGAAGTACCAAGCGAACTCAAAAAAATACGAAATTTGAAAATATAGTTTTAGACACATTCAAGAGCACCCGAGTAAAAATTTGGGCTTAAAATACCTTACCATTTCTGAGTTATGATTTTTGGAAGAGCACACAAATTCTCATAAACACAGCAGTTCTCACCGCTCACTGTTTTGAAAAGAAACACCTTGTTGAGCTATCAAATGCACTCCAAAAATTATGAAATAAATTGAGTACACTCTCTAATCATATTAGAACATACCCCAGAAATATCACGACCAATTCGAAGCCAATTGTGAGTTAGAAATTCTCTACTTCAATACCATACCACAAAACATTAAGATCTAAACGAGGCATCAACTCTACTACCTACAACTATTGTTTGTAATTTCCCAAGCATACAAACATGCTATTAAGCTATTATTAAAATTCCTCACAACATCATAATCAAAATAATAACATTAGAGTTGAGAGAACGCCCACCCATTGAGGAATCTCCAAACTCTTGCTAGCTAGCTCTTCTCCTCCTTTCAATTTCTTCTTGTCCTTCAAAACTCCAAGAACCCACAAGAAAAAAATCATAAACCTTCTTCTTTCTTTTCTCATCTCATGATTAAAGTATTAGAAGATGATGGAGATTAGAGAAGTAGAAGAAGATGGAGGTGAAGATTTTTGGGTAAAAATGAGATGGAGACGGGGAAGATATGGATTTTGGCCATGGGTGGGATTTGGGTTTCGGTAGCATGAGGATGGTGAGGAGGATAGGTCGGTGGAGAAGAAATGGGGAAGGGAAAAGAGAGTGGGGAATTTTTATTAGATGTGGTGTGAGTCTTCTACACCCTACAATATATATAAATATATATGGCAAATGCTCAGTTGAAAATGGATCCGTTTTCAATGGATTGGAAAACACCTAACTCAGTCGTCTGATCTTCCAAGATCATGATCAGCGGATGAGATCGAAACCCGTTAAAGTCTCCTACTAATGGCTCTAAAAGCGGAGGGACAATTTTGGAAATTCATGCCAAAAATGTTACACACTTATGGTTATTTTGGCGTGAAGTTATTTTTTGCAGAAACTGATAACAACAGCCTAAGTTGTTTGAAGTTTATTTTTGAAAAAAATTGTACTTAGTCCATTGTTCCTAACAATGGCCTAGGTTGTTTTTTTAACAAAAATTTCAACCTAGGTCGTTGTTCCCAACAACGGCCTAAGTATGTACAAGTGTTTTTCCAAAGAGTTGTACATACTCAGATCGCCGTCTCCCTCACAACTCTCTCTCGCTACTGGAGCTCAAGAGACCCATTTCCCCACACCTTAGCTCTCTCTTTCTTGATCTGAAAATCCTAACTCTCTCTTGCTCGTTGCTTCTCACTCAATCTCTCCCTATTCGCACACTCTTGCCTTCTTCCTTTGAAGATCCCGATTACAAAAAAACCCTAACCCATACGAAATCTCCCCAACCTTAAAACCCTAATCCTAAAGAAATTAGCCAAACCCTACTCCCCTTCTTTTCTCTACAGCAGCGCGCAAGGGTCTCCTCTATCTCCTTTCCGAACACCCTCATTGTGAAAGGTATTAATTTTTTCCTACTTTAGTAGATCTAACTAGGTTAATTGATTGAAATTTTTTTTCCAATGTTTGAGTGTACAATTTAATATTATGCGTGGGTATTTATAGAATAGGTAATTCTAGTTTTATTGTGGATGTAGATGTAGTATTAGTTGTTGTTGGTCATTGTTCGATGTTAGTAATAGCACACAAAGAGATACAAAAAATTATGCAATTTTGCGAGTACGTCAGGCTCGCCACGCACAAGCCAACGCAACTTGTAGAAGTGTGTTTGGAATCACTGTTTGAAGTGTACGACCGTGTATCGCTTTCGAGTATTTTCTATGAGTGAAAGCGATACATCGACGTATATTGCAAACCGTGAGTCGAAACTCACCTCTATAAATTTTATTGGCTCATGTGTTTTGCATCCGTCCTACTCCCAAAGTTTCGGAGTTTTTTATCTCGTTTGTGTGGATTTGTACCGTATATCAAACAACAACAATTAAAGTTTGATTTCTGTCGAGGGTACTTTTCAGTAGGAAACGACATCCAAAAAAAAAAAGAAATTTTGCGAGCATATTGGGCTTACCGCTCGCTACCAAACGGTACTTGTAGTTGCGAGTTCGGACCTCCGGTTTGGGGTCTACGTCAATGTATCACATTGTTGGCATTTTTCATGAATGAATGTGATACACGGCCGTATCTTGTAAACCGTTGGTCAGAACTCGCTTGTACAAGTTGCGTTGCCTTGTGTGCAGGGAGCCTAACCCAATCACAAAGTTTAGTTTTTTTTTTATCGTCGATTGTGCGGTTTTCTCATAAATTTTGTTATGTTTTGAGGGAGTTTTCAAAAGAGAACCCACTTGAAAATCCGTAATTTTGCGAGTAAGTCGATCTCGCCACTCACAAGTCATAGCAACATGTAGTTACGAGTTGTCACCCACAGTTTGCTATATGCGTCCGTGTATCACATTCTCCTCATTTCGAAGAGTGAAAGCGAGCGAGACACGGCCGTATCTTGCAAACCGTGGATCGGAACTCGCTTCTACAAGTTCTGTCACCTTGTGTGCGGCAATCCTGACCAAATCGTAGAATTTCGCATTTTTTTAATGTTATTCTTGATATTTTGTCACTTTTTTTATTTCGAATGTATATATATCACAATCGTTTGTTAACAAGCTGTTTTATATATGATGTGTGTATTAATTTACCAATAATATATTTTTACCCTAAATGAACAACGATACGGAAAGTTCTGTTGCTGGCTATAATTTTGTGCGGGTAGAACCAATCATTAATTCCATGCCGTTAGTCGAAGAACATCTAAAACCAAAGTTAGGTATGACGTTTTCCACTTTAGTTGAGGCCAAAAGTTTTTATTTTTCATATGCTCGTTGTAGGAGTTTTGCAATGCATAAGAGTGGGAATAAATTAAAGAGAGGAGTGGAAGTAGATAAGTCATATCTTTGTAATAAATCAGGGTCTTCGCCGAGTCAACATAGTGATGGTAGACGGGGAACAACCTGTAGAATGGGTTGCAAGACATGCATTCGTATAAAATTGAATGAAGCAAGTAATACGTGGATGGTGTATTCATTTCACGAAGAACACAATCACGAATTCACCTCACCCGGTAGAAAGCATCTTTTGCCTCGAAACCGTTCCGTGTCAAATACAGATAAAAGGATAATAGATCAATTCAACCAAGCTAATATCCATCCATGTCGACAAATGCTCTTCTTTGAAAGTGCTAGTGGTGGTCACGATCAAGTAGGATTCACTGAAAAAGATGTCAGAAATTTACTTAGAGATTCGCAAGAAGCATTGAAAGGACATGATTCTATAATGCTAATTGATTTTTTTGAATATAAGAAATAGACGGATCCTTCATTTTTTTATGACATTCAAGTAGATCCCGAAAGGCGGTTGTCACATTGTATGTGGGTTGATGGTATTTCTAGGATGAATTATCAAGAATTTGGCAATGTACTTTGCTTTGATGCCACGTACAATACGAATCGATATGGAATTGTATTTGTTCCCTTTGTTGGAGTGAATCAACATTGGCAATTAACTTTCTTAGGAGGTGGGTTCATTTCAAATGAGACGACCTCTTCGTTTGAATGGTTCTGTGAAAAGTGGTTAGGGGTTATGAATCGTGCTCCATCCGGTATCGTCACCGATCAAGACCATGGGATCACCGCCGCAGTTAAGAAAGTTTTTCCCCATACTCGGTATCATTTTTGTATTTGGCACATTTTGGATAAGCTACCGCAGGAGGTGCGTATGTCGAACGATGTCGAAAAGTTTAAGGAATCTTTGAAGAATGTCATCTACAATTCCAAATATGTACATGACTTTGTAGAAAAATGGAATTTCTTGATTTCACAATACGGATTAGAGAATAACAAATGGTTGAACGATCTACTTGATATCCATAAAAGTTGGGCACCCGTCTACGCTAAAGATTCTTTTTGAGCCGGCATATTGAGTAGCCAACGGGTTGAGTCAGCACATTCTGCCTTGAAGCATCATACAGAAAAGAAATATTCCTTGCATGAATTTACCGTCATCTTTGACCGTTTTTTGGGAAGGTAAAGACACGATGAACTGAAAGAAAAATCATCGTAACCGTGAGAAGAGACCGAAGTTAAAGAGAGAATGGGCTTTGGAGGCACAAATGGCAAAAACATACACTTTGAATTTTTTTTACAAATTCCAAGATGAAGTTACAAAAAGCTTCATGTACAATGTGAGTTTCGTTGGCGATCTTGAGACACCAGATAGTTCAACCTTCCAAGTGATATTCTGTAGAGAATCAGAACTGGCTCGCCTTCTTCATTTATGCAAAATCAACGGAATTATTACATATGCATGTCACTTCTTCGATTTTGTTGGCATTCGTTGCAGGCATATTTTAGCCGCTCTTCGGTTCAGCCATCACACTTTCCTTGCAGATATATACATTAAAAGAAGATGGACCCGGGATGTGATGAGAAGAAGTTATACATCTGTTTCAACCGAACCCAATACCGAGAATTTTGCTTCTCGATATTGTGAGTTGAGCTACCATGCAAAACAGATTGTCGATCTCGGTTGTTCCTCCAATGAAAGTTACGAATACACATTGGAGAATTTGTAGAAGATCATTGACGGCGTCTTTCGGCTACAACTCGAATTGGGTGAACAACCAGAACAGGCTTCACAACCACATGACAATGTAGAACCGGGAGGTATTTCACAACCGCTTGGTAGTGCACAACCTCATGATGAAGGCAGTGGAAACATACCTACACGCGTAAGTGACCCACAGCAATGCACGACAAAGGGAAGACCTTGCGCCAAAAGATTCAGGCCGATAAGAGAACAACTCCGCATAAAAAAACTGAGACGGTGCCGAAGATGCGGCATTGTGCAAATGAATCATGATTTAAGAAATTGTCCAACATTATTTAAGGGGTAAGACTCGTACTTTCTTTGTTTCTCCCTCTTTTAAATTTATTATACTTCATTTGTGGTAAATGAGTTTCTCACTAATTAAACCTTATCTTTGAATACAGGCTAAACAATCCGCAAGAAGTGATTCTATCCGATAAAGAGAGTTCCGAGTCGAGATATAATAATCCATTGTGAATTGGAATTTTTTAATGTAAAGTTTCAGTATATTACATATTGATGCAAGTGTTGTTACTTGGTTTTTGTTGTTAACTGTAAATGTTCTTGAGACTGGAGTGTTGTTGGTTTGTGTCGATGGTTAATATTGTTGTTACTGTTGTTGGGAGATTGTAGCTGATGGGGTTGTATATAGTTTTTGGGGGAGAATTTTGTGTAGCAGCTTTAGCTGCTGTATGAAAGTGTTATTTTTTTTTCTTTTACTTAGGCAACGGCCTATGTTCTATGTGGAAAAATTTTACTTCGATCAGTAACTCTCTGTATTGGCCTATTCAAAAGGAGCAAATTTTTTCTTCACTTAGGCCATTGTCTCCAACAACGGCCTAAGTTATAGCAAAAATTTTGAAGTTTTTGGGTTGCTCTCTGACTTGGCCAAGTTAAAAAGAGCTACAAGTCAGAGAGCAACACCCCTATTTTTTATAGCTTAGGCCGTTGTCTCCAACAACGGCCTAAGTTATACGCAAAAAATTAAAGTTTTTGGGGGTGCTCTTGACTTGGTCAAGTTAAAAAGAGCTACAAGTCGGAGAGCAACACCCCTATTTTTTTATGCCTTAGGATCGGCAAAAATTTGAATTTTTTTGGGTGCTCTCTGACTTGACCAAGTTAGAAAGAGCTACAAGTCAGAGAGCAACACCCCTATTTTTTATACCCTAGGCCGTTGTGTTATAAGCAAAAACTTGAAGTTTTTGGGGTGCTCTCTGACTTGGCCAAGTTAAAAAGCGCTACAAGTCAGAGAGCAACACCCCTATTTTTTTATAGCTTAGGCCGTTATAGGCAAAAAATTGAAGTTTTTGGGGTGCTCTCTGACTTGGCCAAGTTAAAAAGAGCTACAAGTCAGAGGGCAACGCTCCTATTTTTTTATAGCTTAGGTCATTGTCTCCAACAACGGTCTAGGTTATAGGCAAAAATTTGAATTTTTTGGGGTGCTCTTTGACTTCCAAATTAAAAACAGCAAAAAGTGACAGAACACCCCTTTGTTTTAATAGCGTAGGCCGTTGTCTCTAACAACGGCCTAGGCTATAGTTCAACATTTGAAGTTTTATGTTTTTTACAACTTTCTCTTTACTGTTTACGAACAGTGTCTGTGCAACATTATACCCAAGACAGATGAACTATGCTTGTATATCGTTTATATTTTTTATTAATTTCCATTTTTTCCCACCTATCTAACCAATATAAAATCATAAAGGTTATATGTTTAAAAAGAATTCCAAAAAATAAAATATGATATTTTCATTTGTAAAAAACAATTTCTTAAATATATTCTTATCCCTAATATGTAAATTCTTCTGCAATGCGTACACCTATCCGGTTACTATTGAGTGTACGGTTTCAACCCAAGTAGTAACTTCTAGGTTGTTTGAGGATAGGGTTAGGGTAAGGTTAGGGTTAGGCTTAAGTTTTTTATGCTTTTTACAACTGTCTCTCCACTCTTTACGAATATTGTCTCCTGAACTCTACAAAGTAGACATTCTTATGCTTGTATATCGTTTATATTTTTTTTTATTAATTTCTATTTATAGCCACCTTACTAACCAATATAAAATCGTTAAGGTTAAATGTAAAAAGAAAATTAGAAAAAATCGTTAAGGTTAGGGTTAGGGTTAGTGTAAGGTTAGAGTTAGTGTTAACAGGGTTAGGGGTAGGGTTAGGGTAAGCTAGGGTTATGGCAGGGTTAAGGGTTATTGTAGGGTTAGGAGTGTAGGGTTATGGAATAGGGTTAGGGTTAGGGTTAGTGTTAGGGTTAGTGGTTCTAAAACCATTCAATTTTCAAACCCATCTGAATGTTCCGAAAATGACTTATAAACCCAAACCCTACCTTAACCCTACCCTTATTGGGTTCTACATGTGGTGATCTGTGGTGTCCACTTTGTATAGTGAAATGTAATAGTGGGCAAGTTATGGACTTTAGGTTTTTCCCATGTTGGATCTGATGACTCTCCGCTCTAAAGCGCAATGAATCTTTTTCCTTATTGGGTTATACATGTGGGGATCAACATGTGATGCCCACTTTGTAATAACAAATGTAATAATAGGTAAGTTATGGATTTTAGGTTTTTTTCATGTTAGATCTGATGACTCTCCGCTCTAAAGCGCACTGAATCTTTTCCCTTATTGGGTTCTACATATGGGGATCTACATGTGGTGCCCACTTTGTAAAGTGAAATGTAATAGTAGGCAAGTTATGGACTTTAGGTTTTTTTCATGTTGGATTTGATGACTCTCCGCTCTAAAGCGCACTGAATCTTTTTCCTTATTGGGTTATACATCTGGGGATCTACATGTGGTGCCCACTTTATAATAATAAATATAATAGTTGGCAAGTTATGGACTTTAGGTTTTTTTCATGTTGGATCCGATGACTCTCCGCTCTAAAGCGCACTAAATCTTTTCACTTATTGGGTTCTACATGTGGGGATATACATGTGGTGCAAATTATGGAATTCATAAGTTGATAAAACCTAAAGTACATAATTTGCCTACTGATGTGTCTAATTTTTATACAAATATTTGTACTCATTTACCCATTAAAATTGTTTGTTTTTGTTTATATTGTTTATATTTCATCTTATTTCTATAAGATTTCAATTAATTAATTATTTTTGAAGAAATGAGATTTTTGATGCAAAAAGTGAAGATTTTTGGAAAAAATCAACAAACAAAGAAAAACTATGGATTAATTAATTTTTATTGTTTTGTTGAATCTTAATTGGCTAATTGAGCTAAAAGTGCGATAAATAATTTTAAAAGGGTTTAAATGAGTTAATATGATTTTTAGTTAGTTTAATTAATTTTAAACTAATTAATTTTATTTTATTTTTAAAATCCTAATTGCTGGTATTATTTTTTGTGTATGCAGCACGTGTTTGCAAGAAAAGGGAAAGAAAAGAAAAAGGAGAAAGAAATAAAGATCAGATTAAAGAAGGAAGGAAATAAATGAAAAATGAGGGAATTTTTCTGCAAAGAGCAAACCCTAATTCTCTACCCGTTTGTCTATAAATACACACCAGGCACGCACACCAACTTCAAGGAGGTGACAGCTGAAACAAATTAAAAAAAAACAAAAAAAAACATAATTCTCTCTCTGTCTCTCTCACGCGCAGTCAAGCAGAGAGAGAGAGAGAGAGACGAATCCTGTGCAAAAAGGTGACATCGACATCCACGTGAAGAGACCCAGAGCGTGACCCGGGGTGCTAACCTGGCGCACTGACAGGCGAGACCCACCGAGTGACGTGGCGACTCTGACGGCGACCAAGAGGTGACATGTTTGGCGGCGCGTGTCCTGAGGCGTGCTGATGTCAACACGGTTGTGTGCTGCTCCGATTTGAACGCGACAGAGAATAGAGAAGAGAGAAAAGGATTTGGGCTCAGTTCTAGGAGTTCGGTTTGCAATATTTTTATATCTTTTTGTATCTCTTCTTCTCTAATTTTTTATGATGTAATCCCAAACAATTTTTGTTAGTTGTAAATTGATTATGAACTAATTTTAGTTTTCTAGGGCTAAGATGTAGCCTAGTTTTTTAGAACACAATTTTAATTCCTTATTATTGTTCTATTTTTCCATGGTTGTGTGTTAATTTTTATTCTTAATGCGTACAATTGGTGGATAGACATTTGTATGATCTTTTAAATCACGAAGAGACCGAACTGGTAATTTGTGGTTAATAAAAATTAAACACCATTATAGGAGAATGTGACCGTTAAGAAATCCATATATCTTAATGAACTTTCAATTGATAATTTGTGAATGAACTAAGACAAATAATTAGTTGAGAATAATTTTGATACTGCTTGAGAAAGAGTATTGAATAATTTTGGAATTTTGGTCTACAACTTGGAAAAATAATATTTTTATTCATAAGGAGTTATAAATTGTGTGTGATAAACTAGGTGAAGTCAAAAGCCCTAGAATTAATTTTGCCATTAACAAATCACAAGAATTTCACAGCCCGCTCCCTCTTCATTAATTTAGTTGGTCTTCTTTAGATTAGTTTAATTTAGTTTTCTTCTTTGTTAATTTTGATTTTCCAAATAGTGATTCATCCAGTAATATCGGTACTCAATAAAATAATTAGTCCCTGTGGGTTCGACACTCTATTCACTTAACTATACTAATTGTTGCGATTTTGTACACTCGCAAAAATTCACATCACCTACTATAACATTTCACTCCACAAAGGGGACACCACATGTAGATCTACACATATAGAACCCAATAAGGGAAAAAATTTAGTGCCCTTTAGAGCGGAGAGTCATCAGATCCAATTGACGGAAAAAGAACAAGTCCATAACTTGCCTACTATAACAATTCATTCTACAAAGTTGACACCACATGTTAATCACCACATGTTGAAAATTGGAAGGGTTTTATAACCACTAACCCTAACCCTAACCCATAAGAGCATCTGTAGTCGTTTGCTATATATCGATAATATCGATATTTGGTTAAAAAAACAGCTGCAGTCGTTTGCTATATATCGATATTATCGATAAATCGCTACAGTAGATTGCTATAAATGAGAATCGATATAGCATTTATCGATAAGTGAGGGACGGCGTTCGAAGCGCCGTCCCACAAAAAAAATTATTATTATAATCGTCGGACGGCACTTCAAGTTGAAGTGCCGTCCGTTTGGAGAAATTCTAATTTATCCGATTTATTAAACGCCAAAAAATGAATTAAAAAACACTGAATAATCCACTCGGACGGCACTCTATGTGCCGTCTGTCCAAAAGCCGGTTTTCCCGGACGGCACTTGATGTGCCGTCCGTCGGAGCTTTAATAAAAAAAAAAAAATTCGTAAGCATCTGAGATGGCAAAAGATGCCAAAATTGCCGAAAGATGCCAAAAAAAAGCCCAAAATTGCCAAAAGATGCCAAAAAGATGCTCAAAGAAGCCAAAAGATGCCAAAAAGATGCCAAAATTATGCCAAAAGATGCCAAAAAGATGCCAAAATTATGCCAACAGTTGCCAAAATGCCCAAAGAAGTCTTGGACGACACTTCATGTGCTGTCCTAGACATATGGAAGCCGATTTTTTTATTTTTTATTTTTGTTTGAACGGACGGTACTTCATGTGCCGTCTGACGAATGGGACCCGTTTTTTCCGCTTTTTCACCACCGACGGCACTTCATGTGCAGTCTCTTAATATTATATTATAAATTGCTATAAAATAGCTTTCGACGAGTGCAGCGGAATCGAAAATCTTATTTCTATTTATCCATATATAGATAATTTTACCATAAATGACTACAGATGCTCTAACCGTACTCTCCTAACCCTACACTAACCCTTAACCCTACCATAACCCTAGCTTACCCTAACCCTACCCTAACCCCAGGTTAAAACACACCCTAACCTTACACTAACCCTTAGGGGTGTTCATCGGTTCAAAACCGAACCGAACCGAAAAAAACCGAACCGAACCGAACTTTTCGGTTTGGTAAAACTGGAACCGAAATCCGAACCGAAACTCTACAAGTTCGGTTTAAACCGAACCGAATTTTATCGGTTCGGTTCGGTTAATAACCGAACTAACCGAACTAGAAAGAAGAAAAATTAGGAACCTGCTATGAGACTTGAGCGTGGAACAGTACCAATGCCAACATAGACTGATCTGAGTACACAATCGTTAATTCACTATTCTTGACAATAATCAATATGGAAATATACATACATCCACAGGCGGGTTGGGATAATTGCATATCAATTTTGTGTTAATGGAACCCATAATGCAATAGTTCGACGAGTACAATTTTTAAGATGCTCACATGCTAGCGAACAACGTCAAGGCAAGATTCAGCTGCTCAAAGTACAAGTTTTATGTATATGTATGTTAGTTATCAATAAAGTTTATGCCGACAATGTTTCAAGACTCAACATTACTAAGGTGGGGATATTTAGGATATAAATCATATTCGAAATTACTTGATGTGCATCAACCAATTCATTGTGTACATAACAAAATACTGAACAGTGAACACAACAGATGGGATAGTGTTAGGAGACATTGGAAGTTGGGATTTTGACAAAAATTTAACAATTAGAATAATGTATAATTTACTTGTCATAAATTTGAGAACAAACTGTCAAAATATAAAGCCAACCAAAAACTTCGGTTTTTGTTTCGGTTCGGTTTATTCAAAAGCAAACCAAAAACCGAACCGAACTCTCTATAAAAACTTCGGTTCGGGTCAAAACCGAACCGAAAAACCGAAAAACCGAACCAAATTGACAAATTTCGGTTCGGTTCGGTTCGGTAATCGGTTTTAACCAAAGTATGAACAGCCCTACTAACCCTAGCTGATATATTATTACCACTTTGGGGGATATGTTTAGGGGTTAGGTGCTAAACTGGATAGGTATACGCACTCCAAAAGAAATTACATATTAAGGATAAAAATATATTTAAAAAATCAATTTTTACGATTGAAAATATAATATTTTATTTTTCTAATTTTTTTGACATTTAACCTTAACGATTTTATATTGATTAGTTAGGTGGCTATAAATGGAAATTAATAAAAAATATAAATGATGTACAAGCATATGAATGTCTACTTTGTAGAGTTCAGGAGACAATGTTCGTAAAGAGTCGAGAGACAGTTATAAAAAAACATAAAAAAACATAACCCTAACCCTAACCTTACCCTAACCCTATCCTTAAACAACCGAGAAGTTACTACTTGGGTTGGAACCCTATACTCACCAATAACCTGATAGGTGTATGCTATGCAGAAGAATTTACATATTAGGGGTAAGAATATATTTAAGAAATTGTTTTTTACAAATGAAAAGATCATGTTTTATTTTCTGGTATTTTTTGTAAACATTTAACCATCATGATTTTATATTGGTTAGTTAGGTGGAAAAAAAATGGAAATTAATAAAATATATAAACGATATATGAGCATAGATCATCTGTCTTTGGTAGAAAGTTACACAGAGACTGTTCGTAAAGAGTGAAGAGAAAGTTGTAAAAAGCATAAAACTTCAAATTTTTAGCTATATCCTAGGCTGTTGTTAACGGCCTAAGATATTAATGAAAAGTGGTGTTCTCTGACTTTTTGCTCTTTTCAACTTGGTCAAGTCAGATAGCAACGCAAGAACTTCAAATTTTTAGCTATAACCTAGGCCGTTATTAGGGACAACGGCCTAGGCTATAAATAAAAGGGGTGTTCCCCTCTGACTTGTTGCTCTTTTTAACTTGGCCAAGTTAGAGAGAACCCCAAATATTTCAAGGTATAAAAAAAGGGGATTGTTGCTCTCTAACTTGTTGCTCTTTTTAACTTGTCCAAGTCAGAGAGCACCCCAAAAACTTTAATTTTTGTCCTACAACCTCCAACAACGGCCTAAGGTAAAAAAAAGTTGGGTGTTGCTCTCTGACTTGTTGCTCGTTTTAACTTGTCCAAGTCAGAGAGCACCCCAAAAACTTCAATTTTTGTCCTACAGCCTAGGCTCTTGTTTTTTTTTTGAGGTAAAAGGTGGAATAAAGCCACCCTGTTTCATTAATAAGCTGTTAACAAAACAACCCCGACGTACCGGGAGAAAACAACAGTACAAAACAAATACAATGCGAGAAAATACAATGCAGGAATAAAATGCGAGAAAACAAACATACACCCCCAACAAACCCTGGGGGGTGGGTTAAACTACTCAAACTCTAGCGACCAGATAGTACAGTAGGGAGAAACCAAACACAAGCTGGCAAAAGCACTGTCATGACTGGTGCAGCCAGTCCCTTAATCCAGCGTTGGCCCGAACTCTACCTCCTCATCGTCAAACTCCTCTACCTGGAACACTTTGGCAATCCTCCCTCTTGCCCCTGTGGCCGCAGCTGTAGCCCAAAAGAAAATTAGATGCATGATGTGAGTTAGGTTACCAGAAATACTGTTACAAGAAGCACGAAAATAAAAATTATTTCTGTCAAGCCATAACACCGAAGGTATAAAAAAATAGGGGTGTTGCTCTCTGACTTGTTGCTCGTTTTAACTTGTCCAAGTCAGAGAGTACCCCAAAAACTTCAATTTTTGTCCTACAGTCGTTGTCTCCAACAACGGCCTAAGGTTAAAAAAAATAGGGTGTTGCTTTCTGACTTAATGCTCTTTTAAACTTGTACAAGTCAGAGAGCACCCCAAAAACTTCAATTTTTGTCCTACAACCTAGGGTATAAAAAAATAGGAGTGTTGCTCTCTGACTTGTTGCTCGTTTTAACTTGTCCAAGTCAGAGAGCACCCAAAAAACTTCAATTTTTGTCCTACAACCTAAGGTAAAAAAAATAGGGTGTTGCTCTCTGACTTGTCGCTCTTTTTAACTTGTCCAAGTCAGAGAGCACCCTAAAAAGTTCGATTTTTGGCCTATAACCTAGGCCATTGTTGGAGACAACCGCTAAGCTTAAACAAAAAAAAAGGGTGTTGCTTTCTGACTTCATGATCTAATACAGAGAGTTATTGATCAAAAAAAAAATTTCAACAAACAACCTAGGTTAAAAAATAAAATAATAATAACTACTACTCCAACAGCAGCTACAACTACTACACTTCAATCACCCCAAAAATGTATACACTTTCCCATCACCTACACTCTCCAAATAAATTTCTACATTCAGCCACCAAAATCACCAACATAATTGACACCAAGTGATAACAACAACATCAACAATACCTAAACTGACCAACAACAATTATCACATAATAAGTTACAACAGAAAAAAAAAGTTGAATAAAATACTACAACAAAAAAATTGTATCGGGTATTAGCTAAGAACCTAGCGTATATGGTTGTGGTGCTTGCCTCTTCCGAGCAGGATTTCGTCGCCGGAGCGAGGATGACGCCTCAGGAATTTCTTCTTCTTCTCCCTCCTCTTGTACGTCTCCAACAAGCCTTTCTTCATTCTCATCTCATTGCTCTTCTTCTTCAGGTGGAGGTGAAGATGTAGCTTGTTCTTCTCTGAGTTATTGTTGCCATTGTTGCCCCAACACTTCAGATGACCTACCCTTCACGCTCTTACGTTGCCCTCTCTGTAAGCGTAATGCTCTATCCAAACGTTCATCCTCTCCCAAAACATCCAAATTGGTACGACATGAAGAGAGCATCTTCTGAGCAAACTTCTTCAGAGGCATGCCAACATTACTTTGATTACCTCCGAGCATTCTTTTGCCATGTCCATCGTATTATCGATCTAAAATAAAAAACCAAAAAAATAAAATTAAACACATTCGGAAAAGTAAACAATTTAATCACTTTAAATATAACGAACATTCAACAAAATTTGAACATTATACTCACCAATGTACGTATAGCTGAGGCCTTCGGTTGGAACATGGGTTGTGAACTAGAATAGGCCGGTGGTGGTTCAATATCCCTCTCCTCAATTACTCGTTGAATACCAGCAGGTAGTTCTGTATTGGGAGAGATGTACAAACGTGTATATGATCTATACCATTGTATGTATTTCGCTCGCACCGTGCCATCGTACCCTGGAACATTAACAATTACAAATTCAAATCGTCGCTCGTTCCATTCTGCAATATGAACACGGTGAAAATCTACCTAAATATGGGTAGGCATACGACCGGTACCCCTCACGGCGTGTAAATCGTGGTCGTAAAGATTTGCGCACCTTAGAGGAGTATCTTGTTAAAGACCGAACTGCCGAAGGACTCTCTCCGGCCGTGGATGCTCCACTATACCAAAGTTGATGAGTGGAGTCTTCGTCATCCGTAACTGCGATCCGGTCACTAAGATCGGTGGTAGTCTTCCAACCTGCTCGGGTGTATATGGCACCCAAATCACGAACTCTTCTCATAGTTGGTCGAGCTCGTCTCTGTAGTTCGTTAGTACACCTTTTGGGTGTCTTTGTAACTCTGTCTACCTTCCTAATATACTCCTAAGGGTGCTAACATATGAGGATTTGGTGGTTCGACCATCCAACCGTTCGCCGGTCTCGTAATTCAGGGACGATCCAAGTGTAGTCGCTCCCATGACCAAATCTGTAACAAGACCATCAGACCGGTCATCTCGGTCCTATCTAACGCTACAGAACAGAACGTCCTGTTGCCAACACGCAACTTCCCCAGTTGTACTGACCAGCTAAGCCTAGGTCGGCGAGCAATCGTAGATACATGAGGTGCACCGTATCTCCGGATGAGTTAGGCAAGAGAACCCCTCTGAGCACCATTAGAATGTACCCTCTTGTGTAGGACTGTACATAGTGGTCGGTCAATGCATCGGTCAACATCCCTTCAATATGTCCCTTCAACCAAGATAGTCAGATTGATTGTCTGACAAAAATATCCGTACCTTCCGCGGCCTCCTTATCAAACTCTGTACCGAGGAGTTGATTACACAGCTCTAACTTATCAAAGTTCAAATTACCGGTCACGGTCATCCCATCTATTGGAAGACTAGAGATCATCACTATATCCTGTAGCGTCACCGTCATCTCTCCGACCGATAGATGGAAGGTGTGCGACTCTGGCCTCCATCGCTCCATGAGTGCTGAAAGAACTGCTCGGTCGAGTTTCATTTGACCCATCATGCTGATTTCGTAGAAACCGGCCGGAACTAGATACTTGACGACATGTGGGTGCACCGTTATGGTCTCGTGGGTACGAAAATTAGACCTCCGCATCGTCTCACCCTACAATGCTGTAGATCTGTAGCGGTCTTGCAAGGTCAGTTCACTGGCATATATTGGTCTTGGACCACAACGTGGTGCCATCGAAGAGGATGCACCAACCTACACGAACACAAAACACAATTATTATTAGTGTACTAACAATACCACTATATACAAAATGCATAATACAAATTAATAGTTCTCTTACTTCTGTGGAATGTTCGTCCCGAGCACTAACAGATGCCCTACCAATTTTTCTCGTTCTAACCATTTCTCTATAAGAAAGTTTGCATATATAAAACAAATTGTTCACAAAAAAGAACATATATATAGATACGAAATAAAATACATGAGACAACCGCAAAAACAACATTCAAAAAATACCAAACTTTGCGAATGGGTCTAAAATGCGGCACACAAGCTACCGCAACTTGTAGAAGCGAGTTTGGACTAACGGTCTTCAAGAAACGGCCGTGTATCGCTTTCACTCTAGAAAAAAGACCGAAATACGATCCACAGACGCGTATATCTAATCGTGGGTGAGAACTCTCAACCACAAGTTGCTTTGGCTTGTGAGTGGCATAAACGGCCTACCCACAAAATTTCTTAATTTTTTACCCATTTCTCTATTGTAAACTCGTTAAATACGTAACAAAATTTATGAGAAAACCACAAAAACGACGGTAAAAAAAATTATACTTTATGATTGGGTCGGGTTCCCCACACACAAGGCAACGCAACTTGTACAAGCGAGTTCCGACTGACGGTTTGAAAGATACGGCCGTGTATCGCTTTCAATCTTGAAAAAGAGCGGAAACTGATACATTGACGTATCTCGCAAACCGTGGGTCGGAACTCGCAACTACAAGTTGCGTTGGTTTGTGAGTGGCTAGCCCGACCTGCTCCTACAGTTTCGTTTTTTTGGAATTCATTTGAGCAGTTTTCTAGTGAGCTCATACTAAAAAATTCCAAGGTATATAGAAGTTCTTTCATATACTCGACAATACAACACAAACGAGATGCAAAAATTCCAAAATTTGGCCGTTATGTCTGGCACACCATACACAAGCCAACACATCTTGCAGATGTAAGTTCCGACTCACGGTTTGTAATATACGACTATGAATCGCTTTATATCCATTTTATTGAATAAAAGTGATAAACGGACGTGTCTTGCAAACCGTGAGATGGAAATTGCCACTACAAATTGCATTTCCTTTTGCGTGGTGAGCCTGACCAAGTCGTCAAATTTTGGAGTTTTTGGATCTCGTTTGTTTGCTTTTCTTATATTCTACAACTATAACTAACACTACATCTATAAAAAATTTCCACAAAGTATATACAATATACATGATACAAAAATTGTACACTCTCTAAATTGAAGACTATTACGCATAGTACAAAAAATCAAACCCAAAAATTGAAGAAAAAAAAGTCTAACTCAAAAAATGGTGAAAAAGTGACTACCTAGTCCAAATAGAGAGAGAGAGAGAGAGAGAGAGAGAGAGAGAGTTGTCGAAGATGTGAGGAACCGCTGCTGTAGACGAACAAGTTGTAGACTCTATGCTAATGTAGAATTTGTGCTAGGGTTCGGGTGAGTTGGGGAGATTTCGGATAGGGTTAGGGTTTGGGGTATTCGGGAGAGGGAGAGATAGACAGAGATAGATCGAGAAGAAGGGGGCGATCGAGAAGAGTTTCAGATCGAGAGAGAGGAGGTTGAAGTAGAGCTAAGGTTTGAAGATGGGGTTTCGGGAGCTCCAGATAGAGAGAAAGAGAGAGAGTTGACGAAGAGTTGTGGGGGAG
This sequence comes from Hemerocallis citrina, assembly GCA_017893485.1. Classification (NCBI taxonomy): domain Eukaryota; kingdom Viridiplantae; phylum Streptophyta; class Magnoliopsida; order Asparagales; family Asphodelaceae; genus Hemerocallis; species Hemerocallis citrina. Next base: position 232,822,940 of record CM030359.1, on the reverse strand, counting down.
ACAAAGAGTTGTGGGAGAGATGGCTCAGATCTGAGTACGTACAGATCTAAGTATTTACATACTTAGGCCGTTGTTGGGAACAATGACCTAGGTTGAATTTTTTGTTAAAAAAACAACCTAAGCCGTTGTTCCCAACAACAGCCTAAGTACAATTTTCTTTTTAAAAAAAACTTCAAACAACTTAGGCCGCTGTTCCCAACAACGACCTAAGTATAGGTTTCTGCAAAAAAAAACTTCACGTCAACATAACGCTAAGTGTGAAATATTTTTTGGCATGAATTTCCAAAGTTGCACCTACGCTTTAGAGCCGTTAGTGGGAGACTTTAACGGGTTTCGATCTCATCCGGTGATCATGATCTTGGAAGATCGGACGGCTGAGATGGGTGTTTTCCAACCCGTTGAAAATGGATCCGTTTTCAATGGAGCATTTGCCTATATATATATATATATATATATATATATATATATATATACAGGGAGCCATTCGGTTGAGAACTAATTTGGTGAGAACTACGTAAGAACTCACGGAGTAGACCCCCATGAAAAATCTGAACCGACCATGTCGCTCTACACACCTTAGATAGTGTAACATAAAGAAATCAAGTAATTTGAAGTGCATTTGCCCATGATTTACATCATCGCAAAATTGTGTGGCTAAAAATTCTACTCCATTTGATGGATGGGCAAATGAACTTCAAATTACTTGATTTCTTTATGTTATGCTATCTACGGTGTGTAGAACAAGAGGGTCGGTTCGAATTTTTCATGGGAGGTCTACTCTGTGAGTTCTCATAGAGTTCTCAACAAAATTAGTTCTCAACCGAAGGGCTCCCTATATGTATATATATATAGGGTAGCCTTCGGTTGCGAACTCCTCTGTGCGAACTCAGCTTGCAAACTCTTCTTTTTGCCGTTGGATCCAAAACAGCTCCATCGATGGCTGTGATCGAATCCCTCTCTTCTCAGTTGTTAGCGGGGGTAATTTGGTAATTTTAATTCGTCTCCCTAATCCCCTTTACCTCCCTTCACTCCGTCATTTGAGAACCTCAAACCCAAATCGAAATCGAAAACCCCCTTCTCTCTATCAGAGCTAGCGAAACCCTAATCCCCTTTACCGAGCTTCACTCTATCGTTTGCGAACTCAAACCCAAATCGAAATACCCCCTTATCTCTCTCTCAGAGCGAGCGAAACCCTAATCTTCTCTATGCGATTTCTTCATGCGAACTCTTGTGCTCTCCTCGAATCTCAGATCGAAATTGATCCCCTTCTCTCTCTCTTCTCGAAACCCTAACGGCTTTGTGCGAAATATTCTGTGCGAACTCCTCCTTCTTCCAACTAGGTATTTTTTTTCTATTTCAGTTTCATTATATTTTGAAATAATTTGTAGAATTGTTGAGTAATTGGTTGTGTTGGTTTATGTTTCGTTTCCTTTGACAATAGGTATGGATATTCATGAAAGGAGATCTAATGCCGGTAACAATTTTTTAAATGTACAAGTAGGTGAATTTATCCCGGTTGTGGACGACCACCTAAAACCAAAGCTCGGTATGACTTTTGATACTTTAGAGTAGGCTGAAAATTTTTATAACAATTACGCTATATGTGAGACCCCGTATTTCTAGAGAGTATATATATATATATATATATATATATATATATATATATATATATATATATATACTAGTATATAGTATAGTATATAATAGGAAAAGAAAAGAAAAAAAAAGGAGGTGACGTGGAAGGAAGGGAAAGGAAAGAAAGGAAGTGGAGAAAGATATTAATTAGTGGTGACCTATAGGATGATCCTATGGGAATTGATGAAGTATTGGGCCTATAAGATTTCCTATGGGACATAGAAAATGATTAAATGAATGAGATGAAGGAATGTATGTGTGTGGTGTTGTTTGACCGGGTGTGACTTGGGGTATTAATCCCATATCGGCCAAATAAAGGGGAGAAAATAGAGATATATTAGGAAAGCCAATGAGAAAGGTTACCAATTGTCCCGACACCCTTTTGAGGCTGCCTGTGGTGGGCGTGGCTAGAATTTAATTAATTGTGTGCGTACGAGTTGAGTGCGGGGTGTTACACTATATGTGGGGGTTTTCAAATGCGTAAGGGTTCAACCAAATTGAAGGGAACCATTGTAGTGGATAAGTCGTTTGTTTGTAATTAAGCCGGTATTTCGAAGAGTAAGTCTAATGATGTTAGGCGGGGGACTACAAGTAGATCCAACTGCAAAGCATTAATTCCTGTGAAATTAAATGAAGAAACACATTCATGGGTTCTTTATTCACTTACTGAATTACACAATCATGTATTTACCTCACCCGGTAGAAAACATTTGTTACCGTAAAATCGTAATGTGTCAGATTCCGATAAATTAATAATGGATCAACTTACACAAGCTAATATTCCAACGTGCAAGCAAATGATTTTTTTTTGAAAATTCGAGTGGGGGTCATGATAAGGATGGATTCACCAAGACCGATGCTAGAAATCATGAGAGAGACTTACGGGAGGCTATGAAAGGGCACGATGGACAAATGTGGATTGATTTTTTTAATTGGCAAAAAGAAAAAGATCCTACTTTTTTTTATGATTTCCAACTAGATGAGTTTGGTCGGTTGAGTCACTGTATTTGGGTCGACGGTATTGCTAGAAAGAACTATGAAGAATTTGGTGATGTAGTTTCCTTCGATGCAACATATAGCACGAACCGTTATGAAATGCTATTTGTTCTCTTTGTTGGAATCAACCATCATTGGCAATCTGTTTTCCTAGGGTGTGGGTTCATCCCAAATGAAACGGCTTCCTCATTTATATGGTGTTACTGCTGAATCTGGTGTGGGGGCAAACAGATAGTATTTGTGGATTCTTAGGAAAACCAAATAGCAAAGACCTAGAATCTTCTCAGCGAAGTTTAACCGTTGACTCCCGCCGTTCACCTGCAAAAAGTGCAATACACCGGGGTTGATCCTGGTGACGCACCCTCCGACGCTCAAGTCAGTAATCAGGAAGACTATGAGAGAGCGTAAATTGACAAAAGATTGATTACCTCTTAATGGTGGTGGATGGGGGGTATTTATAGCCACCTTTGGGATCAGATTAGGAATGTAATCCCTAGGATTAGATTAGGAATGTAATCCCTAATTCCCAGTGAAAGGATAGATATGAATCAGAGCCGTTGATTAGGATTAATCAGAAACCCTAATTCTATCCTACTGGACTGGGTTTGTTGCGGGTCGAAACCTGCACCCAGTTGAGATGGGTCCGTTTGCGGGTCACTGGTCTTTTGGAGAGAAGACTCAGTACCCACTTCAGACCCGTTTGTAGGTAAAATTACCATTTTATCCCCAGGCTTTGAGATTTGCGCCAAGTTTGGACGATTCCGATTTAACCCCATTTTTAGCCATATCACGAGCCCCCCCACTCCCGAAGACTAAGTTTGATCAGCCTTTGAGGAGTAGTTTCACTGTTTTAATGGCTTATGGAGTTGTATCGGAGCCCATACTAGGGGTGTCGAGTCTTTAAATGGGATATCGTGGTGATTTCCACGTTAGCAGTGCGTTCTAGATTGTTCTCGAGCTCCTTTCGACTTTTGATGATTTTTCCGAATTTTGCGAAGTGACGACTTATCGTTTGGGGACCTTAACCAGCTATCCTAAGCAGTAATTTCTCTCCCAGGGGATTGAAGATACTCCCCTGAATGTGTAATTATCCTTTAGAATTTTCAGTTGATCCCCCTCCGAATCTTTAGTCATCTTTTTGGCAATGTGTAGATAGACAACCCGATTCTATTCAAGATGCGGTGGGATGTAAACTCTTCGCCATTATTAGGCGCCGATTTTTTGGAGATCTGATGCCTGTGCTAGCTTGAAGGAGTGACTTCTTCTGTTTCATATCTCGAGTGCTTCGAAGCTGCTGCCGACCCCCCTCGTATGCCTGCCAAGGAAGAGGCCGAAGTCTGTGAGGGTTCAGCACCATCCGCTAAGGTGCGTAGATACCTTGGCAGCTTGTGCCGAGGTCCCATTTTTCTTATAATTGGGTCAGTGGCAGGAGCGCTCGGTAACTCGTGCCGAGGTCCAATTTTCCCTATAATTGAGTCGGTGGCAAGAGCGCTCGGCAGCGTGTGCCGAGGTCCAATTTCTTCATGTAACATGGTCGGTGGCAAGAACGCTCGGCAGCGTGTGCCGAGGTCCAATTTTTCCATGTAACATGATCGGTGGCAAGGGAGAGCTCGGCAGTATGTGCCGAGGTCCAATTTTTTCATGTAACATGGTCGGTGGCAAGAGAGCTCGGCAGCGTGTGCCGAAGTCCAATTTTTTCATGTAACATGGGCAGTGGCAAGAGAGCTCGGCAGCGTGTGCCGAGGTCCAATTTTTCCATGTAACATGGCCGGTGGCAAGAACGCTCGGCAGCGCATGCCGAGGTCCAATTTTTCCATGTAACATGGTCGGTGGCAAGAACGCTCGGCAGCGCGTACCGAGGTCCAATTTTTTCATGTAACATGGTCGGTGGCAAGAACGCTCGGCAGCGCGTGCCGAGATCCAATTTTTCCATGTAACATGGCCGGTGGCAAGAACGCTCGGCAGCGCGTGCCGAGGTCCAATTTTTCCATGTAACATGGTCGGTGGCAAGAATGCTCGGCGGCGAGTGCCGAGGTCCAATTTTTCCATGTAACATGGCCGGTGGCAAGAACGCTCGGCAGCGCGTGCCGAGGTCCAATTTTTCCATGTAACATGGTCGGTGGCAAGAACGCTCGACGGCGTGTGACGAGGTCCTATTTTTCTATGTAACATGGTCGGTGGCAAGAACGCTCGGCAGCGTGTGCCGAGGTCAAATTTTTCCATGTAACATGGTCGGTGGTAAGAGAGCTCGGCAGCGTGTGCCGAGGTCCAATTTTTCCATGTAACATGGTCGGTGGCAAGAATGCTCGGTAGCGTGTGCCGAGGTCTTGAGGGGTGATTTTGGCAACATAGGAAACGTCAGGCTGAGTTGGCGGCTCCTGAACTTCTGACAGATGTGACAGTCATTTAATGCAATGGCTGCTGATCTTCTGACGACTCTGACAGATGCGCCTGTCATTAATACGATAGTACAGCTGGGCGCGGTAAATATGTGACGGTTCAAGTCATTTTTTCGTCTTGTGTAAATGGGCTGGCTTTTGTGGGCCCATTAACCTCGTTTAGTGTGCCTGGCTCTATAAAACTTCACCCCCTCTCTCATTTCTCACTTCTTCGAATTTTCACTCAGGCGGTAATTTCTACTAGTGAGAGCTCACGGTGATCGTCGATTGTTTCTCCGGTGAATATTCCGACTGTTCCCATCAGCTCAAAGGTAATTTATACTCAGTCGTTTTTTGAGTATAAATATGTCTGTTTCTCCTATATCCGAGCCCTCCCCTTCTGCCACCGAAGTCCCTTCTCCGCGTCGCCAAGATAAAGGCAAGAAGGTATTTGGTCGAGACAGTATAGTGGAAGACCCGAAGCGGATGGGGCCGTTCGGTAGGTATCCAGGACCACTGACAGGGCTTCAGCGGGTTCGAGAACTTCCTGAGTAGCACGTCGAGCGCATCATTCTTGGGAGGGGGAGAGCCTTCGAAGAAAACGAGGCAACAAAGACCTCCGAGGCTAATGAGACGGTCTCCATTCTCAGCCAGGAGGACTTGGCAGTAATCCAGGGTTGCTTCCAAATTCCGGAGGAATACGAGCTCATGCTACCGGGTCTCGGGGTGAGGGCAAATTCGCCGATGCCAGTGAACATGTGTTTCTGGCCGGTCGACGCCTTCATCGCCAGGGCTCGGCTACCTCTTCACTCGTTCGCGATGTGCTGAGGTGGTTTGGGGTCAGCCCCATTCAACTGATGCAGAATGCATGGAGATTTATTAATGGGTTCGTACTCCACTGCCAAGTGGCTGGGATCGAGCCGGAGCTGAGGGTACTCCGGACTATCTACTGTCTTCATCAGCGAAATCGGTCGGAGTTCCGGTACTACCTTACTCCGAGGCACGGAGGTCAGCTCGTCGTCTGCCCCGACTCCATCAAGCACTGGCGAGACAAATACTTGGTGGTGCGGGGTGTTGAGGCGTGGCCCATTCCCACCAGTTTTGTGGAGGAGGTGTCGAGGCGAGTAAAGGAGTCGCATGTGCTCCACCCTCAAGAAGAGGAGGCAGTGCAGACTCTTCTTGACCGGCCGAAGTACGATTGGAGGGAGCTTACCGAGGACATTCTCTTCAGGGGAGGGCTCAGCCGCGTAGATCCCAGTACGCGGCTCTTTCAATGCTTTTATTTTCTTTTTTTTTTATCTTGCTCATCCTAACTTGTCTTTAACTGGCTTCTTATTCGATGCAGAGGCAATGGACTTCGATGCGGTGATGGCACAGGGGGTGGCCCTCGGAAGTAAGGCGCCGAAGAAGCGCAAGAGGGTTTCCACCAAGTTGCCTCCCACGAAGGCTCCGAGGGGCGCGAGTGAAGTCGAGGTTGTTGAGCCTCCGGTTGTGGTGACCCCGACCCCAGCCGCGGGAGTAGTCTCGGCATCGAATGAGGCAGCGGACTTCCTGATCTCCACAGCTCTCGGGATGGAGACGCCCCCATTGACGGCGACGGCCGAGGTGCACCTCACTGAGGAGCATAAGAAGATCCATGTTCCGGACTGGCAATTATCTGGAGTTGGCTGCGATTATCTTTGCTTTGAAGCAATGGAGGCACTACGTGTACGGTGAGAAGTTGAACATGTACACGGATCACAAGAGCTTGAAGTATATATATCAGCAGAGGGATCTCAATCTGAGGCAACGAAGATGGTTGGAAGTGCTCGAGGATATGCGACCTGAGATCAAGTATCATCCTGGAAAGGCCAATGTTGTTGCTGATGCACTTAGTCGCAAGAGCAGTTTGGCCAGTCTGATTACAACTCAGAGGCATCTGATTGAGGAGTTGGACCGAGCAGGTATTGAGGTTGTCTTGCAAGGATTGGGAGCATCTTTGGCTCAGTTGAGGCTTCAGCCTACTTTGAATGCAAGGATCATTGCAAGTCAGGAGGTTGATGCTGATATTTTGGAGATGAAGGAGCAGGTTGGTGCTGGCAGGTTGCCCGAATTTCAAATCAGGGATGGAGTGCTGTGGTTCGGAGATAGGCTGTGTGTTCCAAATTAGGCGGACCTGAAAGAGAGTATTCTTCAGGAGGCGCATGCTACTCTTTTGTCGGTACATCCTGGGAGTACTAAGATGTACAAGGACATCAAACAGCATTTCTGGTGGTCAGGTTTGAAGCGGGATGTGGCTGAATTTGTCGCGAAGTGTGAGGTTTGTCAGCAAGTCAAAGCCGAAAATCAGAGACCCGAAGGTCTATTACAGTCGTTACCTATTCCGGAATGGAAGTGGGATAACATCAGTATGGATTTCATTACGGGATTGCCTAAAAGTTCTAAAGGCAATGATGCGATTTGGGTCATAGTCGATCGACTTACCAAGTCCGCTCACTTTTTGGCGATGAAACTCACTGCGTCGATGGACAAGTTAGCTGAGATGTATGTTGGTGAGATTGTCCGACTTCATGGTGTTCCCTCAACTATTGTGTCTGATCGAGATGCGCGGTTTACTTCGCATATCTGGAGGAGTCTTCAGACAGCTTTGGGTACCAAGACAGATTTCAGCACTGCTTTTCATCCGCAAACCGATGGGCAGACCGAGAGAGTCAACCGTATTCTTGAGGATATGCTTCGGTGTTGTATACTAGACTTCGGAGGCAGTTGGAAAAGGCATTTACCTTTGGTAGAGTTTGCCTATAACAACAGTTTTCAGGCTAGCATCGGGATGGCGCCGTACGAAGCTTTGTATAGCAGGAAGTGCAGGACTCCTGTTTGTTGGTATGAAGTTGGGGAGCGTCAGTTGTTTGGTCCTGAGCTTGTACAGCAAACTTCTGAGAAGATTGATCTGATCAGGAAAAGGTTGGTGGAACCTCAGAGCAGGCAGAAAAGCTATGCAGACAACCGGAGAAGGGACCTTGAATTTGAGGTTGGTGACTTCGTCTTTTTGAAGGTATCGCCCAGTAAAGGTGTGGTTCGTTTTGGCAAAGGCGGAAAGTTAGCCCCGAGGTTTATAGGCCCGTACAAGATATTGAAAAGGATCGGGAAAACCGCTTACCGGCTTGAATTACCGGAAGAGTTATCTCAGGTGCACAATGTCTTTCATGTGTCTATGCTGAGAGGTTATATTCCAGACCCGAGTCATCATTTGCCTGAAGTGCCAGAAGGTTTGCAGTTAGACCTGAATTACGTCAAGTCTCCTGTTGAGATTGTTGATCGTCGAAAGAAAGTCTTGAGGAATAAGACGATACCGATGGTCAAGGTAGTCTGGAGAAACCACTTGGTTGAAGAGGCTACTTGGAAATCTGAGGAGAGGATGTTGAAGGACTATCCTGAGCTTTTTGCTTGATTGTATTTTTGTATCTTTTGTTCTTGTATGAGTGTTGTATGTTTTTATTTTTGTTTCTCGCTCTTGATTGTAGTTCTGGGGACGAAACTATTCTAAGGAGGGAGTGCGGTAATACCCTGATTTTTCAATTTATGGAAAATTATTTATTTTGCACGTAGTGTGCACGTGCAATATTTTGTTTGAATTATTTTATTATGATGTGTATAAATATTTAAATATATTTTCTCACATTATTTTGTACAAAAGCCTTTTTTTTAAACAAATAGAAAGCCTTATTTTAATTTAATGAAAAAGCCTTTTCTTAAAAAGCCCAAAAATGTATTTTTTTAAATTTATTCTTAATAAACCATTTTGGCCCAAAAAGAAAGCCCATGGATTAATCTCCTTTAATTAAACTTGTCATGTAGAAGACTTTTTTTAACTAATTTATTTTTTAAATGTACAAATTTTGGCCTAGTTGCATGCATGTGCACTACACGTACACGTGCAATGCACACTATTCTTTTGAGGCCGGATTGCTTCTTTTTTGGAGGGAGATTTGATTTTGATCATGGTATTCATGGAGGTAGTTTTGGGGATGTGGGTAGTTTTTATAACTCCTACTTTGATCTAGGCCCTTCATTCTACAACCAACCACTCAATCTTGGCCCTCCATTTCACCTATTCTCTAGTATAAATACCCCCCCTCTCATGGCTATTTTCATATGCAAATTATATTTCCAAGCTATAGTATTATTGTAGTAATAGTGTGAGTTATAAAAGATAGAGAGTTTGTGTGGGTTTTGCTTGCTTGGAGTGGCCGGCTATCACAAGGGGAGCATTCGGTTTGTGCTAGGAGGCTTGGAGCTTGTGCGCGCTTTTGGCTAGGAGGTGGTGCTTTCATTCGCAAGGCTTGTGTTGTTTAGTTCTCTCCATTCAAGGTGGGTAAAACTTTCATATTTCTAATGTAGGAATCTATGCTAGTTTTAATTACCAACACTATGCATGAAAAATACTAATAAGAACACACATAAATTGAAGAGTTAGTGTATGAATTGATTGAAATGAGGTGATTAACTTGTGTGAAATTCTAGCATGAAATTAAATTGTATGTAGAATTCTCCATGATTATTAGTTTGAATGAATGATGGTGGAATATTGCTAGCATGATGCATGAAAATCTCCAATTAGATCGCTTGTAAATTGTATGGTTGAAGCATGAAATTGATTAAGAAAAGAGTACACTTTAATTTGAAAAGAATGATTTTTCTTGAATGATTGAGTTGCAATTATACTAATTAATGAGTAATAGTATACTTTGTGACGTAGATGAACTAATGAAATTATTTTGTTGTCATTAAAGAAGAACCACTCAAAAATTAGTAGTTTTGAGTTTTGCCTATTCATGTGCTAAATAGACATTCATGTTGATATGGGTATGGATAAATCCAAAATATTGTGTTGTTGAATGAGAATTTATAGCAGTGAATTATCATAAGAAATTTGTGAATAAAAAGGGATTAGAAGACTAATTGATTATTCAATGTCGAAAATAAAAGATTTTGTAGTCTTAATGAACAATTTATTAAATTGTGTGGAAAAATTATGTTTTTAGTACAAAAAATTATTTTTATACTTGCTGTTCTGAAGATCAGGTGAAGATGTTTTAATCTGGAATTTTTCAGTAGTTTTTATAAAGGCAATATGAAACTAGTTAATTTGAACATCGAGTTGTTCTTTAAAACAGTACGAATATGAAATATATGGGTTTTATTTGGGTAGTGTGACAACCCGAGCTACTGGCTCAGGCGGTCACTGACCGCGGTTGGCTTCTCTGGAGCGAACGGTTCGAACCCTGTGTTCACCACATTTTTCCACCATTTGAAAATATATATATACATAACTGCGACCCGAAGCACATATACTAAAATCGCCCCTTTCATATCGCTAGCACAGATCGGCCATGCGGCGGGTGCTCTTGGCTCTCTTCCCGTTGTGCCTGGGTTCAATTCGTCCCCTCGGCACTTATAAAAAATATTTTTTTTGAGAGTTCTAGATGTCCAAAAAATGTGGAAAAAATATGGTAATTCTCATAAAAATGTAAGGAATTTTATAGGAATGATTTGGGTGTTATTTGAATAAATTTAATTATGGTTTGGGAACAAAATGCATATATAGACATATGGTTCTATGTGGATGATTAATATAAAACTATAACTTGAAGGAATAAGTGAATTGGCACATTAAGTGTTAACTTGGCAAAAAGAAATGTGGTTTGTGACATGATGCAATTATTTCCTCACAATATGTGAAGTGTGTATATTATTTGGTAAGGAGAAACTATCATGATGTGACAATTGATAAGTATATGCTATTTTGTGCAATGATGGACTTGTGAACAAATGAGAAATCATGAATTGAAAGAGAATATACATGTGAGTTTGAGAACTCGATATGGAAAATTTTATGAATTGAAGATTGTGAAATGAAATTTGAAATAGAGTAGCTAAGTCTCCCCGGCATCGAGAAATGAAATAAAATGAAATTAGACCAAGGTTGGTCAAGATGAAATGAATGAATAAGTCCGGTTGATGGAGAGGCGAACTCTAAAGATTAATTTTGTTCATGATTTTTAATAAAATTAAGGACTAGTGCATAGTGAAGATGTGATGAAAGTAAGAGAAAAACATTGAGTATGAGGGCCCTGGGTAGCGGCGAGAGCGTATCCCAGGAATTTCCATGACGAGTCTGGGTGAGGATACTGTTCCAGAGTACCGTCCCAGTGGCGACGCTCGTGGGATGTTGGAAGACTACGGGTGGTGTCATGTTTATGGTGAGAGCGTATCCCAGGAATTCCCATGATGCGTCTGGGTGAGGATACTACTCCAGAGTGCCTAAACATGAGTTCGTAGGTCAGATAACATCTAGGATACTTACCGTAATTACAGTAGTAGATTAAATCATAACGGGGGATTGAACCCTATAAAGATGAAGAACGAATAAGTGCTTGCCCTCGGACCTATGTAGTATGGGATGCATAGAATCCGAACAAGTGCGCATTAGTGTCATGTAACATAAATAAATGCATTAAGGATTAAGTGCACAATCACAACACGACATCAATAGGGTAGTCCCTTTAGTTTGAATGTGACAAGTTTGTATTTGTTAAATATGAAAAGTTGAGTTATACTATTTCCGGCATAGAGAGGATGGCCGTGTATAATGTTCGTCGGTTGAATAAACTGACGTACCCACAGTCTGATATGCAGGTAAATGTTATGTTAAAGATTAAAGAGGATTGGATGCTTAAAGATTATATCAAGCTGTTGTACTTGTATTCAATTGTTGTATTTTACTTCCGCTGTGCAAAAGAAAGATGTAATTATGATGTAATCTCTGATGTATGATGAAAAATTTTAATTTCCCTGTAAAATTGTACTAAAGAAAGTGAAAAGATCCTGTAGAACATCTCGAATTCAGTGTATTTGGGATTCGGGGCGTTACACCGTGCCTCCTCGCTTCGAAGTGGAGGTAGGAGACGAGTCTCTGAAATAGAGGATCGCTGAGTTGGAGGTTGAAGTTGTGCGCCTAAAGCCCTACTCGGGGCCAATTAACGTTAGGAGCACTTCATGCACTCGCGAGGCATGTCATTTTATAAGCTCGAGACACGTTCTCCCATCGGTCGACCAAGCCCGGGTGACGCCCAAAGTGGCGTGGCGATTTCATCAAGCGGGGCATCCGTCGGGGCAATTGTCAGGAGCAGCGCCGAGGACACCTCTCAATTCGCCGGTTTAGGGATGAGTTCTGGGGTCAAGCGTCGCCACCCTCGGGTGTCTTTGAAGCAAAATATCCCTGTGCCAAGGAAGCGCTGAAGATTTTTTGTTTTCAAGTTTTGTACTTTGCCTAAGTGTAACGAGTCGGTGTTGTAGTTTTTGCTTTTTTGAAGTCTTGTAGCTCGGTTGTAGAGAAGATGTTGCTTTGTAATTATCTCCCCGTACTTAATCGAAATGATGCTTTTTCTTTTTTGAACTTGTGCATTTTTGAACCCTTCTTATTGTTGTGTTACTCATGGATGTCTTTAGCGTGCCGAGGTCCGGAGATAAATTGTCAATCGTTTGGTCCTTGGTGCCAAGTGTAGAACCCCGTATTTTCAAATATTATTTTAATTATTTGAAAATGAATTTAAATTTATTTTGGAGATTTAATTGGTATTTTCTAAAAGATTTATCTTTGGTACATGTGCAAAACACGTGCAAATGACTTTTGAGATGTTTGAAAAATTAAGTTTTCTTTATGAAAAATCATTATTTAATAATTGGAATTTATTTGTTATTTTTCTGGATTTTTCTGAAATCAATTCGATCTATTTGCAATTTTTGAGAAAAGAAGGACTTTTATGCAAAATTGACATTTTTAAGGGTTAAAATGCAAATTGTATTTTCTGGACGTTTTGAATAGTAGCATTTGAGATTAGGATCATATTTTACTTTTAAATCCTAATTTTAATGAATTTTAGATGAATTTCCAAGAGTAGATATATATATATATATATATATATATATATATATATATATATATATATATATATATATAATTGTATTTTGAAGGGATTGTTTTGCAAATATATTTGGAAACCCTAAAAATGATATTCCCGGCCTATATAAGAGAGTTTGCAGCCGTCATTCGCTGCACAACTCAGATCTCGTTATTTTATTTCTTGGTGATTGAAGAAGAAGTTTTTGGATCTAGCAAAGGGAGGCTTTTCGTAGATTTTCTTGATTCTAAAGGTGAGTGATATTGTTTTGTTTGTTTTGTTTTGTGATATGAACTTTGTTTTGTTGATTGATCTACGTGAATGATTATGTGCTGTTTTGTTTCAATATTATTGTATCGTGTATGTGATCGATACAATAGTTGTCATCTATGTTATGCATATGAAATCCATAAAAGATTAGTAGATCTCGATTGACAAATTCTTTATTGCTTGAGAACATGTTAAGATTTGAGTATGGTTATGATAATAAGGAATTGGATGATTGAACATTTGGATCTTGTGATTACAAATCAGATTTGGTTGTGAGTTGTGGAGGATATTTAGTATTGAGAAATCCTAATGGAAGAATTAGGAGTTAAGAACATGAGAATTAAGTTTTGAGATAATGGTTGATTTGAGGAAATGAGGATTATTTGAGATTGTCGATTTTTATCTAAATACAAATATTTTAGTAAACAACAATTGCTTTTGGAAAACCCTAATTTTGATTATCATGAACAACCAAAACCTTGCAGACTGAAGGCCGACAGTCGACTGGTAGACTTTTCAGTCGACTGGTAAGACCCTGCTGCTGTATCTTTAGTTTTTCTTGAAAATCCATTCTGGACAGTCGACTCAAACCCTTTTCAGTCGACTGGTACACTTAGAATTTATTTTTCAAAGTTATTTTAGATTTTTCTCTGGTAAGTCGACTTATGACCTTTTAAGTCGACTTATATTGTAGTTTAAGTCGACTTATGAGTTTGCAAGTCGACTTATGACACTTAGAATATTTTCTTAAAGATTTCTGGAATTTCTCTCTGGTAAGTCGACTTATGTTTTTTATAAGTCGACTTATGTTCTTATAAGTCGACTTATGTCTCCTTTAAGTCGACTTATGTTTTCTATAAGTCTACTTATGATCTGGTAAGTCAACTTATGATTTTTATAAGTCATCTTATATTGTTGGTAAGTCAACTTATGATTTTTATAAGTCATCTTATATTGTTGGTAAGTCTACTTATGTTTTTATAAGTCATCTTATATTGTTGGTAAGTCAACTTATGATTTTTATAAGTCATCTTATATTGTTGGTAAGTCAACTTATGATTTTTATAAGTCATCTTATATTGTTGGTAAGTCTACTTATGTTTTTATAAGTCATCTTATATTGTTGGTAAGCCAACTTATGATTTTTATAAGTCATCTTATATTGTTGGTAAGTCTACTTATGTTTTTATAAGTCAACTTATAGTACTTGTTATAATCTTGGATATTGGTTCTCGGGGCAGTCGACTTATTTCTATATAAGTCGACCGGTGCTGTACTTGTCATAATCTTGGTTATTGGTTCTCGGGGCAGTCGACTTACTACAGTATAAGTCGACTGGTGCTGATGAGTTTTCATAGTCTTGAATGTCCTTTCAAGTCTTTAGTCTTTGTAGATGGATATATTCTGCGGTGTAAGAGTCACTGTTAGTGATTCCATGCCGGGCATCCGATCTATATTATCTTTAGTCTTTGTAGATGGATATGTTCTGCGGTGTAAGAGTCACTGTTAGTGGTTGCATGCCGGGTATCCGATCTATATTATCTTTAGTCTTTGTAGATGGATATGTTCTGCGGTGTAAGAGTCACTGTTAGTGATTGCATGCCGGGTATCCGATCTATATTATCTTTAGTCTTTGTAGATGGATATGTTCTGCGGTGTAAGAGTCACTGTTAGTGATTGCAGGCTGGGTATCCGATCTATATTATCTTTAGTCTTTGTAGATGGATATATTCTGCGGTGTAAGAGTCACTATTAGTGGTTGCATGCCGGGTATCCGATCTATATTATCTTTAGTCTTTGTAGATGGATATGTTCTGCGGTGTAAGAGTCACTGTTAGTAGTTGCATGCCGGGTATCCGATCTATATTATCTTTAGTCTTTGTAGATGGATATGTTCTGCGGTGTAAGAGTCACTATTAGTGATTGCATGCCGGGTATCCGATCTATATTATCTTTAGTCTTTGTAGATGGATATGTTCTGCGGTGTAAGAGTCACTGTTACTGATTGCAGGCCTGGTATCCGATCTATATTATCTTTAGTCTTTGTAGATGGATATATGGGTATCCGATCTATGGCATTGTTGGTGATTGATCGTTGGACATGTGTCGTGGTATTGAGAATAATCGATGATCAGGTATTGGCAGTAACAGTCGACTGGCCAATTATTCAGTCGACTGTGCAGTGCAGTTGAGCTGTACTATTTTGAGAGTGATTGATTGAAGGGTATCTGATCGATGGCATTGTTTCTCGACTTGGTTCTAAGCATGTACTTCCTATCGTTTCTTGTTTCACATTACATGTTCAGTTTATGTATTTTTGTTCAGTACATGTTGCTTGAGAACTTATGTTTATTGTTTATTTATGATTGTTGTTTATATCACTTACACCATTTGTGGCTGACCCCTTTAGTTTGGGGGTTAGGGTTCAACTCTAGCCTCATATGATGCAAGTTGTTGCTTAGAGTTTGGAGGCTTGGATGCTTGGGTTAGCTTTAGAGATTATGAGTGATATAATAGAGCCTTGTGTAATTTTGTAAAGAGGAGTGTTGTAAAAGAATGTTGTGATTCAAGGTGTTTGTATTTCCGCTGCAATTGAAAAAGAATATTGTAATAAGAATTTGAATTAAAAAGATTTGTGTTTTTGGGCTATGTATATTGTTACATTGAAGTGGATCGCTGGGAGTGTGCCACGTACTTTCTAAGTTCTCATATTAGAAATTCGGGGCGCTACACCAAGAGCGCTCAGCAACGCGTACCGAAGTCCAGAGCAAGGTTTTTTGCTTGTTTGGGCGTCGGTGCCAAGAACGCTCAGCGATGTGTGCCGAAGTCCAGAACAAGGTTTTTTGCTTGTTTGGGCGTCGGTGCCAAGAACGTTCGGCGATGTGTGCCGAAGTCCAGAGCAGGGTTTTTTGCTTGTTTGGGCGTCGGTGCCAAAAACGCTCGGCGATGTTTGTCGAAGTCCAGAACAAGGTTTTTTTGCTTGTTTGGGCGTCGGTGCCAAGAACGTTCGGCGATGTGTGCCGAAGTCCAGAGCTGGGTTTTTTGCTTGTTTAGGCGTCGGTGCCAAGAACACTCGGTGATGTTTGCCGAAGTCCAGAACAAGGTTTCTTGCTTGTTTGGACATCGGTGCCAAGAACGTTCGGCGATGTGTGCCGAAGCTTGGTAGACCTGGCATCAGATTCACCCATGTTTAGTTTAGTTGTAAGGATTTCGCGTGCGGTGGCGAAACGAAACTTTATTTCAACGGTTGTGGGAGCAATTCCAAATGGCGAACCACTCCTATCTCGCTTTAGAGCGAGCTTGCGAAGCGGAGTCGAGCCAAGTGTTGGACTCCGAACTCGTCGTTTGAGTATGTTTCAACGGTTGTGGGAGCAATTCCGAATGGCAAACCACTTCTAGCTCGCTTAAGAGTGAGCTTGCAAAGCGGAGTCGAACCAAGTGTTGGACTCCGAACTCGTCGTTTGAGTATGTTTCAACGGTTATGGGAGCAATTCCGAATGGCGAACCACTTCTAGCTCGCTTAAGAACGAGCTTGCGAAGCGGATTCGAGCCAAGTGTTGGACTCCGAACTCGTCGTTTGAGTATATTTCAATGGCTGTGGGAGCAATTCCGAATAGCGAACCACTTCTAGCTCGCTTAAGAGCGAGCTTGCGAAGCGGAGTCGAGCCAAGTGTTGGACTCCAAACTTGTCGTTTGAGTATGTTTCAACGGTTGTGGGAGCAATTCTGAATGGCGAACCGCTTCTAGCTCGCATAAGAGCGAGCTTGCGAAGGGGAGTCGAGCCAAGTGTTGGACTCCGATCTCGTTGTTAGAGTATAAAGAAGGTAAAAACAGAGAGATACAAGCAATTCACAAGTAAGATATGAAGAAAAATTTTCTTTATTGAAAACTAATACTCGGCTGCTTCTAAGTTGCGACCCATTATTATATGGGAGAAATAAAAAAGCAAAAGTAAAATACAAGTGAAGGGAAAGGAACGGTTCGACATCTGACGGTACTTGGAGAGGCGTTCATGCGCTCTCTTGGTACTTCAAGAGATGGTCGGGATTCCAAGTCCTGGGAATCTCTCTGTCTTCAAGGTCTTCTAGACGGTAGGTTCCTGGCCGAACTACTTTGGTGATCTTGTATGGTCCTTCCCAATTTGGAGCAAGCTTACTCTTCTGACTGGGGAAGGAGATAGCTAACTTTCTGAGGACTAAGTCCCCTTCTTTGAGATTGCTGCGGCGGACCCTCTTGTTGTAGGCTAGCTCGATCCTCCTTCGGTAGCTTTGTTGGCGAATGGCAGTCTTTCACCGAGCTCATCGATCAAGTCCAGATTCGTTCGGAGCTCTCTGGCATTCTGCTCTTCTTCATAAGCAATAAGACGAGGAGAGGGTATACCGACTTCCAGGGGGATTACAGCCTTGGCCCCGTAGGTGAGGTTGAACGGCGACTCTCCTGTAGGGGTCCGTTTGGTAGTGCAGTAATTCCACAGTACGTTCGGGAGCTGATCAACCCATAAACCTTTAGCGGACTTATCCAGCCTCTTCTTGATACCGGAGAGGATTTGTTGGTGGGCATTTTCTACTTGACCGTTTGACTGTAGGTGGGAGACGGAGGAGAAGCGTTGTTGGATGGCGAGGTCTTCACACAGAGCTCGGAATGCGGCCCCTGTAAATTGCATTCAATTGTCAGTTATGAGGACTCGAGGGACGCCAAACCTGCAGATGACGTTCTTCCAAAAGAACTGGAGTACTTTGTTCTCGGTGATTGCGGCCAAGGGCTCGGCCTCTATCCACTTCGAGAAGTAGTCGATCGCCATGACTAATAATTTGAGTTGGCCGGGAGCTGGCGGGAACGGTCCTAGTATATCCATCCCCCACATTGCAAAAGGGATAGGACTTGATAGGGTGGCGAGCCGAGCTTGTGGGAGGCGACGGAGGTTGGAGTGCTTTTGACAAGAGCTGCATTGCCGAACATGTTGCTTGGCGTCTTGTAAGAGGGTAGGCCAAAAATATCCATAATTCAACACCTTCTGGGCAAGGGACCTGGACCCTGAATGTGCTCCGCCTATGCCTTCGTAAAGCTCTTGCAAGGCATATGTGGCTTGTTCGAGGGAGAGGCGCCTCAGATAAGGTTTGCCGTCAACTTGTGTGAAGGAGCGCTTGTACAGAACCCCCTCAACAATGGTGTACCGCTCCGCTCTGGTTCTGACTCGGTGAGCTTCCTTAGGGTCTTCGGGGAGGAGCCCATCCCATAGGAATTCTACCAGGGGTTTCATCCAATTATCTTGAAGTTGAACAGGCAGCGACTCCATGGAGTCAGGAGTTTCTTCTTCTATGCTCGGCTTCAGGAGCACTTCAATCAAGACGGTCTGCTCGAGACCTTGGAGGGAGGAGGAGGCTAAATTGGAGAGAGCATCTGCTTGGGCATTTTTCTCCCTGGGGATCCGCCGAATAAGTGCCTCTTCGAAGAGAGCCATGAGATTTTGGACCTTGGCTAGATACTTAGCCATTCGGTCATCTCGCGCTTCATACTCGCCCAGGACTTGATTCAGGACCAGTTGAGAGTCACTAAATATGCGGAGGCGTTGTGCCCTGGCCTTACAAGCCATTCCGAGACCGGCTATAAGGGCTTCATATTTCGCTTCATTGTTGGAGGCCTTGAAGTTGATGCGGAGGGAGTATTGGAGGACGAAGTCATCTGGGCCTTCCAGAATAACCCCGGATCCGCTCCCTTCGGTACAAGAGGATCCATCAACATATACTGTCCAAATAGGAGGTCCGTTTGACGCTTGACTGACCTAAAAAATGGTGCTTTCAACTATGAATTCAGCTAAGGTCCGAGGCTGGTATGTTATATCATGCTGGCTCAGCTCGATAGACCATTTCATGAGACGACCAGAAGTCTCCAGCTTGTGAAGGACTTGCTTCAACGGTTGGTTGGTAAGAACGACCACCGAGTGGGACTGGAAATATGGATGAAGCTTTCTTGCAGCCATGACTAAGGTGTATGCCATCTTCTCTATCCTTGGGTAGCGGAGCTCGGCATCCCGAAGTACCTTGCTCACGTAATAAATGGGCTTTTGAGTCTTATCTTCTTCCCTTATGAGGACAGCGCTGAGGATCTGCTCGGAGGCGGCTAAGTAGAGGTAGAGGGCTTCCCCGGGAACAGGTTTGCTGAGGAGAGGAGGATTGACTAGGTAAGCCTTTAGCTGGTCGAATGAGTCTTGTTGCTGCTGACCCCACTCGAAGCCTTTTGCCCCCTTGAGAGCTTTGAAGAAGGGAATACACTTTTCCCCTGACTTAGAAAGGAAGCACCCTATGGCAGCAAGGCGACCTGTCAGCTTCTGAACTTCTTTAACATTCTTTGGGGGAGCCATGTCCAATATGGCCTTGATCTTCTTGGGGTTCGCTTCGATTCCTCTTTGGCTGACCATAAAGCCTAGGAATTTTCCTAACAAGACTCCGAACGCACACTTGTTCGGATTGAGCCTCATATCATGCTTCCTGAGTACATCGAATGCCTTTTGCAGATCAGCCACATGATCGGCCCCATGGATGCTCTTCACAAGCATATCGTTAACATATACCTCTATATTTCGGTCGATCTGTGCTTGAAATATCTTGTTGACGAGGTGTTGATAAGTGGCACCTGCATTCTTCAACCCGAAAGGCATTACCCTGTAGCAGTAGAGGCCCTCATCGATTACAAAGGAGGTTTTTGGGATATTTGGGGGAAACATACGAATCTGATTGTAGCCGGAGAAAGCATCCATGAAGCTGAGTAGTTCATGGCCCGAAGTTGCGTCGATCAGGGTGTCGATACTTGGAAGAGGAAATGGATCTTTGGTACATGCTTTATTTAGGTTGGTGAAGTCGATACATATTCTCCAACTCTCGTTGGCCTTCTTTACCATCACAATATTTGAGAGCCATTCGGGATAATTGACCTCCTGTATGAACCGAGCCTTGAGGAGCTTGTCCACCTCTTCTTTTATAGCTTGTTGGCGCTGGGGAGCAAATTTGCGCCTCTTCTGTTGAACCGGTCTGGACCCCGGCGCAACACTCAGATGGTGGACGAGAAGCTCTTCAAAAATTCTAGGCATGTCAGCGGCTGACCAGGCAAAGAGGTTGCGGTTCTTTCTAATACATTGAACTATTTACGAGCTTAGGGCTGATGGGAGGGTCTTGCTGATAAAGAACTTGTAGCTCGGATCTTGCTCAGAGAAGAGCACTTCCTCCAATTCATCCACTGGCTCAGACGTTGGTCGGACACCATCTTGGGGGATTTCAAGAGTTTCGAGGGAGAGGACTGGACCCTTAGTAGAGGTCATGTAGCATTTGCGGGCCATTTCCTGACTGCCTCTTACTTCCCCTGCTCCTGCCCGGGTGGGAAACTTCATCTTGAGGTGATAAGCGGAAGGGATGGCTTCGAGGGCAGCTAGGCCAGGTCGGCCCAGAATCACATTATAAGCAGTGGGGACATCGGCGACCATGAAATCCATCGGCTCCGTTCGGGTAGTAGGAGTTTTGCCAGCGGTTACGTCAAGGGTGATCACCCCTTCAATAGTCACTGGCACTCCCGTGAATCCATGGAGTGTGTAGCCGGCGGGCTTAAGTCTATCCCGAGATAGTTTAAGACCTTTGAAAGCGGTGAGGAAGCAGATGTTAACGGAGCTGCCATTGTCCACCAGGATCCTCTCTACTTTAAAGTTTGCCATATGGAGGTTGATGACAAGTGCGTTACAATGGGGGGTTCGGACACCCTCAAGGTCTTCATCTGAGAATGTGACAGGTACTCTGAGGCCTTTAGGAGGAGGTGTGTCGCAAACCGAATTTACTTCTCTTATAAATGCCTTTCGAGAGGAGTTGGAGGAGCCCCCCATTGGGCCCCCATGAATGAGGTGCAGGACACGCTCCTCTTCGAATTCGGGCATCTCATCGTGTTGTTCGGGGCGCTTGTTAGCCCCCTGAGGAGGAGGCGGAAGGTCGATTTCGGTCATTTCTCACGAATTTAGCCAGTTGGCCCCCTCTGGATGAGGACTTCTATCTCGTTCTTCAGGGCCCTTACAATCATTGGTGTCTTGGCCATGGTCCCGGTGATAGCGGCACCATTTTTCTTTGTCCCTCTTCTTGCCGAGGGCTGTTCATTTTTGGGGCAGGGGGTAGCACCCCTTCCTTCTCAACTTCCATGAGAATAGTGGAAATGTTGGCGTTAAGAGGAGTGAACTTTTCAAATCTGGGGAGAGGTCGGCGCTGTCTGCCATTGTTCTTCTGGAGTTTCTTGGCTCCTTCTTCTTCTGTTCCCTTTCTCTTGGACCCGGAGGAAGGCCTCTCAAAGTTGGGGCGGAGCTCAGCTTTCTTGGCCCGAATATACTTCTCGCTTCGGAGAAGGAGATCGGAGAAGTTCTGCGGGGGCATCTTGGCGAGGGAGGAGCGGAGGCTGGAATTAAGGACGTTTGATTGGAATGCTGCTGCAGCGACCAACTGGTCGAGGGAAGCGATAGACCTGGCTTCCACGGTGAATCTTTTCACATAGTCTCTTAGCTTCTCACCTTTCTTCTGGTTGAGGTAGAGTAGCGAAATGCCGGTCTTCTCAGTTCGGCAGCTACTCACAAAGTGGGTGATGAAGAGGGTCCCGAATTGCTCGAAGGAGAATATCGAAGATGGGGCGAGGCAAGAGTACCATTCTCGGGCTGGACCCTTGAGGGTGGTGAGGAAGGTCTTACATAGTAGGGCATCGAAAGCTTGGTGGATTAGCATGAGGGTCTTAAAGCTTTCGATGTGGTCCACGGGGTCGGACTCTCCGGAATAGGTCTCGAACTGTGGAGGCTTGAAGCCTATTGGAATGGGTGCCTCCATGATGGTACGAGAGAAAGGAGGTCAGCTCGGATGGGGGGTCCTTCCTCTAAGCTCTTCTTCTCTGTCTAGCTGACCCAAGTGCCTTTCCATTTCGTGTAGACGATGGTAGATAGTGTCATCCCTTCGACGGTAGTTGAACGAGCCTCTGGACTCGTCTTCGTAAGAGGGAGAGCGGGGGCTACGATGACGGTAGCTCCGGGAGCGGCGAGGACTAGGAATGTGCTGGGGGTTGTTAGGAGCTGGGGGAGGAGTTAGGGACCGTTGGCGAGGACTTCTGACCGAAGGAGTGGGGATCCTCTGAGCATTGTCATTGTTGGGCCGGAGATTGAGGGCTTGTAAGATGGTTGCTTGGGATTGCTAGAACTCGGCATGGGTGATGGGCACCTCATCATTGCTCGGGGGTTGCCGACTGGCTGGAGAAGGGGGTCTTCTCCTATGGTGGCCTGGGGACTCTCTCCGCCCTCTGCGAGGAGGGGACCTTCTATATTCTCGGCGATGAGGAGATTGCTCATCTGGACTGTGTTGGCGGGAGGCTCCCTCTCGGTCCCGCCTTTCATCCAAACGGCGGCGAAGATCCTCTTCTTTGTGCCGATTGTCTTAAGTGTTGCGGAGGTCATCGGATGCTCGGGAATTGTGAGATGCCATGGAATCAGTAGAGGGGTTGTGCACGGAGACGTGATCATGTTGGAGAGGTTGTTTCTGAGGATTGGGATGGGAGCCCCCCGCACCGGCGTTCTGAGGAGGAGGTTGGTCCTGCCGCGGGGCTTGATCAGGTTGAGGGGGAAGTCCCGCCAGCTGGACAGTTTGGAGAGGGATCTCCTGTTGTGGTTGAGGGGGAGTGGGTCCGCGGTTGGACCCTCGGGATCTCAGCTTTCGGGAAGGCATGGCTGGGTAGGTTTGACCTGACGGGAAGAGGAAGGGCTGCTATTTGTTGGTGTTCCCACAGACGGCGCCAATCTGTTACCGCTGAATCTAGTGTGAGGGCAAACAGATAGTATTTGTGGATTCTTAGGAAAACCAAATAGCAAAGATCTGGAATCTTCTCACCGGAGTTTGACCGTTGACTCCCGCCATTCACCTGCAAAAAGTGCGATACACCGAGGTTGATCCCAGCGACACACCCTCCGACGCTCAAGTCAGTAATCAGGAAGATTATGAGAGAGCGTAAATTGGCAAAAGATTGATTACCTCTTAATGTTGGTGGATGGGGGGTATTTATAGCCGCCTTTGGGATCAGATTAGGAATGTAGTCCCTAGGATTAGATTAGGAATATAATCCCTAATTCCCAGTGAAAGGATAGATATGAATCAGGGCCGTTGATTAGGATTAATCAGAAACCCTAATTCTATCCTACTGGACTGGGTTTGTTGCGGGTCGAAACCCGCACCCAGTTGAGATGGGTTAGTTTGCGGGTCACTGGTCTTTTGGAGAGAAGACCCAGTACCCACTTCAGACCCGTTTGTAGGTAAAATTACCATTTTATCCCCAAGCTTTGAGATTTGCGCCAAGTTTGGACGGTTCCGATTTAACCCCATTTTTAGCCATATCATATGGTTATTTCAAAAATGGTTAGTAGTAATGAAACATGCACCATTTGGCATGGTCACTGATCAAGACCGTATGATAAGTGCTGCAATCAAAGCTGTTTTTCCTGAAATTCGCCATAGATTTTGTATTTGGCATATTTTAGATAAGATACCACAAGAGGTGCCTAAAATGAAGCAAGATGTTGAGTTTATGAAAGCTTTTAAGAATATTGTCTACAATTCTGATGATTGTACTACTTTTGAAGAAAATTGGAAATCATTGCTTTGTAAGTATGGCGTGCAAAACAATAAGTGGTTGCAAGATAAATTTGAAATTCGTGAGAAATGGGCCCATGTCTATCATAGACCACATTTTTGGGCCGGAAAGTCAAGTAGCCAAAGGAGCGAGGGAATGAATGCTTTCTTAAAGAAACATACTCAAAGAAGTACTCACTACATGAGTTTGCCTTAATATTCGAGAGAGTCATTGCAAGACAAAGAGAACAAGAACTTCAAGAAAATCATCGTACAATTGAGAAGAAACCAAAATTGAAGACCGAATGGTATATAGAGGCACAAATGGCGCAAGTGTACGCTTTGATTATTTTTTATGATTTCCAAGATGAACTAAAATCAAGATTAATATATAATGTAAATTTGGTACAAGAAGATGAGAACCAAGCTATTTACCTAGTGAAGAAGTGTGGTGAAACAGAAAATGCAAAAGTGGTGACTTATTCTAAATAGACTCAAATGGCTATGTGTGCATGCTTGTTGTTTGAATTCGTGGGCATTCCTTGTAAGCATCTTTTGGCATATCTTAAGTACACCGATTACAAAGAACTACCAAAGCAATATATTTTAAGAAGATGCACCCGAGATGTAATCCGAAGAAGCAATATCTTCACTAATAGGAGAGGACTTCATGAAGGTAGTAGTGAGAATTTAGGTTCTCGCTATTGTGAGTTGAGTAAGTTAGCCCAACAACAAGTTGATATTGGATTAGCTTCCAATGAAGGCTACGAATTCATGCGGAACAACATGATCAAAAGTATTGAAGGGTTCCATCTTGTACAACCCGAAAGTAGTGGACCGGCATAAGGAAAATCCATGGAAAAGTCTAAAGTTCTCGTGGAGGAGCCTAAGCAATGCAATACAAAAGGAAGGCCTAGTGGGAAGCGATTGAAGCCAACAAGAGAGAAAGTGAGGAAACCTAGATGGTGCAAGACTTGTGGTACACGCGGACTACACGATTCAAGAAATTGCCCAAACAATTTAGAGGAGTAAATATTTCACATCTTTTAGACATTGGTTGATTTAAATTGCTTGTGAGCTTAACTAAGTATTTCTTTGGTTCTTTTTTTAGTGGGTGAATTGGACATGAAGTAGATACCTCATCGGGAGAAAGTACCGATGATACTGTTGCTTGAGGGAAGTTCTTTTTTTAGTGTGTTCAATTCTGAACTTTATTATCGGCTATATTTTATTTTGTTTATAGGTAGGCAATGATGACAAAAAATATTTTATACAAGCTGAAGAAATGGACTTATCTGGAAATCATTATTTTGCTTCTGATAAACAAAATTTTTGTTTCAGTTTGAGTTTCAACTCATATTTCAGCTTCAACTAATATTTCAATTTCAGTTTGAACTCATGTTTCAATTTCAGTTTGAACTCATGTTTTGTTTCAGTTGCAACTCCATATTTCAGCTGAATTAAATTTAGTTTCAATTGCAACTCCATATTTAGGTTAAAAAGTTTAAGCTTCAGTTCAAACTTTTGATCAAATTATGGATCAACTTGTTGGCATGGCATAGTATTGCAGCCCAAGTGTGAACATAATTATGATGCTTTTCAGTCATGCTTGATTCAGTTGACAATTATCTAAATCCCTGTCATATGCTAGGTTGTGTTCTGAGCCTACATTTACTTAAACTATGTTAATTAGTTGTGTCGATATCTCGGATAAATAATTGCGAATCATCTATCTGAACCCTTTCTTTCTTATTGCTTGTAGTTTGTACAGTTACTGGAGGTTACCGAATGTGTGATGCTGGAAATTCGTTACAGAAAATTGAGCTCTTTATTGCCATGGGATGATAGTCTTGCTTATCTTTTCTTTTCATAGTCTACTTTTGTACCACTTTAATGGAATAATTAGCTTTTGTGGTTGTGGCCATTGTAATAGGAAACCAATGTATATTTTGTCCACGATTTAAATATTTTACTTTGTTACAATCTATTGTAAATCGGGGTTTATTAGCACCATATCTGCATTTATTTTATTTTGTTCATGTTATCAGTTCAAGTAGGCAATTATGTGTGGGCAACTGAAACAAATTTGCTCGAAGAAACACCATATTTGCTCGAAGAAACAACTTTCAATTCAGCTCATATTTTGTTCAACTAGGCAACTGAAATATTTTGTTCTTGTTATCAGTTTAGCTCAACTCACAATAGCGAGTTTCAACTTCAGCTTTTTTTTTCGCCCCTGTCTATCATATTTTCAGCTTCAACTCATATTTTAGTTTCAGTTTCTACTCTTGTTTCAGTTTCAGTTACAACTCATATTTCAGTCTCAGTTTCAACTCATATTTCAGCTTCAAAATTTTGTTTCAGTCTCAGTTTCAACTCATATTTCTGCTTCAACTCATATTTCTGTTTCACACAACTCTAGTTTCAGTTTCAACTCATATTTCAGCTTCAACTCATATTTTAGTTTCAGTTTCAACTCATATTTTAGCTTCAACTCATTTAAGTTCGAGTTTCAACTCATTTTTCAGCTTCAGTTTCAACTCATTACAGCTTAAAATTTTATTTCAGTCTCAGTTTCAACTGATATTTCAGTTTCAGTTTCAACTCATATTTCAGCTTAAAATTTTGTTTCAGTCTCAGTTTGAACTCATATTTCAGTTTCAGTTCAACTCATATTTCATCTTAAAATTTTGTTTCAGTCTCAGTTTGAACTCATATTTCAGCTTCAACTCATATTTCCGTTTCACACAACACTTATTTCAGTTTCAGTTCAATTCATATTTCAGGTTCACTTGATCGACGATCCAGATTAATTCAGCTATTATTTATTATTTAAATTCTTTTTATTAATTATAAAGTTCACAAAAGAAATCCAAAAATTATTTTAAAAATCTGGAAAATTATTTTACGAATTCTAAATAATAATTACAAATTCTGAATATTATTTTAAAATCCAGAATATTAATTATTAGTTGTTAAAAATAATTTTAAATTCCAAAAATTATTTTTAATTCCGATTAATTAATTAAGATTGTGAGAAAATGATTAAAAATTATGAAAAATCCAAAGAAATCCCAAAAATTCATTAAAAATTCACAAAAATTCCAGAATATTCTTAAAATAATTATGGGTATTTTACAAAGTAGGAACAACTCCGTTATACCCCGAACAAGAATTAAACATTCCTGATGACTCTGATATGTTTTGTTAACTGTTAGAAACGAGTGAACTACTTCTTAAAGGCTGTGAAACTCAATCTTCGAGAGTGGCGGGCTTCTGATATGTGTAAAAATAGAACAAAATCAGGACCATTCAAATCGGACATGAATCTTCAAGCTTTCTAGGATAAAACAGTAATTTTCCGTATAAACATGCCCGAAAAGAAAGGTTGGGCCGTTTTCAGGCCCAATCACCTGATCCAGCCTGTAATAGGTGCTGTTGCAGTAGCACAATTTTAAATGAGTCCAGATTCTTCGAAACCAGTTTACACTCTATATTCCAAGGGAGTAACTGATTATACCCCATCAAGCACAAAAGAGAGTTTTGAAAACTTTATCCCTTCATATGAAGGAGATAACCGACTCTATCCAAACACCGAAAAGTAGATATAGATGAATACATTGAAACTAGCCTCCCTTAGCGACGATATATACCATGAGACTTCCTCGAAAACTAGGTAATTGCAAATCTCTCTCTCAAAACCCACCATATAATTGAGTTTCTGACTTGGGAGTCGGAAGGTCTATCGCCAGTGTAATATCTCGAAATAATAAAATATTATTTTAAACCATAATACTATTTTTGAGAATTATTTATATAATTTGACTTTAAGGGTATGAATGGTATATTGTATTTGTACAAATAACTGATCGT
Source organism: Hemerocallis citrina (assembly GCA_017893485.1). Classification (NCBI taxonomy): domain Eukaryota; kingdom Viridiplantae; phylum Streptophyta; class Magnoliopsida; order Asparagales; family Asphodelaceae; genus Hemerocallis; species Hemerocallis citrina. The sequence continues at coordinate 232,795,220 of CM030359.1, read as the reverse complement.
ACATACAAATATTGAAGGTAACCTAGCATCTTTAAGGGTATGAATGGTAAATTGTATTTGTACAAAATACTGATTGTACATACAAATATTGAAGGTAACCTAGCATCCAATAATCCTATAAATGAAATTAGATAACTAAGTTAAGCTAGGGTTAGATTTTAAGAGCTAGAGGATCATCATATTGTAAATAGATTAAGGGATAATTACCATGGTTAAGTAATTAAGTAATTACTTTTATTTTTGGATTTGGTCATGGCTACTTGGCCAAACCCTAGCCTTCCACCTCTCCTTTAAGCCTAGCCAGGCCACACCATCCCCCTCCACATCTCACCACTCTCCATCACTCATTCTCCATCTCTCTCACCCTCTTTACTCTATTTAAACCCTTCCTTTTGAGTTTTGGGTAAAAAAAAACAGGGGAAAGCAAGTAAACAAGAAAAAGAAAGGAAAGGAGGCCATGTCCATGTCTTGATCAAGAAGTACTGGCCATAGGTGGGGAAGAAAAGCTACCAAGCAAGTGAGGAGAATACTCAAGCTCTAACTCATTTCATAGTGAGGATTTCTCCACTTCTTTTTTTGTGTGTGTTGTTTGATAATTTCTTTCTTGATTGAGTTCTTGAACCCCTCTTGAGTTTTATTGGATTTAAACTCTTTCCTACGACCACACAATCACCATATGATGAGTTTTGTTTACAAGTTATTATGGGAGATTTTAATTAGGTAGGTAAAAACCCTAGTTTCATGTAAAGGAACCTATGCTTGTGATTTTCACCACACAATCACCATATGATGAGTTTTGTTTACAAGTTATTATGGGAGATTTTAATTAGGTAGGTAAAAACCCTAGTTTCATGTAAAGGAACCTATGCTTGTGATTTTCCAGGATGAACATGTGAACAAATTTGATGACCAAATTAATTTGACATGAACTAGAGGATGCTAGGAGCATACATGAGTTATTTCAGATTTTTTCGAGTTGAATTGATACCTCATAAAAATTCGGAGGTGATGAATAGTCAATCTGATAACATAAACTGAGAAGCTCTATTTTGTCTGAACTTTGAAAATACATAACTTGAGATTGGAGATGAATTAGGAACTGCGATTTTAATCACGGATTCTTGTATATGTCAGGAGTATTTCCCCTTTTCATATTTTTTGATTTTATTTGCTATATTTAACCATTTATTTTCTCACTGTTGGTTGAGCAGAAAACTACTCTTTTTCTGAGGAAGGAATGAACTTTGGAAAATCATATCTCCATCAATATTTGGAATCTTAGGTAAACATTTTCTTGTAGCTTCATGTATATGTATATTTTTCAATTCCAGAATTTTGGATTTTTCAGGAAGGTTTAATATCTCGAATTGGTCTTGAAACTAACCTATGTTAAAACAGTCAAAGTTACTGCCTTTGGTTAAAGCTGAAATTTTAGTTAACTTTGAGAAATCTTATCTGGAGATTAAAGATGAATTAGATGTTGAAATTAAAACTTGAGCTTGTTGTATATGTTGTTAACGTATGTTTCAAGTTTCACAATATTTGGACATCAATTTCTATATATAAGCTATATATTTTCACTACTAGTTCAAAACAGCTAATCTGCTCAAATTTGATTTTTTTTGGCAACCTTGATAGATTATATCTCACTATGTGTGATGAATCTGATAGTGGAATTTAAGTGTAGTATCTTGTAGATGTCTAGTTTCAGTATATCAAATTTCAGATTTTTTTGACTAGCTTTGATATCTCAATCAATTTGTAGAAACTGACTCGACATAAGTCTAGTCTGCAGTATTTCTGCTAGCAGGCTGAAAATTTATCCATCTTTAAAGTACCATAACTCACTCAATACATAGAATCTGAATGTGAATTTTGGATCAGGATGAACCTGGTTATGTGTAGAACAAGAAATTTCAAGTTTCATACAGTTTGGAGTTAAACATGATTTGATATTGAATTTTGTATACTACATGTTCAGTTTAGCTGAAATCTGATTAGTAAAGTTTGGAAGAGTTTTACACTACGTTATGAACTAAATTTGAATTCAAGTGTTATGAGGAAATTGTAATAGGGATTCCCAACTTTCTAAAGAATTTGGTTTTACATAAATCTAAGTTATTGATGTGTCCAATTTTTATATAAATATATGTACTTATTTACCCATAAAAATTGCCTGTATTCGTTTATCTTGTTAATAAATTATCTTATTTCCATAGATTTCAGTTAATTAATTATTTTTGAAGAAATAAGATTTTTTGATGCAAAAGGTGAATATTTTTAGTAAAAACTTAATAATGAAACCAAGGAGAATGATTGATTAATTTTTATTAATTTGTTGAATTTTAAATTTTACAATTTTGCCATGTGAAAAGCAAAATAGAAATTTTAATTGCCAATAGAGGTAAAAATGAAATAAAAAAATTTAAAAGGGATTAATTGAATTAATTTGATTATTGGTTAGTTTAATAAATTTAAACTAATTAATTTTATTTTTATTTTTAATTTCTAAATTCTGATTTTACTTTTTGTGTGTGTGTGCAGCACGTGCTTCAAGAAGAGAAAGAGAAAAAAAAGAAGCAAGAAATAAAGAGCAAATCAAAATAGGGAAACAAATAAATGAAGATGTGGAGTTTTCTACAAAATTAACCCTAATACCCACGTTCGGATTCCTATAAATACCGTGCCTCAAGCAATTGGTAGACGTGCTTAACGAGAAAGGCAGAGCGACGTCTGACTTCTCTATTGGTAAAATAAAAGAATAAAAAAGAAAAGAAACATGGACAGAAAAGGAAAAGGGTCTGGCGATGTGGCTACACGCGAAACAAGGAGAGAGAAGGAAGTGGGCGTCAGTGAAAACTTAAAGAGGAGAGAGAGGACGTTGGGTTTCAGGGTGACGTTAGCGCTAATGTAGGCGCTGACGTGGGTGGCGCGGAAACCAGCGAGCAGGAGAGAGACAGAAATGCAGCAACACTACTTTGTTTTGCGGTGCAGTTTTTTAGGGTGAACAGTGGGGCTCGGTTTACAATTTTTTTTACAAAACAGTTCTTTCTGTATCCCTTCTCTTTCTCTAATTTTAATTATGCAATCCAATTTAGTATTTGTTAGTTGCAAATTTATTATGAACTAATTTTATTTTTCTAGGGCTTTGATATAGCCTAGTTTTGAGAACACAATTTTAATTCCATATTAATTTCTATTTTTCCATGGTTGTGTGTTTAATTTTTGTTTTTAATGCTTACAATTCTTTGGCCAACTTTTGTATGATTTATTGGATCATGGAGAGACCGAGAGGTAATTTTTTACTTTGAATCATAGAATTAAACACCATTGATTGAGCAAAATTAGAGATGATTTACCGCGATTAATGTGACCGTTAAGAAATACATAGATCTTAATGAATTTTCAGTTAGTAATTTTTGCATGAACTATGACAAATAATTAGTTGAGAATATTTTTGATATTGCTTGAGAGAGAAAATTGAATAATTTGGAGATTTTGGTCTACAACTTGGAAAAATAATATTTTTTCACATGGAGTTATAAATTGTGTGGGATTAACTATATGAAATCAAAAGCCCTAGAATTAGTTTTGCAATTAATAAACAACAAAATTTCATATTCCGCTTCTTTTAATTAATTTAGTTAGTTCTTTAGATTAATTTAATTTAGTTGCTTTCTTTATTGAATTTCGATTTTCCAAATAGTAGTTAATCTAGTCATTTCGGTACTCAAGAAAATAATTAGTCCTTATGGGTTCGACACTCTTTTCACTTAAATATACTACTTGTTGCGATTCTGTACACTTGCAAATAATTCACATCAGGGATTCTCAACTTTCTAAAGAATTTGTTTTTTGTGAATATATGAATGATATGAATTTTGGAAAGTGCAACATAAAACATGATATGTGTTAGGGTTGAGTTAAGTAAGAAACATAACTTTACCATATTGATAAGTTTTAATGTTAGTCTTGAAGTGTTTCTTAGATCCTAAATCTTTATGGCATCATGTTGGGTCGTGATTGTACGATGAATTAGCAGTGTTTAGGGTGATTTGTCCCCTAGGGCTACCAACCCAATAAGTTTGCATGGTTACTTCCATCTTAAGAACCGTGGATAAGTCCCTCAACGTGCGCCGATGGATCGTTAGCTAATGAAGGCTGATCACGGGATAGGAGCAAGGACGAGATTCAGGTTAAGTGAAGTGGCGAGCGGCGGAGATCGCATCGCCGGAATCTTAGGCCGATGGGCCGGGTCAAGTAACATTGTAGAACTCAGTAAGTATGGGAAAATACTTAGCAGGTAATGAACATTGGTAACTTTATAACTACCTAGGTTAGTGCATCCTTAGGCAGTATTTAACTGTATTGTTCACCTCGCTTGAGAGGCAAGTAAATAGGTGTTGTTGTTGTTTTACTATCTTGTCGTAGAGATACGCTAATGGTTGTGTATCTTGATTTGTTCACTCTTGAAATATCCATGATAAGAATGGGTGGATCTCTTGTCGGAGCTATGGAATGGACCCTATACTTTCGTCAGGTTCTATGTTAGTAGACACAAACGGGCCATGGGGTTGCGACCCTAAAGGTGCACTGGTAAGCTACCTTGAGTTCGTTACTGACTTTTGATTGAGGTCCGGGCGCCGGGAACTAGTGTCAAACGGGGATACCACTAAGTGACTGCATTGGCGAAATAGACCGATCAATTGCAACCTCATCAGTCATGTGGTAGGTATCAGGAACAGGACAAGTACAAGAATAGAAAGCATATCGAGGGTTGAATCCCTGAATCTAGAGAAGTGCTGGATATGGGGCGTATCTAGTATAGGATTCATATGTTTTTCCTCAGAGTCCAGAATGCATTAGAACAAGTGCATCTGCATTCGATTGAATTCTTGCATTGGACTCTATGATCATGTCATACACAGTTAGTTACACACTTGTACACTTTTCGCTTTCAACATTTTGGTTGTGAAGTGGGAGAATTGTTGTTTCCTTACCAGCCTTGCATCAGTATACGTACTGCCATCCTCACTCAATTAGATGCTGGATCTGGGTCGCGAGTACGGAGGACTCAAGACAAGCAGGGCATCCAAGTGGAGTAGCAATATACATACCTACCATTCGAGCAGGTGATACGAGCTACAGGGCGCATCTTAAGGAAGTAGTATGACCACTCGGTGGAGTTCCAGTAGAAAGCAGTGACTACCGTTCTGGGTGGCAGACGATAGCTAATACAAAATAGTATTTATAATACTTTAATGTAATTTGTATTCCTTGTTAATTGTAATTGATGATGTAATGATTTTATTTGGCAATACACAGTTTTTAAATTTCCATATTATCACTGTGTTGAGATGCATTTGAAGGAAAAGATTCTAGTTTGTGTCATGGATTTTCGGTAGTGGGATCTGGGGCGTTACAAATTGGTATCAGAGCTAACATCAATTTGCAGTCTAACACAGTAGAAAATTAGACTTGAATGCCAGATAAGTTGAGTTTTGTTTGGCAGATAGGATGATTGTAAATCATATAGTAGTGCTTTTCAACTTATGATTATGATCTTCCCTATATCTGAACCAGTCCCAGTGTATTTCGTTTTTACTAACAAGCTTGGTGCGACCGGATGCCAGAAGGAAGCACGCCTGCAACTGGACATCAATGGGGGCAAACTACAACTGGATATCGTGAAGGCTAGTCTACAACCGAATGTCCAGAAGGCAAACCTGCAATCAGGGTGTTGAAAAAGCCAAATTATAACATGATGTGAAGATAGCAAGTCTACAGCCTGAACGAAAAACGAGGGCAAGCCTGCAACACAGAAGTTAAGGAAGAGCAATAACAACGCACCGACAACCTCAATATCGAGACTAGATTGCAACATACCGAAGGAAGGCACTGGTAGAAGACCGCAGAAACCGGACGCCATTGCCAGGAACGAATCAAGCCTAGACTCAAGGAAGAGATTTTCGACGACCAACTCATTTATTTTCCAGAAGTGGCAGAGTCCTCCAAGATCAGCTTATGATCAAGCAACCGACAGGAGCACGCCAAGGAGGAAACCTCCCCAAGACAGAGGATGACCACATCAACAATTCAGCAAGATCATCAAAGGAGCTGCTAAAGGGCTGAAGCGGCAATTCATGACTTCGAAAGGTACGGATATTATTTTTATTTTCTGAGTCATATCCGTATCCATATCCGAATTCGTCTTTGAAATGCGGATACGGATATTGGTATAGCCAATATCCGATCCGTATCGGATCCGAAAGCATCCCTAGGGTTGAGTTATTTTGGGTTTTGAAATTTTGGGTGGAAAAATGTGTTTTGTGATAATCAATCTGGACCATTGAATTTGTTTATATTGAATGAGAGCCGCTTAATAGCTTTCTTTGTGTTTTATTATATAGATGTATGAGTAAAGGGAGGTCTCGTGTTCGTTGCCAGATTACGTCTTATTACTTACTTTATAAAATAAATAAAAAATTGATTAGAACGTGCATCGTATGTGCAGGTTATTAGTTTTCTTGAAACTAGTAATTTACATGTGCGATGCACGTTTTAATAATTTTAAAAAATAAAAATAAAAACTCCGACGTAGGGAGGATTTGAATCGCAAATATCCTTTATATTAGTTATGTACGTGCGTTGCACATGTTGGTAGAATGACAAAATGACAACTGACACTAAGGCCTTCTCCAATTATAATATTACTAGTAAATACCCATGCAATGCACATCTAAACAATATTTTTTTTATATTCTATTTATCTGTATTATAATGGGAGAAACACGTACGGAACACGTAAAATAATAGACTAACATTCGCTGTTCATGATCCTTCTCCCACGGGGCAGGTGCAGAGAGAGAGGGGGATGAAGAGGGTAGGGTTTTTGTTTTTGTTGAGAAATAGAATAGGGTAATAAATTTAAACGTGTACTGTACGTATTTCATTGATTTATATTGTAGAATTTAATTAAACGTGCGTTGCACGGGTTGGGATATGGACAAATTACACTAAGGCCTTTTCCCATTATAGTAGTAAAGATTAGTAATTTACACGTGTGATGCACGTCTTAATAAATATAATTTTTAAAATAAAAATTTAGACATAGTATGAATTTGAACTTAGAACCTCCGTTATAATAGTTATGCACGTGTATTGCACGGGTTGGTAGAATGACAAAATATTTACAAATGACACTAAGATCTTCTCCCATTATAATATTAGAGATTATTATTAGAGATCAGAAATCAGAGACTAGAGATTAAGAGTACCATATAATACATATATACCAAATGCAGAAGGACTACTTTTCAGGTAGATTCATGGTAGTTTGATTTTTAGGTAAGATTCATGGTAGTTTGATTTTTAGGGAAAATTGATTTTAGTTCGATTCTTGTGATCGGTTCACATTAGTTCGATATTCGGGGTGGTTCATTGTATGTAGTTCGAATTTTAGCGTAGGTTCACAATAGTTCAAATTTTAGGGCAGGTTCACAAAAATATTAAGGGAATAACAATAGCTTTTTATCCAAGAAACGTTCCATTGCCAATGTAAAAAATATATACATACATTCACTTCCCTTGACAATAATGAGGATGGCTACACATAAATGAGTTTTTATTCCAAACATACATTATAAATATATCGAGGTCCGCTTCTCACTAAAAGACAAGGTTATAGTGAGAAGTGGACCTCAATACTTTTATAATGCATGTTTGGGATAAAAACTCATATAATTCTAGCATTTTGCGATAATAATATGTTTGCCAATAGAAAAACTCAAAGTGTTTCCTTGACCATTATATATATGCATTTGAATATAAATTATATCTTTCTTAATATCAATCAAACCTATATATCAGTCGTCCACTGTTTTTCAGCACAATTTTATTTTGAACAAAATACATCTTCAACTCACAATATGAAAATTAGTTATGAAAAAGTAAGTGCCAAATTAGGAGGCTAAACATCTGCATGTCCATCCATATGGGAGTCTCAACCACATTCTAACTTTCTTTTTCCTTCTTTTTTAACTTTGTTCTTTTTCATCTACTATCTTATCTTTTTTTTATTTTATCTAGTATCTTATTTATTTATTAACTAGGTTTACCTATTGACATGTGTTTGCAGTGCACCTGGTTTGATTATATAAAATATGTTTAGAGATCCAGCAAATTAATTGAAGTAGGAAACATATTATATGAAGGAGCAATATATCTATCTTTAAGTTCAACCATCGTCTTTTTGATCATTAACTTGAACTTACCTGGAATTCATATAGTTTGTTAGAAACACAGCATAGATTTTTTTAAACTTCAGCATCACTTTTAGATGCTTATAACCGTTATGCAAGGACATGATCATTTAGGTTTTATAGAGCTTACTCTAATCTCATAACCACTATGAGCATGTCTAAAGACAATGGTAACCCAAGTGCAGATGTAATGAGATGAAATTAGAGTCACTACATCGCATGTATAAGCTCTCGATTCGGTGGAGGGGAGTCGCTGATATTAAATCCGAAACTGAGAAACAGTACTTGGGGATTTCATTCCGCTGTTATGAAAACTAAGCCACATGGGCTTAGTGGCTTTCGGTGGTGGCCTTGGGTGCTGGCTGTGTCGGGTGGTCTTAGGTTCGAACCCTACGGCCACATTTTGTTTTTTTGACTTTTTTTTAATATTTTAAGAGAGTCTTCATGCAAATATAAATTTGGAAAAACTCTAGAATTTCTATATAATGAAATGGAATTTATTAAAAATAAGTTTAGAAATTTTTATGTATATTTTGAGAAATAAAAAGAGGAATTGAGACAGTAAATCGGTTTGGACTTCAAAATTATTTATTTGAGTATATGATCTTTATTTTAAAAAGAAGAGGAAAATATTGTCATGGTATGGGATTCTCTTGATGTAAAAATATACTTATGTTGAGTAAGAAATACTTGATGTGATTTAGTTGTTTATGAGATTAAAATCTATTATGAGTTCATGAATAGAATTATTGTTTTTGAATTGTGAATAAATAATGAATCATGAATAAGTGCTAAAACAAGACATTGATTAAATTGTGAATAAGTTGAAGATGAGAATATTTAAGTTTGATACATGATTATTGAAGGGTATGAGTACCCGTGGATTCTTTTTTTTTATTTTTTGAGGTAAAAGGTGAATAAGGCCACCCTGTTTCATTAATAAGAAGTTAATAAAACAACCCCGACGTACCGGGAGAAAACAACAGTACAGAACAAGGTACAATGCAGGAAGAAACTGAAAGAAAACAAAACATTACACCCCCAACAAACCCTCGGGGCGGGTCTAACAATTCAAACTACAAGCCACCAGAGAGAACAGCATGCTGAGACAAAGACATAGGCTGGCATAATCATAGTCATGACTGGTGAAGCCAGTCCCTCAATCCAGCGTCGGCCCGATCTCTACCTCCTCATCGTCAAACTCTTCTACCTGGAATACTCTGGCTATCCTTCCTCTTGCTCCCGTGGCCGCAGTTGTAGCCCAAAAAGAGATAAGATGCATGATGTGAGTCAGGTTACTAGAAATCTATATAATAAAACACAAAGAAAGCTATCAAGTGGCTCTCCTTCAATCCCTCCAAAAATCAAAGGCCTAGATCTAATCTTACAAAACATATTTTCCCCCCAAAACTCAAATTCAAATCTCCCACCCAAAACAACTCCTCTATTTTTTTACTCTCTCTTTCTCCCTCCATCTTCTATTCAAAAAATTAAGAAAATAAAAATTTTAAAATTTTTAAAAATTAAAAAACTAAAAAAATTTAAAATTTTAAAAACTTAAAAAATAATTCAAAAAAATAAAAAAAAAATCATATAATATGTTTTTTTGCTCTATGTTTGCTACTTCAATTAATTTGTTGGACCTCCAAAACTATTTTATATAATCAAACAAGGTGCACCGTTCCGAAGACGTGCCGTAGGCACGTGTCAACGGGCAAACCTAGTACTATTACATGAAGCACGAAAGTAAAAATTATTTCTGTCAAACCATAACACCCATGTTGTTGCCGCAATTGCGATGTACCACGCCTCCTTCATATCATTTCGACTCGTTGCAAATTTGGGACCGATCCACAAATCCTCATATACGCAGGGGTAGTCGCTTGTTCCTAAGACTTGGAGTACCTCAACCATTGTTGCCTTACTTCTTGGGCAGTGAATGAAGAGGTGATTTAGATCTTCCACATGTACTTCGCAGAAACCACAGTTGGTCGCCACATGTGGTTGTCTTTTGGCAAGGTTTTGCCTAGTGAGGATAGCATTATTTAGCACTAGCCACAAGAAAACTCTGACTTTAAGAGAAGTTTTTGCCTTCCACAACACCTGTGCCCAGCTGGATCTGCATCCTCGAAAGGGGATCTGATGATACAGCGATCTCACTGAGAAAACTCCCATTTTCTCGAGACCCCAGTGCTTCTGATCCGGGCCTTGTGTGCACCTTGTGCCTGCCCATGTGATGTATGCTTGCATGTCAAGCAATTGCTGGTGTAAATTTGGGGTGAGTGTTCCTCGGAACGCCGGTCTCCAGCCTCCCCTTTTCCAACCTTCGGCAACGGACATATTGGGTCGACTCGACCTCTTATACAGCTCTGGGAATATTTCCTTCAGGGTGTGGGCTGCTCACCACCTATCCCACCAGAATCTGGTGGACCGGCCATTGCCGAGATTCGACGTAACTGCCGAATTGAAGGGGCCGCTAGCCTTGGCAATTCCTTTCCATAGTCGCGAAACTTTAGCCCCTACTTAGAAGCCAAGATTTCTCGTGCCTTTTCCTCGTAGATAAGGCTGAATGAACTCCTGCCAACCTTCCCCGCTATTGTGGAATACCTTCCACCACCATTTCCCCAGCAGGGCGAGGTTCATATCTCTGAGGTCGATGATGCCTAGCCCTCCATGCTTCTTCTTCATGCAATCGATACTCCATTTGATAAGGTGGTAACCTCCTTTATCCGAGTCTGCCCCCTTCCAAAGGAATCGTTTTCGAATCCGGTCAATCCTCTGGATCACCCATCTAGGAAGCTCGAAAAAAGACATGTAGTAGATTGGCAGGTTAGACAACACTGAGTTGATGAGTACCACTCTGCCCCCGAGAGACAACGATTTACCCTTCCAATCAGACAGTCTGTCCTTCACCCTATCAATGATAGACAACCAGTCTGCTTTAGATAATTTTCCTGGTCTGAGTGGTAGTCCTAGGTATTTGATAGGAAAGCCACTCGTCGTACAGTTCAAAATCGTAGCGGGCTCCCCTGCTTCATCATCGGATAGGGAAATTGGTGTCAGTGCACTCTTGAAAAAATTAATCCCAAGGCCTGACCGGGCCTAAAAACAGTATAGTGTCCCTTTAAAGCAGACAATTTCTTGTGTAGACCCATTACCAAAGAGTAGTGTATCATCTGCGTACTGTAAGATCGTACACCCTTTAGTAGATGCGGAACTGGCTACTGGTGTGATCCAACCTTTTTCCTGGAAATTCTCCAGCATAACCCTCAACACATCTGCTACGATGGTAAACAGGAGAGGTGACAGTGGGTCCCCTTGTCTGAGACCCTTCCTGCAAGAGAACGGCTGCCCCGACCTACCATTCACTGCTATGGCCGTCTTGCTAGTCTGCAAGCATTGCCTGATCCAGCAGATCCATTTATTCCCGAAGTCCCTACCCCTGAGAGCTTCCAACAAGCATTCCCAATCGACCGAGTCATAAGCTTTCTCAAAGTCCAGCTTAAGCAGAAAGCTCTTAGAGTTGGTCGTATGGCAGCGGTGGATAACTTGTTCCACCGTTGCCACACAATCTAGGATATTTCTGCCCTTAATGAAGCCCGATTGAGATTTGTCGATCAGACTGTCCATAATACTCCCCAGGCGGATGGCTAGAATTTTTGTGATAATCTTCGCCGAGCAATTTATGAGGCTGATCAGCTTAAAATCGCCCACTTTCGACGCCTCTTCCCGTTTGGGAATGAGGACTACATCCGCAAAATTAAACATACCCAATCTGAGCTTGTTGTGAAAGAAGTCATCCAGCAGTGCCATATAGTCCCCTTTAATTTCTTCCCAGAAGATTTGGAAGAACATCATTGGAAAGCCATCTGGCCCTGGCGACTTGTCCGCTCCCATGTGACTGATAGCCTTTTTAACTTTCTCCTCCGAGAACGGGGACTCCAGACTGGATAGCGAAGGTGATGACTCGCTCTGGTAAGTCTGCCAGAAATCATTACTGAGTGGGACCCGGAAGTCATTCTTCTTCTCCAAGAGGTCCTTGTAGTATCCTTGGACGGGTTGTGGAAATCACTTGTTCATCTTGTGCTGTCCCCGAGCTTGTTTCTAAGGATAAAATGAGATTTGACCTGTGCCTCGCACTAGCCACTCGATGGAAGAAGGCCGTGTTCGTGTCTCCCTCTTTGAGCCAGGAAATTCTAGATCTTTGTTGCCATTTAATTTCTTCCAGCTTATAGAGATTGGCAATACTCTCACGGAGCTCCAGAAGTCTATTTCTTTCCTCCTGTGACAGGTCTCTTGCTTCCTCCAGCCTTTTGAGTTCATCGATTCCTTCCAACAGGAAATCTTTTGCGCGCCAGATGGTCGAGAACCTAGATCGGTTCCATTTTCACACCATCGGCCCGCAGCATCATTGCCAGTCACTGGGAGTGCCCAGTTTTCCATCACCATGTGGTGAAACCCCTGGATCTCCAACCAGGCCTTCTCAAAATGAAATTTTCTGTGCCTTTTGGCTCCCTGAAGCCCAATGTCAAGAAGGATTGGTGTGTGATCTGACGTTGGTCTAGGGATCGATCTAGTAGTGGCAAGGGGGAACTTTGACGCCCAATCTATCAACACGAGAATCCTGTCCAATTTAGCCATAATCGGAGTAGACTGCATGTTAGACCACGTAAATAGTCTATCATTAATAGGGATATCTATCAACTCAAGATCCGTAATTACCCTATTGAACTCCGCTCTGTGCCTGTCGCTGGAATCTCTACCCTTGTGTTCGAACGCAAATCGGGTAATATTGAAGTCCCCCCCGACAATCCAGGTCCCCGGCCACCGGAGACGAATACTGGCCAGTTCATGCCAAAAGGCCTCACGCTCTGAAGCCACGTTCGGCCCATAAACAACTGTGATAGTCTGCATATACTTATCAGATTGTTGTTCCAGACGTGCAGTCAGGGAGAATGTACCATTATAGACCTCTGAACACTTGAGCAGGTCTGAGTTGAAACCAATGGCAATTCTCCCTGAGGCTCCCACGGATGGGCGTAAAACCCATTCCTTGAGTCTGTTCCCCCCTATTCTCTTAAGTTTGGTCCCGTGTGTGAGTTTGGTCTCCTGAAGCCCAACCACTTCCGCCTTGGACTTCAAGATAACGTCTCTAACCATATCTCTTTTACCTTTATCTCCCAGACCCCGGACGTTCCAGAAAAGCATATTCATTGGGGAACCATGTCCGAGATTACCGTGAGTGAGGTACTCAGGCGGGTTTTGCCCTCAGAGATCGTTATCCTCCTAGAGTTAGATCCTAGCTCCTTATGAACACTAGGTTTAGCCCTCTCAGTTTCCTAACCCCTCAATTTGTTAAGAAGTAACGCGTTGCGTTCTTTATCACAAACTTCCAAACCACAGGTGATAGCTACTTGAAAAAAACTTCAGAGTCTGACATGAAATTTAAAATATTAGCAAGACAAAGTTTTGTACCTCCATCGACGTGTTTAGCCGCTTTGGTGGCCGCAGCTCTTTCCAGAAAGTCATCCAAGAACTCCGCATGAGCCCTCTTAGGCGACCTCTGCACCCTGAAACCAACCGACCTATAAGACGAACCAAAACTGACTCCTGGAGCGAATTCTGGCACTGTAGACAGAACCATATCTGGAGAGATATCCCTTTGAGTATCTGCAATAAATTCTAAATCTTCTGAGTCCTCGTCTGTGAATGAGAAGTCAACATCCAGGTTCAGATGCCCTTCTAGGTCCTCCTCACTATCAGTATGCTGATTGTGAACTTGTAGATTGTCCTTTCTCAACATGGACTCCTCATTGAGCCCAGAAGCCGCTGCTGAAATATCAAGAGCAGTTTCATCACAATCTGTGAGTAGGGTCTCCCCTTGCAGAATGTGCCTTTTCAACACAGACTCCGCATTGAGCCCGTCGCTTGGTGACTCTCTACTAATAGGCGTGATATCCGTTGCGGTCCCCTTAATGGGCCTGCTCCCAGATTGAAACTGTGTCTGAATGTTCGGCACCCAATTGCTGCTAGGCCCAGAGACAATAGAGAGCTCTTTGGACCCCTCTTTGGGCCCAATAGCCCCTATAAGAGTCCTATCAACTGTCCCCAACCGAGCACAATCCAAATAAGCCTTAGCTAAAGTGATACCGCGGCACACCCTACCACTGGCCTCGAGACCTTCATATGGTACGTTGCCAACTGGTGCAACCTGGTTGGTTGCGGCTTCGGTTGGAGCAGAGCGCTCTGGCCTTGAAAACGACACAGGGGGCGGTGAGAATACCCCCTGCCAGATGGCTTCGCATGATTGGCCATAACTTTGGTTTGGTTCAGTTGGTGGGGATACCAACGCTGCCTTCGGAAAACTTGAAGCGTTGGTTTTGGCTTTTACACTTCTCATCTCCCTTAATGTGTCTGCTTTCCCTTTCTCACCACATCCCTGCGCTCCCACAGCACTGCCATCTTTCCCAAAAGGGCCAGCCTTCAAAAGCTTCTCTTGCTCACCTACTCTCTCAGCGCCAACTTCCAACTCCTCACTTGTCTTTTTTCCCCGTGAGATCTCCGCTTCTTGTCGCGTTTGCATCAGGGCTGCCCCAGTCCCCTTTTCTGACGAAAACCAGTTCTTTGTCACCTACTCCTTGGTCGACAACGAGCTTTCGACAGCCAACTGGGACTGTCCCAGATTTGCTGTGTCCTTTACCAACTTTTGTCTTTGAGCCTGCAAGTCTCTGTGGCGTGACTCTTTTCCTTTTTTGGGTTCTGAGCACCCTGACCTTCCCCTCTGGGTCACCTTGCTAGCCTCTAAGCTTGGGTTGCTGAGATCTCTCGTTGTTGGGTCCGGCGAGTTGAAGGTTCGAGAGGACTTTTAACCGTTGGTTTTGACCGTGGGATTCATGACTCGATCACCCTTGATCGGAGGCTCAGAGATTGGTCTTGTCTCCTCTGTCGGTGTTTCTTATCGCCGCCCCTGACCCATTGCCGCCTTGAGAACCTCCCGGTGAGCTCTTTCAACTTCATGAGAGCCATCTATAGTGAGGAATTTTGATGGCGACACAACTTGCCTGTAAGACCTGTGATCTGTGTGGTTTGTCTTAGTCTCGGTGGAGATGCTAGCTGTCGGTGCCTTTGGTGGGGTCTACTCTCCTGTCCAGCACGAACCTCACCAAGTAAGACTCATCAAAAGAGTGTACCTTGCCGAAGCGCGGCATCAAGGAAATGTCCACGCTTCTGATAAGCACCCTCGCCGAGACTAACTCCGACCTTCGCACCGTCTTCTCATCTATCTCTTCTACACTCCCAAACTCCGCCACAATTTCTTGAAGAGCTTCCCTCCTCCAAAAGTGCAGGGGCACGTTATGAATCCAAATCCAGAATTTTTCACCCTGTGGAAGTTCTGCTCCGAATGTTGGCGTCCAAACGCCGAATTCGATTTGGAAGTGACCAAAGTCGACATTCCCCATGTTTACAACCTCTTTGACCTTCTCCGGTGATGAGAAAGATACCAAGAATTATAAGTGACACAACTTCTTAACAACCCAGTCTCGATCGGCTCTCATCGGCCATTTCTTAGTAAGAGCTTGAGCGAGGTGCATCTCCGATGGTCTTCCGGCTTTAACCTTGGCAATCCCACACCATTGCCGCAACCATCGCTCTTCGTTTTTGATGACCTCAAGGCTCTTCGCCAATCGAATAACTGTTGGGTTTTCGGGGGATCTCCCCCAGCAAATGGGGCGATCTTCATCACTTTTTGTTTCCACGACGTTGATGCACACGTACGATAGATGCCCCTACTTCATGCATTTGAGACATCTTACTTCTTTGGTGCAGTCACTCCGGTAATGGCCAAGATCTCCGCAATTGAAACACGGAGCTGGCTTGCGTTTGCCTTCTCTCTGCTTCTTCTGAGTATGGAGGAGATAATCTTGTCGGTGAGTGGAAATGGTATCATTTTGAATTTTCTTTTTCTTACCCCGCACTTGAACCCACTGCCCCTCGTTCTCCACATCACCGGTGAGCCCACCTTCAATAGTCCCGCCTAGCGTATTGCAACGCCCCGAATCCCAAATACACTGAATTCGAGATGTTCTACAGGATCTTTTCACTTTCTTTAGTACAATTTTACAAGGAAATTTAAACTTTTCACTTTACATCAGAGTTTACATCAATATTACACTTTTCATTTGGACAGCGGAAGTAAAATTTACAACAATTAAATAAATGTACAACAACATGGTATAATCTTTAAGCATCCATTCCTCTTTAATCTTTAACATGCCATTTACCTGCATATAAGACTGTGGGTACGTCAGTTTATTCAACCGACGATCATTATACACGGTCATCCTCTCTATGCCGGAAATAGTATAACTTAATTTTCCATATTTAGCAAACACAAACTTATCACATTTCAAACTAAAAGGACTACCCTATTGATGTCGTATTGTGATTGTGCACTTAGTCCTTAATGCATTTATTTATGTTACATGACACTAATGCGCACTTGTTCGGATTCTATGCATCCCATACTACATAGGTCCGAGGGCAAGCCCTTATTCGTTCTTCATCTTTGTAGGGTTCAATCCCTCGTTATGACATATCCTACTACTGTAAGTACGGTAGTGTCTTAGATGTCCTATGATCTATGAGCCCATGTCCAGGCAGCCTGGAGGGAAATCCCACGCACTGACACGACGCATTGAGCAGGCAACCTATGGACAATTCAGCCTCCGCCATGGAACAATGGCACCACCCATAGCCACTCGAACATCCCATGAGCGTCGCCACCGGGACGATAATTCTGGAGTAGCGCCCACGCCATGTCTTGACGCATCAAGCAGGCTGATGAACACATTATTATTCACTTTTTAGAGCAATAATCTTAATATAATTAGACATTTAAAAGCTCTATATATGGTATTTAACTCTTATTCACTCTTTTCCATAGGAAACAGCGTAAAACAGCAAAACGAAGCAGATTCAGGACTTCAAAGATGATACACAGAAAAATGTAGAGGAACAGTCGACTTATTCCCAAGAGCAGTCGACTGGCCTGATCAAAGATGAAATCTACAGAAGTCTCGACTCAGTCGACTGGTCCAGAGATAAGTCGACTGGTCTGCGGCGGAGTAAACAAATTAAATCTTCAAAGATACACCTGCATCTAATTTCAAATCTATTTTGAATCAAGATTTTATGAAGCGAATCAAATCTAAAGACAGGGTATTTCCAAGTGGACGGGGTGAACGGATAAGGAAGGAAAGGAGAAAAGAGAAAGATATTAATCATCAAATCAAATAAAGAAGGATCTTCCTGAAAAAGTGGAAACCCTAATTCTCAGCCGTACTCTATAAATATCAGAAGAGGTCAACTTAGAAAAGGGGATCATCATACATATCTCTGGGAAGCGACTCAATCACCAAGTTCCTGAACAAACATCGAGAGCATCACTCCATCAACATCGAAGAAGGAGAGAGAAGATCCAGCAACCAGAAGGCAGTCGACTATGTGACAGCCAGCCGACCATATTGCCGGAATCCATTAGTTTATTTCTTCTTCTCTCTTTATTCTTTTATGTTGATCATGTATTCAAACTTGTTAAGCAATAAAGTTACTATTATGTGGAACTAATTTCATAGTTGGGTAGATCGAAACCGTAGTTATGTAATGCTATTTTCTTCTGAACTCTTCTATGTTACTTATTGATTGAATCTAATTGAATTGGTATAGGTTTATGATAGTCAAACTAGTTCTCAAGACTGAGAGCAGTCGACTGAGGTGAGAGCCAGTCGACTGACGTACAGAACTTGGGAAGCTCAAGCTTGGATATCATTTACCTGAATCTGTTATATGAGCATATTGAGACGACCAAATCTCGTGCTCATAATTTGTAACAAAGGAATCTTTAGGGGTTCTTGGTTCAATCAACTTAGAGGATCTAGATCTGATACCAATTTCTAGAACTTTAAGTGTTTGTTCGTTTCCACTGTTCTTATGTTTTCTCTAAGTATAACTTAGTAGATACCATGCTAGATACTTACGGAAAGAAATGAATTAGAGTAGATACCATGCCTAATTCTTGGCTTAGGGAAACATTACTTTAAGGAGTAGATACCATGCCCTTGAAGTGAACAAACATGAGTAATTAGAAGTAAGTTCAGAAGGTAGCTTAGCATTATTAACTATTGGTGGAGATCAACAACCTAACTATGCAAGAGATATTTGTGATTCAACACCTCTCATCTTAGTTTTAATCTTTTAGTTCTTTTAGAATATTATGACAACTCTTATTCATTTTTATTATTAGTTTTATTGATTAGTAAGTTGAGGTCTACAATCTCTGTGGGATCGACCCTTGCTATTACTACGATTCTATAAACGATTCGTGCACTTGCGAGGTTTTATAATTTGTGTCTAGGTTTATCTATTTATTTAGGTATCTAGATTACCAACAACACAGGCAGCCTGTGGATCGCTCTCACACCGCTATCCGATGGCCCCCATACTCATGTTTTTCTTCTACTTTCATCATGTCTCCACTATGTACTAATCCTTAGTTTTATTAAAAATCATGAACAAAATAAAATCTCTAGAGTTAGCCTCTCCACTAAACCGGACTTATTCATTCATTTCAACATGACCAACCTTGGTCTAATTTCATTTCATTTTATTTCATTTCTCAATGCCGGGGGAGACTTAGCTACTCTATTTCAATTTTCATTTCACAATTTTCAACTCAAAAATACCACACGTTGAGTTCTCTTACACACGTGTATATTCTCTTTTCAATTCATGATTCCTAATTTGTTCACAAGTTCATAATTGTACATGAATTTCATGCACTTTATCAATTATCACAACGAATCAAATTCACTTTATTAACAAATATGCATACTTCATTTTGTTCCACAAATGAGAAATAAATTGCATGAAGTCACACAACCAAGTTTCTTTTTGCCACATCACTTTCTAATACACCATTATTATTTATTCTCATAAGCTATACTTTTTCACAAATATATAATCTAGAACCATAGTTCTAATTATGTCTTTTATTCACAAACCATAGTGTATTTCATTCAAATAATGCCCAAATCACTTTTATAAAATCCCTTACATTTTTATGAGAATAACCATATTTTTTCCACAATTTTTGGACATCTATAAACCCCAAAAAAATATTTTTTTCAAAGATGCCGAGGGTAGGAATCGAACCCAGGCACATGGTAAACAAAGCCAAGAGCACCCACCACTAGGCCGATCTGTGCTAGCGCTATAAAGAAGGGCTAAAGGGTATTTATTACTCTCGGGTCGGTAAGTTATATGCTCACACAAAATGTGGAATATATATGCGGCTACAGGGATTCGAACCAGTCACCCCGAGAAACCAACCGCACACAGTGACCGCCTGAGCTACATGCTCAGGTTGTCACAGTACAAATCAAAAACTTTTTGAATCATTTTGCCACTGTTGTTAAAAACATCTCGATGTTCAATTAATCTTTGTTTCATATTGCTTTTGTAGAAGTTACTGAAAAATTCCAGATTAACTTCCCCTCACATGATTTTCATATCAGCATGTATAAAATAATTTTTGCACTAATAAAAATATATTTTTTACCCAATTCAATGAATTTTTCATTATAACTACTATATCTTTCATTTTCGACATTGATTAACAATTAGTCTTCAAATCTTTTTTATCCAAAATTTCTTATACTAATTCCCTGATATTAATCTTTTATTCAACATACAAATCTATACATTTTTTTTTGAATTTATCCAACCCCACAATAACTCAAAAATATCTCTTCAAAACATAAATTAGCACTAACAAAGTACTAACTTTTACATACAATTAGTGATGGTAATAAATGTATTTTCTTTAAACCAACATATGCTTCTAGTCAAATCATGTACATCACAAAATATATAACCACTTATCAATTAACATGCTCACACATCAAACATTCAAGAAAGTTACTCTTTCAAAAAGCGTGCTCTTTCTTAATCAATTTCATGCTTCCAATTTTCAATTAAACTAGCATCCTTATTAGTATTTTCAAGCATCAATACTAGCATCATTCTTAAGGAAATTTAACCACTATCATTCATTTATTCTAATAAGCATGGAGAATTTTACCCACAACTTAATTTAACAATAGAACCACATGTAAGTTGTTCATTAACATACCAATCAATTTATGAGCTAACTTTCCATTAAAATGTATTCTTACTAATATTTTCCATGCATCATTTCTAATTAGAAATAAAGAAAATCAAACCCACCTTGTATGGAGAGAAAACAACACAAAAGCAACAATTCCTTGCAACAAGATGCACCTCCTCCTAGACGCTCGCACACACCTCCAAGCCCAAGCACAAAAACCGAAAGCTTCCCCTTGAAATAGCCGGCCTTCTTCTCCTTGGGAAAATGCAAGCAATCCCACACAATTCTCTCAATATTTTTAACTCACAACTATTATTAAATTAGACTATAGGTTTGGGAAGATATAATTGCATATGAATACTAGCCATGGGAGGGGGTATTTATACTAGAAATCAAGTAGAATGAAGGGCTAGGATTGACTAGTTGGTTGTAGGATGGAGGGCCAAGATTAGAGTAGGAGTTATAAAAACTACCCACACCTACATAACCACCTCCATGAACACCATGACCATTTTCAAAACTCCCTCCAAAAGATGCAAACCGGCCACCATGGAGAAGGTGTGCAATGCACGTGTACGTGTAGTGCACGTGCATGCAACTAGGACCAAATTTGTACATTTTAATTTTGTACAAAAATAAAATAGTTTTTAAGTTGTCTTCTACATGACAAGTTAAATAAAAATAGGTTAATCCATGGGCTTTATTTTTGGGCCAAAATATTTATTTTAAATAAAATAAATAAATCACATTTTGCGCTTTTAAGAAAAGGCTTTAAAATAAGGCTTTCTATTTATTTAAAGAAAGGCTTTTGTACAAAATAATTTGAGAGCAAATATTTAAATATTTATACACATCATAATAAAATAATTATAAGATTTAATTCAACCAAAAATTTGCACGTGCACACTACGTGCAAAATAAAATAATTTTTCATTAATTGAAAAATCAGGGTATTACAACACTCCCTCCTTAGAATAGTTCCGTCCCCGGAACTACAGTCAAGAGTGAGAAAACAAACACTCACAACAAACAGAAAAAATACAAAGATACAATCAAGCAAAAAGCTCAAGATAGTCCTTCAACATCCTCTCCTCAGACTCCCAAGTAGCCTCTTCAACCAAATGGTTTCTCCAGACTACCTTGACCATCGGTATCGTCTTATTCCTCAAGACTTTCTCTCGACGATCAACAATCTCAACAGGAGACTCGATGTAATTCAGGTCTAACTGCAAACCTTCTGGCACTTCAGGCAAATGATGACTCGGATCTAGAATGTAACCTCTCAGCATAGACACATGAAAGACATTGTGCACCTGAGACAACTCTTCCGGTAATTCAAACCGGTAAGCAGTTTTTCCGATCCTTTTCAATATCTTATACGGGCCTATAAACCTCGGAGCTAACTTCTCGCCTTTGCCAAATCGAACCATACCTTTACTGGGTGATACCTTCAGAAAGACGAAGTCACCAACCTCAAACTCGAGGTCCCTTCTCCGGTTGTCTGCATAGCTTTTCTGCCTGCTCTGAGCTTCCACCAACCTTTTCCTGATCAGATCAATCTTCTCAGAAGTTTGTTGTACAAGCTCAGGACCAAACAACTGACGCTCCCCAACTTCATACCAACAAACAGGAGTCCTGCACTTCCTGCCATACAAAGCTTCGTACGGCGCCATCCCGATGCTAGCCTGAAAACTGTTGTTGTAGGCAAACTCTACCAAAGGTAAATGCCTTTTCCAACTGCCTCCAAAGTCTAGTATACAACACCGAAGCATATCCTCAAAAATACGATTGACTCTCTCGGTCTGCCCATCGGTTTGCGGATGAAAAGCAGTGCTGAAATCCGTCTTGGTACCCAAAGCTGTCTGAAGACTCCTCCAGAAATGCGAAGTAAACCACGCATCTCGATTAAACACAATAGTTGACGGAACGCCATGATGCCGGACAATCTCGCCAACATACATCTCAGCCAATTTGTCCATCGAAGCGGTGAGTTTCATCGCCAAAAAGTGAGCGGACTTGGTTAGTCGATCGACTATAACCCAAATCGCATCATTGCCTTTAGAACTCTTAGGCAATCCCGTGATGAAATCCATACTGATGTTATCCCACTTCCATTCCGGAATAGGTAACGGCTGTAATAGACCTCTGGGTCTATGATTTTCGGCTTTAACTTGCTGACAAACCTCACACTTCGCAACAAATTCAGACACATCCCGCTGTTTGATGTCTTTGTACATCTTAGTACTCCCATGATGTACCGACAAAAGAGTAGCATGCGCCTCCTGAAGAATACTCTCTTTCAGGTCCGCCCGATTTGGAACACACAGCCTATCTCCGAACCACA
Organism: Hemerocallis citrina; assembly: GCA_017893485.1. Taxonomy (NCBI): domain Eukaryota; kingdom Viridiplantae; phylum Streptophyta; class Magnoliopsida; order Asparagales; family Asphodelaceae; genus Hemerocallis; species Hemerocallis citrina. Next base: position 232,772,449 of record CM030359.1, on the reverse strand, counting down.
GCACTCTATCCCTGATTTGAAATCTGGGCAACCTGCCAGCACTAACCTGCTCCTTCATCTCCAAGATATCAGCATCAGCCTCCTGACTTGCAATGATCCTTGTATTCAATGTAGGCTGAAGCCTCAACTGAGCCAAAGATGCTCCCAATCCTTGCAAGACAACTTCAATACCTGCTCGATCCAACTCCTCAACCAGATGCTTCTGAGTTGTAATCAAACTGGCTAGACTGCCCTTGTGGCTAAGTGCATCAGCAACAACATTAGCCTTTCCAGGATGATACTTGATCTCAGGTCGCATATCCTCGAGCACTTCCAACCATCTTCGCTGCCTCAGATTCAGATCCCTCTGCTGATATATGTACTTCAAGCTCTTGTGGTCCGTGTACATGTTCAGCTTCTCACCGTACACGTAGTGCCTCCATTGCTTCAGGACAAAGATAATCGCAGCCAACTCTAGATCATGAGTCGGGTAATTCTTCTCATGAGGTCGTAGTTGCCTAGACCCATAAGCGATTACTCTTCCCTCTTGCATTAAGACACAACCAAGCCCACGATGTGAAACATCGCTATAAACATCATACTCAACACCTGCTCTAGGCAAAGCCAAAATAGGTGCAGTAGTCAGCTTCTCTTTCAACTCCTGAAAGCTCGCCTCACATTGCTCAGACCACTTGAAGCTCACATTCTTCTTGGTCAGTCCAGTAAGCGGTACAGCTATCTGAGCATAACCTTGAATGAATCTCCTGTAGTATCCAGTCATCCCAAGAAAACTTCTGACTTCCTTCACTGTAGTAGGCCTAGCCCAATCTCTCACTGCCTCTATCTTCTGAGGGTCAGTTGCCACTCCCTTCTTAGAAAGGATGTGACCTAGGAATGCAACTTCAGATTTCCAGAAATCACACTTGGATAACTTGGCATACAACTCCTGCTCTTCCAGCTTCTGCAAAACTGCTGCCAGATGCTCGGTGTGCTCCTCCTCTGACTTGGAGTACATGAGAATATCGTCGATAAACACCACGACGAAAGAATCAATGAACGGCCTCAGAACTCTGTTCATCAAATCCATGAAGATTGCGGGTGCATTCATCACTCCAAATGGCATAACTAAGAATTCGTAATGCCTATGCCGAGTTCTAAATACAGTTTTGTGCACATCCTTAGCTTTCACTCGAACTTGGTGATAACCTGATCGAAGATCTATTTTGGAGAAAACAGCTTCTCCTTGTAGACGATCGAACAAGTCATCAATTCGAGGAATAGGATACTTATTCTGAACAGTGACCTTATTCAGCTCCCGGTAATCAATACACATTCTCATCGATCCATCCTTCTTCTTTACCAAAAGCACTGGTGCTCCCCAAGGTGACGCACTAGGTTGAATAAAGCCTTTCTCCAACAGTTCCTCAATCTGCCGTTTCACTTCATCCTGTTCCACTGGAGCCATCCTATACGGTGCCTTAGAAATGGGTGCACTTTCCGGTTGAACAGTGATGCTGAACTCTACATCACGATGCGGGGGTAACCTAGGAAAATCTTCCAAGAACACAGTCGGATAGTCCCGAACCACAGGAATCCCTTGCACTTCCACAGGAGTCTCTTCCTTGCGGATAGTTGCCACCAGCTTAGAACATTTCTGCTTCCCTTGGAAAGTGACTTCAGGTCCACCTGGAGCCTTCACTGTTACCGTCTTGGTCTTACACTCGATGCTTGCACTGTACACTGACATCCAATCAATGCCAATGATAACATCGACTCCCAAGATAGTCAGCTCGATCAGATCAATGCCAAAGATTCTATCCCCAATCACAATCTCGCAATCAGCATAATACCGATCAGTGGTTAAAGTTTTCCCTGATAGAGTAGCTACTGCTAAGATCTTGCCTGGAAAAATCTTCGGTTCAACTCCCAACACTTTAGCAAATTTAGGAGACACAAAAGTATGGGAGGATCCAGTATCGAATAACACAACAGCTTTCATTCCATTAAGATATAGTTCGCCTGTTACATAATACACACCATTACGTAACAGTTTCACAATATAAGCGGGAAAAGAAATGACAAAACTCTAAACACCAGCCCTCGTACCAGAGATGACCTGATCTGTCTCATCAGCATCAGCTTCCGTCAAGGCAAATACCCGTCCTGGTTGGTACGGCCTCTTCCCAATCTGCTGCGTTGGTGCATTGCTATTACCACTCTGTGGCTTGAGACATTGAGATCGTTAATGTCCTGTTTCACCACAGTTGAAGCAAGTTACCACAGGAGGTCTCATCACATTGTTCCCAGGTTTTCCAGACACACTAATAGCGATCGCTCCTGTCGGTTTGAACCTTTGTGCAGATGGTTGCCCCTTGAAACTTCCAGAATGTGCAGGCCTCTTTCCAGACTGCCAGTTGTTCCTCCGGTTCTGAACAACATGGAACTGTTCCATATCTGCCTCCGTCGCTGCCGCCCTCTTGACCAGCTTGTTGAATCGCCTGATACCAAGGGGTATCATCCGGGATCTCAAGCTCGGCCTCAATCCATGCTCGAACTTACGAGCCTTCTTAGCCTCATCCATCACCAGTTCTGGAGCATATCTAGAGAGCTGAGTGAATTTAGTCTCATACGCTCTCACCGACATGCTGCCTTGCTGAAGCGACAGAAATTCCATAGCCTTCTTTTCTTGGACGTCGGAGGGGAAATAGTGACTGCGGAATTCTTCCAGAAATTCCTCCCAGCCAAGCACTATGCCTCCCATGGTCCTCTTCATGGATTGCCACCAAACCGCCGCATCCTTCTCCAGTTGCAAAGTCGCCAACTTGACCTTGCTGCCTTCCGGGGTCTCCAACACTTTAAAGATCGTATCCACTTGACGAATCCAGTCGTCAGCCACATCTGGGTCTAACTTTACCTCGAATACAGGTAGTTTCATTCTCTTGAATGATCCCACTAGTTTGATCGCTTCGGGCACTGGATTCACCGGCTCCCTTGCTTGGTTTTGGTTCATAGCCACGGCGTTGAGTGCCTGATAGACCCTCGCGAGTTCCGTTTCTAGATCCAAACCTTCCCCATTCCTAGCTCCTCTTCTCGACATATTCTGATGCAAAAGATTAATTAAATTCGAAGTATAAGACAAGAATTTAAACCAACTTGCATTTCATTGAATTCCAAAGTTTATACATTCGAATTAAAAACATTTTTGACATCAGAATGGAAAATAATAGAAGCTAAGACAGTCTAACTCCTACGGGTCCTCTTCGCTGTTCGAAGTTCTTCCCGTAGTTCATCAACTTCATCCTTCAGCACATCAGTCAGGTTCTTCCTCTTCTCGAGTTCCCATACTCGATGACTGAGAATAGAAAAGTCATCCTTCCGTTTCGCCAGCTGAGCCTCCAACAATCCGACTCTCTCTCGCAGTGTCTCTACCTGCCTCTGAAGAGAAGTCACAAGACCATTTGGAACTGGTTCTTCTTCTTCGTCAGAAGAAGAGTCATCAGATGAATCTGGAGGTGGGGTGATCTCTCGGGATTCAGGCCATTCTTCACCGTCAGAATCTGCTTGCCCAGGGTAGTACTCGTCCTCGGAATCTGCCTGTCCAGGATGGTACTCTTCCTCAATGATATGCCAGTCGTCGCCTCCAGCAGGGTCGAAGTGATCAGCCATCTTAGAATAGAGAGGAGGAAACATAAATCTTAGAGCAACACAAATGTAAGTCACTTACATTTAAATCTCTAGACTCAAACACACACTCTAATGTCTACTTCTAGGATGTCGTTCCTTATAAATTTGTACAAGTGTGAAAGCGTAGAAAAGCGTGGCTCTGATACCACTCTGTAACGCCCCGAATCCCAAATACACTGAGTTCGAGATGTTCGACAGGATCTTTTCACTTTCTTTAGTACAATTTTACAAGGAAATTTAAACTTTTCACTTTACATCAGAGTTTACATCAATATTACACATTTTATTTGCACAGCGGAAGTAAAATTTACAACAATTAAATAAATGTACAACAGCATGGTATAATCTTTAAGCATCCATTCCTCTTTAATCTTTAACATGCCATTTACCTGCATATGAGACTGTGGGTACGTCAGTTTATTCAACCGACGATCATTATACACGGCCATCCTCTCTATGCCGGAAATAGTATAACTTAATTTTCTATATTTAGCAAACACAAACTTATCACATTTCAAACTAAAGGGACTACCCTATTGATGTCGTGTTGTGATTGTGCACTTTGTCCTTAATGTATTTATTTATGTTACATGACACTAATGCGCACTTGTTCGGATTCTATGCATCCTATACTACATAGGTCCAAGGGCAATCCCTTATTCGTTCTTCATCTTTGTAGGGTTCAATCCCTCGTTATGACATAATCTACTAATGTAACTACGGTAGTGTCTTAGATGTCCTATGATCTATGAGCCCATGTCTAGGCAGCCTGGAGGGGAATCCCACGCACTGACACGACGCATCGAGCAGGCAACCTATGGACAATTCAGCCTCCGCCATGGAACAATGGCACCACCCATAGCCACTCGAACATCCCATGAGCGTCACCACCGGGACGATAATTCTGGAGTAGCCCCCACGCTATGTCTTGACGCACCAAGCAGGCAGCCTGTGGATCGCTCTCACACCGCTATCCGATGGCCCCCATACTCATGTTTTTCTTCTACTTTCATCACGTCTCCACTATGTACTAATCCTTAGTTTTATTAAAAATCATGAACAAAATCAAATCTCTAGAGTTAGCCTCTCCACTAAACCGGACTTATTCATTCATTTCAACATGACCAACCTTGGTCTAATTTCATTTCATTTCATTTTATTTCTCAATGCCGGGGGAGACTTAGCTACTCTATTTCAATTTTCATTTCACAATTTTCAACTCAAAAATACCACATGTTGAGTTCTCTTACACACGTGTATATTCTCTTTTCAATTCATGATTCCTAATTTGTTCACAAGTCCATAATTGTACATGAATTTCATGCACTTTATCAATTATCACAACGAATCAAATTCACTTTATTAACAAATATGCATACTTCATTTTGTTCCACAAATGAGAAATAAATTGCATGAAGTCACACAACCATGTTTCTTTTTGCCACATCACTTTCTAATACACCATTATTATTTATTCTCATAAGCTATACTTTTTCACAAATATATAATCTAGAACCATAGTTCTAATTATGTCTTTTATTCAGAAACCATAGTGTATTTCATTCAAATAATGCCCAAATCACTTTTATAAAATCCCTTATATTTTTATGAGAATAACCATATTTTTTCCACAATTTTTGGACATCTAGAAACCCCAAAAAAATATTTTTTTCAAAGATGCCGAGGGTAGGAATCGAACCCAGGAAACAAAGCCAAGAGCACCTGCCACTAGGCCGATCTGTGCTAGCGCTATAAAGAAGGGCTAAAGGGTATTTATTACTCTCGGGTCAGTAAGTTATATGCTCACACAAAATGTGGAATATATATGCGGCTACAGGGATTCGAACCAGTCACCCCGAGAAACCAACCGCACACAGTGACCGCCTGAGCTACATGCTCAGGTTGTCACAGTACAAATCAAAACCTTTTTGAATCATTTTGCCACTGTTGTTAAAAACATCTCGATGTTCAATTAATCTTTGTTTCATATTGCTTTTGTAGAAGTTACTGAAAAATTCCAGATTAACTTCCCTCACATGATTTTCATATCAGCATGTATAAAATAATTTTTGCACTAATAAAAATATATTTTTTACCCAATTCAATGAATTTTTCATTATAACTACTATATTTTTTATTTTCGACATTGATTAACAATTAGTCTTCAAATCTTTTTTATCCAAAATTTCTTATACTAATTCCCTGATATTAATCTTTTATTCAACATACAAATCTATACTTTTTTTTTTTGAATTTATCCAACCCCACAATAACTCAAAAATATCTCTTCAAAACATAAATTAGCACTAACAAAGTACTAACTTTTACATACAATTAGTGATGGTAATAAATGTATTTTCTTTAAACCAACATATGCTTCTAGTCAAATCATGTACATCACAAAATATATAACCACTTATCAATTAACATGCTCACACATCAAACATTCAAGAAAGTTACTCTTTCAAAAAGCGTGCTCTTTCTTAATCAATTTCATGCTTCCAATTTTCAATTAAACTAGCATCCTTATTAGTATTTTCAAGCATCAATACTAGCATCATTCTTAAGGAAATTTAACCACTATCATTCATTTATTCTAATAAGCATGGAGAATTTTACCCACAACTTAATTTAACAATAGAACCACATGTAAGTTGTTCATTAACATACCAATCAATTTATGAGCTAACTTTCCATTAAAATGTATTCTTACTAATATTTTCCATGCATCATTTCTAATTAGAAATAAAGAAAATCAAACCCACCTTGTATGGAGAGAAAACAACACAAAAGCAACAATTCCTTGCAACAAGATGCACCTCCTCCTAGACGCTCGCACACACCTCCAAGCCCAAGCACAAAAACCGAAAGCTTCCCCTTGAACTAGCCGGCCTTCTTCTCCTTGGGAAAATGCAAGCAATCCCACACAATTCTCTCAATCTTTTTAACTCACAACTATTACTAAATTAGACTATAGGTTTGGGAAGATATAATTGCATATGAATACTAGCCATGGGAGGGGGTATTTATACTAGAAATCAAGTAGAATGAAGGGCTAGGATTGACTAGTTGGTTGTAGGATGGAGGGCCAAGATTAGAGTAGGAGTTATAAAAACTACCCACACCTACATAACCACCTCCATGAACACCATGACCATTTTCAAAACTCCCTCCAAAAGATGCAAACCGGCCACCATGGAGAAGGTGTGCAATGCACGTGTACGTGTAGTGCACATGCATGCAACTAGGACCAAATTTGTACATTTTAATTTTGTACAAAAATAAAATAGTTTTTAAGTTGTCTTCTGCATGACAAGTTAAATAAAAATAGGTTAATCCATGGGCTTTATTTTTGGGCCAAAATATTTATTTTAAATAAAATAAATAAATCACATTTTGCGCTTTTAAGAAAAGGCTTTAAAATAAGGCTTTCTATTTATTTAAAGAAAGGCTTTTGTACAAAATAATTTGAGAACACATATTTAAATATTTATACACATCATAATAAAATAATTATAAGATTTAATTCAACCAAAAATTTGCACGTGCACACTACGTGCAAAATAAAATAATTTTTCATTAATTGAAAAATCAGGGTATTACACGTATCCCCTAGGGGATTTTGCTTGGCACTGGATTTAGTAGCTGGGTTCTCCAACGGTGTTGTTGGGGCTGCGTGTTGGATGGTGGTGGGATTGAGAGGGGGGGGGTATGGGTTGGGTGTGGGTGGTCGTGGCCTGTAGACTTGAATCATGGTTTGAATGTGGGGGGTGGACAAGGTACTTTGTGTCACTGTTAGTATTGTGGTGATGGTGGGGGTCGGATGGGGGTAGTTGGTGTTGGTGAGCTTGGGGAAGGGAGTTATGAGATTTTTGCTTCCTGTAGTAGTCGTGATAGCTGTGGGGCTCAGGTTGGAGGGGGTAATACTTTGTAGAGGGTCGCTGTGGATGAAAGTTAGATTGGTACAATGGTTTGGAGTTGGAGGATGTGTGTGTGGCTTTGGGATGTTCCCTGTGTGAAACATGGCTGATAGGCCTCTGACTGTGTCCCCTGGGGTGGAGGTGTTGCTGAAATGGTGATTTTTGTACATGAAAGATTGTGATCTAGAGATTAGTAAGATCTCGGGTACCGGCATTATTGAAATAAAAGAATTGGGTTATATTTTTGAGATATGGCCATGGAGCTATCTCGGTATTTGTGAGTAAGTCCGGTAGTGTAGAACCCCGTATTTTCAAATATTATTTTAAATATTTGAAAATGAATTTAAATGATTTTTTGGAGATTTAATAAATATTTTCTAAAAGATTTATCTTTTTACACGTGCGAAACACGTGCAAATAATTTTGGTGTAAATATGCAATTTTATATTTTTAATAAGTTCTCATACTTATTATGGAGTGTATTCTAAATTTTGGGGTTTTTCTGAGTAGAGAAACTATTTTTATAAATATTACAAAAGGGAGGGGCTTTTATGTAAAAAGTCGATTGGATCTTAAATAAATTATGAAAATTCATTTTTACTGATATTTTGGTTCTCCATGGTTATCATTTGAATTTAAATATATTTAGATTTCATTTAAAAGTCAATTTGGTGAAGATTTAGTCAAAAAGGGTGTTTTTGCAAATATGGAATTCATGTAGAATTTTGTGCAAATATTTTTCTGGAAAGTAAAAGTCAAATATTTTGATTTGAAAATATAATATGTATTATTAGATATTATTTCGGATTTTTCTTGATTTTTATGAATATTTTATGATGTAATTGCAAATATTACAAAAAGGAGGGCTTTTGTGCAAAATTGCCACCCTGAGTTGTAAATCCGAATTTTTCTTGTTTACTGGACTGCTCTGGGTTGTTGGACAACTCAGTGATAAAATATTTGATTTGGTTTTGATTTAGTTAATCTATTTTAACTAAGGAAAGGTTATGTGAGTAAAGTTATATTTTTGGGAGGATTATTTTGCAAATACATTTCTAAAACCCTAAATCTTATTTCCGGCCTGTATAAAAGAGGGTGTGCAGCCGTCATTCGCTGCACAACTCCCGATTTATTATATTATTATTTTCTTGGTGATCAAGAGGAGAATTTTTGGATCTCGCAAAAAGGAAGGCTTTTTGCGAGATCTTTTCAATTCAAAGGTGAGTGATATTGTTTTATTTTGATTTGTTTTGTATGTAATATGAACTTTGTTTTGTGATTTGATTTAAGTGAACGATTGTTTGATTGTTGTTTGGCATGTATGTTTATTTAGTACCTTGCATGAAAACGATGCAATGGTTGTTGTTTGTATCATGTATGTGAAATCTAAGAATGTTGAGTAGATCTTGGTTCATAAAATTGTATTGCTAGAAATGCATGTTTATGATTTGAGTATGGTTATGATCAGATGGAGGAACATCTGGATCTTGTGTATACAAATCAGATTTGGTTTTGAGTTGTGGAAGATATTGAGTATTGAGAAATCCTAATAGAAGAATTAAGAGTTGAGAACATGAGAATTGAGTTTTGAGATATTGGTTGATTGGAGGAAATGTATCCAAACTGAGGATACTTGAGATTGTTGTTTTATTCGAGTACAAATTATTTTAGTGAACAATGATTGCTTTTGGAAAACCCTAATTTTGATCATCATATACAACCAAAACTAGGCAGTCTGTAGGCCGACAGTCGACTGGTAGACTTTTTAGTCGACTGGTACGACCCAGCTGCTGTGTCTTTAGTTTTCTTAGAAAATTCGTTCTGGACAGTCGACTCAGACCTTTTACAATCGACTGGTATCCCCAGATTACTTTTAAAGATACTGTAGCTTTCTCTCTGGTAAGTCGACCTACGACTTTTACGTTGACTTACAACTTATGGAATATTTTCTTAAAGAAATGTTGGAATTTTCTCTGGACAGACGACCTATAGTATTAACAGTCGACTCATACTATACTTAGAATTATTTTTCGAAAGTTACTGGATTTCTCTCTAGACAGTCGACTGGTGAGTTTTGCAGTCGACTGTAGACACTTAGTTCTTACTTCTTAAAGATGTTAGTTTTCACTCTGGACAGTCGACTGGTGAACTTTTTCAGTCGTCTGGTACTGATACTTTTCTAAGGTGTTTTGATGTTCTTTAAAAGACTAACTCTTAAAATGTTTTGGATCTATAATCTACTCTTATAAATATTATTCTTCTATAGAACATACGCTTTCACTATATATTATGGTTGGATTTGGATTATGGAATTTATTAAAGACTTGGGTTTTGTGGAGTGGAGAGATTTCCTCTTGATCGTTTGACGATGGATTAGTGAGTTTTGGTTCTGTTTGAGATGTATTGAGATAGGCCTGAGGGGTCTTGGTTAGTTGTTGTTTTGAGTTATTTGGATGTTCGCGTGATGAAGGTCTACGGGCCTATTCCCGGATAGGCAGGGAGATGATTCTCCGGATAGGCAGGGTGCATTTGTATGTACCGGGTGTATCTGCACATTTCGTGGGGTACACAGCAGGGAGGTAATTCTCCGGATAGGCAGGATGCATTTGTATGTACCGGGTGTATCTGTACATTTCCTGTACATTTCGTGGGGTACACGGCAGGGAGGTAATTCTCTGGATAGGCAGGGTGCATTTGTATGTACCGGGTGTATCTGCACATTTTGTGGGGTACACGGCAGGGAGGTAATTCTTCGGATAGGCAGGGAGGTAATTCTCCGGATAGGCAGGGAGATGATTCTCCGGATAGGCGGGGTGCATTTGTATGTACCGGTGTATCTGCACGTTTTGTGGGGTACACGGCAGGGAGATAATTCTCCGGATATTGTTTAGACAGGGTACATTTGTATGTACCGGATGTATTCTTGGTTTTATGCGTATGTTTTCCAGTTTTCTTTCACTTGACACTTAGGCTAACTTCACTTGTTGTTTTCATTTCATGATGTTTTCATGTTTTACATCTTTAGTTATTTCTCATTCATTTATCCTTGTTGTTAATACATGTCGTTGATGACTTTATGTTTTATGATTAAATTATGTTGATTTGTTTTTATATCACTCACACCATTTATGGCTGACCTCTTTAGTTTGGGGGTTAGGGATAATCTCTAGCCTCATGTGTTACAGGTTGTTGCTTAGAGTCAGGAGGCTTGGATGCTTGAGTTAGTTTTGAGATAAACTGACATAATAGAGCTTGTGTAAATTTGTGTAAAAGAGGTATTGTGAAAAGAAAGTTGTAATTCAAGGTGTTTGTAATTCCGCTGTGTTTGAAAAAGATTGTTGTAATAAAAGTTTGGAATAAAATTATTTGTGTTTTTGGGCTATGTGTACTATTACATTGAAGTTGATGCTGGGATTGTGCCACGTCTTTTTTAAGTTATTAAATTAGAAATTCGGGGCGCTACAGGTATGTGGTAAGACTAACTCTAGGTATGATAATTTATTTATGTCTTGAACTTAAGAACTAGGCACATAAGTGAAGATGTAGTAAAAGTCGGGCAAACATAAGTGGAGCACTCTATATACTCGGGCGGTGTACTCCGGAACTGAAGTTGCTTTGATGGAGACAAGCTTTTATTTTAAATCCGAGACTATGCGTTGTAGGATGAATAGTTTGCCGTACTCCAGTGTATATACGTATACCGGGGTTAGAGGGGCACTTGCGGAAGGTTTGCACGACGAGGAGTCTGTATAACAGTCGGACGGTGTACTCCGGGACTGGGATCCGTACTCGTGGAGTGTCTAAACCTTGCTTTTATTACTCGGTAGTTTTCATGGCGAGGGATCAAATCCTTTAATGTAGAGTACGTAGGTGCTTGCCCTCGGACCTATATAGTATGAGATGCATAGAATTTGAAAAAGTATGCATTAGTGTCATCTTAGTATAAATTATCTACATTAGACATTAAGGCAGCGCATATACTTACATGTTTAGAGTAGTCACATTTAACACTTTATTTGCATTCAAGTTTGTGGTTTGTTAAAGTATTGAGATTGTTATAATTTCGGCATAGAGAAAATGGCCGTGTATAACATTTTCGTCGGTTGTAAGCAACTGACGTGCCCACAGTTTATTATGCAGGAGTTGGATTATTCATGAAGATATAAAGTTGATATGCTGCTATTGATTAATTACACGTTAAAGATGTTGCAAATTGTATATTATTTTCATTGTTGTACTTCATTTTATCTTCAGCTGTATAAGAAATTGTAAAGGACTCTGATGTATGATAAAATGTTCAAATTTCCTTGTAAAAATATACGAAGTGAAGTGTAAAGATATTGTGGAACTTCGAATTCGGTCGTATTTGGAATTCGGGGTGTTACACAATGTGTAATGAGAATTTTTAAATTCCTTGTAAATTTGTACGAATTAAAGTAAAAGATCCTGTACTTACTACGAATTACCTGTGTTTGAAATTCGGGGCGTTACAGAATTAGTAATTTAAATCCTAATTAGGGATTTGACTAACAGTTGTAATTAGCCGAAAATCTCTCTTTCTTAGGTTGGAAGTAAGTGATAACTATGGAGCAGGCTGAGCTGACGGATATGAAAATAGTCCATGTTCTTCTTGTAGGTATGATGTTGTTTTGGTATTATTGTACTGCCATTGAGAACCTTCACGATCTGTGTAGAGAGTGTGTGGCTATGACTTTTACCTTTATCACTAACCTGCCAAAAATAAAACAGGAAGGAGAAGAGAAGAAACAACAGCCTCGACCTCCCTCTCCTGCCCAATGCCAACCCCCGACGCCGACCCCACCAGCTGCCCGACGCCTGCATCAGTCGAGTACATATTTAAGACCCGGGCCCGAATCGGTAGCAAATTTTTGAAAGGAACCTGACCCAGACCCGTTCTCACGAGTCGGGTATGGATTATTTGGTTCCATAGAGGAGCAAGTCCGAGTAGGGCAGGACCAGACCTGACCCGACCCGACCCGATACCAGTGCTATTTGTATCTCACCAAATCCTACATCCACAAATCATAATTTTCAAAGATTTCTCACACTTATCTCATTGTTCGTGTACAACTCCAAATTCCACTCTATTTGACATTCTCTCACATGATTGGTCAATACATAATTTTTAAATGAAAAGTAGAAACATAGTTAATTGGGAACTATTAGATTCAGTGATAGAAAAGAATACTTTATTGGATTTTTTTTAGTGTTGAATACAATGTCTCTTATATATAGGAGAGAAATAAAGATTAAACTAATACATATTCTGATATGGGGCTAAATTGAGTAATATAATATCTAACATAATATAATATCTAATACCCCCTTTAAAACTCACGGTATACGACCAGTGTGAGTTTGCCCACTAAGTATAAGAATCTCACAGGTTGAAGCGGGAGTATTAGTAGTAGTGTGCTTTTCAGCAGGAGGAGGAGGAGGAGTAGGTCGGGATGGCCCTTGGCGGAGGGAAAGAACACCAAGAAGGACGTTGAGATGGACGTCGGGATGGCCCTGGGCGAATGGGGTGGACGTTGGGATTGGATCCGGCTCATGGATCTGGGATTGGGATTGGATCCGGCTTTTGGATATGGGATGAATTTGTAGAGGGACTTGTTAAGCCAACATATAGTGTTCTCCCCCTGTCGGCAAAGGATGGGTGATAAATTTTTTATTTTTTTATTTTTTTATTTTTTTTAATTTTTTTTGTTATTATTTTTTTTTTTTGGAGACAGGAAGCAGGTCGGGTCGAGTTTGGAGTTGGATGTTGGTTAGGGTTTTGATTTGGAAGTGGTTAGGATTAGGCTCTGTTTGGTTCAAATGAGGGGAGGGGAGGGGAGGGGAGGGGAAGGATTTTAATGGAGGGGAGGGGGAGGAATTTTAATGAAGACTTTGTTTGGTTTAGGGGAGGGGAGTGAGGGGAGGAGAGCAAAAATAGTTATCTTCTTGTTTGGTTCACAAGGGGAGGGAATGAATTTTATATTTAAATTACTTTTGTACCCTAGTTTTACTGTGACTTCTAGCACTTTGTTGCAGTTTGCAGTGAAATGCACCAAATCATTAACTTTGTTAAATTGAGAGGATTCTGCGAGTAAAATCATGATGGTTGATGGCATAGTTTTACTGTGATTTCTAGCACCTTTGTTGCAGTAGGCAGTATATTTTTCCCTATATCAATCACTCTGACTATTTTGTTTTGGCCAAATAGAAAGATGATACATACTTGGGTCAGATGATTATATAATAGTAGGCAAGTTTCACAAGGTTCTGGTTATTAATCTACTGATTTTGTACATATACTTCTCCTTTTTTAACATTTTTGATGATTTTACACATAGTTCATAGGCCAACTTTTGCAAATATCAAGTCTATTATTAATCATCTTTCACAGTATTGCATGGGTATCAAATTGAAGGTTTCGACTTCTTGAGTCACTTATTCAATTGTTACTTGCAGTTATTGATAATTGAAGTTGCCCGTGTATATAAACCGTTCATGTAAATCAATATCTTTAATGCATTAGTGAAAGAATGATTTATACATGAACGGGGGAAGTAAGATGCAGTTATGGATAAACTTCTGATCGTTCATGCACCTATTGTATGTTATCATTTAGTTCTATCACAAAGGATCGAAGCATGTTTTTTCTTGAAGCAATGTTCAAATGAAAAATGCGATGTTTTTGTTCAGGATTATACCTAATCCCTGTTTCTGTGCTTTGTTACAGTCAACAAACACATTAAAAAATGGGTGCTCTCAAGTATCGACATCTCTCATTTGTTGCACTAGTCTTAAGTAGGCTCGACCTTTATTAGAGGATCATGCATCTTCCAAACAAAATATCTTCCCCGCTCCTTTGCCACCACCACTGAGCAAGGGTTACATTTCAGATCCCACGATAGTCTGCCTCAGGATGAGCGGGAGGGTGAGGGGGAGAAAGAGAGATTAGGTTTAGATTAGGAATTTGGATATAAAAAAGGACAATTTAGTCTAATCACTTAGATCCAGTTTTCCTCCCCACAATCCCCACAATATTGAAGGGAGGCCAAAATTAGCTTAGGAGGGATCCTACACCCCTCCATTCCCCTCCTATCCTCTCCTAAAAAATGAATCAAATAAAAAATGTAGATTAGGTTTAGATTAGGAATTTGGATATGAAAAAGAACAATTTAGTCTAATCGCTTAGATCTAGTTTTCCTCCCCTCCAAATCCCCACAATATTGAAGGGGAGCCAAACTTAGCTTAGGAGGGATCCTACACCCCTCCATTCCCCTCCTATCCCCTCCTAAAAAATGAATCAAATAAGAAATGTTTTAAAAAAAAAACCCCTCCTCTCCAACCAAACACTCCATTCAGGTTTTGTAACGCCTCTAGTCTTTTATAGAACCTAACCACAGTCCCAGCACAGGGCACAAGCTCACCCAAAGTGCTATATGGGACTATGTAAATCTAGGAGGATTACAATCACCCCTCCTTTGGACTTAGCGTTATTTTTAAGCTTGGACCCTTCATCTAGCCAGGACCTCCTTTCTATCTGATATGGTCTACATGAATGCCACTACCCTGATTCCCATATTTGGATTTTTTTTAATGGCTGCGGAACTAGGGTGTGTGGATTAGTGCTTTGATACAATGATAGGTTTATAGATAAAAAAAAATAATTTATTGAATTTTTTATAACCAAGTACAATGTTTATTATATATAGGAAATAAACAAAAATTAAACTAATATATATTTTGATATAGAACTAAAGTGAGTAATATAATATATAACATGATCCACTTATCTTTCGAAATTATACCAATTATAGCAAGTATCAATCGGAATTACATATCTAAAATGACATGCTATTATTTCTCTCGTACCACATCAATTTATATATTTCAAACAAATCACAATCAATGATTTTTTACGAAGGATTTTGAAAGGTATTAAACAAGGAAAAGGAAATTGACACATAATTGAGTTATCTGGTGTACGAATAAGATTCCACGGTCTTATCCACAAACAGCTCATGAAACGTGGCATCTACAAAGCCCGTGAACCGGCCGGCTCTTCTCTGATCCACCGTCCATCAGACACGTGGACGGCTGCTACAGGTCAAAACATTTAGTGACGTTAACTGGTGGGCCCCAGCTGACTCATCTTCAGTACATAATTATATGAAGAAGGGATAACGCTGTCCTTGACTCTGTAAGAACGATACTTCCTATTCTCACGCAAGTACCGACGATCTGTAGAATGACACGTGTCAGTTAGTGCCGGTGATAATCACGACGCGAGGGGCCGATGCCGCCTGGGTTTGGGCCTATAAATAGAAAGCAATGTCGAGCCTTGGAATACACAACAAAGAGCTTTCTCTAATATATACTTTACTGTCACTTCTCTTTCTGGTATTTTTGTATCACTTTGTTTGCTCTCTATTTTGGAAGAGTTGAATCATGTGTGGGATACTTGCAGTGTTGGGTTGCTCCGATGGCTCGCAGGCCAAAAGGGTTCGCGTGCTGGAGTTATCTCGCAGGCATGCTTCTATCACCATCTCATATGTACACTGGACACATATATAATTCTTATGAACAGTTTTGTTATGTTCTTTTTTAACGAAACAATATCGGTAGTATAGTAAAAGTTTTAGAAAAAGAGACAATCATGTCATGTCATATGCATGTGTTTGGAAAAACACGAGAGCAAGTATATCGATCAAGAGTGTTTTTTCCAAGTACCGCTTTTCCCTTTAGATACTTATTCTCTGGTCACATCTCTTTTTCTTTGTTAAAAAATTGTTGGATATATTGACAAATATATTCTCACTTTAGTTAATAAAAATATTGTATGTGTAATATGTTAGTTGCATATAAGTAATTGAGTGGATATAGATACCAATACACAAACTCTAGTATTTATTGTATAAATGCTGGTTTGAGGCAATACTCTAGGTATTCCATTATTGATTTCAAGAATATAATATTTTAAACAGTAAATATTAACCCTATGCCCTAATTATTGTTTCTCTTATTTCTCAGGGCATCTGTTGTCGTTTGTCATTTACCCAAAATTTGGAAAAAATAAAAAAAGAAACGCTATAGTCGTTGGCCATTTATCCAAAAAGTGGGTCTGACATGAACAGTGCATGACCAAATATAGCAGACGAAATGGCTTTTGCTAAAATATAGCCCACAAGAGATAATCTTTCGTTCGTTTAATGACACGAAAGATTATCTTTCGTCTGAAACGTCGAACGAGAAACAATACATCGTCCCTGCATAATTGCATACGACGAAGTTGTCGGACGAAAGATTAAATTCCATCCCAAAAATTAAATATTAAAAAAAAAGAAAAGTGAAGGACGGTAGATAATCCACCGTCCCTCACAATTTCGCTAAAGACAAAAACTATCGGAGGCCACTTCATCCCTCGTCCTTGCACAATGTTAGTTTTTTTATTTTTTTTTATATTATAAATGTCACATCTCACAGGTATGTAATTAACTTTTTTATTTTTTTTTAAAAAACTTCGAACGATAAATAATCATCCGTTCGTCCTATTCGGATTTCGTAAAAGCCAAATTTTGGCTAGCAACGACTACAGAGCGCTGCCATTTTTTCTATTTCTATTTGTCAAATACCTAAAATTTGGGGGTCGACGACTACAGATGCTCTCATAATAGTTAACAAAAGTCACATCTCTTTCAGAGTTGAGGATAGTTTAAATGAGCTTAATTTTTGCGAAATTTAGCTATATATAGGTAGTCTGATCGATGTGAAAATGCATTAAGAAAAATTTGCCTGCTGTACAAGTTATATTGATTAGTATAGTTAAGATTTGTATCCACTGCAATATGGGCCCTAAAAATGGTAATGATACAGGTTGAAGCATCGCGGTCCAGACTGGAGTGGCCTTTACCAGTATGGAGACTGCTTCCTGTCGCATCAAAGGCTAGCAATTATTGACCCTGCTTCTGGGGATCAACCTCTCTATAATGAGGATAAATCCATCATTGTCACGGTATAGATCTATATTACATAAAATCTTTCCCCTAATATAATTATCTTCCTTTATTTCAATTATATTCTATAATTTATGTCGATCGCTTAATTATTTAGAGAAAGAACTGTTTATCATGTCCTTTCAAGTTTGGAAGCATCGAACAAGTGGACTAATTTGTTTTGTTTTTAGTATCATGTCAACTTCTTGAAGCATTCACATATGGTTACTATTTGACTGAAAACAGGTGAATGGAGAGATCTACAACCACGAAGAACTGAGGAACCGCCTGCATGATCATACTTACAGGACTGGTAGTGATTGTGAAGTCATTGCTCATCTGGTGAGTTTTTGTAACTATATAATCTATATAATAAATTACAAAGAAAGCTATCAAGTGGTTCACAATTAATCTCCCCCAAAATCAAGGTCCATATCAAACCTCACAAAACACATTTTTCTTCCAAAATTTCAAACCTCAAAACCAAAATTTTTTCCCTAAAAAACTTATTACTTTATTACTATCTCTCTCTTCTCTCTTTATTTTTTCATATTTCTCTCTCTCTCTCTATATCTCTCTTCCTCTCATTCTTTCTTTATTTACTTAGAAATTTTGATTTTAAGATTTTGGTTTTATAAAATTTCATAATTTTTAATAGCAAATATCTTTTCAACAATTAAATTTTATTATTTTCCACACTTAAAGTTCTAAGAAGTTAAATTTTATACCTCCATTTATAATTATTTTTCAACATATACTAATATATACTAATGGAAACATAAACTTTTATTTATAACTAATTATTGTCATACTATTCAAACTTGAGCTACATAATTATTGTTTTACTATTTACATAGCTTTTCGTGTTTTGGATCTTTCCGAAGACGTGCTGTACATAGGCACGTGCCCACGGGCAAATCTAGTCTATATAATAAAACACAAAGAAAGCTAAGTGGCTTTCCTTCAATCTCCCCAAAATCAAAGGTCCAGATCTAACCTCACAAAACACATTTTTTCTCCAAAAGTTTCCCTCCAAAATTGAAATTCAAATCTCCCCTACCCAAAACAACTCCTTCATTTATTTAATTCTCTCTCTCTCTTTTTCCTATTCAAAAAATTAAGAAAATAAAAATTTTAGAAAAAATTTAAAAACTAAAAAGCTAAAAAAATTAAAAATTTAAAAAAATTTAAAAATAATTCAAAAAATTCAAAAACTTATAAAAATTTATAAAAATTTTCAATTTTTTTTAAAATTAATAATAATAAAAATTTAACATTATAAAAATTTATTTTTCTCTCTCTCTCTTTTATATATTTATACTTCTGGAAATATGTACTTTTATACCCCCAATTTATAATTATTTTTCAACATATACTATTAGAAACATTGACTTTTATTTATAACTAATTATTATCATACTATTCAAACTTTTCTTTTGAAGAAAATGTGGAGATATTATTCAAACTTGAGCTACATAATTGTTGATTTACTGTTTACAAGGTTTTTCATATGCTGTACGTTCTGAAGACGTGTCGTAGACACGTGCCCACAGGCAAATCTAGTATAATATAATTTACAGTTATATCTGCAAATTTGTAATAAGAACCTTATAATTATGACTTGTCCTCTGTTTCATTAGTATGAGGAATATGGAGAAGACTTTGTGGACATGTTGGATGGTATGTTCTCTTTCGTGCTGCTCGACACCCGAAACAACTGCTTCCTTGCTGCTAGAGATGCGATTGGAATCACTCCACTCTACATTGGATGGGGACTTGATGGTATGTAATCGGAAGCACTACATAGTTCGTTGAATATTAAAGAACTATTTTAGACAATTTTTCTGTGTTATCGGTCCAGGCTCTGTTTGGATATCGTCCGAAATGAAAGGATTAAACGATGATTGTGAACATTTCGAGGTGTTCCCACCTGGGCATTTGTATTCCAGCAAAACTGGCAGCTTTAAGAGGTGGTACAACCCTCCATGGTTCAATGAAGCCATCCCTTCAGTTAAATATGATCCTCTGGTTCTAAGGAAGGCATTTGAGAGTGTATGTTTTGCAAACAGAGCTTTTGATTGTCTTGATTACCAATTAAGAAAAAGTTCTCCATTTTTTTCATTTTTATACTCATGTTAATTTTATGCAGGCTGTGATCAAGAGGCTGATGACTGATGTTCCTTTTGGGGTTTTGTTATCGGGTGGGCTTGATTCGTCGCTGGTTGCTTCAGTCACGGCTCGCCACCTGGCAGGAAGCAAAGCAGCCGAGCAATGGGGAACTCAGCTCCATTCCTTCTGTGTTGGATTAGAGGTATGCTGAACTCTCTGTCTCTGTGATGTATATCTTGTTCTTGTTCAGTTTCTTTTACTGTTTTTCAAAATTTTAGTAGTCATCTTCGTTCTTTTTATATTGTAGGGATCGCCTGATTTGAAGGCCGGGAAAGAGGTTGCAGATTATCTGGGCACTGTCCACCATGAATTCCATTTCACAGTTCAGGTACCAAATTACTACTTATGTTAAAGGCCGGCCCCAACCTTGAGGACGGTGAGGCGGCCGCCTCAGGTCCCAGATTTTTTTAGCAATTTTAGAGACTCCAAATTTGTATTTTTCTTGTAAATATAAACAAGTATTTTGTACATAAAAAAATTATATTGTAATTAGGGACCTAAAAATAATTATTTGGGTTTTTTTCCTTGGGCCCCCGGAAGGCCCCGCTTATGTTTTTCGTTTAAACCTAAGTAAAAAGTGGGAAATTCGTGCTGTGTTTCATCAAC
The DNA here is from genome assembly GCA_017893485.1 of Hemerocallis citrina. Lineage (NCBI taxonomy): Eukaryota > Viridiplantae > Streptophyta > Magnoliopsida > Asparagales > Asphodelaceae > Hemerocallis > Hemerocallis citrina. Next base: position 232,752,087 of record CM030359.1, on the reverse strand, counting down.
GAGAATTAATGAAACAAATTAAATGAAAAATTACTTCCTCTCTCTCAATAAAGTAAAACACATGAAGGTTAAATTAAATGTATCATGGACTACAATTAACTCGTCCCCACTGAGCTGCGATTTCTCGTGTGATGTTTGATACCTCAGACTTCCCTTATTTACCTATTAACAACTCAATCATCATTAAAATGAGCTCATAACGTTCCTTGGTTTTTGTGATGTGATAGGATGGGATTGATGCCATAGAGGATGTGATTTACCATGTGGAGACTTATGATGTGACGACTATTAGGGCGAGCACTCCGATGTTCCTCATGTCACGCAAGATCAAGTCGTTGGGAGTGAAGATGGTAATATCTGGCGAAGGTTCAGATGAGATATTTGGAGGGTATTTATACTTCCACAAGGCACCTAACAAAGAGGAGTTCCATCGCGAAACATGTCACAAAGTACTCACGACACCTACTATACTAAAATTATAGTATGCATATAATCAGATATCTTACTTGTTTTCATGTCTATGTTCAGATCAAAGCCCTACACCAGTATGATTGCCAGAGAGCAAATAAAGCCACCTCGGCATGGGGATTGGAAGCTCGTGTGCCATTCTTAGACAAAGAATTTATCAATGTCGCTATGAGCATTGATCCTGAATGGAAATTGGTATGACTAATAAACAAAACAATAATGTGTATCAGGTACAGGTAAAGTTGTGGATCATGAAATAAACTCAGATGCTTATCTTTTTTTTATTTGCTCAGATCCAACCTGATCTCGGTCGGATTGAGAAGTGGGTATTGAGGAAGGCTTTTGATGATGAGGAGAATCCCTACCTTCCGAAGGTAAACTATAATTAGTCTAATAAAACAGTGCTATGTGCATGATTAATACAGGCAAGATATACACTTAACACAGTGATTTTCTATTAATGATTTTGGTTCTGTGTACTGCAGCATATTCTCTATAGGCAAAAGGAGCAGTTCAGTGATGGTGTTGGCTATAGTTGGATTGATGGCCTGAAAGCACATGCTGCCAAACATGTAATTAGTCCATTCTTCTTCCTGATTTCATCTAATTGTTTTACGTACACAAAAAAAATAAAAAATAAAAAGAAAAAGAAACTGATCTACTTGTCTCTGATTCAATTTCTTCTTGTCATTCTCTAACGAGATTTTTTTACTGCAGGTGACCGATAGAATGATGCTAAATGCAGCACATATTTACCCTCACAACACACCAACAACCAAAGAGGCCTATTACTACAGAATGATCTTTGAAAGATTCTTCCCTCAGGTGGTTCACTAAATCTTTTTTCTTTTTCTTCTCCACATACGAAAACTTACTTAGATTACTAGTTTTTTATTTACATTCCCTTATCTCCATGTGTATTCATAGAATTTTGAGTCTGTCAGTGTGTTATATTGCAATGTGTATCTATTGAGACCTAACTGTCTAAATTTCTCTTCGATTTTTTGAATACTAGACGTCTTTTCCACTCACACGGGCTCTCAAATTTTGATTTTTGAATCGCAGAATTCAGCAAGATTGACTGTGCCAGGAGGTCCAAGTGTAGCGTGCAGCACGGCCAAAGCAATAGAGTGGGATGCTCGATGGTCGAGCAACCTTGACCCCTCTGGAAGAGCTGCCCTAGGTGTCCATGACTCTGCCTACGATCCTCTTCTTCCTCCTCTTGCTGCGGGAAATGGATCTGCAGTTATAGCCAACAAGAAGGCAAGAATGGTTGATGTAGCAACCCGAGGAGTGATTATTACTACTTGATGTTTGATTTGGTTTGTCTTTCACGTTTAAGATTTGATGTATTGATATATTCAGTAATTTGTCTAAGTCCAAGTGTGTGTCATGGTCCTAGGTTTCAGTTATATGAGCATCAGAAAATAATTCCAAGTAATGAAGGAGATATTGTGACTTGATTTCTATAAGAGCATCCACTATCGTTTCTCTATCCATGGCTAAATATAGTATTTAGAAATAGCAATAGAAGGACTATGCTGCAGTCGTCCAAGTCTAAAAACAGAAGCAATGGATGAACATCATTCGTCTTTGTATTTTTTTTTTTTTTTTGATATTCGGTGATTTTTAAAATTAAAAAAAAATCAAAAAATTCAAAAACAGACCAAACGGATGAACATCATCCGTTTGGTGAGTTTTTGATAATAATAAAAACACACCAAACGGATGAACATCATCCGTCTGGGTGTTTTTCGATTAAAAAATAAATTAAAAAAACAAAAAAAAAAAAACACACCAGTCGGAACACCTTCATCCGTCTGGCATGTTTTCAGTGATTTTTTTTAAAATTTGTTTTCGATGAGAGACGGAAGATCTTCATCTGTCCCTCATTTTTTTAATTTTTATTTAACTAGACGGCATATCTTCATCCGTCTCTTTCGTCAAACAGATGAACAGCGTCCGTCTTCTATATTTAGCAATTATCTAAAGACGCTGCTAAGTTTAGCAGACTACAGTTCATTTCTATTCTAAATTATGGATTTTTAGCAAACGACTCTGAGAATTTTTTCTAAACTTATTGCTATTTTTTGGGTTTTTAGAAAATGACGTGGATGCTCTAAGTAGAACTTGATGTATCAGTTACTACTACTTGTTTAAGTTGGTCATTACATCAATTTCCTCGTCATGAACGGCTAAATTTCATATTTTTTAATGGCTAAATTTCAGAGAACCCCTACCGTTTCTTCGCTTTACGTTGTCATCAATTATTGTGGGTGGTATACCTAATCTCTGATGTCCATTTGGGCTCTTCGTTCTTTGGTCATTTTCCTCCAACTTTTTTTTATATATCCAAAAAACGATGAGGCAAGAGAACCTCTCGGCATTTGATTAAAAGGAGTTCAACAAAAACCTTATAATTAGACACATAATGAAATTCATACTTTCCAACATGTTGGGTGCATGCGACTCATTCTAACCAACATATATATAACCCAGAATATTTTATTGAAATCAAACTTGATTTTGAGTTAAGCCTAATTATGGGTTCATAATCCAAACCCAAAATTAAGCCCAAGTTCTAGAGATTCTCTAGAAACATCATAAAATATTATCACCTCCTCTATATGTTCTAGAGAATTCTATAAAATAATTATCTAAAGATTTGTGTAGAAAATTCTAGGAATTGTAAGACATAAAATCTAGATATTATGGTAGAGAATTCTAGAAGACTTGTAAGATATTTTGTAATCTTGGAGCCTATAAATAGCTCATTCCTCTCTCATTTGTAAATAAGTTGAACAAATAAATAAAAAGCAAGTTAAAGAAAGAGTGTTCTTCATAAGTTCTCTAATTTTCTCTAAAAATCTTTCAAGTATTTTCTAAGTATTCTTCCATATCATTCTTCATACTTAGAGGGTTTCTTCTCTTGGTTTCACTCGGGTTTCTCGGGTATTACGGTCTTGGGCTAGTGCTAAGCACTATCGGAGTTTCTCTACATGGTATCAGAGCCATTCTAATCTTGTGCTCATCAAGATCGGGGTTTAAGAGAGCTCGGTTTATTCTAAGTATGGAATCAATGGGTCGTGTCGTTGGATTGGGAATGGAGATCTTAAACCAATCTAACTACCGGTTATGGAAGTCATGTATGGAGTCATACTTGGTTAGTGAGGACTTATGGGATGTCGTCGGCGGTAGTAGCACAACACCACCAAGGGAAGATGCTGCAACAGCGGAAGCGACAAAGGAGTGGACACGGAAAAATTCCAAGGCGGAGTTTGCTTTGAAGAGGTCAATATCATCGGGAGTATTTGAGCATGTCTCAAGGTGTAAATCCGCTAGTTCGATTTGGCAAGCGTTAGATCAATTGTTAAACAAGAAGAACGAGGCTCGGCTACAATTATTAGAGAACGAGATGGCGAATGCGAAGCAGGGGGAGTCTTCAATCTCAGAGTTCTTTATCAAGGTAAAAAACCTTTGCTCAGAGATTAATACTCTTAATCCGGAGGAGTCGATTTCAGAAGCTCGGATGAAGCGGTCTATTATTCGTGGTTTACGACCCGAATATACACCGTTTGTTACTTCAGTTCAAGGATGGGCTACACAACCTTCCTTAGAGGAGTTCGAAAATCTACTAGCTTCGCAAGAATCACTAGCCATGCAAATGACGGGAGTTAAAGTCAATGATGACTCGGGGAGCGCGTTTGTAGCTCGGAGGCAACAAAGTTTTAGAGCCAATTTCAAGGATAGTGATACAAAAAATAATGATGGACGAGAAAGATCTTCTATGGGAGACAAGAAGCGATTCAAGTGCTACCGGTATGGGAAACTTGGGCACTTCAAAAAGGATTGCCGAGTTAAGTTGAAAGAAACAAATATAGCCGAATCAAAGGGTCACACTGAAGACGAAGAATGGGGAAAATGTTTCACGATGGAGGCTGCATCTTTAGGTACATCCACAACTAAAAATCTTGGAAATGATTGGATTGTGGATTCTGGTTGTAGCCATCATATTACCGGAGACGAGAAGTTATTTTCTAGTCTTCAGTGTCATGACGGGAAAGAAGCCATCATTACTGCGGATAATTCAATCCACCGCATTGAGAAGGAAGGGACTGTTGTCATTAAAGGAGATGATGGAAGCCCAATAACTCTCAAGAATGTATATCATGTTCCTGGAGTAAGGAAGAATCTTCTCTCTGTGGTAAATGCGGTGAACTCAGGTAACTACGTTTTATTTGGCCCAAGTGATGCCAAATTCTTAAAGAATATTAAAGAGTTAAAGGCGGATGTGGTTCACACCGGAGCACGAGTTAAAGATCTATATGTTTTATCGGCCAACTCATATGTTGAGAAGATGAGCACCAATGATAATGTCTTTATATGGCATGCTAGACTTGGTCATATAAATATGACTAAGCTCAAAGTTATGGTAAATAAGGATTTGGTTAATGGGCTCCCAAGGTTGAAGATTCAAGATGAAGGAAAACTTTGTGAAGGTTGTCAATATGGAAAATCACATAGGCTTTCATTTGACAACTCCACTTCACGATGCAGCGCTCCGTTGGAGAGGATCCATAGCGATTTGATGGGTCCAACAAGAACACCCTCCTATTCCGGGTTTCGTTACATGTTGTTGTTTGTTGATGATTTCTCACGGTATACCTGGGTATACTTTGTGAAGGAAAAATCAGAAGTATTTTCAAGATTTCAAGAATTCAAGGTTACTGTGGAAGGCGAGTTAGGTCGGAAGATCAAGACCCTAAGGACGGATAATGGAGGAGAGTTTATGTCAAAGGAGTTCCTCTCTTTTTGTCAAGAGCATGGTATCAAGAGGGAATTTACATGCCCATATACACCTCAACAAAATGGAGTAGCAGAAAGGAAGATCCGACATCTAAGCGAAACGTGTAGAAGCTGGTTACATGACAAGAATTTGCCTAAAGCCTTATGGGTGGAAGGCATGAGATGTGTAGCATATGTCATCAATCGAATGCCACTAAGTCCGAATAACATGAAGTCTCCTTATGAGATGGTTCATGGGAAGAAGCCAACGGTGAAACATCTCAGGATATTTGGATCAATCTGCTACATCCATGTGTTCGACTCTCAGAGAACAAAGTTGGAGGCAAAGGCGAAGAAATGCATATTTGTCGGTTATGATGAACAAAGAAAAGGGTGGAGGTGCATGGATCCTGAGACACATAGGTACGTCGTGTCTCGTGATGTTGTCTTTGACGAAGTTTCCTCATATTATGGACAACCTCAAGTCTTGGTCGAACAAGAAGGTGGAGATTCCTTCAAGATTGATGAACCAGTTCCTCAAATGCCAAGTGAGAGCGGAAGTCTTGAAAAAGAGACGCAAGGTGAAAGGGGGAGCACTAATCCAGAGGAAGATGATGATGAAGATCATGGTTCTATGGCTAATCAAATGCCTAAAAGGAACATTGTTAAGCATGCTCGGTTCAGAGATGAAAGGTTTGTCACTACTTACTCATGTTACTTTGCCGCTCCATTAGATGAAGAAGAGCCATCATCTTATGATGAAGCTAAAGGTGTTCAAGAGTGGGAGACTGCAATGGAAGAGGAGATGAATGCCCTTATAAAGAATGAAACTTGGGATTTGGTTCCGAAAACCAAGGATGTTCAACCCGTTTCATGTAAATGGGTGTATCGAATTAAGCGGAAAGCGGATGGAAGCATTGATAGATTTAAAGCAAGGTTGGTTGCTCGGGGGTTCTCTCAGAAGTATGGAGAAGATTATGCTGAGACTTTCAGTCCTGTGGTGTCACGCCCCGCTTCCCAAAATACGGAATACGAGCACGTGACGAAGCCCAGCGAATGATTTTTACATCATCCATAAGCTGTAGGATCGACTCAGCATCATAACAAGAATATACAAGAGAAATATATATAACCAAGCATGCATGAATAATTTATAAAGCGACAGAAAACAATTTAAACCAATAATGATATTCAAATAGTTCTCATGTCTAGATCAAGTATAAACTCGGGAACAAGTCTTAAGCAGTAGAAAAAGTGAATACCTTAAGAGAAGCAATCATTTAAACAAATCTTTGCTCCAAGCAAAGCCTGAAATGTCTGCTTGCCAATCCCAGCAAGTAGCTTATCCAAAGTCTGCTTAATAAAAGATAAACAGGAAACAAGAGGGGAAACGAGAGAAAATGCCCTTAGTGCAAGTTAGGGCCACAAATAGTAAAAGCAAGTACAAGAAAGGGGAACAGGAACTGGAATCATGAATGTAACAGGATTATAATAAGCAGTGGGAACAACCAGGGACTAGCTAGCAAAAGGGGGACATCTTAATAACTAGATTGGATAATAACTGCTAGTGGTGAAACACATGTCAGGTACTTAATAAGGTAATTAATATCAGGCGACAACCTCAAGTCTAGTGTCATATGTCATTTAATTGTCAGGTCTCATATGTCAAGTCCAAGTATCAAGTTCCAGGCTTTAAGTCTCAGGTGTCATGTTTCAAGTATCATATATCAGATATCAGGTAACCAGGCATCAAGTTCAAGTCTTGTAATTATTACTATCTAGGTAGCACGACATGCATCCATTATACTACATGGTTGCTACAGTCAAATCAATTACGTTTAGACTAGTAATGGAGTCTATAGGGCGGTATACTCAGGCATCAAACTAGCAGGTGATCAACCATGGGCTCTAGAGGTGGCCCCCGTAGGCTCTAGAGGTGGCCCCCGTCACCATGACGTGGCACTTAGTTCTACGTGGCACTTAGTTCCATGTGATTTCAAACATACATCATGTAATCATATAATGGGCTCTAGAGGTGGCCCCCGTAGGCTCTAGAGGTGGCCCCCGTCACCCATGACGTGGCACTTAGTTCCATTTAACATACAACTTGGAAAACACGGGCCCCCTTCCGAGTACACTTACCTATGTTGTCCACTCTATAGTCTTTCCCATAACCCCCGGCTTGTCACTTTTGTTCAGGCAGATTTTGTGTTCTTGTATTTATACACGTGAAACAGGGGTGAAATAATATAAATTAATCCTAAGAAAATTTGGAGGTGTCCTACAGGGTGTCCAGCAACTACATATGAAATTTGGGGTCAAACACTCGCTGTTTGCACCGCGAAAATAATTTGTAAAGAAAATATATACAGCAGTTTTTACAGAACTGCGCCTACTGACACAGCTGCAGTATAACAGCCATATCTCCTAGACCGTAACTCCAAATTCAATCATTCTGGAGTCTATCGACATCTACACATCCTGATCTACGTTTTGTATTCAGGCCTCGGGCCCAAATTCCAAAGATAAGAGGGTCGAAACCGCAAAAGAAAATCCAGACAGCAACATAGGGAAATAATTCCCTAATGTAGATTTCATAGAATTATGTAATTTGGTGTCTAAGATCATTATGTGGCACGAATACATGGTAATGGGAATCAAACAGCGAATAATAATATTTTTCAAGTCATAATAATCACAAATTGCCAAAACACTAAATTTATATGCATCTACAATTTCTAGGGGTCCTTAATTCATATGTCCATGTGATTCGCAAGTTCAAGGGATAAAAGAGTCCAATTGAATTATTATTTAATACGATGAAATTTTGTGACTCTTAGATTGGTGAGTTTGAAGGTTCAAATTGTTTTACTATGATATTTCAAAGGAGAGTCACAAACTAACTACATGTGGTATTTCAAGGAGACTTGTACTAGGACAAAAAGATGTACAAGGTTACTTGCCTTAAATCGACGGTTGAAATCTTCGCTTGATGAAGCAAATAGAGTAGAAAAATCCCCAGAAATGTCCTCGAAATGCGCGTGCAAAAATATACCAAAGATCGAGTTTTCCCTGTACACACGATCGGCCCAAAACAGCGTGTAGCGCTCAGATCCGGTGCGGCACGAACAGGAAACAGCGAATGGAACCAATCCGATTGGTTCCCGCACAGCGGATCCCAGGCCAGAACAGCGAACACGGGATCGGGATCTGCTGCGGGACGAACACAGAACAGCAAATCCAGCCACTCAGATCGCAGCGATGCAGCGGATCAGATCCGAACAGGGGACAGCGGATCCGGGATCTGGTGTGGCGAAACACGGGACAGCGATCTGGAGCGCGCATCTTGAAGAGATCGGGCGGCTGTGGTTCACTCCCGCTCTTTCTCTTCTTCTTCTTCGTTCTTCTTCTTCGTTCTTTGTTCGGCTGAGTCGAGCTCGAGAGAGAGCGACGGCGGCTGCTTCGTTGGCGGCGACTACGGCAACGACGGAGTGCGGCGAGGCGGCGGCGACGACGTCGAGAAGCGACGTGCGGCGAGTGCTCTGTTCGTGGTTTCGAACAGGGGAGAGGTCGGCGTGTGTGTCGAGCGAAGCGACGGAGGATGATGTAGAGGTGCTGGCTGTGGGGGTCGACGAGGACGGCGAGGTGATGGGTAAGGAGTGGGGCGATGGTCGGAGTTGGGTTCGAAGCTTTTTGGGTAATGGCGGAGACGGAGGTTGGAGAGATGGCGGTGGTGACGGAGTGGTTTGCGGTGGGGATGACGATGGTTGTGGATGCAGGCGGTGGTGGCGAGCGACGGGGATCGGAGATGGTGGTGGCGAGCGTGGTCGAGAATTGGGTTGATGCGAGAAGATGGAGACGACGGAGGATTAGAGAAGGTGATTAGAGAGCGGCGGTTGTAATTAGGGTTAAAACAGTAGAGGGTTAATTAGGGTTAGGGTAGGGTTTAAATACTAAGTTAGCGGGTTTGCGGGTTTGAGAGTTTAGGGGATCCGTTTCAAAAAGAGCCCAACAGGAGAAATGATCAGAATACACTAAAATGGGGATTAGAGAGAAAAAAGAGAAGAATCGGGCAATTCTTCATGAAGAACGGCACAACTGGCATACAAATGAATTTGACAAAAGGACCCACAATTTGAGTTGAGACAAGAATAATGATTTTATTCGAACTAAAATAAAATACGGGATTTCAAATAGATAGAAGAATACAATTAAGAGAAAAAAAAAATAATGTATAAAAATACAAATATACAAATACGGGGAACAGGAGTTACATGTGGCTAAGATGACTACGGTACGTTTACTTCTATCTTTAGCCGTAAGCTTTGGTTGGAAGTTATGGCAACTAGATGTGAAGAATGCGTTTCTATACGGTGAGCTTGATAAGAGTATCTTCATGGAGCAACCACTTGGTTTCAAATCACGAGAGCATCCTGATTATGTGTGTAAGCTTAAGAAGACTTTGTACGGGTTAAAACAAGCTCCTCGAGCATGGTATGGAAAACTTTCTCAATTCCTTCAGTTTTGCGGTTATGTACCATCAAATTCGGATCCAAGTCTATTCTTCAAGAAGAATGGAGGAGTCCACGTGGTAGTTCTTCTTTACATGGATGATATGATAATCACCGAGAACGATGATGCTGAAATTGCTCGTCTACAAGAGGATATGTCGGTGAGGTTTGAGATGAAGAAGTTAGGTGAGTTGAATAACTTTCTTGGTTTGGAGGTTGAAAGGGTAAAGGATGGAATCTTCATCGGTCAACAAAGCTATGCAAGAAGGATTGTTGAGAAGTTCAGGGTACACGAAGGAAAGACACGTACTACTCCGATGGATGTGAACATAAGGCTTAAGCGCGATGAAGGGTCCTTGCTACCCGATCCTCGACCTTATCGCTCTCTTGTGGGAAGTCTTCTATATTTAACCATTACAAGAACTGACATTGCCTTCGCGGTAGGTTTCATAAGCCGTTTTATGCAAGAACCAAGGAAACCACATTTAGAAGCGGCAAAGAAGATCATGAAGTATGTGAAGACAACTCTTAGCATGTGTTTGGTGTACAAGTACAATGCCAAGGTTTCTCTTTATGGTTTCACCGATGCTGACTTTGGTGGAGATCTAGATGATCGAAAATCAACATCAGGTTATGTGTTTTTATGTGGAGACACAAGCGTGTCGTGGTGTAGCAAGAAACAAAGAACGGTGTCATTGTCTACCACTGAAGCAGAGTATAAAGCTTCAACACTCGCAGCTCAAGAGTGTACATGGCTTCGAAGACTCCTTGAAGATTTGTTCGAGTCAATCAATAAGTCGGTTGCAATTTATGGAGATAATCAAAGTGCTATCAAGTTGGCTAATAATCCGGTGTTTCATGCAAGGACGAAACATATCGAGTTAGAGCATCACTTCATAAGGGAGAAGGTGCTTGATGGAACAATTGAAGCTTTGGAAGTTCGAAGTGATGACAACGTTGCAGATATCTTCACAAAGTCATTACCAAAAGGTAAATTCGAGTTACTTCGCTCGAAGCTCGGTATGGTTGACAAAATCAAGTTTAAGGGGGAGTATTGAAATTAAACTTGATTTTGAGTTAAGCCTAATTATGGGTTCATAATCCAAACCCAAAATTAAGCCCAAGTTCTAGAGATTCTCTAGAAACATCATAAAATATTATCACCTCCTCTATATGTTCTAGAGAATTCTATAAAATAATTATCTAAAGATTTGTGTAGAAAATTCTAGGAATTGTAAGACATAAAATCTAGATATTATGGTAGAGAGTTCTAGAAGACTTGTAAGATATTTTGTAATCTTGGAGCCTATAAATAGCTCCTTCCTCTCCTATTTGTAAATAAGTTGAACAAATAAATAAAAAGCAAGTTAAAGAAAGAGTGTTCTTTATAAGTTCTCTAATTCTCTCTAAAAATCTTTCAAGTATTTTCTAAGTATTCTTCCATATCATTCTTCATACTTAGAGGGTTTCTTCTCTTGGTTTCACTCGGGTTTCTCGGGTATTACGGTCTTGGGCTAGTGCTAAGCACTATCGGAGTTTCTCTACATATTTTCGTTATACTTATTATTACTAGTTAGAATTTACCGTGCACCAAGTGCACGTGACTTGGTGCACATAACTGTTGAAAATTTATCTAAACATTCTTGCATTTAGCACACCCATATTCTTCAAACTATATATTCGACTAAGTCAATCATCTTAAAAAGAAAACCATGAATTTCAAAATTACTCCAATAACAACAAGCTCATCGAAATCAAATTTGAAGCAAGCATCAAGAATCCAAGTTTAATCAATTATAGCAAAATTCCAATCAAAACAAAGCACAAATGGATCAAAATTCGAACGATGTAAGAGAGAGCTATATGCGTAATAGTTTCATCTAAAATATAAAGATATAATCATTATATTTTTCATAAGATTAATCATCATTTTCGACTTTGACTTTCTTGAACTTAAAACTAATATTAAAAAAAAGTTATTCAAAAAACAAATTAATAAATCCTAAACTGATATCACTGTATTTTTCATAAAATCAATCATCACTTTCGACTTTTAATTTTCTTGGGCTTAAAAATATTGCTTGTAATTTCTTGTTCATCCTTTTTAATAATAATATTCCTGACAATTGCTTGTAATTGCTTGTAATATTCTAGAAACACTCATTTCAACTTATCATTAAGGAACAACTTTCCAGAAAAGAGGCAGCTTTCAGCAAAAGACCGAATTACATGTTATTATACCTGACAGTAACATGTACCTTAGCTTACTGAAGAAAATATCGCATACAGAAATGAACAAAGCTGATAAAAAATGGTTTAACAAAATCTTGGCAAGCTCCGCAAAAATGTATGCTGACATTAATCATTATTCCAGTTCTCACTTTTGGATCCTGAAACCCAAAGGAATTCATAAATCAACAACAAAAACAACAATGACAACAACAAAAGAAGTAGGAGAAAAAGAAGAGAGAAACATCCTTTTGCAATCGGTGCTTTGGCCACAACTATTAATCATAAAATCTATTGTGTGCATGTGTTGTAAAAGAGAAGATTAATGTTAACTGAACTGAAGATATGAATAAATATAAGGGGAGAATGCTGTGAAAATACCGAAGTATTTGAAAAAAGAAAATCTTGCAGAGAGAAAACTTCCACAACCTGCTCTATATAGGTTCTCCAACCCTGAGGAATTTGCACTCCATGCAAAAAGTCATGATTTAAACATAATAATGATCATCAAATAGTCCAGACTACTATGGTGGATCCCCTCTTTCGAAACTCGCATGGCCTGAAATTTATCACTTGCTTCCCAACTAAAGCCATTGCAGGTAGACTTAGAAAATGCTTGGCTTCAAACTTTTCAGGTGCCACATTTGAATTTTCTAGATGAAATAGAATTGCATTATGTGGACTTTTCCACTACTAATCGGAATGGATATAATTGCATATCTATCCCGGCGTGTACGCCCAAACGCCGCGATAGATCGTCGTTATAATTTTTTTTAATAGCGGGCCTCTATGACAGCGTTGCTATATTACGCCGTTATATATATAATATATAACGGCGGTTTTATTGGCATCGCCGTTATAGGTGCCAATAAAACATTAGCACCCTAACTATTTCCTGCTGAATTAATCCTCCCGCTCCACTCTATTCATTTCCCCCCCAAAAAGAAATCCTTTAACCCTAACTACTCACGCCGCTCCACTATTCCATCTCAAAAATCTCTCTCTCTCTCTCTCTCTCTCTCTCTCTCTCTCTGACCACTCGCCCCTCTCCTCCGTCTTACCGCTCGTCCCCTCTCCCCATTCGGCGCCATCTTCCCCTCTCCCCATTCGGCCTCGTCTTGGTCGTATTCAGAAGTATTGCCAGTCGCCATTCTCCGTTCAAGAAGAAGCTCCGTGTGGATTCATTCTCTATTTGATTGGTACATTTCACATCCTCTTAGTTTTGATGTCACTTTCGTTTTTTCGGGATTAGGGTTCTGTTAATTTTGCTTAATTTGAAATAGGTTATTGTCAAAATCCCTTCTTTTTGTATAATTCAATAGAATTTGGAGTTGGATGCTATAAAATTTACTTATTTTTTGTTCTAATTTAGTGAGAAGGTTGATGATGTTGTTAATTATGAATGGTGTAGGTTATGAAGCTTGATAGTGTAGGTTGAATTATACTAGAAGATAATTGGAGAAGAAATGAAAAATTTTGCATTATCATTTTTAATAATTATGATATCTTAGCATTTGAATGAACAAATTGTGTGGTTAGAAGTGCAGGAACAACTGGTTTTTACTTGAATTAGTCAGTTTGTATTCAAAGACTCGAATGCCAAAATTATTCACCTTCTAAATTAACTGAGAACCTATTCTGAAGGTTTCTGTTAGGGTTTGATCAGTTTTCAATATGTGGTTTTGCTCTCCATAATTCCCTGAGATTGGTTCTGGTTTTAAACATTTCTACTTTTTTGGTCAGGTAATGTCTATCTTTTATCAGATTGAAAATGGTTTGTTTGCCCATATTGTAAATAATACTTTTACTCATATTTATGGGTTACAACTTACAACTAGCTATGGTGTGCATATTATAAATTTGTAATGTCATTTGTATATATCACTTCGGCAAAAAGTCAGTTTTTTAATAAAAAGAGAATTACAATCAAGCACATACAAATGTTACCGAAAACATCGACCCCCCCTGCAATCTTCCAAGTGGAATGCGCCTATGGAAACATGGTATGTTAGTGACTTGGAACAGTAAAATGAAAGTTGTGAAATTTTAATAATTGTTTTGGAAGGGAGTTAAGTTAGCATCATCGAAGTTAAGTTTATTTTGTCATTAGGGCATTTGAAAATTTTAGGGCATTTGTTATTTGTTGTTGTATCTAAGTTTCTAAGCAAAAGAAAACGAAGTTGATCAAATTTGTTAGCTACTGGATGCTCTTTGCCAGTCAGTCAGGCATCTGTTTCTGTAAATGTAGCTATCCCAATGGGCAAAACTGTTCACAAAATAGGGATCCTGGTTAACTTTATAAAAACAACGATTTGTTGTTGTTGTTGTTGTTGTTGTTGTTGCAAGAATCACCTTACTTCCTCATTGGAGTTAATTAATTTTCACCCCTTGTTGTTTTTTTAAAAATTAAAACAAAGGCCGTAGCCACACATGAACACCGCACGCACACACACACTCTCACAATAATTTTATAATGAAGGGATGATGCAAACGGAGATTGAATCCCCAACTTCTTTTACTCACTTAAAGATGTAAATGTGTGATTAAGATTCAATTAATCAGGTTGGTTTGTCTACAAATTAAACAACTCCAAAAAGACTTCAATTCTTGATTTATAGTGGTGTGGTAGATATATAAAAGTAGTATTTATAATTTTTGAAGTGCAGTTAGCATTTTACTGCGATTAGCATCTCTCTATCTCCATCTCTCAACATTTGCTCATAATAAATATATAAAATATTAGGGACAGACTTGTACTGTGACTGTTGGATCAAAAGTGCTGAGTTCTGACTTACACTAGAGCCAAAAATGGTGGTTTTCAGTTTTGTTCCATTGGAGTGTTGGCATGCTAACATTGTGATCTAAAATGAGATGCGATTGTGATAAGGGGAAGGAGACTAATTAATTTATGTATCTCCCTAGATTTAGACTGCTTCTATACATAGGTTTCATCAACAGACAATTAGATTGCATCCTATTAAATCCAAAGTAACAACAAATCAGTTAAAAACTTCAATAATTTCATAAAAACTAACTATAGTTAATTATTAACCAAAAGAGGTTTAAGAAAGGATAATGGTGAACTTCATGCATGTCAAGAAAATTACACTTTTCAAGGACAACAAAGACAAGTCAAGTTATTTCACCATGCATCTATTATATCTTTTAGCCAATGTGAATTACTTCAGTAGATAAAGGAATAAGAAGAGGATAAATTTCAAAAAAAGGGATGTTCCTGGTTTTTGCAATCTCATGAACAGAGATGGCATCTATAAAATATTGAACTTATCAAAAAAGAAATATAGTTGCATCCAGATAAAATTTTAGTGAACAAATTATCCATACTAAATATTGATGGTGTATGATCTGATGAGGCATGTAGGTTGCAAGAAAATTTTATAGCCAATGCAGTGGTCAGTTTGGTTGCTTGGTTTAATGATATTTATGACACTTCTCCCTACCAAAAAATTGAGATATGACAAGCAAAACCATCCATGTAAGACACCTACAAATGCGTAGACCTTTACTCAACTCAAATATATAAAAGATGTAGTCTATTTTGCCTCTTTAAGCAAAAACTACTTGAAGAACTAGTAAATTGAGACATATTTATGAATAACAGGCCCAATATATAAAGTTGTATACTAATTATGCATTTATTTGAAAACAATACACACATGTCGCGTTGTATCCTTGTGTTTGTAACTTTGGATTAGAAATTCACCAGGCAATAAAAAAATTCTAACAAGTATCAAAGATAAATATTTACACGAGCTGATCAAAGTTAAGGTAGTAGTGACTATGCCTTTTCATACGCCTTTCACTAAAGAGTTGCAAGAAGCAGCAAAGTTTTATTATTTCCAGTTCTATAGTTTTTACTCTATTTCATCTTCAATATTATAATGCTTAATCCTGGGAATTCCTCGCAGCATAGTAAACATTGATTTATGAAGTTACATTGATTTATTCTGCTCCATCATCTTTTTTGTTTTGTAGCAAAAGTTTGCAATCCCTGACACTGCTGATGGATGGCTCAATAAATCGATTTCGAAAAAATGGAGGGATCACAAGAGCTTCTTGAAAGGAAAGTACTATGACGAGGAGAAGACTGAGGTCGAAAATGCAAGGTCAGTCCCCGAATGCGTGACGCCACAGGATTGACATTTTCTTGTTAAATATTGGAAATCGGAACCTGGAAAGGTAATCATATTTCATTGTTCATATCTTAAATTGATGATATAAATTATTAATTTTGGTAAACATAAACATTTATTCCAATTATTAAAATGGTATAGAGGAAAGCTGAGATTGGTCTAAGCAGCCGTAGGCAGGTGAAGATCAAGCACACTACGGGAAGCTGCAGCTTTGCTGTTATGCGGGATGAGATGGTAATGGAAATTTTATTTTATAGCAAGTCTGTTTTTAAAATGGTGGGAAGATTTTTTTTTATACCAATTTCTGTGTTGGTATGATTTAACTATTTTATTTGACTCATATATAGGATACGTCAGTTGAGGAGAGAGTGTCGGTGAGGTAGATTTTTTTGAATCTACCCACACAAGTAAGGATGAGACCTTTCGGGATGAATTTGCAGCTGATATAGTGGTAAACATGAAACTTTCGAGCTCAAATTTTCATTCTGCAATTCAAATTTGGATATTATTCACAACTCAAATTTGGATTTTAATTTGGTCATAACTTACAAAATTTCAAATTAATTTTCAGCCCAATTTTTGGTATTAATGTTGTGTTTGCTCTCTTTTGTAGAAAGAAGCTAGAAAATTGACTGAAGAGAGGTCGACATCTTCTTCAGCAGATTGATTAACCATCCAGCGTGAAGCTATGACTGATGTGAGGGGGAAAGAGCGACCCGGTCGTGTGCGGAGAATAGGATTGGGGCCAACACCCTCACAGGTATACATATATATATAATCAGTAGGTTTACCAAACTATTCCAACATGAACTTGACAAGCTTACAATTACTGAGGTTTGGACTATTATGTCCAGATGAACTCACACTCCAGTTGAGCAATGAATGTAACATGTTTCATCTGCATAATTATAACTTGTAGGATAATGGCTCGATTCTGCTTCAGCTTGTTTATATCCGTCGTAACTGCAGCGATCGAAAGTTCCAGTACACCAGTCGACTGGTCTATGGGTCTCAGTCGACTGTCCAGAGAGGAGTTCCAAAGGCTAAGGTTACAGCAGTAGGGTACATCAGTCGACTGGCATATGGGTCTCAGTCGACTGTCCAGAACTAATTACCAGTCGACTGATAAGGAGACCAGTCGACTGTAGGCGGGTTTGTAAACTAGAATAGGCCCATTTCGAAAGGCCCAGTAGTTTCCCTATAAATACACCCGTTAGGGTTTTGTAAAGAGTAACACCTCTATTTGAATTTTGCAGCCGTCATCTTTGTAAGGGTTTGTTTTCGCCCATTGGTGATTATAGTAGAAGAAACCCCAACCGCCCTGTGGATGTAGGCACTTGTTTTGCCGAACCACGTAAATCGTTGTGTTCTTGTGTTTGCTTGTTTCTGGTTTTCGCTATTTCTCTCTTTGATTGGTTGTTAATTCGTATTCCGCACAACAAGTGGTATCAGAGCGTCAGGTTCGACCTAGAGGGAGATGGCGAATGAAGCAGATGTAACCAAGGATGTTGCGGGATCAAGTTCTTCCAGAACAACGATTCACAATGCAAAATTTGAAGTTGAAAAATTTGATGGAACAAACAATTTCGGGATGTGGCAGTGTGAGGTGTTGGATGTTCTGGTTCAACAAGAACAAGATGTTGCTTAGGAGGAAGAAAAACCAAAGAATATGTCCGATGTAGATTGGAAGAAGTTGAACCGAGTTGCGTGTGGGACTATTCGGCTCTTTATTGCGAAGGCTCAGAAGTACGATTTGATGAGGGATACCATGGCTGCGGTGTTGTGGAAGAAACTCGAAGACAAATACATGAGGAAAAGTTTGGAGAATCGGCTGTATTTGAAGAAGAGACTTTTTCGCTTCACCTATACTGAAGGTATGTCTATGAACGCTCATGTTGAATCATTTAATAAATTATTGGCTGATTTGTTAAATTTGGATGAGCAAATTAAAGATGAAGATAAAGCCTTAATTCTGTTGAATTCATTACCCGAATGTTATGATCATTTAGCAACAACTTTAATATATGGAAAAGATACTGTTAAATATGAAGATGTTGCAAATGCTCTGTTGAATAATGAAACTAGGAGAAGGGATAAAATGGTTGATAGAGAAACTTCTGAAACATTGATTGTAAGGGGCAGAACTGAGACCAGATCTGAGACCAAATCTGGGAATAAAGGAAACAAATCTCGTTTCAAATCGAGAGGAGTTTCAAAGGACAGAAAGATACCAGCCAGAGATGAATGTGCTTTCTGTCATGAAAGGGGGCATTGGAAAAAGGATTGTCCGAAGCTACGAAATAAGGGAAATTCGACTGCAAATGTGACTGTTGATAATTTAGATAGTGATGATGATTTTTTCCTTTGCTCTTGCTGCTAGTCCCTCACTTTATCAAGAAGTATGGTTTCTTGATACAGCAGCCTCCTATCATATGTCTTGGAAAAAGGAGTGGTTTACTTCTTTAGAGTATATGGATGGTGGGGTAGTTTTGATGGGAAATGATGCACCTTGTAAGAAGGTAGGAATCGGGAAGATTGAATTGTTAATGCACGATGGTCTTATTAGGGAGCTTTCAGATGTATGGTATGTTCCAGATTTGAAAAAGAATTTAATTTCACTTGGTGTTTTGGAGGCCAGTGGATTGAAATTTGCTAGTGAAGGTGGCATTCTGAAGGTGACTAACGGATCACTCGTGGTGATGAAAGGGCAAAGAAAAAGGAACTTGTTTTTCTTGCAGGAAAAAACGTATTTGGGTCAGGCTGCCAGTGTAACTGAAAAGCCTAAACAGGTTGTTCCCGACTCTACAAGGTTGTGGCATATGCGACTCGGGCATGCAGGAGAAAAGGCCTTGCAGGGGCTTGTGAAGCAAGGGTTGCTTAAAGATGCTAAAGGTTGCAAGTTGGAATTTTGTGAACATTGTGTTTTAGGTAAGCAAACTAGGGTGAAGTTTGGTACAGCTGTACATCAGACAAAGGGTATCCTCGATTATGTACACACAGATGTTTGGGGCCCTACTCAGACACCTTCTATGAGTGGTAGACACTGGTTTGTTACATTTGTTGATGACTACTCCAGACGAGTTTGGGTATATACCATGAAACACAAAGATGAAGTTTTGACATTGTTCACAAGCTGGAAGAAGAAAGTTGAAAACCAGACTGGAAGGAAGATTAAGGTTCTGAGGTCAGATAATGGAGGGGAATACAAGAACGATCCGTTTCTGAAATTGTGTGAAGATGAAGGGATCCAGAGGCATTTCACAGTTAGGAAGACTCCACAGTAAAATGGGGTTGCAGAAAGGATGAACAGAACCTTACTTGAGAAGGTGAGATGTATGCTAGCACAGTCTGGATTGAAGAAGACATTTTGGGCAGAAGCTGTTATATATGCAAGCCACATTGTCAACCGTTTACCATCAGCAGCACTTGAAGGCAAAATGCCTATTGAGGTATGGAGTGGTAAACCTGCATCTGATTATAGTTTTTTGCATATATTTTGTTGCCCTGCTTATTTTCATGTAACTGAAACTAAACTTGATGCAAGAGCCAAAAAGGCTATATTTGTTGGTTTTAGTACTGGTGTCAAAGGTTACAGGTTGTGGTGTCCAGAACAAAAAAAGTTAGTAATCAGCAGGGATGTTACCTTTGATGAGACCAGCATGATCAGCTCGGGACAGTCGACTGGTCTTCATATGCAGTCGACTGGTGATCCCGAACAGCAGAAGAGTGGGAGAGTTCTCCAACAGGTGGAGTTAGAAAAACTTTCAGTTGAAAATCCTGCTCCTGCCCAAAATGAAGATGATGTGGTTGATACTGAGGATGAGAAAGAAGTTTCTATCCAAGATCCTCCCCAGCAGGAAGAATCAATTGCAGCAAGAAGGCAAAGAAGAGATATCAAACGACCATCTCGCTTTACAGAAACAGTTGCATTTGCTCTTTCCATTGTTGTTGATGAAGTTCCCACCAACTTCAAAGAAGCCACTAGAAGTTCTGAAAATGCAGATTGGAAAGTTGTTATGGATGAAGAGATGAACTCTCTTCATAAGAACAAGACTTGGGATCTAGTGCAATTACCAAAGGGGAAGAAAGCCATCGGTTGCAAGTGGGTGTATACGAAGAAAGAAGGTCCAAAAGACAGTGTTCGGTTCAAGGCTAGACTAGTTGCAAAGGGGTATGCTCAACAGGAAGGAATTGACTGTAATGAAGTGTTCTCTCCGGTTGTGAAGCATCCTTCTATTCAGATTTTGTTGGCATTGGTAGCACAGTTTGATCTTAAATTGACACAGATGGATGTGAAGACTGCATTCTTACATGGGGACCTAGATGAAGAAATTTATATGTTGCAGCCAGATGGGTTTAAGACTGTTGGGAAGGAAAGTTCTGTTTGCAGGTTGAAAAAGTCTCTCTATGGGTTGAAGCAATCTCCAAGGCAGTGGTATTTGAGGTTTGATCAGTTTATGAAAGTGCAGAGATATTCCAGAAGTGAGTATGATCATTGTGTCTACTTCAGAAAATTGCAGGATAGCTCTTTCATATATCTGTTATTATATGTGGATAACATGTTGATTGCCTCTAAAAATGCTAAGAAGATTCAAAATTTGAAGAATCAGTTGAGTTCTGAATTCGAGATGAAGGATCTTGGTGAAGCCAAGAAGATACTTGGGATGGAGATAACTAGAGACAGAGCAAAGGGCATAGTGAGTTTGACACAGAAGCAATATCTCTTGAAGGTGCTGAAACGGTTTGGTATAGATGAGAAAACTAAACCAGTCAGTACACCCTTAGCCACTCATTTCAGAATTAGTGCTTCTCAGTCTCCAAGTACAGATGAAGAGAGACAGTATATGGCTAATGTACCTTACACTAGTGTGGTTGGCAGTTTGATGTATGCCATGGTTTGTACTCGACCAGACATCTCTCAGGCGGTGAGTATGGTTAGTCGATATATGCATGATCCAGACAGAGAGCATTGGCAAGCGGCGAAGTAGATTTTGAGGTATATAAGTGGCACCACAGATGTGGGTTTGAAGTTTGAGAGGGATGACAATATTAGCAGGTTATTGGTGGGTTATGTTGATTCTGACTATGCAGGTGATCTAGATAAGAGGCGGTCTACTACAGGCTATTTGTTTACTATGGCTAGAGCACCTATAAGTTGGAGGTCCAATTTGCAGTCCACTGTAGCATTGTCTACTACTGAGGCTGAATACATGGCAGTTGCTGAGGCCATGAAGGAAGCCATTTGGATTCATGGACTTTTGAAGAGCTTGGGAATTCATCGGGAGAAGGTGGAGGTACACTGTGATAGTCAAAGTGCTATCCATTTAGCGAAAAACCAAGTTCATCATTCGAGGACCAAACATATTGATGTCCGTTATCATTTTGTGCGTGATTTGATAAAGGATGGTGATATTCTTCTGGTGAAGATTGGGACAGCTGATAATCCTGCTGATATGTTGACCAAAATTGTTGGGGCAGCCAAGTTCAAGCATTGCATGAACCTGGCTAATATTTTGCATGCTTGATGATTTGGAATGGGCGGTTTGGGATAGTGCTTTGCTATTTGTTTGCTTAGTATGTGATATCATACTAAGGTGGAGTTTGTTTTTGTTGCGTATGATGATGAGCATTTGTTTTGGAGTATTTTTGGAGATTGCTTGGGCAACTTGGAAGATCTCGCCAAGGTGGAGATTGTAGGATAATGGCTCGATTCTGGTTCAGCTTGTTTATATCCGTCGTAACTGCAGCGATCGAAAGTTCCAGTACACCAGTCGACTGGTCTATGGATCTCAGTCGACTGTCCAGAGAGGAGTTCCAAAGGCTAAGGTTACAACAGTAGGGTACATCAGTCGACTGGCATATGGGTCTCAGTCGACTGTCCAGAACTAATTACCAGTCGACTGATAAGGAGACCAGTCGACTGTAGGCGGATTTGTAAACTAGAATAGGCCCATTTCGAAAGGCCCAGTAGTTTCCCTATAAATACACCCGTTAGGGTTTTGTAAAGAGTAACACCTCTATTCGAATTTTGCAGCCGTCATTTTTGTAAGGGTTTGTTTTCGCCCATTGGTGATTATAGTAGAAGAAACCCCAACCACCCTGTGGATGTAGGCACTTGTTTTGCCGAACCACGTAAATCGTTGTGTTCTTGTGTTTGCTTGTTTCTGGTTTTCGCTATTTCTCTCTTTGATTGGTTGTTAATTCGTATTCCGCACAACATAACTATCAAGCAAACAATCAGTAATCCTATTAATAGAAACAAAGACAGTTGGTGCTTAACAAATACAATATAAACAAGGATAAACAAGGAGGTGCTACATCATTTGATAATACAGAAAATTTGATGAATGGTAAGGCACTAATTCACTAGGTGACCTTCAATTCATAATGACAGAAAAGGAGTATAGAGAAAGCATCAAGTAGTTATAATGAAAATAAATAAGTATATATCTTGGGCATTAGAATTGTAAAACAGTGCATATTTATTCCATTTACCATATTAAGGCAGTTTCTACATGTTCATAACAATCACAGTTCTTGGTTCATTCAATATTTGTAATTTAATGTTATTTAAATCCTTTCAACTGTTAGTGTACAGGTATTGCAGAACATTAAATTGTCTGTTTTCACTTCATTAACAAGGCTCCTAGATCACTACCCCTACACCTCAGTAGCAACACCTGAGGTCGATCACATAAGACTAATTTTGTCTGAAATCCCAGGCTAAATCCACTGTATGTCAGCTTGTGGAATTAGAAACTAATCTTGAAAGTTTAAGCAAAGATGGGCAAAACACCAAAATTAAGTAAATAAGAGAAAGACACATCTGTCAGTATCAAGGAGCAATCAGCTGTTAGCATCATTCTAATCCCAAAGCAAGCTGCCCTCTATTTTGAACAGCAAGCAAAGACACCAGCAGCTTTGCAAGTCTAGTAGATGCACAAACACAAACATGTCCACACTGTCACGATGCGACAGCGCATCGCAAAATTGGAAAATACCGCACTGAAATAGCTAGTGTCAGTTAAGCAGTTGTTGGATATGAATGGATTTAAATGAAAATCAAATCACTGTTACCTCTTATTGAATTGTTTGATGAATTTGCTTATTTCCAATGAGATTTTTTATTTGATGAATTTGATCTATTATTTGAACTTCTGTTCCTCATCGTCAACTTCTTTTTCCTTATCTAACTGTATAATGCATTGATCAAGTAAACTACATATGAATAGAAAACTTGTGTTGTCAGTCAATTGATAACAATAAAATCCCCTCTAGGCTGCAGTTTATTTATAGAATTGGGCCTAGATGTTTATTGCAGCTCAAGTTTTCTTTAGAGTTAAAAGATAAATTTTAGGCGTTGCTGGTTATTATAAACACACATATGCATATACATGATAGATATCTATTAAATGGTCTAGGATAGTTTTGGTGGATGATTATAAATTAACTTTTATGTTTTAACAATTCCCATTTAATTAATGTAGTTCATGCCTATAAATTCGTCTACAACATATGCATCCACTATGAACACAGAATCATGCAGTGAGAGAGATGAATTTTAGTTAATTATTTAGTTAATTATAGCAACTTTGTATAGAGCAACTTTGTTTGGGGATACTAAAAAGAGAACATGGCATGGTCTATGTGGTTTTCCAGATTCAATAGACGTATAGGAAATATTCATCATTGTTTGATACACATGCAAGTAGATAAACTTTATAGTGAAAATTCACCATATGCAGAATGATAAGATTTGAGCGCGCTGTGGCATACATGCAACTGAAAAAATTTAGTTTACTTTTGCAGCAGTACTTTTTATTTTTGTAGTTTTTTTTGGTGTTATCGTGTTGATTTCGTACTTTGGGGGGCTGTAACTCTGTTTAACAGATTTACATCTTATAGATTATGTTTACTATTATAGCTAGAAAGTTAGTGAAACTTATTGTGTGGAAATTTATCACTGAAGTATGTTTTCATTTATTGTTAAGTTATGAGAAGTAAACTTCCTGTTCACCTACTAAATGATAAGACGGTCCAGTATGTGCATTTTAAGGGATAGTTAATATATAACAGTGTGCTCATTTAGCAAACATACAGAATGATGTCTTTAGTTAACGATCGATAACTAACTTAGTATTTCTTTTATGTCCTGTATAGGTTAAATATGCATATGCAACTACTGTTCAATTATTTATGTGCACTGAAAATACAATAATTTTTATTGCTACTCAAAGTCTTTGAACTCACCATCTCTTTAAGGTTGAATCTTAACATTAAAGTTACTTTAAGGGGTTTCATGACTAACCCATTATATTATTGACTTCAGTTCAAAGCAGTTCACCCTGTGAAAATTGGGCTGACATGGTTTCAATCACAGGTATTTGGTTCTTGTGCATCTACCTCCAGTCGTACATCTTATCCGGATGTGTTCAAGATGCAAGCCAAGATGCAGAAAGAGATTGACGGCTTGAAAGATATGATTGCTTCTTTAATCTCCCAACAAAACCACAACTCTAACAATCCAGTACATGGAACTGTAAGTATTCAGCAACATTTTATGATATCAGTATGAATTTAACTATTGCATTTGACTGGTGTGGTGACTAGTGTAGTGAATAAACTAATAAATGACACTATTGTGAATTATACAGAGCCAGCGAATTCCATCGACTTCTAGTCACGCACATACATCTGGGCAAAATATCAATGGGAATGAAAGCAATGCCGAGCCACACCAGTAGACTTTGCCATTGTTGAGTTAAATTTGGACTTTAGTCTTTTTATGTTTTGTTGAAACTGAATTTATGTTTTGTTAAAGAAATTGATGTATAACATGTATATTTCTAACTCTTCGTATGGCCATTTTTAGACAAGTAATTATTGTTTATTGTGGTCCATGATTATATAGTTGTTTATTATGCTGCTATTAGTGATTTTAAGATTTGAACTTTCAAATTTGATATGACTACAGATATTTTGAATTTGTGACATTTTTAAAATAGTGGGAAAAAACCCGAAACCCCCTATCAATCCGTTTTGAGATAAATATGCCGGGACGATCCACCAAACGTGGCGAATTATTTATTAAAAAAATGAACCAATCCTGGCGTTTAGGAATGCCGGTATAGTATATCGAAATGATTCAGAAAATATACGTGCATGTGTCTATCACGACATTTATGAAGCGCCGTAATAGACCTATGACTTGTAACGGTGATCTAAAAAAGTGCCGTAATAGACCTACGACTTGTAACGGCGGTCTAAAAAAGCGCCGTAATAGACCTACGACTTGTGACAACACTTTTAAAAAGCGCCGTTATAGGCCGACGACTTGTAACGGCAGTTTTAAAAAGCACCGTTACAAGCCGTAGGTCTATAACGACGCTTTTTAAAAGCGCCGTTATAGACGTTCGACTTGTAATGGCGCTTTTTAAAACTGCCGTTACAAGTCGTAGGTCTATAACGACACTTTTAAAAAGCGCCGTTATAGACCTATGGCTTGTAACAGCGGTCTAAAAAAGCGCCGTGATAGACCTATGGTTTGTCCCGACGCTCGATACAACGGCGTTACACGCGGCGTTATTATTATCCCCGCTATCATCTATGGCGGCGTTTATAAGCGCCGCCATAGACCAAAAAAAATGCCGTTGTATCCATTCCGATTAGTAGTGTTCTCTTTACTATTACGAAACCATCTCTGAACCCAAGGCATTGATTTCACAAAATCCCCATGACTGGCCCTACCATTCTTTTCCAAAGAAATTGTCCTATCGAGCTGCTGCTGCTGCTGAGGTTCATGCAAGTCAGATATGGTTATGGTGTAATTCACTGCTCTACTAAGCAGATTTTGCATTGCATCACTGTAAGAATTAGCATCTCCGATCTTGAATCTCTTAGGAGTAACTACAATAGGATCCAATGGGTTAGAGCGGTGGTGCTTGACCCATTTATTATAGCTTGGTTCTGGATCTATTTGTTTGCTTCCCATTGAAGAAGGACTTTGATCCAGACGAATCTGTATCAGGTGCTTCAGAGCTTTTCCGATTCTGTGGAATCTGCAAAAAGATGAGTGTTTATCAGCCATGTTCTTTGATTAATATTAATAACAATTATGGATGATCCTGAATTAAATTAACAATTGCAATAGATCTCAACAGACAACACAAGCAGATCTTGAATTATAAGGATGAGATTTCCTCATCACAAAGCTAATTAATTTCCATCATACCGAAGAAAAATCTAACCCAAAAAACTGTAGCTAAAAACCATAAGTTTGAGTAACAAAATAAAATTCAGAAACTGCTAATTACCTTTTTGATCTCAAATTGGCCAAACTCCAAGTCAATCGAGAAGAGAAGAGAAGAGAAAAGAAGAGAAGAAGAGGTATCAATATCATTATATATTTATTTTAAAAAAAATTAATAAATTCCAGTTGGTGAGTAGGTGACGAGGTCAGTGTGAGATAATGAGTCCATATCCGGGTGCTTTGTGTAAATATCAATTTTATAACTTCTGTTTAGAAATAAATAGATTCCAAATTATTGTTTCAATAGATAACAAATAATATATGTGTGATTTGAAACAAGGGAATGAGGCCACACTTTGATCTTTTGTTATAACTATAGTAATATTGTTATCCAGGTGATTGACTGCAATACTATGCAAAAGAAAGTACAATTCAATATGCAAATAAATGATTCTATAAGCTAAGCCATTCTTTCAACTGACCAACATTTCTATTTTCAATGTTGATCCTTGTATATCCAACATATGCATAAATGAACAACATCTAACATAATCAAACAAATAGATTGTTGATTTTATTAACCATTCTACATACTTATATCTAAGATATGATACAAATCTACATTTTAAATGTCCAGTACTGCTTCATTACATGCATATTCAATAGCTTATATTGACTGATGATTATATTATTTGGACACTCATGTATATTTACTGATGATATTACAAACTCAGAGAATTCTTCTTTTCAAAAAAGTATCATAATATTGATAACATAAAGGAAGGTATAGTGCTATCTAGGTAGCAAGTAAGACAACTCAAGTAACAAGATTGGGTAACAAGTACTAGTAATGGAACAAGTAACAAGTGAGCATGTAATTGTATCAAACATCAAGTAACAAGTATCACGTATAAGTATCAAGTAACAAGCATCAAGTAGGGTATCTAGTGTGTACAAGTGACAAGTTATTCTTCAGTCTACTGTTATAATAGAATCCACTAAGAAAATTTAAAAAATTAGCTCTTAATTATTTGTAACACTATGAGAATAACATATTAAATGCACAATTAAATTGGAGAAGCAAATGCACTATGAGAATAATATTTTACAAAAGCACAATTCTTCTCAAGTAATTGAGTACAAATGCACTATGAGTAGTGTCTCATAATCAGGTTAGTATCTTATAGATTAATATATATTTGTACTCTTAGATCGAGATTACTTTAAAATAATAAGATGCATCTTGAAATTTTTTGTAAAATCAAGAATTGATGTGTATTCTGTCACTTCTCAATTTAATTGGACAAGCACAATACTTCTTAATTTTTTGTAAAAATTACTCTTTGATAATTGTTATTCTCATAGTGTCAAACAAGAAAAAAAAAATCTGAAGAACCCACATGCAGGGAAGTTTTGTTTACCATGAAACGAAAGCATCTCCAAGCCTCTTGAAAACTGTCATTAGTGCAACTAAAATCCTGAAACAAATGGAATCAAATTTTAGGATGTATCTTATTATTATCTTCTTAATTTGTAACAAACCTACTTAGAAAATGTTGTGAAATTTTACGTGAACTGACCAGTACCGACAAAGCTGCATGATAACAACAAATTTTAGTTTGTCAGCCAAGAAAATGACAGAATACAAAGCTGCATGGAGACTATTTCTAATGCTGCATCTGGAATTCAAACTCCTTAATGATATTTTAAGAAACAGTAGCATCACTTGGGCACCTTAAGCCGCCAAGCATTTCTAAAGCACTGCTCCTTTGCCTAATCCAGAGTTTGCTAAACATAATGAAATTGTTGCCCCAATCATCATATACTGTAAGCCACATAATCTACTTTTCACTTGACGCTAAATTAGACAATTCCTTACTAAAAATATTCTCTTAACTAATTCATTCCCAGTTTTTGGCTAGTTAGAAAACAGCCCAAAAGGTGGAATTTGTAACTCCCTCTGCTAGAAGGGCATTACACACACTACATGCATAACACTTGTATCAAAACTTGATGCTTGCCAAACTATGTTTAAGCCTAACAAGTAATAACTACAGCTTCAAAAACTTCATTCACTTTAAAGTAATCTATACTATAAAGTAAATGAGGCCCATTCCCCATGCATTATTTTGAGAGAAAGCAAATTACTTACATACCATCACATATGACTACCATTTAACACCTAGCATGAGTTAAGAGTACATATACTACAAATATGAACACCTAGACATCTCCACTCGATAATAGAAATTAGGTATGTTTGGAACCCATAGCTAGAAAGGTCTAACACATTAGAAGATTATTCTGATCTTGACAGTACTTCAGGTGCATGTACTATCCAAACAGCAGGTCCTAACTCAATAACTTTAGTGATGTTTTTAGCCTTCATGTTTACATACCTATAAATAATACTTTGTACTAAAATAATTTTAAATTAAGAAAAGAACTATCTAAATGACGAAGTCATAGATTATATGTTTATATAAAAATGATGTTCGTATGACTCCTCTCATCCAAGAATATAGATCAGGCCAAAAGCAGTAAAAGCAAATTATGCAGTTAAAAGATTCATAGAGATATTTAGTTTGTAAGAAGAGTACAACAAACACTATAATATAACAAGCAATGTCTATAAAGACCCGTTTCTCAGAAAGCTTATCCCATATTAGCATTAAGCGCAAAGTAAGGGCTCATTATTGTTGGAGTTTCTTTTATTTTCTAATGTTTCATCAAAAGAAATATATCCATTTGCCTGCAGATTGATCAGATCATCTAAGTCACCCAGTAAACTACAATGACAATAGCATTTAATGCAGTTTATAATCATCATAACATTAAATGAGAATTTAAAACAATGCATTCCATATGTCATGTGAGTGAAAGTATTCTGGATTCTACGGAATAGTACATATGTTATTTGTTCTTCAACTTTAATTTTTATCTAGATATCATGGTTCATTCCCTTGTTAGAAATCTATCATTATCTTATTCGGATTCCAGTCTCTGCATACTGCACTAATTTCAATTATCTTTGCAGCTGCCACTTTTACAAATAGCTTCTTGCAGCACGACTATAGCATTCAAAGTTTATGAATTCTTAGATACAGTTAAGGTACAATCAAACATTTTATGTCCTATATCATCAACCAATCTCCTATTGAATATCATGGGGCTTAATACTATTGGAAAATAATCTAGGAACTATCCCAAAATAAAAGATGAATATGCATAAAATATAATATGAAAGTCTGTTAATCTACCAAGCGAGATCTTAAAGAATCACAGACCCCATTCAATCATGTAAGTTTCATTGTTTTAAGTAAATAAACTACAAGATGATACTTCGGTAAAACTGAGTTTCTTTAAAAGAAATATGAACATACCATTCTCTTTCTGATCTTCTTGAATGGACCTAACAAAAGTTCCCACTATTCGCTTCAGCAAAGATCTGGCCTTTAGCTTCTGGATAGATTATTTTTAATTAGATACCTTGTTACCAGTATTGCATAATTACATAATAAATTCTCATTGGACATAAAATTCTTGATACATGCATGGATAAATACTGGATATACTAAAAGTAAGAATAGAAATAATTCATTAATACAAAGAAAGAGTAAATAAAAATAAGAATCTCAAATCTGAATGAATGATATGGCTAAAAATGGGGTTAAATCGGAACCGTCCAGATTGGGCACGAATCTTGATGCTCGGGGGTAAAAAGGTAATTTCACATACGAGTGGATCCAAAACGGGTATTGGGTCTCCTTCTCACAGAACCAGCAACCCGCGAACGCATCCACATTAACTAGGCACGGGTCCCGACCCGATACAAGCCCAGTTCACCAAGAGGAGAATCAGGGCCATTGATTCGACTAGATCAAATCAACAGGCCTGATTGACTCCCACCAGGGAATCAGGGGCTAATTTCCCAGAACAGAACAGGAGGATCCTCCTGGCTGTTGGGCAGGAAATCAGGCCCCTAACCGTTCCAAAGGCGACTATAAATACAACCCCTCTACCACCGTGACCAGGTTAATCACTCTTTCACCACTTAAGCTCTTTCTTAATCTTTTTCTGATTACTGACAAGAGCGTCGGAGGGTGCGTCGCCGGAATCAACCCCGGTGTCTCGCACTTCCTTGCAGGTCGCGGCGGGAGCAAGAAGGCTGAGTCAACTGTTCAGGTTTTTCTCGGACTCACAAATTCTATCTGTTTACCTCCACACCGAAATCAGCGATAACAGATTGGCACCGTCTGTGGGAAGACCACACGAACAGCCTCAGCCCATTCTCCGTCGTCCTCTGCAGTCATGCCTCCGAAGAAGGTCAGATCCAGAGGGTCGAACCGTGTGGGCAACCTCGCCGACCCGGCGAATGAAGTCCCAGTCAATCCTATTCCTCAGTCCGACCTCCCTCCGCCGGCCCAGCAGGGCCGACCCCTCCTCCCAAGCAGCAGCCCAACAATGGTCTGTCCGGTCAAAACGGCCGGAAGGAGAAGCAGCCCCTCAATCCGGGCCATGTCTCGGCCCATAATAGGTCCTCGGACTCGATGGCTTCTCATCATCCCGACCTCCGCATCACACTTCTGAACCGCCAGAAGGACGACGACCTCTGCACCCATCTTGACGAGAGGCGGGCCCGAGAGGGAGCCTCCCGCCAGCGTCAGGGTGAGCCGTCCCCACGTCGCCGAGACGACAGAAGGTCCTCGGACCGCAGAGGCCGAGCGGCGTCCCCCTAGCGCCGAAGGAGGAGGTCCCATTCCCCCGGGGATCAGCGTCATCTGAGGGACCGAGAAGTGCCTATCAGTCGGGCCGAATTCCTCTAATTTCAGGAGACCATTCTACAGGCTCTCAACCTTCGGCAGAACGTCCAGAATGCTCAGAGGGCTCCGACGCCCCCGAGGGATCCCAGTCCTCGCCGCCGAACCCGGAGCCCTTCCCCGGCTCCCAGCCGCCAGCAGTGGCAACAGAGCCCTCGCCGGTCCCAGGACTACCGGCGACGCAGTCCACGCTCCCCTTCCTATGAAGAGGAGTCCGGGGGGTCATACGATTACCAGCAGAGGGACGACGCCCTCATCTGCCGTCTCTATGAGGTGGAAAGGCGTATCGGCCGCATGGACAGGGAGGAAGAGTCCCGAGCAGGAACCTTCCGTCCCAGCCGACCCCCCTTCTCACGGTCGATCATGGAAGCCCACATACCGAGGAGTTTCAAACCGCTACAGTTTGAAACATACTCAGGGGAATCCGACCCGGTCGATCACGTCGAAAGCTTCAAGACCCTGATGCTGATCCATCAAGCTTCCGACGCTGTGCTCTGCAGGACCTTCCCTGCCACCTTCAGGGGGTCGGCTCGGGAATGGTATTACAGGCTCGCCCCCTCCTCCATCTTCTCGTTCGAGCAGTTTGAAACACTGTTCATTACTCACTTCGTGAGTAGCAGGCGAGCCGAGAAGACAAGTCTGTCCCTGCTGAACCTGCGGCAGGAGAAGAGAAGCTGCAGGACTATGTGAAAAGATTCACCGCAGAGGTAAGGTCTATCGCCTCCTTAGACCAGTCGGTGGCAACCGTGGCGTTCCAGTCGAACGTCCTCAACGCCAACCTCCGATCGTCCCTAGCCAAGAAACCGTCGCATGACTTCGCCGACCTCCTCCTGAGGTGCGAGAAGTACATCCGAGCAGAGGAGGCTGAAGCCCTTCCGAGCTTCGGAGGGCCCTCTGCAGGTTCGAAGAGGAAGGCGACGGGGGAAGAGGGGTCCAAGAAAGCTCAGAAGGACAATGGCGGTCAGCGTCGCGCTCCTCCCAGGTTCGAGAAGTTCACTCCCCTCATCACCAACGTCTCTACTATCCTGATGGAAGTGGAGAAGGAGGGGGTCATCCCTCCAGCTCCGAGGATGCACACCCCGGCAAAGAGGAGGAACAAAGATAAGTGGTGTCGTTACCACCGAGACCACGGGCACGACACGAACGACTGCCGGGCTTTGAGAGATGAGATTGAAGCCCTCATCCGGAGGGGGCAGTTGGCCAAGTTCGTGAAGGCGAACGATCGGGCAGATCGCAATTCTCCTCCGGCTCGGGGGGCTAACAAGCGCTCCGAGCGGCGCGAGGAAACACCCGAGTTCGAGGAGGAAAGGATTCTGCACCTGATCCATGGAGGCCCCATGGGGGGCTCCTCTAATACCTCCCGGAAGGCCTTCATCCGAGAGGTCAACTCGGTTCACAGTGCTCCTCCTCCCAAAGGTCTCGGTGTCCCTGTATCTTTCTCTGATGCCGACCTCGAAGGGGTCCGAACCCCACACTGTGATGCCCTCGTCATCGACCTCCGCATGGCCAACTTCAAGGTGCAGAGGATTTTGGTGGACAACGGGAGTTCGGTCAATATCCTTTTCCTCTCGGCCTTCCGAGGCCTGCAGCTGTCCCGAGACCGTCTCAAGCCGGCCGGTTACACTCTCCACGGGTTCACGGGGGTCCCGATAACCGTCGAGGGGGTGATAACCCTAGACGTTACTGCGGGAAGCACCCCTACTACCCGGACCGAGCCGATGGACTTCATGGTCGTCGACGTCCCGG
The DNA here is from genome assembly GCA_017893485.1 of Hemerocallis citrina. Classification (NCBI taxonomy): domain Eukaryota; kingdom Viridiplantae; phylum Streptophyta; class Magnoliopsida; order Asparagales; family Asphodelaceae; genus Hemerocallis; species Hemerocallis citrina. The sequence goes on along the minus strand of CM030359.1, from coordinate 232,719,125 downwards.
CAGCATATAATGTTATCCTAGGCCGTCCCGGCCTAGCCGCCCTGGAGGCTGTCCCCTCAGCGTATCATTTGAAAATGAAGTTCCCCACTCGGTCGGGAGTAGGGGAAGTCAGGGGAAGCCAAGAGACAGCTCGGAAGTGCTACATGACTTCCACCGGGGGACCAGTGCTCTCGCTCGAGATGCTAGAAATCCCCGTGCCAAAAGCTCGACCAACATCCGAGCCGGCGGACGAGCTAGAAGAAGTGCTCTTCTCGGACGAGGATCCGAGCCGGAAATTCCTCATCAGCAAATCCTTGCCGACCGCACTGTGCTCGGACCTGATTAAATGCATCCGAGATAACCGTGACTTGTTTGCATGGTCGGCCACGGACATGCCCGGCATTTTCGAAGAACTGCTCGTCCATCGCCTAAGTGTCGAACCGGGGTGCAAACCGGTTTAGCAGAAGAGGCGCAAGTTCGCCCCCGAGCGACAGCAGGCCATCAAGGAGGAGGTGGATAAACTTCTGAAGGCCAAGTTCATACAGGAGGTAAATTACTCCGAGTGGCTGTCGAATGTTGTAATGGTCAAGAAGTCCAATGGCTCGTGGAGAATATGCATTGACTTCACCGACCTGAACAAGGCGTGTCCGAAGGACCCATTTCCTCTCCCGAACATCGACACCCTTATTGACGCCACCTCGGGCCATGAGCTCCTCAGCTTCATGGACGCCTTCTCGGGGTACAATCAAATCCGAATGTTCCCTCCGGACATTCCGAAGACCTCCTTCGTCACCGACCAAGGCCTCTACTGTTACCGGGTAATGCCGTTCGGCTTGAAGAACGCAGGCGCCACCTGTCAGCGCCTCGTCAACAAGGTCTTCCAGAGCCAGATCGGCCGAAACATGGAGGTGTACGTTGACGACATGCTCGTCAAAAGCGTCCGAGGCACCGCTCATGTAGCCGACCTCCAGGAGGCCTTCGACGTGTTGAGAAGGCACAGCATGAGGCTGAACCCGAACAAGTGTGCGTTCGGGATCTCCTCGGGAAAATTCCTCGGCTTCATGGTAAGCCAGCGAGGGATCGAAGCTAACCCCGAGAAGATTAAGGCCATATTAGACATGGCCCTCGCCTCGGAACATCAAGGAGGTGCAGAAGCTCACCGGTCGGCTCGCCGCTATCGGTCGTTTCCTCTCGAAGTCGGGGGAAAAGTGCCTCCCCTTCTTCAAAGCACTCAGGGGGGCTAAGGGTTTTGAATGGGGCCAACCACAACAGGAATCATTCGACCAGTTGAAGGCGTACTTGGTGAACCCCCCTCTACTCAGCAAACCTGTTCCGGGCGAGACCCTCTTCGTCTATTTGGCTGCTTCCGAGCAGACCTTGAGCGCTGTCTTAGTGAGAGAGGAGGATCGAACCCAAAGGCCTATCTACTATGTGAGCAAGGTCCTCCGGGACACCGAGCTCCGTTATCCGAAGATAGAGAAGATGGCCTACTCACTAGTCACGGCGGCGAGGAAGCTTCGGCCATACTTTCAGTCCCACTCCATCGTCGTCCCCACCGACCAACCTTTAAAGCAGATCCTCTACAAGCCCGAGACCTCGGGTCGGCTAATGAAGTAGTCCATAGAGCTGAGCCAGCATGACATCACTTACCAGCCCCGGACAGCGATTAAGGCACAGACGCTCGCCGACTTCATCGTGGAGTCCACTATCCCTGAGGTCGAACACATCCCGAACGGACCCCCCATTTGGACAGTATTCGTGGACGGGTCCTCATGCAATGAAGGAAGCGGCGCTGGCATCATTCTGGATGGCCCTGACGACTTCGTCCTCCAGTACGCGATCCGTATGAACTTCAAGGCCTCAAACAACGAGGCGGAGTACGAGGCACTCATTGCTGGCCTCGGACTTGCACGAAGTGCTGGGGCACAGCGCCTCCGAATCCACAGCGATTCCCAGCTCGTCGTGAACCAAGTCTTGGGCGAATACGAGGCTCGAGATGAGCGGATGGCGAAGTACCTTGCTAAAGTTCGGGCCCTTATGGGTCGGTTCGAGGAGGCGCTCATCCAGCGCGTCCCCCGAGAAGAGAACTCACAGGCCGATGCTCTCTCCAAATTGGCCTCATCCTCCCTGCAAGGTCTCGAACAAACCGTGCTGATTGAAGTCCTCTCCAAGCCGAGCATCGAAGACGAGGCACCGGGCTCGGTGGAGTCGTTGCCGGTCATGCTGCAGGACAATTGGATGAAGCCCTTGGTGGAATTTCTAAGGGATGGAATTCTGCCCTCGGATCCCAAAGAGGCTCGCCGAGTCAGGACTCAGGGCCGAGCGCTATGTCTTGATCGAAGGAATACTATACAAACGCTCTTTCTCTCAAATAGACGGCCGACCGTACCTAAGGTGCCTCTCTCCGGACCAGGCCGATTATGCCCTACAAGAGCTCCGCGAAGGCATCAGAGGGGCGCACTCGGGGTTTAGGTCCTTGGCCCGAAAAGCTTGGAATTATGGGTACTTCTGGCCGACCCTCCTTCGAGACGCCGAACGACACGTTCGGCAATGCAGCTCCTGTCAGAGACACTCCAGCATCCGACGCCTCCCTCAGGCCAACCTGGCCTCCCTATCAAGTCCCATCCCCTTCGCAATGTGGGGCATGGACTTGCTAGGGCCCTTCCCTCCGGCTCCGGGTCAGTTCAGATTCTTGGTCGTAGCCATTGACTACTTCTCGAAGTGGGTCGAGGCCGAGCCCCTCGCCACTATAACCGAGAGCAAAGTGGTACAGTTCTTCTGGAAAAGCATCATATGCAGGTTCGGCGTCCCCCGTGTCCTCGTAACGGACAATGGGACACAGTTCACAGGCGCCGCGTTTCGAGCTCTATGCGACTACCTGGCCATTCAGCAGTGCTTCTCGTCCGTCTCCCATCCTCAGTCGAACGGACAGGCAGAAAATGCCAACCGGCAGATCCTCCCAGGCATCAAGAAAAGGCTCGACAAAAGTTCCAAGGGTTTATGGGTCGACCAACTCCACAACGTCCTATGGAACTACCGCACGAGCAAACGGACCCCCACAGGCGAGTCCCCTTTCAACCTCACCTATGGGTCCGAGGCCGTGATACCTCTTGAGGTCGGAATACCTTCCCCTCGGCTCACAGCCTATGATGAAGCATAGAATGCCAGAGACCTCAGAGCAGAATTGGACTTGATAGACGAGCTGAGGGAAAGGGCGTCGATTCGGCAGCAGATCTACCGAAGAAGAGTTGAATTGGCGTACAACAGGAAGGTCCGGCCCGCCAACCTTAAGCAAGGAGATTTGGTCTTGAGAAAGCTAGCTATATCCCTCCCCAGTCAGAAGAGCAAGCTAGCTCCGAACTGGGAAGGGCCGTACAGGATCACGAAAGTTGTTCGGCCAGGAACATATCGCCTTGATGACCTGGAGGGCAGAGAGCTTCCGAGGACCTGGAATGCCGACCACCTCCTAAAATACCAAGAAAGCGCTCCGGCGCCACTCTAAGTATCATAGGATATCGAGCCATTCCAGTCCTCCGACTTATAACCCATTTTCATAAAATTGTACTATGTAAAACGGTTCGCCGTAGATTATTAATAAAGAAAGCTCTCGCATGTTTTTTGGATTCATCTGTTTTCTCCCCTCCTGTCAACTGCTTTTTAAATACATGATTTCAATCAATGGTTCGGAGTCCATGTTCGGCTCGACCACACCCCCTCGGCTTGTCCCCGGACGAACCAGGGGTAGGTCGTTGTTCAGAACTACTCCCACAACCGTTGAACTACATCGATGGTTCGGAGTCCAACACTCGGCTCGACTTTACCTCCTCGGCTCGCCTCCGAGCGAGCCAGGGGTAGATCGCCGTTCGGAATTGCTCCCACAACCGTTGAACTACACCGATGGTTCGGAGTCCAACACTCGGCTCGACTTTACCTCCTCAGCTCGCCTCCGAGCGAGCCAGGGGTAGATCGCCATTCGGAACTGCTCCCACAACCGTTGAACTACACCGATGGTTCGGAGTCCAACACTCGGCTCGACTTTACCTCCTCGGCTCGCCTCCGAGCGAGCCAGGGGTAGATCGCCGTTCGGAATTGCTCCCACAACCGTTGAACTACACCGATGGTTCGGAGTCCAACACTCGGCTCGACTTTACCTCCTCGGCTCGTCTCTGGACGAACCAGGGGTAGATCGCCGTTCGGAATTGCTCCCACAACCGTTGAACTACACCGATGGTTCGGAGTCCAACACTCGGCTCGACTTTACCTCCTCGGCTCGCCTCCGAGCGAGCCAGGGATAGATCGCCGTTCGGAATTGCTCCCACAACCATTGAACTACACCGATGGTTCGGAGTCCAACACTCGGCTCGACTTTACCTCCTCGGCTCGTCTCCGGACGAACCAGGGGTAGATCGCCGTTCGGAATTGCTCCCACAACCGTTGAACTACACTGATGGTTCGGAGTCCAACACTCGGCTCGACTTTACCTCCTCGGCTCGTCTCCGGACGAACCAGGGGTAGATCGCCGTTCGGAATTGCTCCCACAACCATTGAACTACACCAATGGTCCGGAACCCAACACTTGGCTCCCAGTCCCCCCAAACTCACTTCGGCCACATAATCCGAACTCTCCTAACTAATAGCCGAAGCCCGAAGACCCACGCCTTCGGTCGGCTACCGAGCAAGTGCCTTCCCGAGCTCGCAAACGGAGAAAAGTCACTTTCTCCTCAACTTTCGCGCATGATCTTGATCTGACGGGTCAGATCTTGCCACCTGCGCTAAACAACAAGATAGCGTTCTCTTGGGAACTGAGCCGCCTCGAGATTCGTGCCCACGCTCAACGGCTCAGATCTTGCCAACTGCGCTAAATGACGAGATTGAGCTTTCTCGAGGACAGAGCCGTCTGGGAACTCGTGCCGTACCTTGTCAGAGTCACTAAACGACAAAATACCGTACATATGGTAGCCCGTTCGGCTCAACGCTCCCGCCGACGGAACACAGACCTCGGCGCGGACAACACAATTATAAACGAGACAGAAGTGCAGAGCAATAAAAGATATTTTATTAAACAGCCAGGCTAAAATACAAAGCACGTCTTCTCATGGTTACAAAGCATTGGGAAACAAAATACACGACGCCGACCCACTACACTTAGCCTTCATATGGAAAAATCTTCACTAGACTGTTCGGCCGACTGTTCGTCCCCCTCGGATGGTAGCTCCCCTGGATCGTTCCGGAGCTTCGCTACCACAGTCTGCAAATGTCGAATCTCCGAGAGCAAATCATCCCGCTCGGCTATAATCTTCGACTGGTTGTGCCAAATACACTTGACTCGAAGAGCGTTGCTGAATGCGGTTTGCGAGTCCACGTCCCCTTCTGCAGGGTTCAGCTCGGCGATCCTATCCTCCAGACGCTGGATCTCGGCTTCCCTTAGGTCGAGGACGGACAAAAGGTGAGCCCGCTCACCCTCAGCCCGGCGTAACTCCAGCTCGAAGCTCCTAGGACTCCGAGCCGCCGTCCCAGAAGAGGCTCCGAATTCAGAGTCATCATCCGAGCCATACAGATCAGCATACGAATCGGACGTCTCGAGCTGAAAAAAGGGAAAATGAACAACAAGATTTCAATATACTTCCGAGGCACCACACTTGAAGAGTTTTCCAATCATATTCAGACATAATGGTTCCACAATACAACAAGACCAAGTCTACGACGACGTTTTACAACAAATCAAAAAGGACACGAAGCGACACAGTCAGGTCCTCTTCGAAAAGGAGAACGCTTCGGTTTAAGGAAACACGAGGACGACGAGGCCTGCCCCCCGAGCTCGATCCTAAACCAACGAAGCGCGACCCCCCTTCGCTGCTGGCTCTAACTGTGGCGCCGACTGAGGCCCCGCTCGACGAGACGGCTGCGCTGCTCTGAGCATCGGCTGGACTTCGTCTGGTCACAGGCAAGCGTGTCGCGAGTTCGTAAAACGTAATCCCCCTCTCGCTCTCTTCACGGGTGCACGACGTGCTGCGGATGTTAGCCCTCTCCGACACAGGCTTGAGCGACGCGACCTCTTTCTCCAGTTCAATGATTCTGTCTCTCAAAGCGTCGTCCTTTGCCGTCTTCTTCGGACGAGAGGGTCTTGATGAGCCGGAGACGGTGGCGCCATCAGTCGCGAGCCGTCGGAAGTGGGTGACCTCGATCCCCCTGTCTATCGTGATCCTTCTGAGTCTATCGACTTCGGCTAATAGCCTCTTGCGCTCGGTCGATGCCTTCTCCAGCTCGGAGGTCAGTTTCTCTTCCGCCGCCGAGCGTTCCTTCTCCGCTAATTCCAAGTGTTGGACCTCGGCCAAAAGGTCGCCATTCTTCTGCTCGGCGGCAGTAAGCTCCCCGCGGAGCCGCTCGACTTCCCCTTCTGGACGAGGAGCTTGGGGGTACTTCCGCACTTGAAATAGCTCGCGACAGTACCTCCGCAGAGCTGCCCTCGTCTCCTCCAGCTGGCCGAGCAGGAGAAACCGCCTCTGTCGGCTGTCCAAAAGCTCACGCTTCGTTTTGCCCAGCTCCTTCCGAAGGTAGACACCTCCGTGATCGGACCGAACTTCACCTGAAAAGCGGGGATAAATCCGATGGGACAACACACGGAAACATCTACAACTAGTTACGCACGAATTCGAGGCTCAACACTTGGACAAATTTTGGCCAAACAAAATGTTTTCATTCAAAATCGAAGTTTTACACAAGCGGTGGCCAGTCCGCAATGAGGCTTACAAAAATAAACAAGACGACAAAAGACTAAAAAAGACAACCGAGTCAGGGGTCGACCTTTTTGTCGCTCGGGTCCGTCGACCCCCCGGCCTTGTCCTTGCCATCGCCCTCGCCTCCGCCTTCGCTCCAACTCTCCTCCTCGGAGTCGTCCTCCTCCTCGCCCTCGGCTTCGGTCTCCCCTGGGCCTTCGACAGGTTCCATCTCCCCCTCGGGGCCGAGCAGACCCTCGGTGATCCCCTCCTCCCCTTCCACAGGGTCGTAGAAATGGTAGGAGGACGTGTCGAAGCCCAGGTTCTTGGCGGCTACGTGGAGCAGGGCTCGACCGTAGGCATCCTCCATATTCTGGATCATATGCTGCGCGGCCTCCTCCTGCACGGCCTTCCTCACCTTCTTCACCTTCTCCAGGTGCTTGGCCTTGATCCTCTCCGCCCTCTTCCGAGCCTTCTCTGCTTCCGACCGGGCGTTGGCCAACTCCTCCTTCAGCTCGGCTACCTCCTTCTCCTTCGCCTCAAGTTTGGCCACCATGTCCTTCGACAGCTGAGTGGCATTGGCCAGCTGCTGCTCCAGCCCCTTCACTTCAGCAGCCCTCTTCGTCGAGAGAAGCTGCTCGGCATCAAGCCGCTGCGTAGCCTTGACGCGCTCCACCCTCTCCCGCTCCCTCTCCTGCTCCTTGTTCGCAAACTCCTCCACCAGGAAATTAAAGTGGCAGAGGGTCTGAAAGAAAACAGCAGAATAAAATCCGAACCCAAAGACTTAGAAAAAATTCCAGGAAAGAAATTTCAATGAGGGAGAGCCCAGCCTACTTACCGACATAATATTCCGAGCAATCTGCATCACGGCGTCCCCTGCTTGCTCGGCCTTCAGGGTCGCTCGGTCCTTGGGGGTCGGCAAGTGCTTCACCGCCTCCATGTAGATGTTGTCGTCGCCCAAGAAGCCGTCGACGTTCATCACCTGCCAGTCGGGGACGAAGATCTGCTTATGATGCTCGGTCAAGATCTTCTCCGCCTCGATAGTGAGGGGCGGAACCTGGAGGGACAGCACCTCCGTCACGCCGAACGTACCGCTCGACGAACCGGGAGCATCCACCTTCGGGGTCGGAGTCGGCACCTCCAAAGTAGGGGGATCGAGAACGCTGATCTCCCCCTACTCGAGGACCGAGACCTTCGGTCGGTCGGTAGACTTCTCGACCGAAGGCTTCTTCGGGGCTCGACTGTCCTGAGGCGCTGCCGACGACCTCTTCTTCTTCTCCTGCTTTGACCTGCCCTTCGCCACCAGAGCTTTGTAGTCCAGCTTCATCGTCTCTGCACAAGCCGAACGAAAAAACTTTGAAAAATTTTCATGAACTTAAAGCGAAGGGCATAAATACCAGAAGCATACTAGGGTCGATCGGACTGAGACCCCCTCGGAACAGGTGCTCCTCAGTGATATCTTTCCAGCTTAGCGCTGGCAGGGCAAGGAGCTTCTTCTGGACCTCCGCCTCCTCCTCACTCAGTGCCGCCTCTCTCTTGGTCCGCTTGGGCAGACCTTCCTTCGCCCAAACCGTCGGTATCACCCACGGCGTCAGGGCTCGGACGAGGAAGTACTTCTCCTTCCAATGTTTGATCGAGTCCGGATTCTCGATCAACTTCACGCCCGTCCGAGGAGAAAGGAAAAACCTCTGCTCGTCCCGCCTTGGCTGGCAAGGTCGGAAGAGACTCCGAAAGAGGAACATACTCGGCTTGGCGCCGACCTCTTGGCATCGGAGAACGAACGCCACGATGTGCCTCCATGTGTTCGGCATCAGCTGGGCGGGACTCATACCGTACCAGACCAGGACTTCAATCACGAACGGGTGGAGGGGAAAGCGGAGTCCGGCAATAAGGGAGTCGACCGGAAAGACGCATACGTCCGACGAGGACTTTGTGTTGGCTCGGAATCCCGGCCCAGGGAGGAGCAGTACATACTCAAGCGGGATCCGGAAACCCTCTCGGATCAGACGAAGATCGGTCTCGGTAAGAGTCGAGATCCTATGGCCCACCTCGGACAGCTCCCTAGGCTCGTTCTCCTCCACCAGCTTAGCCGTACCTTGGGTGACTCTCTCCAAGGTATCCTCGGCGTAATCCCGGACGCCTCCCACGCTCGACAGGGCGATAGGCTGCCGACCGAACGCCCCCGCTCTCTTCGGTGTTTCCACTATCGTGACCACGGCTTTACCCTTTCGGGACTCCGCCACGACTTCCTCGGGTAGCTCGGCCACTTCGCCCTCTTTGTCCGGACGAACGACGTCCTGCTCACTCGGCTCCACAACTCCCTTCCCTTTATCCCCTCGGCCAATGGCTTGCTCCGAGGCGGGGGTCTCATCCGTAATCTTAACCATTTTTCCTAAAAGAGAAGGGAAAGAGACTGACCTTGAAGTGACAGGTGCGGTCGGAAAGTTCGCCGGAAACAAGGAACGCTATCGCGACAGCTAGCAACACCACCAGAGAGCTAAAAACTTCGAAGCAAAGTAAAAACTGAAGAGAGAGAGTAAAATTGAAAAATGATACTTGGCCTAAGGGGGGGGGGGGGTAAAGATTTATAGTAAAAATGGAACGTCCCTTGGACTTCCAAGCGAAGGTTCGCGATTTTGGGCCGCTCTCGAAACGTCGCGAAGGCCCATCACCACTGTCTCCTTCACCAAGTCAGCTAGTTCGGCGCCAGGGGATCTGAATCTGAACCATACGCGATCCAAACCAGCATGCAACGGAGTCCGGTCGGCTTCCGAGCAAGTGCCTTCCCGAGCCTGTGAACGGAGAAAACTCACTTTCTCCTCAACTTTCGTGTAAAATCTCGATCAGACGGCCCAGATCTCGCCGAGAACACTAGACGACAAGATAGTATTTTCTGGAGAATGGTGCCCGTCTTGAGATGCGCGCCACCATCCAACGGCTCGGGTTGCACCACGCCGCTTGGACGCCTGAACCCTCGGACATCCCACCTATGTCTAGAGGAACCATGAAAAATTTTGATTCAAAGTTTTAAGGCACCGCCCTCGGCGAGCACCCCCCAGGTCCCGCGTTCGGTCGATATTCGACCGACCCACGGGCCCCGATCAAAAACAGATCGGCACTCCCCCCATCTCTAACTCCTCCGGGTTGACATCCATCAGAAGGCATCAGCCCGGAAGGAAGACAGAGATGGGAGGGGGCCCATCAACACTCAGAGATCAGGAGAAGCGCACCATTCCGAGCTAGTTGGTTGCAACTGGAAGGCTCGGCCTGGCAGAGGACTCTGGCAACCGCGCCTTCACAGTTACAAACAACGAGCTCAGATGGTCCGGAAAAAATCATGGTGGAAGAACGACCGCTCGTCCTTCCGAACAAGCTCACCCCTCGAATTCGGACATGGATGATCACCTCTCCCACCATGGTCTCTGCCGACCCTGACACCCGCTGCGGAGCAAACAGGGAAGGCAGAAGATCTTGGTGGAAGAACGACCACCCGTCCTTCCGAACTAACTCATCCCTCGGGTCCGGACTACGGTCGTCACCACTACTGCCTCGTTGCCCCCCGCTCCTGACATCCACTTTGGGGCCGTCAGGAACAGAGGGAAAACCAGGCAGAAGAGCAACCACCCCTCCGGACCTCAAAAGAGAAGCTACCCAAGGCAGACACCTCCGAGGTCTGAAACTCTATGTTGATTGCGACTGAAATAACAAGGGGAATGGAGTACTTATAGCTTAACCTCCAAGAACCAGCCATTATGATCCTCGAAAGTCGAAACGCCGCACATTAATTGAAGGAGTTATCCCTAATGACCTGGGGAAAGTGGAACGCCGCACAAACCCCAAAGCACCATTAATGCCCTTGGGGACAGGATCGTCTCGAGACAGAGTATGCCACATCGCTCGTCCCGCCGAGACCCCTTGTCTACGGTCGGATTCCGAGCAAGTCCCTTTCCGAGCTCGCCAAACGGAGAAAAAAGTGTTCGAGACCCCCTGTCTACGGTCGGATTCCGAGCAAGTGCCTTTCCGAGCTCGCAAACGGAGAAAACGCATTTTCTCCTCAACTTTCGCGCATGATCTCAATCAGACGGCCCAGATCTCTCCGAGAACACTAAACGACAAGATAGTGTTTTCTTGAGAAATGTGCCCGCCTAGAGATGCACGTCGTCATCCAACGGCTCAGACTGTGCCACGTCGCTCGTCCTGCCGAAACCCCTCTCTTCGGTCAGATGCCGAGCAAGTGCCTTCCCGAGCTCGTAAATGGAGAAAAAAAGACATCGAGCTACTACGACCGTTGGATCTTTCAGAAATTCACGCTCCTAATGATGAACGGTCCAGATGGAACGCCGAGGTCACTAAACGACAAGATAACGTTTTCTTGGGAAACATGCTGCCATCCGATGGCTTAGATTGCGCCACGTCGCTCGGATCGCCGAACCCCCTATTCTCCGGTCGGCAGCCGAGCAAGTGCCATTCCGAGCTCGAAAATGGAGAAAAAAGACGCCGAGCGATGGAGACCGTCAGATCTCCCAGAAAATCACGCTCGACGATGATCAGAGGTCCAGATTGCGCCACGCCATAAATCAGTATTAAAAAGCATTTTTTATTTATTTAATTCGTTTTATTTATTTAAAAATTGCGAAAAAATTGCTAAAAATTCGGGAAAATTAACTAAAAATTCTGGAAAATAATTAAAAATTCGGGGATATATTTTTGAGCCCCTGAACGAACAATTATTGCCTAGAATGTACAGTTAGGGCCCCCGAACGGTTAGTGAACGCATCGCAAAATTAAATAAATAAATCCGAGAAAAATAGACGAAAGACGCCAAATACTCGATAAGGCTGGAGAACAACACATGGCATCAAAAAGTCACCTCACTACCCCCTTCGAGATTCTAAGTCCACCATATGGACTCCGATACAACTCCACTAGCCCACAAGACAGTCAAACTACTCCTCAAAGACTGATCACGCTTAGTCTTTAGGAGTGGGGGGCTCGTGATATGGCTAAAAATGTGGTTAAATCGGAACCGTCCAGATTGGGCACGAATCTTGATGCTCGGGGGTAAAAAGGTAATTTCACATACGAGTGGATCCAAAACGGGTATTGGGTCTCCTTCTCACAGAACCAGCAACCCGCGAACGCATCTACATTAACTGGGCACGGGTCCCGACCCGATACAAGCCCAGTTCACCAAGAGGAGAATCAGGGCCATTGATTCGACTAGATCAAATCAACAGGCCTGATTGACTCCCACCAGGGAATCAGGGGCTAATTTCCCAGAACAGAATAGGAGGATTTTCCTCTGGCTGTTAGGCAGGAAATCAGGCCCCTAACCGTTCCAAAGGCGACTATAAATACAACCCCTCTACCACCGTGACCAGGTTAATCACTCTTTCCCCACTTAAGCTCTTTCTTAATCTTTTTCTGATTACTGACAAGAGCGTCGGAGGGTGCGTCGCCAGAATCAACCCCGGTGTCTCGCACTTCCTTGCAGGTCACGGCGGGAGCAAGAAGGCTGAGTCAACTGTTCAGGTTTTTCTCGGACTCACAAATTCTATCTGTTTACCCCCACACCGAAATCAGCGGTAACAATGAAAGTCTCTTTTGATGAGTAAAGGAAAGTTTTCTGATATGACACGGTAGCAAGAGAGAATGTTTATATATAAATTTAGCAACAAAGTTCTTGAAGACTTTGTTGTTCTATTAACAACATTATAGAAGAACTATGCCGCATTATTAGCATTTGACATGAGATTAAAATCAAATTCGCTGACAAGGAAAACACCTTATTCCTGCAACAAGTACATAATGCATATGACAATACAAATTTCCAATTCTTAATAATGGAATTATCATTACATCAAAATGATATTCAATGCTTGTTCATTAGGCTAAATATAAGCTGGTTTAGATGAATTCCATTCACCAAGAAATCATAGAAGAGAAATGCAGCCACTATGCTAACATCCTAAAAACTCAAACAACAGGAATAATGGAAGAAGACAGCAGAAAACATGAGCTAACTGCCAAATGGAATAATGGCCATTTCTATGATTATTTCTGTCATTTCTGAGCTGCTTGTTGCAGATGCTAGCCAATGGGACTAAGTGCGTGTGTTTGTTATCTATCAAAATTTATAAATTTGCAACACAAACTTGGAGTAGAAACATGGATGGTCTAGAGTAAGAGACATGCAGAGAGCATGTACAGATTAAAAGGTAGTTGGCTACAGGAGCAGATAGATTCCAGATTTTCAGAGAAACATAGTCGAGGATTGTTCATGTTTAGTGAAATGAAGCTAATCCAATTGAATAGAATTGAGAATTCCCAAAAAAATTTTTAATGAAATAAGCTAATCCTACTGAATAGAACCAGGAATTCCCTCCCTCCCGCCCTTATACAAAACAATGATTAATGAAATAAGTTAATTCAGTTTGATAGAATCGAGGATCTCCTCCCTCAAACTGCAGTCTATCATAACCCAGTAGCCAAAAAACTGATCTAAAATAATTAGTTTCCTTCAGACATACCATCAGCAGATATATGCATGAATGCTAGTAAGAAAATAAACATGTTGCACATTTTGAGCAAGAGACTTAATTAGTCTTAAGGCAGAACCTTAACACACATTCCTTTCGGCGGCATACCTACAAAACGACAATTGATCCTCCGTAATTAGAATCTAATGACGGATAGTCTGGACCAAATAGCAGAAAAAAAGAAAAAAAAATCTTAGCAACCCTAGTATATTCACTAAAAAAACAAGTAAAAAATTATATGCCTTTACCCAGAGAAACAAGTAAACTCCATCTTTTTCTTCTCGATCCGGCAATCTCAAGATGGAACTTAGCATCTACAATTCAAGATATCTGATAATAGTAACAGACGGAATAAATGTTAACTTTGTATCTTAAATAAAGTGATACTGAGGTCCAACAAAGATCATATGTTCATGTAGACGAGAAAAATCTCACCAAAACAAAAAAGTTGGATGGTGATTGGAAAGACAAGTCGAAAATTCTAATAAGTTGGTCATGGAAAGTTAAAATCATTTGATGATGTGTAACATCAGTAAATTCATCAGCTTCTGCGTAATGAGTTGACTGAAGATAGATCTAACAGAAAGATTCATCAATAGTTAGAAGTAGACATGCAAAAACCCCTCCTTAACCCCCAAAATACACACTACTCTAACATATAATATAAACACAAATAAAAACTATGTATTGCACGTTAGTCAAAGTTCTTCCCGATGGAAAATTTTCGTAGGATGAAACAAATATGGACTTGAAACAAGAAGATAAGTAGGTGAAAATTTTACCTAGGTACTGCCAGAGGATATTTACTTAGGTACTGCAAGAAGGATATTTTAATGTAAGATGATAACTATGACTGCTTTGATCAATTAAGGTTAGCATCATTATAATTTACCTAGGTACCGCCAGAACGATATTTTAATGTAATTTAGTCATATTACTAAAAGAACAATGCAATTCAGCAAATACAAATCACTTCCAGTCATCTATTCACTCATTGACCCCTTTAGTTAGTTAAGCTACTATATTGATTGCCCATTAGAATAAATGAAAGCTACTTGTCGTCAAAAACTTACTAATTAGCCAAGAATCAATGACCATATGCTATAAGCTCTGCATACCATCAGTGATAGCTGTGTTGCAACTTCTCGATCATAGCTTAGGAGCAATTAATGTTCCCTTAAAAGCATTCATCATAGGAAGAACAGTGTAGGATTTCCAATTTCTTTCCTATTGTTGGGATCCTAGGGTCCATTAAATGGCAGTATCAAATTTCAAAGTTGTCCACCAAATAGTTAGCCATCCATAGAAGAAAAAATTATGGGTTCAAATTACTAACTTCCATGTAGTTAGCAAATGGAGACAGCCTGAATCGACCTATCAACACCAATCTCATTGACTACGTCCTCAAATATTTCAGTATCAATTTAGCTGAAGGAAACATACTACCTAGTTTTTTTGCATGTATACTAGATTTACCCTTGGGCACGTGCCTACGACACGTCTTCAGAATGATACAACACACGAAAAGCCCTATAAACAGTAAAACAACAATTATGTAGTTCAAGTTTGAATAGTATGATAATAATTAGTTGTAAATAAAAGTCCATGTTTCTATTAGTATATGTTGAAAAATAATTATAAATGGGGGTGTAAAATCCAACTTCTTAAAACTTTAAGTGTGGAAAATGATAAAATTTAACTGTTAAAGAGATATTTGCTATTTTCAATATAACATGTGCAATAAAAAAAGTATAAAAATTTTGAAAATTTTACAAACCTGAAATCTTAAAATCTAAATTTCTAAGTAATAAAGAAAGAATGGGAGAGAGAGAGGGAGAGAGAGAGAAAGAGAGAAATATGAAAAAGTGAAAAGAGAAGAGAGAGATAGTAATAAAGTAATGAGTTTTTTAGTTTTGGGGGGGAAATTTTAATTTTGGGCGGAAAAATATGTTTTGTGAGAATCAATTTAGGCCATTGGTTTTATAGGAGATTGAATAAGAGCCACCTGATAGCTTTCATTGTAATTTATTATATATATATATATATATATATATATATATATTGTTGTGCGGAATACGAATTAACCACCAATCAAAGAGAGAAATAGCGAAAACCAGAAACAAGCAAACAAAAGAACACAACGATTTACGTGGTTCGGCAAAACAAATGCCTACATCCACAGGGCGGTTGGGGTTTCTTCACTATAATCACCAATGGGCGAAAACAAACCCTTACAAAGATGACGGCTGCAAAATTCAAATAGAGGTGTTACTCTTTACAAAACCCTAACTGGTGTATTTATAGGGGAACTACTGGGCCTTTCGAAATGGCCCTATTCTAGTTTACAAACCCGCCTACAGTCGACTGGTCTCCTTATCAGTCGACTGGTAATTAGTTCTGGACAGTCGACTGAGACCCATATGCCAGTCGACTGATGTACCCTACTGCTGTAACCTTAGCCTTTGGAACTCCTCTCTGGACAGTCGACTGAGACCCATAGACCAGTCGACTGGTGTACTGGAACTTTCGATCGCTGCAGTTACGACGGATATAAACAAGCTGAACTAGAATCGAGTCATTATCCTACATATATATATATATATATATATATATATATATATATATATAAGGAAATGCTCCATTGAAAATGGGTTTGTTTTCACGGGTTGGAAAACACCAATCTGAGCTGTTGGATCACTTTTGATCGTGATCAGCGGCTCAGATCGCCTCCGCCCATCACCCAAGCATGATTCGCTCTGAAAAAATGAATATAACCTAACCTAGGCCGTTGTTCCTAACAACGGCCTAGGCTATAAAATTTTATAGAAAACAGGTCTAGTTTTCACGGGTTGGTCCTCATATATGCTTTACTAACCTTGGGTGGTATTCTGCGACAAGCTTCTCCAGTTTTGGATTTAAGTAAATGCTTTTTTTTGGAGGATAAGTTGTAGTGGATTAGAATCCCAGGACTCCTGCTCATTGCTAAGAGTCTTAACAATTGTCCCACAGGTAGAATCTAAATTCAAGTCAATTCCATATTATTATGAACAAAGAGAGGACACTGAGGAAATGTATGGAACAATTGGAGTGCAAACTCTACAAATATCCATTATGCAGTCCAGCTCACCATACGTATTAATGTAGTATACAGATCCAGATCCATACAAGCAAGACTGCAAGAAAAATATTGCAAAGAAGTAATAAGACACAATGAATTTACATGGTTTGCTAGAAATATCTATTTCTCTATACACGGCAACAATATAATGAACCCTCACAGTCAAAAAGGGAGATTACAACCTACTCCATCTCCAGTTTTTAAGACTATGTTTGGTTCCATCTCATTTCAACTGTGATCAGCTAAACATAATTTCAATATGTTGATATTACCAACAACTGAGTGACTGATACCTCGAATTATGTTCAAATTAGTATCAGAATAAAACAAACTGTATGTGCATTCTAATATGTATGGACCATATATTTCACAACAGAACACCTACAATCAGTTCTTTATTTGATTTAACAAATAGTTGGATTGTTGAGATTCAGATTAAATTTATAGTAATAAAAGAAAAACAGATGACAAAGACAAAGATAATGCTGATTTGATATAATCTGAACATTACACAATGATTATGAATTTTTTAATAAAATAAATTAAAAACATAAACTGACCAATCAATGAGGATAGGCTGAGAGAGCTTTTTAGAGCGGCTAAGGATTTCTTCCAACTCCTCTACTCTTTTGAGAATCCTATTTCGTTTCTCAAATATGAGAAGCGACTGTAGCTTATTTATCAAAATATGGCAATTTAGCAAACCACTGTGGGTGTCTTTTTGTCAAAATATGGCAAAATGGCAAAAATAAAAAAAAACCATTGTGGATGCTCTAATGGGGTATAATATGCAAAACATCAGAGTGATGCTAAGTTTCCGTCGAACTTGTCATAACCTAAACTATCTCCCTGGGCTCATGCCAGAGACAAAAACATACACCAAAAGAAAAGAAAGCATAAAAACAGAAGGAAAGAAAAAGAATGCAAAGAGTGAAAGAACCGTTCTACTACATAACATATTCAAATTCAAAAGTTACACATGTCACTTGAATAAATCATTTGTTTTGGCAGATAACATTTTCTGTTTCCACTTTCTTCAATCTATTGGTCATTTTATGAGTAAGAAATAAAACTGGACATGGATATATAATTTTGAGTATATGTATAGAGAGGGGAGAGAAGAAAGTTTTGAGGGACCACACTTATTAAGGAATCAAATTGAAGAATCTAACGTAAAGAAGATGAGCATTAGAGATCGGCATTGAAAAACGAAAATAGAAGGAAGAGAAAAGTAATGTTCAGATGAAATAAAGGTCCAACGCAAGGTGAATTACTATTTATTGTGCAGTTCTTTGATGCATTATGCACATACAACCTATAACATAGAAGGCCACATATAAGCCATTGCATGATTAGTCTTACGCGCATCAACCACCACCTACAAAGCCATTTTTTCATGATGCACCACAATTTAAAGTCAGTCCTACTAAAAAATGAGAAACAAGCACAATCTTGTTACATTGGGCACCATGCAAGTACATGGACAATAAACTCAGCTACTCATGAAGAAATATATATCCACAAAAAAATAATCTAAAATTTGGCAGTTCTAATAAGACGTCATTATGATCTCAAAGAATAATAAGTAATACCTAGTAATTCAAGAAAGTCTCAATCAGCATCGCTGTCTGATAAGAACCCAACAAAGTTGATTGATACCTGAGGATAATGTGAGAAAGTGCCAACTTTGAATGAACAAAGAATACACAGTCAATACTTGAAACAATATAATTGAAAATTCAACTTTTTAATAAGTTTAAAACAAATTCGAAATATAATAAGAAATTCTAAAACACTGGCACATAAAAAAGGACAACAATTAAGCAGGTAAATTTGATGTTCTTAAAACCTTCCATTCTAAGTATATTAGCTTTTACCAAATGAAGTTAACTTTTAATCAACCAAACAGAACCACAAAAATGATTTATAGCTATGTTGGTTAATGCATGTGTCGAACAAACCCTGCTATACTACTGAGCAAAAGCACGCATTTCAATTTAGATTGCAATATTAAACAAACATAATTGCATACAGAAAGAGCATATATTACAATCAATTGCAACTACGAAGCCACAATTTGTTAGAATATGCGACAATAAAGCAACTACGAAGCCACAATTTATCAACAGAGCAACGATGAGTACCTGCTTACCTCTGACTACGAACCCGAATCCAACAACGATGCCTCCTACGCCCCTATCTCCTTCCATTACAACTCCGAATCCAAACCCGTTACCTCCCCCCCCCCCCCCCCCCTCCCCCCCCCCCCCCCCCATCCCTAATCCTAACCCTTACCCCCATTCCACTTCCAACCGCACATCCTCTTTACATCTGGAAGAAAATGACGATGAAGTGGAGAGCGAGATGGATAGGGAAGTGTCGGTGTTGAGGGCGAATTGAGAGGACAAAATCGGACGAACGCGCTGTTGACGGCGGAGGCGGCTGAGAGGGTCAGGGATGCGATGAGGGGGTGAGGTTTCCGGGAGCACGTGCGCCATATTGGGCGAAGCAGGTGGGGAAGGAGCGCTGGGTGGATCGGCTAAGGCGGTTGCGAGAGTAGAGTCAATGGCGAGGGATTTTGGGGGGGGGGGGGGGGTTATAGGATTGAAGATTGGAGATAGAAGAGGAATAAAATAGGGTGGGTATTAGGGATTTTGGGTTTTGATTATGATTCATAATCAATCATAGCCGTTCATCTATTATATCAGAACAAATAAATGAATGGCCTGGATTTGCTAATTGATGTTTAAATGAATGATTAAGATTGAGTTGTCGAAATCAATGACTGAGATCATCTATGGATGGATTTATTATGGATAGATTTATTGTGGTTTTGTCGAAATCAATGACTGAGATCATCTATGGATGGATTTATTATGGATAGATTTATTGTGGTTTTTTTAATATATATATATATATATATATATATATATATATATGATTGGTATTTTCTTTGTTATTTTATTTACTAGTTTTAGCCTCAACACTTAATATCTTCTTTGCTTACGTGGATGAATGTCTTGTAGCGTATGCGAACTCAAACCCTTCGTTATTTCCATTACTCCTTTGTTAACGGTCCAAGAGGAGTAATATTGGAGGATTAAATGTAATAACAGTAGTAGGTGAAGTTATTTTAATTTATTATGGTCTTTTTCTTGGATGCTTTATATTTGAGATTGAAATCTTGATGGTGAAAACAAAATAAACCTCATGTCTATTCTGAGTATTCTCTACTTTTCTAAACTCTTAATCTCTCATTTCAAACTGCTTTACGCAGCAAGGAGTTGGATAAACCTGATAGCGATGCTACCTACAGTTGAAGATTGGCAAATGACGTCTTGGTTTTCAAGGGCAGAGTATTTTTTGCTTGAATTTAATTTGCTCTCCCCGGTGTTTTCTATACTTTCTACTATCAAGTTATACATATCCTTCTTAATTTAATCACCGAAGTACTTTAATTAGGCCGAAATTAAGACTTTAGAGCATATGCAGTCGTTGGCTAAAAAGCCAATTTTTTCCCCCAAAAAAAGAAAAAAGAATGTTGTAGTCATTGGTTATATACCGAAATTTTGGGTTTAGGGAAACACTGCTTTGCTATATTTGAAAGAAGATATAGGAATTTGAAAATTATAGCTGGCGAAAGATAATCTTTCAGTGCTTAAATTTTTTTGATAAATAATATCAGACGGGAAATCTTTCTCC
The DNA here is from genome assembly GCA_017893485.1 of Hemerocallis citrina. Classification (NCBI taxonomy): domain Eukaryota; kingdom Viridiplantae; phylum Streptophyta; class Magnoliopsida; order Asparagales; family Asphodelaceae; genus Hemerocallis; species Hemerocallis citrina. The sequence goes on along the minus strand of CM030359.1, from coordinate 232,699,071 downwards.
TATCTTAGAAATCATTTCTCGTCCGATCATTTTTTAAAAAATCGATCAAACAGGATTTTTTTTTCTTTGATCTATCTCATAAATCTTCTCGGACGGGATCTCATCTCACGTCCATCGAAATTTCCGATTTTTATTTTTAAAATCGATAGGACGAAACATGATCCCTCGTCTGTTACTATTTTAGAAAAAAACCCAAATTTTTGCTTCAAACCCAAAATTCTTATTCCTATATGCCAAATACCCAAAATACGAGATTGATCGACTACAGATGCTCTTATAAATGGAAGGCAATTGGTCTTTGACTTTCCCATCAATACATCTTTAATGCCCCAAAATATTTATTAATTAAAATTTGTATATATAGAATATGCTAAGTAGGAGTTTTATGCAAAAGAACAATTATTTATAGCTATTTTGTAAAAGTGTCAAAAATGGGTTTTCTTTCAACAAAAGAGACTTATATTTCTCATATGTTTCCCGTGACCTCCTTTCTCTCTTTCTTCCTCGGGGCCGCTACCACCAAAAGTTAGAAGAGAACAATGGGGAGAAGGAGAATGAGAAATCAAAGATATTTACATATACTCAATTTCTCTATTAGTAAAATATAATTAATCCATTGTTAATATATTGATCAATGTATATTTTGTTAAACCCTAGATTTTATAGAAGATATCTATATTGAAATTGGGGAGTCATTTGGAGGATCCATAATCAATCTGTTACTTTACCAACCATTGTAAGTAATTGAATATCTATATCCTATAGAATGTAATTTTATGAAGTACTTATTGTTTGTAGTGTTATGATATTGTGAATATCGTCTGTGATTATTTTATGTGATGTGGTGTAATGATGTGCAATTATTATATTGAGATTAATATATTATTGGCATGTTTGCATAAATATTGAATTGTTATATGTGAATGTTATTATATGGACGTTAATATTATTTGTGACTGTCAATTTAGTTCATATCATTAAATAAGTTAGCCCAATTTCTGTTAGTTTAGTTATTCTTCGCATTTTCAATTTCATCTCCCACCCCTTTTTCTCTCTATTTTGTGGGTGTAGTTGCCCCCCTGTATACTGCACTGTTTGTTCCTTTGGTTGTGGTGGTTTGGTGCATTTGGACCTGTACTGTATCTGGTACTTTTGTCCATTGCCTTATACTTTGTTGGTGGATTGCCTTAAGGCATTCTTGCGCTGTTTTTAGCCATGGATCTCACAGTGCCTGTTGCTAGACCCAACAGCTTAGTATCGGTTCGGATATTGAAGAGCGAATTGCCTTCTCCTCTTATAGCTAACACCTATCATTCTCGGTGCTCGCCTAGCTTCACTATTTCACCTACTCCTGGTAGGTCCGACCTTCTTCTGGCCTATTTCAGGTGCTTGCTTCTAGGGCATTTTAAACGTGAGTGCGTGAATAAAATGAAGTGCTTTTACTGTGATAAGTTTGGTCACTCGCGCAGTCGTTGCTATTCCCTCCAAAAGCTCCTTGGATTTCCCAGAGGCCTGCCAATTCCGACCAAACTTCTATCCTTTCTTAACTACCCCCTCTTAAAGCGCAAGCTTCATGTTAGCTTAGCTAAGAAGTGGTGTCCTCATTCTGGTGAGGAGTTAGACTCCTTGGCAGTTGCTACAAGTCCAGCTTGGAACCCCTCTAAATCTTCCCCAGCGTTTGATGATTCGAGGGCTACTCTTCACCCTCCTAATATTGCCAACCTCTTTAAGGATCGTAAGGTTTATACGAAACTTATCTCCTACCCTCGGTTGGGTTTTCACAAGGCTCGTACACATTCATCTTCAGTGGCATCTTCATTAAGATTGAATTTGGGTAAAAATGAAGGTTTGTTTAAACCCTTTGTCTCTTGCCATTCTTGGCGTCGCAGTGCGATGGGGCTCGCCCTGCATCGCAGCTTTTCGGACCTTCTTGCGCCTACTGCCAATGCTATTATTCATCTTAAGGCACCTTCTTTAGTGTATAATCTTCCTTGTTCTATGATGATCTCTTCACCCAAACTTACTAAGTTCTCCCTTCATTTTCAGGGATGCATCTTTTCGTTGTATCAAGATTTAGGGGTTCAATCTTGGATCCATCATCTCCTCATGGGAGTTTGGCATAACCTGCACTCTTTTCCCCTCAAATTTTCTAGTGGCATCATCGAAGACGGAGCTAGCATGCCCGTCCATGCAGCTACTTCGTCCCCATTGGTGAAGGTAGACCTTCCCCCGGTTAAGCGGAAATACAATAAGAAAGTCTTCAATAAAGTGCAAATACGTGTGAGTGCTCGTATTCTTGCTAGGAGAGCAGCTACTGTATCGACTCTTCAGCTTGTGCACAGTTGAGTTTTGGTTTCTGAAGGCCTTCCTCGGTGTTAGCAGTCAGGCTTATCATTTTTGTGCTGCTAGAGTGCTCTTGGCTTGCCGAGTTGATTATTGCCCGTTATTCCTTGCCTTCTGCTTTTATGAGGCATGGTTTTGATTTTTGGGCGTTCTCTCTCTTTTCTTTTCTGTTCCAGTGGAGGTTGAGGCCTCAGTGTGGGATTGGCTGGCCTTCCGCTTTAGGGCTCATTCTCTCGGATCGGGTTCACTTTCGGCACTCAGTTCGTCGAGTTGTCTGTGCTTCGAGCCCTCACTTCTTGCTTGTGGCAGTTTCCTTTTGCATCGCGAAAGTGAGTCTTTGCGGGAGCTGGCACGTCTATTGGGTGAGGCAGGATGCTCCTTCGATGCTCTACTTGGCGGTCTTTTGGCGTTGTCATCCGTAGTCTTCGGTGTTGTTCTACTTTTATGTCACTGACTTTTCATTTGCGAGTTTGTTCGGCATTCTTTGGCTTTCTTAGTTGTATTCTTCTTTCTGTTTTACAGCTTGTAAAACCATTGCTAGATTGTTTTGTAATTATACTGTTATTATTGATTAATATATTGTTTGATGGCTGGAGCCTTTTGGCTCTATCCGATACATCAAAAAAATTTAGTTCATATCATGATGCATCATTTTACATAGTCTAAGTATGATTGCATGTTCATGAGTGGTCTTATGATGTTCTAAATGTTGAGATTTTTATTTTGAGTTACCACCATATTTATAGTTTTACTACTCATGTGTCATGCATCTATGTTTGTATACGGTATATGAGTTGGGAATCTAAGTAACCTATTTGGGCTCACAATATGTCCACTCTATGAGTGTTGAAAAGTAACTGTGCAATTCATTGTTCCAACCACGGACGATAGTGGGGTATGCCTTGTCAATCGGAGTAAGAAGCATTGACCACATTGAGAGATGGAATGTACCTAGATGCCCTTGCATACTAGAATACTTGTATCTGATTATTTACGTAGTATGAAATATATAAATTATTAGACAAGTACTGCACTAGGCATCCTGCATTATTTGCTTGTGTGATCACCTTAATTATTATTGCATTTATATGTAGTAAGATCTTTAGTTATAATCTAGATATTTTTGTTCTAATACTTTTTGTTACATGATTGTGCATTAACATGTTTAATTGTTAATGCAGTTTTATGAATTACCGGCTACTTGTTATATTTATTCAATTATTTCTGGGCGTCAGCTCAATTTTGTTAATGATTTTTTTAGATTTGTGCATCAAGATCGGGTGCTTTAGGAGAATAAAGGATCTGGAAGTTTATGTCTCTTAGGAGTATATTTTCATTGAGAGCTTTTGAAGCTGATAAATCATATTTCTGAAATTGTTTTAAATAATTTTATTGAAGTTTTAAGAAGACTCATTTCTTAAAGAATTTTAGTTATTTTCTTTTGTAATGAATTAAATACTTTTGTTAGCCATTTGAGCTACTTTCTATTGATGAATTTTATATCTATGGGATTTGATAAGTATTATGTAGTTGAACTGGTTATCCTTGGTTTGGGGGCGTTACAACATCAGAAATCATTGTCTCCATAGAACCGGGCAATTGATTTTTTTTTTTAAAAGGAAGAAGAAGAAGAAGAAAAATCTAAATCAAACATGTTTCTATACAATATATTATGCTAAGACCACTTTTATCCAAGAATATTTCTTCTTTCTCCATTTTTAAAAAGAGAAAGGAGAGGAAAAGTAGGAGGTCATTCAACCACAACTCATTTATCTCTTTTCACTTTTAAAAATCTCTTTGAATTTTAATTTAAAATATCTTCAAATTTTAAAATTCAGAAAACCTATTTAGAAATACATTAACAAACTTATTAACTTATTTATTTAAAAACTAATCTAAAAACACATTTATACAGTAATTGACTTATTTTATTTAAGTGACGCGCCTCTAAAATATCTCTGTAAAAAATCACGTTACCAAAAGCTGGAGTGGTGACTTCGCACTGCCTGTAGTATCCCATAAATCAACAACACTTAGCTATGTTGACGTCAAATTCAGCTACTATTGCATAGGTGAGGAACCATGACAAGCAAGATCTTTGTGCTGAGTTGTTAAAGTGAACTCTAACATCATTGGACTTGGCAAGACATGTTATCAACTTTACTTTATTTACAAGTAAGCTATATTGACCAATGATTATGCTAATGGAGATAAATGAAAAAAGAACATACTTCTCCCTCATGTAATTTTTAAATCATGGAAAACAATTGCGAGATCATCAGCCATATTTTTATAATTCATGATTACATAGTTTCTACTTTCAACTCTTTTTCTTCCTTATTACTTCGCAGTTTAATTTATAATTTTAGAATTGTCAAATGTTCTTTGTGTCTAGATACTTCGATTTGATTGTATGTTTTAAAATTATCTTCTAAATAGTGATTGAAGATAACACCAAATATTTATTTTCTAAATTAGCTATTCTTTTTGCGAGTTTTTTTGTTGCAATAAATTCATTTTTTAGTTCTAAGTTTGACATAGAATTTCTTAAAACATCACGACGTCTTAATAATAAACTTAAATTTGTAATTATTTTATTCATGTAGTATCACTGAGCTTTAAATAATATCCTTAAAATCCTTAATTATTTTCCATAACTGATGAATTTCTTAGAAAAAACTATCTAGAATAAAACTAACCAAAACCATGGCACTTGTTGGCAGTAAAATTCATCCTACCTTCAATATGTATCAAGACAATACATATCGCATAATGTATGATACATAACATATTGGTTTGTTAAACCTAAATTGATTCCTTCTATTCGATGTAAATAGAATGTGTCATTAGTTGCACAAACAGTTCATTTTTATTATCTATATGTATGAAAAGTAATTATTCTATAAATTTAAAGAAAATTTTATTAGTTTTTTTAATAAATTTAGAAATGTTCTTTGTTTCACAGGAATATGTTAGTGACTTATTTACATTGATTCCTAAATGTTGTCCTAAGCAAAATGTACCATCTATACAAGATTTATAGTTTTGTTGTCTCTCTTAAACTTAGATAGTAAAAAGAAAATAGTTTTTAATGTTTTTTTAAGTATTAATTATTTACAAATTTGTAAAGCGATTTTTATTATTTTTATCACCATCATTTTAAAGTTTGTGCAATATTGCACAAGTCTATACTAGTTTTTTAAAGGAAAAATGTGGAGTATATCCACCCTGCACCATTAATGAGAAATAACATACAAAACTACCGAACATGGAAAATACATCAACAACTTAACACAACAAAGTAATGCGAAAATAAACTATAAAAAAGATGAGTGTAATTTTTACATAATTTTTATTACTCTTTTTACGTATTGAAGTTGCAAGTTCTCGTTTGCTTCTTTAAATTTTATCTTATTTCAACTCATTTTTATTTATTTGTTTGTTCTTGAAGGAATGAGATGAATAAGTGCAAAATGTGAGCATTTTGGTAAAATCAAGAAAGAAAACAAGGATAAAGAGTTCAAAATTCAAATTGATTCTATGTGATTGGAATTGGTTATTGGATAAAATTTGTTGAATGATTAGTTTAAAATGTGATTGGAATTGAATGAATGAGATAAATTCTTGAAGGAATGAGACAAATTAGTTGAATGATTAGTGTAAAATTTAAATTGATTCTATGTGATTGGAATTGATTATTGGATTAAATTAGTTGAATGTCCAAGCGTCGCCTCAGGGAATCATTGGTGATGCCAAAGGAAAGCAAAAAATCAGGGGCGAGGATCTTTTTGTTCCGCAATCTCACGGGGCACCAAATCAGGATCAGTTAGCTGGGAATTTTTTGAATACTTGGGTCTTGCGGATTCCAGTATGGAAGGTTCCAAATTGTTCCCTTCTCAAAAGATTGTAGTGGATTCTATAGGGACCAAGAAAGATGTAAAGTTCATATTTAATGCTATTCCTTTTGTCGAGATCTCATCTGCTTCTCAGAAAGGCACTTTGGTTATTGAACCTAGTGAATCGAATAATATTCCTGATAGCTCAGCCAGCTCAGATGAACACAGAACTATTGAGGAAGTGAGGCAAATGGTTTGGAAAGGGAGAGTTGTTACCATTCCTCTATCACTCTACAATGAAATTCAACCAGCAGTTGAATATGCCCTTGAGAAGGCGGTGGTTAAGAGAACTGAGATGATAGAAACCTCTCAAGCTATACAGTTTAGCTTAGGCTCTGAAGGAGTTGGCCTGTCCAGTTTCAAAACTAAGTCCTTAATCTTTCACAAGCCTAGACTCTAACCATGTGCAAGTTCAGAATCTGTCCCTCTTGGGTTTGAGGAGGGGGCTAGCAAATGAAGAAAGAGGAGTCGATCAACATCAAAAAGCTCCAGCACCAGGCCTTTCATGTAGCACTTGAGTTCCTCCATCAAGGCAGCAGCCTCCTGTAAAAGAGAAGGTACCTCCACTTCTACGATCTTAGTTACCAATGCTTGCAATAATCTCTTTGCTTTATTATCAAATGAGGATATACATGAAGTAGCTGAATCTGTAGGAGTGGAGGCTGTTGTGCCATACTTAATTGATAAACTGAATCAACCAGTGAGCACCTCTATTGATCAACAGAGATAACTCAACTGAGTGCTCTGGTGTTATCTGTTTTTTTTTTTGTTTTTTTTTATGCGCGTTTTATCATTTTTCCAATGAAGATTGCCTGTTGGAATGTGCGTGGATTGGGAAACCTTAACAAATGTGCACTGAAACAAATATGCACTGATTAAAGATGGTTTCTGAAATGCTTAAATATCAGTGGTCTACCTCCAAGAAACCAAGCACAATAGTCCCTCCACCAGGAAGCTCATGTCTATTGAAGGCACCTTGCTCACTAAATGGAAGGGTCTTGATGCTATTGAGAGCTGTGGAGTGGTTCTTATTGGTTGGGATGACAACATCCTTGATTGCTTCTACTCCATAATAGATATCTTCTCCATTTCTCTTTCTTTTAGAAACATGACATCCGTGCCCAATGGTTGCTTACCTCAATTTATGTCCCCTTTGAGCTAGATGACAGAACTTTTTGCTTCAGTGAAATTTGCTAAAGAAGAAGACTGCTATGTGATGTCTGGGTCCTTTGCGGGGGCTTCAATGTCACCATGTCCAATTGCGAGAAAAACAGAGGGCAGAGTTCAAGTAGAGATATGAAAGAATTCAAGAAATTCATCCAGCAGCTGCAACTTATTGTCCCCTCTTGCAGGGAGAAAATTCACCTGGTCTAATATGAGGGCAAACCCTGCACTTGCTTGATTAGATAGATTTTTATCTCTGGCCATTTTGACCTGCTTCACCCAAACTGCATACAACATTCCCTCCCAAGAATTTCGTCTGACCACTGCCCTATCATCCTAAACTCACTGGCAATCCCAAGTAGAATTCACTATTGCAAATTTGAGAGAGCATGGACTGCCAATGAGAGCTTTACCCCTTATTTTCAGGACTGGTGGAAGAATTTTATCTGTAAAGGCTCGTCTATTGATATATTTGCTCAAAAACTTGTTCTGTTCAAGAGGAGAATTAGAAGATGGAGAAATGAAGTCTTCGGGCATATCCCTATCCGCAAAAAGGCACTACTTGATAGAATACACCAACTTGACATTGAGGCAGATGATCACCCCTTGGATCCTATTCAATCTGAAGAAATTTCATTGGCATTGAAGGAATACCAGTCACTTGTTCTTGCAGAAGTGATCTATTAAAGGCAGATCAAGAGTCACTTGCATCAAGGAAGGCGACGCCAACACTAAATTCTTTCACTCTATTGTAAATAGCAGGTGATGAAATAATTTTATTCACTCTGTTTTGCACAATGGTGACCTAATCACTGACCAAACTGCTATCAAATCATGTTTTGAGCAACACTAGTGAAATTTGTGGCAGTTCCTCAACTTTTGATTTCTGGGTAGATTGGTTTTCCTTGTACCCTCTTCCAAATGACAACCTCTCTGTGTTAGATGCTCCGTTTAGTATGGAAGAGATAAAGAAAGATGTCTTTGACATGAGTGGAGACAAAGCCCTAGGCCCCGATTGGTTTTCAATGTACTTCTACCAGCACTTTTGGGTTGTTATCTGTTAGGCCCCGCTCCGCAAAGGAATACGGAATACAAGTGCATGACGAAGCCCAGCGAATGATTTTCATCATTCATAAGCTGTAGGATCAACTCAGCATCATAACAAGAAATATAACAAGAATATACTCAACCACGCATGCATGAATAATTTATTTATCAACAGAAACATTTGAAACAAAATATAAATATCCCAAATAATTTTCAGATCTGGATCAGAAGATAAAACGTCGGGACTACAAGCCCGTTACAAGTCTCAAGTAGCAACAAAAATAAATAATTCAAATACAAGGTAATTAAAGCAAGCTTTTCCCCAAGCGAAGCCTAGAACGTGTGCTCACCAATTCCAGCAGGCAACTCGTCTCCAAAGTCTGTATATATAAATATAAACAGAAAATAGAGAAAACAAAGACAAACGCCCTTAGTACAAGTTAGGGCCGCAAGTAGTACAAGTAAGGGTATGAAAACAAGTGCAAGAAATATGAAACAAGATTTGGAATCAAGAATGTATAACATGATATAATAGAGATGCAACAAGTAGTGGAGTTCTAATGACTAGCTAGAAAGTAAGGCAACTCAAGTAATAAGATTGGGTAATAAGTACTAGTAGTAGAACAAGTATCAAGTGAGCATGTAATTATATCAAACATCAAGTAACAAGTATCACGTACAAGTGTCAAGTAACAAGCATCAAGTAGGGCATCAAGTGTGTAAGAGTGATAAGTTATTCTTCAGTCTAATGTTTAGTTCTATCTAGATAGCACTTCATGCGTCCATACTTTTACCACATGGTTGCTACTTACAAACAGTTACGTTTAGGCCTAGTGGTGGATTTTATAGGGCGGTGTACTTAGGCATCAAGTATCAAGCAAGCCATGTTCATGAATCGGGTAATTATATAACTAGTTCATGTGTCAAGTAATAACATGACAAGTCATGAATCAAAATATAATAGTTCATGAATCAAGTAATAACAAGTCCATGAATTGGGTAATAATATACTAGTTCATGAATCAAATAGTATCTAGTTCATGAATCGAATAATCATATAACTAGTTCATGAATCAATAGTAACTAGTTCATGAATCGAATAATAATATACTAGTTCATGAAACATGTATCAAGTGGAAAACACGGGCCCCCTTCTGAGTACACTTACCTATATTGTCAACTACTATAGTCTTTCCCTTAAACCCCAGTTTATTATTTATTATTATCATCAACCAAGCATGAAAGTGTGAGAAACAGGTCAAGTAAACATGGTCAATAACATGGAACAAGTTTAAGATAATTAGGAAGCATATTCGAGGGTCAACACAAATTAAAATTATCAAGAACTACGAGAATTCCATTTGTGGATAGCATGACGTTGCTGCACCAAAATTGCGATTTCCATTGCTACAAGATAGCAAATGTGAATCCATCAGAAGTTCTAGAAAATAGACTCCTTTTCGGTTCCAATGCATATAAATAAGATACATAAAAGTTGTAGCATCAGGTGTCAAAATAGCAAACTACACAAGATTTGTGTTCAGCCAGAATTTGTAAAACTGAGTTTATACATATGAAACAGGTTTGAAAATTCATTAATTAATTCCAAGAAAATTTGGTAATGTTCTCTATTGTTTCTAGTATCAGCATACAAAATTTTAAGTCATTATCTTACAGGTAGCATAGTTAAATTAATTGTAAAACAATGTGATGCAGCAGTTTTTATGAATCTGCGATTACAGACACAGCAGCAGTAAAACTGCGATATTTCACAAATCATAACTCGGAATTCAATTCCATCAAAATGGTAGTAAACTAGACATCTGGGGCTAAGTTTCATGTTTAGAACTCAAGTTCGAATTCTGAGGTTATCTGATCAAACAGCAAGCAAAGACAGGAACAACAACAAGCAAAGATAGTTTTCGCATGAAAAGCTTTATAATTATTATACATACGAGTCTAAATTAACATGTGATGCAAATCAAAGTGTAATAGGTATCACCGAAAGGTTGTGACTCTTAGATCATGTAATTGATAAGGCATAGAATGAGATCATCTACTGATAAGCCAAAGGGGAGTCACAACTACAACCTACTTGCAGTATTTTCAATTAAACGCTTGTACTAGAACAATAAATTGTACAAGAAGATACTTGCCTTAGGGACGACGATGAATCCAAATACGAACAAATAACGGGATGAGAATCTCGTGAGGCAAGGCACGAGCATGGACACACGCACGTGAGAGACACGTGCAAAATAGCAAACATAGAAATTTGGATCCAACTTCTCGCAAAACAGCAAACACATATCTCAACCACAAATGTGATCGGACAGCCGAGATCAGATCTGATCAAGATGGAGGGCTGAGATGCGACCTGATGCAGCTGATGATGATGATGATGATAATGATCATGATCTGATTAGATCGATGATGGACACGATCTTGATGAGATCGGGTGACCGAGATCTGATCTGACTGATGATCACGATCTTAATCAGATCGGAGGGCTGACATTCAAACAACAACCTTCTTCCTCTCTGCTTGATCAACACAATGCCTGGCCAGATCTTCGACTGGCGACTATGGTGTAGGCACCGACAACTTGAAGAGGGGGAGGTGCTGTCGCTGGCAGCTGCACTGGTTGCGGCATCGTTGAGAGGACAGGCCGGGGCTGTCGCGGGGCACTGTCGGGTGCTCTGGCTGAGCGACAGAACTCAGGAGAAGGAGAGGATGCTGGAGGACGGGGGTGCACAGCAGGTCAGGTGGCTTGCAGTCTGGCTGCAGTGGCGACAGGGGGCAGGGGAGCCGGGCTGACGCTTTGGAGGCATTGCAGGACGAGGAGGGGCACTGCGGTTGGCTGAACAGGAGGAAGAGAGGAGAGGGCGGCTGTGTTCGGGAGGAATAGCGTGACCAGGGGAAAGTGACGAGGAGCGCGGGACGCAGTCGAGGCAAAGGAGAGAGGAAGATGAAGATTGGGATGAGAGGCGGCTAGGGTAATTAGCAGTGGGGTAGGGTAAAACAGTAAGGAGGGGTTTATATATTAGATGGTATTGGGTTTGGAGTGTAACGGGTTAGAGTTAGGGCTTAATGGGGTTAGGGAATAGATTAGATAATGGGTTATTGGGTAGGATCCAATAGGAAATTGGGTAATGGATTTTGGTGTAAAAATCCAATAGGAAAAGAATTAGGATTATAGGGTTTATAAAACATACATATATACATATACATTAAGTCAAATAATGAATACATGTAAAATAGAGTATGTTCGGCTTAAAATAAAGTAATAATAATAATAATATTAACAATAAAAATAATGATACTGTAAATAACAAAACTAAAAAAAATAATAGTAATAATAGTAATAATAATAATATATGTATATCAAAATGCAAATTCGAGTTTAACATATATATATATATATATATTAAATAATCCAAACAATATATAATATAAATAGTCGATCAAATAGAAATAGAAATTAAAATTAATATATAAAATTTTTCGAAATAAATAAAATTTCCAGTTAGAAATATTTTAATGCAGAATACAAAAATGAATTTAACACAAGGTAATTCATAATTAATTAAGATACAAAAAATATTCAGAAAATATTTATTTACGAAAACGGAGGTTACAAATCCTACCCACCTTACAACAAAATTTCGTCCTCGAAATTTGCTTAGGCGGTACATAGGACAGGGGTAAAAAAACAAACTTGGGGAAGGGTAACAAAACAGAGAATTAGGGAAAGGAACAAAGTGGTGGCGACACCGGAAAAGAAGGAAGTGGATAACGATGATATCAAATGGAGTGCAAGAAAGAAAATAAATAGTACCAAAAGAAAGGAAACAACACAAGGTAATAAAGCAAGATAAGGGTAGGTAGAACTGGAATCAAAGAGAGAATGGATATGGAAGGATTGAATCAAATAACGAGTCAACGGATGAGAATGAATGCAAGGGATAGAGGGAAGCAAACAATACAAGGAAGGAGAAGCAACAAGAGGATCCTGGGACCTATGGGTTATGGGCCCACCACGCTTCCGCTGTGCCACTATGATCGGGAAGACCCCGTCAATAGCATCCATTAACTCCAGCAATCTGCCTCGTGGCTCACCATTTCCTTCACACGTGCAAATGACATCTTTCTAGCATGAAGTTCGAACTTCGGGCAACTTCAAATTCTTAGCACTTCCTGAGATCCTGGGACTGCTTGCACATCTTGGAGTAAAAGACGACACTTCCTCTCCTGGTGATGATCCGAAAATCATTTTTAATTTTGAACTTCCCAAGAAATTATTTGCACGTATTTTGCACGTGTAAAAGGTAAATTTCAGAAAAGTATTTATTAAATCACCAAAAATCATTTTCACTTTAATTCATTTATTAATCTTAAAAATATTATTTTAAAATCTGGGGTATTACATCACTCCCCCTTTAGAATAGTTATGTCCTCAGAACTACTCTAAGCAAAAGAAAATAAAATACAAAACTTACAAGTTAGTTTCAAAAATTTACTCTATCATTATTTTTATAGTTGGATTTAATTTCCAAGCAAATCAAAAATAACGTATAATTATAGTTCGAAGAGGAAAAGGTGAAAACTGATATGGCGAAAGTATAAGAAATCCAATTGAATACACCATTAATCCCCAATAGTAAGAAAATAGGAAGACTATTCACATAGAATAAGAAGTCAAAAGTGAAGAGATAAAACCCAAATATAAAAAGGTTGATAACCATACAAACAAAAAAGGAACACAAACTTGAAAGGTTATATTAAAAAAATAGTTTTGGGCAAATAACCAGTCAAGATACATAGAAATACGAACAAATTTAGCTAAGTAAAGAAAATATTAATAACAATGAATGTAAAAGACATATAATAATTAGTGAATGTTGACATTATAATCAATACTCGAAAAACACATTAAAGGGCAACGAGCAAAATATACCAAAATATATATATGCAAGAAGACTTAAAAGGAGTTCATTAAATATTACAAAAGTAAGCGTCAAATCATTAATTAGGACGTGGAAACAAAGTAAGTGAGAAATCTAAAATGTTAAAGAATTGGAAAACAGTGGCAATAAATAGTAATTCACAAAAGAACAAAAACTTAGACCATAGTTGATGTACTCAATCTTAACATAAATGCAAAAAAATTTGTAAACACAAAATAGAGTAAAATCAACTATAGTAGTTCAAATTGTATGGAAACATAAAGTGTAAATGCATAAACAAAATATCATAAAGAAAATATTTCTTTACCATTAGTTTCATTATATAAGTAAAAAGCCTTGAAATATCAATTAGCAAATAAGTAGAAAATCTTGCCTCCTTAACATTAAGTTGCATATTTGCCTTCACGACATCAGGTTGCAGGCTGCCGTCTGGATATTCAGCTGCATATTTTGCCTTCCTGAAATCCAGTTGCAATTTGCCTCCATTGACATCGAAATGCCTATTTGCCATCTCGACATTAGGTTGCATCGAAATGGTGAAATGGAAGATGTAACCTTCCATATGCACAGGGATATGGGACTTAATTTAAGTATGAGGTTACGTTTTGAAATTCGTGATATGAAAATAGTAGAAAAGTAAGAAATGGAATTGAAAGTCACACAATGGAATATCAAAATAGATATATAGATTATAAATATCAAATACAATAGTACAAAATAGTAGTAGTGAAAATAATTTATAAAAGTAGGGAGAAAAACGAAATGAAATACATGCATAAGCACCATACAAATGTGGATGAGAAAACAAATATGCAGTGTAGCAAATTTACACAATAAATATATCATAAAAATATACAGTAGCATAGGAATTAAATAAGACTCTAACATGACGTTGAAGATCCACCGATGCCGATCGACAAACCAAGCACAAAGAAAAGAAATGATAGCACCGGAATTTAAGGAGAACAAGATAGGGAGAAACAACTAGTATGATACACAATATGAATTAACAAATGAAGATGAATGCAAGGCACGGAAAGCAATGAAGGACACATGAGCTGAAATAAGAAGGAATCAACGAGGCAAGCAGAAATAAAAGATTGCTTGCACCAGAATCAAAAGAACATGCGTATGGAAAGAATAAATTTATACCCAATATGGAATCAATAAATCAGGACTACTGTAAGAGATGGAAGAAAACAAGGAATCAAAGAATTGAATATGAAGGGATCAAAATGAATGGGATAAGATTAGTGTCTAGATCAAGTTGGTTATTAAATTGTTCATGTGATTGCATGCCCTATTTAATTTTGAGTTAATCCTGACTGATTCAAGCCTGTCTAATGTATCAGTCAAACTAACACATTAGCCAAACCTGAGCTTTGACACCACTAAAAACCTTGTCATTCCCTGCTTCCCAAAGGAATACAGAATACGAGTGCGTGATGAAGCCCAGCTAATGATTTTTATCATTCATAAGCTGTAGGATCGACTCAACATCACAACAAGAAATATAACAAGAATATACTCAACCACGCATGCATGAATAATTTATTAATCAACAGAAATATTTGAAACAAAATATAAATATCCCGAATAATTTTCAGATCTGGATAAAAAGATACGACGTCGGGAGTACAAGCCCGTTACAAGTCTCAAGTAGCAACAGAAATAAATAATTCAAATACAAGGTAATTAAAGCAAGCTTTTCCCCAAGCGAAGCCTAGAACGTTTGCTCACTAATTCCAGCAGGCAACTCGTCTCCAAAGTCTGTATATATAAATATAAATGAAAAATAGAAAAAACAAAGACAAATGCCCTTAGTGCAAGTTAGGGTCACAAGTAGTACAAGCAAGGGTATGAAAACAAGTGCAAGAAATATGAAACAAGATTTGGAATCAAGAATGTATAATATGATATAATAGGGATGCAACAAGTAGTGGAGTTCTAAAGACTAGCTAGCAAGTAAGATAACTCAAGTAATAAGATTGGGTAACAAGTACTAGTAGTGGAAAAAGTAACAAGTGAGCATGTAATTGTATCAAACATCAAGTAACAAGTATCACTTACAAGTGTCAAGTAACAAGCATCAAGTAGGGTATCATGTGTGTACAAGTGACAAGTTATTCTTTAGTCTAATGTTTAATTCTATCTATGAAGCACTTCATGCGTCCATACTTTTACCACATGATTGCTACTTACAAACAGTTATGTTTAGGCCTAGTGGTGGATTTTATAGGGCGGTGTACTCAGGCATCAAGTATCAAGCAAGCCATTTTTATGAATCGGGTAATCATATAACTAGTTCATGTGACAAGTAAAAACATGACATGTTATGAATCAAAATATACTAGTTCATGAATCAAGTAATAACAAGTCCATGAATCGGGTAATAATATACTAGTTCATGAATCAAATAGTATCTAGTTCATGAATCGAATAATCATATAACTAGTTCATGAATCAATAGTAACTAGTTCATGAATCGAATAATAATATACTAGTTCATAAAACATGT
Source organism: Hemerocallis citrina (assembly GCA_017893485.1). Taxonomy (NCBI): domain Eukaryota; kingdom Viridiplantae; phylum Streptophyta; class Magnoliopsida; order Asparagales; family Asphodelaceae; genus Hemerocallis; species Hemerocallis citrina. The sequence continues at coordinate 232,683,136 of CM030359.1, read as the reverse complement.
ATCAAGTGGGAAACATGGGCCCCCTTCCGAGTACACTTACCTATATTGTCCACTACTATGATCTTTTCCTTAAACCCCGGCTTATTATTTATTATTATCATCAACCATGCATGAAAGTGTGCGAAATAGGTCAAGTAAACACGGTCAATAACATGGAACAAGTTTAAGATAATTAGGAAGCATATTCGAGGGTCAACACAAATTAAAATTATCATGAACTACGAGAATTCCAATTCTTGACAGCATGACGTTGCTGCCACAAAACTGCAATTTAGATAGCAAATGTAGATCCGTCAGAAGTTCTAGAAACTAGACTTCTACCCAGTTACAACGCATATAAATAAGATACATATAAGTTGTAGCATCAGGTGTCAAAACAGCAAAGTACACAGGATTGTGTTTAGCCAGAATTTGTAAAACTGAGTTTATACATATGAAACAGGTTTGAAACTTCATTAATTAATTCCAAGAAAATTTGGAAATGTTCTCTAGTGTTTCTAGTATCAGCATGCAAAATTTCAAGTCATTATCTTACAGGTAGCATAGTTAAGTTAATTGTAAAACAAAGTGATGTAGCAGTTTTTATGAATCTGCGATTACAGACACAACAACAGTAAAACTGCGATATCTCACAAACTATAACTCGGAAACCAATTCTGTTAAAATGATAGTAAACTAGACATCTGGGGATAAGTTTCATGTTTAGAACTCAAGTTCGGATTCTTAGGTTATCAGGGTCAAAACAGCAAGCAAAGACAGGAACAACAGCAAGCAAAGATAATTTTCGCATGAAAAGCTTTATAATTATTTTACATATGGGTCTAAATTAACATGTGATGCAAATCAAAGTGTAATAGGTATCAACGAAAGGTTGTGACTCTTAGATCATGTAATTGATAAGGCATAGAATGAGATCATCAATTGATAAGCCAAAAGGGAGTCACAACTACAACCTACTTGCAGTATTTTCAATTAAACTCTTGTACTAGAACAATAAATTGTATAAGAAGATACTTGCCTTAGGGACGACGATGAATTCGAACACAAACAAATAACGGAATGAGAATCCTGAGAGGCAAGGCACGAGCACGGACATATGCACGTGGGAGACACGTGCAAAATAGCAAACATAGAAATTCGGATCCAACTCCTCGCAAAATAGCAAATGCAGATCTCAACCACAAATGTGATCGGACGGCCGAGATCAGATCTGATCAAGATGGAAGGCTGAGATGCGATCTGATGTAGCTGATGATGATGATGATGATCGGATCAGATCGATGATGGACATGATCTTGATGAGATCGGGTGGTCGAGATCTGATCTGATTGATGATTACGATCTTGATCAGATCAGAGGGCTGACATTCAAACACCAACCTTCTTCTTCTCTACTTGATCAACACAGTGCCTGGCGAGATCTTCGACTGGCGACTATGGCTCAGGCCCCGATGACTAGAAGAGGGGGAGGTGCTGTCGCTGGTTGCTGCACTGGTTGCGTCGTCGTCGAGAGGACAAGCCAAGGCTGTCGTAGGGCACTGTCGGGTGCTCTGGTTGAGAGACGGAACTCAGGCAAAGGAGAGGATGCTAGAGGATGGGGTGCACAGCAGGTCGGGTGGCTTGCGGTCTTGCTGCAGTCATGACAGGGGGTAGAGGGAGCCGGGCTGACGCTATGGAGACACTACAGGACAAGGAGGGGCATCGCGGTTGGCTGAATAGGAGGAAGAGAGGAGGGGGCGGTAGTGCTCGGGTGGAACAACGCGACCAGGGGAGAGGGACGAGGAGCGGGGGACACAGTCGAGGCGAGGGAGAAAGGAAGACGAAGATCAGGATGAGAGGCGGCTAGGGTAATTAGCAGTGGGGTAGGGTAAAACAGTAAGGGGGGGTTTATATATCAGATGGTATTGGGTTTGGGGTGTAACGGGTTAGAGTTAGGGCTTAATGGGGTTAGGGAATAGATTAGATAATGGGTTATTGGGTAGGATCCAATAGGAAATTGGGTAATGGATTTTGGTGTAAAAATCCAATAGGAAAAGAATTAGGATTACAGGGTTGATAAAACATATATATATACATATACATTAAGTCAAATAATGAATACATGTAAAATAGAGTATGTTCGGCTTAAAATAAAGTAATCATAATAATAATATTATCAATGAAAATAATGATACTGTAAATAACAAAACTAACAAAAATTACCCATAGACTTTTCTAGATTTTTCAAAGAGCCTCTTCCCCTGTTCATCTTGCCGTCTCTTTCTCCCTCAGATCCCGATCATCGCTTCCCCCTTTCCATATCCTTCCTTTGTTAAAGTTGATCCTCTCTCCATTCTCCACAAGCCCTTTTCTTTTCTCCCTCCCTGCTGGTGGTCCCCTCTCTCCACCCCTCCTCTCCCTTGCTGCTGGTGGTCCCCGCCCTCTGGTGGTGCCCGCATCGGACGTTCTTCTCCTCCTCTCTTGCTGCTGGAGTGCTCTGTGAGTTCATCTTGGTGTCGAGTTTTGGAGCCACCCCTTTGGCTCTTCCCTGGTGGTGATCCCCCTGCAGCGAGATAGTCGTAGATCCAGCCGTAGTTTTATCGTCAAGCCCAACGTGAGGTTGTTTCTCGCTTCAAGGTATCCCCGCTATAGCACTGTAAGTGGATTGCTACTTTTCTCTGTTAATTTTTAGTTTGCTTCATTGCGCTTTGTGTGGTGTGCCATTTCCTTTTGGTCTTTTTCCCACTCGTTTCTGTGGGCAGCGCTGTGCCTCTTGCTCCCTGTTGCCGGAGCAATCCTCCCTCTCTTCGAGCTGTCGGCTCTTTTGAGCTTTAGCTGTGGATCCTTTGGATCCCAGTTCGTTTGCTCGTTCAGCCCCGCTCTTAGGCCATTTCTGGCTTTTCTATTTTCGGTGGTGCGTTAGCTTGCCAGGGTGCTTTACTGCTTCTGTGTTCTAGAAGTTTCCCAATAGCGTCTTCTGATCCGTGTAACCATCGGACCTTCCCCCCGGTCATTAGTAGCCATTACCGTTTCTTAATCTCTCTCTCCCCCTCTTCTTTCTTCCCTGCGTTGCTTCCTGTTAGTGGGCCTGTCGTTTTTAGCCCATGGATCTCTCATGGGTAGAGGTTGTCAAAAAGAAAAAGAAAATTTCTCCTGAGTGTAAAGGCCCTCTCTCTGGGCCGTTTCACTCTACCCGGCCCTCTCAGGCCATTTCCTATAATGGTCAGACGAAGCTTCCTCCCAGCTTCCTATCGTACCGTTCCCGCCCTGTCTCTTCATCTACCACTTCTAATTCTTCCCTCTTATCCTCTGGTTCTCTCCTTAGATCCATTGTTTGCTTTCGTTGCCTTCAAATTGGCCACTTCAAAGTTGATTGCCCCTTCAAAATGAAGTGTCTTTTTTGCGAGCGTTCTGGGCATGCTAAAAACAAGTGTCATGCGTTGCAAAGGTCTCTTGGGCTTCCCTTAGGGGTTCCAATTTCTGATCAGATTATCAAAGTGGTTGATCTTCAATCTCTCCGCAAACAATTTCTCGCTTCTAAACCTCCCAAAGTGCAGAAGCAATCTTCATATTCTAATGCTCCCCTACTCCCCACCCCTCCATCGGGGCTTCAACCTGCCGCCCCTTCCCCCCCTTCCATGGCTGTGGTCGAGCATCCTCCGCGTTCTGGTATGCAGCGCATCCCTCAGGTTTTCATCTCAAAAACTGAGCTTTCTGATCGATTGAGGTATTTCAGTAATTTTGGAGCCATCTCATTCTCTGGAGGTGCGGCCCCCTTCTTCACTGTCAACTCTTTTCTTAGTAACCACTGTAATGTAGTCGATTGGGATTGGGTGCTGTATAACTGTTCTAATGGTGATTTAGTCATCCATTGTCCTTCTTCTAAGATCTTGGAAGAGCTTATTGCTGTGTCGCCTTTATCTATCGGCAATATTTCACTGGCTTTTAGGCAGTGGGTGAAGATTCCTTCTCCATCTCAAGCTCCCCCCGCTCCTGAAACTAAAGTCTCTCTAGTTGGCCTGCCTCCGTTCTGTGACACTCCCAATCTGGTCGGAGATATGGCTAAGTGCATTGGTGAGATTGTTCGCATTTCTTCTAAAGCTAGATTAGCCTCAGGCTGTTTACAAATTGAAGCCATTTTTCGCTGCCTCTCCTCCTCTGCTCGTACAGAAGCATTCTGCCTCACAGATGGAACCTCCTCTTTTGACGTTTCTGTGCTTTATCACGATCAGGCTCCCTCTTCGCAGCGTCAGATTTATCCACATTCCAAGCCTCCTTCTTTTGGTACTGATCTCTCATCCCAATTTCATCCCGGGTCTTCCTCTACTGACAAGGCTAAAATCACTAAATCTAAAAGTAGTGTGGTGGTTCCCGTCCGCAGCAACAACCCCTCCCCTTTTAAATCTCCGGTTCCCCTTCCTAGCTCCAAAATCTCGCCGTCGAAATCCCCAAACCTTGTTTGGATCAACCCGGATCGTCAGGGTGCTAAAGGTCCTTCTGGTGCTAATTCCTCTGTCCATCCTTCTCCTTCTTCGGCTTCTCAGCCTACCTTTTCCAAGTATGCAGTTTCAGCGGATATCCCCTCTCCAGCAATTAAAGACAAGAGTTCTTCATCTCCCTGGCCTGCTTGGGAGGTTAACCGTAATTTTGCCTCTGATTGGGAACAATTCCAGCAGTTGGCTCACTTCTCCACTCCGAAAAAGTCGGATCCTCGTTTCACTCCGTCTAAATCTACTTCTAAAAATGCTGGCAAGGCCTCGGATTGGACTGAGCAGGACTCCCTCTTATCGGAAGAGGAAGCGGAACTTCCCAGTCATCAGCCGAACAAGGTATTTCTCTCCCCTTATCCTTCGCAGGTTCAGGTTAATTATTATCTATTTTCAGTTTGGTGTTTTAAGCTTATGTTCTACGGTTTTCCCGCTAAGGCTTGTTTCTTATTCATTAATGTTCGTTGGTTCACTAGAATTGATGTTTTTTTAGCGGTTTCTCTTAAATGGACATCCTTATCTCTTGCTGTGAAAGCTCGAGAGATAGTGGAGTATCCTTTCTCCTCCCTTCTGTTCTCTTCTGATTCTGCATCTTTCTTACATTCTGGGCCAGTTAAAGAAGTCACTGGCACTTGTTCTCTTCCCTTGTTGGATGCGGTACGGGTATCAGTTCCTTTTCTTCAGAGGGAGTGTTATCCTGCTGCCAATAACATGAATTCTCCTATCTCCAATAAGAGATTGATTAGGACTAGTGCTCGTCTTTTAGCCAAATTCCCTAATCGCTCTTTGTCAGCTCGCTCGCCAACTTCTTCCTCCAAGCACGGCCCTCACCCCCCGCTATCCCCTACCGCGCCTTCTCTTGTAGTCCCGCTTAATCATCTAGGCTCGATTTACATTCCCATTTTTGACTCTTTTTCTGACTCGGAATTAGCTTCTAATGCTCACAACCTTGGTTTTTTACTTGATCCCTTAGACTCGCCTCGCATCCGTTCTATTCGGATTCAGGAATCTTCTCGAGTTAATGAGCACCGTCATTTTAATGATTAGTGCATCTTGGAATATCCGCGGTTTGCATAGCCCTGTTAAGCAGAGGGCTATTTTCGACTTTATTAACTCTTCTCATTGTGACATGATATCCATTCAAGAGTCTAAATTGGACTCCCTTACCCCGGCTATTTCTCGATCCTTAGGTGGTTCCATTATCACCAAATGGATTGCTCTGGACGCTAGCGGATCTAGAGGAGGGATTATCCTTGGTTTCAAGGAGGCTCTATTTTCTTTAGTTTCAGTTCTTCGCCTAAATTTTTTTTTAATAGTTCACCTCCACTGGAACCTTCATAATTGTCCTCTTACAGTTATCTCTGTTTATGGCCCTTCTACTTCTGACAGGCGTCCATTATTTTGGAATGAATTCCTTTCGTTACAGCAATTCTCTGCTCAACTCTGTGTTTTGTGTGGAGATTTTAACGTTACTCGGTTTTCTTCTGAAAGATCGAATTCGGGTTCCTCGTTATCTCAATCTACTTCTTTTAATGACTGTATTCGCGATCTTCACTTATCCGACTTGCCGATTTCTGGTAGATCGTTTACCTGGTCCAATCTTCGCGAGATCCCTTCTTTGGCCAAGCTTGATCGCTTTTTGGTCTCGCAGCTTTGGATTACTCGCTATCAACAATCTTTCGTCCAAGCGTTCCCTAATCCTGCTTCGGACCATGTTCCGTTAGTGCTTTATTCCGACTTCAATTTTCACTATCAGCACAAATTTCGGTTTGAAAAATTCTGGCTTCAAGACCAACATTTTATCAACCTCGTCTCAGAATGTCTTGCGTCAGTCACCGGTTCATCCGGACTGGGCAATATTTTATTGAAATTGCATGCCATTAAATATGGATGCAAAATTTGGCGTTACGAGAGGCACCGTAACACGAACTTCCTCAAAGCTTTTCTTCTGCAAACCATTGATTCCATTGATAAGATGGAAGAAATGGGCCCCTTATCGGATACGTTCCGTTCGGAACGTCGTTCCTGCAAGCAACAATATGCAGATATGCTCCACCTAGACCACATTAAATGGGCTCAAAGAGCTCGGATTAAGTGGTTGAAGGAGGGGGATGCGAATACTGCATTCTTCCATAATTTTGCGTCGCATAGGCAACGTAGTAATCATATCTCATCCATTTCTGTCGGTGACAGGGATCTTTCTTCCGATGACTCCATTCATCAGGAATTCCTTGCTTTTTATAAAAACCTAATAGGCACTCAGAAACACCGCTCGATCGAGCTAGATTGGGATCATCTTTATGGTGTTCAAGATCACGACCTTTCCTCCTTAGAGGCTCCTTTCTCCTTGGAGGAGATTAAGTCGGCCGTTTTCGCTTTAAAAAGTGATTCCGCGCCTGGGCCCGATGGCTTCCCCGCCTTCTTCTTCCAAAAATTTTGGGATCTTCTCAAGACAGACCTTCTTAAGATGTTCCAAGATTTACATCAAGGAAATTTCTCTTTTGATCGTATTAATTACGCGCACATTGTGCTTATCCCCAAAGTTGCAGGAGCTCACCTGGTCTCTGAATTTAGACCGATTAGCCTGATCAACACTACATTCAAAATCATTATGAAAGTCTTGTCTTCCAGACTTAGTGTTATTATCCCTCCCCTAATTGACCCAGCCCAATCAGGGTTTATCAAAGATCGATTCATTCTCGACAGTGTGGCTTCAGCTCAAGAAATTATTTCTCTCTGTCATCGTACTAAGTCGGAAGGCATCCTTCTTAAGCTTGACTTCCAAAAAGCTTACGATAATGTTAATTGGAACTTCCTCCTGGACCTTCTCGTTTTTCGAGGTTTTGGCCCCAAATGGGTCGCTTGGATAAAATCTAGTCTGTTCTCAGGCACTTCCTCCCTTTTCATTAATGGGTCTGAAGGCCACAAGTTCAAAATTAGGTGTGGACTCCGCCAAGGAGACCCTCTATCTTCTCTGCTTTTTTCTCTTGTCGTAGATGTCTTTAGCAAGCTTCTGCGTAATGCTTGGAATTTAAATATGGTCGAGGGACTTGGCAGCTCCTCGTTATTCGAGGGAGTGCTCAATCTCCAATATGCTGACGACACTATCATTTTCACCAAACCGAATTTCCACTCCCTCCGTAATCTCAAGCTGCTCCTTTATTGCTTTGAGTTGGCTTCCGGGTTATCGATTAATTTTCAAAAGTCCTCTGTTCTGTGGTTGGGGGGTTCTCCCAACCGTCAGACGGAAGTTTCCAACATCTTTAACTGTCCCATCACTTCCTTCCCGATTTCCTACTTAGGTATCCCCCTTCGTTGGGGCAAACTGCATAGAGCGGACTGGCTTCCATTGATCGATAAAGTGGAAGCCAGGCTCAATGTTTGGTCTAGTAAGCTTTTATCCAGAGGTGGTAGACTTACTCTCATTAACTCGGTTATTTCCGCCATGCCCCTTTACCTTATGTCTTTCTACTTCTTACCTGCTTGGGTTATCAAAAGAATCGACCAGATTAGAAGTAATTTCTTCTGGAATGGCTCCTCCTCCTTCAAACCTGGCTCCCACCTTTGTCAGTGGAGACTGGTCTGCACTTCTAAGGAGGAAGGGGGTCTTGGTGTCATTGATCTTCGTCATCACAACTTAGCTCTTTTAGGTAAATGGTTATGGAAGTTGCATAATTCTGACCATTTGCCTTGGGTCCAATACATCAGAGGCCTTCGCAACGCTCCTCCTAACTGGTGGGAATTTCCCGAGGCGGTCCATCGCTGTGCCTCCCCCTTTTGGAAAGGCATTTGGAAAGCCTCGGCTGCCTTCCAGTGCGGTATTTTTCGCATCTGCAAAGATGGCTCCAGGGCCAAGTTGTGGACCGATCTATGGATTGGCAACACCACGCTTGCTTCAGCTTTCCCTTCCCTTTTCTGTCTTACAGTCCTTCCTAATGCTTCGATAGCAGACTCCTTCATCTTGATTGAAAATAATCGTTATTGGTTGATTCCTTTCACTTGTGATCTCTCTCAGGCGTTGTCGGACGTATTCGATAGGCTTATCCTTTATCTTAACAGCTATGAATGGCGTCTGTCCGAGGGCATTGGCTGGCGATGGTCACCTGCTGGGGTATTTTCGGTGAAGTCTTTTTATAAGTTCCTTAACTCAAGAGGGGTGAAATCCCCTTCCGCTAATTTCTTCTGGGACTCACCGGTTCCTTTAAAGGTTAAGATCACTTCATGGCTGGCTTTTAATAATAAGCTTCTGACTGTTGATGTTTTGAACAAACGCAACCTGGCCTGGGGTCAGCTTTGTGTCTTGTGTGATCAGCACGAGGAAAATGCTAACCACCTATTCATTCAGTGTCCCTTTGTTATTTCCTTATGGAAGATTTGCTCGCTAGCTTGGGGGTCTTCATCGATTCCCCCTCTCTTGGACTGCGTGTGGTCTGCTAAGCTCTCGAGCCCTTCTTTCAGTTTACCTTGGAATCTATCTGTCCATGTTATTATATGGATCATTTGGAAAGAAAGAAACAATAGGCTGTTCCGCAATCATAGATTACCTGTAGCGGTCTTAATTGATGAGTTCTTTATTCTTTTCGATCTATGGTCTTCGGTGTTAGATAACAAGGGCTTAACAGCTCGTTTCTCTCACTTATTAGAAAATGCTCACCGATGCCTGCGCACTCTTAATGCTATTTAATTCCTGGTTTTGCTCTTGTTTCTGTTAATCACTCATCTTCTCTTCTCCATTGTTTCATCTTGCAGGATCCAGCATCTTCGCCAGTTGCGGCTACCAGTGCTATTCCCCAGTGAGCTTTGCTCTCTTTTTATTGGGGTTTTTGTTAATTTTGATGGGCTATTTCTGGCAGTGGTAGCCCCTTCCTTAACTTTTGCTAGTTGATGTTTTTTTTTGCTTGTTTCTGGGTCGCATCTGTTTTGCGGCGTTGCTGTATTTACTGATCTTCTTCGCTTCTCTTTAATCCTATGTTATGTTTATATTTGCATTTGCTCTATGTTATGATGACTCTGGTGATGTCGGTTGTTTAGCAGCCTCTGCCTTTCTTATGTTGGTCACTATGGTGCTAGTGTATTTCTGATTGTTTATTTGGCATGCTCTGATGCTGCCTGGTTTTCTACTCGATTGACTGGGCTTAGTTCTCCGGTTTGGTATGGGGTGATCCAAGATTAGTGGAGATCTCACTTAGTGAGTTGCCTCTCTAATCCTGGATCTCTTCTTCTCCCTTCCCTGGTGTATCTGTGATTGAGTTTCATCCCATTGTCGTGGAGCTAGTTGTGCTCTCAGCTGATGCTTCTGCAGTCCGGCCTGTTGATGGTTTGCTGGAGTGTCCTCTTTTGTGTTTCAGTGGTGGGCTTCTGCTTGGATGGTGTGGGAGGCATTTACCTCTTTCATCGGTTGGGAGTCATCGGCTGAGGAGTCTCTGCCCAGTCGAAGCCAGTTCGTCATCGTCATCTCCTCCGATCTTCTGCTGCTTGTGTTAGTTTAGAATTGTATTTCTTTCCTGTAATTTTGAGGCGTTGCGTTTGATCTCTCATTTTACGACTTGTAAAATTGCTGTATGACTGTTTCTATTTATAATATTTTGATGGCTGGGGTCGCTAGATCCTATCCGATTCATCAAAAAAACAAAACTAACAAAAATAATACTGCTAATAGTAATAATAATTATATATGTATATCAAAATGCAAATTCGAGTTTAACAGATTTTTTTTAAAAAATAATCCAGACAATATATAATATAAATAGTCGATCAAATAGAAATGGAAATTAAAATTAGTATATACAGTTATTCGATATAAATAAATTTTTCGATTAGAAATATTTTAGTAGAGAATACAAAAACGAATTTAACACAAGGTAATTTATAATTAATTAAAATACAGAAAATATTCAGAAAATATTTATTTATGAAAACGGGGGTTACATTATCCATGTTGATCTATTCAGAATGCTGATTGATATTCAAAAAGGGATTGCAGATATTGGAAGGCTGAACTACTCAAACATCGTGCTAATTTCTAAGTGCAGCGGAGCAAATACTGTCTCTGAATATAGACCCATAAGTCTCCTTAATTGCTCTTTGAAAATCTTCACAAAAATCCTCGCCAACAGAATTAATCCTCTACTTTCCTCTCTGGTATCCTCGTCACAGAGTGCCCTCCTAAAAGGCAAATCCACCATTGATTACTTCCTGGTTTCCCATGAAGTTATTAACTTATGCTGCAATAAGAAATCTGATACCCTAATGATGAAGATAGACTTCCACAAAGCATTTGATACAATCAATTGGGAATTCATTGAACAGATGCTATGCCAGAGGTTTTGGTCCAAGATGGTGCATGTGGATCAGTTCCATCCTTCGCTTTGCTAATTCCTCAGTGCTTGTCAATGGCGTGGGGGGGAGTATTATTAATTCCAAGAGGGGTCTTAAGCAAGGAGGCCCTCTATCGCCAATGATCTTTATCCTGGCTGTTGATGTTCTTGCTCAAATGCTATGCTGTGGACGAAGTAATGGAACTTTTTCTCAACTTCAACTCAGGGGCTCTCTCACTTCTTTATCTACTCTTCAATTTGCTGATGACACTCTCATCTTCTGCAACAGTGATGAACAAGAAGTGCTTAATTTAAAATTACTCCTTCACATGTTTGCTAACATTTCAGGCCTAGACATCAACTTCTCCAAGTCTTTTATTATTTATTTTGGTCCCTCCAGGGACAAGCTTCACGCCTTCTCTTAAATTCTAGGTTGCAAACAAGACTGCTTGCCCATCAAATACCTAGGCATGACTCTGGCTAAAGGTAAACTAAAGATGAGAGGTTGGCAACCTCTACTTCTGAAGATCGAGAAGAGATTATCTACCTGGAAGGGGCGTATGCTTTCTAGAGGAGGCAGAATGGTCCTCATTAATTCAGTGCTCAGTGCTCTGCCAACCTATTATGACTCCTCGTTTAGACTGCCCAACTGGGTTGTTGCAAGAATTGATCAGATAAGAAGTAGATTCTTCTGGATTAAAACTGATACTAACGCCTCTGAGGCTGCATGCACAAACTGAAAGTGCATTTTCCAACCCAAAGAGCAAGGTGGCTTAGGTGTATTAAATCTGACTCAATTCAATAATTCCTTACTAATGAAGTGGCAGTGAAAGCTCTTAGCAGATCACTCACCTGGCAGCCAAACACTTATGTCATTATACTTTAAGAGAGCCTCAAACTCCTTCACATGCTCTACTGAGGCCTCTCATTTTTGGAAGGGGGTCCATAAACTACGGGAACAGTTCCTACAGGGGATTCATTGGTAACTTGGCAACGGGCAATCCATCAAATTCTTGACTTCTAAGTGGATAGGAGGCTCTCACATATCCACTCTCTTCCTGCATTTTTCAAGGCAGCTTGGAACAAAGAGGCAACACTTTTCTCCCAGTGCCATTTTTAAGATGGTAGATGGATTTGGAGGCCTAGTTTAAATATTATTTCCTCCTCCCGCCTTATCTTAGAAAAAGATCAGCTATTGCACCTTATCTCCAACTTGATTCCCTCTAACAACGCGGATATTCCCAATTAGAGGCACTTTAGCTCAGGGGTCTACACAGTCAAATCAGCCTATTCCTTTTTCAGTATATCAGGTCTTAAATCACCCTTCTTTAATGCTTGTTGGCAGAACTTGGAACCCCTCAAATGCAAAATTTGTATTTGGATGTTCAGCTGGGAGATACTCAACTCCAAGGCTAGGCTTCACTCTAGAGGATGGGATGGTGACTGGACTTGCACGACTTGCGCAAGCCTGATTGAAACCACCTTCCATATATTTTTTGAATGTCCGGTGCTATTAACTTTTGGTGTTACTTTACTCACCCCTTCAATATTGCTCACTTGCCTGTCACCATTTCAGATTGCTTCACACGATGGTGTTTTGATTCCCACAATCACATTTACACACACTCATGGCATCTGATCACAATTGCTTCCTGTTGGAGTATGTGGAATGTTAGGAATGATAGAATTTTCAACAACAAGCAAATTATGACTGATATGCTCATCTCTAATGTTAAATTTTGGTTCTCCCTCTGGCTAGATAGTTGCAGAAGCTCTAAGAAGAAAGAAAAGATCTTAAAGGAGTTCGATAATGTAGGGGCTAGTGACCTTATGAACAGTGGCCGTGCCTCTTCACTATGCAAAGATGGAAGCAACGAGGAGTAGCAGAGCTTGTAATCTTTTTGTATTTTGGGGACTCACACTGCCCCGTGTTTGTGCAAGTTTATGATTTTCCTAGTTTATGATGTATGTTTGTTTCGATGGGGGTTAATTTTTGTTATCGAGTGCAGTCTACGTTTGGTGTGGGAGGGATGAGATCATAGAGTTGTCTCTAGTAGAGGAGTACGACAATAGTTTGCTACACTCTCTGCGATTCAATGCTATGTTATCTCGAACTCCCGCACCTGCAAGGCTTAGCTCTTTCTAAAACCCCACAACTAGTAGTTTGTATTAACTCTCTCTTTCATTTATAATATATATGCATATGTGAGGTAGGGTTTCGCCCTACCTTTTGCTAGTCATAAAAAAATGATTGGTTTAAAATCTAAAAGATTAATTTTAATCTTTAGGTTTTAACTAACTAATTATTTAAACTTAAACTTATCCTATCAATTAATTACCTCTGCTCCTCCTTATAAAAAAGCAACACCTAGAACCTGTAAGGCTGTTTTGGATACGAAGATGGACAAATCATAACTTTTGTTCTAAATCAAAGATGTCGGTCGTCGAGTCTTCTTCAAAACGAGCATACATATGTTACGAATGGAGTTCTGTAGCTCCGAAAAAATTCATTTTACTACAACTGCGCACAGAAATGGGGGTACCTAAATCATTAGATTTTGAAGTTGGTTCGGCTTTTTGGTTTGGTATTTTATAATGGGTCGACTTTCTTTCGATTAACCCTATTAAATTTAGAACTAACATAAAACTCTATCTTTAAACACATAATACTTGTAGATGGGTTCAAATAGTCCAGGTTAGACCCACTACCAACAATGAATTAAATGAATCCAAATCATGAGGCTCCTCGAAAGTCACTCATTGCCTTTTTTTTCTTCTTGTTCTTCTCTCTTTTTTAGAAACAAAATCCTACCGCCTACGCATCTCCACGGCGCCCCACTGCTCCATCTCAACGGTTCTAGCTACCTCTGCCACTATCTATCGTCTCCACCTCCCTCCGATACGTAGCCCTTAGTCTTTGTTGTTTGCCTATGGTCTAGTTCTGCTCTCCCTCTCTTTCTCTCACCCTCTCCGATGATGCTCATATCCATAAACCAAAAACCCAACCGCACAGAACCGATGATTTGCAGTTCAAGGGAATTCATCTAGAAAGTAGAACGAGTCAGTTTCGCTCGGGTCCCCATGTAGATCGGTTTTATTTCGGTTACAAAATTCTAGTTAGTTCGACAAAGAAACTAGTCGATGCTCACCCCTAGTTACAAATGAGTCGTTGTAACGCCTGTTTCTGATTGCACGGATTTTCATTTTTCTTTTGTTCGTATTCTTGTCACCCCGATTGCAATCACCTGGATATTCGATTATTTCGTTAGAACCCAAATCCTATTTCATTCTACAACCTTATTCCTTTTCTCTTGGTTATTTATTAATTTTTCAATGCCAAAACCAAGTCCAATCTTATATTAGTTGATTTAATTTTTCTTTAATAAAGCCCACCCCGAAACCCCAAGCCCACTTACATGCTGCCTATTTATACCCCTAATCTCCATTAACCCTAATTAACAAAATATAATCCACTTCCATTTGTTGGATCCTGTAGGTAAGGCAAATAACACTAGAGGGGGGATGAATAATGTTGCATAAAAATTAATTACGAAATTAAACTTTAGTTCTGTTAAGTCGACTGAAAAGAGATATCCAGTCAACTGAAGCGTCAGATTAGAAGAGTATTTTACTGAGAGTTACGAGTCTGACCAGTCGACTTATAGCGGAACCAGTCGACTTGCCAAACAAGTTTTTGAACTAAAACTTCACAAAATTGAGATTGCAAGTGAAGAATACAACCACAGAGAACACAGTGATGTATCCTGGTTCGGTCCTTCCGACCTTCACCCAGTCCCCACGCAACCCACTTGAGATTTTCCATTATTCTTCAAAAAATACAAGAATAGCCTACGGCGTTTGACAACAACTATGTCAAACCTGTAGACCTCTCTCACCACTAGAGAGAGCAAACCCACTCTATACCCTAGAGTAAAAAACCGACTCTACAACCAAGAGCCCTACTCTCCAACCGAGAGGACCACTCTCACAACCCGAGAGTGAAAACAACAACAAAAAGAGTTACAATAACATATAGCCTTGTTTGATTTTGTATAGTGGCTAATAGGTCAACTTCTAAAATCAGTCTAAAACGAATTCGATGTTATACTAGACTGATTTTCAGAGAACCAAGACTTAGAGAATTTTTATGCTTTGAAACTTTTGTTCTCTTTTTGAAAAATAAAGACTTGAAAGCTTGTTGAAGATGAGTAACCTTTACCAAGTGATTTCTACACCTTATTTATAGAGTTAGAATTACTGGACGTTGAGAAGCAGTTGCACCAACTGTCAACCAACAGAAATAAAGGTTTTGAATTTGAAAAACAAGTTTTAAAAATAGAAAACTGTCGAAACGGAGTCGACTGGTCACAACTTGTATGAGTTCAGACAGTTTCGTACTATGACAGTCGACTGGTTCCGAAGAATGGTCAACTGGTACTCAACAGCTGATCTTATTCAAGCTTGTTTCGACCTTTTAACTTTTTTGAAACACTCAATTATTAAAAGATATGTGAGAGTGTATGTGTGTGATAAGGCTATTACAACATTCTAAGTCTCAAAGAATAAAAAATTACAATTGTTACAAGTCACTTAATACAAAACATTTGAAGCACTTGAGTCTTGTCTTGAACTTGAGTCTTTGACTTGAGCTTGAGCCATTGTCTTTATATCTTGAAGCTTGCTTGATCAAATGTGACTTGAACTTAGGTCTTTGTAGTTTGATCAATTCTTTTGAAAGCTTCATTGGATCAACTTTACCTTTGTGTATTGCACCATGGTATTTGTCTTTGATACATCCTGCAATATATATATAGGTGGTAGCACAACTGTGCATTGTGTTGTAGTCATCAAAACCAAGAATCAACATTCTCCCCCTTTTTGATGATGACAACAATATCTTACAATAATAATTATAATTAAAAATGCTCCCCCTAACTAATGTACAATATGCACAAGTTAGAAATATGCACAAAACCAACCTTTTCTCCCCCTTTGTCATCAACAAAAAACAAAAAAAAGGAGGAAAGAAACAATAATATAATGGAAAGCATGGCCAAAAGAACAAACACATTTCAAAACCATAACAAAGTACATTTCAAAACCATACTTGAGGTTCGGATTGACCTCAAGTATTCCTCAAGTATTGAAGCTCTCTTTGGAGGCATAGTTGAAAAACTAGGAAACTTAAAAAGAGTGAGAGATCAAGAAAAATAATTACCCAATAACAAGAGAAAGAAGCAAAATAGCTTCAAGAGACTCGAAACAGACTTCGAAATGGAAAGGAAACTCAAATCTGGATGGAGATCTCAAATCCATGAACTTCAATTTCAGAAATCGCCAAGAACACCAAGGGCAGTCGACTGAGGGTGTTTGAGAGCAAAAGTGAAAAAGGGAAAAGTGAAAAAGAGGGGTAAGAGATTTAGGGTTTTTACTAAGAGTGGAGGTCTTAGATTAAGAGTAGGTTTGAATGAAGGTTCGAGATCGACAAGAGGGTAAAAAGATAGAGTGATGCCACAGTTTAAGTGACGATTCGGAATAAAAAAACCAAGCTGATGTTCTGACAGTCGACTAGTTTTTATATCAGTCGACTTAGTCGAGAGAAAATTAAACCAAAAGAAACATCAAGTAAAAACTTTCTGTCAGTCGACTGGTTACTTATACAGTCGACTGTTTAGAACACAAGATTCAGCAATAATAAGAACAATGAAAATACTTTATAAGTCGACTGAAAAAGATGTTTAAGTCAACTTAAGAAAAATATATTTTCAAGAAATGTCATTAAAACAGCAAATTCCAAGTTCTCTTCTAAAGATGATAAAAGTGTCTTCCTTAAGTGGTTTGGTAAAGATATCTGCTACTTGTTTATCAGTAAAAATAAAATCCAAAGATATATCTCCCTTTAAAACATGATCACGTAGAAAATGTTGTCTAATATCAATGTGTTTCATACGTGAGTGTTGAATCCGATTTTTAGATAAATTAATGGCACTAATATTATCACACATTATATCAGGTTTTGAAAATAAAATACTATAATCTAATAGGGTTTGTGTCATCCACAAAATTTGGGCACATGCCAAACTTGCAGCAAAATATTCAGCTTCTGTAGTAGATAAGAATACTGAATTTTGCTTTTTACTGCACCAAGATACTAGTGAATGTCCCAAAAAGTGACAGTACCGCTAGTACTTTTACGACGAGTTTTACTACCAGCAAAATCTCCATCACTATAAAAAAAAAGTTGAAAATTATTGGTGCGTGGATAGAATAAACCATACTCAGATGTGCCTTTAATGTATCTTAAAATGCGTTTCACAGATTTTAAGTGAGACTCTTTAGGACTTGACTGATACCTAACACACAAACATATACTAAACATAATGTCTGGTCTACTAGTAGTTATATATAAGAGTGAGCCAATCATCCCTCGATAGAGTTTTTGATCGACACTCTTACCTAATTCATCTTTGTCAAGTGTAGTAGTAATAGTCATAGGTGTGGTCTTACTACTAGTGCTATTCATGCCAAACCGTTTGAGTAATTCCTTAGCATATTTTTCTTGATTAATAAATATGCTATTATGTGACAGCCTTATTTGTAGTCCAAGGAAATAATTGAGTTCACCCATGTGACTCATCGCAAACTCATTTTTCATGGTATTAGCAAACTCTTAACTGAGATTACTATTAGTAGATCCAAAAATTATGTAATTTACATATATTTGTATGATTAGGATATCGGTCTCTATTTTCTTAATAAACAAGGTAGTATCTACTTTACCTATTGCAAAACTAGTTTCTAATAGAAGAGTCTTTAACCGATCATACCAAGCACGTGGTGCTTGTTTAAGACCATATAAAGCCTTTTTCAATTTAAAAACTTGGTTTGAGAATTGTTCATGTTCGAAACCGGGTGGTTGCTTAACATAAACATCTTCCTTAATAAAACCATTAAGAAACGCACTTTTAACATCCATTTGGAAAAGTGTAAAATTCATAAAATATGCAAAAGATAATAAGATCCTTATTGATTCTAGTCTAGCAACAGGAGCATATGTTTCATCAAAATCTATGCCTTCTTCTTGATTATATCCTTGAGCAATTAATCTAGCCTTGTTCCTAATGACTTGTCCTGATTCATCTAACTTATTTTTGAATACCTATTTGGTACCAATTAGAGTATGATCAGGGGGTCGTGGAACTAAATCCCATACATCATTTCTTATAAATTGGTTTAATTCATCTTGCATGGCATTCATCCAAAATTCATTCTCACAAGCTTCTTGTATATTCTTCTGTTCAAAATCCGACAAGAAAGCCGTATGAGAAATCATGTTAACATGAGATCTTGTTTGAATACCACGTGAGATATCACCGATTATTAAGTCATGAGGATGATCTCTAACTTTAACAAATGATTTTGGTAAAGTTTGAGTCATCACAACAGGAACAGTCGACTTAACTAGTCCATCAGCCGACTGATTCACATCAGTCGACTTGACTTCCTTATCAGTCGACTTATCTACTAGGGTAGTTTGTTCTAGTAATTTAATAACGTTATTTAAAGGTGATGAAACTTTTTCATCATCTTCAATAACAGTAGATGAAGGCAGAGATTCATCAAACGAAACATGCATAGATTCTTCAATAGTCAAAGTTGACTTATTGAAAATTCTATATGCCTTACTTCTATTTGAGTATCCAATGAAAATACCTTCATTAGATTTAGGATCCAACTTATCTAAATTATCTTTAGTATTTAAAATGAAATACTTGCAACCAAATACTTTAAAGTAAGATACTTTAGGAATTCTATCAAAAAATAGTTCATAACATGTTTTCTTAAGCTTAGGCCTAATCAAAATTCTATTTAAAACATAACACGCTGTTGAAACAGCTTCAGCCCAGAAGTACTTAAATAAATTGCTTTCAACAAGCATAGTACGTGCACACTCTTACAAAGTCCTATTCTTTCTTTCAACCACTCAATTTTATGGCGAAGCTCTAGGAAATGTAAATGAATGTGTTATACCATTTTTGTTGTAATATTCTGAAAACGTTTCATTCTCAAATTCTCCACCATGATCACTTCTAATAGTGACAATGGTTAGAGATTTTTTATTTTGAATCCATTTACAAAAAATTTCAAATACTTCAAAGGCATCATTCTTATGTTTTAAAAAGAAAACCCATGTGAATCTTAAAAAATCATCTACTAAAACAAATACATACCTACTTTTATTTAAAGAAGCGACTCTAGTAGGACCAAATAAATCCATATGGATTAATTCGAGAGGCCTACTAGTAGAAATCATTTCTTTTATCTTAAAAGTAGATTTGACTTGTTTACCTAGTTGACATGCATCACATAACTTATCTTTTTTATAGGATAGTCTTGGCAGTCCTTTAACTAGGTTGTTCTTAGAAAATTTAGCAATATTTTTCATATTCACATAGCCAAATCTCTTATGTCAAAGCTAAGAATCATTGTCAGAAGCTACTAAGCAAAAATTATTCGAAAAATCATTTGATTTTAAACATAACTCATAAATATTATTTTTCCTAAAGCCTTGAAAAATTACATTTTGCATGGTAGAATCATAAATTAAACATGCATCTTTTTCAAAAATAATTTTGTATCCCTTATCACACAATTGGCTAATACTTAACAGATTATGCTTTAACCCACCAACAAGAAAAACTTCTTCTATAGTAGTGGTAGTGTTCTTACCGACCATGCCTATACCAATAACCTTCCCTTTGTTGTTGTCACCAAATGTGACTGTTCCTGCATCAATCTCTTGTATGGAAGAAAGAAGGTTAGCATGACCAGTCATATGCTTGGAGCATCCGCTGTCAAGTATCCAATGTTCTCTTTTAGGTACCTATAAAAAAATCATTGTGAATATGGTACCCTTTTCATTGGGTCCAAAAAGGGATTAGTTTTTGGGAAACCAAACCCAAAGTGAGTTTGATTTTCCACCAAAAGCACAAATATAATCTACAGAATTACATACATTAAGAACATATGAAATTATATAAGTAATTCTATCTTTTAGACTCAGGTTGACTGGAACCCAAATATTTTTGCTCTGTCCAGTCGACTTTATCGAACCTTTCAGTTGACTGTTACTAGAAGCCAGTCGAATGGGAGGTGAAATTGGTCGACTTATCTGAGGTTTCCGTTTCTTTGAATAAGACTCAGAAGCTCTGGACAGGCGACTGAAATTTGGGTTCAGTCGACTGGTCTGAACTACTTTACGACTCTTTTCATGGAAAACAATAGTTTGTGCTTTTTCAAAAAATTCATATAATTTATTCTTAACACTAGAGATAGATTCAGACTTATTACTACTAGTGTTCTTAGAGACATGATGTTTTTCAAGAGACTTTTGAAAACCAAGTTCAAATCTCTTATTAGTTTGAACTCGATTTTGGAGAACTTCATTTAAAATCTCATTTTCTTTGTAAATTTTAGATACATTCTTGGATATCTCTTCATAATTCTTTTTAAGAGATACAAGATCTATATCCAAATTAGAAAGTCGAGAATTTAAAGACTTGACTTCAACATTTAAGTCAAGATTCTCTTGAGAAAGTGTTTGATTTACTTTCTCTAAGTTCTTAACTCTAATTTTTCTCCATCTTAAGTTCTTGAAAAATCTCATTAAAAGCATCCACTAAGTCATTTGAATCAAAGTTATCACTTACATCGTTTTGTGTAGCCATGAAGCATACATTCACAACTTCGTTTGTCTCTTCATTCTCTTCTTCCGATGAAGAGTCGCTATCGTCCCAAGTTGCTTGATATGACTTTTTGTTCTTCATGTACTTTTTCTTTGTGTACTTGTCCTTCTTGAAGTTAGGAGCCTTTCCTTTGGATTTCACATTTTCTAACGGGCAATCCTTCTTCATATGACCTGTTTTGTTACACTCGAAACAAGTGGGAAGTTCATTAGTATCTTTAAATATGGAATTAAATTTACCTTTCCATAGAAACTTCTTGAACTTTCTAGTGAACATGGCTATTTTTTCTTCATCTTCTTCTTCATCTTCGGAGTCTGACATGGCCTTGAAAGCGAGTGTCTTTTTCTTTGATTGTTGAGGTTCTAGATCCTTCTTGCGTTCTTCAAGTTGAACTTTATTTGCCATAAGATTTTCCATAAGATTCTCAAGAGAGAGTTGTGTTAAATCCTTCTTGTTGAGGTTCTAGATCCTTTTTGCGTTCTTCAAGTTGAACTTCATATGCCATAAGATTTCCCACATGATTCTCAAAAGAGAGTTGTGTTAAATCGTTGGCCTCTTCTATGGCGGTGGTCTTCTTCTCCCATTCTAGAGTTAAGGCACGAAGAACTTTCCTCACCATTTCGGCTTGAGTGTACGTCTTTCCAAAAGCCACAAGAGAATTTGTAATATCCACAAACCGTGCGATCATATCTCACACATTCTCGTTCTCCTTCATGCGGAACATCTCGAACCTGTGAACAAGAATAGATATCTTAGATTCTTTAACTTTATTAGTACCTTCATGAGTTACCTCGAGTGTGTGCCAAATTTGATACGCCGTTATTGCATTAGACACACAATTAAACTCCTCTTTGGTAAGAGCATAGAATAGAGAATTCATCACCTTTGCATTGTTCATTGTGTTGCCCTTAATTTCATCGTTCCATTGTGCATAAGGAATAGTAGGAGCGGTGTACTCTGTCTCCGTCATGTTCCAAATCTCATAGTTGATGGATTGAAGGTAGATCTTCATTCTACACTTCCAATAGTTGTAATTGGTTACATCGAATAGGGGTGGCCTTTGTGTGGATTGGCCTTTATGGTATTGACTTGTATTAGAAGTAGTTGCCATTGCACTCAACCAGGCTTTGATACTAAGTGTTGGATCCTGTAGGCAAGACAAATAATACTAGAGGGGGGGGGGGGGGTGAATAGTGTTGTATAAAAGTTAATTACGAAATTGAACTTTTAGTTATGTTAAGTCGACTGAAAAGAGATATCCAGTCGACTAAAGCGTCAGATTAGAAGAGTATTTTACTGAGAGTTACGAGTCTGACCAGTCAACTTATAGCAGAAACCAGGCGACATGCCGATTAGTTTTTGAACTAAAACTTAACAAAATTGAGATTACAAGTGAAGAAAATACAACCACAAAGAGAGTCAACCACAGAGAAAACAGCGATGTATCCTGGTTCTGTCCTCCCGACCTTCATCTAGTCCCCAAGCAACCCACTTGATATTTTCCACTATTCTTCAAAAAAGTACAAGAATACCCTACGGCGTTTGACAACAACTATGTCAAAACCGTAGACCTCTCTCACCACTAGAGAGAGCAAACCCACTCTATACCCTAGAGTGAAAAACTGACTCTACAACCAAGAGCCCTACTCTCCAACCGAGAGGGCCACTCTCACAATTCGAGAGTGAAAACAACAACAAAAAGAGTTACAATAACATATAGCCTTGTTTGATTTTGTATAGTAGCTAATAAGACAACTTCTGAAATCAGTCTAAAACGAATTCGATGTTATACTAGACTGATTTCAGAGAACCAAGACTTAGAGAAATTTTATGCTTTGAAACTTTTGTTCTCTTTTTTTAAAAATAAAGACTTAAAGTCTTGTTGAAGATGAGTAACCTTTACCAAGTGATTTCTACACTCTATTTATAGAGTTAGAATCACTGGACGTTGAGAAATAGTTGCACCAACTGTCAATCAATAGAAATAAAGGTTTTGAATTTGAAAAACAAGTTTTAAAAATAGAAAACTGTCGAAACGGCTTGAACAGTCGACTGGGTTGCCATAATGAGTCAACTGGTCACAGCTTGTATGAGTTCAGACAGTTTTGTACTAAGACAGTCGACTGGTTCCGAAGAATGGTCGACTGGTACTCAATAGCTGATCTTATTCAAGCTTGTTTCGACCTTTTAACTTTTGTAAAACACTCAATTATTAAAAGATATATGTGAGTGTGTGTGTGACAAGGCTATTACAACATTCTAAGACTCAAAGAATAAAAAATTACAATTGTTACAAGACACTTAATACAAAACATTTGAAGCACTTGAGTCTTGTCTTGAACTTGAGTCTTTGACTTGAGCTTGAGCCATTGTCTTGATGTCTTGAAGCTTGCTTGATCAAATGTGACTTGAACTTAGGTCTTTGTAGTTTGATCGATTCTTTTGAAAGCTTCATTGGATCAACTTTGCCTTTGTGTATTGTACCATGGTATTTGTCTTTGATACATCTTGCAATATATATATAGGTGGTAGCACAACTGTGTATTGTGTTGTAGTCATCAAACCCAAGAATCAACACCATCTCCTTCAGCCGCCATCTCCCCTTCACCCCGACTTCTTCTCCTCCTCCTTCTTCTTCACTTTGAACCCATTGAAGCCATCCACTGCCAAGCCAACTCCTCACCCTGAACTCACCTTACTTCTTATCTACAACCTCCTGCCCTCATTATCTTTGCCTAACATCACCCTCACCATGCACCCCAACCGTCCACACCACAGCACCGATCATCACCGCCAACCACCATTGTTGCACAACCGAGCTCTTCTTCAATCCCACCCGCCAACTGCCTCCTCTTCCATCTCTGAAACCCAAACTTCACCTTCTTTGTCTCCTTAGTCAACTCATCCCCACAGCCACTTCATCCCCTCAAACTTCACCTACTGCATCCCCATCTATAGCCGACCCCACCTTCTTCATCATCTTGCTATCGCTCTTTCCCTTGCCTCCACTTGCTGCCTCCTCCCCGACAGCACCTCTTCACCGTATACCCCCTGACTACTACCTCCTCACTCGAGCTCTTCCCAAAAAAACCTCCGAATAGCCTCTCTTCCCCCTATTGCACTCCTTTTCCACCGAAACAAACCTGACCTCCTCTATTGCAACCCCTTCGAAAGCCCGCTGCCTTCATTCAAAAAGCCACCACAACACTGACAACCCTTTTCCCTTGATGTTGTTGTCCACCGCGGCACTGATCATCGCCACCATCACTCCCATCACTTCTTCTATCCTCTACTGCCTCCTACATCAACCAACAACCACCGAACACCTTCAACACCCGAAGCATCACCTTCTTACCCCTGAAGCCTCCTACACTGCATTTCCCTAACCCCCTTGTTGCCGTTGTGCGCTTGCTGCCCTCGTCGTTGTTACTCGCTACTCTCTTGTTGTTCGTGTTTGTTATTACTGCGTTCGCTGTTCACCACTTGATATACTTACTTTCGTCACCATCATCTTCACAGCCGAACTCCGCTCCTCACCATTTCCTAGAATCGAGTCCTCCTCTCCAACTCCCCCGGACACAACTCCAAACTCTCCATCATCGCAGCTTCCTCGACGGCCCCGAGAGTCCATCTTCCTTACACGAAACCCACTGCATCTCGACAACACGAAAACAACCCTCCTTGCTCTTCGACCTTGCTACACCCCGCACACCCAACAACAGCACCTTCGCTGCTCCTCCCGCAGCATGACTAACATACCTTGCAACCTTGCTACCATCGACCCGACTCTGCTGCTGAGTTGCTGTTATCGTTCTTGCTGTGTGTGTAGGTATCATTGCTGCCTTGTTGCTCGCTGTCGTGCGTCGTCATCGTCGCTCTTGCTTATTGCTATCGTCTCACTTGCTCTCTGTTACTAGTACGCACACTCTCACACTCATCGTGTATAGGTAAGCATCTTTTGAACCTCTTTTATTGTTCATGTTTAAGTAAACATTTATTGAACTCCCGCAAGTAGTTCTTGAATTGATTATCGCATCTCAGTGATTTTATGATGGATTCATCGGTGAATCTGATTCATAGTTTTCCTTATCGTGCCATGTTATTGATTCAAGTCTTGAACTGTTAATTTATTGTGTTATCGAATATTCAGATTTATATCCTATCAATTGCCTAAACTTGTACAAAGAATTTGACCCAGTTCCATGTAATATGATTTGCAACTTTACACATGAAAATCGTAGCCTTCTGAGCTCAGATCAACTGACGGTTCTGCTGACTTGTATATTGCAAGATATCCCGATTTTAGTACTGTAATGTTTTAATTCCAGAATACTTTTTAGGAGTATACCATTGTGATTAACCGATTAAAATAATATGTTATCAGCAGAATTAAGACCTGAGATTTACCCGTATGTTACTAAACATTGTTAGGAGTTATTTTATGATTTTTTGGGTAAGATTTGTTAATGAATTTTCAGTCGCATTATGTTTACAAGAACTTGACCCAGACCTTCTACCTGAGCACTAGATCAGGAAATAACCGGCATATAGACCTAGCCACTGTACTTGGAATATGTCATGTGAATATGCGTTGGAACCGGCAGGGAGTATTTTCTAGAAATTCTGACAGAACCTGATTCGCTTTCCTGTAGCATCGGAAAAATGAATTTTGGTACAGTAGTATACTGCTATCCAGAATTGTATCTTCATGTTATTAAATTTAAAATGTTTATTTTTTATGTTTTATAAATTTTACTAATATATCATGCATTGCATAACTCTTGATACCTTTCTGATACTGTCTTGACACCGTCTCCATTGGTTGCAACATGATTAATTGTGGTAAAAGAGTAACAAGCCAGAGTAATAAGTCTGAGACCTAGTAGTGGATAATATATGAGAGTGTATTTGGAAGAGGGCCCGTGTTTTCCGTAATAGTGACTCCCGTTTACAAGTTACATAGAACTAAGTGCCACATCATGGGATGACGGGGGCCACCTATGGATTTTGCGGGGGCCACCACTAGAACCCATTACTTGACTACATGTTTCCTATTTACACGTTCCCGTTTACATGTTCCTGTTTATATGATATGATTCTTATTAGACCTGAGTACATAATCCTATAGATTTCACCACTAGAGTCTAAGCATTCACATGATTGTATGCGCCCGAACCTGTGGTATGGGACACAAGATTGCGTGCATTAGATATGATTGTAAAATATCAATAGACTTAAGATTAACACTGAGCATGTCCATATTTTCTGTTTACAAGTTACATGATTCTTATTTACAAGTTTGCATGTTTTCCAGTTTATATGACATGTTCCTGTATACTTGACTCCTTGTTCCTGATTGACTATACTTTGAGACTTGTTCAGTTAACACTTGCATTACACCCGATCATGTTGTGTCATGAATTCATTTCCAGTTCTTACTTACTTCCTTGTTATACATTGTTCTTGTTACAATGCTGTTTGTTAGTACTTGCCGTCCGTAGCTTGCTCTAACGAACCCCCCTCTGGAAGTTGAGCTTCTAGGTACTGAAGAGGAACTAACAGAAGAACTTGGTGATCATATCTTCTAGAGAATGGAGTCGAGTTTTTAGTCTGCATTAGTTTACCTCGTTTATGTTTTATTCCCAGTTACTGTTGTTATTTCATACGTTGTATAACCAGGCATTTCGACACGAAGATTATGTATCTCTAGATGCTAGTTATTCTATAAGGATTATTCATGCTATTTTTTGTTCATGTGATTATTTTACTGCATGAATCGATGTGTTTTATATTATTTAGTTAACTGTACAGCTTATGAATGATGATTATCATTCGCTGAGCCTTAGTTGCATGCTTGTACTTCCATATTTTTTGGAAGCTGAGCGTGGCACATGTCATTGATATGATTAATCTTTCCAGATTTGAAGCTGGCCAAAACACTGATATTAAACACAATGGGCTATAACCCATAAAAAAATATGGCCAAAGCAGTGAGATTTAGAATTTTCTCAAAATCCATGAAAATAGTTTGATGTAGCCCCCAAACTACATACAAACAAGTGGAATATCAAATTTCTATAAATCCATCTAAAAATAGTGGACTATAGCCCATAAAATAATGACGAAAACAATGATATTTAGAATTTTAACAAAATTGACGAAAATGGTGTGGACTATGACCCAAAAAATTGTGATCAAATCAATGAAATTTAGTATGCTTTAAAATTAGCTAAAAACAGTGGACCATACAACTAATAAAATATAATAAAAGCAGTGATATTCGAATTTTCTCAAAATCGACTAAAACGGTGGACTATAATCCAAAAAATGTGGTAAAAAGTAAAATTATGTATTTGTCAAAATCGGCTAAAAATTGTTGTACTATAGCCTATAAAATATGGCCAAAATAGTGATATTCAAAATTTTCACAAAAATTGACGAAAATAGTGTGGACTAGTGGTCATAAAATATGGCCAAATTAGTGAAATTTTGCATTTTTCAAACAAATAAAAAGAGTGGGTCTACATTCTATAAAATAAGTTCGGAGCAGCAATATTAAATACAGAGGATATATAACCCATAAAAAATATGGCTAAGTAAGATCCTGAATTTTCTTAAAATCAATGAAAATGGTGAAAGTAGCGCACAAAATATGGCCAAATAAGTTAACAGTGTATTTCTCAAAATTAGCTTAAAAAGTTGACTGTAGCCCATAGAATATGACGAAAAACAATGTTTTTTTAGAATTTTCACAAAATTGACAAAAATGGTGGGGACAACAACCCACAAAAGGTGGCCAAATCAATGAAATGTCGTATTCTCAAAATTTGCTAAAATTAATTGACTATAACGAATAAAATATGGACAAAAAAGTGATATGCAAAATATTACAAATTTGACGAGTACAGTTGACTAGCCCACAAAATGTGGAAATAATAATGAAATACATAATTTCGCAAAATTGAACTATATGCCCACAAAATGTGGACGAAACAGTGAAATACTGAATTTTATAAAAACAGTCGAAACTTTGGACTATATGACACAAAATGTTAACAAAATAATGAAATACGGAATTTCGCAAAATTTACCAAAAGATGCGGACTATAGGCCTCGAAAAGTGGTAAAAACAATGAAAATTAAAATTTCTCAAATTTGGTTGAAAATTTGTGTACAAAACATTAAAATACAGGATTTCGTGAAACAGTCGAAAAATTAAGGACTATAGCCCACAAAATGTGGCCAAAATAGTAAAATAAATAATTTTGATGAAATTGGCCGAAAAATGTGGACTATATAGCCCGCGAAATGTAGCCAAAACAGTTAAATACATAAATTCATGAAATTGGAAAAAAAAATTGTAGAATATAACACACAAAATGTGGCCAAAATTGTGAATTATGTAATTTCTCAAAAACATCAGAAACTATGGACTATAGCTGACAAAATGTAGCCCTACTGAAATACATAATTTCGTGAATTTTACTTAAAACTGTGGACCATTGCCAAAAAATTGTGCAAAATAAGTGAAATTCCGAATTTCTCAAAACTAGCTAAAATCAGTGGATTATAGCCAATAAAATATGGCCAAAACAGTGATATTAAGAATTTTCACAAATTTGAAAAAAACGGTGGACTAGCTTACAAAATGTGGTCAAATAATTGAAATTTTGAATTTCTTAAAATCAGCTAAAAAGTGTGGACTGTAACACATAAAATTTGGCTAAAATATTCAAATTTAGAAATTTCACAAAATTGACGAAAATTGTGGACTATATAGCTAACAAAATGTGGGTAAAACCAGTGATATTTGGTATTTTCAAAATTGGCTAAAAAAAATGGTTTATAAGCTGTAAAATATAACCATAACAGTGATATTATGAATTTTCATAAAATCGACAAAAACGGAGTACTAAATCAAAGAAATTTCATGTATCTCAAAATCGACTAAATCTTGGACAATAAACCCATAAAATATAGCCAAACAGTAATGTCTAGAATTTTAACAAAATTGACAGAATTGGTGGTCTATATCCCACAAAATGTGGCTAAATCCGTGAAATTTAGTAGTTCTCAAAATCGGTTTATGACAATGGACTATAGCCGATGAAATATAGCCAAAATAGTGATAAATTTTAACAAAATTGACAAAAAGGTAGACTATAGTACACATAGAATATGCCAAAAATTGTGACATTTAGAATTATCACAAAATCAACAAAAACATGTAGTATTGCTGAATTTTTTTTTCAAAATTATTGAACTTCTAATTTCTCACAACTGGCTAAAAACAATGAAATATAGCATATAAAATATGGCCAAAACAGTGATGTTCAAAACTTTCAAAAATTTGAAAATTTGGTATACTATAGTCCATAAAATGTGGCCAAATCAGTGAAAATTTAGATTTCTCAAGATTCGTCTATAAATAGTGGACTGTAGCCCATAAAATAGGACCAAGATAGAGATATTCAGAATTTTAAAGAAAACTATAAAAATGGTGGACTTAGTCCATAGAATGTGGTCAAATCAGTGAAATTCAAATCTTCATTATCTCATCTTGATCAACATGAAGTTAAAAGAATTATTCACTTGCAAAGAATTGTAAATCGGTTACCACATGCATTTACTCATGCACAAAAAGTAACAAAATTTTATATACAAGCAATAAATGCTCCAACATGAATTGATGTCCCTAAAATAGAAAATGATAATTTCTCAAAAACATGCCAGAAGCGTGGATGTCCTATTGGTGCAAAAGACAAAATAACCCTGTAATGAAAAGTGCACTAAAAGGGAACGGTTCAAAAGCAAGGCAATATTTTAGAAAATGCAATGACTAATGAATCCAAAGTTGACTAGGAGAAATCCCCTAAAGAGGCACATATTGAGAAAACACAAAATTATGAAAAGGAATCTTTGAATTACGTAAGTACAAGGAAAAGTTGGAATAGAAAGAATATTTTTGTTGATCATGTTTTCGCACATACTGTTGCTTTAAAAATTGTGAAATATAATGAGAATCTGGGTCCAATAACAGTGGAAGAATGTCGACAGAGAAATGATTGGCCAAAATGGAAAGAAGCAATTTAAAATGAACTAAATTCCTTGGAAAACCATAAATGTCACGCCCCACTTCCCGAAATACGAAAAACGAGTATGTAACGTAGGCCCAGCGAATGATGTAAACACCATCCATAAGCTGTACCAGACTAACTCAGCAATAAGAACAGCAAAAATACAACCACGCAAGAAATATAACCGCATGAAACAAAGATAAATTCCAGTAATAAATGAAATAATCCAACAGTATAAATATCCAACATCCGGGATCAAAACAAACTACGGGTCATAAAGCGCAAAACAAAGTACAAGTTATAACAATGTTCAAGAAAATAAATCTAACAGCAAACAAAAAAACTATGTAGGGGAGACTGGTTCCAATTCTAGAAACGTTGCTCAACAATTCATTCGGAAATAGATCCTTCAAAACCTGTAAAATCTTGATCTAAAAAGAAAGAAAAGAGTGCCCTTAAAGTAAGTCGTGGGCGGCAAGTAGAGAAAACAAAGGATAATAGGAAAGCATGAATATCGAAGGAAAGGAACATGGTCAAAGACAAAGAACAAAACAAAGAGCAGGAAATAATACCAAATAATCACGCATGTAATGAGTGATGTCAAGTCAAGATCAAGCATGAGATGCAAGTTGTTAAGTATTTTATTAGCATATCTAGAGCACGTACTACTGCGTCCCATTCTACAGGTTCGGCGCAAGCATAGTGATCGTTTTAGACTGATGGTGAATTCACGGTTCATGTAATCAGCATTGATAACAATAATTTACAATCATGAATCATCAATAAATCATTGTAATCAATATTCCTCCTTCCAAGACAATACAATATAACGATGAGGCCTTACTGAGTACATTTTCCGATTGTTCACTACCAAGTCTACCCTTAATACCCCGGCTTGTTAATAATTTATTTTCATCCTATGTGAGCATGCAAGAGGGTGTCAATGTTGTATATTATTATGTGTGACTAATTCTAAGCATTACAGACAAAGCATGAGGCAACCACATCATATAAACGCATTTCACAAAACCAGGACAGCATGACCTTGCTGTACCAAAACATGGATTATGGTCACTACAAAATAACAAACCTGAATCCGCCGGAAGATCTAGAAAGTAGACTTCCACACGGTTCTATAAAGCATAATTAAGACATATAAAAGATACCGAATCTAGGGTGAAAACTCTATTCTAACCAGGTTTAATGGTCAGTCAGCATGCAGTAAGTTGTATTTAACTAATTGTTTCGGGTCAGAGAACTCATTAATAAAATCTACAAAAATTCAGGTAAGTAGCTATACATGTCTCGGTCCAGCCTAATTTATTTTAGAATTTTCTTTTACTGTTAACAGGGTCAAATAAAATAAGAAACAGCAGGATACGCATGAAATTATCAGGGATGGCAAGTGGGTCGGGTCAACCGCCGACCCGCCCGCGACCCGCTCGTAGAACCCAACCCGTGAAACGGCGGTTCGGGTTCGGGTCGAACCCGTGAATAGTAACGGGTCGATCCAGGTCTCGAAAATAGCGAGTCGAACCTGCTGAACCCGGCCCGCGAACCCGTTAAAATCACCCCAACCTGCCTGCCAACCCGCAGATCGACCCGCAGGTTTCGAACCGTTTGACCCAAACGGGTCAAATGTTCAACCCGCCCCCGGTCGACCGTCGACCCGCGGGTCAGCGTGCCGTTGGACACTATAAAACAGAGAGCAGAAACGACTCTTAGAGCTGTTTTGCTGTTCTTTTTGGTTTTTTTTTGTTTTTTTGTTTTTTAATTTTTACCCTATAAATACCCCCCAAAACCCCATCAAAAAATTCACACCTTACTCTCTTACACTCTCTACTATTATTACTCATTTCTATGCAATTTGTGAACAATTGAAGTATTGAACAAACAAGTGTTCAAGGTATATACACGATCAAATTCCGATCGTATCAAAATCAAAATTCAACAACGTCTTCAACTCTTCAACTCTCATCCAATTCCAAGTGATCAAGTCTTCAACTCTCCTACAAGCTCTCCTCAACTCTTGAGGATTTCTACTTCTTCTATTGTTATTTTTACGGATTTTTTTATATATGCGTATTCACGGTGAACGGTATCAAAATTTCATACCTCTCTTCTTCTTATTTTATTTTTGTTGTAGTTATAATTTTTCGTATCTTAACCGTTTGTTGGTTTTTTGATCTTCTCTATCTCAATCCCCTTGTTTTCTAGATTTGTTTTGTAACTCATCGCTCCTACAATGTGTAGTTTTTTTTAAATACATTACTACATTATGTCAAGATCACGCGATAGCGGTCGTAGCCAAAGTGAGCAAGATTCCACCGGCACTTCTCGTAGGCCACAAATTGTCCCAATTAGTGAGCCCGCCAAAGAGTACCATGATCCTCCTACCCAACAATGGGGTGCTGTAACATCCCGCAAAATTTAAATGACAATTTTGCCCTCGGGTGTTACGCACATGCATTTTGTACCGTTATTGATCGTATCCATAACGCATTTTGATATGTATTTTGAATTCCAATTATTTATGCAAACCCGTATTCTTAAAAATCACATTCGAGACAACTCAAATGCTAAATTTCAATCTTTGAGTTTTACGTGCTTTTTACGTATTATCAATGCACGTGTCGATTGTGGGTATTCCACCGTTACGTGCAAAGTTTTCAATGGATTTCAATTATTTATCTTTATAAACATGTTTAAATTTGTTTTGTAAATGAAAATTCAATTTTGGACTATCTTTATTAAAATAAATTTCTACGTACAATACACGTGTTTTCTGTACGTTTGAGTATATTATCAAATATGTATATTAAATATACTTTCTATTGCATTCCAATTGATTATAAATATTTTTCGGTTCATAAAGTCAATTTTTGTATTTTTGAGATTTTACGGGCGACGCACGTGTTTTTGGTGCACGTGTTGTAAGCGCGTTCTTCCTTCAAAATAAATTTTTCATAAAATGTTTCCTTCCATTTTATTGTTCATGAAAAGTATAATTTAAAGTTAATTTTGTATATTTATTACAAATTTAAACAAGTATTTTAAAAGGATTAAATAAATGAATTGTTTTTGTGCACAAAGCACGTGCACGTGCACACGTGCAATGTGCACACTGTTGGGGGCCGGGCTGATGTGAGAGGAGGGAAAATCTGGAGTTTTGATTTTGAAAAGAGGGAGGGAAAGCAAGTTACAAATTTTTATAATGGGTTAGTGGAGTTCATGTAGGAGGTGGTTGCTATAACTACCTACTACTTTCTTATAAAAGTACCCCCTCAATCTCTCATTCTCTCATCTCTTTTCTCCCTTCTCTCTTGCTGATCCGAAGCAACCATCTAACCAGCAGCAAGCCTTGTCCATTTCCCCACCTAAATCACCATTCCACTTACCTATAGACATACACTAATGTATATATATGTACATACATAGTATGTGTACATGAAGGGAGATGGGAGTTGTTCTTGATGATTGCCGAATGGAGATGGAGATGCTCTTGGTGGATGCTTGCTGAATTTGGAATGGAGTGGGAGGCTTGCTTGGAGGCGCGGATTTCGAGGAGTTGCAATTGGAGTTTCTTTAGGAGCTTCTAAATCTAGGAGTTCATTTGGGTAACAAATCTTCAATTTAGGTGGGTGTTTCTTAAATGCTTTCTAATTTAGGAGTAGAAATGCATGATAGATGGTATATAATTTATTTGGTTGAAATTGAATTGATTTCATGCAAATAAAATGAATCGTTAAATCTTGATTGATTATGGTAAATGCAAATTGCCATGCTTGTTATGATGGCTAGTTGAG
This sequence comes from Hemerocallis citrina, assembly GCA_017893485.1. Classification (NCBI taxonomy): domain Eukaryota; kingdom Viridiplantae; phylum Streptophyta; class Magnoliopsida; order Asparagales; family Asphodelaceae; genus Hemerocallis; species Hemerocallis citrina. The sequence goes on along the minus strand of CM030359.1, from coordinate 232,649,725 downwards.
ATACTAGAATTGAAGTGATTGTATGAATTGATGCATGTTGAGAATGTGGTAAAGAAGTGTGATTATAACCTCAAAATATTATTTATACAGGTATAGAGATTTTTGTAAAGTAAATTTTGATAAAAGAAAGTAGTTTATTTGGAAAACATGTTTTTGATACGATTGAAATGACTTCATTGAAAAATGAGAAACTTGGGAATTGATAATATATATATGATAATGTTTTAAAAGGAATATATTCTGGAAATAAATTATATTTTGTATATGGAAGTACAATCGATTCAAAAGTCGAAAAGTGTATGTAAAGATGCAAATTGTTGTTTTGACAGTCGACTGTTCACTTCTACAGTCGACTGGTAAGTGTTAAAAATTGGGTTTTGTCAGCAGGACAGTCGGCTGACTATTTTTCACAGTCGACTGATGCTGTCATAAATTTGATGTTGAGTTTTCAAGATATTTGCGGGACAGTCGACTGATACTGCCACCAGTCGACTGAACCGAACTGTTTATGGTTCTTGAGTTTGAAATTGATTTTGACAAATGAAAGTTAAATAAGTTTTGAATACAAGATTTTATGATTATTAAGATTTGATTGAGTTTTATTGTGAAATGCACACAAGGTTATGAAAGATGAAATTGACAAAGAAATTAAATTGGAACACTGCGGAACAGCCGACTGCCGTGTGCAGCAGTCGACTCTCCCGAGTGGTTATGAAGAATGTGAATTGACTGAACAAGTCGACTGGAAGAGTTCCCAGTCGACTGTCCAGAGTGCTTTTTGATATATCTGAAATCTTGTGAATTGTTGTGGTAAAGATTGTGAATCTGGATATTGGTAAACTCTATTTGTTGCTGCATAAATTTATATGAAATGAATCATAGTTGAATTGAGAATTTACATGAGATGAATCATAGATTTGAATTGAGAATTAAATGAATGTGAAAGGCTAAGATCATGATGAGAAAGTCTGTGAGACTCTAAATTGAATTATGAGCTGAAAGTGCTCAATTGGAAGTTGTGAATTGTAAATTGAAACCAAGAGTAGCTAAGTCTCCCCCGGCAATGGAATGAAATAAATTCGAAATGAGAGACCAAGGTTGGTCATGTTGAATAAATGAATAAGTCCGGTTGAGTGGAGAGGCTAACTCTAGAGCTTTGATTTTATTCATGATTCTAATAATTAATACATTGTAAGGCTGTAATGAAACTAAGAGAAAAACATAAGTATGGGAGCCTAGGGTCTACGATGCGGATGTGATCCACAGAATGCATGCTTGATGAGTCAAGACATGGCATGGGCAATATACTCCAGAATGATCGGGATCTTGGCGACGCTTGTGGGATGTTTGGTGACGGCAAGAGGATCGTGTTCAGGGAGGAGGCTGAACTATCGCAGAATGCATGCTTGATGAGTCAAGACATGGCGCGAGGTTCCCCTCCAGGGTCTTGGACACGTGCTTGTAATCATGGAACGTCTATGACACTTGCTGAGATTACAGATAGATACATAGTGGAGGTGATGAAGGTGAGAGAAAAACATGAGTATGAGAGCTAGGGTACGGTGCGGGTGTGTGAGCCGCAGAATGCATGCTTGATGAGTCAAGACATGGCGCGGGCACAACTCAGTAATGATCGGACTTTAGTCACGCTTGTGGGATGTTTTGGTGACTGCAAGAGGATCGTGTTCAGGGAGGAGGCTGAATTACCGCAGAATGCATGCTTGATGAGTCAAGACATGGCGCGGGATTCCCCTCCAGGGTCCAGAACACGTGCTTGTACTCATAGACCATCTAGGATACTCACCGTAGTTACAGGAATAGATTAAGTCATGGCGAGGGATTGAAGCCTACAACAATGAAGAATGATTAAGAGGCTTGCCCTCGGACCTATGTAGTATGGGATGCATAGAATCCGAACAAGTGTGCATTAGTGTCATGTAATATAATAATTGCATTAAGGACTAAGTGCACCGCACAACACGACATCAACAGGATAGCCCCTTTGTAGCTTTGTTAGTGATCAAGTTTGTGTTTGCTAAAGTATTTGAGAATCGTTATACTGTTTCCGGCATAGAGAGGATGGCCGTGTATAATATTTCGTCAGTTGTAAGCAACTGACGCGCCCACAGTTTTATATGCAGGATGTGGAGTTACATGAAGATATAAAGATGATTGATGCTGTTGATTACTTAAATGTTAAAGTTGTAACAACTGTACATTCATTATTGTTGTATTTTATTAATTCCGCTGCTTATTGATGTAAAAGACTCTGATGTAAATTATTGTTGAATAAAAGTTTTAAATTCCTTGTAAAATTGTACGAAAGAAGTGAAAAGATCCTGTAGAACTCTCGAATTCAGTTGTATTTGGAATTCGGGGTGTTACAGGTACACACGATGAGTTTATAGGAGACATACAATTAGAAGAAGAAGAACAACAACAACCAACCGAAACAACACAACCCCGTAGTGGTAGGAAAAGTAGAGGGGAAAGTAGTGATTGGTATAAATTTTACGATTTTATCCCGAACGAAGAAACTCCGGGTATAGGTTTGAAAGTTTGTAAAACATGTTCTAAGGCATATAAATTGAAGAGGGGTGATGGCACCGGTACAATTAGTAGACACATCCAAAATAACCATAAAGACCTTCTTGTTGACCTACCCGGCCAACAAAAAATTCACCCTAGAACCGGTCTAGTTGATAGCCACCCTTATGATCCCGATCTTGTTCGTCGGAAAATGGCCCGATTAGTAATAAAGGAAGAGTTACCATTTTTCTATCCCGAGAGTAGGGACTTAGAAAATTTTAATCAAACGGCCTTAAACCCTCATTTTAGAAGAATCCCGAGAAATACTTGCAAATCGGATTGTTTTAAAGTGTACAATGAAATGAAGGACGTTTTGATTGCAATTTTATGGAGTTTAACTTGTAGAGTTAGTTTAACTTTGGATTGTTGGACGGGTGTCAACAATATTCCAATGATGGGAATAACCTGTCATTGGATCGATAATGATTGGATTCTTCAAAAAAGAATTATATCACTTGCCGCGTTGCCTTATCCCCATAGTGGCATTGAAATAGCAAACCGTATTTTAGAAATTTGTGATTTTTTCATGTTCACGATAAAATTATGTGTGTTAGTTTTGATAATGCATCTAACAACAATGCATCAATTAGTATTTTAAAATCTGCATTAAACCCTCCATCTGACATTATTTTTCATGTTAGATGTGCATGTCATATTTTAAATTTATGTGTTCATGATGCATTAAGAATAGCCGATCCATATATATTTAAAATTAGAAATTGTGTACATTTTATTGCATTAAGTCCCAGCGTATTTCAAGAATGAAAAAATTGGTGTAGGATTTCAAATGTACCTTTTAGAATATTTCCAAAGGATGTTAAACACCGATGGAACTCTACTTTGGATTTACTACATGTTGTTACCGAATATAAAGCATGTGTAAATGATTTTTGTATCGCAAAAAATATGCCAAATTTTAAAAAGACCCCCACCGATTGGTTTTATGCTGAATCTTTGTTGAAATTTTTAGAACCTTTTAAAACCGCAACTTTAAAATTTTCAAAATCATATGAATCTGCTTCTCGTAGCATTTTTATTTCAATAGTTACTATGATGCAAACATTTAACGAAATGTTAAATGATGTTTTTGTTGGTGATATTGTAAAACCTGCATACAAATTTTTTTTGAAGTATTTTAATCGTCCTCCTATGTTGTTTTGTGTTGCTACCGTTATGGATCCTCGTATCAAATTAGAAGGTACGAAGAGTTTGATTGAAATATTTTTTGCATTACTTGGGGAAAATGTAGAAATAAAAATTGATTGCGCTTCTTTTTCAGTTAAATTTGAATCTACATTAAATAACTTGTATGATTATTATGATAGATCTTTTGCTTCTAGTAGTACAACTTCTGTAGTTAGTTCTTCTTCTGCTACTTCCAAAGGTAAGGGTAAGAATAAATTTGATGATAGAATATTTAATTTACTTGCACAAATTCAATCCAAAAAACTTATGGACTAATCAACCAAATGAATTAAATTGGTATAACCAACAAGATTCTGAGTCTTCTACTTCTCCACTAGATATTTTACAATGGTGGAAAGACCATGAACACACATATGGTATTCTTAAATATATGGCTAAAGATCCATTAACTCCTCCCGTCTCTACAGTTGCTTCTGAAAGTGCATTTTCTTCAAGTGGCAGGGTTCCAACTGATTACAGGAATCGCTTGAAGTCCGACTCGTTAGAGATGCTCATTTGCACAGAAGACTGGCTGAAGGCAGATAGGATACAAGGGAAAGCATTATCTACGTCCACAAGTGGGAGCAACTCGCCGGAACAACAACAACAACAACAACAACGACAACAATAGCAACAAAAATGAAGAATCAAGACCAACAACAACAAATTGAAGGCCATCAGCTTGAAGACAATTGTAAATAGATAAAAAAATTATATTAAATCTTTGCTTGTTATTTCAAATTAGAAAAATTGAAATAAATTGAAATTGTATATAAGAAATATATTAGTGTATAAAACAAATTTGTGAATTCTTTATTTCTTATTTGAAATTGTGAAACTTGTATAAATTGAAAACATATGAATAATATTTCAATATTTTTTGGCAATTTCACTCTTTCAATCTTATTATTATTACAATTTTTAATGTTTATTATTATTATTATTATTATTATTATTATTATTATTATTATTTTAAGTTTTAAAAAAAAACCTATCTAAACGGGCCAACCCGCAACCCGACCCGAATCGACTCGGGTTGGACCCGAAAGGGTTCACGGGTTGGGCGGGTCGCCATTTCCACTTTTTGACCTGGCCCGACCCGGCCCAGTTAAGCCACCAACCCGACCCGAACCCACCCAAATCAACATCAAACCCGGGCGGGTTCGACCCGGCCCGGCCCATTCGACCCGAATGCCATCCCTAGAAATGATGAATCCGGAATTACTAACACAGTTGTACTAAAAAGCTGATATCTAGCAGATGACAAATTGGAATTTAAATCCGGACCTGGGAAAAATAATCTAGACATCTAGGGCTATATTTTATGTTCAGCAATTTATTTCAACTTATGTCATTAGCATGGTTAAAAATCTGATTCAAAGTGAAACATCCAGCAGACCAGAAATCAACTTAACATAAAAAGGTAACAAATAAATCATACGATCACACGTAGTATGCAAATTGGTAATCAAAATTATCCTAGGTGTCAACATGAAAATTTCTAAGGTTTAAGATACAATTATCACAATCATGGTGTCAATTCATCGAGCAACTTCAATTAGCACATATAATTTCAATGTCCAATTTATCAAGCAGTCCTATGCATGAATCTAGTTATTTAAATGTGCATATGCGTGAAACAATGGGAGACTAGGTTTTAGATCAAAGAGATAGAACGATGTTAAGAGTACGTCGGGTTAGCTTGTGTAAACCCTTGATAATCTTAACATAATTGTCAAAAGCAGTTTTGATAGCAAAATGGACGGGATCTACTTGCAGGAGATCAAATAATCTTGAACACAAACAATGAAACGGGTTCATGAAGAGACTTGCCTGTTATATTGCTGATACAATTAAATAGAATAACGAGATCAGAATTCTGGGCGAAAACTCCCAAAAACACGTGCGAAGAATCAACAGCAATAGCAAAAGCCAAGAGAAAAACCTCACACCAGATCGGGCCGAACACAGGATAGCAAAACTAGATCTGATGCGCCCAGAACACGGAACAACGAATTCAACCAATGGGTGCTCTTCCTCACATCGGATCGGACCCAAACACGGAACAGCGAGAGGGATCCGCTGTGGCCGAATACGAAACAGTGGCCTCGACCAATAGTTGGTCGTCTCTTTCCTCGGCAAGGAGAGAGAGAGAGAGACGGCGTACGGTGGCAACTGCGCGGCACTGCGGTAGGGGTGAAGCGGCGTAGGCACCACGGTCGGGAAGCGATGGCGGCGACGGCGAACTCTATTTTTCGGTTGGAAATAGAGAGCGACGACAACGGCGACTCCGGGACTCGAACGGCGATGCTAGGGGATTGCAATGGAGCGGTGAGGGACGGCGATGATACTGGTGAAGTGCACAGAGGTGATGAAGGACGATGACAATGGGAAATGGCGACGAGAACTCGGATGAATTGGGTTACGGTGAGGATGAACGGGAAACACGATGGGGATAAAGCGACGGTGACGAGGGCGAGGGGATGGAGACGATGATGATGGTGACGGCGGTGGTGAAGGACGATCGGAGTTGGCAACGGGGGTAAAGGTGTTTTCGGTTGGGTTTGGGTGCAGCGAAAACTGAGAGAAGAGGGAGTATGGGATCGGGGGGAGAGAGTAACGGCGGAGGAGAGAGAGAGAATAAAAATATTAGGGTTTAATATGATTATTTATAGGGGATCAAGAATTAGGGTTTTGGGTTGAGATTATGTGGGTTCTGGGTAACGGTTTTGGATCCAAAAAGAGAAAAATAAATGCAATGAGATGCGACGAACACAAAGGAGAACAAATCAAACTCAAAATAGAAAGAGCAAAAATTGCAAAGTGAACAGGATCCAACCAAAAGAACACAGATCGATCAAGAGAGAACAAAAGAACCCAAGAAGGACAAAATACACTTTAACAAATGAATTCAAATACAGTAATCAAAAGAATACAAAATACAATAAAATCTGAAAATAGGACTTACAAATCCTACCCACCTTACAAGAAGAATTTCGTGCTTGAAATTCATACAAGAGGTACATAGAACAATCCCCGAACAACAAAGCAAAACAAAGCAAAACAAAACACTACTCAAACAAATGAGGGAACCTCCCCAATCTCTTCCTCTAACTCCTAAGTAGACTCCCCTGGCGAGCGAGGATCCCAAGAAACTCGGACCAACTTGATGACTCTATTCTTTAGCACCTTCTCTCGACGGTCTAAGATAGAGATGGGTCGAATTTCACAAGACAAATCCGGCCTCACAAACAAGTCTGAGTAGTCAACCACATGACTGTCATCTTTGACGTATTTCCTCAGCTGAGAAACATGGAATACATCATGGACACCTGCTAAAGCTGGCGGTAATGCGAGCCTGTAAGCTACCTTGCCTACACATTCCAAAATATCAAATGGACCGATGAATCGAGGACTCAACTTGCTTCCATCGCTGAAACAGATAACACCTTTCCAAGGCGATACCTTGAGGCAAACATGCTCGCCTGCCTCAAACTCTAGATGTCTCCGACGACAGTCAGCCCACCTCTTCTGCCGATCCTGAGCGGCCTATAAATGCTTGCAGATCTGAGCCACGGCATCAACTGTCTTCGTGATCAACTCAGGACCTAAAAGCTTCCTCTCTCCGATATCGTCCCAACAGACTGGCGATCTACACTTGCTCCCATACAAAGCTTCGAATGGAGCAGCCTTGAGACTCGCCTGGTAACTGTTATTATAAGAGAACTCGACAAAGTGAAGATGATCCTCCTACGAACCTCCAAACTGAAGAACGTAGGATCTCAACCTATCTTCTAGGGTCTGAATTGTCCTTTCTGACTGCCCATCCATCTGAGGATGGAACGCTATACTGTGGCTCAACTTGGTACCCAAGCTCTTCGACAAACTCTCCCAAAACTAACACCTGAATCTTGTATCTCTATCCGATACGATGCTGACAGGAACTCCATGCAGACGAACAACCTCCTGAACGTACTGCTCAGCCAAACTCTCTGTGGAATAACCCACATGGAAAGGAATGAAGTGAGCACACTTCGTCAGCCGATCCACTATCACCTAGATAGCATTATGACTTTTAGGACTCCTCGGCAAAGCTGTCACAAAGTCCATCGTGATATTCTCCCACTTCCATTCAGGGATAGGAAGGGGTTGCAAAAGTCCTGCGGTCCTCTAACACTCCGCTTTAACCTTCTGACAGATTAGGCACTGGCGATGAATCGAGCCATATTCCGCTTCATACCATGGCACCAAAAATGTTGTTTCAAGTCCATGTACATCTTGGTACCACCAGGATGAATAGAATATAGGGACCGATGAGCTTCCTCGGGTAACTTCTGCATGACTTCTCCTCTAAGTACACACAACCTAGAGCCAAACCGAAGCGACCTATCAGCATGGACAACCAAATCAGATCTCGAACCGGCTTCAACCTCACCCCGAAACTCCTGCAATTGTTGATCACTCCCTTGAGCTGCCTTAATCTGCTCTACTAAGGAAGACTGCAACTGCAACAACATAAGCTGTCGATCTGATCCGGGAAGCAACATATCCAACTCTAGCCTCCTCATGTCCTCCACTACCTCCTTCTGCTAGTGAGGAACATAGCGGCAGGCCTCCAACTCAAAGCATCTGGCACCGAATTAACTCTGCCCGGGTGATACTGCAAATTGATGTCAAAATCTGCCATCAATTCCAATCAAACCAAGGAAACTCCGCACCTCAGAAACAGACTTCGGAATAGGCCAATCCTTGACCGTAGAAACCTTCGACGGATCCATAGAAACACCAGCACCGGAGATAATATGGCCAAGAAAAGCAACCTAATCCAGTCAGAACTCGCACTTATCGAGCTTCCCATACAGTTGGTTCTCCCTCAAAGTCTGCAGAACCACCTTCAGATGCTTAACATGATCCTCCCTGTTCTGCGAGTACACCAAGATGTCGTCGACGAAGACCACGACAAATTGATCCAAGAACGGCAAAAACACACGGTTCATCAAACTCATGAATACAGCCGGTGCATTAGTCATTCCAAAAGGCATCACCAAGAACTTTTAATGCCCATACCTCGTTTGGAAAGCCATTTTCGGAGCATCCTCTGACTTCACCCTGACTTGATGGTACCCAGAATGCAGATCCAACTTTGAGAATACCGAAGCACCTCCCAGTTGGTCGAACAAATCGTCAATCCTCGGCAATGGATACCGATTCTTGACAGTAACATTGTTTAACTCCCTATAGTTAATGCAAAGTCTGCCGCTTCCATCCTTCTTACTGATAAACAGAACTGGGGCTCCCCATGGAGATACACTATGTCTGACAAAACCCTTATCAAGCAGCTCCTGAACTTGCACCTTCAGTTCTACCAATTCAACCGTCACCATACGATACGGACTCTTGGAAATAGGGGCCGTACCGGGCTGAACATCAATGCTGAACTCCACATCTCGAACTGGCGGCAAACCGGGCAATTCCTCGGGAAACACATCAAGGAAGTCCCGCATAACTAAGGGTGCAACAACCCTATCAGAACCCAGCGACATAAGAGAAACAACCTTGGGGTCCAACGAGTTCTTGACATGCCCTGACAGTGTCTCACCCGCATGGAAAACAAATTCTGGTCATCCAGAAAGCCTGAAAGTCACCTTCTTCTCCCGACAATCAATCACGGCACATGAAACACCCAACTAGTCCATGCCCAGAATGATATCGAAACCGGAGTTGGGAATCACAATCAAATTCACCGAGAACACCACATCACCAATCAGCAACAGACTCTGCTTGCAAACCCTAGAACAGACAATGACACCTCCACCTGTGGTGATGTCCCAAGCTGTGGGCATAGCATCGCTAGACAAACCATGCTGATCGACAAAGCGAGAAGAAATGAAAGAGAGGGTAGCACCCGAATCAAACAACACATGAGCTGAAAGAGAGAAGACTAAAATCACGCCTAGAAGAAGATCAAACAAAGAATAAGGTGCTAACAGGATACATACATGAATAATTGTACAAAGGAAAAACAACAACAACATGTAGAAAACTGAAAGAAAGAAAAGAAAGTACAACAACTGTGATATACCTGCAACCACTCCAATAGCAACTTCCGCTTCCTCAGCTGTCAGGTTATAAGCCTGACCACAACCTCCAACCTGACCTCCTCTAGGAGCCACACGCCTCTGATCAAAGACTTGCCTCTGCGGAGGAAGAGACGGCCTGCCCTGACCACGCATTGGTGCTCTTAGTTGAGCAGCACCAGTAACCGGCACAGGAGCTCTGTTCCTTAGACAGTCACGAACCATATGCTCACTGCTCCCACACACTAAACACTGTAGGTTGGCCATTCTGCAGTCTCGCTGTGAATGCCCAGTCTTATGGCAGTAGCCACAAGTCTCAACATTCCTCGGGACAACAGGTGCATACGGCTGTGCTCTTGCAGGAGGGGGCAGAACTGGCCTCCGAATAGGTCCTCCGAAAGGCCAAGCTGCAACAGGGTGCGAAACAGTCCTCTGAGGAACACTAGACCTGCTGAGAGTCTGCTCTTGGATCCAAGCTGCATCCAGAACATTGGAATAAGCACGAAGTCGAGGAGCAGCCAAATGGTCCTGGAGGGGAAAGCTCAAGCCCGACTGAAACCGACTAGCCCGAGCCTCATCAGTGGCAACGAGGGTAAGGGCGAAGCGAATGAGCCGAATAAACTCTACAGCATACTCGTCCATGGAACTATTTCCCAGAGTTAGGGAAACAAATCGTCGCTCCATCTCTACCTTGGTGACATTGAGAAAGATCTTCGCCATGAAGCTCTCAGAGAAAATGGCCAACTCAATGGGTCGCGACATCCTTTCGGATTCAACCCGCCACCAGATGTGAGCGAGATCCACCAGCTGGATGTGAACCACATCCACACGATCCGCCTCAGCAACACGAGTGGCGACCAGCAGTTACTCCGTCCGGATAAGCCATTGCTCGGCCTCCAACGGCGACTCAGTACCCGAAAACTTATCCGAGTGCAGCCTCATGAAATCCGATACCGTACCAGGCCTAGGTGGCAGAGCCCCAGGTGTAGGTCCAGCGACATTCCCATTGGCTGTCAAAGTGGCTCTCATCAGTTCATTGTCCGCCTGCTGAAGAGCCATCATCTACTGAATCGTCTGGAGAATGGCAGCGTTGTCCGACTGCTGATCCCCCAAGCGAGAAGAAGAATTCCCACGAGCCATAGCCTGAAACACGATTAAAGATAGTCATTACCCAGATTACATGTTAGTTATTATACAAGTATTCATGTGATTAACGTGGTGTGCAAATCACTGAGTTAACCCGGTTAGAGCCAAACTCAACTAATAGACCAATCAAAGCCTAACCTCGTAAAGATAGTCATGTTCGATTGATATATTACTCAACCTTGGGCACTGATACCACTAAAAACCTTGCATGTGTAACACCCCGAATTCCAAATACAACTGAATTCGAGATTTCCACAGGATCTTTACATCTCATTCGGTACAATTTCACAAGGAAATAAAACTTTTCACTTTACATCAGAATTACATGAGATTTCACACTTTACATTTTACAGCGGAAGCATATATCACAAATAATTTACATGTAATAACAGCGGAAGCAATTTACATCATTTAAACAATGATGCCACAATAAGTAATCTTTAAGCATCGGTTCTCTTTTAATCTTTACCAAGCCATTTATCCTGCATATAAAACTGTGGGAACGTCAGTTTATTAAACCGACGAAAATTATACATGGCCATCCTCTCTATGCCAGAAACAGTATAACGATTCTCATTTCTTAACAAATCACAAACTTGTTCACAAATAAACCATAAAGGGACTATCCTATTGATGTCGTGTTGTGATTGTGCACTTAGTCCTTAATGCAGTTATTATATTATATGGCACTAATGCGCACTTGTTCGGATTCTATGCATCCCATACTACATAGGTCTGAGGGCAAGTCCTTATTCGCACTTCATTTTATAGGGTTCAATCCCTCGCCATGACTTAATCTACTATTGTAACTACGGTAAGTATCTTAGATGTCCTATTATCTACGAGCCCATGTCCAGGCAGCCTGTAGGGGAATCCCACGCACTTACATGACGCATCGAGCAGGTAACCTATGGACAATTCAGCCTCTGCCATAGAATAATGGCACCACCCATAGCCACTCAAACATCCCACAAGCATCGCCACCGGGACGATAATTCTGGAGTAGTGCCCACACCATGTCTTGACGCATCAAGCAGGCAGCCTGTGGATCACCCTCACACCGCCAATCCGATGGCCCCCATACTCGTGTTTTTCTCTTACTTTCATCACATCTCCATTATGTATCTAGTCCTTATTTTATTAGAATCATGAACAAAATCAAAGCTCTAGAGTTAGCCTCTCCACTATACCGGACTTAATCATTCATTCAACATGACCCAACCTTGGTCTTTCATTTCAAATTCCATTTCAATTCATTTCTTTCCAATTGCCGGTGGGAGACTTAGCTACTCTTTAGTTTCAATTTCCATTTCACAATCACCAGAATTGAGCCTTTCAAGCTTGTAAGTTCATTTTTCATAATCACAATAGATTTTCATGTTTACTGCTTCCACAATCATACAAACTTTTCATAAATTCAAAATAATGATCTACTTCATTTCATGTATAATTTCATGCGAAGACAAATATAATTTACTGCTTCTAACTTGTCACAACCAATAATCATTCAACATAAGATTCGCAATCTTTATCGTAGAAAAAATCATAGAATTTCTGATATGCCAAAAAGTGATCTGGACAGTCGACTTAGAGCTTATCCAGTCGACTTGTTCAGCCAAATACAGTTCTTCAATAACTTGCTCGGAAGAGTCGACTGCTGCACATGGCCAGTCGGCTGTTCGCAGCATTCAAAATCTAAATATACTTTACAGGAAAGTCGACTGTTATTCGTACCAGTCGGCTGTTCTGGATAGTTCAACTATACAACTTTTCATGATCAGTACAGTCGACTGCTACAAATATTCGGTCGACTGATCAAAGTTAATTTCGATTTAAGGAATATCTCCTCCTTCTGCTCTTCAATTAACACACTACATTTTTGTTCAACTATAGTATGTTCAATGTCAACATAAACCTGCGATTCTTATCCATTTACCAGCATCACAACATAGTTTACGATTAAATGTAGGTTTCACAATACTAGTATTTTCTTTCACCCAAATAAAATTTCTAATCGTGCATTTGTCCTTTACTCATTATTTGTCTACAGAGATAAATATTAATCCTGAGTTAACATGCTAGGAAAGTCAAGATAACGGCACACATTAAATACATCAACTCATGGAATTTCGAACTGTATATATTTTATTTTATCGTACCAGTCGACTGTCAACATGATCGGTCGACTGTACCGGTAATCTCCAGTTTCTCTAAATGTCTTAGTTCTTTACCATTCATTCACATTTTCTACCTTATGTATAGCATAGAGGATTTCAATATGACCATCATTCCATCAATCAAACTTTCACACGCATGATAACAAAACAATCTCAATCCTAACATGATTTCTATTCTAGAAGTCACGAGAAACACTCACCTTGTTGAAGAAATAAACGAAATCCCATAAGGCCTTCTAGTGTGATAGTGTGACTCCTCCTCCTTGCTCCTTGCCACCGAGAATCTTCTGAAGTGATGACCGGCCTCCAAGATACTCACTCACAACTCTCTTAAAATATAACTTTCTTTCAAATAAAGTTCTTAGTGTAAAAGACAAATGAGTGAGAGGGGTATTTATACTAAATCCTTGGGTGAGATAGAGGGCTAGGATTGAGTAGATGGTTATGAGATGGAGGGCTAGGATGAGAGTAGGAGTTGTAGTAACTACCCACAACTAGGTAACCACCTACACACTAACTCCACCTCTCCCAAAAACAGGCCAAGGAAAGGTGCTCATGCACGTGTACGTGCAATGCATGTGCATACATTATACATTCTTATAAAAATAATCTTTTAAAAGATGTTACCTTACAAGTTGTTATTAAAAGAATGGGCTTAAATTGATGGGCCAAAATATTAGTTTTTTACAAAATAAATAAATTAGATTTTTGGGCTTGTGTTTATTTTAAGAAAATGGCTTTTATAAAAAATAATTTAAAGAACATATATACATACATATGCATATACTCATCATCCATAAAGAAAAAATAATTATAAGATTTCATATTACGAAAATTGCACGTGCACACTACGTGCAAAAATAAATAAATAATTTTCATAAATGAAAATCGGGGCATTACAGCATGCCCTGCTTCCCAAAATACGGAACATGAGTACGTAACGTAGGCTCAACGAATGATGTAAACACCATCCATATGCTGTACCAGACTAACTCAGTAATAAGAACAGCAAAAATACAACCACGCAAGAAATATAACCACATCAAAACAAAGATAAATTCCAATAATAAATGAAATAATCCAATAGTATAAATATCCAACATTCGGGATCAAAACAAACTACGGGTCATAAAGCCCAAAACAAAGTACAAGTTATAACAATGTTCAAGAAAATAAATCTAGCAGCAAATAAAAAAACTATGCAGCGGAGACTGGTTCCAACTCTAGAAACGTTGCTCACCAATTCATTCGGGAACAGATCCTTCAATATCTGTAAAATTTTGATCTAAAAAGAAAGAAAAGAGTACCTTTAGAGCAAGTCGTGGGCGACAAGTAGAGAAAACAAAGGATAATAGGAAAGCATGAATATCAAAGGAAAGGAACAAGGTCAAAGATAAAGAACAAAATAAAGAGCAGACAATAATACCAAAGGTGTACAATAATCATGCATGTAATGAGTGATGTCAAGTCAAGATCAAGCATGAGATGCAGGTTGTTAAGTATTTTATTAGCCTATCTAGAGCACGTACTACTGCATCCCATTCCACAAGTTCGGCGCAAGCACAGTGATCGTTTTAGACCGATGGTGAATTCACGGTTCGTGTACTCGGCATTGATAACAATAATTTACAATCATGAATCATCAATAAATCATTGCAATCAATACTCGTCCTTTCAAGACAATACAATATAACGATGATGCCTTACTGAGTACATTTCTCGATTGTTCACTATCAAGTCTATCCTTAATATCCCGGTCTGTTAATAGTTTATTTTCATCCTATGTGAGCATGCAAGAGGGTGTCAGATATTGTATATTACTATGTGTGACTAATTCTAAGCATTACGGACAAAGCATGAGGCAACCACATCATATAAACGCATTTCACAAAACCAGGACAACATGACCTTGCCATGGTCACTACAAAATAGCAAACCTGAATCTGTCGGAAGATCTGGAAAGTAGACTTCCACACGGTTCCAACGAGCATAATTAAGGCATATAAAAGATACCGAAACTAGGGTGAAAACTCTATTCTAACCAGGTTTTATGGTCATCCAGCATGCAGTAAGTTGTGTTCAACTAATTGTTTCGGATCAGAGAACTCATTAATAAAATCTACAAAAATTCAGGGAAGTAGCTATACATGTCTCGGTCCAGCCTAATTTATTTTAGATTTTTCTTTTATTTTTAAAAGGGCCAAATAAAATAAGAAACAGCAGGATACGCAAGAAATTATGAATCTGGAATTACTAACACAGTTGTACTAAAAAGCTGATATCTAACAGATGACAAATTGGAATTTAAATCCAGACCAGGAAAAAATGATCTAGACATCTAGGGCTACATTTTATATTCAGCAAGTTATTTCAAATTATGTCATTAGCATGGTTAGAAATCTGATTCAAAGTGAAACATCCAGCAGACCAGAAATCAACTTAACATAAAAAGGTAACAAATAAATCATACGATCACACGTAACATGCAACTTGGTAATCAAAATGATCCTAGGTGTCAACATGAAAATTTCTAAGGTTTAAGATACAATTATCACAGTCATGGTATTAATTCATCGAGCAACTTCAATTAGCACATACAATTTCAATGTCCAATTTATCAAGCAGTCCTATGCATGAATCTAGTTATTTAAATGTGTATATGCATAAAACAATGGGGGACTAGGTTTTAGATCAAAGAGATAGCACGATGTTAAGAGTACATCGGGTTAGCTCGTGTAAACCATCGATAATCCTAACGGAATTGTCAAAAGCAGTTTTGATAGCAAAATGGACGGGATCTACTTGCAGGAGATCAAATAATCTTGAACACAAACAATGAAAGGGGTTCAAGAAGAGACTTGCCTGTTATATTGCAGATACAATTAAATAGAATAACGGGATCAAAATCCCAGGTGAAAACTCCCAAAAATATGTGCGAAGAACCAACAGCAACAGCAAAAGCCAAGAGAAAAACCTCACACCGGATCGGGCAGAACACAAGACAGCAAAACTGGATCTAATGCGCCCAGAACTTGGAACAGCAAATTCAACCAATGGGTGCTCTTCCTCACATCGGATCGGACCCAAACATGGAATAGCGAAAGGGATCCACTATGGCCAAACACGAAACAGCGGCCTCGACCAATAGATGGTCGTCTCCTTCCTCGGCAAGGGGAGAGAGAGAGAGACGACGTACGGCAGCGACTGCGGTGGGGGCGAAGCGATGGCTGCGATGGCAACCTCAACAACGACGAACTCTATTTTTTGGTTGGAAATAGATAATGACGACAACGGCGACTCCGGGACTCGAACGGCGATGCTATGGGACTGCAATGGAGCGGCGAGGGATGGCGGTGATACTGGTGAAGTGCACGGAGGTGATGAAGGACGATGGTGCTGGGAAATGGCGATGTGAACTCGGTTGAATTGGGTTACGACGAGGATGAACGGGAAACACGACGGGGAAAAAGTGACCGTGATGAGGGCGAGGGGATGGAGACGATGATGATGGTGGTGGTAGTGGTGAAGGATGATCAGAGTTGGCAACGGGGGTAGGGGTGTTTTCGGTTGAGTTTGGGTGCGGCGAAAACAGAGAGAAGGGGGAGTATGGGATCGGGGGGAGAGAGTAACGGCGGAGGAGAGAGAGAGAATAAAAATATTAGGGTTTAATAGTATTATTTATAGGGGATCAAGAATTAGGGTTTTGGGTTGAGATTATGTGGGTTCTGGGTAACGGTTTTGGATCCAAAAAGAGAAAAATAAATGCAATGAGATGAGACGAACACAAAGGAGAACAAATCAAACTCAAAATAGAAAGAGCAAAATTTGCAAAGAGAACAAGATCCAACCAAAAGAACACAGATCGATCAAGAGAGAACAAAAAACCCAAGAAAAGACATAATACACTATAACAAATGAATTTAAATACAATAATCAAAAGAATACAAAATACAATAAAATCTGAAAATAGGGCTTACAGTAAAGTATTTGGTCCAGGAGTTTGATCACCAGAAGGCATGAAGCCTGTTTGATACAAATGAGTATTTGTAAAAAACATAATGAGAAAAATGAGTATGTAAGGTATAAAGCAAGGTTGTAGCTCAAGGTTTCTCACAGACCTTGAATTGATTTTGATGAGACAAACTCCTCTATGATATACACAATCACGTTACATTTCTTAATTAATTTAACAGTCATTAAAAAGCTTGATATGCTAGTGATTTACATCGTCACTAAAAATTTGTATGGGTCACTTGATAGTTATATTTATATGAAAATTTCTGAAGGATTTAAAGTATCTTAAGCAAATAATCCAAAATCTCGTGAGTTATATTCTCTTAAGTTACAAAGATCTTTGTACGGATTAATTCAATCTGGACGAATGTGGCATAATGGTTTAACTGAATATCTCTTAAAAGAATGATATATGAATAAGCTAATTTGTCCATGTGTTTTCATTAAAAGAGCTGGAAATGGATTTGCCATCATTGTTGTATATGTAGATGATTTAAATCTTATTGGAACTCCTTAAGATCTTATAAAGACAACAACATATTTAATGAAAGCATTTGAAATGAAAAAAACATGGAAAGACAATTTTGTCTTGGCCTGCAGATCAAACATTTACCAAACGAAATTTTTATCCATCAGTCTACGTATATGGAACCTGAAAAGGTTCTCAAAAGGTTTTATATGGATAAAGCTCATCCATTCAGTAGTCCTATGGTTTTCCGGTCACTTGATGTGAAGAAAGAACTGTTTTGTTCACAAGAAAATAATGAAAAACTACTTAGCTCTGAAGTACCATATTTGAGTGCATTGGAGCACTAATGTATCTTGCAAATAGTACACAGTCTGGCATAGCCTTTTATATCAATTTACTAGCAAGATATAGTTTTGCACATACTCGAAGGCATTGGAATGGGATCAAATATGTGTCACGTTATCTTAGTGGAACAACTAATATGAGCCTATTCTATTTCAAATGGGCCATCACCATATGTATTTGGCTATGTTGATGCTTGTTATCTTTCTGATCCACACAAGGGCAGATCACAAATAGGACATGTATTCACTTGTAGTGGTATTGTTATATGATGGATATCAGTAAAACAAACTTTAACGACTACCTTTCCAAACCATTCAGAAATTCTAGCTTTACATGAAGCAAGATGTGACTGGATGTGGTTAAGACCCAGGATACAACATATTCGAGAAACATGTGGATTATCTTCCATCAAGAACATACGAACATGTTTTATGAAGATAATGTTGCTTGTATTGCCCAAATCCAAGACAGTTATATCAAAGGTGACAGGACCGAAACATATTTCATCAAAATTTTCTTCATACACGAGCTTCAGAAGAATGGTGACATAGACAGAAGATACAGTCCAATGATAATTGCATAGATTTATTTAGTAAAGCACTACTGACTACAACGTTCCAAAAGATGGACTACAATATTGTAATGTGTCAATTTAATGTTATTTTTCCAACTTCAAGAGGTGCATGTCATCAATAATATATTCACATTGTACTCTTTTTCCTTAGACCAAATTTTTGTCCCACTTGATTTTTCCTGGGATGGTTTTAATGAGGCAGTGTCGCACGCCGGTCAACATCTCAAATGGATAAATACTTTTTTTTCCCTTTTGATCAGGTTTTATCCTACTGAATTTTCCTGGTAAGGTTTTTAACGAGGCATGTACCATGTATGGTGGACATCCAAGGGAGAGTGTTGTAAATATATGATAGTCGCTGACCACCATAAACACTCATTTACATCCATAATATGAAGAGTTTTGTAACATAAGCTTCAAACACTCGTTTACATCCATCATATGAAGAGTTTTGTAACACAATGTAAATGGTGTAATTATTTACTATATCATCTAAGCATAAAAATGGAGGGATTATAAACATGAATGAGATAAAAGTTTTTGGGGATTAATATTTTCTCTATTCTCTCAATATTTCTTTCAATTTATAACATTACATTTTTATTTAATCCTATACATTTTGTAAGCCTATTTATAGGCCTTTGATCATTTAATAAAGATCCACTTGGATTTGATAAATTAATTTAGAAGTTGTATGTTGTAGGGCGTATGCTATTTAGGGCAACATGCCATATTTCCTTGGAAAATCAAACACATAAAGAACAAGCAAGGAACTACACCTAAATACTCCTAAGTAGAAGCAGCCTCTCATATCACGAAGAGCCAATCCTCCCCCAGTGTCATCGTGTAGTAGAAGTACCACGCATGAGCATCAGCGACGAGATGAAGGCTGGCTAATTCTAGAAATAAGCTGGAAGAACTTTGCAAGCACGAGAATCCTAACCCGGGCTATCTCTCCCCAAGTTCCCCGTAGGAAGAGTAGCCCATTCCGTCCTCGACCCTCGGAACTCAAGGAAGGACCTCAAATCTTGGGACTCAAGATAAATTCCCCCAAGTTCCATACTGGATGTCGACCCCCGGTAGCAGAACAGGCCTAAGACTCTCTGCAAGAGAAATATTCCATTCTGGCCTCGGAACTCGGGGCTCGGGTAAAATTTTAGATCTTGGAACTCGCGATAAATCCCCCCAAGTCCCATGCAGAGACACCAATCCCCTCTGGGTCGAACCCTCATACCACAAGATAAATCTCCACTGACCCGGCCACGAGGCATTTACCCTCAACTGGCTCGACTCTCGGATTGACATTCGAGGCTCTCAGCAAAAGACTTTCCAAGAGAACGATCATTTAGAAAGGCAAAAGCATGAGATTTGTGGGCCAAATGCTTGGGAACGGGGGATTTATAGGACTATTATGAAATGATTCTCGAAGACTGTGAAACCCATGTGATGAGATTCGAGCCCTCCTTCTCCACTAAATGATCAAGATGGAGAAACATGGAGAAACATTTCAAATCCCAATGCAAGTCAATGTTTCAACTTTCAAGATGAAAGATGCCATGACTCCTACAAAGAATGATGTAAGACAACTCACGTGATAGCTCACGTGATGACTCAAAAGAGAAGAAAAAACTAAGATGTGGGATCCCCACTGCCAAGGGAAAGGCCTTGGCCACTCACTCCACAGCTTGACAGTCCAAGGCATGACATACTGTCACAAGTTAAAACAAACAGAAATAATGGAGTTCATCTTAAATACATTTTATTCATTCTGAAAGATCGAATTATACGAGCGGTGGCCAGTCCCCGAGAAGGAAAAAACAGAAAGGAAGAGCCTAGAGCCTACTGCTTGGGAAAAAAACCCTTTTCGAAGGCGGGAGCAGGGCAAAATTCCTCAACCTGTGTGGTGAGTCCGATCGGTTCACAGGTCGCCAAACCCTCTCCTCCAGTAGTCTGGGCGAGCTCATCTACCCTCGCCTCGAAGGAAAAGCCCCGGTGGTCAAGATCTGGGGCGCGTCGTAGTCTGCTGACATCTTCCTCTCCTTTGCCTGACACGCCAGAATTTCGTCAGCCAACTCCTTTGTCTCCTTCGACAGCTCTTCCCGAGCCTTATTCTCCTTTGTCAGGTCCGCCTTCAACCCCTTCATTGTCTATCAGACATTTGGATGCATGATCTTCTTCTGACTTCCCTCGACCTGCTAGGCCCGTCAAAGGAGTATCTTAAGCCTCCTCGTCAATTTGGCCCGTTGATGGCCACCTGCAAGAAACCATAGTACACTTAGCAAAATGAAATAGCCCGAAAAGAGGTCACAAGGTGTCAACAACAGATAAAGGCTCTCACCAAAATGGAAGCTTGCATCCAACAACCGTAAACCTCGTCCTCCGACTCTTTCTTTAGAGCCGTCCTATCACGGGGAGTAGCAGGTGGTCAACCACCTGCAGAGCATTGGGGCGCTCCGCCGACAAGTCCGCTTACATCATGGACCAAGAAGGCGCCCACACATTCGTCGGCGAAGGTGGTTTTGGAGCCACCACGACTATCTTCGAAGGTGGGGCCAAAGGCTTCAGGACCTCCTTCTTCATAACTACCACGACTACCTTGGCCTTTGGGGGCTCAAGACCATTAGCACTCTTCTTCTACAAGGGCTCTTTAGGCTCTGAAGGAAAGAGGTGCTTCTGCAGCTTTTCCTTTAGAGAGGCATGCCTCTCCCTTAGCTGCTCGTCAGTCACCATGCTCTTGAAAAATACGATGCCAAGGTGTCATAGGCAAGGAGGAGTAGCATAAATGATACTGAAGCAAGCAAATGGAAATGAAAGTTGAGGAAAGTATATACAGGGGAAAGGAGACATATCGATTACTGTGCCAAACACGTGATATCACACCACACGTGAACATACATGTGAAACACCCGTACAAGATTTCCTAAAACCTTAGCTCCCGCCCCATTCCTCGCCCCTCAGCATGGTATTCCGACCACTCGCGGATTGCTACGTAACAAAGCTCCCGCCTCGTGCTTCGCCCCTCGGTATGGTCGGCTCGTACCTCGTCCCCGACATGGTATTCTGAGCCACTCGCAGATTTCTCCGAAACAAGGCTCCCGTATCGTACCTCGCCCTCAGCATGGTATCCCAAGCCACTTGTAGATTTCTCTGAAACATGGCTCTCGCCACGTAGCTTGCCCTCCCGCCACGTACCTCACCCTCGGCATGGTATTCCGAGCCACTTGCAGATTTATCTGCAAAATGGCTCCCACCTTGTGCTTCGCCCCTCGATGTGGTACTCCGAGCTACTCTCAGATTTCTCTACAACTAGGCTCGCACCTCGCACCTCTGCATGGCTTTCCGAGCCACGTGCAAGTTTCACCGCAACAAGGCTCGTGCCTTGTGCTATGCCCCTCGACATGGTATTCCAAGCTACTCGCGGTTTTCTCAACAACCATGCCCGCTCCTCACTTCTTGCCCCTCCCTATTAACACCAACAGAAATATTCCAATTGCCATAACATGTGCAATGCACGTACATGAGATTCTGAAAAGTTTGGTTTGTAATATTCACTTTAGCAATTATTTATTTATTTATATTTCATTCTAATATATTTTTTATTTTAAAGAAACTATTATTTTTTGGCAGGAAATTTTAGAGATTATGATTTAAAATAAATGAATGTTTTTTTATATTTATTTTTAAGCCCGACCCAATTCGAGCCCAACCCATGTGGAAAGCCACATTTTGCTGGATACCATAGTGGGGAGATCAATGGTTTTGAAATTGTTTTGGTGTTTTAAAAGGCTTTTGAATTATGGAGTAATTTAGGGGGGGGGGGGGGGGTGTTATGAATTTAATGCTTGGTTGTAACCCCCCAAACCAAGTAATTAGGAATAGTTAATCCATGAAAACCCCCATTCCTTCACCATTGGCCAGCCAAGAACACAAGGAATGGGAGAAGAAGAATTTTTGTATTGGTTCAATTGGAGTGCTCTTACTTTGGAGCTTTGGTGGTGAGCTATTTGGAGACCATAATCTAGGATGAGAAGGCAAGTCTAGGAGTTCGTTCTACATCAAATCGTAGTGGGTGTTCCTCTACTTTGTCGTGTTGTTTTTACTTCTTGTAGATTAATGTGAGAAAGCATGCAAGGTTCATATGGATACTTATTTTAAACAAATTGGTATCATGAGTAAATCCATAGCAATGGTTCTTTGGTATGTTTGATTAATGAAGTGAATGATTTTGAAGCAAGAAATTGAATTGTGAAGTGATCATTTATGCATAAACGACTAGATCATCATAGAAACATAAATCATGCAAAAGAACATTTCTTTCCGATCAGGATATGTCATGCCCCGCTTCCCAAAAATACGAAATACGAATACGTAACAAAAGCCCAGCGAAGGATTTTCATCATCCATAAGCTGTTCAGGAATTCTTTACAACATATCACAGAAATAATCAGAGTCGGAAGCCAGAAAATTCAACCACATGCACATATGAACAAAATACCAACAAGAATATTTGAAATAAAATATATTAATCTCAAATAGTCATGATCTGAAATATACAAATAATCCTGGGTCACATCGCCCAAATACATGAATACAGTTATCGTTCAAACAACTACAAGAAATAATAATAATAAGCAGAATCTCCAGCATCTAAAATATTATCTCGCCAATACCTTCAGGAACCTGTCCTCCAAAATCTGCAATACAACGAATGCAGGAAAGAGAAAAAGAGAAAACACAAGTACCCGTCAATTGCAAGTCACGGGTCACAAATAGAGTAGGATACAAGCACATGGAATGGGGAAAACTAACTAGCACATGGTATAGGTATGATGTCACCCTAGACAAACTAGAATGGAAAAAGTGTCAAGTGTACACGGCATAAATCAAGTGTCAAGCAAGAAAGTATCCTATAAACATGCATCAAGTGTCAAGTGTCGTGTAATCATCTATCATGTATCACGTTTCAAGTCTCACTCAATCAAGTCTCATGCATCATGTAGTCAAGTATCAAGTAAGTATCATGTTCAAGTATCAAGTTCAAGCATTATGTTCAAGTCTTGTGTAATTACTATCTAGGTAGCACGACATGCTGCCCACACCACATGGTTGCTACAACACCACAGTTTCGCTTTAGATTTCATAGTGGACCATAGAGGGCAGTATACTCAGGATCAAGTCAAGTAACATGTATCAAGCACGAGTCACGTAAACGTGAACAAGTGGCAGCAAGTATCAAGCACGAGTCATGTAGTCATGAACAGGTGGCAACAAGTATCAAGCACGAGTCATGTAGTCATGAACAAGTGGCAAAAAGTATCAAGCACAAGTCATGTAGTCATGAACAAGTGGCAACAAGTATGGGAAACACGGGCCCCCTTCCAAGTACACGTTTCTGAATTATCCACTAATCGATCTATCCCTTAAACTCCAGCTTGATTACTTTTATTATTGCTATCCAACGGACATGAATGTGTACGAAATAGTGTCAAATAAACATGGTGTGATCAGGTTTAGGTTCAGGTTAACAAATCAGCATGCATGGATGATATACGTTCACATATACGAGCAAAATAGTCTAGGTTCATAATCAAGACAGCAAGACCAAGCAGTACTAAAACAGTGATTCTAAGAGCTACAGACATGCAAATCAAGATCTGTGAAAAGATCTGCAAACTAGACATCCACACGCATCCAACGAGTATAATAAAGTCACATACTAGTTCACAACATCTCAGCTCAAAACTGATTTGAATACAGAATTTATGTTCAGCCAGAAAACAGGGGAACAACTTCAAGAGCATGAAAGCAGCATGAAAACATATCAAATAATTCCATGAACAATTTGGGGTATTCTCCTATAGGTATAGACTCAAAATAAAAAGTTTCATAATATTCCAATAAGTATATACATGCCATCAAAAATAAGAAGCAACACAAAAACATAGCTTTGACGAATCTGGAATTCTCAGCACTGCTGTACGAAAATTAGGATATCTCGCAACCAGTGAATCAAAATCCAATTCCGCCAAAACGACATGAAAATAGATAGATTTTTCTAACTTTCATATTTCACAAAGAAACTTCATACAGTATAAAGAAATAGAGTGAAAACAGAGTTCTTTACTGAACAGCGTACAATTTACAGCATAAGGAGATTTTAGAAAAGAATATAAAACACCACATAAAACTTATCTTTAAAATTCATCAAAAATCTGGATAGTCCCTAACATCATAAGGAAACACTGAGCAAAATTTTGGGTCAAGATATTATGTATAGAATAGTTCTTGAAAATAGTGTGTTAACAAAAATTCACCCAAAACAGAATCTGGAATTGTTCGACATGTCTGTACTAAAACACACATAACTCAGTCATACGAAATCCAAATCAAGCAAGACTAGTGGGGTTTGAAAATAGACGAAATTATCTAAAATCCATCTTTTATTTTGGAATTCAAATACTGATTGTAGCATGGACGAAAATAGCAATCAAAACAGAACAAGCAGAAATTACAGATTTCACACCTCTAATCAAGAACATCATAACTTTCACAATATTGATCCAAATACATCCAAACTTGAAATACAACCTACCAAATATTTAAACATCATGATTTAGGGTTACTAACATGTCCACACCTATTATTTCAAATGGGTATTCATCCAAACATCAATTCACCCAAATATTCGCATACATGATTACAAATCAAGATTTGGGTAAATCCTAGGTTATCTCCTATCAAAATTGGTGTCATAAGTCATCTATTGCCAAATTATCACAATAGAGACAAAACCCATCAAGGAAAATACAAATTTTGGTTGTCTCTAGACCCAACTACACTAGATGTGAACTTTTTGACTTGTATCAACCTAAGGAATTGTAGTACAAGTTACTTGCCTTGTTATGGAGTGAAACACGATGCAAATAGTCCTAAGTGCAAAACCCACGAACGAAATCCCTTCTAACGCAATTCCAAGCAAACCCACGAACAAAAACGCCTTACGATCAACTCCTTGATGCAACGAACCAAAGTGGATACTACCCACATGAAGAATCACCAAAGGGGAGAGTTTTGTGATGTTTTTGATGGTGGTGGTGCTGTTTGTGGTAGCCGGCCAACAAGGAAGGAGGGTGAGGGTTGTAGGGTTTGGATGGATGGTGGTTTGTATGGTGGAGAGGTGGCCGGAGGTTGAGAGGCTAGGAGAGAGAGGCTCGGTTTTAGGATGAAAGTAGGCCAGTTTGGTAGAGTTTTGGGGGAGCCGGGATTAGAATAGGAGAGGGAGGCCGGGATTAAGGGGAGGAAAAGAGAGAAAAAGGATTAGGGTTAGGGTTTATTAGGATTAGGGTATTATATATGGGGATTAATTTGGGCTAATGGGTAGTGGGTATCAATATATAGTAATAGGTATACAAATGGGTAATGGGTATTGGGTAGGTTTCAATTGGGGATACAATTTATTGTGAATTCTATGGCTCCTAAAAATCTCATTAGGGGTCAAAAATTATAGTTTTGGAAAATCACCACCAAAAATCCATCACATCACCAAAATATAAAATAAAAATGAACGAGACCAAGAAAATGAGAAAAAGAACCCAAAATGGTGAAAACGAACAAAACGACGAACAAACGACACAAGGAGCTCAAAATGAAAGAAAAATAATTTATATTGAAATAATCCAATATACGGTTCCGAAAAAATACAAGAGAAGTAAAAATACACAAAATGAAAAAAAAATACACTCCAAAATACATAAAATGAAAAACAGGGGTTACAGGATATCATGCTAAATATTTATCCATTTGAGGAATGTATAAATATTCTAGAGATGTTAGAGATTTATTGCATACGGTTGAACTCAATTTGATTGTGTAAATCTTGTAGTGTAATCGTACAATTGTGCATTTATTATTGGATATCGACATCAAAATTTAGAGATCATTGTGCATGTAATTACAAGTCATAAATGTTATGAAATCTCAGTTTTAATGGAAACTATTTTCCTGTTAATCATGATTAAGTTTTAGAATTTTAGAACTGAATATTAACTAGTGTGTGGAACAAGGATTTGGATTCGGAACTGATCCAGAGCAGATCAGATCTGAGTCTGTCTTAAGCTATGTTGATTCCTTGGAATTAAAAGGACAGATGGAGAGGCTTGCGAGCCTAGTTTTTACATGCGTCTTGGGTGCAAGGATGTTGCAGGTTCGAGTCAGGGTAGACTCATATTCAGATTTAAAATTATGGTTTTCCCCTTTTGTTCTAAATCAGAATGTTCATCTTTAAGTTGTTTTGCGAAAGCAAGATTGACAGATTGTGAGGCTTGTGAGCCTGGGTGTCGTGTGTGGTTTGGGCATTGGGAGGTGGCGGGTTCGAGTAGGGGCGAGCTCGGATTGGACTTGAATTCAATTCTTTTTTTAATTTCTTTTGGAAAAATATTTTAATTTAGTTTTAAATTACAAATTAATTAGGGTAATTGAGATGTAATTTATAATTAATTCAAAATTGATTTTTGGAATTAATTAAATTGTAAATTAGATTTGATGAAGGGGTGAATTTTTAATTCAGGCTTATTCAGATTCAATTTAGATTTAATATAGCTTTAATCTAAAATTGATTTAGTTTTAGACAAAATTCAATCTAGACCTAATTGAGATTAGTTTAGGTAATTAAATTACGACTAATTTGATTAGAAATTCATTTAGAAACCCCAATCTAGTTAAATCTTTAGAAATTAGATTATTAATAAGACGTGATTCGCTTTCGGGTCAAGTAGCTTTTCGGGAATAAGATGTCAAATTCAGAGGCTTGCGGGCCTGGTTATTGGGTTCGAATTGGAGTCGAGAGGTTGCAGGTTTGAGTCTTGGTGGGCTTGGGTTATTTGTTTGAATTGTTTTGTTTTGGTTATTTTTGGAAATTATTTAAATGGAAGTTGGTACACTAATCTAGGATTCAATTCCATATTTAATTAATGGTAAATTTTAGATTTTGGTAATTGAATTAAAATCTTTGATTAGAGATGATTAAATTAAAATAAAATTTTGGAATCCTATTATAACTAGGATCGGGAAGTTTTATTAAAGAAACAAGAATATAGTTAATTAAGAATTACTATTTTTGGGAAATAAATAGAAGACGAATTAGAAATATGAGAGATCTGGTTTTTTATTACTTTAAAGGGATAACCTAGAGGACCTTAGAAGCTTGGTGATGTTTTTATTGTGTGGAATCTAGAGGATGAGCGGACCCAAAATACCGGTAGATATGTGAAATGTTGGGAATGAGCCACTGGGGCTAGAGATTCTAGTTAAGTTTAATCCGATTGGGTTATGCTAGCTCTAGGATGAATTGTGTTTTCTTTTGAACTAAGGACAGACACTATAATGAGTTCTGACGATGCCAGAGCAAACATGAGTATGAGGGCCTCTGAATTATCTGCAGTATGAGATATTCCATAGGATTCTGGGATGTGAGTGAAATAGTCTCTAGAATTATCTGCGGTTAGCGATTGATCTCCAGAATTACCGAGATGGGAACGATGCTCATGGGAAGTTCGTGTGATGAGGGTTCTAGGATGACCTGCGGAATGAGGTGTTCTCCAAATATTCCCAGATGTGAGTGAAATAGCCTCCAGAATTATTTGAGGAAGAAGATTGACCTCCAGAATTTTCGGGGCGAGAACCAATATTCACAGGATTTCTAAATCTTGTAGTTCATCACGGTTACAGGCTACATGACGAGGGATCAGACCTTTTAATGAGAAGAATGCTTAGGGGACCTATTTCGTATGGGCGGCATAGAGTCCAAACAAGTGTGCATTAGAGGTGCATCGTGTGCATGGGTGTTGTGCATTAGTCACTAGGTTCATGACATACACTGACATATTTTGGATAGTCACTTTCATACTTTTCTTCAGCATTCAAGTTTGTGATTGTAAAGTTAAAGGATCACTTTTATAATAGCATTGCATCTGTTGCATTCAACTGACATGCCCACAGTTATCAAGTGTTGCAGGACTCTGATCAGCGAGTGGCGTGGGCACGAGCTTGTGACAAGAGACGTTATGAGATTAAGGATTCGTGATGATACAAGTTGTACTTTTTGTGTAAATTCTACTGTGTATTGTAAATTCTAGTATTATAATGAAAAGTTTTAAATTTTCCCTGTATTTTTATATTATGTTGTACGAAATTGAAGTGATGATCCTAGATGAGTCATGAATTGCCTGTGTATGGAATTCGGGGTGTTGCATACATTCTCGGCATGGCAGTTCGAGCCACGCACAGATTTCTCCGCCACAAGGCTCGCTCCTCAGGCTTCGTCGCTCGGCATGACACTTTGAGCCCTCGGTGTGGCACTCTAGGTACCCCACATGCACTGGTGTCGTCCCGCGGACATTATCACCCAATGGTTCATACCTATCACCATACATCACTAAAGAACCAAGATGTTCACAAACACTTTTATTATCAAGAAATAAGAGGTTATATAGGATATTACAAGTTTAAGGCACAAGGGCCTGATCCCCGAGTCTTCTTCGGCAAACACCGACCCTGAGGGATGGGTACCTAACTAGGGCAACACATGACCCCCTCGAACACTAGCGACACGAGAAGATCTAGCCACTCCACTTTGGGCGTCCCCAAGTGCTTTCATCCTGGAACGGATCTCCAAGTAAGGATCTCACCTCGAGAATGTACTCCAAAAGGTAGATGTCGGGCTCGCCTATTTAAATTTGACCCTGAACTGATATATCTGCAAGCCTCTCTCCATGAGCATTCACTTGAGGAGGAATGCCCTCCGACCGTGCCAGAAGCCATATCCTCTCCGCTTCGAACGAATGCCAGTTTGACATCAAGGATAGACACCTTTAAGAAAGCCAACTCCAGTGCCACCTTTTGTGACCGTCGAATGTGTAGCCTAACACCCAATCCTGGTCAATCGCTTCCTTCCAAATATGGACTATGGTGTCCTCGGTTTGACGAAATTGACCTCGATGGATTCAGATACTTCCTGAAATCCACTTTACTAAGGCTCTCACCTCACAACCTGATCAACAAAACAACCGGTTTAAAACTCAGACAAAGGCGTGAGGCGTAAAAGATATAAAAAATTGAATGAATTCTCATTAAAAAGAATTTTACAAGTGGGTGGTGTCCAGTCAGCGATCAGCATCAATACAAAAATAAGGAATTAATACCACTTTTTTTATTTAAGTGAAGGGGGCACCTCCCGAGAAGAGGAGTGAGGAACCTCGGTCCTGACCTCCCGACGCTATGGAGGAACCTCCTTGTCACCCGAAGGCAGCTCTGCAGGAGTTAGAGGGTACTGTCGAGCTTTAGCTTGATGGAAAGGCCAGGGTACCTCTCCTTACATGCTCGAGGCCCTGATCATAGCCCTCGTCCTGCTTCGAGATGACCCCATCCATGGTGTTTTCGAACTCCGCCTTTAGCTTCGACAACTTCTCCTCCCAGACGCCCCTACCATGAGCTCCTCCTCCAGTTCCCTCACCTTTTTCTCAAGCATGTCGGTGTGAAGCTTCTCCTCTTGCCATTCCTTTTCTACCCGTTGCGATTTTTGGGCAACGCACTTAAGCTCGTGTTTGTATTGCCTCTTTATCTCTGCCCCCTAAAGCATAGTCTGAATGAAAAAAGTAAAATTCTTAGAGAAATACCAAGTGCAAAAGCAGAGAAACATATCTATTCAAGAATGAGCCTCTACCATGACAGAAGTCTGGGCGAACTTGAGATTGCTCGAGCCAGGAGTCTCCAAGTTAAGAGCCCTCCTGTCCCTTGAAGGTACTATGTTGTTCACCACCTCGAGAGCCACACGTGACTCCATTATGGAATTAGCCACCTTCACAGCCTAATTGGGCCTAAAAGTCTCATCGGACTGATCGCCAAGGAGGGGCTTCGGCATCGAGTGGAACGGAGAAAGAGGAGACTCAACCAATTCGGCAGTTCTGACCAATCTCTCGCTCGGTTGAGCCCCCACGGAGACACCTCCTCCTAGTCATTGATGACCAAAGCTTTCGTTCTCTTTGCCATACCAGGCCGTCCCCTCAGAGATACGCCGGATGTCGAGGTCGACTCTCGTTGGGGTTCTCAGTAGCCCTCTTCTCTTCCTACTCGGCCCGCCGAACAACATTAACATTTTCCACCTTCATAGCTACAAGGGAAAACAAATACATTAAAATAAGGCTAAAAAGTACCACAAGAAGAAACTAAGAACTTATGGGGAATGTAAGGGTTCAGGTCACATGCAACTAGCTTCTTCTCTGTCATCCTTGCCCATTCTATGTTGTTGCCACCCTCGAATAGCCTCTTAAATTCAACCTCCTCCTTCGAAGTGAATTATGAGGGCTTCGGACCCTTTATCTTCTGGAACTCATACGACCACTTGGTAGGGATATCCCATGGCTCGGGATTATAGGCGATGCAATACTTCACCTTCCAGTCCTTTTTGAAATATAGTTGGTAATGCACCACACGATATTTGTGGCGGGAGAAGATGTTCCACCAACCCGAATACCCCAGAGAAGCGCTCAGTCCTAAGCACATGCAGAAGTACTTGAGCTTTGAAGACAAATTATTCACCTTGCACACATGTTGAAGCAAGTCAACTGCTTTCAGGAGTTAGTCACATACTGCATAGGGCTCACCCCTGCCCAATTCAAGACCTCCTTAATATACAGATGCATGGAGAGACGTAAGTCCGAAGAAAACACATCCGGGGGAAACATATAGAACCACTCCAAGAGGTTATGGATCGGTCGAATCCCAACACTCGGAAGTAGTAGCTCGAAATTTTGGGAAATATGAAAGGCCTCCCGGATGTTGGGGAGATCACTCCTCCATCGCCTCTATGGGACTCTCCCTCTCCTCCTCTTTGACCTCCTCAGGCTCCCTGGGGTGTCTGCACTCTACTCCCTCAGGACTCCTCTCATCTTCTCCGATCTCAGGTGCCTCAAAGTGACCAACCTCTGCCCCTTTAGGGCCCGATCTCACCTCAACCTCCATTTCATTTTTTGGAGAAGAAACACGAATTAGCCTCGAACCCTCGAGCTCACTCACCAACAAGGACGACTGAGATGAAGATTCTAAAGATGACCCGCTTCAACCAGAGGATGAAGCCGAACCACTTGATCGATTACAAGACATGATAAAAACACTACCTGATTATTAGATTGAAGAAAGAGTCTCTTTTTATAAAGAGAAGCTCTGGCTGAAGAAAGATAAAGTAATCCTAGAAAATGAAAAGGAGAAGGAAACTTATAGAGGGGAGTGTGACTTCTCGAATGCCTCTAGTCACATGACGTCACCTCAATAACTACACAATCATGTAACGACTCCTCGGTGATCACATGAAGTCACGTGACCACCGGGTCAAACATCACTCACCCAACCCGTTGTACCTGAATTCCTCTGTAACTAGGATTGTTCATAGCTTGACCCTTGGTATGGTATTCAGAGCCACTCACGGATTTCTTCACAACAAGGCTCCCTCTTCGTACATCGCCCTTCAGCATGGTATTCTGAGTCACTCACGGATTTCTTCACCTCACGACTTCAGTCTCGGCATGGTATTCCGAGTCACTAGCGAATTTCTCCATAACGTGGTTCTCGACTCGTACCTAGCCCGTCGACATGGTCTTTTGAGTCATTCGTGGATTTCTCCACAACAAGTCTCCTTCCTCGAGCCTCCTTCCTCGGCTTGGTAATCCAAAGCACTTGCAAATTTCTCCGTAACATGGTTCGCTCCTCGGACCTCTCGCCTCGACATGGTGTTCTGAACCTCTAATAGATTTCTTCACAACAGGGCTCCTTCCTCATACATCACCCCTCGGCAATCTATTCTAAGCCACTCACGGATTTCACCACAACATAGCTCCCGCCTCGTACCTCATCTATCGCCATGGCATTCTGAGTCACTTGTAGATTTCTCCGCGACAAGGCTCCCACCTCGTACCTTGCCCATTGGAATGGTATTCTGAGACACTCGCGGATTCCTCCACACCTAGGCTCCCGGCTTGTGCCTCTCCCCTCGGCATGATATTCTGAGCCACTCATGGATTTATCTACAACAAGTTTCTCATCTCGTACCTCACCTATCGGCATGGTATTCCAAGCCACTCACATATTCCTCCATAACAAGGCTTTCACCTAGCGCCTCGCTCCTCAGCATGGTATTCCAAGCCACTCGCAGATTTCTCCGCAACATGGCTCCAATCTCATACCTCACCCCTCAGTATGGTATTCCAAGCCACTCGCAGATTCCTCCGCAACATGTCTCCTATCTCGTGACTTGCCCCTAGGCACGGTATTCCAAACCATTTGCGGATTTTCCCACAACTAGGCTCACACCTCATGCCTCGTCCCTCGGAAAGGTACTCCAAGCCCATTCGCAAATCACCTCGCCCCTTTTGCACCTCGCACCTTGGGCCTCGGCATCCAAACCTCTAAAACCCTGGGAAAATGGATACAACATCATCGCACTAAACAGGTCTTCACACCGACATGATTTCCCCTACGAGTTACGTACTCTTCAATAGCGACTGAAAGCTCACCTCTGAGAGTGGGGGGCTTATGATGAGGGTGAAAATCACAGCTAATTAGCACCGCATGATCCTCGCACTGATTTCGAGGTTCCTAATGTCAAAAATAATAATCCCTTAAGCAGCTACAGGCCCAGGGTCAGCTTATAGGCCGTCTACAGGCCCACCACCTAGGGCCATCCCACCAAGGAGAAGTTGACCAGCCATTTATGGCTGATAATTGAATCCCCTAAAATTAGGAGATTAGTTACTCGATCACATCCATAATCCACAGAATTGATTAGGTGGTTGCGAAATATTTCCCTAACTAATACTCTACATGCCTATAGATGCAAGCCACCCTCCTTAGTTATCAGGTTATCAATCTTTTGCCATTAAACCTATTATACACCCTTGGTTGCTGACTTGATTGTCAGAAGACCTGTTGCTGGGAATACTCCTTGTGTTTCATGCTTTTTGCCATTGTTCGGCAGTCAATAATCACCAGAACCACATATTCCAATCACATACTAACCTCTCATCAGGATCGATCTATGGCTGAGATTTGTGTTTTTCATCAAACTGTTGCTCCCACACGAGAAAATAGTAGCATCAGCACCATATGGGAATGCCTCAAATAACAATCTAAGAAATGAGACAGTAGGAGGATTTGAGCCTCTTTGAAGTTCGTTTTTCGTGTCATATGGGGATGCCTCGAAAGACAATTCAAGTGACAAAGAAGTAAGAGGATTTGAGCCTCGTTGAAGTTGGCATTTTGAGCAATTTTTGTGATGCATCGGATGACAATCCGATGGATGAGGCAGTAGGAGGATCTAAGCCCCTTTTGAATTTGGTGTTTTGCACCTTTTTGGGGTGCCTCGAATAACAATCCGAGGGATAAGACAATAGGAGGATCCAAGCCTCTTTGAAGTTGGCGTCTAGAGCCATATAGGGATGTCTCAGCTGAAAATCCGATGGATGAGGCAGTAGGAGGATCGGAGCCGCTTTTGAAGTTGGCATTTTGCATCATTTTGGGATGCCTCGAATAACAATCCGAGGGGCGAGGCAGTAGGAGGATCCGAGCCTCTTTGAATTTGGTGTTTTAATCCATTTTGGGGTATCTCAAATGACAATCCAAGGAACGAGGCAGTAGAAGGATCCGAGTCTCTTCTGAAGTTGGCATTATGCGCCATTTTGAAATGCCCTGGATGACAACCCGAGGAAGAAGGCAGTAGGAGGATCTGAGACTCTTTTGAAGTTGGAATTTTGCACCCTGTTATGGTGCCTCCAATGACAATCTGAGGGACGAGACAGTATGAAGATCCGAGCATCTTTTGAAGTTGGTGTTTTGCACCATTTTGGGTTGCAACATAAGCCATTGGTTTGCCTACACATGGAGAGTTTATTAGGCCACATGTCTGTTGAGTTATCAAGGAGTATCCCCTTCTATATATCCTACATCCCCCTCTCATTTCTCCACTTTGTGTATATTCTTGATTTTGATGACTACAACACGATACACATATGTTCTATTTAACATGTCTCTTGCAGTGTGTACTCAAAGCTTCAAAGATTCTCAAAGTGATCAGCTCAAGAACAAAATAGTGTTTATATATCAAGCTACATGACAAGTGTCATTCAAAGCTTCAATGATTCTCAAAGTGATCAGCTGAAGAACAAAAGAGTGATGATATAAATTGATGTACAAAATTGTAATCTTTGATATGTCTACTTAGAAATCTTGTGATAACCTTGATGCACACACTCACACAATCCCCTAGGACTAAAATAAAGTTTATTAAAATCAAAAATGTCAAATTCAAGCTTGTATGAGTTCAGCTGTCAAGTACCAGTTGACTTACTTTGCTAAAGCAGTCAACTGTTTAAGTACAAAACAATCTGAACTTACTCAAGCTCTAACCAGTCGACTCCTTTGGCAACTCAGTCGACTGTTCGAGCATTTTGACAGTTTTCTAAGAGTTTAAATTTGATTTTCAAATTCCAAATCTTTTCTGCTATTTGATGGCAGTTGGCTAACTATTTTTCAATGACTCTGTAGTTTCTACTCTATAAATAGAGTCCAGATTTCACTTGGAAAAGGTTAACCCATGCATTAAACAAGTCTTTGCTTTTGTTCAAGTGTTTGTGAAAAGGAACTCAAAGTTTTCAAGAACTCTCACTCTCTTAGACTTATTTTTCTAATCTCAGTCTTGTATAACAGCGATTAAGTTCAAGACTGTGATTAGAAGTTGACCTATAACCTCAATAAAAAAGCACATTCAAAAATCAAGGCTCTAGGTGTTGTAATTTTTGATTTCTTTATTGTTCACTCTCGGGTGTTGAGAGTGGTACTCTCGGTTGGAGAGAAGGGCTCTTGGTGTAGAGTCAGTGTTCACTCTAGGTTGTAGAGTGGGGTTTTGCTCTCTCTAGTGGTGAGAGAGGTCTAAGAGTTTAGCATAGTTGTTGCCAAAGGTCGTAGTTCGCTTGAGTTGGTAGTTCGGGTTCGTGTAAGTAAATAGAAAGCTAGCTATTCGAGTCAGCAGGTCAAACAGTAGTCTCAGGCAGTCCTTCTCCTCACTCAGTTCTAGTCTGCTTTACTACTTTTACCGAGTCTTGTAAATCCTTTCAAGAATAGTGAGAAATCTCAAGTGGGTTTCTTGGGGACTGGACATAGGTCGGGAGGACCGAACCATGATATATCTAGCATTGCCGATTCTCTGTGGTTTGATCTTTCTAACTTGTAAATTTAATCTCGCTGCATTTTATTTAGTCTGTCTGTATCTGATCAGTCGACTGGTATTCCTATTAAGTCGACTTGCAGACTCGCTCTTCTTCAAGTTGATCAACTCTCTTTTTAATTTATGTCGATTTAGTCGACTGGTTTATCATCCCAGTCGACTTAACAGTTGTTTCGTTTAATATTTCTTTAATTTTTTTATAACACTATTCAGCCCCCCTAATGTAATCTGCCTTGCATACATGATCCAACACTTAGTATCAGAGCATGGTTAATCGCAATGGCATCTACTTCTTATTCAAATGCAAACCAATACCACGAAGGTCAATCTACACAAAGGCCACCTTTCTTTGATGGAACACACTACAACTACTGGAAATGTAGAATGAAGATTTACTTACAATCCATCAACTATGAGATTTGGAACATGACTGAGACAGAGTATACATTGCCTACTCTTCCCTATGCTTAATGGAATGATGATATGAAGAGTAATACCATGAACAATGCAAAGGCGATGAATGCCCTCTTTTTTGCACTTACCAAAGAAGAATTCAACCATGTGTCAACCGCAACAACGGCATTCCAAATATGGCATACTCTTGAGGTAACACATGAAGGTACAAATAAGATCAAAGAATCTAAAATTTATGTACTTGTTCACAGGTTCGAGATGTTTCGAATGAAGGAGAATGAAAGCGTATCGAAGATGATAACAAGATTCACCGGCATCACAAACTCCCTTGTGGCTCTTTTCAAAACATATACGCAAGCAGAGATAGTGAGAAAGATTCTTCGTGCTTTGACCCCCGAAGGGGAAAAGAAGACTACCGCAATTGAAGAAGCAAATGATTTAACACAACTTTCGCTTGAAAATCTTGTTGGAAATCTAATGGCTTATGAAGTACAATTGGAGGAGCGCAAGAAGGACTTAAAAACACAACAAGCCAAAAAGAAAACTCTTGCTTTCAAGGCCATTTCTGAATCAGAAGATGATGAAGATGATGAAGAATAAATGGCTATGTTCATAAGGAAATTCAAAAAATTCCTTCACAAAGGTAAATTTAATTCAAGATTAAAGGATATTAATGAACCTTCTACTTGTTTCAAATGCAATAAGATAGGTCAGATGAAGAAGGACTGTCCATTGGAGAATCCAAAGTCTAAAAGGCAAAGTCTCAAACTTCAAGAAGGACAAATTTACCAAGAACCAGTACATGAAAAACAAGAAGGCTTACCAAGAAATGTGGGATGATAGTGATTCATCTTCGAAAGAAGAAAATAAGGAATCTAATGAAGTTGCAAACATGTGCTTCATGGCAAATCAAAGCAATGTAAGTGAAAGTATAGATTCTAGTGATTTGTTAGAAGCCTTTAATGAAATTTTTCAAGAATTAAAAAAGGAGAAAATAAAAGGTAAGAATGTAGAGAAAGTTAATCAAACTCTTTCTCAAGAAAACCTTAATTTACAAGTTGAAGTCAACTCATTAACTTCTCGTATTTCCAACTTGGATATAGATCTTATATCTTTAAAAAGGAAGTATGAAGAGATATCTAAGAATGTATCGAAGTTCAATAAGGAAAAAGAGAATTTAAATGAAGTTCTTCAAAATCAAGTTCAGTCTAATAAAAGATTTGGACTTGGTTTTCAAAAAATTCTTGTTAGTGTAAAAAATAAGTTGTATGATTTCTTCTAATAACACAAGTGATAATAAGCTTTATTCTGCTTTTAGTGTAAAGAATTAAGTTGTATGATTTCTTTGAAAAGCCAAAAATTATTGTTATTCATGAAAATGGAAAGTTTTCAGAAAAGACCAGTCGACTGGCTTCTCAAATCGGTTGCCTGTCTAGAAGGGTGCAGTCTTATTCGAAAAGACAACAGTCTCATATAAGTCGACTAGTTTCACCTCACATTTGACTCAATTCACAAAACAATTGACCGATGGTTAAAAATAAGTCGACTGGACAGTGTAAAAATATTTGGGATCCAGTTAATCTGTGTCTAAATGAAAGGATTTCTTATATAAATTCCTTTGTAAATAATGTTTATAATTCTATTAATTTTAAACCTGCATATGGGGGTAAATCAAACTCACTTTGGGTTTGGTTTCCCAAGCACTAATCTTTTTCAGACCCAATGAAAAGGAAACCATATTCACAAATAATATTTTATAGGTACCGAAAAGGGAACGATGGATACTTGACAGTGGATGCTCTAAAGACATGACTGGCCATGCAAACTTGCTCTCTTCCATTCAAGATATAGATGGAGGAACCGTTACTTTCGGTGACAATAACACAGGAAAATTCATCGGAATAGGCATGGTTTGTAAGAATACTACTCCTGTTATTGAAGATATATTCATAATTAGTGGTTTAAAGCATAACCTGTTAAGCATTAGTCAATTATGTGATAAGGGTTATAAGATAGTGTTTGAAAAAGATGCATGCTTCATTTATGATTTTTCTTTGCAAAATGTGATTTCTTCAAGGTATTAGAAAAAATAACATAGATGAACTTTGTTTAAAAACAAATGTGTTTTCAGATGATTTTTGTTTAGTTGCCTCGAACAACGATTCTTGGTTTTGGTATAAGAGAGTTGGACATGTAAACATAAAAAATATTGTTAAAATCTCTAAGAATAATCTAGTTAAAGGACTGCCAAAATTATCTTCTAAGAAAGATAAAATGTGTGATGCATGTCAACTAGGAAAACAAGTAAAATCCACTTTTAAAACAAAGGAAATGATTTCTACTAGTAGGCCTCTCGAATTGATCCTTATGGATTTATTTGGTCCTACTATAGTCGCTTCCTTAAATAAAAGTAGATATGTATTGGTTTTAGTCAATGATTATTCAAGGTTTACTTGGGTATTTTTCTTAAAACATAAAAATGAAGCTTTTGAAGAATTTGCAAATTTCTGCAAACGTGTTCAAAATCAAAAATCTCTACCATAGACACTATTAGAAGTGATCATAGTGGAGAATTTGAGAGTGAAACATTTTCAGAATATTGTAACAAGAATGGTATAACACATGCTTTTGCATTTCCTAGAGCTTCACCACAAAATGGAGTGGTTGAAAGAAAGAATAGGACTTTGCAAGAATGTGCACGTACCATGCTTGTTGAAAGTAATTTGCCTAAATATTTTTGGGCTGAAGCTGTTTCTACAACATGTTATATCTTAAATAGAATACTAATTAGGCCAAAGCTTAATAAGACTTGTTTTGAGTTGTTTTTTGAACGTATTCCTAAAGTTTCTTACTTTAAAGTAATTGGTTGTAAGTGTTTCATATTAAACACAAAAGATAACTTAGATAAATTTAATGCTAGATCTAATGAAGGAATCTTCATTGGATATTCAAATAGGAGTAAGGCTTATAGAATTTTCAATAAGTCATCTTTGACTATTGAAGAACCTATGCATGTCTCTTTTGATGAATCTTTACCTTCATCTAGTGTTATTCAAGATGATGAAATTGTATCTTCACCACTAGATAACATTGTTAAATCACTTGAGCAAATTACTCTAGATAAGTCGACTGATGGGTTTCATAAGTCGACTACTGTGTTGAATCAGTCGGCTGATGGGTTCATTAAGACGACTGATCCTGTAGAGATAACTGCAACTTTACCAAAGTCATTTGTTGAAGTTCGAGATCATCATCATGACTTAGTTATTGGTGACATCTCACACGGAATTCAAACATGATCACACTTTAATATGATTTCTCATGCTGCCTTCTTATCGGATTTTGAACCAAAAAATATTTAAGAAGCATGTGAAAATGAATTTTGGTTCAATGGTATGCAAGATGAACTTAACCAATTTGTAAGGAATGGTGTATGGGATTTAGTTCCACAACCCCCTGATCATACTATTATTGGTACCAAATGGGTATTTAAAAATAAGTTAGATAAAATCAGGACAAGTTATTAGGATCAAGGTTAGACTAGTTGCCCAAGGATATAACCAAGAAGAAGGTATTGATTTTGATGAAACATATGCTCCTGTTGCTAGACTAAAATCAATTAGACTTTTGTTATCTTTTGCATGTTTTATGAATTTCACACTCTTCCAAATGGATGTTAAAAGTGTTTTCTTAAATGGTTTCATTAAGGATGATGTTCATGTTAAGCAACCACCAGGTTTCGAACATGAACAATTCCCTAGCCATGTTTTTAAATTAAAAAAGGCTTTATATGGTCATAAACAAGCACCCCGTGCTTGGTATGATCGTCTAAAAACTTTTCTTTTAGAAACAGGGTTTGAAATTGGTAAAGTAGACACTACATTGTTTATTAGGAAAATAAAATCAGACATATTAATCATACAAATCTACGTAGATGACATAATTTTTGGATCAACTAACAGTAATCTATGTCAAGAGTCTACTACTACCATGCAAAATGAGTTTGAGATGAGTCACATGGGTGAACTCAATTACTTCCTTGGACTTCAAATAAAACAGTTTTAAAATGGCATATTTATTAATTAAGGAAAATATGCTAAGGAGTTACTCAAACGATCTGGCATGGATGACACTAGTAGTAAGACCACACCTATGGCTACTACTACTACACTTGACAAAGATGAATTAGGTAAGAGTGTCGATCAAAAACTCTATCGAGGTATGATTGGCTCACTCTTATATATAACTGCTAGTAGACCAAATATTACGTTTAGAGTATGTTTGTGTGCTAGATATCAGTCTGATCCAAAAGAATCTCACTTAAAATCAGTGAAACGGATTTTAAGCTATATTAAAGGCATATCTGAATATGGTTTATTTTGTCCTCGCACAAATAATTTTCAGTTACTGTCTTATAGTGATGCTGATTTTGCTGGAAGTAAAACTGACTGCCAAAGTACTAGTGAAACCCATCACTTTTTGGGACATTCCTTAGTATCTTGGTGTAGTAAAAAGAAAAATTCTGTATCTCTATCTACCACAGAAGCTGAATATATTGCTGCATGTGCTCAAATCTTATGGATGAAACAAACCCTTTTAGATTATGGTATTTCTTTTTCAAAACCTTCTATAATTTGTGACAATATCAGTGCCATTAATCTGTCTAAAAATCCAGTTCAACATTCATGTACGGAACATATTGATATTCGACATCCTTGTTACGTGATCATGTTTTAAAAGGAGATATCTTATTGGAGTTTATTTCCACTGATAAATAAATAGCAGATATTTTTACCAAACCGTTGAAAGAAGACATTTTTATAAAGTTTAGACGAGAACTAGGAATTTGTTCATGTTATGATATTTCCAAAAAATTTGTTGTCTAAGTCGACTTTTTTTATTGATTCAGTCAACATATACCTAGCTTATGTATTTGTTTCTTTCTTGAATTTCTTTTTTTAAACAATTGACTTTCTTGCTTTCACAGTCGACTGACGATGCTTTATAAAAAAAAACACTATGTTTATTTTTGGATTTATTTTGTTCTCGCCTCAGTCGCCTTTCCTCTATGACCAGTCGACTGTCATGACTGTGTTCTGATTTTTTTTATCTAAATCATCACTTGTTTGGGGTTTCTTTTGCTCTTCTTAGACCCGACCCGCTTTACTTTTACTATCTATTTGATCTCCACCATCAATCAATCCTATCTTTTAATCTCCACCTTTTATTTTTTTATCTTATCTTGTAAAAACCCTAGCTTCTTTTCACTTTATCCTTTTACACTTCTTCATCCTAAGAACCACACGGTGGGTGAAGTTTCTTGGATTTTTTTTCTTACTCGATCGTTGATTGGAGTTTGCTGCAAGATCGCTAATTAGAGCTTACTTCTTTGCTTGGAGGTTCTCTGATTTGGTCTTCTTTTCTCTCTTTGCTGTTGGGTAACGTTTGTTCTCTTTTATCACTTTAGGTCTTTTAGGTTGTTCTATTATCTTCATGTCAAAATCCAAAAGATCTAGGTCTTCTGCTCTAGTTGAGGATGAACAAACCCATCCGAATTACCTTCCATATTTGAGGAATCCAAACCTAGTTGAAAAATATTTTGCAATTTGCCAACTAGTTATTTTTCCTGGTATGTTTATTAACTTTCCCGATTTGGATAAATATCCAATTGCTTCACTCTTTCAACAGTGTGGATTGCTTGATCTTCTATCTCTCGTAAATCAACCTCATTACTACCCGCAACTTATTTATTTGTTTTATAATAATATGAAAGTTTCTAGTAATGCTGATAGTAGTGAGATAATTATCACTACCTCTGTTAAAAATGTGAATATAAAATTGGATGTTAGGAAATTAGGACAGCTTCTGAAAATTCCTTTTGATGGGTTGGATTTAGGGGAACTTGAACTTGATAATCCCTCCATTTTGTCTAAAATATTTCTTCCCAAATATTTGCTTCATGGTCCTCCTATGAACAATAAGAACATCACTCCGCTTGCGAAGCTTGTTGCAAGAATTTTATCGTATAATATTATCCCTAAAACAGGAAGCTATGATCAATTTTTGCACGAATTACAAGCGGTTGTTTATGCTATTTTTGGGAATATCCATATCAACTAGAGTCAAGTTATATTTAGTCGTCTCCACAAAGCTCACACCTCTTTTTTACCTTATGGTGCTATTCTCACTCACATCTTTAGCCACTTTAAGATAGATTTAGATTTGGAGTCTAGTGTTGAAACTTTTGATCGGGCCAGTCTTGCCCGTATGAAATTGCTACATACTCCTCCTCAATCACATACCCGTAATGCTCCCCCTATAGCTTTGGTTACTTCCATTCCACCTCGTTCTTCGGCATCTAGTTCATCTTTCGGTAGTCATTCTCGTCATACGACAAGCTTTTCTCATCCTGAAAGTCTCTATTCATCTATAAACTACATTATGAACCATCAGGATCTCATTCTGGGTCATCAGGATTCTATAGAGGCTAGTCTTGCCAACCTCACTCAGTTGTTTGTTTGACAATTTCCTCAGCCCACTCCTGCCTCCGACAATGACGAAGACGAAGATTGATGTTGCATTTCTTTTATTTTGCATTATTTTTCTCTTTATTCTTGCAAGACTTTATCTTTGACTTTGGATTATTTACTATATTTGGATGCTTATGTATGACTCTATGTTCTCTCTTTGGATTGCCCCTTGTTATACTTTCTTTTTTTGATGATGCCAAAGGGGGAGAATTTTTATGATGATTGGTTGTGTGCATATTCTATCTTATTGTTGTGTGCATGTTCTATCTTATTTAGGGGGAGCAAACTTAATTTTGCATATCTATATGTGTGTTATGTTCAGGAGAAGCATGTTGCTTAAAGTTACTATTCTATATTGTTTAGTTATTGTGTTGTCATCATCAAAAGGGGGAAGAATGTAGATTTTTGATTTTGATGACTACAACACGATACACATATGTTCTATTTAAAATGTGTCTTGCAGTGCGTACTCAAAGCTTCAAAGATCTCAAAGTGACCAGCTCAAGAACAAAAGAGTGTTTATATATCAAGCTACAAGATAAGTGTCATTCAAAGCTTCAAAGATTCTCAAAGTGATCAGCGCAAGAACAAAAGAGTGTTGATATAAATTGATGTACAAAATTATAATCTTTGATATGTCTGCTTAGAAATCTTGTAATAGCCTTGATGCACAGACTCACACAATCCCCTAGGAATAAAATAAAGTTTATTAAATTAAAAAATGTCAAATTCAATCTTGTATTAGTTCACCTGTCAAGTACCAGTCGACTTAATTTGCTAAAGCAGTCAACTGTTCAAGTACAAAACAATCTGAACTTACTCAAGCTCTGACCAGTCGACTCCTTTGGCAACCTATTCGACTGTTCGAGCAGTTTTGATAGTTTTCTAAGAGTTTAAATTT
Source organism: Hemerocallis citrina (assembly GCA_017893485.1). NCBI lineage: Eukaryota > Viridiplantae > Streptophyta > Magnoliopsida > Asparagales > Asphodelaceae > Hemerocallis > Hemerocallis citrina. Next base: position 232,606,035 of record CM030359.1, on the reverse strand, counting down.
GATTTTCGAATTCCAAATCTTGTCTGCCATTTGATGGTAGTTGGCTAACTATTTTCAATGACTCTGGAGTTTCTACTCTATAAACAGAGTCCATATTTCACTTGGAAAAGGTTAACCCATGCATTAAACAAGTCTTTGCTTTTGTTCAAGTGTTTGTGAAAAGGAACTCAAAGTTTTCAAGAACTCTCACTCTCTTAGACTTGGTTCTCTAATCTCAGTCTTGTATAACAGCAATTAAGTTGAAGACTGCGATTAGAAGTTGACTTATAGCCTCAATACAAAAAGCACATTAAAAAATCAAGGCTCTAGGTGTTGTAATTTTCAATTTCTTTATTGTTCACTCTCAGGTGTTAATTTTCGATTTACTCTAGGTTGTAGAGTGGGGTCTTGCTCTCTCTAGTGGTGAGAGAGGTCTACGGGTTTGGCATAGTTGTTGCCAAAGGTCGTAGGGTATTCTTGTAAATCTTTTCAAGAATAGTGAGAAATTTCATGTGGGTTGCTTGGGGATTGGACGTAGGTCAGGAGGACCGACCAGGATATAGTGCTGTGTTAGCATTGCTGATTCTCTGTGGTTTGATCATTCTAACTTGTAAATTTAATCTCGCTGCATTTTATTTAGTATGTCTGTGTCTGACCAGTCGACTGGTATCCCTATTAAGTCGACTTACAGACTCGCTGTTCTTCAAATTGATCAACTCTCTTTTTAATTTTTGTCGATTCAGTTGACTGGTTTTTCATCCCCGTCTACTTAACATGTGTTTCGTTTAATATTTTTTTTATAACACTATTCACTCCCCCTCTAGTGTTATCTGCCTTGTATACAGGTTCCAACACTTTGCTCTCTCTCTCTCGCACTTGGAGTTTTTCTTTATTGCACTTGGAGTTTCATTCTCTAGCAATTTTCTTCTTTCCCGATGATCTTTCTAAAAAGTTCTCGACAACATTTACAGTAGGTAAATAAAGTATTTCATTATGTTCAGGGTTCAGCCAGTCAACTTAGCCATAGAAACTAGTCGCAGTGAGCAGGCTGCTTTGGACTTGACATTGTGTTCATAGCTCGTTTGGGAGGCCTGACCAGACAACAATGAAGCTATGGTAGCTTTGGGCGAATAGGAGGATTCATCGAGAGATTCGGAAGATGGAGTCTCATCCACTATGAGATGGTAGGGAGAAGCTACGGTTATCAGCTGAAGTGGAGACCTCGAGGACAAGAGGACGTCGGTCGGAGGAGACAGTGGGACATCCTCTTCCCTGGCTATCATGAGCGTCAATCCGCCTTGAGCGCCAAAGCCGAAGAAGACGAAAAAGATTACCATACCATGGGAGGATGAACTCATCAAGGGGGATTTGGAACCGACTGATCTGGAGTGCCTAGTTCTCTAAGTACTGACGCTTATCAGGATGTATCCTGACGACGTCAAAAATTTGATCACAGGTCGGGCTTCAACCAGTGTCTCCTTCAAGTAATCGAAGGCCTATCAAAGCCAAAATATCGCAAATTAGTCGAGGATGACCTTACTCTGCTTCTGTGTGTGTTATTTATTCTGGACATGTACGAGGTTCTGGTCTTCAACCTTGGACTTAGTGCTACCGGCAACCTCGACCCCCGCTACTGCATGTTTCCAACCGATGCATTTGTTTCAGGACTTCGGCCCCCCAGTCCACCTATTCGTGAAGGAGGTACTTAGGTGGGTAGGGATTTGTCCCTTGCAGTATATGTCAAACAATAGGAAATAAATTCTCTTTTTCATCATGATTTGCAAGCAGAAGAACGTTCCGTTGAGGTTGAAGTACTTCAAGATGTGCATCGGCCTTTGTAATACCAAGGCCTATGAAGGCTGATGTTTCTTATCCCCTTGGCTCGGCAACAATGTGGTGCACAATCATCTCGACTCCGTAAAAGATTTGAAGTGGAAGTACATAGTTGTTCAAAGGTTAACTCCCTAGGATATCCCAACTCAGTGGAAGTATGACGTCCCAAGCCCAAATATCCGAAAGAGAAGGATTTCTCCAAGGAGGAGAGAGTGGAGTTAAAGCACATGTTTAGTACAGGGAGCATTGATTGGTCGAAGGTGCAGGAAAGCACCCTTATTGGATGTGGTTAAGCCCAGGCAACCCTAGTATGTCTTATTCATAATTTTCCGTCCTTCCTTACTTGGTTTAACTCTTTACCTTTGTCTTTGTTCTGTAGAAATGTTCGATGACGTGATCGAAGCTTGCCAAAAGGAGTTGGCCAAGAGGAAGCCTGTTTGCATGTTTTCATCCGACCCTTAACACTTTAACATTGTTTTGTTGTTTTAGATGTGGGATTCGATCCTCAGTTGGTAGGACCTCGAGAGGCCGAACTCCTGTGCCTCCGTAGTAAACAGCGTCATGCGGAAAATACCATCGTTCAGCTTCGAAAAGAGGCAAGAGGTTGGGAGGGGGCATTCTTCTGGCACATTCGGAGATCGCATATTGTGCCACGGGAGCTTTCACGCCTGAAGGAGGCGATACCCGTTTTGGGTTTTTCCCTAGCCCAGTCCGAGGGAATCGTTCCTGATGGGTGGGTAGGAGGGAGATTCTCAAAGGCCAACTGGTCCTCGGGACTCAGAATTATATCGCTTGAACGTGAAGTTTTGAGTGTCACATTTGTTAGTGAGTCCTTATGGCTGTTGGTTCTTGACACAGGCCCCTTATCTTGGAACTCACATCGAACAAATGACCCCCGACGATGCCCAAAGTGGGGTATCTAGATCATCTAGCATGGCTAGTGTTCATGAGGGTCCCGATCCATTGAAAGTGTGTACTCGTTTCATTGGATTGGATATAGTTAGAGTGAGTCCGAAGCCGGATGTCAATCGATAAGGAAACCTCCTAGAGTCATTCCTTCGTGCATTGTACTTGTACCAGTGTGTACTTTGAAATTCTAATCTAATATGTAATTTCTATCTTGTCGCAATAAAATGCCTTTTTGTTTGCACTTCTGGCCTTGCACGAAATTATATTTTTTGTAAGTTAAGAGTTAAGAGTTGCGAGAGTTTTTGCCTTTTGTTAGGACTTGAATGACAATCCGACAACTAAACCACTAAGAGGATCTAGACTTATGTGAAGTTTTGTTGAGATTTGCCTTTTGTTGGGACTTGGATGATAATCTGAGGACCGAACCACTAAGATGATCCAGACTTATGTGAAGTTTAGTTGAACTAATGATTTAGTTGATGACCAGGAATGTACCTGTTACGCAAGAATTATTAAGTTGAAGTAATGAATCTAAATTTTCATTAGATATTATAGAGACGATAACATAATGTTGGGCTACTTCTGGGGCGAGCACTTATTACTTTGCATAACATGTTGTGATGCCTTTGGGATGAGCAATTTTTACATTGCATAACATGATGGGATGCCTCTGGGGTGAGCATTTATTACATTAAATGGAAGTTTTTAAGAAATCGTTGTACACCTTCGAACATCATAAGGTGTTCATCATTCGAAGTCCCCAGTACCGCTTTTCCCCCAAGGTCTTCGAGTGGTAAGTGTCTGGACGGACCACTTCGGAGACCTTGTATGGGCCTTCCCAGTTGGGTCTGAGCTTGAGACTTTGAGTTTCCTTTGGACTAGGTCCCCAACTTGGATATTCACCGATTGGACCTTCTTATTGTAGAGCTTTTTCACCCTCTGCTAGTAGATATTCCTTCGAATGATGACCTTCTCCAAGATTTCTTCAACCAGATCTAAGTAGTTTCAAAGACCCTCTGCATTGACATCTTCGTCGAAAGTTAGGATATAGGGTGACGAGATCCTGACTTCAAGAGAGATGATAACTTCGGCCCCGTAGGTAAGATTATATGAGGACTCGTCCGTAGGGATTCTTTTTGTGGTTCGGTGGGACCATAACACACTGGGCAGTTCCTCTGTGCACATCCCCTTAGTAGACTCTTTGAGACATTTCTTGAGGCAATCGAAGATCTGGTGGTTAACATTTTCTACAAGTTCGTTGCTTTGCAAGTGAGAGATGGAGGTGAAGCACTGCTAGATCCCTAAGTCAGAATAGTACTTTTGGAACTCTTGGGTGGTGAACAGTGTCCCGTTGTCCGTGACAAGGTTCAGGCAATTCCAAATATGCAGATGATATTCTTCCAAAAGAAAAGACGAACTTGAAGTTCTATAATAGTCGCATGTTGTTCAACTTCGATCCATTTTTTGAAGAAGTCTATTGCTACTAGTAGGAGTCTTCTTTGGCTTGTCGCTGGTGGGAAGGGTCCCACAATGTCTATCATATAACAAAAGGGATCCGACCTGACATTGACTTAAGCATGGCAAGGAATGCACTTCGGCCAGTGGTATCCATGGTTGAGTACTTTTCTCGCGAGGGTCGAGCCCTTAAGTGGTAGCCACCTAACCCTTGTGGAGTTTTTTGAGTGTGTACTGCGCCTTCAAAACTGGAATTGGCACAATATCGCGAAGTGTTCACTTTCGTTCAATTTGGCTCAACTCTACCCTATCTTTCATGCAAGACGTGCAGAGACAAGAAACGTAGATATGATCGGCCATCGACTAGTGTGTAAGAACACTTGAATATGACTCCTTTGATTATTGTGTATCTTTCGGCTCTGGTTCTTAGCTTCCGAGCATCTTCCTTCTCAGCAGGGAGGACTTGCCTGTGACCCACCCACTCGAACCCAACCTACAATTAGGCGTTTCGGGTCTGGGTCGAACCCGCAGGTCGATCCGGGTTGCCAAATTTGACTACCCAACCCGCGAACCCGCGACCAGGTCAAACCTGCCCCCAACCTGCGGGTTTGGACCTGTTTGACCCGAACTTGCTAAACATTCGACCCGCGGGTCGAACGGTCAGATACAGACCGTCGGGGTTATTTTTTTTTTTTTTTTGGGAAAGGGGGGGGGGGGGGGAAGGGGGTAAGGGGTTCCCTATAAATATCCCCTTAATTCAATCTAAAACTTTCCACACTTACTCTCTTACTCTCTCTACTACTACTACTCATTTCAATCTCAATTCAATCAAGTTTTTTCAACAAAGAAGCAAGCAACATGTAATCAAGTAGAGGTGCATGACAGTAGTCCAATGTCCTCTCTTCAATCTAACTCTAGGCTATCTCGAACTCTAGATTGTCCTCTTAAAAATGGAATTGAAGAAATCTGTATATTTTTAAACATTATTTGTATGTAAAAAAAGTTGTAGAAATTTCATAGAAGTTGAAATGAATAATATATACAATTTTGTTTAATTCTTAATCTGCTATACTTATTGTACAATTTTTATTTTTAAGGTTAAAAGAAGGGGGAAAAAACCGGGCCTACCCGTTGACCCGCTCGGCCTGACCCGGGTTCAACCCGAATGTCTTCACGGGTCGACCGGATCGATTTTTTCATTTCCCAACCCGGCCCGACCCAGCTATTGGTCCGATCCGATCCGAGCCCGCCCGAAATTGGGTCAAAACCGAACGGGTTGGGCCCGGCCTGGCCCGGTGGACCTAATTACCATTACTAGAGGAACCCCCTTATCCAGGAAGTCGAATAGGGTTTCATCCAGTTATCCTTGGGAGGTCCCGAGGCGACCCAAAGTGCCTTAATGGTTTCACTTTCAATGCTTGGCTTAATCAAGACCTCGATAAGTACGGTTCTGTTGAGCTCTTTGAACAAGGAAGAGGCTAACATTGAAAGGGAATCACCCTGCCCATTCTCTTCTCTAAGGATTCCAGTGACAGCGGCTTCTTTGAACTTCACAAGGATCTACCAGACATAGGTGAGGTACTTCATCATGCGGGCATCTTGGGCTTCATATTTGCTGCATACTTGGTTTACCACTAATTGGGAGTCTCTAAAGGCTCTTATCTGACGAGTGCCGACTTTCTGGGCAAGGAGTAAGTCGGCTATCAATGCCTCATCCTTGGCCTTGTTATTTGAGGCCTTAAACTGTAGGCGTGGGAATATTGAAGTGAGAACTCACTGGGTCCTATTAAGATGATATCTGCACCACTTCTTTGTTCAACAGATGAACCATCGACGTAGATAGCCCAAAGTGGGAGGTCTTCCTCACTTTTGGGCTTGTCGGCAATGGTACTTTCCATGGTGAACTCTGCCAAAGCCTAGGTTTTAATGGCCATTCCGAACCGATAGTTAATATCATGCAGGCTTAGTTCGATCAACGACTTCATTAGGCCCCTGGAGCTCTTTGGTTTGTGTAGGACCTGCCAATGGCAATTCTGTCAAAACCTTAATGGAGTGTACTTGAAAGAATAGACAAAGTTTTTGGGGCGCCATGACTAATCCATATGCTACTTTCTCCATTTTCGAGTGCCAGAGCTCGATGTCATCGATAACTTTACAAACATAGTAGATATGCTTCTGGGCTTTCTCAGCCTCTCTTACTAGTACGGCATTGAGGGTCTGCTCCGAGGTTGCAAGATATAAATAGAGAACCTCCATGGATTCTGGGTTGGAGAGGTAGAACATCAGCTGGTTGAAGGCTTCTTGTTGTTGGTTTCCCCACTCGAAGTTCATGGCCCCTCGGAGGGCTTTGAAGAAGGGGAGGCACTTGTCCCCAAATCTGGCCAGGAATCATATGATTGCAGCTAAGCGGCCCGTCAGCCTCTGAACCTCCTTGATAGTAGTTGGAGGAGAAATGTCAAAGATGGCTTGAATCTTCTCAGGGTTAGCTTCTATCCCTCTTTGATTGACCATGAAAACCAGGAACTTTCCCAAGCTGCCGCCAAAAGCACATTTTGAAGGGTTTATTCTCATGTTGTGCCTCCTCAGAACATCGAAAGCTTCTTCGAGATCCCTGACATGGTTCTCCCTCGTGAGGTTCTTAACCAACATGTCGTCGACATAGACCACCATGTTTTGACCAATCTGGTCTCTGAAAACTTTGTTCACCAGTCTTTGGTAGGTGGCACCATTGTTTTTCAATCCGAACGGCAACCCACGATAACAATAAAGCCCCTGGTCAGTTATGAAAAGGTCTTCAGGATATTCGGGGTGAACATACAAATTTAGTTGTATCTAGAGTATGCATCTATGAAAATTAGAAGTTTTTTTTCCGGATGCAGCTTCTATGAGGACGTCAGTGTTCGAGAAAGGGAAGGTATCCTTTGGGTAGGCCTTGTTTAGGTCTATGAAGTCAATGCAGATCTTCCATTTGCCGCTTGCTTTCTTCACCATCCCAATATTTGCAACCACTTTGGGTAGTTAATCTCCCGGATGAAACGTGCAGCAAGGAGTTATCGACCTTCTCCTTCATAGCCTGCTACCTATCTGAGGTCCATTTACGGTGCTTCTGTTGAACCAGCTTGATGCTTTGGTCGACACTTAGTTTGTGCATTATGAGATCCTCATAGATGCCAGACATGTCTGGTGCTGACCAGGCGAATAGGTCTTGGTTCCTCCGTATGCACTCAGCCAGTTTCAACTTCAGCTCGAGGGGAAGCACGTTACTGACTTTGAATGTTCTAGAGTCATCGCTCTTGTTGAAAGGGATCTCTTACAGTGCATCAACTGGTTTGGAACTGGCCGCACATCTCTCCGAAGGGAGTTCTATAGCATTGTAGGGAAGGACCGAGCCCCCCATTGTGGCCAAGTAGCAGGTGCGGTCTACCTCCTGGATACCCCTCACCACTCCGACTCCCACTGTTTTGGGGAACTTCATCTTCATATGGAAGGCCGAATCCATGGTTTGAAGGGATGCCAGGCCTGGATGCCCAAAGATGGCATTGTTGGACGCCTTGACATTGACAACCATGAAATCCATTGGTTCGGTCCGAACTGCTGGGGCAGATCCCAATGTCATGTTGTGGGTTATGATTCCCTCAATTCGTACAGGGACACCGGAGAAGCCATGGAGAGTGTACCCGGCAGGCCTGAGGCGATTTTGGGGGAGCTTAAGACTCTCAAAGGCATCCAGAAGAAGGATGTTGATGGAGCTACCATTGTCTACTAGGATTCGGCGGACCACATGGTTCATCATACAGAGGCTTACAACAAGGGTGTCATGGTGGGGAGTTTGGACGCCTTCTAGACCACTATTGGAAAAAGTCACCGGCACCTGGGTCGGGTGAAGGATGGTTATGCACCGAGTTCACCTCTCAAGTGAATGCCCTCCTGGAGCAGTTAGAGGTTTTACCCATCAGCCCACCATGTATCAAGTGGATGACTGCCATCGGCCCAGAACCTTGTGGCTCGGGACCCTCTTCCAGACGTCGGTCAGATCCACTAACTCCAGGAGGCACTGCTCTGTTCTTTTTGATGAACATGGAAAGATGGCCTCGTTGAATCAAGGCTTCGATATGCTCCTTAAGAGATTGACAGTTGTCAGTGTTGCATGTTGTCTTGGTGAAAAAGGTACTAGAACATTTTGTCCCTCTTCTTTCCGAGGGTCAACATCTATGGTGGTGGTCGAAGGAGACCCTCCCCTTCCACCTACATCAGTGCCGCTGAGATGTTGGAATTCATGGGGGTGAACTATTTTTAACATGGGCACTAGACGAGGCCTCCTCTGTCCGGTAGTATAATTCAGAGACTTCTTGGAAGGTTCATTGAGATTGACCCTCCTTTTCCCTTAAAGGGATGACTCCTTTCACCCCTCGGGATGAAGAGCCTATTCAGCCATGATGTACTTCTCGCTCCGTAGCAAGAGATCAGAGAAATCCAATAGAGGCTTCTTGGTTAGGATGACATGAGGAGGTAATGCTTGAAATTATGCCTGAAGGTAGTTATCGCGACCCCGGAATCCAACAATGGGATGAACCGATCCTCCATAGTGAATCTCAGGACAAAGCTTCAAAGGTTCTCTCCACCCTTCTGCTTCAAGTCCAGCGGTTACACAATTGTCTTCCCTACCTTTGGGCTTGTTACAAAGTGGGTGAGGGGGCTTTCCTCAAGTTGACTAAACGAGTAGATGGAGCTAGGGGCCAGCTGTGAATACTACTCCTTTGCCGAGCCCCAAAGGGTGGCGAGGAATGCCCTGCATAGGATTGCATCTGAGGCATTGTGGATCATCATTAGAGTTTTAAAACTCTCAATGTGGTCGGCTGGGTCGAAGTAACCATTATACGATTCGAATGAGGGGGTCAGGAAGTTGTTCGGACACCGGGACATCGAGAATGAAGGAGGCAAAAAGAGGTTGGACCGGGAGATAGCCCATGTTCTGCTGTCTTTCCTCTTGCCATATCTGGGTGAGATGGTCTTCCATCTGCTGGAGGCATTTTAGAACCGTAACATCACGTCCCTCAGATCGGGTGGCCCTGTAGGACTCCTCGACATGGATGAGGCCAGTATGAGGGTTGCTAGGCAGCTGGTTCCTCCCGGGCTCCTAGCGAAGGGTTCGTAGGATTCGTCCCGAAAGTTATAGAATTCGACTATGGTTATAGGACTCCTTCTTCCTGGTCAAATCTCTGGACTTGCTAACTAAGAGGAGTGGGGCTCCGCTCTTTCCTCCGTTTGTGGGGGGATAGCGACCTCTATGGACTCTGTCTACTAGGGGAGAGGCTTCTCCAACTCCCCTGGCGCTCTGAATGGGGTCCCACATTCTGGGAGCAGTTTTGCTCGATGCAGAGGTGGAGGTGGAGGTCTTCCTCCTGCTATCGGTTGTTGATCATGTCTCGGAGTTTTGGCTTTATAGAGGGGTTGGCCCCTCTTACTGGCAGAGCGAGAGGCAGTAGGGGCATAACCTCGGCCCTTGGGGGTAGGAACACCATGTCGATGCTCTGAGCGCTGTCGTTGTGACCCCTGAGCGACTGTCCTGTTATGGGAGGGATGCACCGAAGTATGAGGTGGAGATCCACCTGGCAACTTGGAGCAGTCGTCTTCTTTTCTTTCAGGGCAATGGTTGGAAGAGGCTTCGAACCGTGGCGTCTATTTGGAGGGCTAGATTCATGCTTTCCCACAAACGGTGTCAATCATTTTTTTTTTCTTTTTTTTTCTTTTTTGGAGAGGGAGGGGGGGGGATTAGGCAATCAAATAATGCATTTTTTAAGATAAGACAAACAAGGCTAATCTAACATTGTTTGTTTTATGTGGGAGCAACCAAATAATGAGTTCTTTGAAATCAGATCTTGATGTGAGGTTAGTATTTGACAAGGTTTTTGGATGTTGTGGTGGTTGCGCTGACTGATGGTCGCTGGAAGCCTACAAAGATAGCCTAAAACACCGAAAGTGATCCCAGGGACAGACCCTCTAATGATCTAGTCAATAATCAGGAGTGAAAACTAGGTTTAATGGGAAAAATGTTGATTATCTTCTACCAGTGGAGGTGGGGTGTTATTTATAGGCTTATCACAGAGGGTTGACCAGATCATTTAGCTGATTTTGTGGGACCCACTTAATTAGTGCCCCCCCAGTTAGTTGCTGAGATCACCTTTTTGGTAGGAGTGGATTGATTGTCGTAACTGACAGCCAATTTCCTCCTGATTAGGCTATCTGTTAATCAACCTTTGGTTGGATGGATTGAGGTGGTGGGCAAAGATACGGCCCATTTACTTTTTCAAGGCCTGATCTTGTCTTAATCACAGGACTGGCCCTGAGTTCCCGGGGGCCCAAGGCGAAAGGTCCAAATAATTATTTTTGGAGGCCCCTAATTACAATATAAATTTTTTATTTGCAAAATACGTGCCTATATTTACAAAGGGGGATACAAATTTGGGGGCCCCTAAAAGTGCAAAACAATCTGGGGCCTGAGGCAGCCGCCTCACCGGCCTCAAGATGGGGGCCGGCCCTGCTTAATCATAACATAGTGCTTTGCAATCCGTACTTGAATCGGACGGTTGTCGATACTTGTGATTTTGACCCTCCATCACTTGGTGATTATTCTTTTATATATGCTCTCTGTTATGTTTTGATGATATCCTAACTGCAGTTTTAGACATGTCCAAATGTTATCTTTGAATGCTTTATTTGACAGAAGAATTGATATAGGGATAACATGAAGAACAAGGCAAGCGAAAACTTGCATTGTGCTGGAAATAGACATTTAAGTAGACCATTAAATCAGGTGAAGCCTGTCTTCTTTTGACTAGTAAATGAAGAGATTTACAACCATGAAAAACTGAAGCAGCATTTGCCTAACCACTCATTCAAGGCAGGCAGTGACTGCGAAGTCATCGTACATCTGGTGAGATATATAAAAATTCTACTGCAATGTGTGTTCGTTCATTGATATGAGTAAGCTTCATAAAACAATCTTGGCATCTAGCTTAAGATTTTGTGGACATTTTTGATGGAGCTCTCTCCTTTGTTTTGTTGGACACACGTGACAACAGCTTCTTTTCTGCTCGAGATGCCATCGGGGTGACACCACTTTATATTGGATGGGGACTCAATTGTATTTGCAATACTAAATGATCAATCTCTTGAATACATTATATTGGATTTATTTATCTTGTATACACATGTTCGATGAGAAGACGATTAAGCGATGAGATGGAATCAAAGCGAAGAGTTAAAGAAAGAGAAAAAAGCAGTCAATAGCAGCAAAAGTAACAGAGAAGGGGACAGTAGACTGTCACCCCCTCAGTGTCATTCTTGGTGATTGTGGTCGACAACAACTTGTGTAATCGACCGTCTTTCGCTCTGATGGACTTTTCGGTTGGATCTTGGAGATTCGTGAGAAGCCCAACTTCGTCTGCAAGTTAGATCGTACGGCTCTCAACTCATGATTATCTCTTCAGTATACATCGGATGGTTAGTGTATAAATTGTAGCAAACTAGGATTTTCTCGAGATCTATATATTCAATGTAACAGCTCCAAGAACAATATGATTCTATCGAGTGCCGAATATGAGAAGATAGTACTTCATCCTGTTGGATCCTGTATGTAAGACAACTAACACTAAAGGGGGGGTGAATGGTGTTGTATAAAAAATTAAACAGTAAATTGAAATTTTTGCACTGATAAGTCGACTGGAAATAGAAGGCAGTCGACTAAAATGTCAAATTAGAAGAGTAATTTAACTAAAGAGTTACAAGCTTGTTAAGTCGACTTAGAGAGTGAAAACAGTCGACTGACCAGACTCGATTTACACAAAAAACAGAAAAATTAAAAATACAAGTTTAGAGAATACAACCAAAGAGAGTCAACACAACAAACACCACGATGTATCCTGGTTTGGTCCTCCCGACCTACGTCCAGTCCCCAAGCAACCCACTTGAGATTTTCCACTATTCTTGAAAAAGTTACAAGAATACTCTACAGCCTTTGACAACAACTATGTCAAATCCGTAGACCTCTCTCACCACTAGAGAGTGCACAACCCACTCTACACCCTAGAGTGAAACTGACTCTAAATCAAGAGTCCTACTCTCCAACCGAGAGGATCACTCTCAAAATCCGAGAGTGAAACAACAACAAGAAGAGATTTACAACAACCTAAAGCGTTGTATGTGAAAGTGCTTTCAGTATAGTGGCTATTAGGTCGACTTCTGACTTCAGTCTAGAACGAATTCAATGTTACACTAGACTAAAAATTAGAGAACCAAGTCTTAAAGAAATTGAATGCTTTGAACAACTTGTTCTTTTCTTTTCTCAAAAGCAAAAAGACTTAAAATCAAAAAATTTGGAGTTAAGTAACCTTTGCCAAATGAATTCTATACTCTTTTTATAGAGTTGGAAACGTTTGGACGTTGAGAAATTGTATCTCAACTGCCATACAACGGCAGTATACAGGTTTGAATTTGAAAAACAAGTTTTAAATTTAGAAAACTGTCAAAACGGCTTGAATAGTCGACTGGGTTGTCATAAGAGTCGACTGGTCAGAGTTTGAGTGAGTTCAATCAGTTTCGTACTCTAACAGTCAACTGCCTCTAAGAGTAAATCGACTAGTACTCAATCAGCTGAACTTATACAAGCTTTGTTTTGACATTTTGATTTTGTAAAACATTTTCTTTATTTAAGGAATGTGTGACTGTGTGTGTGACAAGGCTTTTACAAGATTCTAAGACTCACAAATAATACAAACAATATTACAGGACATTTGTTCAAATGTAGCTTAATCACTTGAAGCTCTTGAAAGTCTTGAACTTGAAACTTGAAACCTCTTGAAAGTCTTGAACTTGAACTTGAGTCTTTGTGACTTGATCTTGCCTTTGTGGCTTGAGCAAATACTTTTGAAAGCTTCATCACATTGTATTGGGATGCTTCATCATGGTATTGATCTTGACCACTTTTGATACACACTGTAAAAGATATGTAATATATAGAACAATTGTGTATTGTGTTGTAGTCATCAAATCAAGAATCTACATTATCTCCCTTTTTAACGATGACAACACAATAACTTAAGATAATATAGACATTATGTTTACATATCATGATACTCACACAAAATTTGAAAAGATATACAATTGTTACAAGCTCCCCTAAATAAAGTACAATATGCACACAAAAGATACAGAACATGCATAACATAACACCATATTTCTCCCGCTTTGTCATCAACAAAAACATAAGGAGGAAAGACAAATCATAGATAAAAAACCAATAGTGCATAAAGATAAAACATAAGTCAATTACATAAATTCAAGATAGAACAACATGAGAACATAAAACATAATTGCAAAATGACAAAAAAAACAAAATAAAAAATACATCAATCGTCTTCTTCGTCTTCATGGCAGGAGTTGGTTGGTGAAATGTAAAAAAGTGAAAAGGGGGAAGAAGAGATTAGGGTTTTTACTAGAAGTAAACGGCTGTGATTGAAAGAAGATTTGAGTGAAGGGTTGAGATCGAAAAGAGGGTAAAAGAAAGAGAAAGATAGAAGCCTCATACTGTGACGATTCAGAGTCAGAAAGACAATCTGATGTCGCGATAATCAACTGGATTTTATATCAGTCGAATGAGTCGAGAGCAAATAAAACCAAACAAAAGTAAGTAAAGCTATGGGCAGTCGACTGAGTTTTTAAAACAGTCGATTGTGCAGAACACAAAATTCAGTCAGAAATATAGACAACTAAAATACAGTATAAGTCGGCTGGAGATCAATTATAAGTCGACTTAAACAAAAAAAATTTTAAGAAATGTCATGAAATGAGCAAATGCCTAGTTCTCTTCTAATTTGATAAAAGTGTCTTCTTTAAGAGGTTTCGTAAATATATCTGCTACTTGTTTATCAGGAGAAATAAAATCCAATATGATATCTCCCTTTAACACATGATCACGTAGAATATGATGTCGAATATTAATATATTTCGTACGTGAATGTTGAACCAGATTTTTAGATAAATTAATAGCACTGGTATTATCACACATAATAGCGGGTCTTGAGAAAGAAATACCATAATCTAATAAAGTTTGTTTCATCCATAAAATTTGTGCACAAGCCAAACTTGCAGCAATATATTCAGCTTCTGTAGTAGATAGGGATACCGAATTTTGCTTTTTACTGCACTAAGATACTAGTGAATGTCCCAAAAAGTGACAAGTTCACTAGTACTTTTACAATCAGTTTTACTACCAACAAAATCAGCATCACTATACGACAAAAGTTGAAAGTTATTGGTGCGTGGATAAAACAAACCATATTCAGATGTGCCTTTAATGTATCTTAAAATACGTTTCACTGCTTTTTAAGTGAGAGTCTTTTGGATTAGACTGATATCTAGCACACAAATATACGCTAAATATAATATCTGGTCTACTAGCAGTTATATATAAGAGTGAGCCAATCATACCTCGATAGAGATTTTGATTGATACTCTTACCTAATTCATCTTTGTCAAGTATAATAGTAGTAGCCATAGGTTTGGTCTTACTACTAGTGCTATCCATGCCAAATCGTTTGAGTAATTCCTTAGCATATTTTTCTTGATTAATAAATATGCCATTTTGAGACTGTTTTATTTGTAGTCCAAGAAAATAATTGAGTTCACCCATGTGACTCATCTCAAACTCATTTTTCATGGTATTAGCAAACTCTTGATATATATTACTATTAGTAGATCCAAAAATTATGTCATCTACTTATATTTGTATGATTAAAATATCAGTCTTTATTTTCCTAATAAACAAGGTAGTATCTACTTTACCAATTTCAAAACTAGTTTCTAAGAGAAAAGATTTTAAGCGATCAAACCAAGCACGTGGTGCTTGTTTAAGACCATATAAAGCCTTTTTCAATTTAAAAACTTGGTTTGGGAATTGTTAATGTTCGAAACAGGGTGGTTTCTTAACATAAACATCTTCCTTAATAAAACCATTCAAAAAAGCACTTTTAATATCCATTTGGAAGAGTGTGAAGTTCATAAAACACACAAAAGATAATAAAATCCTAATTGATTCTAGTCTAGCAGCAGGAGCATATGTTTCATCAAAATCAATTCCTTCTTCTTGATTATATCCTTGAGCAACTAATCTAGCCTTGTTCCTAACGACTTATCTTGATTCATCTAACTTGTTTTTAAATATCCATTTGGTACCAATTATAGTATGATCAGGAGGTCGTGGAACTAAATCCCATACAGCATTTCTTATAAATTGGTTAAGTTCATCTTGCATGGCATTCAACCAAAATTCATTCTCACATGCTTCTTGTATATTTTTCGGTTCAAAATCCGACAAGAAAGCAGTATGAGAAATCATGTTAAAATGAGACCTTGTTTGAATACCATGTGAAGTGTCACCAATTATTAAGTCATGAGGATGATCTTGAACTTCAACAAATGACTTTGGTAAAGTTTGATTTATCACAACAGGATTAGCCGATTTAACCAGTCCATCAGCCGACTAATTCACATCAGTCGACTTAGGAATCCTATCAGTTGACTTGTTTAGGGTAGTTTGTTCTAGTGATTTAGTAATGTTATCTAGTGGTGATGATTCAATTTCATCATCTTCAATAACATTAGACGAAGGTAAAGATTCATCAAATGAAACATGCATTGATTCTTCAATAGTCAAAGTTGACTTATTGAAAATTCTATATGCCTTACTCCTATTTGAGTATCCAATGAAGATACCTTCATTAGATCTGACATCAAATTTATCTAAATTATCCATTGTGTTTAATATGAAACACTTACAACCAAATACTTTAAAATATGATACTTTAGGAATTCGTTCATAAAAAAGTTCATAACAAATTTTCTTAAACGTTGGCCTAATAAATATTCTATTTAAAACATAACATGCTGTAGAAACAGCTTCAGCCCAGAAGTATTTAGGCAAATTGCTTTCAACAAGTATAATACGTGCACATTCTTGCAATGTCCTATTCTTTCTTTCGACCACTACACTTTGTGGTGAAGCTCTAGGAAATACAAATGAATGCGTTATACCATTCTTGTTGAAGTATTCTGAAAACATTTTATTCTCAAATTCTCCACCATGATCACTTCTAATAGTGACTATGGTTAGAGATTTTTAATTTTGAATACGTTTGCAAAAATTTACAAATTCTTCAAAGGCTTCATTTTTATGTTTTAAAAAGAGTACCCATGTAAATCTTGAAAAATCATCTACTAAAACAAATACATATCTACTTTTATTTAAAGAAGTGACTCTAGTAGGACCAAATAAATCCATATGGATTAATTAGAGAGGCCTACTAGTAGAAATCATTTCTTTTGTTTTAAAAGTAGATTTTACTTGTTTTCCTAGTTGACATGCATCACACATCTTATCTTTTCTAAAAGATAATTTCGGCAATCCTTTAACTAGGTTATTCTTAGATAATTTAGCAATGTTTTTCATATTTACATGGCCAAATCTCTTATGCCAAAGCCAAGAATCATTATTAGAAACAACTAAACAAAAATCATTTGCACACTCATTTGTTTTTAAACATAATTCATATATATTATTTTTCCTAAAACCTTGAAAGATCACATTTTGCATAGATGAATCATAGATTAAGCATGCATCTTTTTCAAAGACTATTTTATAACTCTTATCACAAAGTTGACTAATACTTAACAAATTTTTCTTTAAACCACAAACTAGAAATACCTCTTCAATAGTAGAAGTAGTGTTCTTACCGACCATGCCTATTCCTAATTGTAATATCCCGGACGGACATTACCGTATATAAATTATTATTTTATTATTATTTTATTATTATTTTGCTTTAATTCCAAAATTTGAATTATTTTGGTAATTTTCACCCGGTTGTCCATAGACATTATCTGTATCAGATATCGGTCAGTATACATCCGTATCGTATCAAATTGATACCGTGATCTTCCGAACTGATAATAAAATTTATTTTATTATTATTTCCAAGATTTAATTATTTTATGCGGATTATGCGAAGATTTTCCGGTATACGGACATATATGCGCACATACGAGTAGTGTGTTGATTAGTGCATTATACGAATTGTGTGTTGTGTATTTTAGACAACACTTATTTTGCTATAACCTAGTAGGGATGGTTAAGGGTTTGATTAGGAGGCTTAACCTAGGTTAAGTATACATGAGAAGGTTAAGAAAACCCTTCTAGAAACCCTCACATAACACCTCCCCCACATAACACCTCCCTCCACCTCACCACCCTACACCTCACCCTAATCCCTACAAGCATGGCAGGCCCATATTTTAGGGAGTGGATTTTGTGTAATTGTGTGGGTGCACATTGCAAATTTCCACCCTTCTCTCCTCCTATAAATACCCCCTCCTTTCATCACTTCTCTCATTTTAGAAAGATCAAAAGAAAGAAAGAAAGAAAGGAAAAGAAAGAGAGAACCTTAGGTTAACTTGAGAGTTTTGTTTTGTAGGGTGTTAGAAGACTTCTAAAAAGCTAGGGGAAGGAGAAGGAGCATAGCAAGTCCTTCCTACAAGAAAGGAAGGTGGGGGTTTCTTCATGTTCTTTGTTTGTTTGTTTGTTTGTTTGTTTGTTGTTTTGTTGTTTGACTTCTTCTTCTCATCTTCTTGTTTTGTTTTCTTTGGGTTTTGATGGGTGTGTGTTGTGTGTGAATGTAGTAGTAAGTAAAAGAGAAAAAGTAGTAGTAGTGACTACTAACATATAAAGATCATAACTTTATTATTGTAGTTGTTGTTTGTATGTTATTGGACCAAAAGATTCACATATTGCATAATGTTGGACATACAACCATTATTGGTTGTAGGACTTAATACACACATAGCATATGAACATTCTTTTACAGCCATTGTGGGTTGTAGGACTTTGATTAAACATTGGACTAATAATAAAAGCATATGTTCTAATAAAAAGATCTTTTCTTTTTACTAATCACTAGTTGTAGATTAAAAAGATCTTTTTACTAATCACTAGTTGTAGATTAAAAAGATCTTTCTATTAATCACTAGTTGTAGATTAAAAAGATCTTTTCTTTTTATTGATCACTAGTTGTAGCTATTAAAAAGATCTTTCTTTTAATCACTAGTTGTAGAAATATTAAAAAGATCTTTCTCTTTTAATCACTAGTTGTAGAAATAATAAAAAGAGATATTTTTCTTTCATATTTACTAAGTTGTAGAGTAAAATGAAATAAAAATGATCTTTTCTTTATCACTAGTAATAATAAAGATTAGTAAGTAACTAAGTAGTAGTATGCTAAAATATAAAGTAGTAGTAGTAGTAGCATGTTGACTTAATAAAGTAGTAATAGTATGTTGATTAATAAGGTAGTAGTAGTAGTAGTAAGTTGTATGTTGTGCTTTTGAGTAAAATAGAGTAGAAATAGTAGTAAATGATTGTAGATGTTTATTTTGTGTTCATAAAGATTTCTTTTTGTAGTAATTTAGTTGTAGATGTTATGCTAAATTCTAGTTGATACTTATAGTAGTAGTAGTAGATATACATGTTCTAATAAGTTGTAGTAGTAGTAGATATGTATGCTCCTATTAAATAGCAATAGTAGGTGTATGTTTCCATTAAAGTGGTAATAGTAGATGGATTATATCTAGGGATGATTTTCATGCTACTAATATTGTAGGATTACTTCTAAAAATGTTTAGAAGCCATTTTTATACTACTAATGTTGTAGGATTACTTCTAAAAATGTTTAGAAGCCATTCCCATGCTACTAATATTGTAGGATTACTTCTAAAAATATTTAGAAGCCATTTTTATACTACTAATGTTGTAGGATTACTTCTAAAAATGTTTAGAAGCCATTTCCATGCTACTAATATTGTAGGATTACTTCTAAAAATGTTTAGAAGCCATTTCCATGCTACAAATGTTGTAGGATTACTTCTAAAAATGTTTAGAAGCCATTTCCATGCTACAAATGTTGTAGGATTACTTCTAAAAATGCTTAGAAGCAATGTTCTCACGCTTAATTAATTGTAGGGCTACTTCTAAAAATATGCTATCATGCTTGATGTTTAACATGTTGTAGGATTGTTTATAAAAATATCCTACCATGCTTTTATACTTCAAATGTTGTATGATGTATTCTAAAAATATCCTATCATGTTTCATGCTTAGTTAATGGTAGGATTTATTCTAAAAATATCTAGCATGCTTAATGATGTTAGAATGATGTAGGACAAATTCTAAGAGTTTCCTACCATGTTTAGATTCACTCATTTATACTTAACAATGTTGTAGGATACAATCTAAGAGTTTCCTACCATGCTTGGATTAATTAATTATGCTTAGAATGTTGTAGGAATCAATCTAAGAGTTTCCTACCGTGCTTGGATTAATTAATTATGCCTAGGACGTTGTAGGATCAATGATAAAATTACTTACCATGTTAGCTTAATTATAGGTATGTGATATACCATGTTAGTTTAATTATGGACCTATGCCATGCTAGCTTAATTACAAGTAAGTTGTATGCCATGCTAGCTTAATTGTAAGTAAGTTGTATGTCATGCTAGTCTAGATTGTGAGTAAGTTGTATACCATGCTAAAGTTCAAATACTTGCTTAGAATGATTGTAGGAGTAGTGGTAGAACTACCTACTATGCCTTGAAATGTTGCTTGTTTATACTAATTGGGTTGCGGTGATTAGTCATGATAAGTAGTAAGCTTTCATGATCAATTTGTAACCTACACTTGACTATAGTGGGCTTTATGTCTAGGTCGTAGTGATTTTTATGCCTAAAGCTCGATATAAGCACAAGCTTGATCGTATTCATACTTAGGAGTATCATGGTGAGTGGTTGTGTTATATGATTAGATTGTCGTAGGAAGATGCTTGCAATTGTATGCCATGCTTAAGGTGCTATAGGTTGAAGTAATGAGGATTGGGAAGACCTCTAGTAATAGTTAGTTTGATAAAGGCCGTTATGTCGCCTTCGGATTCTTCCATAGTAGAATACCGACCATAGAATATTAGTAGACTCATCTGTTGCTTCTAATAATAGGAGATCAAGTTTGCTAGTAGCACGTTTGGTTGTTTTTAAGATTGATTACCTGTATGGTTGTTTGCATAGGGTTGTTGTCTCGTACGCGGCTCGATTGGCCCGTACGTAGCTGTGAGTCTCATACGTAGCTTATTTGGCTCGTATGAAGGTTGTTGTCTCGTACACGGCTCGACCGGCCCGTGCGTAGCTGTTGGTCTCATACGCGGCTTATTTGGCTGGTATGTACGTTGTTGTCTCCTACGAGGCCCGCCTGGCTCGTAGGTAGTTATTGTTTCATACGTAGCTTATTGGCTCGTATGTGGTTGTTACTCGTGTATAGCTTGTTAGCTAGTACACAGTTCGTTGTGCTCGTCTAGGGTGATATTACCACCCTAAGGGCTATCGACCATCAAGACATGGGGTAGCGACTTGCATGTATATTCGCACGGCCGAAGTCTTGGATCGATGAGCCACAAACCGGATCCTGAGGGGTTCTGGTAAGTCCAGGTTGAGCAGCCTAGTAGAGTTGTCTTGCGAAGCCTAATTTAAGGCCTAGCATGTTATGTTTATAATATTATCGTCCCTAGGATCGTCGAGTCAGGGACACCATTAGGGTAGTGACTTATAAAGGTCATTTTGCTCAGACCCTTGCCGAAGAGAGAGGAGTTGGTTGTAGGGGGCACCTTACGACCAACTTGTCCCTTGAGGGAGGCCTTAGGCGGTGATATGGGGTTGTACCTTCCCGTCAAAGGGATACGTACGGTGGCGTCTCACAAGTTGAGAGCACGGGCTGCGTATCTCGCGCTGTTCATTCCTGAAATACCGTGGCTGGGGTGCCACAGGATGCATGGTGCAGTCCTGTGCTTGCTAGACCCCAGAGGGTGCCACAGGGTAGGCTTCGCGCTGCCCTGCGCTTGCGAAACCCTATGGTTTGATTTGGGAACGATGCCCGATATATTGGGATAGAGTGAGGTCCGGCATGCCGGGTAGTAGTGGAAAACAGAGACACCATAAGCAGACTGCATAGGGGGGACTTGACCCCTTCTGCAACCTCACAGAGTCATGGAGTATTGTCAGGAACAGGTTGTGTACAATTAGAATGCGTAACGCGGGTTCAAATCCCTATATATGGAGAAACGGCTTGAGATGGGGTCACATGTAGTATGGGATGCATGTTGATTCCGGAGACTTGCTGACATTAGAATAGGAAGCGTCCCGTCAAAGGGATACGTACGGTGCCATCTCACAAGATGAGGACACGGGTTACGTATCTCGCGCTGTTAATTCCTGAAGTACCGTGGCTGGGGGTGCCACAGGATGCATTGTGCAGTCCTGCGCTTGCGATACCCCAGAGGGTGCCACAGGGTAGGCTTTGCGCTACCCTGCACTTGCGAAACCCTATAGTTTGATTTTTTTGTAACGCCCGATACATTGGGTTCGTCTATTTGAAGGAGGTCCGGTTAGCCGGGTCGCAGTGGCAAACATAGACACCACTGGCGAACTGCATTAGTGGGACTTGACCACATCTGCAACCTCATTAGCCACGTGTGGCTGTCGGGAATGGGTTATGTATAATTAGAATTCATAATGCGAGGAAGCATTCTAGTTCTACTTAAATATCGCATTAGAGTCTAGTCATAGCACTCACGTACACTTAAACTACACCAACACCATTGCTATATTGTGTATATTATTTGGAAGATTCGCTGCTATATGATCAGCCTTTAAGCGTCAGTGAATACTGACGTCCCCACTTCCATAGGTACTGGATCGCCGAAGTACAAAGGCGAAATTCAGGAGGACTCAAGGCAAGGAAAGCAAGGAGTCAGTGTTATGTTTAGTTCTGCTGCAGTATATGTATTGATTATGCATTAGTTGAGAAGCACTCTGATGTAAGATGTTGAAGGTTGTAATACTTAGAAATGTAAAGGTAATGTTGTAACTCTATTGTAAGGTATTACAGTTGTACAATGTTCAGACTTGTAACACATTGTGTATTGAATAAAAAGTTTTAAATTCTCCTGTTTTTTCTGTGTATTGTGACTAATTGAAGAAAAGATCTTGGCTCGTGTCACGGTTTCCAGTATTGGAAATCGGGGCGCTACACCAATGACCTTTCATTTGTTATTGTCACCGAACGTAACAATTCCTCCATCTATCTCTTGTATGGAAGATAGTAGGTTTGCATGGCCAGTCATGTGCTTAGAGTATCCGCTGTCAAGTATCCAACGTTCCCTTTTAGGTACCTATAAAATAAAAATTATGAATATAGTACCCTTTTCATTGGGTCTGAAAGAGATTAGTGTTTGGGAAGCCAAATCCATAGTGAGTTTGATTTACCACCAAAAGCAGCTATATAATTTAAAAAATTACACGTATTATAAATAAAAGAATTTAAATAAGTAATCTTATCGTTTAGACTCAGGTTGACTGGAACACAAATATTTTTATTCTGTCCAGTCGACTTTATTGTACCCTTCAGTCGACTGTATTGTGAAGTCAGTCGACTGGGAGGTGAAACAAGTCGACCTATATGAGGTTGTAGTCTTTTTGAATAAGACCCCAAACCTCTGGGCAGACGACCGAATTTTTGGGTCAGTTGACTATTCTGAACATAAGGATTACTCTTTTCATGATCAAAAATAATTTTGGGTTTTTCAAAAAAATCATATAACTTCTGTTTTTCATACTAGAAACTGAATCAATCTTATTATTACTAGTATTATTAGAAGAATGATGTTTTTCAAGAGTTTTTTCGAAAACCTAGTCTAAACTTTTTATTTGATTGAACTTGGTTTTGGAGAACTTCATTTAAATTTGCTTTTTCTTTGTTGAACTTGGATACATTCTTGGATATCTCTTCATAATTTTTCTTAAGAAATACAAGATCTATATCAAGTTTGAAAGACGAGAATTTAAATACATGACTTCAACATTTAAGTCAAGATTTTCTTGAGAAAGTGTTTGGTTAACTTTTTCTAGATTTTTAACTCTTATCTTCTCCTTTTTAGTTCATGAAAAACCTCATTAAATGCATCTAATAAATCATTTGAATCAATTGTCACTTACATCTTTTTGAGTAGCCATGAAGCACACATTTGCAACTTCATTTGATTCTTCATTCTCTTCTTCGGATGATGAGTCGCTATCATCCCAAGTTGCTTGATATGCCTTCTTATTCTTCATGTACTTATTTTTGTGTACTTGTCTTTCTTGAAGTTAGGAACTTTCCCTTTTGATTTTGCATTTTCTAACGGACTGGCCTTCTTCATGTGACCTATCTTGTTACACTTGAAACAGGTGGGAAGATCATTAGTATCTTTAAACTTAGAATTGAATTTACCCTTTTGAAGAAATTTCTTGAATTTTCTAGTGAACATAGCTATTTCTTCTTCATCTTCTTCTTCATCTTATGAATCGGACATGGCCTTGAAAGTAAGAGTCTTCTTATTGGCTTGTTGAGGTTCTAGATCCTTCTTGCGTTCTTCTAGTTGTACCTTGTATGCCATTAGATTTTCCACAAGATTCTCAAGAGA
Organism: Hemerocallis citrina; assembly: GCA_017893485.1. Classification (NCBI taxonomy): domain Eukaryota; kingdom Viridiplantae; phylum Streptophyta; class Magnoliopsida; order Asparagales; family Asphodelaceae; genus Hemerocallis; species Hemerocallis citrina. The sequence continues at coordinate 232,582,252 of CM030359.1, read as the reverse complement.
TAGTTGTGTTAAATCGTTGGCTTATTCTATAGCGGTGGGCCTTCTTCTCCCATTCGGGGGTTATTGCACGTATGACCTTCCTCACCATCTCCGCTTGCGAATGTGTCTTTTCAAAAGCCATAAGAGGGTTTGTGATGTTCGTGAACCTTGTTATCATGTCTTACATATTTTCTTTCTCCTTCATACGGAACATCTCGAACCTGTGAACAAGAACAGAGATTTTAGATTCTTTGACCTTATTTGTACCTTTATGTGTTACCTCAAGAGTGTGCCATATTTGATGAACCGTTGTTGCGTTTGACACATGATTAAACTCTTCTTTGGTAATTGCACAAAAGAGAGCATTGATCGCCTTTGCATTGTTCATGATGTTGTTCTTCATATCATAGTTCCATTGTGCATAGGAAATTGTAAGTATGGTATATTCTATCTCGGTCATGTTCCAAATCTCATAGTTGATCGACTGTAGGTAGATCTTCATTCTTCACTTCCAATAGTTGTAGTTTGTTCCATCAAAAAGAGGTGGCCTTTGTGTAGATTGGCCTTCATGGTATTGACTTGCATTTGAAGTAGATGCCATTGCACTCAACTAAGCTCTGATACCAAGTGTTGGATCATGTATGCAAGGCAACTAACACTAGAGGGTGGGTGAATAGTGTTGTATAAAAAATTAAACAGTAAATTGAAATTTTTGCATTAATAAGTCGACTGGAAATAGAAGGCAGTCGACTGAAGCATCAGATTAGAAGAGTAATTTAACTGAAGAGTTACAAATCTGTTAAGTTGACTTAGAGAATAAAGCAGTTGACTAACCATACTCGATTTATACAAGAAACAGAAAAATTAAAAATGCAAGTTTAGAGAATACAACCAAAGAGAGTCAACACAGCAAACACGACGATGTATCCTGGTTTTGTCATCTCGATCTACGTCCAGTCCCCAAGCAACCCACTTGAGATTTTCCACTATTCTTGAAAAAGTTACAAGAATACTCTACGGCCTTTGACAACAGCAATGTCAAATCCGTAGACCTCTCTTACCACTAGAGAGAGCACAACCCATTCTACACCCTAGAGTGAAACCGACTCTAAACCAAGAGTCCTACTCTCCAACCGAGAGGACTACTCTCCAACCAAGAAACAGAAAAATTAAAAATGCAAGTTTAGAGAATACAACCAAAGAGAGTCAACACAGTAAACATGACGATGTATCCTGGTTCGGTCATCCCGATCTACGTCCAGTCCCCAAGCAACCCACCACTATTCTTGAAAAAGTTACAAGAATACTCTACAGCCTTTGACAACAGCTTTGTCAAATTCGTAGACCTCTCTCACCACTAGAGAGAGCACAACCCACTCTACACCCTAGAGTGAAACCGACTCTAAACCAAGAGTCCTACTCTCCAACCGAGAGGACCACTCTCCCAACCCGAGAGTGAAACAACAACAAGAAGAGATTTACAACAACCTAAAGCCTTGTATGTGAAAGTGCTTTTAGTATAGTGGCTATTAGATCAACTTTTGACTTCAGTCTAGAACGAATTCAATGTTATACTAGACTGAAAATCAGCGAACCAAGTCTTAAAGAAATTGAATGCTTTGAACAACTAGTTGTTTTCTTTTCTCAAAAGTAAAAAGACTTGAAATCAAAAATTTTGGAGTTAAGTAACCTTTGCCAAATGAATTCTATACTTTTTTTATAGAGTTAGAAACATTTGGACGTTGAGAAATCATATCTCAACTGCCATACACGGCAGTAAACAGGTTTGAATTTGAAAAACAAGTTTTAAATTCAGAAAACTGTCAAAAACGGCTTGAACAGTCAACTAGGTTGCCATAAGAGTCGACTGGTCAGAGTTTGAGTGATTTCAGTCAGTTTCGTACTCTAACAGTCGACTGCCTCCAAAAGTAAGTCGATTGGTACTCAATCAGCTGAACTTATACAAGTTTTGGCATTTTGATTTTGTAAAATATTTTCTTTATTTAGGGAATGTGTGAGTGTGTGTGTGTGACAAGGCTTTTACAAGATTCTAAGACTCACAAATAATACAAACAATATTACAAGACATTTGTTCAAATATAGCTTAATCACTTGAAGCTCTTGAAAGTCTTGAACTTGAAACTTGGAAGCTCTTGAAAGTCTTGAACTTGAACTTGAGTCTTTGTGACTAATCTTGCCTTTGTGGCTTGAGCAAATACTTTTGAAAGCTTCATCACATTGTATTGGGATGCTTCATCATGGTATTGACCTTGACCACTTTTGATACACATTGCAAACGATATGTAATATATAGAACAATTGTGTATTGTATTGTAGTCATCAAAATCAAGAATCTACACATCTGAGAGGTGAGAGATTTCTCAATAATAGTTCCAGTTAGGCTTGAGAGATGGTCGTTATGAAAATTGTATTATTTTTGTATCTTCTCTAGAATAACATCTCGGTTTTTCCTCTTCCAGATTAAGGTGAAATCCCCAACCGGGTCAATTCTTGTGTGCTTGTGTGATTGGTGTAATCTAGTATGTGCTTGGTGATTTGTATTGGTCATATTAAGACTCAACAAGATTCTCTAAAGAGAATAATTCCCTAACAAGTAGTATCAGAGCATTAGGTTCGTGGGCTTATTCGAGTTCTTTGGAGAAGATGGCAGATCAAAATAAAAAAATCAAACAATTTGATGGTAAGATCAACTTCAATCTATTGAAGAGGGACATGTACAATGTATTGGTTCAGAAAGAATTGCACCTTGCTCTAGCAGAGAAAATGTCCACAGGAGAAGTGGGATGAGATTTGTTTGAAGGTCTTGAGTTTAATCCCGCTGTAATTGGCAAATGAAGTCAAATGTAATATCTTTGAGGAGAAAAGTGCAGCGAGTCTATGCGCAAGACTCAAATTTGACTACTGGGGATCGTTGTTGTTGGATCGGATGTACTGGAAGAGAAAGTTGTTTCGTTTCTCAATAAAAGAAGGTACCCATATTCAAGATCATATTATGAAGTTCAATAAGGTAATATTTGAACTGAAGGCGATGAATGTTGATGATCTTAGCAAAGAGGATAAAGCTTTCAACTTGATATATTTATTGTCAGTTTCTTCTGATCACTTGATAACTACCATGCTACACAAGAAATAAGCAAAGGAGAATCTTACAGTAGCTGGGGTGATTAAGGGTATGAAAGAAGATGAACTTAGGAAGGAGACTCATACAGAGGGATCTACTTTTGCAGGTTGTTTGATGGTGGATGGTGATAATTCAATTGGAAGGGATAAGGTATACAAGGGTAAGATCCATTGCCACCATTGTAAAGAAATTGGGCATTACAAGAGAGACTTTGCAAGTTTCTGAGTCAAAAGGGAGCTACTACAAGCGGTGATCAAGCCAACATAGCTAGTACGACTGGTTCAGGTGAATTTGGTAAATTTGAATTTTATCTTCTTGTTTCAATTTCTTCAGATGTGGATTCGAGTTGGTATCTTGATTCGGGAAGCTCTTCTCATATTTGCTCTGAGAGGGATATGTTTTCTACTTACAAGTCGTCAATAGACCGTACTGTGAGAACGACGATTGGGGAGATTTGTGAAGTGGTGGGTGAGGGAAGAGTTGAATTAGAGACAAAATATGGTAAATGGTTCACACTAGAAGATGTCATACATATTCATTTGATAAAGAAAAATCTGATATCTTTGGGGACTCTTGATTCTCGGTGCTGCATGCACACACTCGATGTGGAGTTTTGACAGTTTGGGAGAGTCGGCGTAGGGTGATGAAGGATAAGAAGGAGATTGGGCAGGGGCAGCACAATCTGTACAAGCTTTGTGGGAGCAGAAAAACTCGGCCGAGTGATTAGAAGCTTATTGTTTCTAAAGCATCATCTAGTAAGGCGTCACTAGAATTACAGAAACGAGACTACAAACGAGACTACAATGTTCGAATATCAGTGGAGGTGGAGAGAGCCTTGGGGTAGGTGGTGGAGTTCGTATGGAGAGTGGCACATCTATGATAACATCTACTAGGGTGTGCCCTTGAAGGAGCATACGATTGGAGGAAAACAGATGGAGGTAGATTCAACTAGCAGAAGCAGCCATACAAACGGGTTGTTTACAAAGTACAGATGAAAGGTCTAGAAGAGTTTAAATCACACAGGTGTGGATTAATGAGAATGCAATCTAAGGTAGAGATTGTTGGGTTTATATGTCTTGCATACACATGTTCGATGAGAAGACGATGAAGCGAAGAGATGGAATCGAAGCGAAGAGTTGAAGAAAGATAAGAAAGCAGTCCGCTGCAACAAAAATAATAGAGAAGGGGACAGTCGACTGTCACCGTCTCGGGTGTCAATCTTAGTGGTTGCAGTCGACCGCAACTTGTGCAATCGACCGTCATGCGCGATGATGAAATTTTTGGGTCGGATCTTGGAGTTTCGTGAGAAGCCCAACTTCGTCTTTATCTCTTCAATATGCATCAGATAGTTAGTGTATCATGTGTATCAAACTAGGGTTTTCTCTAGATCTATATATTTATTGTAATGGCTCCAAGTACAACAATATTCTATTGAGTGTCGAATATGAGAAGATAGTACTTCATCTGAGAGGTGAGAGATTTATATATTGCAAACAGTAAGTAGTTCAAGTTAGGCTTGAGGGAGGGCCGTGGTGAGATTATAATATTCTTGTATCTTCTCTAGTTGAATAACATCTCGGTTATTCCTCCTCCGAATTAAGGCGAAAGTCCCAATCGGAACAATTATTATGTGTTTGTGTGATTGATGCGATCTAGTATTTATTTGGTGATTTGTATTGATCACGTCGAAGACTCAACAAGATCCTCCAAAGGTAATTCCTTAACACATTAGATGTATTAAATTCTCCGATTTTTCTGATGATTTCTATTTTTTCTCTTGAAGGTTCTGTATGGATATCATCCGAAATGAAAGGACTAAATGATGATTGTAATTATTTCAAAAAAAATAAACATCACGAGGTCTTCCCTCCCGGGCATTTATATACTCGAGCAAAGCAAGAAGCTTTAAGAGATGGTAAAATCCACCTTGGTTTTCAGAGATTATTCCATCAGCCCCATATGATCCCCTTGTTCTGAGGAAGGCATTTGAACATGTAATTCACAGCTTCCCTTGTATAAAAAAAAATTTCCGAACAGTTCAGATTGAACATCTCGGAGTCAAATTTTTTTATATATAATATATAGTTACTAGTTACTGAGATTTTAAAAAATAGCAAGTCTGTGTAACTAAGTTTATAATATATATGATAATTAAGAAAGGGTGGCGATCGGGTGAGAACCGTTCTCACGACAAGCTTCATGAGAACTACAGACATAGTCATCCTATGAATTATCGTACTGGTTCACATTGATTAATATAACTAAATTAGTCTAAGATGAAAAGTCAAGTCATTGGGAGTCCATTTGTCCATGGATCAAGCCAATACAAAGATAATGATGTTTAGATTCACAATTTGCGAGACTTTAATGCATGAGCAAATGAATCTCAAATAACTTTATTACACACTGTTAAACTAATTTAGTCATGTAGAACAAAATGACACACTTTGAACCGTACAAAGAATGCTTCAAAAAAGAGTTCCCATTTGATTCTCACCAATAGAGTTTTCACTGGATCATTTGAAATTAAAATAAAAATGCTATTGAGAAAGTATATGTTCATAATGTCCTTTTGATATGCAATATGTGGTAATTTCTCTCATGAAAAAAAAGATACTAAAAAAAGTTGAAGAGAAGAAACCGCTGTGGGAAAAAGTAGGAGATTGTAAATACTAATAAAGATTACTTAAATTTACATAATTCTCATACTACACATTATATCTCTAATCTCTAATAATCTCTAATATTATAATGGAAGAGTTAAGATTGTCATTTGTAGACGCATGTAATTTATAGATAATCAACCATTTAATCTCAATCATTTATTTTTAAGTGAGAGTTATATTAACCATTCATTTACTCAACTGTTGTTACTTACCATAATATCCTTAAAGTTTAAATTTATTTACGACATAATTATTTACAAAAGTGTCACTCATTTAAAATAAAAGTTGGTGCCACTATGGGTAATTTGTAAAAAGTATGTGATGAGTAAAGAGAGATCTCAGATTCGATGTCACATACGTCGTAGAATTTACTTTAAAAAATACTAGTAACCTGCATGTGTGATGCACGTTCTAATCAATTTTTTTATTTATTTTATAAAGTAAATAATAAGACGTAATCTGACATCGAACCTGAGACATCTCTTTAGTCATACATACTCTTTACAAATTACCTCTAATGGAACAAACCTTTATTTTATATGAGTGGTACTTTTCTAAATAAATATGTTGTATCGATTCATTAAATTTGAACTTTGAGGGTATTATGGTAACTAACAACAGTTGAGTAAATGAATGGTTAATATAACACCCACTTAAAAATGAATTGTTGAGATTAGATGGTTGAATGTCTACAAATTACAGGTTGTCTACAAATGACAACCCCAACTCTCTGATTTTAATATTAGAGATTAGAGATTAGATATTACATATATTTATTAGGACGTACAAAGCACGTGCAGATTACTAGTAACACTGTAATGCGAGAATTGGGGTTGTGTAATTTGTAGGTAAACTGTAATTTATAGACAACCAACCATCTAATTTCAACCACTAATTTTTAAGTGGGATTTATATTAACCATCAATTTACTCAACTATTGTCATTTACCATAATACCATCAAAGTTCAAATTTATTTAAGACATAATTATTTACAAAAGTGACATTCATATAAAATAAAAATTAGTGTCACTAAGGGTTTGTAAGGAATATGATAAGAATTTGGGATGGGTAAAGAAAGGTCTCAGGTTCGAGGTAAGACTGCGTTATAGTCTTTACTTAAAAAATATATATATATTATGACGTGCATTGCATGTAAATTACTAGTGTTTATATAGTTTCTAGCTTATATATAGAGTCATCTTCCGTTGTGCACTAGGCTTCCGTATGTACTCGGCCTTCCCGCATTCGTATTGATGATCCGAACCGTTCAATTTGATCTACACATTTAAATTAGTCTGAACATGTAAAATCAAATCATTTGAAATTCATTTTCTCATCCATCATGTGACTATAAAAAATAACGATTTTCAGCAATACAATTTTGTAACACTTCAATGGATGTGCAAATGAATTTCAAATGATTTGATTTTACATATTTAGACTAAGTTAGATGTGTAGATCAATGTGAACGGTTCGGATCGTAGATCAATGTGAACGGTTCGGATCGTCAATACAAAGGCGAGAAGGCCGAGTGCATACAGAGGCCTAGTGCACAACGGATCTTTACTATATATATATATATATATAGTAAAGATCCATTTTGCACTAGGCCTCCGTGTGCACTCGGTCTTTCCTGCCCTTGTATGGACGATCCGAACCGTTCACATAAATCTACACATATAAATTAGTCTAAATATGTAAAATCAAATCATTTAAAATTTATTTGCCCATCTATTGAAGTGTTACAAAATTGTTTGGCTGAAAATCGTCAATTTTTATAGTCACATGATGGATAGGCAAATAAATTTCAAATAATTTAATTTTATATATGTAGACTAATTTAGACGTGTAGACCAATGTGAACGGTCAGATCGTCGATACGAATGCGGGAAAGCCGAGTGCACACGAGTGCACATGGAGGCCTAGTGAACAACAGAACATATATATATATATATATATATATATATATATATATATATATATATATGAGGCTTCTTCGGTTGCAAACAGGTCTGTGTGCACAGACCCGTGTGAACTTTAATCTGGGCTGTTGGATCAAAAGATCCAATGGCCCATATACTTTTTTATAATATTTTGCCTTAACCCGCCGTTTTCAACGACGGTTTAGGGCAAAATTTTATTAAAAAATATTGCCTTAACCCGTCATTGATAAGGACGGGTTAAGGCAAAGATATAATCTCAGATCTGTATACAGTCCTTCGTCTTCCTCGTCGAAACCAAACCCAAAACCCCAAAAACGCTCCCCATATTCAGTCAGTTTTTTAGGCGAAACCAAACCCAAAAACCCAAAAATAATTCCAAACTCCTCTGTTTGCTTCTACTCCGCCGTTTGCTCCTACTCCTCCTCTTCCACTCTCATACAAACTCTCCCTCCAAATATCTACATCAAAAGCAAATCAATTCCTATGCGAAGGCCACAAATCGATCTATTAGCAAAATTCGTTGTTATTTTGTAAGGTATTGACTAATTATTTACCTTATTAGAGTTAATTATGTTGATTTCTAAATTTTTACATAGTAAATTATTTAGAAAGTCCCAAAAAAATGCTTTGCCCAAAATAATTTAGAACTGTAGTAATGTTTGGCTTACTAATTTAGTCTTATTTGTGTTGATTTTTCACGTTCAATTTATACGGAATTAATGACTTAGAATTTTTTAGTGTGGTTGGAGTATAAAACCTTGTAAACGGCCTCCAAAAAATACGAAACTTTGCGAGTAGGTTGATCTCATGCAGCATAAGCCACCCCAACATGTAGAAGTGGGTTTCGATTCACGGTTCGAGATATACGGCCGTGTATCGCTTTTGGTTTAAAAAAACATAATAAAGCGGTATACGGACATATCTAGCAAACTGTGAGTCAAAAATCACTTCTACAAGTTCGGGTGGCTTGCGCTGCGTGAATTCGACCAAGTTGAAAAGTTTTATAAATTTTGGATGCCGTTTGTGCAGTTTTTTCACGTTCCTCGCATTAGAAGTTAATGATTTAGAATTTTTTAGTGCGGTTAGAGTTGAAAACCTTGCAAACGGCCTCCAAAAAATTCAAAACTTTGCAAGTAGGTTGATCTCATGCAGCACAAGTCACCCCCAACTTATATAAGTGGGTTTTGATTCACGGTTCGAGATATAAGGCCGTGTATCACTTTTGATTTAAAAAAACCTAACAAAGCGGTATACGGACGTATATCGCAAACCGTGAGTCGAAACTCACTTCTACAAGTTTGGATGGCTTGCGCTATGTGAATTTGACCAAGTTACAAAGTTTTAGAAATTTTGGATGTCGTTTGTGCGATTTTGTGACGTTCTTCGCATTAGAAGTTATTGACTTAGAATTTTTTTAGTGCGATTAGAGTTGAAAACCTTGCAAATGGCCTCCAACAAATACGAAACTTTGCGAGTAGAATGGTGTCACACAACACAAGCCACCCAAACTTGTAGAAGTGGGTTTCGTTTCACGGTTTGAGATATAAGTCCGTGTATCGCGTTCGGTTGAAAAAAAAACCCAAATAAAGTGATACACAGCCGTATCTCTCGAACCGTTAGTCAAAACTCACTTGTACATGTTGGGGTGGCTTGCGCTACGTAAATTCAAGCAAGGTACAAAGTTTTATAAATTTTGGATGTTGTTTGTACGGTTTTGTCACGTTCCTTGCATTAGAAGTTAGTGATTAGAATTTTTTAAGTATGGTTAGATTAGAAAACCCTTCAAACGACATCCAAAAAATACGAAACTTTGCTAGTAGGATGGTCTCACGTAGCACAAGCAACCCGACTTGTATAAGTCAATTTCGACTCATGGTTAGAGAGATACGGTCGTGTATCGCTTTCGGTTGAAAAAAACCCAAATAGAGTGATACACGGCCGTATCTCTCGAAGCATTAGTCGAAACTCACTTGTACAAGTTGGGGTGGTTTGCGCTACGTGAATTCAAACAAGGTGCAACATTTTATAAAATTTGGATGCCGTTTGTGCGGTTTTCTCACGTTCCTCGCATTAGAAGTTAATGACTTAGAATGCGTTTAGTGCGGTTATACTAGAAAACCCTTCAAACGACCTTCAAAAAATACGAAATTTTGCGACTCGGATGGTCTAGCGTAGATCAAGCAACCCCAATTTATAAAAGTGTGTTTCGACTAAAGGTCCGAGAGATATAATCATGTGTCGCTTTTGGTTATAAAAACACCAAATACAGCGGTACACGACCGTATCTCGCATAACGTGAGTCGAAAATCACTTATGCAAGTTACGGTGACTTGTGTTAGGTGAATTAAAGTAAGTGGCAAAGTTTTATAAATTGTAGATGCTGTTTGTGCGGTTTTGTGATGTTTCTCTAATAATATGTAAATAAAGTTAGAAAGTTTTCATCACATTTCATAACGGGTTTAGTAGCCCTAATTGTTCTCCTTTTCATTTTCTTAGGTATGGATAGTTTTGAAGGAAGTTCTGTTGCCGGAGAGAAATTTGTTCGTGCACAACAAATTAGCGAGTTTCTTTCTCATGTTGACGAGTACCTAAAACCGAAGATTGGTATGACATTTCCCACTCTAGAGGAGGCGAAAAAATTTTATTCATCGTACTGCAAATGTGCGGGATTCTCTATGCGTAAGGGTGAAAATAAATACAAGGGAAATGATGTTGTGGATAAATCATATGTATGCAATAAAGCCGGGGAGTCACCGAATAATCAGAATGAAGCTAGACGAGGAACAACTTCTAGAATGGGTTGCAAAGCTTTCGTTCGTGTCAAACTAAACCCAAAAAATAATTCGTGGATTATTTATTCAATTAATGAACCACACAATCACGAATTTACTTTACCCGGTAGACGTCACTTGCTACCTCGAAACTGTGAATTGACAAATATAGATAAAAAAGTAATTGGTCAACTTACCGAAGCTAATGTCCATGTATGCAAACAAATGCTATTCTTCGAAGGTGCAAGTGGAGGTAATGGGAAAATTGGTTTCACTGAAACCGATGTCAGAAATTTTAGGAAAGACGAGATGGAAGGTTTAAAAGGACACGACGGGCAAATGCTACTTGAGTTCTTTGAATCCAAAAAGGAGATCAATCTTTTATTCTATTATGATTACCAATGTGATCCCGAAGGGCGATTATCACATTGTGTCTGGGTGGATGATATCACTAGAAAGAATTATAATGTATTTGGGGATGTTCTTTGCTTTGATGCTACCTACAATACAAACCGATACGGGATGTTGTTTGTACCATTTGTTAGATTCAACCATCATTGGCAATCAATATTCCTAGGTTGTGGGTTCATCCCAAATGAGAAGGCATCCTCATTTGAGTGGTTCTTTGAAAAGTGGCGAGGAGCAATGACTCACGATCCGATGAACATCGTGACAGATGAGGATCATGGAATAACTGCTACAGTTTCTAAAGTTTTCTCAATCACGTCACATAGATATTGCATTTGGCATATTTTGGATAAGTTACTGCATGAAGTGCGTATGCCGAATAACATTGACGAGTTTAGGGATGTTTTGAAGACTATCATTTATACGGTGAAATATAAAACTGAATTTGAACAGAAGTGGAAAAATTTGATTTCCCAGTACAAACTTAAGAATAACAAATGGTTGAAGGATAAATTTGATATTCGCCAGAAATGGGCTCCCGTGTATGAAAGAGACTCATTTTGGGGCGGCATTTTGAGTACCCAACATAGCGAATCGCTATATTCATCCTTGAAGCAACATACTCATAAGAAGTACTCATTATATGAATTTGCCGTCATCTTTGACCGAGTCTTAGTAAAACAAAGACATAATGAACGTAAAAAAACACATTGTAATCGCAAGAAGATGCCAAAATTGAAGACCGAATGGGCGTTGGAGTCACAAATGGCGGGAACATACACACTAAAGATTTTCTACAAATTCCAACAAGAAGTCGTAAAAAGCTTATTACTTAATGTGAGTTTAATTACTAGTATGGATACACCAGATAGTGCAGCTTTTTCTGTAACCGTTTGTGGAAATTCAGAACCGGGAAGGGTAATTTTTTTTTGTAAAATCAGTCAAATTTCTAAATGCCCTTGTGCCATGTATGACATCGTAGGCATTCCCTGCAAACATCTATTGCCAGTTATTCGGTTCACAGATCATACCGCACTACCCCAGCAATATATTTGTAGGCGATGGACCAGGAATCAACTGACAAGAAGCAGTACACCGGTTCCCAATAGTATGGGTGACAATTTTACCTCTCGTTATTGTGAACTGACTATGCACTCAAGACATTTGGTCGATCTTGGTTGTTCTTCAGAGCGAGGGTACAAGTACATGCTCAACCACATTCTCATGGGAATCGAAGTCTTTGCTCACATTGAATCCGAAAATAGCACACCACACGAAGGTATCGCACAACCAGAGAGTGGTGGACATGCACATGCACATGCACCAGTGGGAGACCCCATGCAGTGCACCACAAAGGGAAGGCCCTAAAGGGAAAAGGTTGAAGTCTATCAGAGAATCTCAAAAAACAAAGAGACCAAGACTTTGCAGGACATGCCTTCATGCGTATGTCACGATTCACGAAATTACCTTAAAAATATGGCAAGGTAATGTATCAGAGACTAAGTATTTGTTAATTGGACTCACTGAATCTAAACTTGGTCTGTCGACATTATAAATACTTGGTCTGTGGACATCAAAGCACTTATGTACATTTCTCTATTGTTGCTTCTTTGTTTTGCTGCTTCTTTGTTTTGTTGCACTTGTTGTTATTAGATTTTGAGAAGTGTATCAATGCCTTCCTGTTTTTAGAGAAGATTAGAGATAAGGTTAGAGTAGGTTTAGAGATAGGGTTAGAGTACGGGTTAGGAAAAGTTTGAATAAAATTTATCCAATTTTGAACTGTATTAATTATTTTGATATTTTTTAAAATTACTTTAACAATTTTGATATTATTTATTAGAATTACGAACATATTTCTTAGGGTTAGAGTACTTATTTGGGTTATAGTAGGGTTACAGTAGGGTTGGAGAGTTAAAGTAGGGTTATAGTAGGGTTAGAGTAATTTTAAGCATTACGAAAATAAATAATATAGTTGAAAATTTGAAAAAGTTTATTAAAAATGACTCTAACCCTACGAACTACTCTAACCCTAATGTAACCCAACTATTCTAACCCTAGCCATAACCCTAAGGTTAAAGTAAGGTTTAGAGTTAGGATTCGGACAAGGTTAGAGTAGGGTTAGGACAAGTTTGTAGGTTTAGAAAAGGTTAGAGATGAGGTTAAAGGAGGTTAGAGTAGGTTTAGAGATAAAGTTAGAGTAGGTTTAGAGATAAGGCTAGAGTAAGGTCATGACATGTTCATGGTAAGGTTATAGTAGGTTTAGAGATGAGGTTAGAGTAGGTTAGAGATAATGTTAGAGTGGGTTAGAGTAGTTCGTAGGGTTAGAGTAGGGTTACAGTAGGGTTGGATAGTTAAAGTAGGGTTATAGTAGGATTAGAGTAATTTTAAACATTATGAAATTAAATAATATAGTTGAAAATATGAAAAAGTTTATTAAAAATTGGAAATAACCCTACGAACTAATCTCTAACCCTAATGTAGAGAGATCTATTCTAACCCTTAGCCGTAACCCTACTGTAACCCTAAAGTGCTGCCAAGCCGTAACCCTATTTATGTAAAACAAATAATAATATACAATACAAATTGTGTTAGGGTTATTGTTAGGGTTAGGATTATATCTTAAAACTCTTTCTTCCACTTCCTCTCAGTCCTCACTGCTTTGCCAATTCTTGTAAAAGCAAGTTAAGGACTTGTACTACATGTACGGGAAGGAAGTCTCTAATAATATTAGGCAAGTTATGGCCATGTTGTACATGTGGTTCCACATGTTGTATAGTGAAATGTAATAATAGGCCCGTTATGGACTTGTTCAACATGTGGGGATCTACATGTGGTGCCCACTTTGTCGAGTCTCCAATAATAGTAGGCAAAGTTATCCTAAACAAAAATGAACACTCCATTCCTCGACATAGAATTAGAAAAATCTATCTGAGTGAAGGGGGAACTATGAAGAGAAAAAGAGCAAGGACCGAGGATGCTATGTTGGATTCTACTTATGGAATCAATGAGTTGATAAAACTCCAATGCAATCTCATTCACATGAACCTTGTAATAATGCTCTTTGATAACTTGCACTACATGTATATCCCCACATGTAGTGCCAAAATTGAAAAAATCTAAAGTCCATAACTTGGATATTATTACATTTCACTCTACAAAGTGGGCACCACATGTAGAACTCCACATGTACAACCCAATTATGGAAAAGATTCAATGCTTTTTAGAACGGAGAGTCATCAGATCCAATTATGAAAAAAAAATACATGTCCATAGCTTGCCTACTATTACATTTCACTCTACAAAGTGAGCACCACATGCACAACGCCACAATGTAGAACCCAGTAATGTGAAGATTTGAACGAAATTGTGAAAATCACATCAGATTATACTCCCCACATGTGGAACACCACATGTAGAACCTCACATGTAGAACCCAATAATGGAAAAAATTCAGTGTGTTTTAGATCGGAGAGCTACAAATATTAACCTAATTAATCAAAACAAAAAACAACCACTTACGACTAATATTAACCCTTACCCTAACCTCAACACATAACCCTACACTAACCCTTAACCCTAGCTTAGCTTACCCTAACCCTAACCCTATGTAGAACCCCGTATTTTCAAATATTATTTTTATATTTGAAAATAAATTTAAATTGATTTTTGGAGATTTAATTAATATTTTCTAAAAGGTTTATCTTCATACACGTGCAAAACACGTGCAAATACTTTTATGAGAAGTTTGAAAATTTAGTTTTCTTTATGAAAAATTATTATTTAATATTTGAGATTTATTTAGTATTTTTTCAGATTTTTCTGAAATTAATTAGAACTATTTGCAATTTTTGACAAAAGAATGACCTTTTTGCAAATTTGACATTTTAAGGGTTAAAGTGCAAAATATATTTTCTGGACGTTTGGATCAGTATTGGTTGAGATTTAGAAGTATATTTTCCTTTAAATCCTAATTTAAATGAATTTTGATTAGATTTCCAAGACTATACCTATATATGTGAAATTGTATTTTGGAAAGGATTGTTTTGCAAAAGTATCGGTAAAACCCTAATATTCACTCCCGGATATTTAAGAGAATTTTTCTAGCCGTCATTGCTACAATATACAGAATTTTGAGATTGGTTTTGGCAGAGCAAAAAGGAGTTTTTGGATCTAGCAAAAGGGAGACTTTTTTGTGGACTTTTTCTCAATCTAAAGGTGAGTGACATTGTGTGTTTTGTTTTTGTTTTGTGAATGTTATAAATTCGTCTTGTTGTTGATCTATGTGTGCGAGTATCAATGATGTATTAATTTGATATTGTGAATGATATAGATCATGTATTGTGGCATGATTCATGTGAATAATGATTGTTGTTTGTACCATGTTGTGAAATCTACGAATGATTTGTAGATCTTTGATTTATAAATCGTATTGCTAAAGACAAGATTAAGATTTGAGTATAGTTATGTTCGAATGGTGAACACCTGGATCTTATATATATTGTAAATCAGATTTTGATTTAGAGTTGTGAAAGAATTTAGTCTTGAGAAACCCTAATAAAAGAATTAGTGATCTAGAACATGAGAACTTGAGTTTTGACATATTTGATGTTTTGAGTAATATACCCATAATAAAGATTATTTGAGATTTTTCATTTTGCCTGAATACGAACTATTTTTCATAAACAATGAATCCTTAGAAAATCTCAGTTTTGATTATTGTATTCAGACTTAAGTTATGAAAACTGTAGGCCGACAGCCGACTGGTCTACCTATCAGTCGACTGGTACGACCCTGCTGATGTATCATTAGCTTTTTGAAATTCTGTTCTGGACAGCCGACTGAGACCCTTGTCAGTCGACTGGTATACTTAGAATTTCTTTTGTAAAATTATGTCAGTTTCTTGTCTGGACAGTCGACTAGACTCTTAGGCAGTCGACTGGTGTCCTGAGATCTTTATTTTGTAAAATTATTTCAGTCCTTTCTGGACAGTCGACCTATAACTTCTTAAGTCGACTGGTATGACTTAGTTTATTTTTGTTAAATTTTGGATATTTGTCCTTCTGGACAGTCGACTTACTACAGTATAAGTCGACTGGTACTGATGGACTTTTGTAACTTGAGTGTTCCTTGAGTGTTTGGTTCTCAGACAATTCAGTCTTTTCTAAGATGTTCAGCTAAGTATTTGATTTAAGACATTCAGTTGATCCACTTTGTTTAATGGGACTTTGGTTTAGATATTTGAGTTGAGTCTCTAGAGGTGTGTGACCCTAGTATACCGGTGTTGAGTTATTTTGTTGAGGCCCATTAAGGCATTTCAGTTATTCAGTTTTGATTTTAGGCCGATAGGGTACACCACTCTAGGAGATTCGTTGAGTAATTAAATAACCCAAAAGATAATAAGGACAGGCACTAGTGATGATATGATGAACGGGAACATGAGTTATGCACCTCAGTATGGCTTTAGATGTGGGATTTAATCTCCGGAATTATCTAAGTAACTTTCTTGAGATGTGGGATGATCTCCGGAATTATCCAGGTAAATTACCTGAGATGTGGGATCTATCTCCGGAATTATCCAAGTGGTTTGCTTGAGATGTGGGATTGATCTCCAGAATTATCAAAGTCGAGGCGACGCACATGGGGTATTCATGTGATGATGTGTCTATGTCTAGATGTGGGATGATCTCCGGAATTATCCAGGTAAAATACCTGAGATGTGGGATCCATCTCCGGAATTATCAGGCATGGCTAATTCTCACAGTTTATCTTTATCTCGTAGTAGTCATCGTGATAGGATTAGTTGCATAGCGGGAGATTGAACCCTATGAAGTGAAGACGTTAAGGGCTTGCATCGAACCTATGTAGAATGGGATGCATAGACTTCGACAAGGACGCATTAGAGAGTCCACATATAGCATTTGTGTTTTCTTGACTTAGTTGTATGCATGTGGTTTTCCTGTTTTCTACACTTAACACTTGGTTGGTATCACTTGTTGTTACATTTCGTGCTATCTCATATTTTAAGTATTTTGATTCACTATATGTTACTTATGGATCCATGCTTAAGTTTTATTTATGTTGTTGGTTGTTGTCACTCACACCATTTATGGCTGACCCCTTTAGTTTGGGGGTTAGGGATCATCTCTAGCCTTATATATTGCAGGTTGTTGCTTAGAGTTGGAGGTTGGATGCTTGAGTTGGTTTTTGTGAAAAAAGTGATTTAATAAGAGTTTTGTGTAAAATTGTAATAGCAGTTTTGAGATAAATTTGTGTTGTAAATAAAAGAAATTATGAGTTGAGTTTGTTTGAATTCTGCTGTGCTATGTAAAAGTTGTTTTAATAAAAGTTGAAAATTTTAGTGGTGTTGGTTGTGTTTAATATTATATTGAAGTGGATCGCTGGGATTGTGCCACGTATTTTCTAAGTTATTATATTAGAAATTCGAGGGCGCTACACCCTAGGCTAGTTATCAAATTTTATTTTTTCAACTTTTTGACCACATTTAATGTTAACAATTTTATATTGGTTAGTTACGTGGCAATAAATAAAAATTAATAAAAAATATAAACAATTTACAAGGATATGAATTTCACTTTGCAGAGTTCAGGAGACAATGTTCGCAAAGAGTGAAGAGAAAGTTGTAGAAAGCATAAAAATATCTTTCTACTTAACCCGTTATTGGGGATAACAGGTTAAGATCATTTACTGTTATTCACAACAACGGGTTAAGTAGATAGTTATTGGCAATATAATATGAAAACTTGGGATGTAGGGCCGATATCTCTCTACTTAACCCGTTGTTGAGGATAACGGGTTAAGCGAACTTAACCCGTTATCCCAATAACGGGTTAAGTGGAAAGATATTGGCAGTCCATTATGATAACTTTATATGTAGGGGGGATAAAATACTGCCAATATCGCTCTACTTAACCCGTTGTTGTGAATAACGGGTTAAGGGATCTTAACCCGTTATTCACAACAACAGGTTAAGTAGAGCGATATTGGCAGTACTTTATTAAGACTTGGTCTGTAGGGGATACAAATACTGCCAATATCTCTCTATTTAACCCGTCATCACGAATGACGGGCTAAACTCATTTAACCCGTCATCGTCAATAACGGGTTAAGTAGAGAGATTTGTATAGAACTTTTGTCTGTGTTTGGCTCTATACACTTTGGTTGATACAAATACAACTTCACCAAATTTGTTTACAAAAACACATCACATCAATGTATATAATACAACAGATAACTTCACAAAAATTTTAAAGCATACAAATGGACAATGTCAACCAATATACATAATTAATTTAAATCAATACAGTTATCAAAAATTTTCACAAAAATTATACAATCCGACACATGTTCAAATTTTAAAAAAAAATTATCAAGGTATTCTTCACGTTGGCTTCCACGCATGCCTGGTATTTACCTACAACAATTTATCAACATAGAAACAAACTATGCATTAGTTATTAGAATAACAAATTCAACAACCAAATGCTAAACTACTAATAATGAACCGACTATTAGATACTACCGTTTACGGCCACGCGGCTTGCGACCGCTTGGTGTGAATTGCTCGGGCAGGTTTTGCTTCCTTTGAGGATTTCGCCGTCTGCCTTGTGTCCCTGGGGATTCTGGGTCATCCGACCACTGCTCCATTTCAACTTCTTCAGGATTTTGCTGTTGTTGCACTTGTTGTGGCTCGGCGATGTGAATTCCCTACCTTATCACGCTCTTTCGCCTAGAACCCGTTGCTGGCACGTTGGCTTTCAAATACGGCTCAAGTTGCGGACCTTCACCCGCATCCTCAAGAGTACGACGGCACGACATTAGCATCTCCCGCATTATCTCCTTAAAGCTCTCGGGTACCTTACTCTTCAAGACGTGAGCAGCTGTCCGAACGTTCTCCCATGTGTTTTCAATCTACATTAGGTTGAAAATTTCAATTTAAACAACATGCATACTTAACACATCACCCACCTCAAATTACAATACATGCATACTAACTATATGAAATCTGACTAACCATTTTTTGATATGTCTCAGCCTTTGGTTGGTACATCGGCTGAGAGGAGGAATATGCCGGAGGTGGTTCTACCTGGGTTGGGGGAATCAGAATCTGCACACCTGGCTGGTACAGCGGCCTTTGGAGAAACATACCCGTGTTACCCGCTTGTACCACATCATGTATGCCTGTTGGAGGGAGCCATCATACAGTATCGTGACGAACATCATATTCGGTGTCATTTGATGCCGCATGGTGTTCCAGTTGGCCACATGGTAACGATGGTAATCAGCCCAATCGAAGTTGGACACTCGTCCCGTTCCCCTCACATCGTGCAACTTTTTATCATAGCACTGGACATCGGGAATCTTTTGTTGATATCCGAATTGCCGCATCACTCTATCAGGATACTAGAACTCGACAACTCTAAAATTCACAAGTGGTGCAGCCGTCAATCAAAGGACACTGTCTAAACAGACCGGTGGAACCCTTTGCAACCTAGCGGTTGAGTACGGTTTCCAATTGACGAACTCATCTCGCAGGTTATCTAACTCATCTCTGTAGTGGGTTAAAGATTGGCGTGGGTTATCGACCCACGTGTGCTGCCCCGCCCAATATACTCCAAGAGGAGGTAACAATTCCGGGACCCTCAGGGTCGGTCAACCAATCCGGTGTTGGTTCAATAATATGGAGACGTCTTATGTGGATGCGTTCCCAACTCCAGATCTGCAGTAGCACCATCGGGCCACCCATTTGTATGGTACCTAAAGAATATGTGCACAAATTTCTATACAGTAGCGTCAGTGCCGCACTCCCGCAACTGAAACGGCCCGCATAACGGAATTTTTTCAACAACTGTAGGTACATTAGCGGCACGGTCGATCCGGATGAGTTCGAGAAGATCACTCTCCCCTATCATACTAAAAATGTATGCACGTGCATAGTAGGTTAGGGTTTCCTCATCCAAATCGGGGGTCAAATAATCCTCCTCGAACTGAAATTTCAACCAACTAATGTACAGTGATTTACCACGAAAGTTTCATCCATAACTTCAGCTTCCGCTTTATCTTTCGCAGCTTCTATTTGTTCATACAATAAATCTTTATCATGACCTGCGAGAACATTTTCGAGAATTTCTTTTTCAATGGCCTCTCTTCTTTGGAGAACTATCAACTGGAGGTCGATACCGAGAAAATCACGAATAACTTCAACTCGATCGAAGTCCATGTTTTCCATCACGGTGATCCCATCTATTGGTAGCCCAGTTATCATTGCTACATCTTGGAGGGTCACAGTCATCTCACCCACTGGTAAGGTGGAATGTGTGGATCACCGGCCTCCATCGCTTAACAAGAGTTGTAAGTAGCGGCCGATCTAGCTTCACTCCCTCCATGAATTTAACTCCGTAGAAACCGGCCTCAACTAAGTACGGCGTGATACGGGGGTCAAAAGGAAGAACCGCGTGCTTTCGGAAGTTACATATCTTATCGAACCCATTCCACACGGCTTCGGATCGGTGTTTCGGTTGCAACGTGAGTAAGTTTGTGTCCACGGGTCCAGGTGGTGTAACGGGAACCGAAGACGACGGACCTGCCTCAGTAGATGTAGATTGACGGCCACCAACCTACACGAATAAAGATAACAAATATTATTATTGACATAATGTTATATATTCGTATTTAAAACTAATAATAATAATCAATCTTACCTCCGTAGTTAGTGTGCCACTAGTGGTACTGTACGGGCTTCTCAGTTGCCTTGTTCTAGCCATTTATCTATGTACAAAAAAATTTAAATGTAGTTGGTACGCGTTACATCCAGTTATTTATCAACAATAAATATACCAAGATTGTGGAAAAAAACGCACAAATGACTACAAAAAAAGCAGTAAAAGTCAACTTGGTCGGATTCACGTAGCACAAGTCACCCCAACCTGTGGTAGTGAGTTTCAACTCTCGGTTGGAGAGATGCGGGTGTGTACCGCTTCTGGTTGTAAAAAAACCCAAATAAACCGATACACGGCCGTATTACTCAAACCGAGAATGAAAACTCACTTCTACAAGTTCGGGTTGCTTTTGCTATGTGAGACCATCCTACTCGCAAAGTTTCGTATTTTTTGGATGTCGTTTGCTGGGTTTTCTAATCTAACCACACTAAAAAAATTCTAAGTCATTAACTTCTAATGCGAGGAACGTGAGAAAACCGCACAAACGGCATCCAAAATTTATAAAACTTTTCAACTTGGTCGATATCACGTAGCGCAAGCCACCCAAACTTGTAGAAGTGAGTTTCGACTCACGGTTTGCGAGATATGTCCGTATACCACGTTATTAGGTTTTTTTAAACCAAAAGCGATATACGGCTGTATATCTCGAACCGTGAATCAAAACCCATTTCTACATGTTGGGGTGGCTTGTGCTGTGTGAGATCAACCTACTAGCAAAGTTTCGTATTTTTTGGAGGCCGTTTGTAAGGTTTTCAACTCTAACCGCACTAAAAAAAATCTAAGTCATTAACTTCTAATGCGAGGAACATGAGAAAACCGCACAAACGGCATCCAATATTTATAAAACTTTCCAACTTGGTCAAATTCACGTAGCGCAAGCCACCCAAACTTGTAGAAGTGAGTTTTGACTCACGGTTTGCGATATACATCCGTATACCACTTTATTAGGTTATTTTTAACCAAAAGCGATACATGGCCTTATATCTCGAACCGTGAATCAAAACCCACTTCTACAAGTTGGGGTGGCTTGTGATGCGTAAGACCACCCTACTCGCAAAGTTTCGTATTTTTTGGAGGCCATTTGCAAGGTTTTCAACTCTAACTGCACTAAAAATATTCTAAATCAATAACTTCTATTGCGAGGAACGTCACAAAATCGCACAAACGGCATCCAAAATTTATAAAACTTTCCAACTTGGTCGAATTCACGTAGCGCAAGCCACCTGAACTTGTAGAAGTGAGTTTCGACTTACGGTTTGCGATATACGTCCGTATACCGCTTTATTAGGTTTTTTTTACCAAAAGCGATACATGGCCTTATATCTCGAACCATGAATTGAAACCTACTTCTACAAATTGGGGTGACTTGTGCTGCGTGAGATCAACCTACTCGCAAAGTTTCGTATTTTTTGGAGGCCGTTTGCAAGGTTTTCAACTCTAACTGCACTAAAAAATTCTAAGTCATTAACTTCTATTGCGAGGAACGTGAGAAAATCGTACAAACGGCATCCAAAATTTATAAAACTTTCCAACTTGGTCGAATTCACGTAGCGCAAGCCACCCGAACTTGTAGAAGTGAGTTTCGACTCACGATTTGCGAGATACATCCCTAGTACCGCTTTATTAGGTTTTTTTAACCAAAAGCGATAGACGGCCGTATATCTCGAACCGTGAATCGAAACCCACTTCTACATGTTGGGGTGGCTTGTGCTGCATGAGATCAACCTACTCGCAAAGTTTCGTATTTTTTAGAGGCCGTTTGCAAGGTTTTCTACTATAACCGTACTAAAAAATTCTAAGTCATTAATTACGCGTATAAATTGAACGTGAAAAATCAACACAAATAAAACTAAATAGTAAGCCAAACATTACTACATTTCGAAATTATTTTGGGCAAAGCCTTTTTTTGGGACTTTCTAAATAATTTACTATGTAAAGATTTAGAAATCAACATAATTAACTCTAATAAGGTAAAGAATTAGTCAATACCTTACAAAATAACAACGAATTTTGCCAATAGATCGATTTATGGCCTTCGCACAGGGAATTAATTTGCTTTTGACGTAGATATTTGGAGAGAGAGATTGTATGAGAGTGGAAGAGCAGGAGTAGGAGCAAACGGAGGAGTTTGGAATTTTTTTAGGGTTTTTGGGTTTGGTTTCGCCCAAAAAAACGGGTCTGTGTGCAAGGGTTTTTGGGTTTTGGGGTTTGGTTTCGACGAGGAAGTCGAAGGACTGTATACAGATCTGAGATTATATCTTTGCCTTAACCCGTCCTTGTCAACGAGTTAGAAGCCGAACTCGAAGGTGGGAGCAACTTGAGTCACGAGTTAACTTTGAACCCGCTAATTGGAAATTAATGAGTTGTTGGTGTAGCTCGGAAAAGGAGCTGAGCACCGAAGTGATTGTTTGCATCCACAGGTTAGTACCAGAGTTTATGAAAGAAATACTAAGTCTTTTTAAAAGAATCAAACTAAATGGCTGCCTTGGTGGCTAGCTCTTATTACATGCCTTCACCATTTTAGGGACTGGGCGTTAAGCACCCTCACTAAACTTCATCCAGCTTGATCCGGCAGAGGTTCGACATTATTCTCCAGGATGTACTCAAAGAGGTGCCCACGGCAGATGTGAGCTTTGATTCCATCTTTAAGAGCTCGACACTCATCTGTGTCATGTCCATGGTCCTTGTAAAATCGGCACCATCAGCTCTTATCTCTTCTTTTCGGTTGTTAGGTTCATCATAGGAGGAGGGCAGAGTAGTCCGTCTAATTCAATTTCCTTAAGGATCGTCGAGACGCTAGCATTAAGAGGGGTGAACTTTTCGAAGCGAGGGATTGAAGGGGGGAGGCATTGCTCGGACTCGTTCCTCTGGGACTTCCTAGGCCCCTCATCCACACTTTTTCCTTGTATCTGGACGAGGGCTCAATTTGGTCCGGAGGATGAAGAGCTTCTTTGGCTCAGATATACTTTTCACTTGTAGGAGAAGTTCTGAGAAACCCGAAGGTGGCTTTTTAACGAGGGAGGTCTTGAGGTGGTCGTGCTAAACGTTGTATCTGAATGTGGCCACTGCAAACCCGGAATCAAGAGAGGGGATGGACAATGCCTATACCAAAAATCTCAAGATAAAATCACGGAGTGACTCTCCATTCTTCTGCATTAGGTTTAGCAGATAGGTAGTTGTATTTTCTTCCCTTCAGCTCGTCACGAAATGAGTGAGGAAGCTCTCCTCGAGCTGGTCGAAAGAGAATATTGAATTTGGAACAAGTCTGGAGTACCACTCTCTTGCTGAGCATCGCAGCGGGATTGGGAACGCCTGGAAGATGAGGGGATCCGAGGCGCTAAGAATCTTCATGACAGTTTTGAACCCTTAACGTGATCAGCAAGATCAACTCCCCGTTGTAGGTCTTAAATGTAGGAGGCTTGAAGCTCCTCGGAACGGGGGCCTCGAGGATGTAAGATGAGAAGGGTGGCCAGACCGGCTTATACCCTTGGTTAGACGGCTTCCCGTCTTTGCCAATCCAGGCGAGGCGGTCTTTCATTTCCTGCAGATGTTTGAGGAAGTCGCCTCCTCATCCCTTGAATCGGGTCGACCCATTGGACTCTTCATTCCAGATCCTTCCGGAGCGGTGGTCGTTAGTATGATGTTCGCTCCACACTCTGCCTCAGAGATCCTGGAGGTCATCATTCCAAAACTCTTGGAACTCTACCCTCATCACATAGCCTCCTTCTTCTTGACCATTTGGGGGTCGGCGGTTCCTTGGGGAAAGACTATGCACCTTCTTATGACGGTGGGAGGAATGACGGTTGTGGCTCGGAGGATGCTCAGAGGGTCCTTCATTTCTAGAGCAATTGAGGTGGTGGTGAAGGTCCCTCTCTTCTTGTCGATTTCCAATCAGGTTCTGAGGGCTCGGCTCTTCGAGCAACCGATCGAGAGGTGCTCAGAGCCAGACGATGCGGGCATTTGACCCGCGGCTGTTGCGACCCCTGAGTGACCAGTTGGCTGTAAGAAGAACGATGAGGAAGAAGAGGGGGGTCAGCATGACGGCCTTTTGTAGTAGTCTTTTTGGCCTTAGGGGCCATGAGAGAAGATGGCTACTACGTAGGATCAGAATTAGAGGCTGGGCCCACAACACCGCTAATGTAATGCTGCTATTTTTTTGGGTGTGAGGGCAACATATGATGAGTTCTTTTGTTAAATGGAAAAAATATATGTAATCCCCATTCTTGTTTATATGGATTTGTACTTATTTTCTTCTTCGTGTTATTGAAATTCACTTTTCTAGATAAATATTCATTTTCTCCTAGAGCCAAATTGCTTCTATTTTGGATATCTAATTAATTTGGTTGAACCCAGAGATTTTAATTCATACTATTACATTATTACTATTTGACCATTTAATTATTTTGGCCCAAACTCCTAATTCAATCTATAATTGTGCATATTTATTTATTCTGTAAACCCAACCCAGTCTTATAATTATTATTTGATCAATTGATTTTGTTTGCGAGTAGTCCAACTCTTAATCCAAACCAACTTAGCCCATTCTTAATTTTCTAATTCATATTTATTTATTTTATTGAATCCCATAATTCAAATTTTAGCCCAATCCAAGCCCACAAACTCAAACTACCAATCAACCAACCCCACACCCCCCACAATCTCCACTAAACAGCCAATTACCCACTAATCTCCTATAATCTCTCCAGTATCCCTTAAACTCTAACTAACCCTCTAACCCCCTCCTAATCACAATCATTAGCTACTAATACCCCTCATGAATCCTCCTTCCTCCCGCTCGCTGTCCCCAGTCATCGACGCCTGAACCCACTTGCCATCTCTCCCTTCCCTCTCGGTGCCTACTTTCCCTGACCAAAGCACCGCCATCCCCCCTCACAGCTCCCGAACGACTGCGCACCGCCCTCCAGTAGCCATCCCCTCATCGCAGTAGACGCCAAGCTCCTTCACATCGCGACCACCTCGTCATTGCCAGCACCTACACCGAGCCCCCACTGCTTTGTCTCCCTTGCTCGCTCAACCCCGAGCGCTCCTGACTTCATTGCACCAACGCAGCCATCCTGCACCTCCACCTAACTCGACACCCTGCCATTGCCATCAGCGACGCCTACCACCTCACCATCGCCATCTCCTTATCCCTTCACCAACTCCCAACACCCCCTGACCCTCGTCGCCATCACCATCGACCACCGCATGCCTCGTTCTCCGCTGCACCTCTAGCCAGCTCGCCATTGCTGCTGCATCTCCTCCTCGCCAACCGTGACCGCCACTCCACCAGCCTGCACCCGAAGTCTATCACCATCGCTCGACCTCCTGCACACCATCACCACAGTCCTCCATCTCCTCCCCGTCGTCTGCCGACCCTGACCTCCTCCTTCCTTTTCTTCATTTTCGATCCCGCAGGCACCGTCACAACCCCAAGAACCACCTCGCCGTCAACCATAGCACTCCCCATTGCCGTCGACCTCCTCACCTTCACCACAAGCACCCCGGTCACCACCGACTGCATCCGACCTTGATGCTCCCTCCTCCGACTACCACCATCAGCCGCTTCCTCATTGCCACCTGCAGCCACTGACTGCTCCTCGACACCCTTATTGTTGTTGTTTTTGTCTCTGAATGTAGTTGTTGTTATCTCTTGTGTTGTCGTGATGTTGTCGGTGTCATTGTGTGTCGTTGTTGCTCTCGCTGCTCATTGCTGTTGGCTCTTGCTGTGTTGATGGTGCTCTCTCGTTATGTGTTGTCGTTGCATCGTAGTCTTCGTAATCTTTATCGTTTAAGGCAAGTATCTTGTACATTTTTATTGTTTCGTACAAGCATTTTATTTGACCTCTCACAATTAGTATTTATAATTGGTTATCGTATTTTGAAACCCGTTACTTGAACCATCATATTTTTCATACTTGGGGGTCTTCCCATGATTAAATCAGTCGATATATTGAATCGAATCAACTCATTTGTCTCTGTGATTCGATGCCCATCAAAAGATCATAAATATCAATTTTTGTACTGCTGCCTTGCTGTTTGTTCTAACTCGCAGCGAGATTTTGACCTAGTTACAATTTAAACCAATTAGAACTTTATAAATGACTATTGTAGCTCTATGAATTTAGTTTCTGTAACTTTTTATGGATCTAGATTTTGAGTAGTAGGCTGCAAGTTATCACATTTAGTACTGTACGGTTTTTAATTTCCAGATTACTGATTTGAAGTACACTACCATGATTTATTGACCAAAATATTGTGTTAACAGTAAATAAAAACTTGAAATTTACCAGGTTTTTATAGACATTGTAACCCCTGTTTTTCATTTTTGGTATTTTGGAGTGTATTTTTTTCATTTTGTGTATTTTTACATCTCTTGTATTTTTGGAACCGTATATTGGATTATTTTCAATATATATTCTTTTTCTTTCATTTTTGAGCTCCTTGTGTGTCGTTCATCGTTTTTGTTCGTTTTCACCTTTTTGAGTTCTTTTTCATATTTTTTGGCCTCGTTCATTTTTATTATTCATTTTGGTGATGTGATGGATTTTTGGTGGTGATTTTTCCAAATTATAATTTTTGACCCTTAAGGAAATTTTTAGGAGCCATAGAATTCACCATATATTGTATCCCTAATTGAAATCTACCCAATACCCATTACCCATTTGTATACCTATTACTACATATTCATACCCACCACCCATTAGCCCAATTAATTCCCATATATAATACCCTAATCTTCTAATAAACCCTAACCCTAATCACTATCTCTCTCTCCCTCCTAATACAATCCCGGCCCCCTCTCTCAAGTACCCCCGGCTGCTCCCTCTTTTCTCAAAACCGGCCTCCCTTGCAACCATACTCCATCCATACTCTAATCTCCAACACCTTACTCGCTTGATTTCTTCCCACTTATGGCCGGCATCCCAAATCAGCACCCCCACCACCCCAAACAGTACAAGGCCTTCTCTTTGTGGTGTTTTTGAAGTGGGTATCATCCACTTTGGATCGTGCATCAAGGAGATTGATTGTAGGAGCTTTTCGTGTTCGTGGGTTCGCTTGGATTCGCGCTAGGAGGTATTTTGTTCATGGGTTTTGCACTTGGACTCATTGGCTTCGTGTTCACTCCATTAGAGGCAAGTAACTTGTACATAATTTCATTAGGTTGATACAAGTTAAAAAGTTCACACCTAGAGTAGTTGGGTCTAGAGACAACCAAAAATTGTATTTTTGTTGATGGGTTTGTCTCTATTGTGTTGAATTTGGCCATAGAAGACTTATGACATGAAGTTTGATAGGTTAATGCCATAGGTTTCACCCAAACTTGATTTTGTTCGTGTATGTGACATATTGCATGTTATGTGTTTGATTGATTGCCGATGTGAGAATTATTAGGTTTTGACATGTTAGAATCCCTAAAATATGATAATTAGATGTTTGGTAGGCTGTGTTTCAGGTTTGGTTAAGTTTGGATCAAATTTGTGGAAGTTATGATATTTTGAAGTAGAGATGTGAAATCTGGAATTTGCGGTCTGTTCTGTATTGCTTGCTGTTTTCACCCAGGCTAAGGTCCGAATCTCAACTTGGAAATTAAAAGTGAATTCTAGATAATTTTGTCTATTTTCAAACCCCACTAGTTTTACTTGATTTGGAGTTCGGATGACTGAGTTATGATGGTTTTGGTACAGACGTGTCGGTAGTTTCCAGATTCAGTTTTGAGTCATTTTTGTTAATAATTTATTTTCAAGAACTAGGCTATACATAATATCTTGGTATAATATTTTTCTCAGTTTTTCCTAATGTTGTTAGAAACTTCCCAGATTTTTTGTTGTATTTTAAAGATAAGATTTGTGTGGTGTTTCATATCCTTTTCTAAATTCCTCCTATGCTGTAATTTGCGTGATGTTCAGTATAGAATCCTGTTTTCACCCTAATTCCTTATACTGTATAAAAATTATTTGTGAAATATAAAAGTTAGTAAATTTTGTCTATTTTCATGTCGTTTTGGCAGAATTGGATTTCGATTCACTGATTGTAACGCCCCGCCCCAATGCTCAGACAAATTATAAATACTATGTAGTTCCACTGCCCACCACAGGTGGCCTCTCAAAAGGTGGTTAACCGAATTGGTGACTCTTGATCCTCGGCAATAGTATTTATACTCTGATTATCCTCGCAAATTCCCGATATGGGACTAAATTACTCAAATCTACTCACAAATCTCACAGACCAGTCGACTGCTGGCAGTACCAGTCGACTGATCTGGGGTATTACATACACCCCCCCTTTAGGAATCAGCGTCCTCGCTGAGCACAGGGCACACCTCAGTGTAGGACCGTCCTTTCTAGCACCTGGCATGCTTCGTGAATAGGCCCCCCTCCTTCGGAGGCACCCTTTCATCGCGCAAGCATAAGTACCCCACGAATAGGCCCCCCTCCCTCGGAGGCACCCTTTCATCGTGCAGATACACCTGGTGGGTCGAAAGTCGGCTCTGATACCATTTGTAACGCCCCGCCCCAATGCTCAGACAAATTATAAATACTATGTAGTTCCACTGCCCACCACAGGCGGCCTCTCAAAAGGTGGTTAACCGAATTGGTGACTCTTGATCCTCGGCAATAGTATTTATACTCTGATTATCCTCGCAAATTCCCGATATGGGACTAAATTACTCAAATCTACTCACAAATCTCACAGACCAGTCGACTGCTGGCAGTACCAGTCGACTGTCCTCTATCAGTCGACTGTTGGCAGTACCAGTCGACTGATCTGGGGTATTACACTGATTGCGAGATATTCTTGTTTTCGTACAGCAGTGTTGAGAATTCCAAATTCGTCAAAACTATGTTTTTGTGTTGCTTCTTATTTTTGAAGATTGATCTATACTTACTGGAATATTATGAAACTTGTTATTTTGAATTTATATCTATAGGGGATTACCCCAGATTTTTCGTGGAATTATTTGACATGTTTTCTTGCTGTTTTCATGCTCTTGAAGTTGTTCCCCTGTTTTCTGGCTGAACATAAATTTCGTATTCAAATCAGTTTTGAGTTGAGATGTTGTGAACTAGTATGTGACTTTATTATACTCGTTGGATGCGTGTGGATGTCTAGTTTCCAGATCCTTTGACGGATCATGATTTGCATACCTGTAGCTCTTTGAATCACTGTTTTAGTACTGAGTGGTCTTGCTGTCCTGATTATGAACATAGACTATTTTGCTCGTATATGTGAATGTATATTATCCATGCATGCTGATTTGATTCCCTGAGCCTAAATATGATTATATCATGCTAGTTTGACCTTATTTCGTACACTCTCATGCCTGTTGATGACCATAACAATAAAAATAACTAAGCCGGGGTTTAAGGAAATATCTAGTAGTGGAAAATATGGAAACATGTACTTGGAAGAGGACCGGTGTCCTGCCTGCCTATTTACCTGTACCTGATTGCATGCTTCCCTATAGGAAGGTATTCACGGAAGATAACCACTAGGTTATACCTGTTTCTGACCCTGTCTACATTGCTTCTTATGTATGAAGGTGTAGAGTAGAAGAGAACCACTAGGTTCTGCCTGTACCTGTTTCCCGTACCTAAGTACACTGTCCTATGGAATCCACTATGAAAATCTTACTAAGCGAAACTGTTTGTTGTAGCAACCATGTGATATAATTTAGGGCACATGAAGTGCTACCTAGATAGTAAATTAACAAGATTAGACTTGACATGACATAATCTGATTTCCTGTATATCTGATTATCCTGATACATGATTACCTGTTACCTGTATACCTGTTACCTGATTATCCTGATTATCCTGATACATGATTACCTGTTACCTGATACCTGTTACCTGATTATCCTGTTACCTGATTTCCTGATACTTGGTACATATTTACCTGATTACCTGATAATTATACATGTTTACATGTTTACCTGTTGACTTGACACTTGACATTTGTTACCCATACCTGTTAGTATACTATGTTGTTAGTTAGTTTTCCATGTGCTTGTATCCTACTCTATTTGTGACCCGCGACTTGTAATTGACGGGTACTTGTCTTTTTCTTTTCTCTTTTTCCTGCAAATTGTACTTATTGCAGATCAGGAGGGTCAGCTGCCTGAAGGTATTGGAGAGATGATGTTTTAGATGCTGGAGACTTGCTTTATTATTATTATTTTGTTTGTTGCCTGAACTTGAATAAAAATGTATTTGGTTTATTTAGATATTACTTGTATTTGGGCAAATGTGACCCAGGATATTATTTTTCCAGACTCTGTTTTATTTGAGAACATGGTATTTGATTTCAAGTAATTTCTGTGGTAATTTGTTGCAAGTATTCATGAATGGTTGTGTTTTTGCTTTCGACTCTGATATTTCCTGTGATGTGTTGCAAAGATTCTTGAAACAGCTTATGGATGATAAAAATCATTCGCTGGGCTTCTGTTACGTACTCGTATTCCGTATTTTTGGAAAGCGGGGCATGATAGACATGATTAGAAGTGACTTTATAATTTTTATAAGATTTTTAAATGATTTTACAGTCAAGTTATATATATAAGAAGTTGACCCTGACCTTCTGCCTGAATAGTATACCCATAAAGAAATGATTGTTAGACCTAGTTTCTATTTTTAAATGTATTGTGTGAATATGCGTTGAAACCGGCAGGGAGTCTAGTTTCTAAAACTCCAGACAGAACTGATTTTTCTTTCCTGTAGCAACGGAAAAGTGAGTTTTTGTATAGCAACTTATTATTGTCCAGAACTTGCATTGTTATGTTTTTGCATATAAACCCATTATTTTATATATTTAATGAATTGAACTATGCATATTTCATGTATTGTGTAACCCTTGATACATCCTTGATCATGTTCTGATACCATCCCTATTGATTGCATGTCCACGTTACCGACCATGTTACCGTTCATATTTACCGATCATGTTTATTGTTCATATTTAATTATAGTAAAAGCATAACAAGACGGGGTGATAAAGGGAAAAACTTAGTAGTGGACAATGTAGGAGAATGTACTCGGAAGGGGGCCAGTGTTTCCTGTGTTACATGTTTGCCGACCAAGTCACCGACCAAGTTTACTGACCAAGTTTACTGATCAAGTTTTATTGTCATGAGAAGACCCAAGTACATGATCTATATGATTCACCACTATAGTCTAAACATTTACTTGATTGTATGCACCCGAACCTGTGGTATGGGACACAGGATTGCGTGCATTAAGCAAGACTGATAAAAAATGAATAGACTTAAGATTAACACTGAGCACTTGCATATTCCTGTTTACAAGTTATATGATTTCGTTTACAAGTTTCATGATTTCCGTTATAAGTTACATGTTCCAGTTTACCAGTTACATTCCCTCCTTACAAGTCAAGTTTATATGACCCCCATTTAGATGTTGCATTTTCCTGTTACATGGTTTATTCTTTGTATACATGATTCCCTATTTCCTATTTTATCCTTGTTCTCGTTTGTTTTTTTGCTTATACTACTTGCGGCCCATAACTTGCATTAACGGGCATTTTCTTTTCCCAACTCGAGATGATGAATTTACAGGCACATGAGAAGAATTACCTGAAGGACTTGGTGATCAAGTATTCTATAAAAGAGATGACTCCAACCTGCTTTATTTTGTTTTATATTATGTTCCCAGTTTCTATTAGCATTACTACATAGATTGTATTCCGGGCATTTTTGACCCGAAGTTTATTTTTTCCTGGATGTTGTTTATTTTGTGGTTACTGCATGAATCACTTATATCATTCTTATTTATGGTTGAGTTGATTATTACAGCTTACGAATGATGTACTTACATCATTCCCTGGGCCTTAGTCACGGCCCCGTATTTTATTGTATTTTGGAAAGCGGGGCGTGACATCTCAGTAGTCGATCTGATCCTGATGAGAGGCTAGTATGCTTCAGGATATGTGGATCTGATGGATGCCGGCCGCCGAGCACCTGCAAAAAAGCCTAAAACACTGGGAGTATTCTCGGCGACAAGCCCTCCTATGATCAAGTCAGTTAACAGAAGTCAAAGCTGAGTTTAATTACTGAAATGGCGATTACCTCTTAATGTTAGAGTGGGAGAAGTATTTATAGACCTTGGAGGGTGAGCCAGATAGGAAAAAATTTGTGATTGAGAAATCAGTTGTTCAATCCCTGATGTGGACGGATTTGACTAACAGCTGTGAATAGCTGAAATCTCCATTTTTGAGGCTGTAAAAAAGCCCTGATTGCTGACCGGGGTGAGTTGATGGGCCTGGAGGACGTCCATGTTCTTCTAGCAGACCTGCTGCCAATATGAAGTTATTGTACTGCCCTTCAAAGTTTTGAGATGCGTGTTGAGATTGTACAACCCTGATCAGTTGTAATTTTCACCCACATTAGCTTTCTTACTTGGATGTTTTGAGTTCTCATGTACATGATCAACCAACAAACTAACCTGTTAATGTTATGTTAATTTGTTCCAGATATGGATGCCTTCTTATACAAATTTAAATTAATATGAATATTATATGTTCATCTTAATTTGTAACTTATTATAAATGAATCCACATAGTAAGTCATTTTTTCAAGTATTTTGTTTGCAACAGTAGGTATGTAGAATCATAGATATAGGAAAATTTCCAAGTTAATCAATAGTGTTATTTATTTCAATATATGTTCATCTTATATGTTCATAGATAAAGTCAATTATCCAACTATCTTGCACATAGGTTGCTGGAGGATGACAACGAATAGCACCAGGCATTGACCAAAGCATCTTCCTTCGCATCCTGTCATTGGCTCAGAAACTTTTTTTCATTGATATTGATGTTTTTTGAGCCAGCTAATCTGGCTGATCTATGTAACAAACATTGGAGCAATCTATCAGATGACATAGATGTAGGACTAAATCTTCATAGTTTGTTTTAGAATTGACAAAAAATCAGTAGAAGAATTTGGCCCTTTCAGATATTGAAATCATTTTGAATCAACACGGACGATCTCCTAAAGAGTTCCCATCACTCCCATTTCCCGAGGATATACATGTACATGCCATTCAAAATCGACATATACATGATGAATTGTGTTATGATGTCGATGAGTCGAAACAAGAGTTTTGAAGAATTATTCCATAAGTTGACTCATGAGCAAATTCGATATTGGAAGCTATGGTTTCAGCGCACTCAAGCAATATGGGTGGTGTTTCTGTTGTTCATTTTCATGGAATACATTAGTTGCAAGATTCAGATCGGGAAGAAAAATAGTCCTTACAGTTGCTCTTCTGAAATAGTTGCTATGTTATTGCCTAGAGGTCGAACTGCACATTCCAGATTTCATGTTCCTATAAAACTCCATGAAACTTCAACATGATCTATTTTCCAACATGTTGATTTATCTCAAATCATAAAGCAAGCAGATTTGATCATTCGGGACGATGCACCAATGATGCTTCACCATGCATTTGAAGCCGTTGATTGAACTTTCAAGGAACTAATGAATTTTAATAACAAAAGTGCAGTTGTTGATGCATTTTGTGGAAAAGAAGTTGTTCTCTATGGGGACTTCTGACATATTTTGCCTGTCGTCCCAGTAAGTGGACAAGCCCGTATTATATCTGCATCATTACAAAGGTCACATATTTGGTCATCATGTAAAGTGTATTAATTGACGAAAAACATTAGACTGATGGGAAGTTCACTAGATCAGATTAGAAAAAATGAACAGGACAAATTTGTGAAGTGGATTTTAAATGTTGAAGAAGGTAAAATTTCCGGTGTATCTAATAATGGAGGTTCTGAACAGGATTGGATACAAATACCAAATGACCTTTTAATTAAAACTACATATGGTATAAAGGGTTTGATAGATTCAATTTATCCTAATATTGATTACAAATCTAATGACTCAGCTTTCCTTGAAAAACGTGTTATTCTAGCACCTACTAATGATGAAGTTGATGCCATAATTCTTATATTTTGTCTATGGTTCCTGGATAGGTGGTCAGCTACTTGAGTGCAGATACAATTGAACATACCCCGAATGGTACAAATGAGCAAGAAATGCATCCACCCGAATTTCTAAATACAATTAAGATGAATGGGTTGGCAATTCATTGTTTAGAATTGAAGCAAGGAGTATCGATTATACTACTGAGAAATTTGAATCAATATGTAGGACTTTCCAGTGGGACACGCCGTACTATTCATAATCTGGGAGAACATATTATTATAGCTACAATTATTACGGAAAAGTACGTAGATGAGACAGTTGTTATTCAAAGAATGAGCATATCGCCTATAGAAACCAAGTGGCTATTTGTCCTCAGAAGAAGACAGTTTCCTCTGAAGTTGACATTTGTTATGAGAATAAACAAGAGTCAATGTCAAACTCTCCATAGTGTTGGGGTTTATCTAAAACGATCTGCGTTTTCACACTGTCAATTGTATGTAGCATTATCACATTACACTTCTCATTCTGGTTTGAAGATGATACTGACAGATAACTCAAATGATCCCAAAAAGACTAATAATGGTACACATTATGTGGTATATGAAGATGTTCTTCAAGAAGTGTGTAACTCCATTATAATCAATGGAAAGGTTAAATGTCATTGCAATCATAGTTATATATATTCAAATGATTAAAATATTAGTTATTGACACACATTATTTTTAAATTTACTGATGTTGTCATCATGTCACTTCAAATTTATTGCCTAATACATTTCCATGTACCTGTCCTTCTTATTAGAATTTGTCAAAGTATCAATTATTCTTTTTAAATTTATGTATCAGCTTGTATCAATTCAAATTTATACATGCTGCTATACAAGTAATTGAATTTTATTGTTATGTGATGAATTAAATTATCATTTCATTATCGTTTTTTATATAGGGAGAAATGTGAGGTTCATGTGTGAAAAAGTCAATCACTCAAGAATGTTGATTCCATCATGTTGAAGTGTGGATAAGGCAATAACCTGTTGAAAGTAGTACATTATTTTCTTAGTTGGTTTTGTATTTACTTAGCTATAAATTGTAGTTGGTTAGAAAAATAATTTTGCATTTTAATTGTTTGGATTGAATCTTTTTATTATCATTGACAATTTATTTAAGCCATCTGTTTGATATAATTGGAATTTGAGTATTTTGACAATTAAATGAATATTGTGATTGGGTTTGGAGGTTCCTTACTGCATCGAATGCATCAAATGCTGGAGTTTGGAAGTTGTGTTTTGTGTTGACATTTTTACTATGTTGCATCAATTATTCTTATTAAATAATTGTTGATTGTTGATAAACTGGATGATATTTATACATGGAAAAGTTATATATATATATATATATATATATATATATATATATATATATATATATATATATATATAGGTAGGCTCTGCTGAATTTATTATTGAATATTAATAATGTTATAATATACCTTTTAACATAATTTAGTTAAATTTGAAACATCTTTTGGTAAGTCTGTGCAATTTGCATATGGTTATACTACTATATAGGTATATCCTCATTATATGAGTAATATTATGTACAATATTATATTATGGGTAATACGTGTGTTACACATAATAATTATATGAATATCGGAATGTGGTTAAGTGGGTTTACAACCAATACCAAAACGAGTATTTATTCTATAAATATTTGCTTGTGATAGTAGTCTAGGTATTCCAATCTTGATACATAGGGTAAATATCTCAAGCATCTTAGTCTATTATATTAACCCTATTTTCTCTTCTTATTATTCCTCATTTAACACTTTTTTTTGGGGGCCTTGATTCATTGTTGGTTGCTTCTGTTACAACTAGGTATTTTGCAGGAATAAAAGCGGCTGAAATATAGGGAACACAACT
Source organism: Hemerocallis citrina (assembly GCA_017893485.1). Taxonomy (NCBI): domain Eukaryota; kingdom Viridiplantae; phylum Streptophyta; class Magnoliopsida; order Asparagales; family Asphodelaceae; genus Hemerocallis; species Hemerocallis citrina. Next base: position 232,545,730 of record CM030359.1, on the reverse strand, counting down.
CAATTCCTATTGCATTGGCTTGCCGGTAAATTGGATCCCGCAACTTTTCATTTTACTTACCAAATTTGTTTAAAATTCATCGCTTGTATATTCTCTATTTTATTGCAATTTTATTCTGGTAGGGCTCGCCGGATTATTTATTTATTTATTTATTTATTTATTTATTAAGAGGTGACTAAAGGTCACAAGTTTCATTAATGAACTGTTAACGAAATATATAATCAAAAGATTACAACCAATCATAGAACCGAGCCATTTATCCGAGATGCCTTACTATCAAAACAAAATCCTAGAACATCAACTACTAATAAAAGAGATAGATGCAAATACAACAGCAGCTCACATAAGTATCCCAACTATCAGCATGAAAGCTTGCCGCCAATAGGCTCCCACCATCAGACCCACAACCTCCTCTGTCTACTCCTCGCCGTCCACGTGTAACCTCTTCCTTGCCCCCGCCTAGCCAGTCCATGCGTCAATGAGAGCAAAAAGTTTATGAATCTTATAGGAAATCTATAATTGTGATTGTGGAAACAAAAACCATTCCCATCAAGCCACAGGATCCATAAGGTAGCAGCAGCAGAGATATCTCATACTACCCTACTCTCTTTCTTAATTGCACTTCCTCTCTAGTTACCCCATAGGTCATTAACGGAAGTAGGACACTTTAGTAGATTAAAACCCAAGCAAACTACCTCCTTAGTTAGTGTTGTGCTAGGGCACGATAATAAGATATGGGTTGTGTCCTATTCGTCTGTGTTGCATCTAGAGCATCCGATGTCATCGAGCATGTTACAAATTCCAAGATTATCTTTAGGGAGAATGACATCGTTCGCAACTAACCAAGGGAAAGCCCTAACTATGTTCTGTGCTTACATCTTCCAAATTATCTTAGTTTCTCTTTTTCTGAACCCACCATCATTCAACCATTTATACATCGATCTTACTGAAAAGCACTCATTCGGCTCGAGCCTCCCAATCCGCTCATCTCCGTCTTTATTCCTTATATATCCTGCCTGTTCAGTAACTCCTTTCAGAGTTTAAATTTGATCTACTCTGCCATTTGAAAGACTATTTACCATTTCGAGTCTCATTTGGTCCCTTCTCAACACATCTGCCACCAAGGGATCATCGTTCTGAGTTTCAGAAACCAAATTTGGTAGTAAAGCTCGAAATGTACTATTCCCACACCAATTATCCTTCCAGAACCTCATGTCTTTTCTGTTCCCAACTTTGCAAGTAGTTTTTACATGAAACATCTCTCCTACCATGGCAACTCCCATCCCTAGAAACGAAGCCTTCCCGTAGATACTTCACTCTCCATAATGGAAACTTTTTTGCCTGTGCAAAGGATATACACCACACATATTATGCCGTTTCTGTATTTTCCACCACCACTTGCTTAGGAGTGATTTTTTCATATCTCTCAAATTAATGACTCTAATCCCTCCAAACTCCTTCTTTTTCATACCCTACATCAGTTGACTAGATGTACTCTTTTGTTCTCCTCGTTCATCTCTTTCCACATAAACCATCTTCTACATGTATCAATTCTGTCGATGACCCAAATAAGATGCTCATAAATCGATATCAAATATATGGGTAAGCAACTAAGCACTGAATTAATTGGCATAATTCTACCTCCAAGTGACAAGAACCTCCCATTCCAACCTGCCTGTCTCTTTTCCACCTTCTCCACCAAAGGCACCCTATCCTCATTCCGCATTTTCCCTAGTCTAATTGTTGTTCCAAGTTATTTAAGGGGGAATTCCCTGCTCACACATCCCAAGAAAGAAGTAATTGTTTAAATTGTAATAGATGACTCTTCTCCTAACCAGGTAACACAATTTTTGTTAAGGTTGACAGATAGCCTAGACCAAGTCCCAAAATATCTCAACAGGACTCAAAGAGAAACAATCTCTTCCATGGTTGACGTTCCAAATAACAATGTATCGTCCGCAAGTTGAAGAATAGACACAGGTTCCAGAATTCCTTTAATTACTGCGTCTTTAACGATCCCAACTTCTGAGCCTTTTCTCACCATTTCTACTAAGCCATCCGCAACCAAAGTAAATAACAAGGGATCCCTTGTCTACGGCCTCGATGACACCTGATTTCTCATCCATATTCTCTATTCCAATGTACAAAGGACTTCCCTCCCCTAACACACTTTCTAACCCACATTCTCCATTTCTGCCCAAAACCTTTGAGTTCTAGAGCTTCGTCAATACTATCCCACTCCACCGTGTCATATGTCTTTTCAAAACTCTAATTTTAGCATAAATGCATTCATGTTTTCCTTATGTCCCCTAAACACCACCTCATGAACTGGCGTGATTTGTCCATAATATCCCTCTCTATAATAAAGCCACTTTGGGAATCACCAATGTTATCCAAAAGGTGGGGACACAACCTACCTGCTCACACTTAGGTTACTATATTAAAGGACCCATTGAGCAAACTAATCAGTCTACGATCAGTGATCCTCAACACCTCATATTTCTTAGGAATTAAGACTACATTCGTGTAATTCAGCCTATCCACATCGGCGGTCCCTAGAAACAACTCCTTGAAATACCCAATAAATCAGCTTTGATGATTGTCCAATATATTCTATACAAAAATATAGGGAACCCATCAGGACCCAGAGTTTTATCATGTCCTAAAGACTTAACCGATTTGAAGGCAACGAAAGAGGTCGCCAATTATTTGGGCACTATTCACCATGAGTTCCACTTCACAGTTCAGGTATTAGAAATGAGTAATGCTACACCTATCAATTTCACTATATTTTTTTTTCACTATCTTGGGTGGCACACCGATAGGTGGGGGAATAAAGAGTAGGTAGGGGAACTTTCCAATAGTGAAAAAAATGATAGTGATATTGGTAGTGGATGAAGTATTACTCGTTAGAAACAAAAGGAATGTTTACATACATTTGCTATCTCTACTATTTTAATGGAAGAGTTTGTCACCAAACAAACTCCATTCGTAACCAAACAAACACGTGTATTGTAACCCAACAAACACGTGCAATGCACATGTATAACTAATATAAAGAAGATCATAGGTAGGTTTGATGTCAGACAACGTCGAAAATTATTTTGAATATATATATATTTATAAATATGTGCATCATACGTGTAAATTACTAGTTATTATACTTGTTGATATTAATGAAGGTTAAAATCTCAGAAAAAACAACTAGTGTTTCAGAACCAATACAAAAATTCTCGTATTCAAACGAAGAGAAGAAGACAGTACCAAACAACATTAGCATTATGTGGAGCTAGAAACTTCAAGTAGTAATTTTTAAGCTGCCCGTTGTTGGTAAGGAGGTTTTCCAGAACTTTGGGAAGAGGGTAGATGCAGATGAGTGCAACAGGTAATTGGCGACATGGTTCAGTAATCACTATTGGAGTAATAAGAGCATTTTAGTATGGAGAAGGTTGAGGCCAGAGATGAACCGGAACCACAGCGCTGCCATGAGAACCGAGTTGATGCCAAAACGGACAAGAAGGCTAAAGAATCACTCTCAATTTTTAACTCACCCATTTAAGCGGAGGAAATATGTCCTAATACCCAAGGCCAGGCAAGCCATGTCGCCGAGATTGGTGTGGCGCAGAGAAACCTGTCAAACCTGCATGAAGAAGAAATCCATGATGATCCTGTGCCACAAAGGAGAAAATGTACTGTCCAGATACACATTTATTACTTTAATAAATGAGAAGTTGAAAGTATAAGAACAAATAGATTTCTTTGTTCTTTTGAGTAAAATGTATAAGAAATCTCAGCTGGTTTCATTAAGGGTTTGTTTGCTATGGAAGACAGGCGAAAGGAGAAACAGGGAAATATCTATGTGGTACCCGCACAATAAAGAAAATAAGGCCCCTTCCTAAGAGCATCCACGTTGGTTTTTGTCAAATTTGACAAAATAGCAAAATGAAAAATGACAATACAAAAGTATATTTGCAGTAGTCCTTTGCCAAATTATGAGAAAATAATAAAAGAAGTTTAATGGAGGGAACATGTTGTTCCGTCCGAGAGGTTTGTTGGTAATATTAAGAACAATTAAAATGGTATTAATTATTAATGATATTAGTGATTTAATTAGTTTTTAAATTAACACTAAACTATGATTAAATTAACATTAAACCGTTAAATTAATACTTAAACCATGATTTAATGGTGTCATTTGTTGGAACGGGACATTGTAGCGCCCCGATTTCCATATAACTGGGAAACCGTGACACATGCCAAGATCTTTCCTTCAATTAGTCACGATACACAAAATGCTGGAAATTAAAACTTTTTATTCAATACAGAGTTACCACGCAGTAATTACAAATGTCAGTTTGTAATACCAACTGTAGCGCCTGCCCTTTTTCCTTTTTGACTCCAAACTCAATTCTTCCAATTTCTATGTCACTTCAACCATAAACTAAAATAGTTGTGTTTCAGGGAAAATTTCGGCAGAGTCTCCCCTGTAATTTTTACCCCGAAACACAAAAAGCTTACGGAATTCTGCTCTAAATTCCGTAGCTCACATCACAGGCAATAATATCACGGGCTTCCCAGGCCAAAATGAGCATCATCACACAGGCAATATATATATATGCTCTGGGGGCCAAACTCATAACGGTTTATCAATTATCAATTAAAAACCATACATCCTTTTGAAAACGTAGTAAATTTTTAGAAAATAACTTGTAAAAGCTTACCACAGTGCCCGGTACTCCACAACGAGATGGGTACGGGTCCTAAACCATATCATGCCACTCCACACTCTACTCTCCATCATCATCCACATACTTATACATCAGAAATACAATTTAGAGTATAAAACCTTTACTATTTACAATTAAACCATAACAACAAATAGTAAAGTGAAGCTCCACTCCACCGGAACCTGAACCTATACCTCACCTCTGCACCGCTGAGGACCTGTAACAATAGGGGCCTAGGATAGTCCAGAGACCCCCCAACCCCCCAAACACTAAGGGGTTAGCCATTTCTGTGTGAGTACAATATAATAATAAGCAAATAAATTAAACTTATAAGTAGAACAGAATGAACTTACGAATACCAAGATAAACCTGAACATGTAAATATCATATACGGAAATTCACATCAAATACTCACTGCATCACTTCCTGTATGCATGTCCACACCTGCTCACAAACATACTTAACTTTAATTTGGAAAAATCATTTCCAAATTAGTCGCTTAAGGCCCATCACATTACGCCTTATGCAAATACCCCTATAGCTTTATTCTCCCATAAAGCCTTACATTCACAATTACTCTACTCTCACATAAACCGCACCTTATTTACCATTCAATTGCAATTACAGACTCACGACTTATATTCTTTCCCAATCTCATATCACATAACATCGCATTCATTTATTTCTTACCACATATATCATCACATCTCGCAATACATCACTTTCACACTCATCACACAGTTCATTATCACACTCACAATTCGGCTGAAATGGGAAATAATGTGTATCCTGATTTCCTAGTGTTCGTGTATGTCATGACCTGAGTCTAATGCAACAATACAAAATATAGAACAGATGCACTTAATCTAATGTCAGTAAGATTCAGGATGCACATGCATGTCATACTACATGTGACCCAGGTCAAGCCAACGTACTTAGTCTAATGCAAGCGAGACTTGGGAAATGTATGCATCCCATACTACATACTTTCCAAATCAAGCCGTTGTCTCTAAATTTAGGGATTCGAACCCTCGCTACGCAATGCATTCTCATTCGGTCCACTTCCTGTTCCCGATAGATCGTGGCAATAAGGTTGCAGTCAACGGTCCCACCGTTCTGCAGTCAACAGCCGTGACGATAAATATATACGATCCCACCGTAAGGCAGTCAACGGTCCCACCGTTCTGTAGTCAACAGCCGCGACGATAAAGATATACGGTCCCACCGTATGGCAGACAACGGTCCCACCGTTCTGCAGTCAACAGCCGTGACGATAAATATATACGGTCCCACCGTATGGCAGTCAACGGTCCCACCGTTCTGTAGTCAACAGCCGTGACGATAAATATATACGGTCTCACCGTATGGCAGTCAACGGTCCCACCGTTCTGCAGTCAACAACCGTGATGATAAAGATATATGGTCCCACCGTATGGCAGACAACGGTCCCACCGTTCTGCAGTCAACAGCCGTGACGATAAATATATATGGTCCCACCGTATGGCAGTCAACGGTCCCACCGTTCTGCAGTCAACAGCCGTGACGATAAAGATATACGGTCCCACCGTATGGCAGACAACGGTCCCACCGTTCTGCAGTCAACAGCCGTGACGATAAATATATACGGTCCCACCGTATGGCAGTCAACGGTCCCACCGTTCTGCAGTCAACTTAGACTTGAAGTTTTAGTCTAATCAACAGGTCGCTAGCTTGCACGTCCATAACTTCCAACACACAATACAAAATTGCTTGATACTATAAAACCTCATGTACTCTCAATAGTACATTCTTCTTGCACTCGCTGCACCTTTCCAATATCACAAGAGTTTGCTCACTCATCGGAAATTCTCGATTCCGAGTCCTATGGGAAGGTGGGAGTGTCTATTCCGACTTCTTAATTTGACTCTTTCAGACTCTATCATTTGAGTTCTCGAAAATACAAGTTCCATCAGGTGCACAAACAGAGAGAAACTGGTTTTCTTAGCCAATAACACTTTAACTAAGATTGGGTCTGTTCCATCTTTGGAAAATCATAACTCTCAACCTATAAACTGGAATTACAAAACTCCAGATGGATTAGAAAGCTATGACTCCCTACTACGACTCTCTAGTTGGTCAAACTCCCAAAATTCTTAACAGTAGTTCACAGTCTCTCATTTTCACCAACTAGTCAACTTATACTAGGCTGAACATAGCCCACCTCGAAGTTCAACAATAAGTCGACCTTGAGTCCCGTGCTCATGAAATTTGAGATTCTCAATCTACACATATACCCTTTCGTTTAAATTCATCTCACACAAAGAGCTACGACTCTTCCATCATAGCTCACGAATTCGGCCACTCTTCCAGTAGAGCGTTCACTACCCTTTACTAATGAACTCTAGAATTTCTAGAACTTGAGAATCATCAAATAAACTCATACCCAGAGCTGCTCTCAAAGTTCATAGCAATATCATACATATACAATTGGTTATGACCTTTTGGACTTCAGTCCAAAAGCAACCGGCTTCAGCTCTGCCCTTTTCAGACCAGCTGCACTCCACAATTTTTTGAGGTATCAACGACCTCGAAAATTTGTGAAATGTAAACCATAGTGGTGGACACATACAAGAGTGTCCACACGAATTCTTAGCTCAAAACATCCATGCTACACTAATGATACGAAATCGGAAGTACGTAGCGAATCGTAATTTAAAATCTTCATAACGCACCATGTGCGTAAAAATAAGAGATATCATACTCACCATATTTGATATCATCATATAAATATAATTCATCCCCATATACACATATACGTTGTTCTGATACCCTTGATCCAAACATGCCTTATCCGTAATGCATACCAACCATTCAGGTTATTATAATTTTTTTCTTAAAACACAGAATACATAAATAAATTCATACTCACAATTTGTCCCGCGAAGACTCGAAGCGCCACCACGCCTCCAAAGCCGCTAGTACATCCTATCATCAAAATTCAAAGCAATCAAGGCTCAAGCATCCAAACCAGTTACGGGAAAATAATAATACTAACTCCAATATCACATAGGCATTCTATTGAATGCCTAGGATGCACACGTGCTTTGCACGTAATCATTCGAATTCCGACAAGATTCCCATTTTCGAACAATTACTAAAAGCACCCCAAAATTATTCTAATAACCCAACTACAATTTCTACTACCATACGAGAACTAATTCATATCCCTATAATTCTCCTTTACAAACCCAAAACCCTATTTTACAAACAACTTGCAATCTCTCTAAAAATCCGCTAATTCCTTACATCTACAATTTCTAATATCTCTAAATCTCTCTACCCTAACATTCCTACTCAATAAAAATTAACCCAACTAAATTTTATACAATAAAATAATTAGGGTTTTACCTTCCCGAATCCATTCGAAAATTCGACGCTACCACGATGTAGAGAACCCTTCACTTAGGCTGCCCCTCGATTTAATTTGAAATCGACGAAGGAATGAGGTGGATTCGAGCGAGGTAATCGTTGGCCGAATGGGTTCAGGGTGGGATCTTTTTGGCCGGCATGGAAACCGGAAGGGAAAGAAGAAGGAGAAGGAAGAAGAAGGGGGTCTCTTTCCTTCGGCTGGGAAGGGAACGGGAGGAGGAGAAAGGAGAAGGAGGGCCGGGGTTTCTTTGGGGTCGGGATGGGAAGGGAACGGGAAGGAGAAGGAAAGAAAAATGAGAAGGAAGGAGAAGGTGGGGTGTGTGGGGTTTTTATAAATAAATAAATAGATAAATAAATAATATAAGGGGAATATTACATATAAGCCCCCAAGTCCCAATACATTTCAAATAAACCCCAACTCTATACTTTAATAATCCAAACAATACAAAATACATTAAAACTACTTTGTAATAATCCGTATAAAATAATTTTATTTTCGAAAATAATAATAATAAAATAAAGTAGACAATATATCTTATATTTCTCGATAAAAATAATTATTACCGGAAAATACATATTCGCGCGAAATTCTCAATCACGCACACATTTCGATGCAAAATAGCCATATGCTATTTTTCGGGTCATTACAGACATGTTGTCCCGTCCAAGAATTTTTTTTGTCGGACGAGACAACATTTCCCGTCTGATGCATTTTTTTTGTTTTTTTTGTTTTTTTTCATATTGTACATCATTACCGTCCGATTAATTTTTAATTTTTTTTTTTAAACCAACTTAGACGAAACAATAAGATGTGTCAGATCCCCTTAAGAATATTTTTTTAAAAAAATATGAGACGAAACATTATGTATCGTCCCCTATATTTGGCAATTGTCAAATCTATTTCTCAAAAATGAGAAACGACTGTTCCTTAAAAATAGTGGGAGATTTCCAATTATATTGAAAAAATTCAGACTTTTTAATTACATCATGTATGTTATATGTGTTCTTATCTCATGTTGTACTTTCTTTCTAGTTAATCCCTATTGTTTTTTATCGCAATATGTAATGTTTCATTCTATTTTTCTTCACTGCGTTTAATTACATAAATAATAAAAGTAGATATTATTATTCATATTTAAATTATTGCCCAAACCCACACTTATTTCTGTAGGATGCACGACATAAATAATATTCCGTCTTTCCAACTCAATAAGGCAATTTATGCATGTGCACGACATCAAAGATTTAAAATATTGCGGCGAAAAAGGCATCGTTCTATGATGACACTACTGACTTCAGATCCACACAAAATTACACATACGTTAAGAATTCTAAAGTTAAGACAAAAATACTTGTGAAGTATTATGACAAATAATTTGCCTACTCGTACATCTGAAAGAAGGATGACATCAACCTAAACACTTTAGATTAACACTCTGAATTAATTAGAAACGTCCAACTAGAAAAACACTAAAGGAACAGTGTTTACCTAGCTATAAACAATAGTTTTGTATTTTTTATTTTTTTTGGTTTTGTATTTACCTAGCTATAAGCAATAGTGGGTTAGAAAATTAATTTTGCATTTAAATTGTTTGGATTGGAGTCTTTTATGATCATGAACAATTTATTTAACTTCTGTTGGATATATAATTGGGATTTAAGTATTTTGTCAATTGAAAGATTATTGTGATTGAATTTGGAGGTGCATGATTACTATCAAATGCTTGAGTTTGAAGATTATGTTTTCTGTAATATCTTTACTACATAATTGTTGAATGTTGATATACTGGATTATAATTATACAGGAAAAAAGTTATATATATGGGGAGGTTCTGCCGAAATTTTATTGAATGTTATTAATATTTTAATATATCTTTTAATAAAGTCTGTGCAATGTACACAGACGGTATACTAGTTTTTTATATTATGGCAAAATAACAAACGAATGTAGCGCCGATAAAAAAAACAAACGAATGTAACACTCGAGCTTTCTCATAATATAAAAAATTTGGCAAAGTAACAAACAGAGTGTAAATGCCCTAACTTGTATAGAACGTGGTAAATTGGGATGAAAACTGGGAAGGCATCTTTTAAATTAAAAATAGATAGTGAGGCCCACAGGAAATTTTAAGCTTAAGATTTTTTTAGCAAAGTGGTTACGTGGACCCACCTAAAATTATTAACACTAATCCTTCGAAACATACCAAGAAAATAAAGGGAAAGGAATAACAAAAAGTTAGAAAGGATCAAACTTAGGATTTCTCCACTCTCCTCACTTATATTCTTCTTCATCCCTCCAAACCAAACACCCCTTAAATCTACTAGTATTTAACATCTGCAATGCACGTTTTGATCAATATATATATATTTTTAAGTAATATAATATAGCACGTGTTCATAAATATATATTTTTTAAAGTAATATAAAATGTATAATGGGAGAGTTTGAGTTGTACGTGCAATGCACGTAAATTGATCGATTTAAATAAAATGTATAATAGGAAAGTTAGAGTTTCACGTACAATGCATGTAAGTTGGAAGATTTACAAATGACACTAAGGTATTCTCCCATTATAATATTAGCCCGAGATTAGAGATATAGCATGGGCACTTCTATCATGTTGTATCTGTATAAGACACCAATATCCATGGACACTCATTTGACACATGTCTTCTAAACCAACATTATGGACACTCCTTTGATACATCAAATACTTCTTTACGTGTTCTAAACTTATAATATCTCTTTTGTGTTGGCCATTTTTAGGCACTTCTTGTGCATTTCGTTGAACACATAATAGCTTTCATAAAAAAATTCTGCATGATTTATACTAGTTAACTCTTATTACTTGCATACACTCTGGATCTTCTCCAATTTATGGACTAGAGATATCTTTATTAGAATTATATCATTTGATGTTATTTAGGTTAAATTATGCTTAATTATGAAAAATAACGATGTAGAATATTATAGCTTTTTTTTTTTCATAAACGGCATCCCCCCATGTGTTGGGGGTTTGTGGATCCAATATACGATAATGAGGTTGAAGAAGATAGGAGAAAAGGAGAGTCGAAGTGGGAGCAAGTGGCTACAGCAAAGTTGCGGTCGATCGCACCCCCGATGGACGACCGGTCGACCGCGCAGTCGACCATCCCGCTCTCTGGTTCAACCTGGAGTCTTGAAGAAGTGACCGGTCGACCACGCAGTCGACCGACCCGCTCTCTGTTGGATTTGGTGCAGTCGAGAAAAGGACCAGTCGACCGTCCTAGAGTCGCGGTCGACCGTCCCGACGCTAATTGATGAGCGGCTGAGATGGAAAGTTGTGGAATCCTATATATATTGTATTGTGTACGATTTTAGTGTTATGTGAAAAGAAAAGAGAAATCTACCAGCCGTCATTAAAAGAGAGGGAGATAGAGTGAAACCCTACCCTTGGTGGTAAGTTCTTGAGAGATTTGTAAACATAATCTTCATATTTCTAGTGAAAATCGCAGGAGTGCCACTGCACGGAAAAGTAGCCATTGTTTTGGTGAACCTCGATAAAAATCTTGTGTGTTCTTGTGTGTTGCTTTTGCTTGTTCTTTCTTTTCTTGTTTTGATTATATAGTTTTTGCATCTCGTCGTCGTTGTTGAGTTTATTCCGCAGTTAGAATTCAACAAAGTTGTATCAGAGCTACAGGTTGGTAGTCTTGTTTGAGATGGGGGACAAGAGTAGAGTCAAGGAGAACGGATTTCACAATGTGGAAGATCCAAATGATTGCGTATCTCCGATAGAAGGATCTACATGATTCGTTGTTTGGTGTGAATCCAAAAGGGGAGGAGGTCGATCTGGTTGCGTTGGCGGCCTGGAATAGATTGGATCAGAAAGCGCTTGGACAGATTCAATTGTCGCTGAGCAAGAAGGTGCTATTTTACATTGAGAAGGCAAGAACCGCAAAGGAGGCAATAGAGATATTGTCAGACATGTTTGAGAAGTCGAATGCAGCAAACTCGATCATACATCTAAAAAAGTTGGTTAACTTTAAGTTGTCAGAAAGGGGTTCGGTTGCTGAGCACATCAATAATTTTTGTATGGTTTACAATCAGATGGAATCGTAGGGTTTAAAGTTTGAGGAGAGGGCACAATCGTTGTTGTTGCTATCCAGTCTTCTCGACAGTTATGGCACAGTAGAGCAGACTATTACAAGCACCATGACTGATACGAAAACCCTAAAGGATATTATTAGCAGCATTATGAATGAGGATGCAAGAAGGAAAAGACGTGGAGAGACTTCAGTGTCATATCCTAGCAATACCGTGCTGTCAGTTGATAACCGTGGTAGAAGTAACAACAGAGAAAGGTCGCAGAGCAAGAATCACAGGTCCAAGTCAATAACCGGATATCGCAAAGGTGAGTGTTGGTACTGCAAGAAGCCAGGACACAGGAGAGACCAATGCGAGGAGTATAAGAAAGCACAAGCAGGGTCACAGGTAACCAATATGGTAAGTATTGAACCCCGTCTAGATGAATTGTGTTTATCTGCTGGATTTAATATTTTGCAAGATGATTGGTGTATGGACACAGGTGCTTCTTATCATTGTACCCCCATAAGGAATGTTTTTGAGGATTACAGGACAGGTAATTTTGGTGTAGTTTCAGTTGGTAATGGACAGATATGTCCAGTTGTGGATAGAGGCACTCTGAGAGTGAAGGCTCGCAATGGTGGGTAATTGGTCATGTATGATACAAGACATATTCCGAGCTTGAAGAAAAACTTGATCTCAACTAACAAACTAGACAAAGAATGGTTTACAATAACTTTTGGACATGGAGAATGGAAGGTGACTATAGGTACCATGTTGGTGGCAAAAGGAAAGCGTGGTGACACGTTGTACTTACTCAGGAGAGGTGATTTAGGTATATCATTGCTACAGCATCAGTAGGTAGTTCCTCTTCAATTCTATGGCATGTCAGGTTGGGACACCTTGGTTAAAAGGGTGTCAAGCAGCTTTGTTCTAGGGATCTTTTGTCGGGGCTGAAAAAGGTTGAGATGGATTTTTGTGAGAATTGTGTGATGGCCAAACAGAAGACAGTTAGCTTTCAGTTGGGTGGGCGTGAGAAGAAGCTTGCGAAGCTAGAGTTGGTACATACAGATGTGTGGGCTCCAGCTCAAGAATTTTTTTATGATGGTAAGAGATACTTCGTCACATTCATCGATGATGCTACAAGAAAGGTTTGGGTTTATGCAATTCGCGAGAAATCAGAAGTTTTTTAGGCATTCAAAGCTTGGAAGGCCAGGGTTGAGAATGAGACGGGTTGCAAGGTGAAAGCAATAAAGTCAGACAATGGAGGTGAGTACACAAGCAAAGAGTTTGTTAACTATCTGGCAAGGAAAGGTATCAGAGGAATCAAGACAGTTCCTAAGACTCTACAGGAGAATGGTGTAGCAGAAAGAATGAACCGCACGATACTCGAAAGGGTGAGATGCATGAGACTTTATGCGGGTCTTCCGGTCCATCTTTGGGCCGCTACAGTTGATACAGCAGTGTACTTGATTAACCGTTGCCCGTTTAGTGCCCTTGATGAGGCCATTCAAGAAAAACTATGGTAAGGTAAAACTGTTAATTATTCGCATTTGAAAGTTTATGATTGTATGGCATATGCACAAATTGACAGGGAAGAAAGAAAGAAGTTCGATTCTAAGTCCAGGAGGTGTGTGTTCATTGGCTATGGTGGCGATGAGTATGGTTACAAACTTTGTGATTTTGTGGATAACAAAGTCATTCGCAGCAGGAATATAGTATTCAATGAAGAGGTCCTATACAAGGACAGGCGCACAGGTCAATATAGTACAACCAGTTCAGAATCAGATTGGGGTTCAGACTCAAACTCAGATTCAGATTCTGAAGACGGCTCTAGTGGTGGGGGTCCTACAGTGCAGCAGCAGGTACAGGTGCCACATGCAGCACAGAAGGCTCATTGTGAGCCTATTGAAAATATGCAGGTTATCCAAGATAAACAGGTACAGCCAGAACAGTTTAGGAAACCTGAACCGGTGGGTGAACCGGTACCCACATTGAAGAGATTGACACGAGAGAGGAGGCCAACCAGAATTTTGATCCATCAGCTAGTGTTGTTCACGAGCATGTTCTGTACACCGATTCGGGGGAGCTAGAGACCCATGAGGAGGCTTTGAGGGATAAGGCTCGAATTCAGTGGGAGTTAGCCATAAAGGACGAGATGAACTCCTTAGAACAGAACCAAACTTGGAAGTTGACCAAGTTACCCACAGGGAAGCGTGCCTTTAAGAACAAATGGGTTTTCAGAGCAAAGATAAGGCAGATGGCAGTAAGAGGGACAAGACCAGGCTTGTTGTGAAAGGATTCTCTCAAAAGAAAGGTGTCGATTATATTGAGATCTTTGCACTGGTTGTGAAGATGGCTTCAATTAGGGTTCTGCTCAGTATTAGCAGTTGAAGACTTGTACTTAGAGCAGTTGGATGTGAAGACAATATTTCTCCATGGTGATGTCGAAGAAGAGTTGTACATGAGACAACCCAAGCTAAAGAAAAGGAAGACATGGTGTGTCGATTGAAGAAGAGTCTTTATGGACTCAAACAAGCACCGTGGCAATGGTACTTGAAGTTTGATTGCTTCATGAGAGGGAAAGGTTTCGATAGATGCGAAACGGATCATTGTGTGTATGTTCGTAGATATGAGGATAATGATACAGTTACCTTGGCATTGTATGTGGACGACATGCTGTTAGCATGTTCATGTACGGAGGAGATCAAGGAAGTGAAAAAGATGCTAGCTTCGAAGTTTTCAATGAAGGATTTGGGTGAAGCAAAGCAAATCCTCGGCATGAAGATCAGTAGAGATAGGAGTAGCAAGAATCTTTGGTTATCACAAGCGGACTATGTGAAGAAGGTATTGAAGAGATTCAATATGGATGGTGCGAGGCCAGTCACTTGTCTCTTGGCTACTCACTTCAAGTTATCAATGGACTTGTGTCCTAAGACCGAGGCGGAGATGGAGGAAATGGCTGCTATTCCTTATGCCTCAGCCGTTAGAAGTTTGATGTATGCGATGGTGTCTACAAGACCAGACATCGCACAAGCAGTGTGAGTTGTTAGCCGTTACATGAAAAATTCAGGTAAACAAGATTGGGATGCAGTAAGGTGGATTCTTAGATATTTAGTAGGTACTTCAGATCACTCTCTTTATTTTGGGAGAGATTCTTTGCATATATAAGGTTATGTGGATGCAGATTTTTTGGGCAATCGTGATGGTTGCAGAAGTACTACAGGGTATGTATTTACAGTTGGAGGAACAGCTGTTAATTGGGCTTCGCAGTTACAAAAGGTTGTAGCATAGTCAACCACGGAGTCAGAGTATATGGCACTTACAGAAGCGACGAAAGATATGTTGTGAATTTCGGAGCTAATGAAACAGTTGGGCAGGAAGCAACCCATAGGTGAACTATGATGTGACAGTCAAAGTGCAGTTTTCTTGGCGAAAAACTTGGCATGTCACTCTAGGACTCGGCACATTCAAATGAGGTATCATTTTATCAAAATGGCGGTTGAGAAAAAATGATTGAAGCTAACTAAGATTCTTGGCACTAAGAATTCGGCGGACATGCTCACTAAGGTGGTGGATAGCAAGAAATATTAGTTTTACTATACCGCTATCGGATTGTCTCCAGGATAATTGTTGAGAATACTCGCAGAGGCACAGGCCTAAACTATGCCAATGGAAGAATGAAGAACATATTAGAGGCTTCGTGTATATGTCTCCAAGTGGGATATTGTTGGGGTTTGTCGATCCAATACACGATAATGAGGATGAAGAAGATAGGCGAGAAGGAGAGTCGAAGTGGGAGCAAGTGGCTACAGCAGAGTTGTCGACCGCACCCCCCGACCGACGACCGGTCGACCGCACGACCGTCCCGCTCTCTGGTTCAACCTGGATTCTTGAAGAAGTGACCGGTCGACCGCGCAGTGGACCGACCCGCTCTCTGTTGGATTTCTTGCAGTCGAGGAAAGGACCAGTCGACCGTCCTAGAGTTGCGGTCGACCGTCCCGACGCTGATTGATGAGCGGCTGAGATGAAAAGTTGTGGAATCCTATATATATTGTAATATGTGCGATTTTAGGGTTATGTGAAAAGAAAAGAGAGATCTACCAGTCGTCATTAAGACAGAGGGAGATAGAGAGAAACCCTACACATTGGTGGTGAGTTCTTGAGAGATTTGTAAACCTAATCTTCATATTTCTAGTGGAAATCGCAGGAGTGTCTCTGTGCAGGGAAGTAGCCAATGTTTGGGTGAACCTCGATAAAAATCTTGTGTGTTCTTGTGTGTTGCTTTTACTTTTTTTTCCTTCTCTTATTTTGATTCTATAGTTCTTGCATATCGTCGTCGTCGTTGAGTTTATTCCGCAGTTAGAATTCAACACCATATTCCATTAATAAGTCTTTTAACGAAACCTATAATCAAGAGCTAGAGTATGATGTTCATGTATCTCAACAAACTAGGTCATGAGACTCGTTCCCCGGAAAAAAAGAAGAAAAAAAAACCCTCCCTGTATAAAAGAATTCCCTGCCCATGGATAAAAACGACATACAAATTTACAGTAGTTGTGTTCCCCGGTCCTATTTCTCAGAAATTAATCGCTTCCACGTGCTGGAACCCATGATGTGATACGTATGTGTATCCATGACCATGCTTTCTACCCATAAATGAATAAATGAATCGTTTTTACATCAAAATATACGTGACACTTTTTCTTACAGATGTCAACTACCGAAGCTGACTCATAATTCATCACGTTGTTGAAGCCAGCAAGATGGGTTTTTTTTTTTTTTTTTTTTTTTCTCTTTTTCTTTTTTTTTTCTTTCATTTCCCCCTCTGATTTAGTTAATAATTTTATATACCCTAGCTGCTCTCAGGCAAGTTGGTTAAGAAAAATTTTCGGCACTGACCCACTTTTGAAAATATTTGGCGCTCCGACCCACTTCCAAAAATAATTAGCGATTCGCCCCTGTTTAAGACATGTCAGCAAGAAACGTTATTGAGAAAAACGGCATAGATTATTTCGATGCCGTTCTTCCCAATAACGGCATCTGTTTGGAAAAAAAGTTTCATGCCGTTATTCCAAATAACGGCATCTGTTACTTTTTGTCCAAAGATCTAATAGTCTCAATTGTGAGCTGAGAGAGAATTGTTAAAGTAAATTAACCTATGCCGTTTTCTGAGATAACGGCAACGAATATATTGATGCCGTTATTCAAAATAACGGCATCAGTTAATTTATTTTTGCACAGTTACCTATATTCAGAAACCCTTCTCCTTCCCCCTTTGTCTTTCGAACTTTTCTCTCTTTCTCTTCACTCCCATAACCCTAGATTTGTAAATCATAAATTACTAAAAATCCCAACTATTGGAGTGATTTGTTAGTTGCCAAACAACAATTAAACATAGATTGTAGTCCTGATTCTCTCATTTATTTTCGAAAGAATCCGAAATCGGAAATTGTGGTAAGTTTTCAAAATTCCTAATTTTTTGTACGATGTTGATTTTGATGTATGAGAGCTGTATACATTAGTAGTATAGTACAAGTTCTATAGATTTGTTTTATCTAAGTAGTAATTGTGGAAATGTACTTATGGATAGTTGTTGATCTAGGGTTTGTGAAATGTTGAATTGTTGATCTAAGGTTTGTAAAATTGTTGTTGATTAGTAAAAGCTATATTGGTAATATAGTAAAATTGATGTAGAATAGATCCACGTAACTAATAGATATGTGAAGTGATTTTTATAGGAGATTGAGATGTGGATGACCTATATTTCTATCTTTGCGAACTTAGATTCATCTATTTGTAGTGTGTGGAGATATTGTGGTGGTGAATGTTTGTTAATATTTAGTAATCTTTAGTAATATTTTAGTACAAATTTTAGCATCTCTAGTCTCGTAATGTTTATTAATATTGTCGTTGACACATTATATTTAATGTTGACAAGCAAATAGATCCTACACAAGCATCTTCTTCCCATGATGTGAGTGCTTCATCTGGTACTTCGCATGGACCACGGGGACATCCGGGTCCTGTAGATCCTACCATGCTTTATCTGCAAGAAGATCATAGGTCGCAGACGGTTTGGACTGGAGATGTCGAAAAAATGAGTTTCCGAATGCACACCATCATGGTGACACACCCTCGTATTCAAAATTATTTGGTAAGTAGCGGATTTTATGGAATGTCGAAGTTGGCGAAAGTAAAATGTGACAACGCACTACTTACCACTCTTATGGAGCGATGGAGGACAGAGACACACACGTTTCACTTATCAGTTGGGGAGATGACGGTCACCCTATAAGATATAGCCATCATATAGGGTCTTCCAATCGATGGGGTGGCCGTCACCGGCAACATGATGTTCAATAAAGTGGCATTGTTAAGAGATTATCTTGGGCACGAGGTGGATGAAGATGATAAGGGTGTATTCGTTAGGAAATCAATCCGATGTTCTTGGCTGTATACAGAGTTCAATAATCAATTGCCAGACGTACCAACGAACTTCCAACTCCAATGTTATACGCGGGCTTATCTTTTGTCGATAATTGGAGGTATTATATTCCCTAATTCTTCTGGTGATATAGTGCATTTGATGTACCTTCCATTGATCTCCGACCTACAAAGAGCCGACCGATATAGTTGGGAAAGTGCGGCTCTGGCCTCTCTCTACCGTGCCCTGTGCAATTATTCGATGGGGTCGATCCAAATGACCGAGCCGATGGGAATATTGCAAATATGGTGTTGGGAAAGAATACATTTCGGCCGACCCCGGATAACGGTACTTTCAAATAGTTGGAGTGTGCAACATGAAAATCCAGTGTTGAGAGCTCCTCTTGGTGCGTACTGGATGGGTAAGATCACATGGAGAGATAACCCACGCGGTGTGCTCACATATTATAGGGATGCACTCGATCAGCTGAGGGAAGAGTATGTCCACTGGACACCGTATACAAACAATAGGCTACAATGTCTACCCCCCATTTGCACCGCCAATAATCAACTATGGTTGACATTAGCTCCACTAGTAAATTTCTCAATTGTGGAGTTCTATTACCCCGACTGTGTCCTCCGCCAATTCAATGCACAGCAGCCCATTCCCAGAAACTCAATGTACGACCGTACTCACAATATTACCGGGCAATGTCGTTTACCGAATATAGATTGGGCCGATCACCACCGTGCTCATGTAGCATGTTGGAATGATAAGAAGTATGACTTGGTTGTAGAAGGAATTATTCCGTACGACGGATCGTTGCAAACCGGGTACATGGCATGGTACTGTCGTATCACACGGTTGTATATAGCACCAAGAACGGATCTCCCCGCGGGTATCCAACAACCGATACCCGCGCACCAAGTGGAACCACCACCCGCACATTCCACATCGCAACCCATGTATCAACCAAAAACTTCCTCCTATCGTTTAATGGTAAAGTAATGTTAGTGTTAATAAATTTTATTCACATCATTTTGCTTATATTTGTTTAACAAAAGTTTGGTTTACTACTAATAATTTTTAATCGTAATATGGGACATTGCGAGAAAATGTGCTCATGTCTTGAAGAGCAACACTTCGAAGACATGCAAGGAATTGGCGACAGAACTCCTAGCTCCATGTCGTATTTCTCTTGAAGAAGTTGGTGACGATTCGCGCTTCGATGCCCTTCTACGCTCAACCGAAATACCAACTCAAACGGCCCGACCAAACATAAGCCGAGCACCACCTCCATCCCAACAAACAGTTGAAGCAGAATCCCCTGCCCCACTTCGAAGTCAACCACAAACTCCTTCACATCCTCCGAGAAGGAGTAAAAGTGTTCACTTTCCTCCTACACACAGTGCATTGTCATCCCTTGAGATTGAAGTAGTTGGAGGTGGGCAAGAAGGAGATGTCGGTCCAAGTGCTCCTGCGACACAAGAGATTGGGGATCGTAAGAGAAAAGTCACGGCTCAAAAGAGGAGGAAGCCACAACAATATACACCTAGTTAGTTTTTTTCATGAATCAACTTTATGCTTAAATTGTTGTACTTTTAATGGAGTTTTCATGTAATTCTAGGAAAATGTTGATGACTACTAGTTTGACTTGGTTATAAATGTATGTTTTTGAAAAAATTGAATCTAGTTGATGAGTGTTTGGTTTGTATGAATTCTGTGCTTGAATTTGAAGTGCACGAGAAAATTGTGTAATGGTAGTCTGTGCTTGAATTTGATGTATTGAAGTTGATGTATGAATTCTGTGCTTGAAGTTGTTGAATTGATGAGTTGAGAGTTGAAGAGTTGAAAAAAACTTGAAGCGAAGTGATGAATTGAGGAGTTGAAATGTGGAAAAAAAGTTGACGAAATTGTGTAATGTGCAAGTCTTGAAGTGGAGTATGAGTTCTGTGCATGCCTGTGCATGTTTTAAGTGGAAAACAGTAATAAAAGATGCCGTTATTGCAAATAACAGCATCTGAATCCTGTAACGTTCTTTAAGATAACGGCATCAGTTAAATGGGAAAATTCGAAAAGTTGGGATATCTGCCAAACTTTCTGTCTTCACAATCGTTCTCCAAAATAACGACATCAGTTAAGGATACCGTTATTTTGAATAACGGCATCTCCGAAGAATGCCGTTATCTTGAATAACGACATCTCTTAGGTGTTTAAAATCAGAAATTTTGGGACTTCTGCCAATCTTTCTATCTTCACAGTTGTTCCTCTGAATAACGATATCTTCTGAATATGCTGTTATTCAGAAGAACGACATTTGTTATATGAATAGTTGTGCATGTTTTTTGTGCATGTTTTGTAGAGATAAATTACTGATATCAAATTTACTCAAATTCAACAACCATTCACTCCACATATCTCATGCTTAACTATTTAAACTTAAATTACTTGGATAAAACAAAAGCTCTCTAATTCACACTACCTTAACGATAGATTTTACAACATTAATACAATAACCGGATACAAGTTCAAGTGCCAGTAGACTGTGATGTCCCCACACACTGTACATTCTTACAACTCCGTCTATTGTGTCCACTCACTCCGCATTTCGAACAAACTTTCCCAGTGCTCCCACCTTCTCGTGCATCCATATTATTGCGGATATGAGTACTCCTTGGCTGCTCTTTTACCCGACGAAGACTTGAATCGGCTATGAGCACCGGTCCACTTTGTGTCGGCCAATAAGATTCGTCTGGAATAGAATTGAAAGTTGGTGCCCACATTTTTGCTAATGAACCGGTAGTGTAAAATGCATCAATGTATGGTTGATAATCAAGCGCACGGAAAGCACATACCGCTAACACATGAGAGTATGGAATATGATATAGTTGGAATTTGCCACAAGTACAAGTTCGGCTCTCGAGGTCTACCGTGTGCCAATGTCCACCCTGTTGATATCTACTATCCATTCTAATGCCCATTTTCACCCCGAAAACACCTGACCGATTATTAAACATTATTACCTCATGTAAATTGGATTTTTCACGGCGTACGTCAATAAGATCCTGAATGCGTGGTACCCATAATTTACCTTCACTTATAAGTGTCTGCGCGGCTTCACGGCGATCAGTGAAATACATATTTAGACGAAAAAATCTGTTCTACAATTGTAGTGACAGGCAAGCTACGAACACCTTTTAGAACAAAATTGAAAACTTCCGATAGATTTGTTGTCATTATACCATATCTACGACCTCCATCGACAAAAAGTGCCCACTTCTCAATCGCTTTCTCCTTCAACAAATTTGCCTCATCAGCATTGCTCGCTTCAAGTTGTGCCATTTTTTCCTCGAACTTCTTCCACTGATTTTGACATGCGATCACCTTCAACTTACTCATCAAAAATTTGCAACCAAATTTTTTATGGAAATTGCTAGCAAAATGCCGCATACAGAACCGATGATATGCAAATGGTTCCTTCCATGTACCGAACTCATTTTGCATTGTGATAAAATACCGGTATGCTGATCAGAAATGACACACAGACCTGCACGATCTATGATGAAGCACCGAATACAATTCATGAATCATGTCTATGTCTCTATGCTTTCATCGTCAACTAGTGCAAATGCAAATGGAAACAACCTACCATTTGCGTCTGGTGAAACAGCAATCAACAAACAGCCTTTATATTTTCCGTACAAATGAGTGCCGTCTACACTAATAAGTGGTCTACATGCCTTAAATCCTTCGATGAAGGATCGAATGCCCAAAAAACACCCTTAAAAGTTTCTTTGCCCGGACCGGACGCAATCTTTGCCCAATGTATAGCCGTACCCAGATTTGAAGCTTCAATTGCATTGAGTAGATATGGTAATTTAGTGTAAGCTTTTTCAAAAGAACCATATAGTTGCTCAATGGCTTTATGTTTAGCCTTCCAAGCTTTCCAGTATGAAATTATTTAATGGAACCTACTCTTCACTATTCCAATTATGGCTCTTAGTATTATTGCGAGTTGTTCCTTCACAGCATCCAATATGACCGTCGATACAACCGTAGAATCAATTTTTCTATGATCCTGAGTCAATGTAGGATTCACACATGTATGTGCACCTTCAATCTTCTTTACCACGAAATAATTACGGCCTTTTGGAACAATTGCACGCAACTGCCATGGACAACCAACTACATTTTGAAGTGACGGATTTTCTACAATGTCCTCGACTGAATGGTTGATGGGTGCGTATTTACATTTCACATAGTATAAACCGGGGGATGATTTTACAGTCACGAATTCCCAATGATTCTTCACGGCGTACATCTTCACTTGATGTTGTAGAGCATCTTTGGTTGAAAATCTTTGACCTATGAAGAGTTCATCCAAGTTAGAAGAGTCAACGGAAGACTGTCCATGTTCATGTATGGTGGCACGAGACATCCATTCATTGGATTGAGATCCATGCATAGCTGCACTTGTGTCCTAACTTGGCAACATGTGGACATTGTTAACTGGCACATCAACATTGACATCAACAACCGGAGCTTCAATGGCAACCTCCTCATCATCATCTTCAAGACCGCGTTCCTTATCTTCTTCCTCTTCAACCAAATCATTATTTACAACGCGTTGTCAAAGTCTTCCATTGCCATGTCGGCTACTAAAATATTTTGCGACAATATCAGCGATGTACCTGCTCGTATTCGGAGGAAACAGGTTCCGTTGGAGTTGTGCTAGTATCTTCTTCTGTATTTGAAATTCTAGCATGTGACTCGGCAGATGGTTTCAATGTCCGTGCAGGCCTTGGACTTTCAATAACAACTCGTCTAGTATTTGGAAGCCTCGTTTGGTCGATATATAACTCAACTGCGTTCCAACTATAATTTGGATCAAGTGTCCTACCCATCATGGACCTCAGAGAATAGTCATTGTCTATGGGTACCAACATGAAATATTGCACATCCCTTTTACCGACAGCATAACGGGCTCTGATTTTCACACTCATTTCACTTCTATCCCAATTGGTGACTTCATATATCTTATCTATTAATTCTGAGGACATAAAGTTGCGGGGAGCCCAAATAATTACCGGTTCAACATCACTATAAGAATATCCAATCTTGGGATCTTTAATTACTTCATCCTCAAAATATAACCAAATAGGGATATCATATTCCATACTTAACCATAAAAATTCAAACATGTTCAAGTCTTTCACTACTCATAATAAGCATAACATAGAAATACATATCAAACATACGGTTAAGATAATAATATCTTCAAATTAGACCGTACCGCTGCTAGCTTGAAAAATCGTTGTGGATGAAGAATGAAATGAGAGTGGGAGTAAGGAGGTAGGATATAAGAAATTTTAGAGCACTCCAATGGTTGAATTTTTTGATTTAGGGATCTAGGGTTTGTGGGTTACGGGAGTGAAGAGAGAGAAAAAAAACGAATGACAAGGGGTAGGAGAAATGTTTGGGAGAATATGAGCATAAGTAACTGTGTAAAAACAAATTAACTGATGTCGTTATTTTGAATAACGACATCAGTATATTCGTTGACGTTCTCTCAGAAAACGACATAGGTTAATTTACTTTAACAATTCTCTCTCAGCTCACAATTGAGACTGTTAGATCTTTGGATAAAAAGTAACAGATGCCGTTATTTGGAATAACGGCATGAAACTTTTTTTTTTCCAAACAGATGCCGTTATTGGGAAGAACGGCATCGAAATAGTCTATGTCATTTTTTTCAATAACGTTTCATGCTGACGTGTACTAAACAGGGACCGATCGCTAATTGTTTTCGGAAGTTGGTCAAGGTGCCAAATATTTTCAAAAAATGGGTCAGTACGGCAAAAATTTTCGTTGGTTAATGGGCAGAAGGTTTATATGAAATTGGCAGGATGCTATTGATGCTGTAAAGGATGTAATATACCAGTGACCACTATCAGAGCAAGTACACCAATGTCCTCATGGCTCGTAAAATCAAGTCACTAGTAGTGAAAATGGTGATCTCTGGCGAAGGTTCAGATGAAATTTTCGGTGGGTATTTATACATCCACAAGGCACCCAACAAGGAAGAGTTCCATAGAAACATGTAGAAAGGTATGTTGAAGTATTTAATGTTGATAGCTTTTCTGGCAGTTAGTTTTTTAGAATGTTAATAGTATAAGCAACTATCTCTCATGGCCCTGTTGATTGTTACTCAACCTTAATTATTTCATTCTTGCTCGATTTATATATGCTCTGTTTGGCTTTGTTTGGCTTTGTTACTCAACCTTTATTATGCTCTGTTTGGCTTTGGTAGTTGCTCGATTTATATATGTAGTTCTAGCTGTTTTTATCACATTGTGTTCTTGTCGGCATCGGGTGTATGCTCTTTGTTCATTGGCCTTGTAGCTGATTTGTTCTTCTGATCCGCCTCCTCCTATCGGAGTGCTAGGCCATGTTCTGTTTGGTCTTTTGATTGCCTGGGTTGCTTCGGTTATTCTCGACGGCTTTTCGCTGGTCGCTACTGGTATCCGCAGGGGATCCGGGTTCAGTTTTCCAGATTGTCACCTTTCATCGCGAGTAGCAGGTGGGGGGCTTTGCTATGTCTTAGGGCTGGTGTTGTTCTGCGTCTCCCTCTCTGTTGTTTGGTGCGTGCTGGGTGTGTCTGAGTGTGGATGGCCCAGTTTGAGGATGCTTTGCTCTCCTCCTTTCTATTCCGATCCAGCCTCTCTTCTCCAGGCGTGGCATCTGCTGTGACTTGGTGTATTTGGGCTACGGAGATCGAGATGGTGTTTGGGTCCTTGTTTGTTGTTTGCGTTTCTGGTGTACTTAGTTGCACCTAATGACTGTTAGTAGAATTGTTTAGCTGCTCGTTTCGTTTTACTCCTTGTAAGACTTTCATTTGTATTTATATATTATATCGTTTGGCTGGAGTCTTCGGACTCTATCCGTTTCATCAATAATTATTTCATTCTTAGATTAAAGCTCTGTACCTATATGATTGCTTAAAAGCAAATAAAGCTGCCTCAATATGGGGGGTTGAACTTCGCATACAATTTGAGGTGGGATAAAAAGACCCAAGGCCCAGCCAGGGTTCAGGATTGCGTCCACTCAAATAGCACGCCAGCTCGGCACCGGACCGTCACGAGCTCGGAGCTGAGCCTATAAACTCTCCCCCCTAAAACAAACTGCATCAGGTTGGCGCCGTCTGTGGGAACTCATCAACTGTTCGGTGCGGACGACAGCCCGAGCCTCGCCACCAACGGTCTCCCTTCGATCCGCTCTCCCATGGCTCGCAGGGTCCGGAGAGACGGGCCTCCTCTTCAGGACTACCGCGACGGGAATCACGGATCAAACAATCCAGGGGCAAACCCCGGACCCCAACGGAGCGCACCTTACGTCGCCGAACCCGACCTTCGCCGGGTTATCCAGAACCGAAGGGCCAGCCAGGCCAGGGGAGGGACTGCTTCCAACTCGGCCCCGAACCATTCCAGGTCGGCACCCGGGGAAAGACCATCGGTACTCAGCCGCATCGGCCGAATTCCGACGCCACAAATCGACCCTACTACCATGGCGCGGTCACCAGGGCCGAGTTCAGAAGCTTCCGAGACGAGATTATGGAGGCCCTTCACGGGGCGCCAAGGGCCACGACGCTCGACCGACCCTGTCAAATAAGAGAGGGAAGGAGCTACACCCGTGACCCAACTCCTCTCCCTGAGCGCACCAACGAGGTACTCCGATGCCTCCTAAAAATGGAGAATTGCCTCGAACACATCGGCGACGGGAATCCAAACCCCGTCCTAGGCCGAAGGCCTTCCCAGCCGCCGTTCTCTGTCAACATCTTGGAAGCAGAAATCCCCCGAAACTTCCGACCTCCACAATTCGAAACCTACAACGGTGAGGGTGATCCAGCTGATCACATGGAGGGCTTCAAGACCTTCATGATGATTCACAGCGCTTCGGATCCCCTACTGTGCCGAGCGTTCCCGGCCACCCTCCGGGGTCCGGCCAGGGAGTGGTTCTCCAAACTCTCCCCCGGCTCAATCTTCTCGTTCGATCAGCTGGAAGCCAACTTCTTGGCCCACTTCGTCACCAGCAGGAAGGCCGAGAAGACGAGCACGTCCCTGCTCGACCTCCGGCAGAAGGAGGGGGAGTCGCTCCGTGACTTCGTCAGGAGGTTCACTGCCGAGGCAAGATCCGTCTCTGCCCTCGACGCCGGGGTCGCCTCGGCCGCTTTCCGACACAATGTCCGACACAACCAGCTGAAGGTCTCCTTGGCAAAAAAGCCACCCCTAGACTTCCCCGACCTTCTTAGCCGAGTCAAGAAGTACATACAGAGCTGAAGAAGCTCTGAACCCTGAGGGCAGCAAAGAAGTCGCAGGGAAGGGCAAGCGCAAGGTCGACAAGGTCGAACCTACCAGAAAAGCACCAAAGGAAGGAGTCGGCATAAAGAGGGTACCTCCGGTCCCTCGCTTCGAAAGGTACACTCCCTTAACACAGAACGTGTCCGCCATCCTCTTAGAAATCGAGGACAAGGGCCTTGTCCGACTCCCTCCCCGACCAAGCAACAACAATAAGCGAGACCAACGCTTCTACTGCCGCTTCCATAGGGATCATGGGCACGAAACCGACCAGTGTCGGGCTCTGAAAGACGAGATCGAAGCCCTCATCTCCCGAGGGTACCTCCGCAAGTTCACCAGAGAAAGCCAACGGGATCGGAGGGATACGAGGAACCGGAGGCCTTCGCCTCCGATCCCTATTCCGAACCACTGCCAGGAGCGGAATCCCGATCCCGAGGAAGTAGAAGAACATGCCATTTTACATTGCGTCCATAGAGGACCAATGGGGGGAGAGTCGAATACTTCGCAGAAAACATTCATCCGAGAGGTGAACACTGTCCAAGACCTCCCCTCGCCACGCGTACAACCGCTACCTGTCTCCTTCTCCAACGAGGACCTCGAAGGCGTCCGCCTCCCTCATTGCGACGCCCTCGTCATTTGCCTCCACATGGCCAATTTCGAGGTCCGCCAGATCCTCGTCGACAACGGCAGCTCGGTCAACATCTTTTCCTCGAATCCTTCGAGAACCTCAAGCTGCCCAGAGACAAACTCAAGCCTGCTGGATACACCTTGCACGGGTTCTCTGGCATCCCTGTCGTCATAGAAGGGATTGTGACTCTTGATGTCACAGCGGGCTCGGCTCCGATCAGGCGGACCGAATCCATGGACTTCATGGTGGTGAACGTCAAGGCGGCGTACAATGCCATACTCGGCCGACCCGGGCTGTGCTCCCTTCAAGCGGTACCGTCGGCTTACCACTTAAAATTAAAATTCCCCACCGAGCGAGGGGTTGGTGTTGTCCGCAGCAACCAAGAGACGGCGCGGTCTTGCTACATGACTGCCGTCGGAGGGGGCGTCTTCCCCCTCGACGCCGTCGAGCTCGGGTCCGAGAAGGACGGTTCCAACCCGGAGCCGGCCGACGAGCTGGAGGAGGTCCCGTTCGGGACTGCAGACAAGTTGAAGTGGTTCTGGGTGAGCCGCTCGCTCTCCGAAGATTTGAAGTCAGGCATAATCGACTGCATCCGTCGCAACGTCGATCTATTTGCCTGGAAGCCCTCCGACATGCCCGGGATATCCGAAGACCTGATCATGCACTGGTTGAGCGTCATCCCGTGCTCCATGCTGGTCGCCCAGAAGAGGCGCAAATTCACCCTGGAGAGGTAGCAAGCTGTGAAGGAGGAGGTGGACAAACTCTTGTCCGCTCAGTTAATTCAGGAGGTCAGCTACCCCGAGTGGTTGGCGAACGTCGTCATGGTTAAAAAGGCGACCGGGGGGTGGCGGATTTGTATAGACTTCACAGACCTGAACAAGGCATGCCCAAAAGATCCTTTCCCCCTCCCTTGCATCGATGCTTTGATCGACGTGACCTCGGGACACGAGCTGCTGTCCTTCATAGATGCCTTCTCGGGGTACAATCAAATCCAGATGTTCCCGCCGGACATTGCGAAGACCTCGTTCGTCACCGACCAGGGTCTTTTCTGTTACCGCGTTATGCCTTTCGGGCTGAAAAACGCCGGAGCCACTTACCAACGGCTCGTGAACAAGATATTTAAAGACCTGATCGGCCGCAACATGGAGGTTTATGTCGACGACATGCTCGTCAAGAGCCGGAAAGGGCCAGACCACGTCGCCGACCTCGAGGAAGCCTTCGGAATCCTCCGACGGCACAACATGGGGCTCAACCCGGCCAAGTGTGCCTTCGGCGTCTCATCAGGAAAATTTCTGGGGTTCATCGTCAGCCAGCGCGGCATCAAAGCGAACCCAGAGAAGATCCAGGCCATAATAGACATGGCCCCGCCCCGGAATGTCAAGGAAGTTCAAAGGCTCACGGGCAGATTGGCGGCCATCTGCTGTTTCCTCTCCAAGTCGGGGGAGAAGTCTCTCCCCTTCTTCAAAGCTCTGCACAGGAAAGGAGGCTTTGAATGGGGCACCCATCAACAAGAGTCCTTCGAACAACTGAAGCAGTACATCGCCAACCCTCCTCTCCTCAGCAAACCCGAGCCGGGCGAACCGCTGTGGCTCTACCTGTCCGCCTCGGATAGCGCCCTCAGCGTCGTCCTCGTCCGAGAAGAGGACGGAGTTCAGGAGGCCAGTTATACAATGTAAGCAAAGTCATACTTCCTGCCGAGACAAGGTACGCAAAGATCGAAAAAATGGCCTACGCCCTGATCATGGCGGTCCGGAAACTCCGCCCTTACTTCCAAGCTCACTCCATCCAAGTACTGACCGACCAGCCATTAAAAACCATCCTCCACAAGCCCGAGAACTCCGGCCGCTTGGTCAAGTGGTCAATTGAGCTGAGTCAATACGACATCGGCTATCAGCCGAGGACTGCGATCAAAGGTCAGGCCCTCGCCGAGTTCATCACCGAATGTACCATTTCCGAGCTGCCCAATTTGGCAGGGTCAGATCCGACCTGGGAAGTCTATATCGACAGATCCTCCTGTGAGACCGGGAGTTGCACTGGGATCATCCTCCGAGGCCCCGACCAATTCCTCCTTCAATACTCCCTCCGCCTCAATTTTCCGTCCTCCAACAACGAGGCGGAATACGAGGCCATGATCGCCGGACCGACCCTAGCCCATCGAGCCGGAGCCAAGCAAGTTCGGGCCTTCAGCGATTCTCAGCTTGTGGTCAATCAAATCACCGGAGAATACGAGGCCCGCGACGACCGGATGGCTAAGTATTTGGCGGTGGTCCGACGACTCCTAGCATCCTTCTGCTGCTCCATGGTAGTTAGGGTCCCCAGGGAGCAGAATGCCCAGGCAGATGCATTATCGAAACTCGCCTCTTCCTCCTTCGAGGGTCTAGATCAAACAGTACTCATCAAAATCCTCTTAAGGCCCAGCATCAGTGACCAAGACCAAGAGGCGATGTGTGTGCAAGATGGCGCCAGCCCGGACGACTGGACCACCCCCATTCGAAAGTTCTTAATCAATGCCGAGCTTCCCGAAGACCGAGCTAAGGCAAGAAGGGTCAGGATCCGAGCTGAAAGGTTCGTCATGATTGACGACATCCTCTTCAAATGCTCATACATGCTGACAGACGAAAGTCGTACCTCCGTTGCCTTGCCAGTGACGAAGCTAGTTACGCCCTAAGAGAGCTTCATGAGGGGATCGGCGGATGCCATATGGGGAGCAGATCACTCGCTCGAAAGGCTCTGAATCAGGGGTACTATTGGCCAACCATGCTGCAAGACTCACAAGAGCTAGTCAAGAGGTGCGGCCCATGCAAGAGGTTCTTCCTATCAAGAGGCTCCCTTAAGCAAACCTCCGATCCCTAGCTAGTCCCACGCCATTCGCCATGTGGGGCATGGACCTGGTAGGCCCTTTTCCCGTAGCCACCGGACAAAGGAAGTTTCTAATAGTCGCCATCGACTATTTCACCAAATGGCTCGAGGCCGAGCCACTGTCCAGCATCACCGAGCGCCAGAGCCAGCAATTTTTCTGGAAAAACATCATTTGCCGGTTCGGAATCCCACAGGTCCTCATCACGGACAACGGGACCCAATTCGCAGGTCAGAACTTCCGAAAATTCTGCGAGGACATCGGCGTCCAGCAACACTTCTCCGCTATATGCCACCCTCAGTCCAACGGCCAAGCGGAGAACGTGAACAGGAAAATCTTCGACGGGCTTAAGAAACGCCTCGACAGTTCTCCCAAGGGGTAGTGGGTCGAAGAGCTGCCCAGCATGTTGTGGGCACACCGAACCACCAAGAGGATCCCTACGGGAGAGACGCCGTTCAGCTTGACCTACGGGACGGAGGCGGTGATCCCCGTCGAGGTCGGCCTGCCTTCCCCCCGGATCCTGGCCTTCGACGAAGTAGACAACTCATTCGGCCTAAGGGCCAACCTGGACCTCGTTGCCGAGGTCAGGGAGAAATCTTCCGTCCGAAGGAGCATCTACCAACAGCGGATCGAGAGATTTTACAACAAGAAGGTCCGCCCAACAGGCATCAAGGCCGGGGACCTCGTGCTACGCAAGTTATCCGTCTCCGACCCAACCAAGAAAAGGAAGCTGGCCCCCAACTGGGAAGGCCCATACAGGGTAGCCGAGGCCATACGCCCTGGCACGTACCGACTGATGGATATGGAGGGTCGGGCGATCAAGCGACCCTGGAACGCTGAGCACCTAATGAAGTTCCTAGAAGGGCAGATATAGGTTTCTTGCTTGGCTAGTGTAAATATTGATCTTTTTGTAAACTTTCTTATGTAAAAGGGCTGTTAGTGCCCCTCTCTATATGTATGGAAGAGATCCCTTTTTGTTAACTCCAAACGACTCGGTAGGTCCGACCCAATGCCGGACAAAAGAATTGCTTCATTAAAACGGCGGCACCCGAGTCATCACTCCGGTGCCAGCCACCGAGGTCTCGGTAGGTCAGAACCGGTTCATAGGCAATCAATTAAAAAATTCATCAGAGCAAAGAGTTACAAGACCCCTTATTCATACTCCCTTATTACTTCGGAAAACGAACAAAGACCGTTACAAGACCACTCCACTCATCTAAACAGAAAGAAATTACTGGCCAAAGGACACCCTAGGGCCCCTCGGGGCCAACAGAGGGTAACCCCACTCGAACCGAACGGCTAGGGGCCCTCTCCTCATCACGGTGATCCTTGGACTTTTCTAAGGTCGACGCGCCGACCACGGAGCTCTGGGCGTCAACCGGTCGAACACGCACCAACAACAGCAACGCCGAGGGAACCCCCTCCGTTCGCCGGCCTCCCGAGGAGGATCCCGTCCTCATTCCAGACATACCCAGCATCGTCTTATAACGGTGTATCTCCATCTCCTTCTCCACTATGATGTCACGAAGGAGCCTCTCAGACGAGGGCCGCTACACCGACGCACTCGACATGGTGTACCCAAGGTCGGCGCTTCCGTGGTCCCGACCCACCATCGCCCTCTTCAGCCGGGTCGCCTCCGCGTTCAGAGCCTCAGACTTATGCCGATAATAGTTGAAGGCGGCATCCTGGTCGCGAGCCCCCTCGTGGTAGCGGACCAACGTGGCCTGCAGGACCTTGATTTTACTCCGAAGCTACCCCACATCAGAGAGATGGGGATTCGCCTCGGGAAGGATGGCCGTTACCTAAAAGGAAACCAACCACCCCTCAAAATACATCGGTAAAAGGGTCCGGAAATATCAGAGGTCAAAATACTTGGCCAATCAAAAAATCCTTTTTATATATAAAATAAAATTCCGTACAAAAATGCGGTGGCCAGTCCGCGGTCGGCAAATACAACGAAGAAGAGAAAAAAGACAAAAACAGGGAGGCAAGAAGCCTAGTTCCCCACCTCTGCGTCAGCCGGGTTCACAGGAGGGTCGACAGCCGATCCGACGACTGGTTCTTCACCCGCGTCCACCTCGGGAGTCTTCGGCTTCGGCTCGACTTTCAAGTCATAATCGAGGCCGGACAGGTCGATGGTCGGATAGAAGTGCCTCACATGGTTGAGGGCCTTCTCGTAGACCTCATTCTGGGCCGCAATCACCATGTCCTGGCCCGTCGTCGTCAACACCTCCTTCTCCTTCGCAAACTTCTTCTTCAGGGCGCCTACCTTCTTAGCCCACTCAGCCTCCTTGGCGTCGAGCTGGACCTTCAGTTGATGCTCCCTCTTGTGCGAGCCCTCGAGCTCGATCTTCATTTCCTTCATCTCCTGCTGATACTTATCCGCCCGTCCCCTCTCCTGCTCCACGACCGCCTCGTAAAGGCTCTTCACCCTAGCCGCCTGCAGACAAACCTACGGCAACCAAGAACGGCTTAGGGAAAGCGCGCTTCACGAAAAATTACAAGGGAAGGGGGTCGGCGGACTTACCAGCATGCTCGCCTGCGATAAGCGCATGAACGCCTCCTCCATAGTCTCGCCGCTCATACTCTCGTGGTCCCAGGGAGTGGCCAGCTTCTCCACCACCTCGATGTCGTTGGCCCCGCGAGTTAGGCTGTCCCCCTCCCGTATCGACCAAGCCGGCACCTACGGCTGCTGCACCTCCTCCACCACAACGTCCACTCCCTCGGCTCCGACCATAGGAGCCTTACCCTTGCTGCGGTCGACCACCTTAGCTGGGACCGGGCTCATCGGAGCGACCACCTCCCTGCCCGTCTCCGAGGGCGTCCTCTTAGTCCTTTGGTCGCCCGGGACCTCAGAGCCAACCTGGGATGAGTCCCTCGTCCTCTTCGCTTGGCCCCCCTCCTCGGCCTTCTGCTTCTTCAGGGCGAGCCTCCTGGCCTTAATCGATTCTAGGTCCATACCTGCAAGAAGACCCATTAAGGACAATGAGCTCGAAAAAACGACAAAACAAGAAAAAAGAAACGACTACATACTAGACACGGCCGGGCTCAGTCCGACGCTGACCAGGTGACCCTCCGTCACCCTCGGCCAGCTAATGCTGTGCCCCAGACGGAGACGCTCGACATGTCTCCACTCCTCGGCAGACAGATCCTTCGGCCTCGGCGCTTTGAAGCTTGGTTTGTAAAATTTCCATCGAGTGGGGATATCTCAAGGCTCCGCGCTCCGGATCACGAAGTATTTCCGCTTCCACTCCTTGATGGAGTCCGGATGGCCGTGGACTATCTTCCCTCGGCTCCGAGGCGAGATATAAAAGATCCCCTCAGACTGCCCCGGCGAGCTGATCCCCAGCATCGCGCGGAACACATCCAACCAAAGCGGCACCTTCCTCTCCTCACATAGCAGCACGAAGCATACAATCTGCTTCCATGAGTTCGGCCCATACTGCATCGGGGCCAGAGACGCCCAATTGAGCACCTCCCGGATAAACGGGTGGATCGACAACCTCAGCCCGGAACCGAATGCGTCTACAGGGAAGACGCAGTACCACTCCGGTAGTGGGTCAGTGGGATGGAGCTCTGGGCTCGGCAATATCAGTTCGTAACCGGACCCAATGTGGAAGGCCAACTGAACAACCTCCAGATCACCTGCCTCTAGGATCATCGGTAGCGCATCCATCCTCACCTTCTTCCGACTCGGCGAGGAAAGCTGCACCCCATACAGCTCCTTGTCGGAGAGATCGTCCGGGTACCGCCTAATCGGCTTCGGCCGCACCGGTGACCTCGTTACTATGTTTCGAACAGGGGACGTCTCCCTCGGACGGCTGGCCTTCGCCCCCTTCTGCCTTGGCATCTTCTTCTTCTTGGCCTTCTCCGGCGAAGGGGTGGCCTAGGGGCTCGAGGACGGTCGCCGTGGAAGAGGAGCCCGCACCCTGATTCCACCGCCGAGCCAAGAACTTTCTCCCAGCACCCTTCCTTCGAGACTCAGCCTGCTTCGGCCTCCCCATCGCCCTCGCTGCCTATCCTCCTCCGACACCGGATCCAATATTTGCACCTCATCCGAGCCATCACTACTGTCCTTCTCCTCAGAGTCGCTGCTCTGCACCACATACGGCTTCCGGACACGAAGGGGCTTCACATCATACACCCTGGTGTCCTCTGACCACGACGTCGAGTCTGAGAGCCCTGCGCCAGGGTTGTCTTCCCCCCTCGAGGTCGAAGTGGACGAGCCAGACTGAGCCCTAGACATGCTAACAGAGTAAATCTAAAACTAACCTGTATTGCCTCGGAAAGTCGAGTCGGTGCTACAAATCGCGAGGGCGAGCGCCGAGGTGCTTTTGTTTTTCTTTTGAGGAAGGCAACGAGAGAGAGATAGAAGAAAACAGGGGAAGAGTGGGGGGTATTTATAGAGAAAAGGTTGACCCCTCGATTCTCGCGTTACTATTCCTCGATTTGCGTGAGACAGTTCCTTGGGAATCCAGCCACTCCTCAATTTTCGCGTTACTATCCCGTGACATCACCCGTTTGGGCAGTTGGCAACCCCTCGGTTTCCGCTCAAACGCCGCCGGATACAGGGGTCAGCCCGGAAAGAAGGCCCTTGGCACCCCAGCGCCACTACTTGTTCTTATCAACAGAAGAAAAGTTTTGTTTAAAGTTTTAAGGCACTCGCCTTGGATGAGCGCCCCGAGCCCCAGAACTCGGTCGGATCCCCTCTCACCCGCGAACAACTCGGGGCTTACGGCCTCTGAAGCCGAAACCCCAAACTGTTCGAGGGTGGGAGGAAAACCACCATCGCCTGGGACCCTATCGGAAAACGGATCGGCCCGCCTCCCATCCCTGTCTCCTTCGGGCAGACAGCCCTCAGAAACCGTCGGCCCGAAAGGAAGACAGAGATTACAGAAGAGCCATCCATCCGAGGCTCTTTACCCTTCGAGCCCGGATTTCGATCGATACCCTTTCCGTCCCGATCTCTCTTGGGTAAACAACCCCATCAGGGCCGTCGACCCAAGAGAAGATCCGAACGGCAGAGTAACCATCAATACGGGGCTCCCAGAGTTGAATTTTTTTAAGAACCAGGCGTCCGCCCAAGGCAGACACCTCCGGGGGTCGGTGGACCACTCCCGATCTGTTCGAAATGGCAGTGGGGGCATGGGGTATTTATAGCCTCCCCCAAAACCTGCCATTATGGCCCCTGGGAAAGCCAAGCGATGGGAGCCCAACCGTCACGCCTAGCGAATTGAAGCGCCACATTTATTAGGGGACATCATTAATGTCCCGGGGAAGCTGGAACGTCACACGCACCCCAGAGCGCCATTAACGGTCCATGAAACAGTAACCAACTCAGAGCCGCCTTCTCACGAAGGCACAACGGCCCGCCATCGTCCTTGCCGACCCGTAAACCCTCGCCAGTCCGAGGTCAGGCTGAGCACAGGGGTAGCCTTCTCACGAAGGCATAACAGCCCGCCATCATCCATACCGACCCGTAAACCCTCGTCAGTCCGAAGTCAGGCCGGGCACCAGGACTCACCGTCCAGCACCAGCTCCAGAGGCCCCCGAAAAAACCTCTCCCATTCTTCTCCACGACTAAAAATACTCCTCCACGGCTAACTCTCTCACCCCCGCAGGAGTGGAGGGCTTGTGAGGTGGGATAAAAATGACCCAAGGCCCAGCCAGGGGCCCAGGATTGCGTCCACTCAAATAGCACGCCAGCTCGGCACCGGACCGTCACGAGCTCGGAGCCGAGCCTATAAACTCGCCCCCACGAAACTGGACGTCTCGTTCCGACGATCTGCCGCGACCTTCGGCCTCCGATCCCGGCCAGTCCCGTGGTCCCCCCATCAGCCTAGTAAGGGATAAGGATGACCTGGCGCTACCTAGGCCATCCGATCCTCCGAGAGGCACAAGGGCCACACGATCCGCCACGTCAGCTCCAAAACCACCCAGGGCCTTGCTACGTCAGCCCTAAACCACCCATGGTACTGCCACGTCTGCCCTAAACCCCCTGGGCCTCCTGTCACGTTAGGCCCATAGGCTTTTGGGTCCAGACCCGGCCCCCAAACGGATCCAAATCCAGAAGGGATTATCTATAAATACTAGGCCCTCTCCCACCTTTACAGGTAATCAATCTTTCACCACCTAAAAACCCTAGTTACTGCCACTCTCTCTCAGAGACTAACTAGATCATCAGAGGGTCTACCACCGGGATCAACTCCGGTGTTCCAAGACCGTCTGCAGGTACGTGAGGCAAGGCATCCCGATCCGAGCCTGATCCTCAAGTGCCGAAGCGAGCCTCCCGCTCACCGTCCAGCACCGCATCCATCCACCATTACAAATCGAGTCCGAACTCACACCTGGTGCATCCACACTCCCCCCTAAAACAAACCGCATCACCATTTTTAGATAAAGAATTTATTGAGGTCGCTATGTTCGAAATAGACTAGTTACCATACTTCATGAGAGGTTGCGAGTGGCAATTAAAACAAAGGAAAGAAAGAAGAAGAAAAAGAAGAAAAATCTGATTTTCTGACCTTGTGCAATTGTGATCAGATCAAGCCTGATCCGGGCAAATCGAGAAGTGAATTTTGAGGACGGTTTTTTATGATGAGGAGAACCCCTACCTTCCAAAGGTTACTTAAAATCCTTAACTGTTTTCCGAATTCATAATAAGTTGATAATGAAATAGAACAAAGAGAATGAAAGAATAGTTGGGGTTTATGGATTCAAATACACGATAATAGGGTTGAAGAAGACAGACGAGAAGGAGAGTCGAAGTGGGAGCAAATAGGCCAAGAGTAGTCTGAAGCTACAGACAGAGTTACGGTCGACCACACCCTCGACCGACTATGTACAGGCAGTGCATGATCGACCGCGTAGTCGACCGTCTCGCTCTCTGTTGCAACCTTGTATACTTGAAGGAATGATCGGTCGACTGCGCAGTCGACCGACCCACTCTCTGTTAGATCTTGTACAGTCGAAGG
Source organism: Hemerocallis citrina (assembly GCA_017893485.1). Classification (NCBI taxonomy): domain Eukaryota; kingdom Viridiplantae; phylum Streptophyta; class Magnoliopsida; order Asparagales; family Asphodelaceae; genus Hemerocallis; species Hemerocallis citrina. The sequence continues at coordinate 232,508,293 of CM030359.1, read as the reverse complement.
CATAAACCAGTCGACCGTCCATGAGTTGCGGTCGAACGTCGCGACACTGATTGATGAGTGCCTGAGATTAGAAGTAGTGAAAACCTATATATATTATATTGTGTACGATTTTAGGGTTAAGTGAAAAGAAAAAAGGATCTATCAGCCATCATTGAGAGAGAGGGAGATAAAGAGAAACCCTACACCTTGGTGGTGTGTTCTTAGAGATTTGTAAACTTGTTCTTCATATTTCTAGTGAAAATCGCAGAAATGCCTCTGAGCAGGAAAGTAGCCATTGCATTGGGTGAACCTTAAAAAAATCTCGTATGTTCTTGTGTGTTGCTTTTGGTTGATCTTTGTTCTCTTATTTTTTATTCTATTGTTCTTGCATCTCGTTAGTGAGTTATTCCGCAGTTAAAACTCAATAAAGTGGTATCAGAGCACCAACTTGGTAGCGTTGATTGAGATGGGGGACAAGAGTAGAGTCAAGGAGTTCAATGGACAGATTTCATAATGTGGACAATCCAAATGATACGTATCTCCGAAAGAAGGATATAGATGATCCACTGTTTGGTTTGAAGCCAGAAGGGGCGGAGGTTGATCCGATTGCATTGGTGGCTTGGAATAGATTGGATCAGAAAGCACTTGGACAGATTCAGTTGTCGCTGAGTCAGAAGTCACTATTTCACATTGAGAAGGCAAAGACTGCGAATAAGGTAATGGAGATCTTGACAGAAATGTTTCAGAAACTGAATGCAGCGAACCAGATCCTACACCTAAAGAAGTTGGTAAAATTGAAGTTGTCGGAAAGGGGTTCGGTTGCAGAGCATAATAATAATTTTTTGTATGGTTCACTATCATATGGAATCATCGGGTTTAAAGTTTGAGGAAATGGCATAATCGTTGTTGTTGCTACCCAGTCTTCCCGATAGTTACGGCACAGTAGAGCAGACTGTTACAATCACCATGACTGATACGACAACTCTAAAGGATGTTATAAGCAACATTATAAATGAAGATACAAGAAGGAAGACATATGGAGAGACTTCAGTGTCATATCCTAGCAAAGCCGCGCTGTCAGTTGATAAACGTGGTAGAAGTAACAATAGAGGAAGATCGCTGTAACAACCCAGAAAAATAAAATTAATTTTTAATATTTTTGCACGTGCATTGCATGTAAATTTTATACAGTTTTAGTCCCTAAAATTTTCTAAACAAAATCATGCACATTTTTTTCTCATTTTATTTGTCACCTTGTGTTATTTTTATTTAAACAAAAGCCCATAGGCCTAAAGTCCATCTTAAATCCCACTAGAAAATTTATTTAAAAGAAAAGCCCATAATTAATTATACTCTTAAAATGAATACTTTTTTAATCCTACAAACCTATTATGTAACAAACAACTAGCTTGATAATAAATAAATAAAATTAATTAAAAGAATGAGAAGTGTGTGCACGTAGGGTGCACGTGCACGTATGTGCACACCAAAAGTTGGCCGCCAATGGAGGAAGGAGAAGGGGCTTTTCGAGTGGGTTTGTGGTAGTAAATGGTGAGTGGGTATTTATTTTGGATAATGGGTATTTATTTTGGGTAGTGGGTATCTCTTAATTTACTCATTTAGCCCTATAAATACCTCCTACTGTATGAGTATTTTTCACAAGAATCAAAAGAAAAGAAAAGAAAGAAAAAAAGAAAAGAGAGAAAAAGTGCCTCGGGTTCTTACTTGGAGAAAGAAGAGCTTTCAGTTTTGCATTGCTTGCTAAGGAGGAGAAGGAAGAGCTTCCGTGTTGGAGCTAGGAGCAACTTTCAAGGAGTTTTCTTCCAGTTGTTTCATCAAAATAAGGTGGGTGTTTATTCTTGCTTTCTAAAATTTAGTAGTATGCATGTGTAGAAAAGTTGATGCATAAAATTTATAATTCATGTGAGTTTTAGTTAATTTTGTGATGATATGTGATGATGTTATTTAGAATATTTAATAGAAATGAAATATGAAAACATATGTATGATAGTAGAGAATTAATAGGTTGTTAAAATTGAAATTTAATCAAAGATGATTTGCATGTTTTTGGGCAAAAATGAGAAGCCATGATTAGATCATTGAAATATGTTGATATGTAACATAAAGTTGTTAAATTGTACATAAAAAATTGTGTAAATATGAAGAGAGAATTATAGAATCATTTGGGAGATGAAATTTGCTAAGAGAAAATAAAAATATTCATGATTAATTGTTTTGATGCTAAATAAAAATGTATGTTTATGTAAATCCTTAAAATTTACCACTTAGAACTGTTTGTGTAAAAAATAAATTCTAATATGGATGAAATCGGTGATAACCATCTCTGGATTGTAAGAAATTATTTTTATGAAAGACTAAATTGAAAGAAAAGAATAGAAATCGAAAATAGTTAAAAGTGTTCAAAACGAGATTTGTCAGAAAGATAAGTTACGAATTTAAACACATTTATAATCAGAAGTGATGCTTGGCTTGGGTGGCTAGCAAGGGCGTGCTTGCGCCTGGAGTGGCCACGTGGTGCTGGGGTGTCCCTTGGTCTCGGGTTTGAGCCATGCTGTGCACAAAAAGTGCATTTTTAAAATATATTTTTGGTTATTTTTTCATTTTAAAAATTCAAAAAATATATATATAAATGTTTAATATATTAAAGGAACAACTGAAGATATTTTCTCACTGTTTTAGGTTGTATTTTGGAAATTTAAAAGATATATTCATGTGTTAGATGAGGTTGGAGTTTAAGATTCTAAAGGTTGATTTTGTAATAAAATTAAAGTGAAAAGATGAGATTTAAATAATGAACTTGTAATAATAAATATTTATGAAATTGAGTCTTCATTCTTAAATAACTTTTGTAGTGAGAATGATACTTTAAGTATAGATGAATATGGAAGAGGGGGGGGGGGGGGGGGGGGGGGGGGTTGTTAATTATCGAAAGAGTTTGTGAATTATTCAAAATGAATAGTTTGGTTGATTAACTAAGAAGTGTTTACCTTCATGATGAATAAATGAATGGATGAAAGAATTGAATAAGATATGAATAAATGAAATTAAAAATATGAATAATAAGGGTATGCGAACACCATAATGTTGATCTAGAGGTTAGGCGAGACCCTTGGTAACCGGCATTTGTGAATGATGAAAATTTGAGGAGTAACCAGTGTGGGTAGATTCTCTCTTTGAGAAGTAGCCAGTGTGGGCTGACATTCTCTTGTGTTGAATTAAGTCCGGTAGGGTAAGTTAGCTCCACGGAGTGGGAATGACCTCCAGTATTTCGGGACGAGAGCGATGCTCATGGGGCATTTGTGCGATGAGGTTTCCAAAATGACTCACGGAGAAAGATAATCCCCAATATTCCGGGACGATGGACGAAAGGGCCACAAAATTATCCACAGAGCGGGATTGATCTCCAGTATTCCGAGGTGAGAACCAATATTCATAGTGTCTAAATCTTGTAGTAGTCATAGTAGTATGATGCATGGCGAGAAATTTAACCCTATAATGTGGAGTACGTAGGTGCTTGCCCTCGGACCTATGTAGAATGTGATGCATAGAATCCGAACAAGTATGCATTAATGTTCTCATAGCGTAAACATCTGCATTAGGCATTAAGTCATTGCATACACTGACATGTTTAGTATAGTCACTTTTCACATTTTGTTTTACATTCAAGGTTGTGTTTACAAAAGTAAGAGAATTGTTATATTACGGCATAGTGAGGATCGCAGTTTTATAATATTGCGTCAGTTGTAAGCAACTGACGTGCCCACAGTTTCCAGTGCAGGACTTGGATTAGCAAAAGGGACATGAAGATGAATTGATGCTTAAGATTATTTTCATGATTAAAGCTGTTGATGTTAGAATTGTTTATTTCATGTTGTATTCATTCCGCTATGTACTCTGTAATAAACATTGTTGCATAATAAAATATTTTAATTTCCTTGTAAAATTGTATGAATTGAAGAAAAGATCCTGTTGTGCTATGAATTACATGTAAATGGAATTCGGGGTGTTACAGAGTGGTACAGAGCAAACTTCAATAAGTTGTACCAAATTAGAAGGACAACACATTATGGTGGACATTAGAAGTGTTAATTCAGTTTATAGAGATTTAAGTGTAAGTTATTTACATTTGTGTTGCTCTATACGCTGTCGTTTTCCCCTCCCTTTCCCTATAAGATGGCTGATAACCAGGATCCAATGAATGAAGTAGAATGGTTCTTTGAAGAAGACTCCGAAGAGGAAGAAGAAGAAGATCCCAAAGAAGAGGAAGGCTCAGAAGAGGTAGAGGGAGAACTATCCGAATCTCGGGAGATCACTCCACCTCCACCTGATTCTCCAGATGAATCCTTAGATGAAGAACCAGTTCAAGACCAGAAGGACCACCTTATCACTTCTCTCTAGGAGCAAATGACCATCCATAAGTGGAGAGTAAACCACTTGGAAGCACATCATGCGGAGGGCCAACAGAATATTGTAGCTCTGTGTCACCGAGTGTGGGAACTAGAGAAGCTTCGACACGGGAATGCTCGGCATTTCACCCAGCTGGGCAACAAAACTCTTTGGGGGAAGCAAGTATGTCGTCAAGAATGCGAGGAAATAAATAAGGAAATAGATGAACTATGGGAAGAGTTCAAAGAAGCCAAGTGGAACCGTAGGATCTAGACTATTTTATAATGAGTTTTCGGGTGTTTCATGTACTGGATGTATGAACAAGTTTTTATTTCTGAATAAATAAAGTTTAAATTTTGGGAATAAATGATTTATGTTGAAAGGAAAGTATATATTGTTTCCATTTGTGGTGATTAATGAAATTTTATGACCCAGAAATGGCTGGACGAAAAACTCAAAAAGGTGAAGGATCAGCAGTGAGGGCAACAGGCTTGAGGGCAACAAACTTGATCTGAAGACAGAACTAGCTCGGGTATATCAAACTCTCAACACACTTGCCACTAATGTGACTCGAAACACCAGGGTGGGGCTACAATTACAAGTCCCGGAGGCAATCAAATTGGTGGAATAAATCAAGCGGATGTAGCCACCTGTGTTCGAGGGCAAGGCCGATCCAGATGCAGTTGATGATTGGATCAAGAAGATAGAAACAGTATTCAAGGTCTTCGAGACTCCAGAGGCATGCAAGGTGAAGCTAGCCACTATTCAGCTAGAGAAGGATGTAGGGGTCTGGTGGCAGTCAATGAAGAGAACCCTGGGAATGGACTTATTACTTGGGAGGAATTTTTAGAGGAGTTCCGCAGCCACTATTTTCCGATGGATGTACAAGAGAAAATGGCTATGGAGTTCCTGGGTTTGCAGCAGGGGATCTTATCAGTTCGGGAGTATGAGACAAAGTTTAATCAGCTCTCAAGGTATGCACCAGAGTTGGTCATTGATGAAGCCAAAAAGGCACGGAAGTTCGAGCAGGGATTGAGGCCAAGTCTGAGGTCTTGGATGATACCCTCGGTATCAGGAGGTTCGACAAGCTGGTCAGAAGGGATGCAGCCATGGAAGCCGATATGGAGCAGTACCAGATGGCACAGAACAAGAAGACTAATTGGAGTGCTGGAAAGAGGCCCGCAACATCAAGCAATTTCAGGGGACAACACCCAGCACAGAAGTTCAGGCCAATGGGGGAAAATGCCATTGTGGTGACTGGGAATTCGAACAATGGAGAGACCCCTAGGTGTGACCTGTTACACTTGTGGAGTGGTGGGTCATTACAAGTCCGAGTTGTAGCGCTCCGAATTTCTAATATGATATCTTAAAAAATACGTGGCACAATTTCTAGCATCAACTTCAATGTAATATTAAACACAACCAAACACCAATAAAATTTTACATACTTTCATTACAATAATCGTTTACATAGCACAGCGAAATACAATACATCTTAAATCACAATTCTCTTTCTTTACAACAATTTACAATTACATAAGTCACTATATAAATGGAACTCAAGCATCCAAATCCGAGCCTTAAAAAATCACCTGTAAAATATGAGGCTAGAGATAATCCTAACCCCCAAAACTAAAGGGGTCAGCCATAAAGGTGTGATTGACATAAAAAAAACAAACAACATAAATAAACATTAAGCATGAATTCATAAACAACATGTAATAAACAAGAATACATAAATTATGATGTAGCAAGGAAACATGAAAATATCAAGTGAAACTAAGCTGAGTGTCAAGTGTAGAGAACAGGAAAACCTCATGCGTGAAACCAAATCAAGAAAACACAATTCTATATGCTAACTCTCTAATGCGTACTTGTCGGAGTCTATGCATCCCACTCTACATCGGTCCGGTGCAAGCCCTTAACGTCTCCACATTATAGGGTTCAATCCCCGCTATGCAACTAATCCTATCACGATGACTACTACGAGATAAAGATAAACTGTGAGTATTAGCCCATGCCCCGATAATTCCGGAGGTCAATCTCTATCCACAGATAATTCCGGAGACTATTTCACTCACATCTGGGAATCTTCGAGAATACCCCACACCGCAAGTAATGGCACTTCATCACACGAATACCACATGTAAGTTGCCTCGACCCCGATAATTCCGGAAATCAACCCCACACCATAGGTAATTCTGGAGACTATTTCACTCACACCTGGATAATTCTGGGGATTATCTCACACCGCAAGTGATATGGCTAAAAATAGGATTAAATCGGGACCGTTCACACCGGACGCGAATCTCAAAGCTCAGGGGTAAAACGGTAATTTCACATACAAATGGGTCCGAAATGGGTACTGGGTCTCCTTCTCACAGATCCAATAACCCGCGAACGGATCCACCTCAACTGGGTACGGGTCCCGACCCGATACAAACCCAGTCCGACAGGATAGAATTAGGGTCTCTGATTAAACCAAATCAATGGGCCTGATTCGCGACTATCCTCTCACCGGGAATTAAGGGATTACATTCCTAATCTGATTACGAGGATTTTATACCTTATCAGATCACAGGTCTCACATTCCTTATCTGATCCCAACGGCGACTATAAATACCCCACACCCATCTCCATTAAGAGGTAATCAATCTTTTGCTAGTTAAACGCTCTTTCATAATCATTTCTGGTTACTGACTTGAGCGTCAGAGGGTGCGTCGCCGGGATCAACCCCGGTGTCTCGCACTTCTTTGCAGGTGAACGGCGGGAGTCAGCGGTCAAACTCCGGCAAAACAGGTTCGGATCTGCTATTCAGGTTTTTCCACGAACTCACAAATACTATCTGTTTGCCCCCACACCGAAATTAGCGGCAACAGATTGGCGCCGTCTGTGGGAAACCATACGAATAGCAGCCCCTCCTTCTTCCCGTTGGTCCGATCTTCTCCAGCCATGCCTCCGAGGAAAGTCAGGTCCAGAGGGTCCAACTGTGGGCCCAACCCCGCCGATCAGCAAGAGGTAGTCCCCGTCCAACCCGCTCCGTAGCAGGGACAACCCCCGCTTCAAGTGGAGGACCCTCTTCAACAAGATCAGCCTCCTCTTCAGAATCAGCAACCCCCCAACGGTCCTGCCGGTCCACAGAATGCCGGTGCGGGGGGCTCCCGCATGAAGCAACCTCTCCACCAAGACCGCGTCTCCATACACAATGCCTTTTCAGATTCTATGGCCTCCCATAATCGCCGAGCTTCTGACCTCCAACAACAAGTCCCAAATCGGCCGAAAGAGGTGGACCTTCGCCACCATCTGGATGAAAAGCGGGCCCGATAGGGAACCTCCCGCCAACACCGTCCGGATGAGCGATCTCCCCGCCGCCGAGAATACAGGTCTCCTACCCGGAGGGAGCAAAGAGAATCCCCCGAGCATCACAGAAGAAGACCACGCTCCCCCGCGGGTCGGCAACAGCCTAGGAACGATGAGGCGCCAATCACCCGTGCCGAGATCCAACGAGTTTGGAGCACAACTCTCTCATAGAGTTCCTCCTCACACTCGTCTCACAAACAGCTCTTTCCCAGAGCCGGGCTCTTCCGCTCCGCTCACCTCCGAAGCGGACCTCTTCTCAACGAGTTCGGAGCACAACTCTCTCCTAGAGTTCCTCCTCACACTCGTCCCGCAAACAGATCTTTCCCAGAGCCGGGCTCTTCCGCTCCGCTCGCCTCCGAAGCGGACCTCTTCTCAGACAGTTCGGAGCTCACAACTCTCTCCTAGAGTTGCTCCTCAAACTCGCCTCCCAAATGGCTCTCTTCCAGAGCCGAGCTCTTCGCTCCGCCCACCTCTAAGGCGGACCTCTTCTCAATGAGTTCGGAGCTCACAACTCTCTCCTAGAGTTGCTCCTCAAACTCATCTCCCAAATGGCTATCTCCCAGAGCCGAGCTCTTCGCTCCGCTCGCCTCCGAAGCGGACCTCTTCTCAGACAGTTCGGAACTCACAACTCTCTCCTAGAGTTGCTCCTCAAACTCATCTCCCAAATGGCTCTCTCCCAGAGCCGAGCTCTTCGCTCCGCTCGCCACCGAAAGCGGACAGATTCTCAGACAGTTCGGAGCCCACAACTCTCTCCTAGAGTTGCTCCTCAAACTCGCCTCCCAAACAGCTCTCTTCCAGAGCCGAGCTCTTCGCTCCGCCCACCTCCAAGGCGGACCTCTTCTCAACAAGTTTGGAGCACAACTCTCTCCTACAGTTCCTCCTCACACTCGTTCCGCAAACAGCTCTTTCCCAGAGCCGGGCTCTTCCACTCCGCCCACCTCTAAGGCGGACCTCTTCTCAATGAGTTCGGAGCTCACAACTCTCTCCTAGAGTTGCTCCTCAAACTCGCCTCCCAAATGGCTCTCTTCCAGAGCCGGGCTCTTCGCTCCGCCCACCTCTAAGGCGAACCTCTTCTCAATGAGTTCGGAGCTCACAACTCTCTCCTAGAGTTGCTCCTCAAACTCATCTCCCAAATGGCTCTCTCCTAGAGCCGAGCTCTTTGCTCCGCTCGCCTCCGAAGCGGACCTCTTCTCAGACAGTTCGGAGCCCACTACTCTCTCCTAGAGTTGCTCCTCAAACTCATCTCCCAAATGGCTCTCTCCCAGAGCCGAGCTCTTCGCTCCGCTCGCCTCCGAAGCGGACCTTTTCTCAGACAGTTCGGAGCCCACAACTCTCTCCTAGAGTTACTCCTCAAACTCGCCTCCCAAACGGCTCTCTTCCAGAGCCGAGCTCTTCGCTCCGCCCACCTCCAAGGCAGACCTCTTCTCAACGAGTTTGGAGCACAACTCTCTCCTAGAGTTCCTCCTCACACTCGTCCCGCAAACAGCTCTTTCCTAGAGCCGGGCTCTTCCGCTCCGCTCGCCTCCGAAGCGGACCTCTTCTCAGACAGTTCGGAGCTCACAACTCTCTCCTAGAGTTGCTCCTCAAACTCGCCTCCCAAATGGCTCTCTTCCAGAGCCGAGCTCTTCGCTCTGCCCACCTCTAAGGCGGACCTCTTCTCGATGAGTTCAGAGCTCACAACTCTCTCCTAGAGTTTCTCCTCAAACTCATCTCCCAAATGGCTCTCTCCCAGAGCCGAGCTCTTCGCTCCGCTCGCCTCCGAAGCGGACCTCTTCTCAGACAGTTCGGAGCCCACAACTCTCTCCTAGAGTTGCTCCTCAAACTTGTCTCCCAAATGGCTCTCTTCCAGAGCCGAGCTCTCCACTCCGCTCACCTCGGAGCGGACCTCTTCTCAACGAGTTTGGAGCATAACTCTCTCCTAGAGTTCCTCCTCACACTCGTCCCGCAAACAGCTCTTTCCCAGAGCCGGGCTCTTCCGCTCCGCTCGCCTCCGAAGCGGACATCTTCTCAGACAGTTCGGAGCTCACAACTCTCTCCTAGAGTTGCTCCTCAAACTCGCCTCCCAAATGGCTCTCTTCCAGAGCCGAGCTCTTCGCTCTGCCCACCTCTAAGGCGGACCTCTTCTCAATGAGTTCGGAGCTCACAACTCTCTCCAAGAGTTTCTCCTCGCACTCGTCTCACAAACGGCTCTCTTCCAGAGCCGAGCTCTTCACTTCGCTCACCTCGAAGCGGACCTCTTCTCAACGAGTTCGGAGCTCACAACTCTCTCATAGAGTTCCTCCTCACACTCGTCCCACAAACGGCTCTCTTCCAGAGCCGAGCACTCCGCTCGCCCCCGAAGCGGACCTTTTCTCAACGAGTTCGGAGTCCAACACTTGGTTCGATTCGACTTCGCAAGCTTGTTCCTAAGCGGGCTAGAAGAGGGTCACCATTCGGAATTGCTCCCACGACCGTTGAACTAATCTAACGATGGTTCGGAGTCCAACACTCGGCTCGACTTTACTTCCCCGGCTCGCCCATAGGCGAGCCAGAAGTAGATCGCCGTTCGGAATTGCTCCCACAGCCGTTGAATGGTTCGGAGTCCAACACTTGGCTCGATTCTACTTCGCAAGTTCGCTCCTAAGCGAGCTAGAAGTAGTTCGCCATTCGAAATTGCTCCCACAACCCTCGAACTAATCTAACAATAGTTCGAAGTCCAACACTCGGCTCGACTTTACTTCCCCGGCTCGCCCATAGGCGAGCCAGAAGTAGATCGCCGTTCGGAATTGCTCCCACAGCCGTTGAATGGTTCAGAGTCCAACACTTGGCTCGATTCTACTTCGCAAGTTCGCTCCTAAGCGAGCTAGAAGTAGTTCGCCATTCGGAACTGCTCCCACAACCCTTGAACTAATCTAACGATGGTTCGGAGTCCAACACTCGGCTCGACTCTACTTTCTCGGCCCGCCCATAGGCGAACCGGAAGTAGATCGCCGTTCGGAATTGCTCCCGCAGCCGTTGAATGGTTCGGAGTCCAACACTTGGCTCGATTCTACTTCGCAGGTTCGCTCCTATGCGAGCTAGAAGTAGTTCGCCATTCGGAACTACTCCCACAGCCGACAAACTAATCTCACGATGGTTCGGAGTCCAACACTCGGCTCGACTCTACTTCCCCGGTCCGCCCATAGGCGAGCCAGAAGTAGGTCGCCGTTCGGAATTGCTCCCACAGCCGTTGAATGGTTCGGAGTCCAACACTTGGCTCGATTCTACTTCGCAAGTTCGCTCCTAAGCGAGCTAGAAGTAGTTCGCCATTCGGAACTGCTCCCACAACCCTTAAACTAACCTAACGATGGTCGGGGTCCTATGGCTCGTCTTTACTGCACCGGCTCGTCCTCGAGCGGACCGGGGGCAGATGGCCATTTCGAACCGCCCCAACGACCACCGAGCCGAGCGGACGAGGTACCGACCCTCGTATATGGCAAAAAAACTCTCTGAGGCAAAACCACCGTCAGATTGTCTCAAAATGTGCGCTAGAACATGATGGATGGATCAGATTGCGCCACGTCACCACAAAACGACAAGATAACGTTTTCTCGAAACTCGCGCCTCTTGTCTCATGATTCGCGTCACGATCATGATCAACCGTCCAGATGGCTCTTCTACAAGTCGAGCTCTTCACTCCGCTCGCCTCCAAAGCGGAGCTCTTCTCAACGAGTTCGGAGCTAAAAACTCTCTCCTAAAGTTGCTCCTCAAACTCCTCTTCCAGACGGCCCTTCTACAAGTCGAGCTCTTCACTCCGCTCGCCTCCAAAGCGGAGCTCTTCTCAAACGAGTTCGGAGCTAAAACTCTCTCCTAGAGTTGCTCCTCAAACTCCTCTTCCAGATGGCTCTTCTACAAATCGAGCTCCCCACTCCGCACGCCTCCAAAGTGGAGCTCTTCTCAAACGAGTTCGGAGCTAAAACTCTCTCCTAGAGTTGCTCCTCAAACTCCCCTTCCAGATGGCTCTTCTACAAGTCGAGCTCTTCACTCCGCTTGCCTCCAAAGCGGAGCTCTTCTCAACGAGTTCGGAGCTAAAAACTCTCTCCTAGAGTTGCTCCTCAAACTCCTCGTCCAAGATGGCTCTTCTACAAGTCGAGCTCTTCACTCCGCTCGCCTCCAAAGCGGAGCTCTTCTCAAACGAGTTCAGAGCTACAACTCTCTCATAGAGTTGCTCCTCAAACTCCTCTTTCAGATGGCTCTTCTACAAGTCGAGCTCTTAACTCCGCTCGCCTCCAAAGCGGAGCTCTTCTCAACGAGTTCGGAGCTAAAAACTCTCTCCTAGAGTTGCTCCTCAAACTCCTCTTCCAGACGGCTCTTCTACAAGTCGAGCTCTTCACTCCGCTCGCCTCCAAAGCGGAGCTCTTTTCAAACGAGTTCGGAGCTAAAACTCTTTCCTAGAGTTGCTCCTCAAACTCCTCTTCCAGATGGCTCTTCTACAAATCGACCTCCCCACTCCGCTCGCCTCCAAAGCGGAGCTCTTCCCAACGAATTCGGAGCTACAACTCTCTCCTAGAGTTGCTCCTCAAACTCTTCTTCCAGATGGATCTTCTACAAGTCAAGCTCTTCGCTCTGCTCGCCTCCAAAGCGGAGCTCTTCTCAATGAGTTCGGAGCTAAAACTCTCTCCTAGAGTTGCTCCTCAAACTCCTCGTCCAGATGGCTCTCCTAGAGCCGAGCTCTTCACTCCGCTCACCTCCAAAGCGGAGCTCTTCTCCACAAGTTCGGAGCACAACTTTCTCCTAGAGTTCCTCCTCAAACTTGTCTCTCAAATAGCTCTTCTCGACAAGATCGGAGCGCAACTCTCTCCTAGAGTTCCTCCTCAAACTTGTCTCTCAAATAGCTCTTCTCGACGAGATCGGAGCGCAACTCTCTCCTAGAGTTGCTCCTCAAACTTGTCTCTCAAATAGCTCTTCTCGACGAGATCGGAGCACACCTCTCCCCTAGAGTTGCTCCTTGCACTCACTTCAAAGAATGGGTCTTCCCATGGCTCTTACGAGGATCTTCCCAGCACCGCTTCTCCACTGTTCGAGAGAACAAGGCAGAGGAGAGAACCCAAATGCCTCTCCTCCCCTTCCTCTTCTCCTCTTCTCCGAGCTACTACGGGCAGAGGGTGAACTACTGAGTCACCGAGCCGAGCGGACGAGGGACCGACCCTCGTATATGGAGAAAAATTCTGTCGACCCGATCTCACCGTTAGATCATCTCCAAATTCGCACTCAAGCGTGATGGACGGATCAGATCGCGCCACGTCACCACAAAACGACAAGATAACATTTTCTCGAAACTCGTGCCTCTTGTCTCGTGATTCGCGCCACGATCATGATCAACCGTCCAGATTGGGCCACGTAGCTTGGATCTGCCAATCTACCAAACTGCGGAGCGGCGAAAAATGTACCTCAAAATCCGTGCTCGGATTCGCCGAACAAAGCAAGCAGATGAAGAGGAAGAAAGAAAAAGAGGCTAACGGTTGGGGTCGGATCCGATACCCACGGTCCGACCCATACCCTTCTTAGCTCCTTCATTCTTCTCCTTCTTCCCCAACACTTCTCCTCTTCTCTACTGTACGGAAGAACAAGGCAGAGGAGAGAACCCAATTGCCTCTCCTCCCCTTCCTTTTCTCCTCTTCTCCACTGTGCGGAAGAACAAGGCAGAGGAGAGAACCCAAATGCCTCTCCTCCCCTTCCACTTCTCCTCTTCTCCACTGTGCGGAAGAACAAGGCAGAGGAGAGAACCCAAATGCCTCTCCTCCCGTTCCTCTTCTCCTCTTCTCCACTGTGCGGAAGAACAAGGCAGAGGAGAGAACCCAAATGCCTCTCCTCTCCTTCCTCTTCTCCTCTTCTCCTCTTCTCCACTGTGCAAAAGAACGAGGCAGAGGAGAGAACCCAAATGCCTCTCCTCCCCTTTCTCTTTCTTCTCAGAAAAGTTGCCGATCCGAGGTACCGAGGTACCGACCCTCGTATATGGAGAAAAATTCGGCCGACCCCATCTCACCGTCGGATCGTATCAAAATTCGTGCTAAAACATGATGAACGGCTCAGATCTCGCCACGTCTCCACAAAACGACAAGATAACATTTTCTCGAAACTCGTGCCTCTTGTCTCGTGATTCGCGCCACGATCGTGATCAACCGTCCAGATTGAGCCACGTAGCTCGGATCTCAAATCCGAGCTACCGACCTACCGAACAGCAAAGTGGAAAATAATTCTCCTCAAAATCCGTGCTCGGATCTACCGAGCTAGATGCATTAGCCGAGCAACAAGGAAGGAGAGAGAGAAACAAAAAAAATTTAGAAAGGTCGGGTCGGACCCGTTAGGGTACCGAACCCGAACCCTTCCTTCCTCCTTCTCCCCTACGCTCTCCAAACAAAACCAACTGAAGAGGAAAACCCAACATCTTCTTCCTCAACCTCCAACGTCGAACCTCCACAACGACAAGCTCCGTCACCGAGCAACGCCGACGTCGATGCTCCATGCTGCCGAGCTCACTGGCCGAACCCAACTCCTCGGCCGAGCCTCGAGCTTCGCCACCTTCGCCACGACGGCGAGCTCCTTCTCCAAGTTCGAACCCACCTGTCGAAGCTCCATGGCGCCAAGCTCACTGGCCAAACCCAACTCCTCGGCCAAGCTTCGAGCTTCGCCACCTTCGCCACGACGTCGAGCTCCTTCACGAAGCTCCGAACCTAAATCCTCACCAGCACCAACAGCTCCAACTCCGAGCTCGCCTCTTCTCTTCTCTTCGTCAAAATGCCGACCCACTTCGCCGAGCTCCTCGACCATGCCGAGCTCACCATCGGAGCTCCCCACGCTCGCCTCTTCTCTTCGTCGAGCACCGAAGCACCGAGCTCGTCAAAATGCCGACCCACTTCGCCGAGCTCCTCGACCCTGCCGAGCTTCACCATGGCCGAGCCCCACGTTCGCCACCTTCTACTTCCAACGCCGAACTCACAAAGCTCCGACCAAAGCGCCGAGCTCCGAGCTCCCATCATCTTCTCCTCCTCCAAGCTCCACGAACGAGCTCCGAGTGCAACGCCGAGCCGAACCCATCAACTCAGTCACTGCCGAGCTCTCCCTCTCTTCGAGCAACGCCGACTTCGAGCTCCCACTCTCGCCGAGCTCCCTCCGTCGCCGAGCCGAACCCATCACCTCTACAAGCTCCACCGTCGAGCTCCAAGCTCCTTCGTCAGAGCTTCCTTCCACGCCGAGACGAGGATGGAGGAGAAAAAGAAGAGAGAAAAAGAAGGGAGAAAGAAACGAAGAAGCAGCAGAGAAGAAGAAGAAAAGCAGAGGAGGTGGCGGGAAAAAAGAAAGAAAGAAAAAAAAAAAAAGGGCCACGTGGCATGCCACGTGGCACCATCTCAAGGATCCGAGGTGCCGATCTGAGGTGCCGAGGTACCGACCCTCGTATATGGAGAAAATACTCGCCGACGCACACGATCCGTCCGATCGTCTCAAAATTCGCGTCGCGACACGATCGACGCTCAGGAACGCGCCACGTCTCCCGATCGTGATCCGCCTCACGATGCGCGCAGATCTGATCATGATGGACGGCCAGAAACGCGCCACGTGTCCAGTTCGTGATCTGCCTCACGATGCGCACTCATCTGATCATGATGAACGGTCAGAAACGCACCACGTGTCCAGGTAATATTTAAATTATTTATTTATTTATTTAATTGTTTTTCTTATTTAAAAAATCCGAAAAAATATTTAAAAATCGAAAAAAATTAATTAAAAATTCTAAAAATAATTATTAATTCAGAAAAAATTATTTTTAAATTCTGAAAAAATAATTATTAAATTAGAATAATTAATTAATATTTTTGATAATTAATTATTTAATTCGGAAAATGAATAAAAAATTCAAAAAAATGAGAAAAAATTCAGAAAAATCTGGAAAAATCACCAAAAATCCAGAAAATTCTGAGAATATTTTTGGGCATTTTACAAGCCCATAATAACACTGTTACACCCCGATCAAGATTCCAAACTCCCTTAAGAACACCGATAAAATCCCGTACGCCATTAAAACAGTAAAACTACTCCTCAAAGGCTGATCAAACTCAGTCTTCGGGAGTGGGGGGCTCGTGATATGGCTAAAAATAGGATTAAATCGGGACCGTTCACACCGGACGCGAATCTCAAAGCTCAGGGGTAAAACGGTAATTTCACATACAAATGGGTCCGAAACGGGTACTGGGTCTCCTTCTCACAGATCCAATAACCCGTGAACGGATCCACCTCAACTGGGTACGGGTCCCGATCCGATACAAACCCAGTCCGACAGGATAGAATTAGGGTCTCTGATTAAAGCAAATCAACGGGCCTGATTCGCGACTATCCTCTCACCGGGAATTAAGGGATTACATTCCTAATCTGATTACGAGGATTTTATACCTTATCAGATCACAGGAATCACATTCCTTATCTGATCCCAACGGCGACTATAAATACCCCACACCCATCTCCATTAAGAGGTAATCAATCTTTTGTTAGTTAAACGCTCTTTCATAATCATTTCTGGTTACTGACTTGAGCGTCGGAGGGTGCATCGCCGGAATCAACCCCGATGTCTTGCACTTCTTTGCAGGTGAACGGCGGGAGTCAGCGGTCAAACTCCGACAGAACAGGTTCGGATCTGCTATTCAGGTTTTTCCACGAACTCACAAATACTATCTGTTTGCCCCCACACCGAAATTAGCGGCAACAGCAAGCCATGCTGAGGTCCATAACTCATGTTCCCGTTCATCATATCACCACTAGTGCCTGTCCTTATCATTTAGGTTATTTAATTACTTAACGAATCTCCTAGAGTTGGTGCACCCTACCAGACTTAACTCAATAACTGATCAACTAAAATTGCCTCAACAGGCCCAAACATAAATATCTCAACTGTCGGTATACTAGGGTCACACACACCCTCTAGAGACTCACACTCAAATATCCAAACCAATCTTCCAATATAAATTGCTCAGTCAAAACGACTTGAAAACATATGTTCAGTAGAAGATAAAGTATAGAATAGTAAGTTATAGATTAAATCATTTAGAGAATAAATCAGTTGAAAGAACATTCAAAAATATAAAGATACATCAGTATCAGTCGACTAATAACAAGCGTAAGTCGACTGTCCAGAAAGAGAATTCTATGGTTTTAAGAAAATAATCTAAGTCTTATAAGTCGACTTGTAAAGGTCATAGGTCGATTGTCCAGAGAGAAAATCCAATAATCTTTAAGAAAATATTCTAAGTATAGCAGTCGACTAAAAAGGGTCATAGGTCGACTGTCCAGAGAGAAAAATTACAATAACTTTAAAAAATAATTTTAAGTGTACCAGTCGACTGTAAAAGGTTTAGGTCGACTGTCCAGAAGAAAATTTCAAGAAAACTAAAGAACATAGCAGCCGGGTTGTATCAGTCGACAGAAAATTCATACCAGTCGACTGTCGACCTACAGACTGTACACTTTTGGTTGTGCACAATTCAACTGATACGTAATTTTACTTTATGAAAATGATTTCTTCAAAAAGCATATTTCTTATATGTTCAAATATAACTGGTAGGACATATAATAGTTCACAAAACTAAATCAAACTACTTGAATTTATAAAAATAGAGATTTTGTTGATTTTCTTCAATCAAACATGAAATTGAGCATATCATCAAAATAGAGTTTTTTAAAAATCAATTACTCATTGAAATTTCTTCGTATTCAGATCCAAAACATATAAATATCAAAATCTCAAAAGAATCCCAATTCGGGTATATTCCTCAACTCGACTAAATTCTCAAATTTTGATTCTCAAGATATGATCTCTTGATTCATAACTTTCCATTCAAATTCCTCAAAACTGAATTACTACCACAACTCACAACCATAATTAATTGATATCATCACCATGTCCAATTTGTATTCAACCAAATACTCAAAATCATAAAAGGTCTCACCTTTATTAGATTCATGCATAAAATTCACCATATTCATTCAATCCAACATTAACCCAAAAGAGAACGACTACCCACATACAATCCTATTTACAAACAACTCGGGTTTCACAAGATCCAATTTTTCATCCAATTCATAATGTCCATATTCATATTCAAACCCTAAACATGCTTTCTAGCAATAAGATTCAACATCCAAGATCCATTAAACATTCATAGATCAAACAACCAAATTGTACCAAATTACATACATAAGCAAATCAACAAAACAATTACATGCAAAATACACAAAGCAAAACAAATATGTCACTCACCTCGAATGAAGAAATCCCTTAAGAAAACTTCTCTTTTACAAAAATCCAAGGTCCTTTTCTTAATTCCTCCAAAAAAAATAATAAAACTTTATGTTGTGCAGCGAATGACGGTTGCGTTTCTTTTAAATAGGCCGGAAATAGAGGATTTAGGGTTTTTAGACACATTTGCAAAATAACCCCTTTAAAATATAACTTTACATAAATAGATTCCTATACTTGGAAACTTGATAAAATCGATTAAATTGAGATTTAAAATCAAAATAACCTCTGTATTTCCAGTTGGCACTATTTTAAAGTTCCAGAAAATAGTTTTGCACTTTCACCCCTCAAAATGACAATTTTGCAAAAAGATCCTTCTTTTCTTAATATTTGTAAATAGATCCAATAAATATCAGAAAAATCTAGGAAAATTACAAATAAATCCCAAATAATAAATAATGATTTTTCCTAAAATAATTTTGGCTTTTGAACTTCTCAAGAAAATATTTGCACGTGTTTCGCACGTGTAAAAAGATAAATTTTCTGAAAAATATTTATTAAATCTCCCAAAAATTATTTTAATTCATTTATAAACCTTTAAAAATAATATTTAAAAATACGAGGTACTACACGAGTGTCCTAAGATAAGGAATCCCCTAACTGGTTTCTACTTTTGGAAGGAAGGCCATGCTAAGCCGCATTGCCTGTAACTCAAGCAAGGGGGACAAGGTCAGAGGCAGGCAGACCAAGGGAAGAAGCCATACCGGCAGGGGCGAGTATTTGCTCTAACTGAAGCTGATGCGGATGATGCTGATAATGTCATCACCAGTATGGGAGCAACTGATTAGAGTTTTTTGTTGTTATTTCCAGTTTATACTAGAATAAGTGTTATATACTGAGAGTATTCATTATGTAACAGGAGAAATTCTAATAAATGGAATAAAGGCAACTGTTTTATTTGATGCTGGATCGTCTCATACTTTTGTGTCACCTACTTTTGCAAAACGATTGGGAGTTGAGCCGAATATTTTTCCAGACAAGGTTCTAGTAGTGGCTACACCAACTGTAGAAACTTTGACTACCGATCGCTACTATGATGGTTGTGACCTCCAGATCGGAGGAAAAGTCTTTGGGATCGATCTCATTGAGTTGGCAGTCTTGGGAGTCGATATGATCATTGGCATAAACTGGATGTCGATCTACAGTGCCAGTATCGAATGCAAGAGCAAGGAGGTTATGGTAAAGACTCCGGGAGGACCAGCAATTACATTTCAAGGGGGAAGTGTAAGCAGTTAATGGTAGCTATAACTATGAAGAAGATTCCTGTAGTCCAGAACTTTCCGACAGTGTTCTTGGAAGATCTACCCGGGCTACCACCTTATCGGGATGTAGAGTTCAACATTACCATTCAGCCAGGGAGTGCACTGATTTCCAAGACACCGTACAGAATGGCGCCAATGAAACAGGATGAGGTCAAGAAACAGATAGAAGAACTGCTGGGCAAGGGATTTATCAGACCAAGTGCGTCGCCTTGGGGAGCACTAGTATTACTGGTGAAGAAAAAGGATGGATCAATGAGAATGTGCATCGATTACAGGGAGCTGAACAAGGTGACCGTTCAGAATAAGTATCCGATTCCGCGAATTGATGATTTGTTCGACCGACTATAGGGAGCAGCTGTTTTCTCCAAGATAGACCTTCGGGCGGGATATCACCAGGTCCATGTGAAGGAAAAGGATGTGCATAAGACTGTATTTTGAACTCGGCATGGGCATTACGAGTTCTTGGTTATGCCGTTTGGAGTAACAAATGCACCGGCTATATTTATGGACATGATAAATAGGGTCCTGCGACCATTCATCGATTCTTTCGTCATAGTGTTTATAGATGACATTTTGGTCTACTCCAAGTCAGAGGAAGTGCATATTAGGCATCTAACAGAGGTATTGAAGGAGCTGCAAGAAGAGAAGCTGTATACAAATTTGTCAAAGTGCGACTTGTAGAAATCCAAAGTTGCTTTCCTAGGTCATATCCTTTCTAAGGAGGGAGTGGCCACTGATCTACAAAAGATAGAGGCAGTGAAGGATTGGCCGAGGCCAACTACAGTGAATGAGATCATAAGCTTCTTGGGTTTAACTGGCTACTACCGAAGGTTCATACAGGGCTATGCTCAGATAGTCATACCACTCATAGGACTTACGCGGAAAAATATAAGTTTTAAGTGGACGAAACAATGCGAAGCAAGTTTTCAGGAGTTGAAAGAGAAGTTGACTACCGCTCCAATTCTGGCTTTGCCGATAGCAGGGATCGATTATGATGTCTATAGCGATACTTCATATTGCGAACTGGGCTGTGTGTTGATGCAAGAGGGGAAGGTAATAGTTTATGGGTCTAGGCAACTGAGAACGCATGAGAAGAATTACCCAACCCATGAACTGGAGTTAGTAGCAATTATCTTTGCTTTGAAGCAATGGAGGCACAATGTGTACGGAGAAAATATCAATATGTACACGGACCACAAGAGCCTGAAGTATATCTACCGGCAGAGGGATCTAAATTTGAGGCAGAGGTAGTGGTTGTGCTAGAAGACATGCGTCCGAGATAAAGTATCATCCGGGCAAAGCAAATGTGGTGGCTGATGCCCTCAGTCGAAAGAGCAGCTTGTCTTGTTTGATCATGACTCAGGAAAAACTAGCAGAGGAGCTCGATCAAGCTGGAATTGAAGTTGTGTTGCCAGGACTGGGAGCGTCTTTAGCACAATTGAGACTACAGCCCACACTAAGAGAGAAGATAATCGATAGTCAAAAGTCAAATCCAGAGATCCAGAAGATGAAAGAGCAGGTTAGCACAGGCAATTTGGCATAATTCCAGGTGAAGGATGAAGTACTGTGGTTTGGGGAAAGGTTGTGTGTACCTGATCAAGCCGAGTTGAAGGAAAACATCTTACAGGAGGCACACACTACTATTTTATCAGTACACCCAGGGAGTACCATGATGTACAAAGATATCAAGCAGTATTTCTGGTGGTCAGGAATGAAGCAGGATGTGGCGGGGTTTGTTGCAAGGTGTGCAACTTATCAACAGATCAAAGCAAAAAATCAGAAATCCGACGGATTGTTGCAGTCGTTACCCATTTCGGAGTGGAAATGGAATAACATCAGCATGGATTTCATCACAAGACTACTCAGGAGCCCCAAAGGGAATGATGCGATTTGGGTGATAGTGGATCGACTCACCAAACCCGCTCACTTTTTGGCAATGAAGATTACTTGGTCTATGTAGAAAATAGCAGAATTGTACGTTGGGGAGATTGTGAGACTACATGGAGTTCCAGTATCAATTGTTTTGAGATCGGGATGCACAATTCACATTGCACTTTTGGAGAAGTCTTCAAGCAGCTTTGGGGGCCAAGACTGACTTCATTACTGCCTTTCATCCTCAAACTGATGGACAGACTGAGAGAGTCAATCAGGTTTTGGAAGATATGTTGAGGTGTTGTATATTGGATTTCAGAGGCAACTTGGAGAGGCACTTAGCTCTGGTAGAATTTTCCTACAACAACAGCTTTCAGACCAGTATCGGTATGGCATCATATGAAGCTCTATATGGGAGGAAGTGTAGAACACCGGTGTGCTGGTAGGAAATGGGGGAAAGGCAGATGTATGGGCCGAAAATAGTGCAACAAACTTCAGAGAAGGTTGAGCTAATCAGAAAGAGGCTGGTTGACGCACAAAGCAAACAGAAAGCTATGCCAACAATCGGAGAAGAGATCTGGAGTTCGAAGAAGGCGATTATGTTTTCTTGAAAGTATTTGCAACCAAGAGTGTGATTCGGTTTGGGAAAGGAGGAAAGTTAGCATCGAGGTACATAGGACTCTATAAGATATTGAAAAGGATTGGGAAAACAGCGTATCGGTTGGAATTGCCGGAGGAGCTAGCCCAAGTACACAATGTCTTCCATGTGTCTAGGCTACGAGGTTACATTCCTGACCCAAGTCATCACTTGCCAGAAGTACCAGAGGGTCTGCAGTTAGATCTGAGCTACAAGGAGTGTCCTGCAGAGATCGTGGATTGTTGAAAAAAGTTTTGAGGAACAAAACTATACCCATGGTCAAGGTCATGTGGAGGAATCAACTGGTTAAGGAAGCCACATGGGAATCTGAGGAGAGGGTGATGAGAGACCATCCTGAGCTTTTTGAATAAAACTTGTAAACTTTCTTTTTCTTTGTTTTTCTCACTCTTTAAGCATAGTTCCGAGGACGAAACTATTCTAAGGAGGGAGTGATGTAACATCCCAGAAAAGTAAAATAAATTTTTAATATTTTTGCACGTGCATTGCATGTAAATTTTATACAGTTTTAGTCCCTAAAATTTTTTAAACAAAATCATGCACATTTCTTTCTTATTATATTGGTCACCTTGTGTTATTTTTATTTTAATAAAACCTCAAAGGCCTAAAGTCCATCTTAAAACCCACTAGAAAATTTATTTAAAAGAAAAGTCCATAATTAGATCTACGCTTAAAATAACACATTTAATCCTACACACTTGTTATGTAACAAACAACTAGCCTAATAATAAACAAACAAAATTAATTAAAAGAATGAGAAGTGTATCCACGTGGGGTGCACGTGCACGTGTGTGCACACCAAAAGTTGGCCAGCCAATGGAGGAAGGAGAAGGGGTTTTGTGAGTGGATTTGTGGTAGTAAATGGTGAGTGGGTATTTATTTTGGATAATGGGTATTTATTTTGGGTAATGGGTATCTCTTTATTCACCCATTTAGCCCAATAAATACCTCCTATTGTATGAGTATTTTTCAAAAAAATCAAAACTAAAGAAAAGAGAGAAAAGAAAGAAAAAAGTGAAAGAGTGGCTCGGGTTCTTGCTTCGAGGAAGGAGAGCTTTCAGTTTTGTATTGCTTGCTAAGGAGGAGAAGGAAGAGCTTTTGTGTTGGAGCTAGAAGCAACTTTCAAGGAGTTTTCTTCCACTTTTTTCATCAAAATAAGGTGGGTGTTTATTCTTGCGTTCTTAAATATAGTAATATGCATGTGTAGAAAAATTGATGCATAAAATTGATAATTCATATGAGTTTTAGTTAATTTTGTGATGTTATGTAATGATGTTGTCTAGAATTTTTAATAGAAATGAAATATAAAAACATATGCATGCTAGTAGAGAATTAATAGTAGGTTGTTAAAATTGAAATTAAATCAATGGTGATTGGCATGTTGTTGTGCACAAATGAGAAGCCATGATTAGATCATTGAAATATGTTGATGTGTAACATAAATTTGTCAAATTGTACATAAAATTTTGTGTAAATATTAAAAGAGAATTATAGAATCATTTGGGAGATGAAATTTGTTAAGAGGACATAAAAATATTCATGATTAATTGTTTTGATGCTAAATAAAAATGTATGTTTATGTAAGTCCTTAAAATTTTCCACTCTGAACTATTTGTGTAAAAAATAAATTCTAATATAGATGAAATCTGTGATAATCATCTCTAAAATTCTAAGAAATTATTTTTATGAAAGACTAAATTGAAAGAATAGAAAAGAAATCGAAAATAGTTGAAAGTGTTCAAATTAAATGAGATTTATCAGAAAGATAAGTCATATGAATTTAAACCCATATATAATCAGAAGTGATGCTTGGCTTAGGTGGCTAGAGGGGTCGTGCTTGCACCTGACATTGCCATGTGGCGCTGGGGTGTCCCTTGGTCTCCGGTTCGAGCCCTGCTGTGCACAAAAGTGCATTTTTTAAAAATATTTTTGGTTTTTTTTAGTTTTAAAAATTCAGAAAATTATATAAATGTTTTAATATATTAAAGGAAAAACTGAAGATATTTTCTCACTGTTTTAGGTTATATTTTGGAAATTTAAAAGAAATATTCATGTGTTAGATGAGGTTGGAGTTGAAGAAAAATATATATATGATTAAGATTCTAAAGGTTATTTTTTTAATAAAATTAAAGTGAAATGATGAGATTTAAATAATGAACTTTTAATGATAAATCTTTCATAAATTGAGTCTTCAATCTTAAACAACTTTTGTATTGAGAATGATACTTGAAGTATAAATGAATATGACAAAAAAAGGGGAGGGGGGGGGGGTGTTGTTAATTATCGAAAGAGCTTGTGAATTATTAAAAATTAATAGTTTGGTTGATTAACTAAGAAGTGTTTACTTCATGATGAATAAATGAATGGATGAAAGAATTGAATAAGATATGAATAAATGAAATTGAGAATATATGAATAATAAGGGTATGCCTACCCCATAATGTTGAGCATGAAAAGATGTTGATCTAGAGGCTAAACGAGACCCTTGGTAACCGACATTTGTGAATAATGAAAATTTAAGGAGTAACCAGTGTGGGTTGACTCTCTCTTTAAGAAGTAGCCTGTGTGGACTGACTTTCTCTTGTGTTGATTTAAGTCCGGTAGGGTAAGCTAGCTCTAGGTTGTGATGATTTAAAATTAAAACTTAAGGACAAGAACTAGTTGGTGACATGATGAAACAAGAGCAAACGTGAGTTATGGACTACAGAATGATCTTTGGAGAGAGGCAGTCCCCAGTATTCTGGGACAATGGACATAAGGGCCACAAAATGATCCACGAAGTGGAAATGATCTTCAGTATTCTGGGACGAGAGCGATGCTCATGAGGCATTTGTGCAATGAGGGTTCCAGAATGACTCACGAAGAGAGACAATCTCCAGTATTCCGGGACGATGGACGAAAGGGCCCCCGAATGATCCACGGAGCGAGATTGATCTCCAGTATTCTGGGGCGGGAATCAATATTTGCAGAGTGTCTAAATCTTGTAGTAGTCATAGTAGTAGGATGCATGGCGAGGGATTTAACCCTATAATGTGGAGTACATAGGTGCTTGCCCTCGGACCTATGTAGAATGGGATGCATAGAATCCGAAAAAGTATGCATTAATGTTTTCATAGCGTAAACATCTGTATTAGGCATTAAGTCATTGCATACACTAACATGTTTATTATAGTCACTTTTCACATTTTGTTTTACATTCAAGTTTGTGTTTGCAAAAGTAAGAGAATTGTTATATTATGGCATAGTGAGGATCGCAGTTTTATAATATTGCGTCGGTTGTAAGCAACTGACGTGCCCACAGTTTCCAGTACAGGACTTGGATTAGCAAAAGGGACATGAAGATGAATTGATGCATAAGATTATTTTCATGATTAAAGCTGTTGATGTTAGAATTGTTTATTTGATGTTGTATTCATTCCGCTGTGTACTCTGTATTAAACATTATTGTATAATAAAAAGTTTTAATTTCCTTATAAAATTGTACGAATTGAAGTAAATAATCCTGTTGTGCTACGAATTACATGTAAATTGAATTCAGGGTGTTACAGTTGCGAAGCAAGAATTACAAGTCCAAGTCAAGAACTGGACATTGTAAAGGTGAGTGTTGGTACTGTAAGAAGCCGGAACACAGGAGAGACCAATGCGAGGAGTATAAGAAAGCAGAAACAGGGTCACAAGTAGCCAATATGGTAAGTATTGAACCCCGTCTAGATGAATTGTGTTTATCTGCTGAATTTAATACTATGCAAGATGATTGGTGTATAGACTCAAGTACTTCTTATCATTGTACACTCATGGGGGACATTTTTTAGGATTTCAGGACAGGTTATTTTGGTGCAGTTTCAGTTAACAATGGGCAAATATGTCTGGTTGTAGGTAGAGGCACAGTGAGAATGAAAGCTAGCAATGGTGGGCAATTGGTCTAAATGACACAAGACATATTCCAAGTTTGAAGAATAACTTAATCTTAACTAGCAAACTAGATAAATAAGGATTCACAACAATTTTTGGGTATGAAGAATGGAAGGTGCACTACAAAAGAAAAGGTCATCCCCGGTACTTTTTTGGGGCTTCACCGGCGTTTATAAATGCCGGAGAATAACCTACCAGCATTTGGAAACGCGCCACAACAAGCACCGGTGGAGCGCATGCCAGAAATTGTTTGGCGGCCTACACCGGCGCTTTTAAAAACGTCGGTGTTGGTGTAATATATCCCGGCATTTAGGAAACGCCGATGTATAGTTTTTTATTTTTTTAATTTATTATTATTTTTGGAGGGAAAATCTTCCCCGGCATTTTGAAAAATGCCGGGGAAGGTAAGCATTTTTAAAAAAAAAATTATTTAAATTTTCTTTTTAATGAATGAAAGTTCCTCAATAATGTTTAAAACTGGATATTTTTTATAATCAATTCTTATGTGATAATCATAATTGAATCCAGTAACACAGCAAGATTTAGGACATAATGGTTTAGTTTCAGAATGACCGCATTCATCATTATTTCCACATGAACCAGATGATTGGCAGCGTTTAACTGCTCTTTTGCCACACGCAGTTCCTACAAGTGCTGATTGATCCTCAATGTTTATTGAACCTGCACATGCACAGAATCCATGGGTGACGTCATCTTCTATCTCTGTCTCATCTTGTAATGAGCAACAACCAATGGCCCGTGAAGACAAACAAAAAAACTTTTATGAACAAGAAATATCTTGTGTGCGTAGTTTGCAAGCCCAACCAAAGAAGAAAGTAACCAGTGCAGTGTCAGACGATGGTGCTGATAAGAGGAAAAAAAACAACATAAATTCAGTAATATCGTTTTTCTAAATGATATATTTTAAAGAAGTACCAGTGCCAGGATGGAACTCAGACCTGCCATATGCAAATTCCTAAGAAAAGATTGTGCCCCTTCATCACTTAGCTTCCCAACCAACCTTGGCAAAACACGCTCTAGTAGTCTCAAGGGCATCACACATATACTCCTGTACAGGAGCTCCCGCTTGTTCTTCAGAGAGAAATGCTTCCTCGCAAGAGGAAGAACCTAAAGAGAAAATAAATAAGTAATATTTCCTTACATTGTAAAGAATGATATATATATCAATAGATGTCAGTATATTGACAAGTATGAAGCCAACCGCAGCTTCCTCGTTATGGAAATGCTTCAAGATGGTGTCCATTATTTGATCAGCATGCGAACACAACTTCGAATAAAATTTAGCAGATGTTGAATGGGCCCCTGTGTTTTGAATTTCCTCTATTAAGCACCTAAATTTATTGAATTGCCTCTCTTCTTCAGCATGCTCCTGCACAAATGACACCTCCCCATCTACTGCTGGAAATATGACTTAATCCTCCGCAATACTACACGGCACCAAATAAATTAATTTCAAAGAAAACAGTAACTAGGTAGGCATTAGATCTATACCCACATTTCTCACCTAGCTATTTCCAACAAAAAAAACAGACCAAACCACTTTTTATTTTTATTTTCCTAAAATTAGATTCACCAATTCAAAAAATCTAGATAAACAGATGATTGAAGGAAAAGTCGTATATATTATTCATGTAACTTTGTAAGTTTAATTACAATGCAGAATGTAATCTCTCGTGGTCTACTATAAAGGTATATACCTTATAATCTGCACCACACCCTAATGTACTGATCTACAGTTTTATTTTTTCTGAACCAAACATCTCATTGATCTGGTGCAGAAACCAGTGTCCACATAAGTGACTCTCATCAGAGAGAAAGAAGCTACCGAATATAAACTAGAGCAAGTTAGTCCTACGACAGCCTCATGTGCAACATGCTGCTCTAAAAGATTGGAAGGAGGAATCAATATGATTTTAAATGTATGAAATACATATGGAGAAGAAAAAGAGTAATGCTTCAGCCACTACCAATTTCACTACCATACTCTTC
Organism: Hemerocallis citrina; assembly: GCA_017893485.1. Taxonomy (NCBI): domain Eukaryota; kingdom Viridiplantae; phylum Streptophyta; class Magnoliopsida; order Asparagales; family Asphodelaceae; genus Hemerocallis; species Hemerocallis citrina. Next base: position 232,480,530 of record CM030359.1, on the reverse strand, counting down.
ACTATCTTAGGTGGCATACTCTTATTGGAGAGTTTTCCCACCTACTCTATCTCCCCCTACCTATTGGAGTGTGCCACCTAAGGTAGTGAAGAAAAATGTAGTGAAATTGGTAGTGGATGTAGCATTACTCAAAGAAAAATACCTGTGAAAGATGCAAACATCAGCAATAAATTGGAGTCTCTCATTAAATGCAGACAAATCTGAGAAATCTCCAGAAACTTGTATCTTCCCTGCCTCCTTTGCAATATCATTCAACTCATTTTTAATAGCACTGTGCCAATACAATATCTCATTTATTGGACATGTTCCAGTAAAATCAATAGTACTGCTATCTGATTCCGTATGTTTCCTCTTCCTAATTCTTGAATGTTCTGCACAGACCTGCTTCTGAGATTGACTGTCAAACTGCCCCGGACCAAAACTGGGATAATTCTGTATGCCTGCTATAGGCGTGCCTTTTCCTTCCATCCAGGTAAATATGACCTTCGATAAGGAAAAGAGGGTCAAGGTAAATTTTTTAAAGAAAGAAATCAAAACAATTTTTTTCCATAAACAAAATTACTTATTGAAGAAGCTTTTCTTCAGGAACTATCTTGCACAAACATATTTTCATATTGTGATGTTCGTCAGGTGAAATGCAAGATGAAAGCCAAGGAAGGAACTCTGTCATCATATTCACCGGGATGCTACACAAAAACTGCCAAACCAGGCTAGCTTGCTCTTCAAATGAAATTTTTTCAATAAGCAAAGGGAAGACCTGAACCAATAACAAACAGTGAGGGGGAACTGATTCATCTATTGATAGAAACATAGTTGGGAGATGGTGACATCTACGAGAACCTGATGAATGGATGCCAAATTTTAGGATTTCTATTACAAATGCTTTTTGTGTGTTATACTGCTAAGAATAACTTGCAACCGAAAAACCTAGCAAATGTAACATTGTAAATCATATATTTATGCATCCTGGAGTCATATATCAAATAATTCATTCACGTGAAGAAGAAACATTTAATCTCGAAAAGATTGAGGGTCAGTTGAAACAAAACAGATGAGGAAGGGTAGTACTCTCAAGACAAATGAGTAATAGCATCCACTTCCAACACCTATACTCCTACCAAAACTACTATACGCCCCCGAACGTCCGTAACTATCCCTCGGGTGGCCTACAGAGCCATTACCACTAACCTTCCTCCGATAAGAGGATTATGACGATGATGCCCAGGAAGTATCATGATCAGAAAAACTCAAAAATCTGTTTCTGGACAAATTCCCATTATTGTGTTCATCTGTTATCAATCAAATATCGACGTGTCAAGACAATGTAAAAATATTGATCAACGATAAACGATTGCATCCCTATTAAATCCCAATTCAACTACAAGTTGACATTAAATAACAAAATCCTCAAAATCAAACATGAAACAAGACTCCATACCTGAATTTGAAGAAGACCCAGTTGATTTTAACCACTGTGGGGCTAAAGAACAAACCAAAAGGACCAAAATTAATCAGAGGAAAAATCCCAAATCCCAATCTCTCAGAAACCCTAATAGAAAGTGGCGGCCGGTAAAAACTGATCTTCGGTATCTATTTCGGGGGGATATTTATTTTTTTTTCGAAATCAAAGGAAATAAAAGAAACGAAGGCTTCTATTATTAAGTTGCATCAATCAATTCAATCCACAAAACCTAAAATGTCAAAGCAATAAAGGATCAAACCTTGCGTGAATGATCTTAACACTGGTCTTCATACTCGGTGGCGATGAGAGCGAACAGCGATGGGAGGCGCGATGAGTGGCAAGCGGCGGGCGGCGTTCGGCGAGCGGCGGCAGTGAGAGCGAACGGCAATCCGTCGGTGCGAAATCAAAAAAAAGAGAAATAGCTAGGGTTTCAAGGAGATAAAGGCGCGATAGGGAAATAGAGAGAGGGAAGTGAGGAGCGTGGGGAAATAGAGAAAGGAACATTCCTCGACGTTTTTTTAAAACGCCGGGGAATCTTTGGCCCCCATTGGCATTTTTTACAAAATGTCGGGGAATGCCTCGGCAAAACACCCAAACACCGAGATAGTATTGCCGGGTATTCCTACATCTTTTATAGTGGTGACTACAAGTGTCAGGTTGGTGGCAAAAGGAAAGCATGGTGACATGTTGTACTTACTTAGAGCAGGTGATTCAGGTGATATCATTGTGACAGCATCAGCAGGTAGTTCCTCTTCAATTCTATGGCATGTCAGGTTGATGCATCTTGGTGAAAAGGGTGTCAAGCAGCTTTGTTCTAGGGATCTTTTGTCGGGGCTTAAGAATGTTGAGATGGATTTTTGTGAGAACTGTGTGATGGGCAAACAGAAGATAATTAGTTTTCAGTTGAGTTGGCGTGAGAAGAAGCTTAGGAAGCTAGAGTTGGTACATACAGATGTGTGGGGTCTAGCTTAGGGATACTCATATGGTGGTAAGGGATACTTCGTTACATTCATCGATGATGCTACAAGGAAAGTTTGGGTTCATGCAATTCACGAGAAATCAGAAGTGTTTGTTGCATTCAAAGCTTGGAAGGCCAAAATTGAGAATGAGACGGATTGCAAAGTGAAAGCATTAAAATCCGACAATGGAGGTGAGTACACAAGCAAAGAGTTTGTTGACTATCTGGCAAAGGAATGTATCAAAGGATTCAAGACAGTTCCTAAGACTCCACAGGAGAATGGTGTAGCAGAAAGAATGAACCGCACGGTACTCGAAAGGGCGAGATGCATGAGACTTCATGCGGGTCTTCCGGTCCATCTTTAGGCCGCTACAGTGGATACAACAGTGTACTTGATTAACCGTTATCCGTCTAATGTGCTTGATGGAGCCATTCCGCAAGAACTATGGTTAAGTAAAACTGTCAATTATTCGCATTTGAAAGTTTTTAGTTGTATTGAATATTCACTAATTGACAGAGAAGAAAGGAAGAAACTGGATTCTAAATCTAGAAAGTGTGTATTCATTGGCTATGCTGGCGATTAGTTAGGTTACAGACTTTGGGATTTTGTGGATAACAAGATTATTCGCAACAGGAATGTAATGTTCAATGAAGAGGTCCTATACAAGGACAGACACACAGGTCAAGTCAGTACAACCAGTTCAGAGTCAAATTGTGGTTCATACTCATATGCAGATTCAGATTTTGAAGGTGGTCCTAATGGACGGGGCCCTATAGTGCAGCAGTAGGTACATGTACCACAGGCAGCACATGAGGCTCATGGTAAGCATATTGGGAATGAGCAAGTTATCCAAAATGAACAAGTACAGCTAGAGCAGTTCGGAAAACTTGAACCGGTCGGTGCACCGGTATCCACATGGAGGAGATCGACACGAGAAAGAAGACCAACCAAGATATTTGATCCATCGGCTAGTATTGTTCACGAGCATGTTATGTACACCGATTCAGGAGAGCCAGAGACTCATGAGGAGGCATTGAGTGATGAAGCTTGAATTCAGTGGGAATTAGCCACGAAGAACGAGATGAACACCTTGTAACAGAACAAAACTTGGGAGTTTACCAAGTTACCTACAGGAAAACGGACTCTTATGAACAAATGGATTTTTAGAGTCATGGATGAGACAAATGGCAGTGAGAGGTACAGGGCAAGGCTTGTTGTGAAAGGATTCTCTCAAAGAGAAGGTGTTGATTATAGTGAGATCTTTGCACCAATTGTGAAGATGGCTTCAATTAGGGTTCTGCTTAGTATTGTGGTAGTTGAAGACTTACACTTAGAGCAGTTAGATGTGAAAACATCATTTCTCCATGGTAATATCGAAGAAGAACTGTACATGAAACAACCTATAGATTTTGAAGCAAAAGGGAAAGACGACATGGTGTGTCGGCTGAGGAAGAGTCTTTATGGGCTCAAACAACCATCGCGGCAAGGGTACTTGAAGTTTGATTGCTTCATGAGAGAAAAATGTTTCGATAGATGTGAAACAGATCATTGTGTATATGTTCGTAAATATGAGGATAATGATATAGTTACCTTGGCATTGTATGTGGACGACATGTTGTCAGCAGGTTCATGTATGGAAAAGATTAAGGAAGTGAAAAAGATGCTGGCTTCGGAGTTTTCTATGAAGAACTTGGGTGAAGCAAAGCAAATTCTCTACATAAAGATTAGTAGAGACAGTAAAAGCAAAAAACTTTAGTTATCTCAAGCAGATTATGAGAAGAAGGTGTTGAAGAGATTCAATATGGATTGTACGAGGCCAGTCACTTATCCCTTGGCCGCTCCTTCAAGTTATCGATGGACTTGTGTCCTAAAACGGAGCCAAAGATGAAGGAAATGGCAGCTATTCCTTATGCCTCAGCCGTTGGGAGTTTGATATAAGTGATGGTGTTTACAATACCAGACATCCCACAAGCAGTAGGAGTTGTCGCCCATTACATAAAGAATCCAAGTAAACAGCATTGGGATGTAGTAAAGTAAATTCTTAGATATCTAGCAAGTACTTCAGATTTTTCTCTTTGTTTTGGAGGAGATTCTTTGCAAATACTTGGTTATGTGGATGCGAATGTTTTGGGCGATCATGATGGTTGCAGAAGTACTACAGGGTATGTGTTTACAGTTGGAGGAATAACTGTCATTTGGACTCGCATTTACAAAAGGTTGTAGCACAGTCAACCACGGAGTCAGAGTATATGACACTTACAGAATTAACAAAAGACATGTTGTGGATTTCGAAGCTTATGAAATAGTTGGGCAGAGAGCAACCCATAGTGAGCTATGGTGTGACAGTCAAAGTGCAGTTTTTTTGGCGAAAAACTCAACATATCATTCTAGGACTCGACATATTCAAATAAGGTATCATTTTATCAGAATGACGGTTAAGAAGAAATGGTTGAAGCTATCTAAGATTTTTGGCACTAAGAATCCGGCGGACATGCTCACAAAGGTAGTGGATAGTAGGAAACATAAATTCTGTTATACTGCTATTGGATTGTCTCCAGGTTAATTGATGAGGAGACTCGCAGAGGCACATGCATAGACTAGGCTAATGGAAGAATAAAGATAGGTTAGAGACTGCGTGTATATGTCTCCAAGTGGGAGACTGTTGAGGTTTATGGATCCAAATACACGATAATAGGGTTGAAGAAGATAGACGAGAAGGAGAGTCGATGTGGGAGCAAACAGGTCAAGAGTAGTCTGAAACTACATGCAGAGTTGCGGTCGACCGACCGCACCCCCGACCGACTATGTACACGCAGTGCACAGTCGACCGCACAGTCGACCGTCTTGCTCTCTGTTACAACCCTGTATACTTGAAGGAATGATCGGTCGACCGCGCATTCGACCGACCCACTCTCTATTAGATCCTGTACAGTCGAAAGCATGAACTGGTTGACCGTCCATGAGTTGCGGTCGACCGTCGCGATGGTGATTGATGAGCGGATGAGACTAGAATTTGGGGAACCTATATATATTGTATTGTGAACGATTTTAGGCTTAAGTGAAAATAAAAAAAGATCTATCAGCCATCATTGAGAGAGAGGGAGATAGAGAGAAACCCTACACCTTGGTGGTGAGTTCTTGAGAGATTTGTAAACTTGTTCTTCATATTTCTAGTGAAAATCACAGGAGTGCCTCTGCGCGGGGAAGTAGTCATTGCATTAGGTGAATCTCAAAAAATTCTCGCGTGTTCTTGTGTGTTGCTTTTTGGTTGATCTTTGTTATCTTGCTATTGATTCTGTTGTTCTTGCATCTCGTTGGTGAGTTATTCCGGAGTTAAAACTCAACAATAATGGCATTTGTTGGTTGTGCTGCATATTCTTTATAGGCAAAAAGAGCAGTTCAGTGATGGTGTAGGCTACAGTTGGATTGATGGTCTCAAGGCGCATGCAGAAGAGAATGTAATCTTAGAAATACCCTTGTTGATTTCTTACTTTTTTTCTCTTGCGTATCTCCTGCAAATTTACCTTATATTACCCTATTAATTATTTGTCATAGGTGATGGACAAAATAATGCTAAATGCAGTAAACATATATCCTTATAATACACCGACTACCAAAGAGGCTTACTACTATAGAATGATCTTTGAGAGGTTATTCCTACAGGTAATTCAGTACTCCCTAAACTCGCCGGTTGAAGAGAGCACTGAATCATTCGCAAGGGGAAAGATTTTAGTTCCATTTGGAATTGGAATTGACTCAGAGAGGTCTGTGAGCTCGAGCTGGAAGAGGGCAGTGAAGCTTTCCTCGCGCTTAGCTAGTTTGGCTCGTGCCAGTGGGTGAAGGGTGCGCTTCGCATTGAAGTGCTACCCGGAACCTACCTAACTTCCTCGATGATTTGTTTGGATAGAGGTCAGAAGAAACAGGCACACCCACCAAGTTTAGGGAGTCGGAGGTTAGTGATTTTTAAGCTGGCCTATGACTGTCCCGTTGCTCTTCGTGAGCCATAGCAATAGGATTTCATAGGAAGAAAGCATTCGCGCCTAGCAGCTTCCTAGGAGCACTGATCTAGCATCACGCTCAGGAAAGATTTCTCCTCAAATCAAGTAAGTCTTCCCTCCACTGGAAAGAACGGATCAAGAAGTGGTGGTTCGGTCACTTCGGTAGGGGATTCGCAATGCCATCTGTATGGTCTTGCTGTTGATGCCATCTGTATGGTCTTGCTGTTGATTTTCATAACTACATGTCCGAATATACTGCGATCACCCAGACCTTTCTAATACTGAATCTAATACTGAAATGTTGTATATGAAATTTCTTCTGTTGCTTACTCGACTAGACCGAAGACCTACTCCATTTTCCTCACCTTATTTATTTTGTTTTAGGACTTTGATTCCGAAATACTCTTATTGTATTGCGGGGTGGGAGTTAGAGATGTTAGAGTTCTCATTCTTCACCGCTTAGCTCAGTGACTAGATCTCCACCAGTAGTTGATAACTATTTTTATTTAGACCTAGATATTATAGATATGAAAATCCTTATATACCACCTATAGTGAATCCTTCACGAGTTCCGGTGGGAGGGATCTGTGGAACCCCCAACACATTAGGATTCTATGGAGTATTAAACGAACTATTGAAATGTTGAGTAATAGAAGTCATCGATTTCGGGGAAACACTCTCCATTCTGAATGATTGATCTTTTCTTGAGCAAGCAGTCCAGGCCTGTACTTTCCTCCACGCATTGTATTTCCATCCGAATAAACTTCCACCATTTACTATACTTATATTTTCCTGTAGGACCAATATATCATATATCATTTACTGTACTTTTTTCCCTGTAGAATTCTGCAAGGTTGACTGTTCTTGAGGGCCCCAGTGTGGCCTGCAGCACTGGGAAGGATATAGAGTGGGACTCTCAAAAGGTTAAACAACGTCGACCCCTCCGGTAGGGCTGCCCTCGGTGTGCACATTTCTGCCTTGGATGCAAACATGCTCACGCGAACATGCTCACTTCTCTCAACTATACACAAGTAGTAAGAGCTTCACAACTCACCATCAGTACCTAAATATTTTGCCTCTAAATCTCGTGTCATGTTTAATAGTTGGGTTCTGTTATATTTAGGGTGGGGCTATTTATGTTAACTAGTGATCTCGCGTTCAGAAGTTCGGTAAATTTGATCCTATCATGAGACGCTTGTAAGAGTGATTTTAGTTGTACTTGAATTGTATAGAAAAAGAAAATAATAAATTTGATCATGGCTTTGATTACCACTGTGGATTACAAATATGCATAAAAGATTCTGTTCCATGTATCTGGTAGTCCAGGCAAGCACCAATGAATGCAGTCAGCATACCGTTTAGGATCTGCCTTCTGCTCGGCCGTTAACACCTCTCCCGTAGTCTCCGTGAACACTGTCACATGACCATCAATGCGGTACTCTGATAACTGTGTTATGTTGATGAAGGTCACCGGTACTTTCATTCTTCCAACAACACCTGAAACCACCTCCATCATCCTTTTATCCGAACCACTTCCCCAATATCCTCTTTTCGTGACCGGTCTGGTCTCATTATAGCATCGGATTCCATGCTTATGGTTCCAATCGGCGCTTCTGTATATAAGATAAATATAAGTATCTTCTCTTATCAATAATTACAATGTAGATTTCGGGAAAGAATTTGAGCACCTCATGTGTGTAGGGGACATTGTAGTGAAGAAGACACGGGTAGTATTTGGATTTATAGTAGAATCAACCCAATTAGCCCATGTCTTCAGGGCAAGCCTATAAGACACAACCGCATCTAGTTCCTCAAACCCTTCCAGTCCATTTGGAAAAGAACCCCACCTTAATTAAAAAAATTCACTGAGTTAAGTTTAATTTTGAAAGGAGGGAGTTTGTTTCTAGTATGAATATGATGTCTATAAAGTTCGATACACTTACACGGACTTAATTCTTTTACCAGTCATCCACCAAACGTATGTATTGAATACAAGGATGTCGACTCCTACCCAGTGTTGTGCATGTTTGGTGATGGAATCAACATTAAGAATTCTTTTACTTGCATCTGTGATTATATAAAGATCGGTGTTTGACTGTACGAGAAACGGGGCCCAGTAGAACTCAACTGTAGCATTATATTCCTAACAAATTCAGGAAAACCGTGATCAGCTAGATTGTTTTGGTTTGACTAGTTGTAGACAAGATTTACCGATGAAAATACCTTAACCGTAAAGATGGATAGGGTGCGACTTCGGTTCATGGACTTCTGTTCTGGCGGTATATGAGATTGTATAAGGCATACAAATGATTGCCACTGTCCTCTCTGCAGTGAGTCTCCTACAAACATTAGCCTCTTTCCTCTTAGTTTCTTCAAGACTGCTATAGCGTCAAACCTGTAGAAACAATGAAACATGTAACACCACACAAAAAGTTTAGTTAGGCTATTTTCAGAAGTATTAAAAAAAAATGGATACTCTCCCTTTAAACAGATAATAAACCATCTAAACTGAAGACTACACAATTAGTTGTGATTTAAAACTTATAGATTGTGCTTAATTAGGAACAAAACTTCTTCTTCTTTTTTTTTTTTTTATCGTTAAACAGTGGGTTGAATAACCCCCCCCCCCCCCCCCCCCCCCCCCCCCCCCCCCGCATTTCATAATAAGAAATTAACAAAACATACAACCAAAAAAAAGGCTTATGAAATTCAGATCCCAACAGACTGGGTTCTGGACCTCATACACCCCAACCAACAAACAAAAAATACAACGAAATATAACCCTGTTGATCGGCCGACCGAGCCAAAGCGAATTTCTCGTACCAATTTGAGCTCACTCTCTCACTCAGATCCTCGCTTGTACAATGTTTATCCTCTTCATCTATTGCACGATCGCCTCCGTCACCCTCAGCAGTGAGCCGAACGTCAACACTAAGCACCCTACGAGAGATATTGCAGGTACTTCGCCAATCTGATAACTCTCTGTCCAGATTGAGTCATCGTTCTCATCCCCTCGCTTAACCCTTATTGACTCTCACCGCCACTTCACGACGAAAGCAGACGTCGCACCTGACCCCTCCAAGCCCCCTGACATGAGAGAAACCAACAACACCCCTCACTTTGACCAAACCAGGTCAAAGTAGAGTCCAAACCCTGAAATTGTCTGACCACCATCACCCAAACCAGATAAGAAACATTTCGCTGCTCCTTGTAAATCAGTTGTAATTTGGATATTAGGGACAACTTTGGATCTAAGTGACTCCTCAGCATCCATTTGAAATTCAAAACTTAGTTTGAAATTCAAAATTTCCCCTCACGACAGTGCATCCAACTCAAATTCGAGTTTCAAAACCATTTTTGAAAATCGAAATCCCCCCTCGTCCCCTGACTCTCTCCCGTTTCTCCCCCACATGCCTCTATTGCAGCCCCGCTTACCCCGTGCTCGCCGAATGCCACCCAGCCCCGGCGCTTCCACGACCAACCCGAGCCCTACTCGCGCCATCCCCGAAGCAGCAATCGCGCACCAAACCTAGCCTCCCTGCATGGGCCATCCCCGATGGCGCCTACCGCAGACAGCACTGGCTCGTACCTCGATTGTACCAGTGGTACCCCCAACCTCCCTTCGCGCAACCTTCGGCCCCCCAAAGCTGAAGCGCGTTCGATACCCACTGTCGATGCGAGTCCCGTACCACAACGCACTGGGTGGCACCCCCAATCCTCACCGTGCGCAGCCTTCGGCCCCGCCAAGGCTGCTGCGCAATCGGCACCAAATAACCCACTGAGCCCACCGCTGAATAACCCCCTGAACCCAACACAATCGCAGTCGCTGCAGTCTTGGCCGTAGCCGCTCGCACCCCACTTCGACACCAAATAGCCCACTGAATGGTGGCCGCGACCACCCTCCACCCTCCAATCCGCCTCGCAGATGAGACCTAGCACCACGAAGAGCAACATAAGAAAGCAAAAGTCACGATGAGGAAATAAGCTCAAGAAGAAGAGAGAAACGTTGAGATCTGGACGAATGCCGTTGAGGGGAAGAAGGAGCGAAGGCGGAGAGGGGGGGGGGGGGTAGGGGGCGACGAAACCCTAGCCGCCACCCCCTCCCCAAACTCAGGTCTAGGGTTAGGTGTGAGTTTTTTTTCCCCTTTTTTGGGAGAGCTTCTCTTTCTAGAAATTCTAGAGAGAGAAGCTAATTTTCAATTTTTGCTTAGGAACAAAACTGTAAACTGTCTCCAACTAGTTTTACCACAAGTACATATTTTTATGCTCACTAAATGGAAAGAGGAGGATTTTGTTTGGAGTTTATTCAGATGTAGATGACATGCAATGCGCATTATAATTTTGATGGTCAATTGTCCTTCTAAAGTATTTGCATTTGCGAACTTCTGTAAACAGCCAAGTTCCACTCTGTATAGACAAAATAGGAAACAGTTTATACCGACCTTGGCAAATTGCAGTCATCCAGTTCCCACTCCCAATATAGATAATCATTATCGGGCCTTCCATTCTTTGAACAGGATACTTGCTTATCCAAATACGAGCATGTCTCATCTGAATAGAGGAGCTCAGCTGAACTGTTGAAGATCCAGTGTCCATTGGTCACTCTGCACTCACTAGGATTAAAGTCTATCTTATCTTCATCGATAGTTTCATCATTAAGAGCTATTTCCTTCGAATTCTCCTTCTCTTCTGATGATTAATATGCACCAGACCATATCAAAATTAAAATGCAGTATTAGCAAGAGTTTTAAACTTAAAAGACCGAAGATGTTTATTACCTGCAGACACTTTACTAGAACAAGCTTTGAGCTTAAAGATTGATATACCAGTGAGAGCTCGAAGATCCTCTGTAAACATGACGCCAGAAAATGCAATGGCGCAGATAACAATGATTATGATTGACGTCGGGATCTTCCCTCTCAATATCTTCATTGGATCGGTAGGAAGACTAATAAATGCTTAAATTCAAAATTAAGAGGTGCAATATAGAGAGTGAGAACATAAGGGTGGTGGTGCAGCCGAAATGATGAGGAGGGCAAAAATAACATTGGAAATGAGTGTAGTGTGGGGTACTTTTATGACTAATGTATGGGTTTATTCATTTAGGAGTAGGAGTGAAGTAAAAGCCATGATCTCAACCACACATTAAATTCAAAAGCCACCATTCTTTTAGCCATTGAATTATAATTTACAATCACCTTTTTGGGCTGATTTTAATGAGGCTATAGGTTCATGATACCTGTTGAAAGTGGCATTTCTCCACCCACGTCACCTTTTTTTTCCCTTGTCTTCTAAGTGGACCTCTGCATCAAATCAGGTATTAGGCATTGATCACGGCCACCAAATTGCAATCTGAACAGCTCTTGGTTAATAGATGTATGACCAACCTCGCAACATATCATGTTTTATTCATTCGACAAAGCTTAGTTATTTGCATCTAGGTATCTCTTATCTTCCAACTATAATAACAGTTTGGACACCTTGCAGATAGTATTTTTTTTTTGATAAAAGATGACCGTAGTCATCGTTTCATTAACGGTAATTAAAGAAACAAAGTAGTACAATAGCATCTGTAATGACACCTACAAGACCCTAATACAACAATCGATACAAATTAGAAAAGCCACACTAATATCCAACAACAAAAGTAAACTCCCAACTACGTCCCCTGACTGCCTGAGGGAACGATCCATCCTTTGCAGCTGTGCCTGGCTATTCCCCTTCATTGATCTTCATCTTCTTCCTAGCCTCCGCCGCACCTTGCAGATAGTATTGCTCATTGATATAATTAGTATGCATATATGGTAAATATTAATGTTCATCTGCTAATTTTTTATTAAAACCATGGGTAAGAAATCTTCGGTATTTCATTAATAAGAAGTTAATAAAACATGTAATTAGAATACAAGATAAAAGCTTACAATCGAATGCTTAAATCCGAGTACTAAAAAGTAACCCCTAACCGATATATAGATGACTCCTCAAAAATTACATATGATATGTAGCAATACCCAAATATAATTTACTAAGAATTGACCCTCAACACTCCTTAGTTATGCCAACACCTTGCTAAATCACAATCCCACACTTTAAAGGATCGAATGTCCTAATCAAAGAAAAGCTTCAACGAGGAGGTGAATAGGCTATTTCTTACTCCACCAAGACTCACAAAGCAACCCAACATCATCGCTAGCATTGTTTGCAGTCTTCAAACCGCTCCTACAAGCTCAAACAGAATTGCTACAACCAGCATAATAAACTGATAATCGTGCAATAGCATGAACTATTTATCTTAAGTTTGGTGTGCACAAAACGTATCATTCACAACTAATATTTTTAGTTGAGATTTACAGGATTTACAGGAAAAGTAAAATCAAAACAAAGATCCAAAATGATTTGCAATCAAGCAAAAGATGCATGTCTAAAAGAAAATTGCAATCATCAAAGAAAAGAAGCATGTGTCTCAAATCTCAAGAAAGCAAGCAAAAATAGTTTATTTAAAACTATTTATGAGAGGATATAATATGTAAAGTGTTGTTGATTGAAGAATTAGTTTAGGAACGAATATAAAGTAGATTCGCCAAATAAAGTTCAAGTCTGCACGATAGCGTTCGACTGCACCTATGTTGGTCAACTGTCACACAGTCGACTGCACTTTCTAGTGCAAAAGTGAGACAGTTGACTGACCATCTCTCTGTCGTTTGGACTGAGATGGACGATCTCCTGCTTACAATAACGGTCGAACGCACTCCTGCAGAATTGACTATTTCGGAATCATCTTTTTTATTTTTGGAAAGATACAATTCCTCGTTCTATAAATAAGAGGCGAATTCACTGAGTATTCTTAATTATTTGCTATCATAATTCTTCTGAACTAATCATTCAATCAATGATCCGAGTGTGAGAGCTTTTATTATTTTCTTCCGTCAAGATCAAAATAGATCTTGTGAGTTTTTCTATTCTTCCACTTTCGTGAATTTTGCGGGACTTGTTTGTGAAAATCCTGCGGGTGTAATAAGACTCTCAACTTGAATTCCGAGAATCATTGTACGGGGTTTTAAGTATAGTGGAACGCTTGTGGCAGAGAATTGCTACATTAGGTGGTGTGGACGTAGACCTGGGGGTCGAACCACGTTATAGCGTTGTGTCTTACGTGCTTGATCTGTTTGCTCTCTCTAACTCTATCTCTTTACATTGCGTATTTTATTTAAGTTTTTAGTTTTCACGCATCACCCTATTCACCCCCCCCCCCCGGGTGATTTACAATGGTATCAAAGCGATGTGCTCATAAATAGCTTCAAAACTAGAGCAAAAGTCCCATGGCCGAAATCCCTCCTCCCTCAAACTTGTACACATCGGAGCCATTCATCTCCAATGGAACAAGTCTAATACGTTCACCTTATTTTGATGAAAAATGTTATGATATTTGGAAAGTTTGTATGTCTCATTTTTTGTAGATGCTTGGAGAAGTAGTATGGAATGTTTATGTAAACCAAGTAGATATCCCTGTCAGTGATGGAAAGAGGGCTTTCATAAAAGCTGAACTAGTATTGAAAACTACAAATTCCAAGGCTACGACAGCACTTGATGAAGGTCTAAATAATGAAGAGCTGATGCGATGTGGGCGAAATTGCAAAATGACTATGAAATCTGGAACAACATTCTAAATGACATGAAGGAACCGTGTATGAGGTATATGCAAAAGTTAATTTTTGTTTTTATAAGTTTGATGTTTTTTGCATGATTCCAGAAGAAAACGTAGATCAGATGCATGCCTGTTTTGATATTATTGCACATGAGCATGAGAGCTTATGTAAGGAGTTAGATGATGACCGAAATGTCGAAAAACTCATAAGCTATCTTACACCTGAATGGAATATCAAGGCTGCAACAATGAGGGAGTCACACGAAGAAAATGGATTCGACTACTACACATTCCAAGGAAAAATGAAAATGTATGAGATGGAGATGGAAGAAACAAAAAAATACCGACAAAATATTAGAATTATACCCAAAACTGAAGAGAAGACCATTGCCATGAAAATAGAAAATTCACGAGCATCAAAATCAGAATCAAACCATGAAGAATCAGATGAAGATATCGTGCGACTAAATAATTTTGTAAGTATCTTAAACGAAAAAAGTATGCTAGGTCACAAGGAGGAAGAGACAGACAAAGATTGTGTGTGCTACAAATGCAATAAGCCAAGATATATCCGCCCAAACTGTCCCCTATCCCAAGATAGAAACAAAAATTATTACTCCAATTCAGGACTAAAAAAGAAATCACTAAAGGCAACATGGCTTGATTCAGACTCGAGTGATGAAGAGCAAGAACATAATGACTTCAGATTCATGGCTCTTAGGGATGGTGTGGTTCAATCACCACTCCAAGAAGAGGTAATTGAAGAATCCATTTATGATGATCAAGTTGATATGTGTAATGGCTTAAGAGATTATGCAAAGAAATTAAGTCGTAAGTTGGAATAATATAAGCAAAAGTCTAATGAAGCACATGACTCTTGCATTGCTAAAAACCAAAAGTTAAAAAAAAAATTCGTTGATTATTGAAAATTTTGAGTCATTTAGGAAGGATCATGCTGAGTTGATAGTAGAAAATAAATGTTTGAAACAGCATATTCAAAAAATTATGGCAATACATAATGAAAACCTAAAGGAAATTCATGAGAAATTTGCTCATATTGCTAAACTGACCCACGATCTAAATGATTGCAATAGAAAATTTGATGAGGTAGTGGAAGGTTGTAAGGAAGCACTCAAACATAACATGATACTTGATGCTACTCTAGATACCCTTCATTGGATTACCAAAGATGATGAGAAAACAAGAAAAAGACTTTGCAATAGAATAATTGAGCTAAAAAAATGGTTAAAAAATATGAAGGGCCCAATTATCTTATGACAAAGAATGTAATCCCCGTTTCCGTTTATACCAAAATTTTCCCGTATCCTTGTATTCCAGTTATCTACAATTCTTCAGCTATTTTGAACCCAATTGTACACACTAGAATATTCGAACTATTCTTAAAATCTTTTCCAATCTGCAATTATATTTATTTCGAATGTGTTTATTTTAACACAAATCTTATTCCAATTTATAAGTTTACTAGATTTTCCCGTGGGCACGTGCCTACGGCACATCTTCAGAACAATATAGCATATGAAAAGCCATGTAAACAGTAAATCAATAATTATATAGCTCAAGTTTGAATAGTATGACAATAATTAGTTGTAAATAAAAGTCCATATTTTCATTAGTATATGTTGAAAATTAATTATAAATTGGGGTATAAAAGCCCTTGTTTCCATAAGTATGTATATATATATATATATATAGAGAGAGAGAGAGAGAGAGAGAATTAAATAAATAAAGGAGTTGTTTTGGGGGGATTTGAATTTGAGTTTTGGGGAGAAACTTTTCGCGCGGGGGGGGGGGGGGGGGGGGGGGGGGGAGGGGGGGGAATGTGTTTTGTGAGGTTAGATATGGACCTTTGAGTTTGGGGGAATTGAAGGAGAACCACTTGATAGCTTTCTTTGTGTTTTATTATACAGATTTTCTATACCTAATTGATGGAATATTTATGCTTTAGCCCAAAAAACAAATCTATTATTATTCGTTGATTATTTCAATTAATGTAAAGTCGAACTCCTAATACATTCTATACCATTAATTTTCTGATCATCTATTTATTTAGATTGAGCCCCACCCAAAGAAATCCAATCCTAGTTTCTAGTTCATACAATATTCTACAATTTGATTTATTATTACTGTTATTATTTTTTAAACTATTTCCAATCCATTCTACAATTTATTTAGCTATTTATTTTTGTAAGCTCATTCTAATTTAATTACAATTTTCCCTTCTGTTCTAGCCCACTCTACAAATTAATTTCATATTTTATTGTGAGCCCAACTTGAGTCCATAATCTAATACAAACCAACCCCAACTCAAACAAACAGGAAATCCAAGCAAATTATAATAGCCAACATTCTCACATCTCTTCATTTTCTCAACCGAAACCCCCACTTTCTCCATAACTACCTCCTTAATAATCTCCACAAAATATCCTCATTATTATCCACTAACCAATCCACCTCAACTAATTAATTCCCCTAATCCCCTCTGCTAATCCATCCCCTTCACCCTCCTCCATACTGCAAAACCCACTTCTTCATCTTCCTTCCTTCTTCTACCACTTTAGCCTCCTCCGCCGAGTTCCTCCATTGCCTCAAAATCTGAGTGCCATCCCGCTGTCACCCACCTGCCATTGCTCCTTCATTAGCAACCACCAAAGCAACCCCGATGCTGCCACTCCAGTCGCCACGACCGCAAGCGCCGCTGCACCTCGATGCCAGCACTACAACACAGATCCTATACACTGGCGGTTTTTTAGACCTTCACCGGCGTTTTTTTACGCCGGTGAAACATTCACCGGCATTTATAAAAACGCCGGTGCAAATGCTGCCGAATCGAGCGTCGCGGAAAGATGGCACATTCACCGGCATTTTAACTGGATGCCAGTGTATCTTTAAAATACACCGGTGGCCAGACAAACGCCGGTATATGGCGATTTCTAGGTGCTGTTCTTTCCCCCCAATATACATTCACCGGCGGTCACATACCGCCGGTATATATCTTTTCACCGACGATTGTACAAACGCCGGAGAATGTGTAATATTTACCGGCGGTCATCGAGCGCCTGTGTATGCTTGTTTCTAAGCGCCCTTCTTTCCCTACTTACAAACACCGACGTGTCATAAAATGCCACCTTATAGATATTCACCGGTGTTTTATAAAACGCCGGTGTATCTTAGGAGTGCTGCAACTTACGGGTACACCCGCCTGTGTGGAAACGCCTCTCTAACGAAATTTTCAACTAAACAATTAGATACACCGGCGTTCTATGAAACGCCGGTGTATGCTCGTTGGTTTTTCCTGCTCCAATTTTTCATTCGATTTCAATTCACAATTTCATTTACAAAAACTGTAAACTAATTCACAACTGAATCAACCAATTTCAGGCATATTAATGCGCAAATCACAACCAAACACAAGAATTAATTAAGATAATAAAGTTTCACACATAGTCCATTAATCGTCCAAATTCACCGCTTAATTAACATCATAATTAACAAATACAGTAATTAACATCCCAAATATCTCAACAACTACTTAAAACAACAATACAGAACATAACAACAACAAGAACAACATAACAACAACAACTAGAGGCCGCCGACCACAGATCCATACCCCTCGAGTAGCTTCAGTGCTGATCATCAGAATTTCGTTGATCTGGGTGACCGCTCTATGAAAAAAAAAATAATTTAGTTCAACAGTAAACCAAATATAAGAAAAATAAGTAAAATAATAAGGGGCTCATATCAAGTGTAGTTTTAAGGAACTGTCATCGTGGAAGGAAACCAAATATAGAAGCCAGAAATGGAAACAGAGAATGATAGAGAATGAGGATACACCAGGCTAACATAGCGGCATTTTCCTCATCTCTTTCTCATCCCTGCTTTCTCTTCAGCAAACGCACATAAAGAGACATCAGCAACAACAGCAAGAGCGACAAGAACAACAATAATAATAAATTATTATAAACGAGATGTCTCTATATGGGTTTCCAGATCTCCACTCGAGCCCTCTCTTTCCAATCACAGCCCAATTAAGAACACTTGTTGATAGTCACTAAAAAATCCAATCACAGCCCAATCAAAATTTGCCATCCTGGATCTTAAATCTTCAGATGCATGAATTCAGCTTCTTTAACAGTAAAAGATAATGAAAATGACAATCAAAATTATGCTAAGATGACAATCAGATGCATGAATTCAGTTTCTTTGACAGTAAAAGAAAATGAAAATTTCCAGTATCTAAGCATATATGTTTCTCCATTAATTCATCATCCCAACTAAATCATGATGTTTGTGGCTCCAAAAGAAACCTGCACAAGGTTTGTTCAGCGCAATTCTTGTACAGATTTGGAGGATTTTGGTATTCATACAGCATACTTAGTTGACAGTGAACCCATTTTGGTAAAAAAAAACATGCTAAGAAGGCAATCAGATGCATGAACTCAAATTCTTTAACAGTAAAAGAAAATGAAAATTTCCAGTATCTAAGCATATATGTTTCTCCATTAATTCTTCATCCCAACTAAATCATGATGTTTGTGGCTCCAAAATAAACCTGCACAAGGTTTGTTCAGCCCAATTCTTGTACAGATTTGGAGGATTTTGGTATACAGCCAGCATCCTCTAGTTGACAGTGAAACCATTTTGGGAAAAAAATCATGCTAAGATGACAATCAGATGCATGAATTCAGTTTCTTTGACAGTAAAAGAAAATGAAAATTTCCAGTATCTAAGCATAAATGTTTCTCCATTAATTCATCATCCCAAACTAAATCATGATGTTTGTGGCTACAAAAGAAACCTGCACAAGGTTTGTTCTCACCCAATTCTTGTACAGATTTGGAGGATTTTGGTATACAGCCAGCATCCTTAGTTGACAGTTAACACATTATGGTAAAAAAATCATGCTAAGAAGGCAATCAGATGCATGAATTCAGCTTCTTTCACAGTAAAAGAAAATGAAAATTTCCAGTATCTAAGCATATATGTTTCTCCATTAATTCATCATCCCAACTAAATCATGATGTTTGTGGCTCCAAAAGAAACCTGCACAAGGTTTGTTCTCACCCAATTCTTGTACAGATTTGGAGGATTTTGGTATACATACAGCATCCTCTAGTTGACAGTTAACACATTTTGGTAAAAAAAATCATGCTAAGAAGGCAATCAGATGCATGAATTCAGCTTCTTTCACAGTAAAAGAAAATAAAAATTTCCAGTATATAAGCATATATGTTTCTCTATTAATTCTTCATCCCAACTAAATCATGATGTTTGTGGCTACAAAAGAAATCTGCTCAAGGTTTGTTCTCACCCAATTCTTGTACAGATTTGGAGGATTTTGGTATACAGCCAGCATCCTCTAGTTGACAGTTAACCCATTTTGGTAAAAAAAAACATGCTAAGAAGGCAATCAGATGCATGAATTCAGCTTCTTTCACAGTAAAAGAAAATGAAAATTTCCAGTATATAAGCATATATGTTTCTCTATTTGAACTGATGACCATCTACCCGCCTCAAAATATCTGACCCAGAAGAAGCTCCAGGAGCATGTTCCCACTCGACGGTACCATCAAATGTCGCTGTTTCTGCCCGAAATATATGTGTGTCAGGCAACCATCTCCTATGATCCATATAGCAAAACTTTCTGCCATTGTACAACCACCTTGAACTAGTTTGGTCAGCACAACAAGGACATGCATAACGTCCTTTAGTGCTATATCCAGATAAATTTGCATATGCTGGAAAATCATTGATTGTCCAAGACAACGCGACCCGAAGAGAAAATGTTTCTTTAGCCACAGCATCATAGGTTGGAACACCCACCCACAATTTCTGAAGTTCATCTATTAACGGTTGTAGGTACACATATATCATTTTCCGGACCTTTCGGTCCAGGAACTATCATGGACAAAATAAATGAGGACTGCTTCATGCATTTCCAAAGTGGTAAATTGTATGGTATTAACACAACAGGCCATATGCTGTATGTACTACTCATTTGCCTAAAAGGGTTGAAACCATCACTAGCTAGTCCAAGTCTCACATTTCGAGGATCTTCCGCAAAATCGAGATATCTTTCATCAAATTTTTTCCAAGATTGAGAATCAGCAGGATGTCTAAGAATCCCATTATTAGTGCAACCTTCAGCATGCCATTTCATATCAGAAGAAGTTTTCGTAGACATAAACAACCTTTGTAGCCTAGGAATCAGAGAAAAGTAACGCAGTATTTTGGCAGGCTTCTTTCTCCTACTTCGCTTAGTAGATCCACTGGCTTGATAGTCTTGATTTGGTGTTTCTATCCATTTCGAAGAACCACATACTTCGCAATTCTCCAGACTTTCCTTACCTCCCGTGAAAAGCATACAGTCATTTGGACATGCTGCTATCTTCTCATACCCTAGATCGAAAGAATTTAGGAATTTTTTGATTTTATAGGCTGAGTTTGGAATACAGATTTCTGGAAATGCTTCATTCAACAGTTCAAGTAGCATACTGAAGGACTTAGCAGACCACCCGTTTAAACATTTAATCTGAAATAGTCTGACAATGAATGAGAATTTAGAGAATTTGGTGCAATCGCGATACAGCGGAGTACTAGCATCTTCAAGCAACTTAGCGAAGGATTCTTGCTGTTTATTATTTTCAGGGGCAGGGTCAGGCATTTTCTCATCCACTCCACTACCAATCTGGTTTGTTTCTGTTGACTCATTATGAACTTGGGTTGTTGGATTATTGGTGTGGAAAGAAACATTATAAATCCCCAAGGCGTCTTGCAACAAAGCATGCATCTCATCGGGAACACTTAAGTCTTCGTTCACTAAGGGCTCATCTACATTTTCTAATACAACCGGACGAACAGGAGCTGACGTATGATCCTCTCCATGACAAAACCACCGTGTGTACCCTTGAAGAAAACCGTTGACAACCAAATGTGTATGTACTACGTCACATGTCCTCAAATTACAATTTGTACACCGAAGGCATGGACAAAGGATTAGGTTGGGATCACGGGAATGTCGTTTGGCAAAGATAATAAAATCTTTAATACCATCACGGTACTCCTTGGATAATCGTGGTTTACTAATCCAACTTCTATCCATTATAACAATAGCACACAATCTGAAATTAAAATTTGACATATTAAATAGTATTAACAGTAAAGGGCATTTTGTATATTTAATTTCACCTTTTTTAAAACCAACCCTAGCTGCAAATAAATAAACGATATAACAATTAACTGTAAAATAAAGAAATCGTGGTTCCAAAAATGTATAAAAAATAATTAAATCTTAATACAATCTACTCTATTCACATAACCCTAAACTACCTTTGTGGAAATTATCACAACCACCTTAGTGGCATTTTATCGCACACCTTGTGTTCGAGTCTAATATCGATTCGACTATAGTCTCCCCTGTATTTGGCTTTCCGTTCAAGGAGATGATGATGGTAAAAGGTATTTGCTGAGGAAGAGGAATCGGACGAATAACGAGGGCGTCGTGCTGTAAATACGGTAACAAGAAGATCTGATGACTCATGAACTATTCTGTTCATGGCTACTAATAATCAGCTACTCATCCCAAAATAATAATAATAATAATAATAATAATAATAATAATAATAATAATAATAATAATAATAATAATAATAATAAACCTGCACAAAAGAAACTAATATGGCTACTAATATGTTGCTCTATTAATTCTTCATCCCAACTAAATCATTAATGTTTGTAGCTCCAAAAGAAACCTGCACAAGGTTTGTTCAGCCCAATTCTTGTATAGATTTGGAGGATTTTGGTATACAACTAGCATCCTTAGATGACAATCAGATACATGAATTCAGCATCTTTGACAGTAAAGGAAAATGAAAATTTCCAGTATATAAGCATATATGTTTCTCCATTAATTCATCATCCCAAACTAAATCATGATGTTTGTGGCTACAAAAGAAACCTGCACAAGGTTTGTTCTCACCCAATTCTTGTACAGATTTGGAGAATTTTGTTATACATACAGCATCCTTAGTTGATAGTGAACCCATTTTGGTTAAAAAATCATGCTAAGATGGCAATCAGATGCATGAATTCAACTACTTTAACAGTAAAAGAAAATAAAAATTTCCAGTATATAAGCATATATGTTTCTCTATTAATTCTTCATCCCAACTAAACCATTGATGTTTTTGCCTCCAAAAGAAACCTGCACAAGGTTTGTTCCGCCCAATTCTTATATAGATTTGGAGGATTTTGGTATACATACAGCATACTTAGTTGACAGTTAACCCATTTTGGTAAAAAAAACATGCTAAGAAGGCAATAAGATGCATGAACTCAGATTCTTTAACGGTAAAAGAAAATGAAAATTTCCAGTATCTAAGCATATATGTTTCTCTATTAATTCTTCATCCCAACTAAACCATTGATATTTGTGCCTCCAAAAGAAACCTGCACAAGGTTTGTTCAGCCCAATTCTTGTACAGATTTGGAGGATTTTGGTATATATACAGCATCCTCTAGTTGACAGTTAACACATTTTGGGAAAAAAATCATGCTAAGTAGGCAATCAGATGCATGAATTCAGCTTCTTTCACAGTAAAAGAAAATGAAAATTTCCAGTATATAAGCATATATGTTTCTCTATTAATTCTTCATCCCAACTAAATCATGATGTTTGTGGCTACAAAAGAAACCTGCACAAGGTTTGTTCTCACCCAATTCTTGTACAGATTTGGAGGATTTTGGTATACAGCCAGCATCCTCTAGTTGACAGTTAACCCATTTTGGTAAAAAAAACATGCTAAGAAGGCAATCAGATGCATGAACTCAGGTTCTTTAACAGTAAAAGGAAATAAAAATTTCCAGTATATAAGCATATATGTTTCTATATTAATTCTTCATCCCAACTAAACCATTGATGTTAGTGGCTACAAAAGAAACCTGCACAAGGTTTGTTCTTACCCAATTCTTGTACAGATTTGGAGGATTTTGGTATACATACAGCATCAATCTTTGACAGTCAACACATTTTGGTAAAAAAATCATGCTAAGATGACAATCAGATGCATGAATTCAGTTTCTTTAACAGTAAAAGGAAATGAAAATTTCCAGTATCTAAGCATATATGTTTCTCTATTAATTCTTCATCCCAACTAAATCATGATGTTTGTGGCTCCAAAATAAACCTGCACAAGGTTTGTTCTGCACAATTCTTGTACAGATTTGGAGGATTTTGGTATAAATACAGCATACTTAGTTGACAGTGAACCCATTTTGGTAAAAAAATCATGCTAAGATGCCAATCAGATGCATGAATTCAGCATCTTTGATGCATGAATTCAGCATCTTTGACAGTGAAAAGGAGAGAAATCAACAGTAATTACCAAAGAGAGAGAGCGGGCCGACCAGCGGGGCGACGAGCGGTGGCGTAGGAGATAGAGAGAGAGCGGGGCGACGAGTGGTGATTTTCGATCGCAAATTCATCGCGAAATAGAGAGAGGGAGGAGGGAAATCGAATTGGGCTGTCGAAGATGACGAAGGGTCGGAGGCGAAGCGCACGAAATAGAGAGAGGGAGGAAGGAAAACGAAGCGGCGAAAATTAGGTTTGGGAATTAGCGAGCGAAATGTTAGGGTTCGCGGGGATTTATCTCAGTTAATTCACCGGCGTTTGAAGTTACGAACGTTGGTGAATGTATCTATATATTCCCCGGCGTTTGTTATTAAAACGCCGGTGAATAATACCATTCACCGGCGTTTACAAATAAAATACCGGTGGATATCATGATTCCCCGGCATTTTATAGAGGCCGCCGGTGTATAACCATCCAATCTCATGCCCCATTCCTGGTCACTCCCTACCCCGGCCCGAATGGTAAAACACTGGGGAATATACGCCGGTAAATCGCACATGTTTTGTAGTGCAGACCCTCACTGCCTCCGCCACTGCAGCGGCCACCCCTGACAACTCCACCATTGCTGCATCGCCGTCTCTGCACCAACCACCACCTGACCTCCTCTTGCTGCCTCGCTGT
Organism: Hemerocallis citrina; assembly: GCA_017893485.1. Lineage (NCBI taxonomy): Eukaryota > Viridiplantae > Streptophyta > Magnoliopsida > Asparagales > Asphodelaceae > Hemerocallis > Hemerocallis citrina. Next base: position 232,456,415 of record CM030359.1, on the reverse strand, counting down.
CTCCTCCTCTTCACCATTGTCGAAGCTCCTCCCGCAGCCGGCACCTCTCTCACCGAGGACCTGGACCTCTGCCACTCCATCCCTGTCACCCTCTCACTCCAAGCCAGCACCACCCTGATTTCCATCGCCCTCGACCACCTACCCCGACCTCCCGCTGCCTTGTCGCCATCAGCCTTGGCGCAAGCACCTCGCCACCGCTGCTCCTCCAAACCCACCGATTATAGAACACCCTCCACCACCGAACACCACCTCACCATTGCCCTCGACCATCTCCCTCAACATTGTGCCCCGTCATCACTGCCTCTCGCCGACCAACCTCCAGCTACTATCGACAGCCCCGAACAATCCTGCAGCCATCGAACTCCATTGCTGCCACCCGCGACTATCTCCCGAACCACGACACCTCGAGCACATCCTGACCACCGAACTCGACCTCCATCACCTGAGTCTCCACCTTATCACCGAGATCCTCTCCTACCATTGCCGACCACCATTCGAGCCACCGACTGTACCACAACCCCGAGGCACCTCCATCTCCTACACCTTCACGATAGCCACTTAACCACTCCTTTCTGCTGCTCCACCATCTTCTCTTCATCCGAAGCTCTACCAGTAGCAGTCCCGAGCCTCGCCAGCCACCTCTTACTATCTCGCCGCTTCTTGCCCGTAGTACCGTCGTTATCTCCTTGTTGCTAATTCTTGTTCACTACCTTGTTGCTTTTGCTGTCACCATCGCCCGACGTCGCATCGTCGTTCGTTTTTGCCATTATTGTTGCTGAGTATTGACTTGCTGTTGTTCGTACTGCCGTTGAGCCTTGCCCTGGTGTTTCTCTTCTTTTCATGGTTCTCGCCACGTTCACCATCGTCGCATAAGGAAAGCATCCATTATACACTCTTTTTGTTTTTGTACAAGCAGTTTATTTGACATCCTGTAATTAGTATTCATATTTGATTATTGTGTTTTCAAACCCATTACCGTCCATGTTCATGAAAAGTGTTCTTTATAAGTTTCAATTGATGAAACCATCGTATTTGAAATTCTTCCATGTTGAAATCAGTCGTTATATACATTGCATTGAATCAATCCAGTTGCCTCTGTAATTCGAAGCCACTGAAAGATCGCAAACTTCATTGTCACCATATACATTGCATGAACACGTGTTAGAATTATATAAATATGTGTATATAAATAATAAGATGATTTGAATGAATTTTGGTTTTATGTGACAGTATTGTTATATCTGTAAATTAATGTCATATAAATGATAATATTTATCATGTTAAAAATAGAAACTCATTCTAATTACTGGATTTGAAAGTATGTTCAATTCTAGTTATTAAACTATAAGTTTGTGAACCCAAAATCATTACAATTGCAAATGTTGTATTTTGGCCCTGCCATTTACCCCAACTTCTATTAAGAATTTGACCCAGTTCCTTTTAAAATAATTTAGAATTTATTAAATAAAAAATGTAGCCCTCTGAATCTAATTTCGGAACTTCTGACTAATCTGGAATCTCATGTGTTGATTGCAAAATATATTGTTTATAGTACTGTGACATTTTTAGTTTCAAGTTACTATTTTGAAGCATATCTTCTCGATTAACTAATTAAAATATCATGTTATCAGTGAAATTAGGACCTAATATTTACCATTAAGTTACTAAACATGATTAAGAATTGATTTATGACTTTCATGAGATTTATAAATGAATTTATAGTTGATTTACATACATAAGAATTTGACCCTGATCTGCTACCTAAACACTAGAGCAGTAGAGAATCAAATGATAGACCTAGTTAATGTTATTTTAATATGTCATGTGAATATGCGTTGGAACCGGCATGCAGTTCATTTTTTGGAACCCCTGACGGTACCTGATTCGCTTTTCTGTAGCAACGGGAAACTGTAATTTTGTACATCAATGTATTGTTGTCCGGAATTGTAACTTCATGCCCTTGATTGTAAATATGTCTATTTCCTTGCATTTAATTAATTGAACTTGTATATCATGCAATACATATCCCTTGATACCTCCTTAATCCTCTCCTGATACCATTATGGTTGTTGCATGTTTATGTTTAATTATTGTAAAAGAATAACAAGTTGGGATAATTAGGAAAAAAATATAGTAATGGACAATATAGGAGAGTGTACTCGGAAGGGGGCCCGTGTTTCCTGTAATAGTGACTCTTTATATGTGTACATGATATGATATGATTCCTGGTTACATGATATAATATATTTCTGGTTACATGATATGATATGATTCCTGTTATTGTCACTGCAAGACCCGAGTACATGACCCTATAGAATTCACCACTAGAGTATAAACGTTAACTTGTTTGTATGCACCGAACCTGTGGTATGGAACAAAGGATTGCATGCATTAGTTAGGATTTATGAAAGATTGATAGACATAAGATTAACACTGAATATGCATGATTCCTAATTACAAATTACATAATTCCAGTTATATGATTTCTGTTTACAAGTTATATAATTCATATTTACAAGTTATATGGTTCAAGTTTACAAGTTTGCATGATTCCCGTTTACATGACATGTTTTCTGTTACATGATTCCTTATTTCCCAATTGGTTATATTTTGATATTTGTTCCAATTGTTATTTGCATTACACTTGATCATGTTGTATTACCATTACATCGCCAGTTCTTGTTTTCCTTCTTGTTCAGTTCTTGTTTCTTTCTTTGTACATATATTGTTTCTCGTTTTCATGCTTGATCTATAATTGAATTGCGAGTTCTTATTGCTTTCCCTGTTATGCCTACTTCTTGTTCCTATTTTACTTGTTACTACTTGCGATCCGTGACTTGCTCTAACGGACCCTTCCCGTGACTTGAATTAATAATCTTATTTCATGCTTCTCCTAGTTATTATTGTTGCTATTTTATATACATTGTATTTCGAGCATTTTTTACCTGAAGTTTATTTCTTTCCAGATGTTGGTTAGTTTGTGAGATATTTTATGGATTATTCATGTTTATGTGATTATTCTTTCATGCGTGGTTGTGTTTAGATTATATATTGTTGATATTATATTTGTACAGCTTATGGATGATGTGAGTTTGAAAACTTATATTATTTGTTGGGCCATGTTCGTACTTCCGTATAACGAGAAGCGGGGCGTGACAGAGTTTTTAGTGGTATCAGAGCCAGGTTAGGCTAATGTGTTAGCTAGCTTGAGTTTTTGCCCTAACCGGTTAGACTCTAGCCAGGTTCGAACCATGTTATGCTCAACAATATGCACACCACGTTGATTACATGACATTTAATAACCAACTTATAATCTGGATACCGACCCTTTTTCATTATATTGCAGAATATTGCTCGTGAAGGCTCTTCAACTTCTACACCCAGGGCTGAACCATCCGAGAATGTCGCCATTCTCCAGGCGATGCGACGAATGATGGAGCTACAATAGGAACACAATCAACTGATGAGAGCTCATCTAGAAAGGGTTTAGGATGCCGTAGAGTCCACTCGACTAAGCATGTTTGCGTACCAGCATCACACCTACGCTACCATGTTCGATGTAGCTAAGATTCAGAGGTAGACCCATAGAAAGAGGAATGCCACTCAGCGGGTGGTACAATGCCCTACTGCCGCACGACCTACAGGGGGACAGATACGGAGGCCAGTTCAGACCCCGACAACTGGAGCACCACCTTACCCATCGGTGACTCCGAAGAGGGACCAGAAGCGTGATTATTGTCGCTAGGTTGAACACATACGTAAGGACTGCTGGAAAGCCAACCGCCGGTGTCTTGCATGTGGAGCAAGTGACCATCGAGTTCAGGACTGCCCAAAAAGAAAGAGTGGCACACCAACAGGAGAATTAGCTCCCAGTAAGGACAGACTGGAAGGTGTAGTCAGGCTCATAACCTGATTGCAGAAGTGGTAGGGACCACCAAGGGCATGATTGCAAGTATTTTACGATTCTGTCTTATTTCAGTTCTTTCATCGTGTATTTCGTTCTGTACCTTATATTCATCTATATTTATTGATTTATTATTGAGTATCACACTAGTTATTTCGTCCCCCACCAAGTTCTCTTCAAATTCCAGTAATATCGCCCTCCACGTTTCTCTCCCTTCATACTCGATTCTTTCATTCCTTATTTCCTTCCGCCCTTGCAGTCATCCTCATTCATTGATCCTTTAGTGGGTATAAATTCATTATTTCCTACCCGTATTATCTTTGACTGCGGTGCTATCAGTTCTTTTACTTTCTACCCGATTCATTGATCGACATCGCTTAATCTGCAACGACATATAAGCAGTTTGGATCATCACCACTGGTGGAGTGTTTTCGTTCGCTCTACGGCGTGCTGGCAGAATCCAAGGATCATAGGATCCCATGAAGTGTTCAGAATCTCAAATTGCCAGGAATTCGAATTTTGTGCTAAAAATACACCGTTGGGTGCGCCAGGATTCGATGAGGCATCAGATAAATTTTTGGAGCTAATGGACGCTGATGACGGAGTCTTCCCGATCAGAGTGGCGCAGTGGAAGCATGGAGGGCTCATGACCCACGGGTCTTGTGATGTTTCTTTTTCTTTCTTGTATCATTTACCTTCTCCCCATGCATTCACATTGTCATCATCGATTCCTTATCAAACATCATTCAAGATCATTACATTCTTAACCATGTTCTAGCTTAAATTCCGGTGGTATCACCATACTGTTCTCTCTCTTTAACCTCTTGCTTCGTTGTCTCCTGTTTTAACACTTGTCCTGTCCTATGTTCCATCTGAATTGAATTTCGATGACGAAATTCTTTTTGTAAGGTGGGTAGGATTGTAACCCCCGCTTCCGTTTATACCAAAAAAAATTCGTATCCTTGTATTCCAGTTATCTACAATTCTTCTGCTCTTTTGAACCCAATTGTACACACTAGAATATTTAAACTACTATTAAAATCTTTCATAATCAACAATTATATTTATTTCGAATGATTGTATATTTTAACACAAATCTTATTCCAATTTATAAGTTTATTTTCTATTTTTAATTGATGGATTATTTATGTTTTACCACAAAACCAAATTATTATTATTCGTTGATATTTTCAACCAATGTAAAGTCGGACTCCTAATTCATTCTATACCATTATTTTTTTGATCATCTATTCAATTTGATTGATCCCAACCCAAACTGGTTATTATTTGTATCTTTATTTTGGTACGAGAAATCAAATTCCAATTTCTAGTTCATACTATATTCTAATATTTGATTTATTATTACTGTTATTATTTTTTAAACTCAACTAAAGCCCGATCCATTCTGCAATTTATTTGGTTATTTATTTTTGTAAGCACATTCTATTTTAATTACAATTTTTTCGTCTATCATATCCCACTCTACAAATTAAATCCTTATTTTATTGTGAGCCCAACTCAAGCCTATCTATATAATAAAACACAAAGAAAGCTATCAAGTGGCTCACCTTCAAACCCCCCAAAATCAAAGGCCCAAATCTAACCTCACAAAACACATTTTCCCTCCCAAAATTTCAAACCCCAAAACTAAAAAACTCATTACTTTATTACTATTTCTCTCTTCTCTCTTCACTTTTTCATATTTCTTTCTTTCTCTCTCTCCCTATCTCTCTTACGCATTCTTTATTTACTTAGAAATTTAGATTTTAAGATTTCATGTTTTATTGCACATGTTATATTGAAAATAACAAATATCTCTTCAATAGTTAAATTTCATCATTTTCTACACTTAAAGTTCTAAGAAGTTAGATTTTACACCCCCATTTATAATTATTTTTCAACACATACTAATGAAAACATGGACTTTTATTTACAACTAATTATTGTCCTACTATTCAAACTTGAGCTACATAATTGTTGTTTTACTGTTTATAGGGCTTTTGTGTTTTGTATCATTCCTAAGACGTGCCGAAGGCAAGTGTCCACGGGGAAATCTAGTACTAGTAATCTAATACAAACCAAACCCAACCCAAACAAACAAGAAATCCAAGCAAATCATAATGGCCAACATTCTTACATCTCATCATTTCCTCAACCGAAACCCCCACTTTCTCCATAACTGCATCCTTAATAATCTGTCCTATTATCTCCTCATTATTATCCACTAACCAATCCACCTCAACTAATTAATTCTACTAATCCCCTTTACAAATCCATCCTTTCACCCTCCTCCATACTGCACAACCTGACTTCTTCGTATTCCTTCCTTCTCCTACCTCTTCAGCCACCTCCACAGAGCTCCTCCACTACCTCAAAATTCAAGTGCCACCCCGCTGCCACCCGACTGCCATTTCTCCTTCACCAGCAACCACCGCAGCAACCCCGACGCTGCCTCTCCAATCGCCACCACTGCAAGCGCCGCAACACCTCGACGCCAAACACTCACTGCCTCCGCCACAGCAGTGGCCACCCCCGACAACTCCACCATTACTACACCTTAAGCCACTGATAGCAGCACCTCAGTCCCAAGCAACACCCCACCATTGCTGCATCGCCGTCTCTGCTCCGACCACCGCCTGATCTACTCTTGCTGCCTCGCGTCTCCTCCTCTTCACCATTATCGAAGCTCCTCCCGTAGCCGGCGCCTTTCTCACCGAGGGCCCCAATCTCCGCCACTGCATCCCCGTCTCCTTCTTACTCCAAGCCAGCACCACCCCAACTACCATCGCCCTCGACCACCTACCTCGACCTCTCGCTGCCTGGCCGCCATCTACCTCGATGCCAGCACCTCGCCAGTGCTGCTCCTCCAAACCCATCGACTGCAAACCTCCCTCCTCCACCGAACGTGAAACCCCTGTTTTTCGTTTTGAGTATTTTTGAGTGTATTTTTTGTTTTGGTGTATTTTCTCTCTTGTATCCCTCTTGTATTTCTTTTGACCATATATTGGTTTACTTTCAATAAATTCATTTTGTTATTTTTGTCATCTTTATATTTTTGAATTTTTGATCCTGTTGTCTCTTTTGTTCTTCTCCATTTGATTGAGCCATTATTTGTGACCCTCTTTATTTTAATTATTCGTGCCCTATTTTTATTTCCCTATTTTTGTACCCGTGTCAATTTTTCTTTTTTATTATTTTTGATCACCATATATCTAATCATTCCCTAATACCCATTTTTCCTATATCCTTAATTACTCTTAATCTCATTCTTAATCCTATACTTAACTACCCAACCCACCTAATATAAATCCCAGTCTACTTCAGATCCTATTTATCAACCATGCCTTGTTAATTTCCCCCAGATCTGTATAAGCCATTTTACCCATTCATTAACCACCTATTATAATCCTTCATTACTTACCTAATATAAATCCCCTACCATAAATCCCCCCCCCCTTATTGCTTATCTGGTCATCACCCACCGAAATCAAATACCCCACCTTAATTTTTTTGCCTTGTTTACATCTACCGAACCCAAGTTGCAAAACCCCCCAAACCCGTTAGCTGTTTACCCCCATACCTGGTTAACCATGCTGTGCCGCCCATGCACCAAACCCTAATCTCATGCATATATTAATCATTCCCATCCCTTCCCATGCATATGTGTACTCCCTGGCCGCCACCAGAGAAAAATTCCCCTTGTTCTCCCAACCCCAGTTTTGCACTCTCGGCCTCGCCTGAACCTGCCGTCCGCCGTTCCCTCTCCCTCTCTTCCTCGTACTCTCGGGGTTAAGTGTGTGTGCGTGGTTATTCGTTCGTGGGTTGTGTGTTCGATCTCGGGTGATTGTTGTGTGTTCTCGTTGGTTCGTGTTGTGGGACATTCTTGCTCGTGGGGTTTTGTCCGTTCATTCTTGGAGTAGTTGGTTCGTAGTCGTTCGTGGGTTGTGCTCTCTTTGGTTCATTGACTCGTTCGTTCGCGTTCGTTGCCGAAAATCCATTCCCGTTATTCTTATTGTTCTTCGTTTTCGTCTCCGGTTAAGACAAGTAACTTGTACTCAAATTCCTTTGTATGATACAAGTCAAAAATACCGCTTGTAGTGTAGTTGGGTTCTAGAGACAATTCGTGTGTGAAACCTCTTGTTGATATTGTCTCTATAGTGATTTGACCATAGTTTCCTCACGACACATATGACATGAATTAATTTAGGTTTTGCCCGTTCTTGATTTGATCATATATGCAGAATTTTTGTGAGAATTTGGGTATTTATTGAGATCCATGTGACAGACTTGTTTTGGATATATTATTTATCCTATTTCATGATGTTTGGACACTTGGTATACTCGATTTCATGTTTGGTGGTATTTGGATCAAGTTTCGTTGGATCTATGTTGATTTTGGTTTTTGAAGAAATTTTGTGTTTTGTCGATGATCTGGCTTGATCAGTAATTTAGACCATATTAAGGTCAGAATCTTAATTTAAGTATAAAACATGATTTGTAGAGAATTTTGTCTTCTTTCCAACCTCTATGACCTTGCTTGATTTCGTTTTCGTATGTGTGAGATATGACTGTTGTTTTACTACAGAGGTTTAGATCTTTTCCATATTTCGTTTCTTGGTGATTTTGATGACTAAATTATTTTGATACTTGTGCTACACATATTACTTTGATCTAAAACTTTGGTCAGTTTTTCTTTATCTAGTTAGGGATTACCCAGAATTTTGATGGATTTTATTGATGAGTTTTATATGTTTTTTCATGCTTACTTATAAAAATTATACTTACTGTATTTTGCTTGCTGTTCTGTAATGAATTGTATTTTCACTATGATTCCTTTTACTGTATGGAAAATATTTGTGAAATATAAAAGTTTTCTTATTCTATCTATTTTCATCTCCCTTTGGCGGATTTGGATTTCGTTTCATGGTTTTCGAGATATTAAAGTTTTCGTACAGCAGTGTTGGGAATTCCAGATTTACCAAACTATTGTTTCTTGATGTTTCCTGATTTTGATGACTGATCTAATTTTACTGGAAAATTATGAAACTTTATATTCTGATAAAAGACATGTAGGGGAATACCCCAGATTTTTTGTGGATTTATTTATTGAGTTTTGATGCTGTTTTCCTGACTGAGAATTTGATTTACTGATTTCTGGCTGAACATGTTTTTTGGATTCAAATCAGTTTTGAGTTATGATTTTATGAAATACTATATGACTTATTTATACTCGCTGTATTCGGTTGGGAGTCTGTTTTCTAGATGTTTCGACGGATTCAGATTCGCATTTTTATAACACTGGGAATTTTAGTTTTGCTACAGTAGGGTCTTGCTGTCCTGAACTTGAAAATTTGTTATTTTATTCTTTTATGAATTATCTTGCACCCATACTTGTTTATTTTGCAACTTGAACTTGTTACTTGATCATACCATGATATACTTGCTTATTTCTTAACACATACTTGTTTGTTTGACATTAATAATAAATTAACCAAGTCGGGATTTTAAAGGGACAGATCTAATAGTGTATAATTCAGAAACGTGCACTCGGAAGAGAATCTATTAATTCTATGTGATACTTGGCTTGATACTTGAGATTTGGCTTGATACTTGATTACTTGAGGCTTGATATTTCACTACTTGAGGCTTGATATTTCACTTGAGGCTTGATATTTCACTCTTGAGGCTTGTTTACTTGATACTTGAGGCTTGATACTTGATACTTGATTCTTGAGGCTTGTCCCTGAGTACACTGGCCTTTATGGTCTACTATAAAATCTAAAACGTAACTGCATTGACTGTAACAACCATGTGATAAAATAATGGCACATGAAGTGTTACCTAGATAGTAATAATACAAGATATTTGATACATGCTTACTTGATACTTGATTACATGATACATGAGACTTGATACTTGAACATGAGACTTGACACTTGTACTTGACTACTTGACACTTGTTACTTGTTACTTGATTTCGTGACACTTGATTCGTGATACTCGACATTTATTTACATGACACTTGTTCACTTGACACTTGATACATGCCACTTGTTCTTGTTCATCTTGCCATGCTAGTATTCCATTTTGATATCATGCTTATACCATGTTGCTAGTTAGTTTTCCCATATACTTGTATCCTGCATTACAAGTGGCCTGTAACGCCCCGAATCCCAATTTACTGAATTCGAGATGTTCTTCAGGATCTTTTCGCTTTCTTCACATACAATTTTACAAGGAATTTAAAATCTTTACTTTTACATCAGAGTTACAGCATGTTACATTTGAATTTACACAGCGGAAGCAAAATGTACAATATTTACATAAATGAACAACAATATAATGAACTCTTTGTGCATCCATTCCTTTTACATGTGATTATCCTGCATAAAACACTGTGGGTACGTCAGTTTATTCAACCGACGATAATTATACATGGCCATCCTCTCTATGCCAGAAACAGTATAATGAATCTCATTTCTTACAAATCACAAGCCAGTTCAACATAAGCATGCAAATTGGGAAACTTTTAATGATGTCGTGTCGTGATTGTGCACTTAAATCCTTAATGCAATTTACTTAGTTAATTATGACACTAATGCATACTTGTTCGAATTCTATGCATCCCATACTACATAGGTTCGAGTGCAAGCCTCTTAAACGATCTTCATTTTAGTAGGGTTCAATCCCCCGCCATGACTTATTCTACTACTGTAATTCCAATGAGTATCCTAGATGAATCTATGAGTACAAGCATGTATCCTGGCCCCTGGAGTAGAATTTCGCGCCATGTCTTGACTCGTCAAGCATGCCTTCTGCGATAATTCAGCCTCCTCCCTGAACACACTCCTCTTGCAGTCACCAAAACATCCCACAAGCGTGACTAGAGTCCGATCATTACTGAGTTGTGCCCGCGCCATGTCTTGACTCATCAAGCATGCTTTCTGCGGCTCACATACCCGCACCGTACCCTAGCTCTCATACTCATGTTTTTCTCTCACCTTCATCACCTCCACACTATGTATTAACTTAATTAGAATCATGAATGAAAATCAACCTCTAGAGTTAGCCTCTCCATCATCCGGACTCATCATTTCATTACACTTGACCAACCTGGTCTAATTCTCAATATCATTTCATTCGCTGCCGGGGAGACTTAGCTACTCTTCTGTTCAATTTCACATTCACAATATCCAAAGGAGCATCATCGGCTCATAATTCATTTTAGAGTCTCACAGACTTTCCTCATCATGATTTCACATTTCATAATTTCATTTGATTCTCAATCCTCATCTATGATTCATTTACACAATTCATGCATCCATAACAGAGTTCATTGACTTAAAATCACAAGATTTACCATTACTAACAGCAAAATAACATGAATTCCAGTATACCAAAGTTCACTCTGTACAGTCGACTTGGAAGAGCACCAGTCGACTTATACAGTCATACAGGGTTATCATAACGTTCGGGTTAGTCGACTGAGTACACTACCAGTCGCCTGTCCCGCCCAATTCTTATTCACAATATTATCCTCGTAACAGTCGACTGATCAGTAATCAGTCGTCTGTCCTGGATATTTCAAACAGCATAATTTCTAAGTCCAGATCAGTCGACTTGCCACATGCATCGGTCGACTGGACAGATCCATTTTAATTTGGGGAATTTACTTACATTTCTTTACATATACTTGCATCATGATATCAATTAACAGTATATACCAATTTATGTTCCATAAACATAATATCCCTTGCTCAGTAGCATTCACAACACAATTTTCCCGGTTATTAACATGCTCTTTAGAGAAATTACTACTCTAAACCTGTATTCATATTGCTCATACTTACATACGACAATGGGAATATAAATTTCAAGTCATCATCATGAGTCTACACAAAAATAGAATATCTTTATTCGAGGAACTATCAAACAATCACTTTCAGAACGAGCATCAGTCGACTTAACTCCAAGTCAGTCGACTAAGCCGACAACTTCAATGTTTATCTCCTCAGTTCTTTTTGTTTGTTTACCTTCCCTCCATCATATGTGTCATAGGGAAAAACATACATTTTATGATCACACCATCATGGCTATTCACACACACTTTATCAGCACATTATGAAAATAAATATCTCGTATCAGTCGACTGGCTCATATGGCAGTCGACTGGACCGTCAGTCTTGCCTCGAATATAATAGCATGTTCAAGCAATTTCTACAGCATTCAATTCACTTTTGCCACATGGTAACACTTCATGACAAATATAGCATTATTCCTACATTAGAAGTCCTGAGAAACACCCACCTTTTGTGAAGAAAATAACGAAATCCCGCAAGTCCTTCAATATCACGCTGCACTTCTTGTTCCTCTGTTCCACGCCGAGCTCCTCACCAATGCTGCTTGCCTCCACAGAAAAGCTCTCACACAACTCACAGATACTCTCTTGAAATCTTAGGAATTTTTAGTGTAAAAAGATAGGGATTAGGAGGGGGTATTTATACTAGATTATAGGCGAAATGGAGGGCTGAGATTCGTTGGGGAGTTGGAGATCAAAGGACAAGATGCAATCGGTAGTTTGAGAAACTACCCACACCCTCACATAACCGCCCATGATCCTAGCCACTTCTCCACAAATCCGGCCAAGTTTGTGCCTTGTGCACGTGTACATGGAGTGCACGTGTACACACAAAATCCCACTATAAAATGTACATCAAAATACCCGGAAAATAAGAGGGAAAAATGCTGCACATACAAGTGTAAGAAAAGATTAAGTTTATGGGTTTAAATACATTTGGGCCAAAATATGTATTTTTACATAAGAAAATAAACAAGTCACATTTGGGCTTTGAGAAGAATGTTTTATAGGAAATACTACACTCTATTTATCATGGAGAAAAGTAATAATAATAGGCTATCATAAGAAAAATAAATACCCTTTCATATATATTAAGAAAATAAATCGGGGTACTACATCACTCCCTCCTTAGAATAGTTCCGTCTCCGGAACTACAGTCAAGAGCGAGAACAGAAGAAATACAACACACCCAACCAGAACAAAAGACATAAGATACAAGATACCAGATACAATCAATACAAATACAATCAAGCAAAAAGCTCAGGATAGTCCTTCAACATCTTGTCCTCGGATTCCCAAGTAGCCTCTTCAACCAAGTGGTTTCTCCAGACTACCTTGACCATTGGTATCGTCTTATTCCTCAAGACTTTCTCCCTACGGTCAACGATCTCAACAGGAGTCTCGATGTAATTCAGGTCTAACTGCAAACCTTCCGGTACTCCTGGCAAATGATGACTCGGGTCTGGAATATAACCTCTCAACATAGACACATGGAAAACATTGTGCACCTGAGACAACTCTTCCGGTAATTCAAGCCGGTAAGCAGTTTTCCCGATCCTTTTCAATATCTTATATGGGCCTATAAATCTCGGGGCTAACTTCCCGCCTTTGCCAAAACGAACCACACCTTTGCTGGGTGATACCTTCAGAAAGACAAAGTCACCAACCTCAAACTCAAGGTCCCTCCTCCGGTTGTCTGCATAGCTTTTCTGCCTGCTCTGAGCTTCCACCAACCTTTTCCTGATCAGATCAATCTTCTCAGAAGTCAGCTGTACAAGCTCAGGACCAAACAACTGACGCTCCCCAACCTCATACCAACACACAGGAGTCCTGCACTTCCTGCCATACAAAGCTTCATACGGCGCCATCCCAATGCTAGTTTGAAAACTGTTGTTGTAGGCAAACTCCACCAAAGGTAAATGCCTTTCCCAACTGCCTCCGAAGTCTAGTATACAACACCAAAGCATATCCTCAAGAATACGGTTGACTCTCTCGGTCTGCCCATCGGTCTGTGGATGAAAAGCAGTGCTGAAATCTGTCTTGGTACCCAAAGCTGCCTGAAGACTCCTCCAAAAATGCGAAGTAAACCGCGCATCTCGATCAGACACAATAGTCGAAGGAACGCCATGAAGTCAGACAATCTCACCAACATACATCTCAGCCAACCTGTCCATCGAAGCTGTGAGTTTCATCGCCAAAAAGTGAGCAGACTTGGTAAGTCGATCGACTATAACCCAAATAGCATCATTGCCTTTAGAACTCTTAGGCAAACCCGTGATGAAATCCATACTGATGTTATCCCATTTCCATTCCGGAATAGGTAACGGCTGTAATAGACCTCCGGGTCTCTGATTTTCGGCTTTAACTTGCTGACAAACCTCACATCTCGCGACAAATTCGGCCACATCCCGCTTCAAACCTGACCACCAGAAATGCTGCTTGATGTCTTTGTACATCTTAGTACTCCCAGGATGTACCGACAAAAGAGTAGCATGCGCCTCCTGAAGAATACTCTCTTTCAGGTCCGCCTGATCTGGAACGCACAGCCTATCTCCGAACCACAGCACTCCATCCCTGGTCTGAAAACCGGGCAACCTGCCAGCACTAACCTGCTCCTTCATCTCCAGAATATCAGCATCAACTTCCTGACTTGCAATGATCCTTACATTCAGAGTAGGCTGAAGCTTCAATTGAGATAAAGATGCTCCCAATCCTTGCAAGACAACCTCAATACCTGCTCGGTCCAACTCCTCAATCAAACGCCTCTGAGTCGTAATCAAACAGGCCAAACTGCTCTTGCGACTAAGTGCATCAGCAACAACATTAGCCTTTCCGGGATGATACTTGATCTCAGGTCGCATATCCTCGAGCACTTCCAACCATCTCCGCTGTCTTAGATTGAGATCCCTCTGCTGGTAGATATACTTCAAGCTCTTATGATCCGTGTACATGTTCAGCTTCTCACCATACACGTAGTGCCTCCATTGCTTCAAAGCAAAGATAATCGCAGCCAGCTCTAGATCATGAGTCGGGTAATTTTTCTCATGCGGTCGTAGTTGCCTAGACCCATATGCGATCACTTTACCTTCTTGCATTAAGACACAACCAAGCCCCCGATGTGAAGCATCGCTATAGACATCATACTCAACTCCTGCTCTAGGCAAAGCCAAAATAGGTGCAGTAGTCAGTCTATCTTTCAACTCCTGAAAACTCGCCTCACATTGCTCGGTCCACTTGAAGCTCGCATTCTTCTTGGTCAACTCGGTAAGCGGCACAGCTATCTGAGCATAACCTTGAATGAATCTCCTGTAGTATCCAGTCATCCCAAGGAAACTTCTGACTTCCTTCACTGTAGTAGGCCTAGCCCAATCTCTCACTGCCTCTATCTTCTGAGGGTCAGTTGCCACTCCCTCCTTAGAAAGGATGTGACCTAGGAATGCCACTTCAGATTTCCAGAAATCACACTTGGATAACTTGGCATACAACCTCTGCTCTTCCAACTTCTGCAAAACTGCTGCCAGATGCTCAGTGTGCTCCTCCTCAGACTTGGAGTACACGAGAATATCGTCGATAAACACCACGACGAAAGAATCAATAAACGGCCTCAGAACTCTGTTCATCAAGTCCATGAAGATTGCAGGTGCATTCGTCACTCCGAATGGCATAACTAAGAATTCGTAATGCCCATGCCGAGTTCTAAATGCAGTTTTATGCACATCTTCAGCCTTCACTCGCACTTGGTGATACCCTGATCGAAGATCTATTTTGGAGAAGACAGCTGCTCCTTGTAGACGATCGAACAAGTCATCAATTCGAGGAATCGGATACTTATTCTGAACAGTGACTTTATTCAGCTCCCGGTAATCGATACACATTCTCATCGATCCATCCTTCTTCTTTACCAAAAGCACTGGTGCTCCCCAAGGTGACGCACTAGGTTGAATAAAGCCTTTTCCCAATAGTTCCTCAATCTGCCGTTTCACCTCATCCTGTTCCACTGGAGCCATCCTATACGGTGCCTTAGAAATGGGTGCACTTCCCGGTTGAACAGTGATGCTGAACTCTACATCACGATGCGGAGGTAACCCAGGAAAATCTTCCAAGAACACAGTCGGATAGTCCCGAACCACAGGAATCCTTTGCAATTCCACAGGAGTCTCTTCCTTGCGGATAGTTGCCACCAGCTTAGGACACTTCAACTTCCCTTGGAAAGTGACTTCAGGTCCACCTGGAGCCTTCACTGTCACCGTCTTGGCCTTACACTCGATGCTCGCACTGTACACCGACATCCAATCAATGCCAATGATAACATCGACTCCCAAGATAGTCAGCTCGATCAGATCAATGCCAAAGATTCGATCCCCAATCACTATCTCGCAATCAACATAGTACCGATCAGTGGTCAAAGTTTCCCCTGATGGTGTAGCCACTGCTAAGATCTTGCCTGGGAAAATCTTCGGTTCAACTCCCAACACTTTAGCAAATCTAGGAGACACAAAAGTATGAGAGGATCCAGTATCAAACAACACCACAGCTCCCTTTCCATTAATATAGAGTTCTCCTGTTACATAACATACATCATTACATAACAGTTTTACACTATGATCGGGAAGGAGAAATGAAAAAGAAATCACACTAGACCTCAGCCCTCGTACCAGAGATAACCTGATCTGCTTCCTCAGCATCAGCTTCTGTCAAAGCAAATACTCGCCCTGACTGGTACGGCCTCTTTCCAGTCTGCTGTATTGGCACATTGTGATTGCCAGCCCGCGGTTTGAGACATCGAGATTGGTAATGTCCCACTTCACCACAGTTAAAGCAAGTGACTGCAGAAGGTCTCCCTGCATCGTTTCCAGGTCTCCCAGCTACACTGACGGCATTCGCCCCTGTCGGTTTGAATTTCTGTGCAGATGGTTGCCCCTTGAAACTCCCCGATGGCGCGGGCCTCTTCCCAGACTGCCAGTTGCTCCTCTGATGCTGAGCAACATGGAACTGCTCCATATCCGCCTCCGTTGCTGCCGCCCTCTTCACCAGCTTATCGAATCTCCTGATACCAAGGGGTATCATACGAGATCTCAAGCTCGGCCTCAGACCATGCTCGAACTTGCGAGCCTTCTTCGCCTCATCCATCACCAATTCTGGAGCATACCTGGAGAGTTGAGTGAACTTGGTCTCATAGGCTCTCACTGACATGCTGCCTTGTTGAAGTGACAGAAACTCCATGGCCTTTTTCTCCTGGACGTCGGAGGGGAAATAATGACTGCGGAATTCCTCCAAAAATTCCTCCCAGCCAAGCAACAAGCCGCCCATAGTCCTCTTCATCGACTGCCACCAAACAGCCGCATCCTTCTCCAACTGCAAAGTCGCCAACTTGACCTTGCTGCCCTCCGGTGTTTCCAACACCTCGAAGATTGTCTCCACTTGCCGAATCCAGTTATCGGCCGCATCCGGGTCGGACTTTCCCTCGAACACTGGTGGTTTCATTCTCTTGAACGATTCCACTAGCTTGATTGCCTCGGGTACTGGATTCACCGGCCCCCTTCCTTGGTTTGCAGCCACTGCATTCAGCGTCTGGTAAACCCTTGCAAACTCGGCATCCAGGTCCAAACCTTCACCATTCCTGGCTCCCCTTCTCGCCATATTCTGATGCAAAAGATCCATTAAATTCGAAGTATAAAACAAGAATTTAAACCAACTTTCATTTCATTTTATACATTCGAATTAACATCAGAATAGAAGAAAATAGAAACCAAGACAATCTAATCTCTACGGGTCCTCTTCGCTGCTCGAAGTTCATCCCGCAGTTCATCCACCTCATCCTTCAGCACATCAGTTAGGTTCTTTTTCTTCTCAAGTTCCCAAATCCGATGGCTAAGAACAGAATAGTCAGCATTTCGCTTCTCCAGCTGAGCCTCCAAAACTCCAACTCTATACTTCAAGGTATCCACTTGCCTCTGCAGAGAAGCCACAGCGTTACCCAAAGCTGGTCCCTTTTCTTCATCGGAAGAAGAAGAATCATCAGGTGAGTTCGGCGGTGGGGTGATCTCTCGGGATTCAGGGTACTCCTCATCATCAGAATCAGCTTGCCCAGGGTGATACTCGTCCTCAGAATCAGCCTGTCCAGGATGGTACTCTTCCTCAATAATGTGCCAGTCGTCGCCTCCAGCAGGGTCGAAGTGATCAGCCATCTTAGAATAGAGAGGAAGAAGCATAAATCATAGAGCAACACAAATGTAAGTTACTTACATTTAAATCTCTAAATCCAAACACACACTCTAATGTCCACATCTAGGGTGTCGTTCCTTATAAATTTGTACGAGTGTGAAAGCATAGAAAGCGTGGCTCTGATACCACTCTGTAACGCCCCGAATCCCAATTTACTGAATTCGAGATGTTCTTCAGGATCTTTTCGCTTTCTTCACATACAATTTTAAAAGGAATTTAAAATCTTTACTTTTACATCAGAGTTACAGCATGTTACATTTGAATTTACACAGCGGAAGCAAAATGTACAATATTTACATAAATGAACAACAATATAATGAACTCTTTGTGCATCCATTCCTTTTACATGTGATTATCCTGCAAAAACACTGTGGGTACGTCAGTTTATTCAACCGACGATAATTATACATGGCCATCCTCTCTATGCCAGAAACAGTATAATGAATCTCATTTCTTACAAATCACAAGCCAGTTCAACATAAGCATGCAAATTGGGAAACTTTTAATGATGTCGTGTCGTGATTGTGCACTTAAATCCTTAATGCAATTTACTTAGTTAATTATGACACTAATGCATACTTGTTCGAATTCTATGCATCCCATACTACATAGGTTCGAGTGCAAGCCTCTTAAACGATCTTCATTTTAGTAGGGTTCAATCCCCCGCCATGACTTATTCTACTACTGTAATTCCAATGAGTATCCTAGATGAATCTATGAGTACAAGCATGTATCCTGGCCCCTGGAGTAGAATTTCGCGCCATGTCTTGACTCGTCAAGCATGCCTTCTGCGATAATTCAGCCTCCTCCCTGAACACACTCCTCTTGCAGTCACCAAAACATCCCACAAGCGTGACTAGAGTCCGATCATTACTGAGTTGTGCCCGCGCCATGTCTTGACTCATCAAGCATGCTTTCTGCGGCTCACATACCCGCACCGTACCCTAGCTCTCATACTCATGTTTTTCTCTCACCTTCATCACCTCCACACTATGTATTAACTTAATTAGAATCATGAATGAAAATCAACCTCTAGAGTTAGCCTCTCCATCATCCGGACTCATCATTTCATTACACTTGACCAACCTGGTCTAATTCTCAATATCATTTCATTCGCTGCCGGGGAGACTTAGCTACTCTTCTGTTCAATTTCACATTCACAATATCCAAAGGAGCATCATCGGCTCATAATTCATTTTAGAGTCTCACAGACTTTCCTCATCATGATTTCACATTTCATAATTTCATTTGATTCTCAATCCTCATCTATGATTCATTTACACAATTCATGCATCCATAACAGAGTTCATTGACTTAAAATCACAAGATTTACCATTACTAACAGCAAAATAACATGAATTCCAGTATACCAAAGTTCACTCTGTACAGTCGACTTGGAAGAGCACCAGTCGACTTATACAGTCATACAGGGTTATCATAACGTTCGGGTTAGTTGACTGAGTACACTACCAGTCGCCTGTCCCGCCCAATTCTTATTCACAATATTATCCTCGTAACAGTCGACTGATCAGTAATCAGTCGTCTGTCCTGGATATTTCAAACAGCATAATTTCTAAGTCCAGATCAGTCGACTTGCCACATGCATCGGTCGACTGGACAGATCCATTTTAATTTGGGGAATTTACTTACATTTCTTTACATATACTTGCATCATGATATCAATTAACAGTATATACCAATTTATGTTCCATAAACATAATATCCCTTGCTCAGTAGCATTCACAACACAATTTTCCCGGTTATTAACATGCTCTTTAGAGAAATTACTACTCTAAACCTGTATTCATATTGCTCATACTTACATACGACAATGGGAATATAAATTTCAAGTCATCATCATGAGTCTACACAAAAATAGAATATCTTTATTCGAGGAACTATCAAACAATCACTTTCAGAACGAGCATCAGTCGACTTAACTCCAAGTCAGTCGACTAAGCCGACAACTTCAATGTTTATCTCCTCAGTTCTTTTTGTTTGTTTACCTTCCCTCCATCATATGTGTCATAGGGAAAAACATACATTTTATGATCACACCATCATGGCTATTCACACACACTTTATCAGCACATTATGAAAATAAATATCTCGTATCAGTCGACTGGCTCATATGGCAGTCGACTGGACCGTCAGTCTTGCCTCGAATATAATAGCATGTTCAAGCAATTTCTACAGCATTCAATTCACTTTTGCCACATGGTAACACTTCATGACAAATATAGCATTATTCCTACATTAGAAGTCCTGAGAAACACCCACCTTTTGTGAAGAAAATAACGAAATCCCGCAAGTCCTTCAATATCACGCTGCACTTCTTGTTCCTCTGTTCCACGCCGAGCTCCTCACCAATGCTGCTTGCCTCCACAGAAAAGCTCTCACACAACTCACAGATACTCTCTTGAAATCTTAGAAATTTTTAGTGTAAAAAGATAGGGATTAGGAGGGGGTATTTATACTAGATTATAGGCAAAATGGAGGGCTGAGATTCGTTGGGGAGTTGGAGATCAAAGGACAAGATGCAATCGGTAGTTTGAGAAACTACCCACACCCTCACATAACCGCCCATGATCCTAGCCACTTCTCCACAAATCCGGCCAAGTTTGTGCCTTGTGCACGTGTACATGGAGTGCACGTGTACACACAAAATCCCACTATAAAATGTACATCAAAATACCCGGAAAATAAGAGGGAAAAATGCTGCACATACAAGTGTAAGAAAAGATTAAGTTTATGGGTTTAAATACATTTGGGCCAAAATATGTATTTTTACATAAGAAAATAAACAAGTCACATTTGGGCTTTGAGAAGAATGTTTTATAGGAAATACTACACTCTATTTATCATGGAGAAAAGTAATAATAATAGGCTATCATAAGAAAAATAAATACCCTTTCATATATATTAAGAAAATAAATCGGGGTACTACATGGCCCGTAACTTACAATTGACGGGTACTTGTTTTCTCTTTTCCTCTTCTCTATAATTATTAAATTGCAGATTTTGGAGACCAGGTTCAAGATGGTATTGGTGACATGAAGTACTAGTGCTGGATATTATTATTATTATTTCTTATAGTTTGCTTGAACAATATTGTATTTTGTACTTGGATTTATTTTTGTATTTGGGCAATGTGACCCAAAATATTTGACTTATTCAGATTATGACTATTTGAGATTTATGTATTTGGTTTCAAGTATTCTTGTTGGTGTTTTGGTTCATATGTGCATGTTGGTTGATTCTTTTGCTTCCGACTCTGATTATTTCGTGAGATGTTGTGAAGATTCTTGAACAACTTATGGATGATGAAAATCATTCGTTGGACTTTTGTCGCATACTCATATTCCGTATTCCTTTTGAGAAGCGGGGCATGATAGGGTTTTTAGTGATATCAGAGCCCAAGTTTGGCTAATGTATTAGTTGCCTAATATATTAGACAAGCTTGGCTCGAACTGGGATCTGCTCAACATTTCACCAACCATGCATGCATAAATCAATTATTATTATCAACATTGATCTGGATGCTAACTATTTTTGGTTTTGTACAGACTATGGCTCGTAGAGGTCCTTCTCGTGTCCCGGGTGATCAGCCTGAGCTTGAGGTTATCACTGCAGTACTTGAGTGCTTGATTAATCAGCAGCAAAACCATCGTGAATTGGTGATGGCTGGTTTGGAAGCCGCTCGAGTTTCTCTGCCCCTTGCACCTAGGCAGGATGTTCTTCCTCCCTATCTGGGAATGGTCACAGACTTTATGAGGCAGCATCCTGATAGGTTTTCAGGCACTGAGAAGCATTTGGAGGCTGAATAGTGGTTGATTCGGACAGAGCAACTGGTTTTGGCAGCTAGGGTTGCAGATGCAGATCGTGTGGATGTAGTGACCATCCAGCTGGTGGACTTGGCTCATATCTGGTGGAGATCCGAGTCCGAAAGGCTCGAAAGACCGATCACTTGGGCCACTTTCACTAGGAGCTTCTTGGAGAAGTTCTTTCCTAGCAGCACCAGAGTGGAGATGGAGCAACAATTCTTGACCCTGAAACAGGTTGGTCGTTATTTCTAGTAATAGAATTTTGTTACATATTGTCCAAGCAATGTTGTAACATGAGACTTTCTTGAAACAGGGCTCTAGGTCTGTGGACGAGTACGCAGCTGAATTTACGAGACTTAGTCTCTTCGCAGCCGTTCTTGTGGCAAACTAAGAGGATAGGGCTTGTAGATTTACTTTGGGGCTTGAACGCGAGATCAGGGTGCAGCTTGTCTCTCTCTGCTTGTGCACTTATGCAGAAGCTCTTGAGGCAGCTCGTGCTCAGGAGCAGGCCCGTAGTGGATTAACTCCTTCTCAGCAGATTGTTTCGCACTCAGTGGCTAAGCCTTCTGGTGGGCCTGTTCGGAGGCCTGTCCCAGCCCATCCGGTCAGGGCAGCTCCTTACTCTTCTGCGGTTCCTCAGCGAGCCAGTTTTTGCGACTTTTGTCGTCTTGCTGGGCATGGGCGCAGGGATTGCAGGTGTGCCAATCGCCGTTGCTTTGGTTGTGGTGCTTCTGATCATATGGCGCAGGATTGCCTGTGACAGCAGCAGATGGCTCTTTCAGCCAGGGGTCCCTTTCAGCAAGTTGCCCCAGCTCGTGGTCCAGTTAGACCACCTCTTCCTCCGCAGTGCCAGATTGTCGGTCAAAAGACTGCTGCTCCTAGGAGAGGTCAGGCTTTCAACCTGGCAGCTGCTGATGCTGAGTCAGCTGAGGGTGTGGTTGCAGGTATCTTTGGTTTTATTGTTTTACTGTTTTGTTGTTTCTCGTTGCTTCTTCATTTCCTTTGTTTTATTTCTTTCTGTTTTTCCTTTCTGAATTTTGTTTTCCTCACCCCTGTTCAACCATTCTTTTCCTTTGTCTCTTTTGCTTTCTATTTTAGGTGTTGTTCTTGTGTGCCTTTTCCCTGCTCATGTTCTTTTTGATTCTGGGTCAATCCATTCTTTTGTCTCCTCTCGATTTGTTGCTCGCCATTAATTGGAGTGTAGCAACATGTCAGAAACTTGGAACATTGTGATAGGTGGTGGAGTTGTCATTTGTTCCCGGGAGTGCAGGCAATGTCCCATAATTATTGGTAGCGCAGATTTCAAAGCCAATCTGATTATAATTGGGAATTTAGGATTCGACGTTATTCTGGATATGGATTGGTTGGGTGAAACCCATGCCATTATTGATTGTCGTACCAAGAAAGTTGTGTTCTGAATTCCAGATCGTGTAGAGTTTGAGTTCCATGCCGGGGAGTCTTCCCTTGGCCGAGCTACAATTGATCAGGAGATTTGTGCAATGGAGTTGCATTTAGGCTGTGAGGATGTGCACTCAAGTAGTTTGGGATTTCCTTGATATTTTTCCCGAGGAGTTGCCTGGCTTACCCTCTGATAGGGATGTGGAGTTCGGTATTGAAGTTCAGCTGGGTACGACGCCTACATCGAAGAGTCCCTACAAGATGGCACCAGTTGAGTTAGCTGAGCTTAAGGTGCAGATTCAGGAGTTGCTTGATTTGGGTTTCATCAGACCCAGTGTTTTGTCTTGGGGTGCTCTAGTTCTTTTTGTTAACAAGAAGGATGGTAGTCGTCGACTGTGTGTGGATTATCGGGAGCTGAATAGTGTTACTGTGAAGAATCGGTATCCGTTGTCCAGGATCGATGATTTGTTTGACCAGTTGAGTGGGGCTGCCATTTTCTCAAAGTTGGATCTGCATTTTAGGTATCACCAAGTCAAAGTGAAGGCAACTGATGTGCAGAAGACTGCTTTCAGGACCAGATATGGCCACTATGAGTATCTTGTGATGCCGTTCGGAGTTATGAACGCGCTGGCTGTATTTATGAGTCTTATGAACTAGGTCTTTTTCTCAGTTCTTGGATCATTTTTTGGTGGTCTTCATTGATGATATTTTGGTGTATTCTCGAAATCGGGAAGATCATGCTGAGCATCTTAGAGTGGTTCTGCAGATTTTGAGAGAGAATCAGCTCTATAAGAAACTCAGCAAGTGCGAGTTTTGGCTCGACAAGGTTTCATTCTTGGGGAACATTATTTCAGGTGATGGTATTTCTGTGGATCCTGCCAAGGTTGAGGCTGTGAAGGATTGGCCTGTTCCTAAGTCAGTTTCTGAAGTCAGAAGTTTTCTTGGTTTGGCTGGCTATTATCGGAAATTCGTCCAAGATTTTTCGAAGATAGTGGGATGGTTGACTAAGTTGACTAGGAAGGATCAGAAGTTCTATGGTCTGATGAGTGTGGTGTGGCTTTTATTGAGTTGAAGAACAGATTGACGTTAGCGCTTCCCGATGGTTCATACGGATTTGTAATTCACTGTGATGCTTCTGGTAGGGGCCTTGAAGCAGTTTTGATGCAGAAGGGCCGAGTCATTACGTATGCATCGAGGTAGTTGAGGCCACATGAGAAGAACTATCTGACTCATGACTTGAAGTTAGGGGCAGTGATTTATGCTTTGAAGCTGTGGAGACATTATTTACTTAGAGACCGAGTGGAGATCTTTACAGACCACAAAAGTCTCAAGTACGTTTTCACCCAGAAGGAGTTAAACATGAGGCAAAGGCGTTGGTTGGAGCTTATGCCCGATTATGACATCAGTTTGCAATACCATCCTAGTAAAGTAAACTTGGTGCCTGATGCTTTGAGCAGGAGACTGGCAGTTATGTTCTTGACTCAGCAGAGGGATCTGATTGAGCAGGTGAGGAGGTTGGAGTTGGATGTTGTGTTGTCGAGTTCTGGTCGGAGTTGTTTGGCGCTCCAGCTGCAGTCGTCTCTTGTTGATCTGATTAAAGAGGCACAGGCTGGTGATGCACAGTTGCAGGGTTTTTGAGCTGAGGTTGAGTCTGGGTCCAGAACGGGCATGGTTATTCATGTTGATGGTTAACTTCGTTTTGGGTCCATATTATGTGTCCCAATGGGTGAAATTCGTCAGAGATTGCTTGAGGAAGCCCATCAGTCATCCTATTTGATCCATCCCGGCGGTACTAAGATGTATCGAGATTTGAAGCTTCATTTCTGGTGGCATGGTATGAAGAGGGTTGTGGCTCGATTTGTTTCTCGGTGCTTGGTCTGCCAGCAGGTTAAGGTAGAGCATCAGAGGACCGCTGGACTTCTTCAACCACTTCCTTTTCCACAGTGGAAGTCAGAACATATCACCATGGATTTTGTGACTGCTTTGCTGAGGAGTTCTAAGGGTCATAATGTCATTTGGGTGATTGTTGTCCGTTTGACAAAGAGTGCTCACTTCATTCCTTTTCATGTCGAGCAGTCTACTGAGAGCCTAGCTGAGAGGGATATGCAAGAGATTGTCAGACTTCATGGAGTTCCAATCAGTATTGTATCCGACAGGGATACGAGATTCAGATCTCAGTTCTGGGAGAGTCTTCAGAACAGTTTGGGGAGTAAATTAAAGTACAGAACAGCTTTTCATCCCCCGACTGATGGACAGTCAGAGCGGGCTATTCAGATCCTTGAGAACATGTTGAGGTTCTGTATGCTTCAATTTGGTGGATCTTGGGAGGATCATTTGCATCTCGTGGAGTTCTCGTATAATAACAGCTTTCAAGCCAGTATTAAAGCTGCTCTGTTCGAGGCACTCTATGGGCAGAAGTACAGATCACTAGTATGCTGGGATGATATTGGTGAGAGGAAGTTGTTGGATCCAGAATTGATCACCAAGACAGTGGATGTTGTGGTTCAGATCAGGAAGCACTTGCAGGCAGCTCAGGATAGGCAGAAGCGATGGGCCGATGTCCATCGGAGAGCTTCGGAGTTTGGTGTTGGTGACCATGTTTTCCTAAAGGTATCGCCGTGGCACGGTATCATTCAGTTCGATGGTGGGGCAAAGCTTAGCCCGAGGTTTATTAGACCGTTTGAGATTTTGGAGCGAGTAGGCAAGGTGGCCTATCGTCTTGCATTGTCACCAGCTTTATCAGGAGTGCGCAATGTTTTCCATGTCTCACAACTCAGGAGATATATCCGAGATGAGAGCCACGTGATCGACTATTCTGAGTTGACCATTCGGCCGGATTTGACTTGTGAGATTCCGCCAGTTGCTATTGTGGATCGGCGGGAGAAAGTGCTTAAGAACAAGGTCATCAAGTTGGTTCATGTTGCTTGGAATCCTCACTCGCCCGGTGAGTCGACTTGGGTGCTGGAGGAGGAGATTCAGCAGAAGTTTTCTCATTTGTTTGAGTAGTTTTTTTGTTTTGTTCTTTTGGTTGTTTTTGGGATTACCCTCTGTATCTTCTTTTAAATTTCGAGGACAAAATTCTTCTTGATAGGTGGGTAGGATTTTAACCCCTGTTTTTCGTTTTGTGTATTTAGAGTGTATTTTTCGTTTTGCTGTATTTTCTCTCGTATCCCTCTTGTAGTTCTTTTGACCGTATATTGGTTTATTTTCAATAAATTCATTTTTTTATTTTTGTCATCTTTATATTTTGAATTTTTGATCCTGTTGTCTCTTTTGTTTGTCTCCATTTGATCGAGCCATTATTTGTGACCCTCTTTATCTTAATTATCCGTGCCCTATTTTTATTTCCTTATTTTTGTGCCCGTCTCAATTTTCTTTTTTATTATTTTTGATCACCATATATTTAATCATTCCCTAATACCCATTTTTCATATATCCTTAATTACTCTTAACCTCATTCTTAATCCTATACTTATTGTTATTCTTATTGTTATTGTTCTTCGTTTTCGTATATCCATATAGTTATTCTGATTGTTCTTCATTTTCGTCTCCAGTTAAGGCAAGTAACTTGTACTCAAATTCCTTTGTATGATACAAGTCAAAGATACCGCTTGTAGGGTAGTTGGGTTCTACAGAAAATTCGTGTGTGAAACCCCTTGTTGATATTGTCTCTATAGTGATTTGACCATATTTGCCTCACGATACATATAACATGAATTAACTTTGGTTTTGTCCGTTCTTGATTTGATCATGTATGTGGGATTTTTGTAAGAATTTGGGCATTTGTTGATATCCATGTGATAGACTTGCTTTGGATATGTTAATTACCCTATTTCATGATGTTTGGGCACTTGGTAGACTCGATTTCATGTTTGGTGGTCTTTGGATCAAGTTTCGTTGGATCTATGTTGATTTTGGTTTTTGAAGAAATTCTGTGTTTTGTCGATGATCTGGCTTGATTAGTAATTTAGACCATATTAAGATCAGAATCTTAATTTCAGTAAACATGATTTGTAGAGAATTTCTTCTTCTTTCCAACCCCTCTGACCTTGCTCAATTTCGTTTTCGTATGTGTGAGATATGACTGTTTTACTATAGAGGTGTAAGTCTTTTCCAGATTTCGTTTCTTGGTGATTTTGATGACTAAATTATTTTGATACTTGTGCTACACATATTACTTTGATCTAAAACTTTGGTCAATTTTCTTTATCTAGTTAGGGATTACCCAGAATTTTGGTGGATTTTATTGTAGAGTTTTATATGCCGTTTCATGCTTGCTATAAAAACTATACTTACTGTACATTACATAGTCCGTTTTAGGGATTGGCGACCTGCCTGGTTGTGCCAAGCTGATTGATCTTCCACTGCCATTTGCTCGCTGTTCTGTAATAAATTGTATTTTCACCCTGATTCCTGTTACTGTATGGAAAATATTTGTGAAATATAAAAGTTAGCTTATTCTATCTATTTTCATCTCCCTTTGGCGGATTTGGATTTCATTTCACGGTTTGCGAGATATTACAGTTTTCATACAGCTGTGTTGGGAATTCCAGATTTACCAAACTATCGTTTCTTGATGTTTTCTGATTTCGATGACTGATCTAATTTTACTGGAAAATTATGAAACTTTATATTCTGATAATAGACATGTAGAGAAATACCCCAGATTTTTCGTGGATTTATTTATTGAGTTTTGATGCTGTTTTCCTGACTGAGAATTTGATTTACTGATTTCTGGCTGAACATGTTTTCTGGATTCAAATCAGTTTTGAGTTATGATTTTATGAAATACTATATGACTTATTTATACTCGCTGGATTCGGTTGGGAGTTTATTTTCTAGACGTTTCGACGGATTCAGATTCGCATTTTTGTAACACTAGGAATTTTAGTTTTGCTACAGTATGGTCTTATTGTCTTGAACTTGAGAATTTGTTATTTTATTCTATTATGAATTATCTTGCACCCATACTTGTTTATTTTGCAACTTGATACTTCACTTGATACTTGAGACTTGACTTGATACTTGAGATTTAGCTTGATACTTGATTACTTGAGGCTTGATATTTCACTACTTGAGGCTTGATATTTCACTTGAGGCTTGATATTTCACTCTTGAGGCTTGTTTACTTGATACTTGAGGCTTGATACTTGATACTTGATTCTTGAGACTTGTCTCTGAGTACACTGCCTTTATGGTCCACTATTAAATCTAAAATGTAACTGCATTGACTGTAACAACCATGTGATGAAAGGATGGCACATGAAGTGTTACCTAGATAGTAATAATACAAGATATTTGATACATGCTTACTTGATACTTGATTACATGATACATGAGACTTGATGCTTGAACATGATACTTGACACTTGTACTTGACTACTTGACACTTGTTACTTGTTACTTGATTTCGTGGCACTTGATTCGTGATACTCGACATTTATTTACATGACACTTGTTCACTTGACACTTGATACATGCCACTTGTTCTTGTTCACCTTGCCATGCTAGTATTCCATTTTGATATCATGCTTATACCATGTTGCTAGTTAGTTTCCCCATGTTCTTGTATCCTGCATTACAAGCGGTCTGTAACTTGCAATTGACGGGTACTTGTTTTTTCCTTTTCTCTTCCCTGCAATTGTTAAATTGCAGATTTTGGAGACCAGGTTCCGGATGGTATTGGTGACATGAAGTACTAGTGCTGGATATTATTATTATTATTTCTTATAGTTTGCTTGAACAATATTGTATTTTATACTTGGATTTATTTTTGTATTTGGGCAATGTGACCCAGAATATTTGACTTATTCAGATCATGACTATTTGAGATTTATGTATTTGGTTTCAAGTATTCTTGTTCGTATTTTGGTTCATATGTGCATGTTGGTTGATTGTTTTACTTCCGACTCTGATTATTTCGTGAGATGTTGTGAAGATTCTTGAACAGCTTATGGATGATGAAAATCATTCGCTGGGCTTTTGTCGCATACTCGTATTCCGTATTCCTTTTGAAAAGGGGGGCGTGACAGAACGCCACCTCGCCATTGCCCCCGATCATCTCCTGCAACACTGCGCCCTGTCATCACTACCTCTAGCCGACCGAGCTCCAGCCACCAACGATAGCCCCGAACACCCCTGCAGCCATCGAACTCAATTGCTACTACCCCCGACTATCTCCCTCACTGTGACTCCTCGAGCACCTTCCGACCACCGAACTTGACCTCCATCATCTAAGTCTCTACCTCATCACTAAGCTCCTTTCCTGCCATTGCCGACCACCATTCGAGCCTCCGACTATACCACCACCTCGAGGCACCTCCATCTCCTGCACCTTCATGACAGCCACTCAACCACTCCTTGCTACTGCTCCACCATCTTCTCTTCACCCGAAGCTCTACCAGTAGCAGTCCCGAGCCTCGCCAGCCACCTCTTGTTGTCCAGCCGCTTCATGCCCATAGCGCCGTCATTATCTCCTTGTTGCTCATTCTTGTTGACTACCTCGTTATTCTTGCTGGTCGCCATCGCCCGACGTCGCATCGCCGTTCATTTTTGCCATTATTGTTGCTAAGCATCGACCTGCTGTTGTTCGTACTGCCATTGAGCCTTGCCCTGGTATTTCTCTTCTTTCATGATTCTCGCCACGTTCACTATTGTCGCATAAGGCAAGCATCCTTTATACACTCTTTTTGTTCTCGTACAAGCATTTTATTTGACCTCCTGCAATTAGTATTCATATTTGATTAACGTGTTTTGAAAAACGTTATCGTCCATATTCATAAAAAGTGTTCTTTATAAGTTTCAATTGATGGAACCATCATATTGGAAATCCTTCCATGTTTAAACCAGTTGTTATATATATTGCATTGAATCTATCTAGTTACTTCTGTGATTTGATGCCCACTGAAAGATCATAAACTTCATTGTCACCATATACATTGCATGAACATGCGTTAGAGTTATATAAATATGTGTATTTAAATAATAAGATGATTTGAATGAATTTCGGTTGTATGTGATAGTATGGTTATATCCGTATATTAATGTCATAGAAATGATCATCTCTATCATGTTAACAATAGAAACGCATTCTAATTACTGGATTTCAAAGTATGTTCAATTTTAGTTATTAAACTATATGTTTGTAAACCAAAAATCATTACAATTGCAAATGTTGTATTTCGGCCCGCCCATTTATCCCAACTTCTATTAAGAATTTGACCTAGTTCCGTTTAAAATAATTTAGAATTTATTAAATAAAAATTGTCACCTTCTGAATCTAGTTTCGGGAACTTCTAACAGATCTGGAATCCGATGTGTTGATTGCAAAATATATTGTTTATAGTATTGTGCTATTTTTAATTCCAGATTACTGTTTTGAGGCATTTCTTCTCGATTAACTAATTAAAATATTATGTTATCAGTGAAACTAAGACCCGATAATTACCAGTAAGTTACTAAACGAGATTAGGAATTGGTTTATGATTTTTATGAGATTTTTAAATGAATTTACAGTAGATTTATGTACATAAGAATTTGACCCTGATCTGCTGCCTGAAATCTAGACCAGTAGAGAATAGACTGATAGACCTAGTTAATGTTATTTTAATATGTCGTGTGAATATGCGTTGGAACCGGCATGAAGTCTATTTTTGGAACCCCTGACGGTACCTGATTCTCTTTCCTAGAGCAATGGAAAAGTAGATTTTTGTACAACAATATATTGCAGTCCAGAATTGTAACTTTATGCTCTTGATTGTAAATATGTCTATTTTCTTGCATTTAATTAATTGAACTTGTATATCATGCATTGAATAGCCCTTGCTACCTCCTTGACCCTGTCCTAATATCATTTTTGTTGTTGCATATTCATGTTTAATTATTGTAAAAGAATAACAAGCCTAGGTGATAAGGAAAAGTATCTAGTAGTGGACAATATAGGAGAGTGAACTCAGAAGGGGACTGTGTTTCCCGCAATAGTTATTCTTTATATGTTTACATGATATGATATGATTCCTGGTTACATGATATGATATAATTCCGGTTATTATCACTGCAAGACCCGAGTACATAATCCTATAGAAATCATTTCTAGAGTCTAACGTTAACTTGTTTGTATGCACCTGAACCTGTAGTATGGGATGCATAATTGCGTGCATTAGTTAGATTTATAAATGATTGACAGACATAAGATTAACACTGAGCATGTGCATGATTCCTTATTACAAGTTACATGATTCCAGTTATATGATTCCCGTTTATAAGTTATATGATTCATGTTTACAAGTTATATGGTTCATGTTTACTAGTTTGCATGATTCTCATCTACATGACATGTTTCATGTTACATGATTCTTTATTTCCCGATTGATTATATTTTGAGACTTGTTCCAGTTGTCATTTGCATTACACTTGATCATGTTGTATTACAATTACATCACCAGTTCTTATTTCTCTTCTTGTTCAGTTCTTTTTTCTTTCTTGTTACATATATTGTTTCTCATTTTCATGCTTGTTTCATAATTGAATTGCTAATTCTTATTGCTTTCCCTTTTATCATTTTTGACTCGATGTTTATTTCTTTCCAGGTGTTGGTTAGTTTGTGAGACATTTCATGGATTATTCATGCTTATGTGATTATTCTTTCATGCGTGGTTGTGGTTACATTTTATATTGTTTAGATTATATTTGTATAGCTTATGGATGATGTAAGTTTGGAAACGTATATCATTCGTTGGGCCTCTGTTCAGTGTCCGTACTTACGTATAACGGGCAACGAGGTGTGACATATAATTCAAGGTCATATCATGATAATCGAGGACTTGGTTACAATGAGTCAATACAACGTTAAATTTCTAGGAAATCTTGTCATACATATATGCATAGCTGTCAAAATAGTTACAACCAACACATAACTATTCACATGTGCATGATCCAAGGCATAATCGCATTACTTGCCACGATTGTTGTAGATTAGGACATTGTTTCTTACAATTGTGCTTTAAAAAAGAATACTAACTTCGTTTGGGTAAAGAAAAATACCAGTGCATGAACAGTACCTACATGGATATCTACTAATCTTAATGTAGGTATATCAATGGGTCAAAGCTAAAAGATCGGTGGTATCTTGATAGTGGATGCTCAACTCATATGACTGTGATAACGAAATGTTCCGCATCACTATCAAAAGAAAATGGGAAGAACACTTTTTTTTTGTGCATACTTTAAGGGTAACCCATTTAGTTCTTCTTTTTGTGTATTAATGATGAACTTTTGGTTAGTAACTTAAAACATATTTCATTTCTTCCAACTATACAATAAATGTTATAAAAATGCATCCACTGGACAATAATCACTTCCGTTCATTGTTTTCTAATAAATGAAATAATATTTCTGTTACATTTTGTTACACTAACAAAAATATTTTGCTAGAGTAAGAGAATGATCCCACATTTATCCGGTAACTCTTCATATGTTCTATTCTTGATACCATTTTGCAATGAAAAGTATAAGGAACGGTTCCGCTGTAAATCTGAAATCTCTTAAGAACTACAGCAATAATCTTCTTTAACGAAGATAAAAATTCTCAACTTTCAATCTAGCATATTTGTAGTTAATAGTTGACATTAGAATTTTTTTTTCAAGATACGATGGCCTTTTCCACCTCTGACATCTTTTGTCATCTTCACACTATTAAATTTTTTCCCATTATACAGATCGTTAAAAAAGATTTAATTAAATTTACCTCATGGTTGTATAGGTAGCAGTCATGTGATTTACTCAATTCACCTACTTGAAGCTGGAACGGTCGACCATCCCACGTCCTGTCACTTTTGGATTACAGGGTTTTCTGGATCTATTTTGCGGTCGGTCGACCGCTCCGTAGACCGTCCCCCATTCTGCTTCTTTATTTGCTGAACTGCTTATTTTAAACCACACATGTGTTTAACGCTTGTATTTTTATGTTCCTTTTGTTGTGTTCCAAAAATTGGGAGAAAATTACATATATGAGTGCATGTTTTTGTTTTATCCATATAGGATGCACTATGAGCACACACTTATTAAATTCTTATGTGCATGAATTAGGAAGAGTACTAGATTAAGGGGGAGCACTTGAATTTCTTTTAATATATTTTTAAAATTCTATGGTATGTTTTGTTCACTCCAAAAGGGAGAGATTGTTGACATTAAGTTTGGTGTGCACAAAACGTATCATTTACAACTAATAATTTTAGTTGAGATTTACAGGATTTACAGAAAAAGGAAAATCAAAATAAAGATCCAAAATGATTTGCAATCAAGCAAAAAAGGCATTATCAAAGAAAAGAAGCATGTGTCTCTGTTTATAAGAAGATATAATATGTAAAGTATTGATGATTGAAGAATTAGATTTGGAAAGAATATAAAGTAGATTCACCAAATAAAGATCAAGTCTACACGATTGCGGTCAACCGCACCTATGTTGGTCAACCGTCACACAGTTGACTGCACTTTCTAGTGCAAAAGTAAGACAGTTGACGGACCATCTCTCTGTCGTTTGGACTGAGATGGACGGTCGACTGTTCACAATAACGGTCGAATGCACTCCTGCGAAATTGACTATTTCTGAATCATTTTTTTTTAATTTTGGAAAGATACAATTCCTCGTTCTATAAATAAGAGGCGAATTCACTGAGTATTCTTAATCTCTTGCTATCATAATTCTTCTGAAATAATCATTCAATCAACAATCCGAGTGTGAGAGCTTTTATTGTTTTCAGTCAAGATCAAAATAGATCTTGAGAGTTTTTGTTTTCTTCCACTTCGGTGAGTTTTGCGGAACTTGTTTGTAGAAGTCTTGCGGGTGTAATAGGACTCTCGGCCTGAATCCCAGAATCACTGTACGGGGTTTAAGTATAGTGGAACGCTTGTGGCGGAGAATTGCTACAAATAGGTGGTGTGGACGTAGACCTGAGGATCGAACCACGTTATATCGTTATGTCTTTCGTGCTTGATCTGTTTGCTCTCTCTAACTGTATCTCTTTACTTTACGTATTTTATTTAAGTTTTAATTCCCGCACCCCCCCCCCCCCCCCCCCCCCCCCCCCCCCCCCCCCGCGGATGGTTTACACGAACAACCTCCCTAAAAAACCATAACTCTACTCAAAATATGATCCCCGATGACATCTCCAATGCAGAATGAAAAATATTACTCCAATCATATCAAATATATATCGATTCAATACCCAAATCATTTGGTTGTGTCAATAACGAGGTACACTCGTGCACCCCACCTTCGGAGAGACTAATGTCATACCTGAAGAAACACTTGAAGGAGGGGGTGAGTGGAACCCTTCCAACTCCACTGAATGACCGATAGCCCAACACCATCTCTTACTCGTCATCTCCTTGTCACTCCTACAAGTAAAATATGTAAATTATCTTATCGGCCTTGAGTTACCCATCATTTTGAGTTTTAGCTTAAAGTTAGTCCTAAGCTTTCCTTTCCAAAGAATTGTAGCATCATCCAGAATAAGTCGAGATCAATCCTCCGTTATTGAACTTTTGGCTAATTTCCTTTCTACTATAAGAACAGAAATGTTTTCTTATCTTTCTGCAAGCATAATTCTCTACTTCGATAATGTTTAGTATGCAATTCTTATCATTTGGTGGATAAAGTAATCTCCTTTTTCCTTAAAATATGTTTCCTTCTCACCTTTTCGTATAGCAGTTATAGTCTCCTGTCTCATTTTAAAAATTAAATTTTTTCACTGAATTATTTTGGGTGTTACGTAGGCAAACTCTGCTGTTTTTTAATTCCTGTACTTGTATATCATTTCCTCCAAGTTTTATCTTCCAATTAAAAGCCCATGTTTTCCTCTTGCCTTCTACTTTAGCATTAGTAGGATTGGGCAATTATTGTGACAATATGAATCCTTAAGTGATAACTTGTTAATACATGAATATTCCACAGATTGGGTGGTAGGAAAGTGGGTGATGAAGTTGAGTATTGATTTCAATTTCCCAATTAAGGTATCAGTTTCATAATAGAGAGAAGTAAAAGCATAGCAACTGCGTTAAAATGAGTGTACGTACGCTGAGTTGTATTGATTTGTACACTTCCTTTATAGCTTATACTTTAGAACAGAGACTGTTATAAGTAAAAGAAACATCGAAATCTTTAACTGTCGGTATTTACTATTTAGAATAACTGATAACATTACTGAATCACAAGCACACAACCAACCTACAACTTGCATTGTTCAGCCAAATCAAGTATATGCTTCATAGGAAAATATTCGTTGGTCACTAGGAGAAGATTACCTTTTTTATCTACAATACAAGTTTTTGATCTTCCTGCAACGTTCAAGAAATTTTGCAATCCCTATCTTTAGATAAAATACTCTGAACTCAGATAACCCTCACCGTATACACATACCCTTGACAACCCGGATTAGAAAAACTATGTTGACCTAAGAGTCTCGCACTCCGTGTTTTGGTATGGAAAAAGCTAATGGGAGTTCACGGTGGTTTTCAATCTGATCATGGGTAATGTAAAAGGCGCAGTAAAATGGACTCTCATGAAATAGGATATTAAAATGCAAGTATTATTAAGTTTATGCAGGACCAAAAATCATAAGATCAGGCAACAACAGTTATGAAGACAAGGAGTTGAAAAGGATTGGATCATCCAAGACAAATTTAAGCTTTGAGTCATAGGTACATATTAGAGATGTTATACGGGTAATCTACGTATTGTAATAGGAATACTATATATTAAGGTTGGCAGTTGATCGCCCGCCCCGAGCCTGATCAAATCCGATCCGTTTTTAGTAGGATTCGGGCCAGTTTTTTTATTCAAAATTTTCGAACCCAGACTCAATAATTAAGCCCGAATTAATTTTCGGGCTGGGTTCGGGCTTGTATAGGTCTGACCTGAGCCCGACCCGATTTAAAAATACATATTATACAGTAAAAACTCGAGCTCTACCTCTTTCTATTCCTTTCTCGAGCCCTGCCTCTTTCTATTCCTTTCTCTTATCTTTTTCCGGAGCTACAGTAAAAAACTTAAGGGGGCGTTTGGTACGCGGTAATGTATAAGGGAATCTAGGATTACCCTCTTGATTACCTGCTTTGGTAAGACATAGATATAGTTTTGTAAATAATCTTAAATTTCCATGGTTATCAAAATAATTAGTTTAGAAGGATAAACATTCCGCTTGAAAATGGTGGGATTTGTGGATTCCTCCACATAAAAAATGAGTGAGATTATTCATATCCAAAACACCCTCCAGATTTCTGGCTTATCATATAACCCGCTCTTGTTCCCTCCAACCAATTTCTGGCTCTTCTTCCCCACCTTCCTCCGGCCATTTCCGGCGACCTCCTTGTTCGTTGATCTCCATCTCCACATCAGCATTCGCCGCTCTCGCGCTTCCTCCATCTCCATCTGTCTATAAATAATACAAATTCACTCCCTCAAAAATCAAACACATACAAATTCCTCACTCACTCTCTCTCTCTCAAAGCCCAGTTCAGTTTCTCTCTCATCGCTGATAAAGACGTCATCATCATCGCCAGCGAGGGAGCACCCGTGCAAGGCGTTCGAATGGGCGGCGCAGGACAACTCCGGCATGCTCGCCCCCTTCACTTTCTCGAGAAGGTATCTTTCTGATCGATCCTTTTTCCCGCCATTTCAGGAGCTTCCTCTTCCAGCAATAAAACCATAAAGATTGGATTTTTATTGGAGTAGATTGGGTTAAGATGAAAAACACAAAAGTCAACTTTAGTCTGGTAGTTTGAAGCTAAAGTTTGGATCTTGGTGGTGATAATTGATAGTAGAACCATAAAGATTCAACTTTGCTTTAAATTTGAGAATATTGATGGTAGATTAGGTTGAAGATGGAAAATACGTGCAGTACACTAGTGAGGGGGAGAGGACTAGGTTCACTAAAGTTTTATAAGATATATATCAGTATTGCTTTTGCATATGCATGCATATACATCAATTACTAAATTAGATAACTTTTATATTTATTTATTTTTAAATAAAGCCAAAAGGGTATTTTCGGTAATGTCTATTATAGAGATGGATTGATGGGAATGAATTGTTCTATACCAAACACGGTAATAAAGTATTTCCAGGCATGTAATGTCGTATACCAAACACAGTATTGCAACATTTCCGGAAATCTTCATTCCCACCCTCATATTTTCGGGAATCCACTAATTCCTAGAAATTCTCCAATCTGCGTACCAAACGCCTCCTAAGTTTCTCCACCACCAAATTCCCACTCCAAATCCCCTCAATTAAAACCCTAGTTCGATCTCCTCGTTCTAATCCCCGAATCGCTCTCTTGATCTCCTTGTTCTAAACCCTAGTTCGATCTCGATCCTTGTTCTAATCCCCGAATCGCGTCGGGTTCACCTAAGGCATCGGGTTTTAATCCCCGGATCGTTCAATGCCCTACTTCACCTGAGGTGTCACGATCGAATTTGAATTCCCAGATTTTTAAATTTTGGAATTTTGTTTATTTTCTAGTAACTTTTGGGGTTTCTTGGAGTGAAATTTGGTACGTTTGAAGTGAATCAGAATTGATTTAAGTGTTTTTCCCATGTTTAATTGCAGTCAATGTTGTGTGATTATATTAATCTGAACACTTTGATTTTGTGAGAATTCTTTGGTTT
Organism: Hemerocallis citrina; assembly: GCA_017893485.1. NCBI lineage: Eukaryota > Viridiplantae > Streptophyta > Magnoliopsida > Asparagales > Asphodelaceae > Hemerocallis > Hemerocallis citrina. The sequence continues at coordinate 232,418,539 of CM030359.1, read as the reverse complement.
TATTGTAATTGAGATACTTTTTGTAAGATTCGGGCCGGGCTCAGGTTTTTTTGGTTTATTCGGGCCCGGGCTTGGGCTGGAATTTTGGGTCGGGCTTGGATCCTATAAAAAATTTCAAGCTCGGGCTTGGATTTGTATGAGTCCAGTCCAAACCCGGCCCGTTGTCAGCCCTACTATATATATGTAATAAGTGTGTATTGTAGGTGTGAGAGGGATAAACCAACTTCATGGTATCAGAGCCTAGCTCCCACCTACTTCCAGCTTCGAGCCGAAACGCCGGCGACCGACCGAAGCCCAACTCTCCTTCAACCTCCTTCTCCATCTCAAATCCAAGCCAACTCCTCGGCCATTTGAACAGATCCTTTCATCCCCAAAATAGGGTCAGTGGGGACCAAATTAGCACCGAATGCTTTTAGAATAATTCTTCTCTAAAGGCTCATAGATGCTGGCATTGTGAGGACAAGCTTACAGCCATTTGCTACTGCCATAAAGGCAATCCCAATCCCAGTATTACCACTGGTAGGCTCAATCAAGACACTCTCTCATGGAGTGATAAGGCCCTTCTAAACAACACCAACATCACCAAGTTTTATTTCTACTGCCGGCCCTTTCCACCACCATCCCCCGACAACACTCAAAATCTCCTTGAACAGAAATATCCAAGTTTTGGCTGGATTTGAATTTGACCAATATTGGAGCAGAACACAATGTGTTTGATGAATTGCGGTAAAGAAATCTAAACCCATATCACACTAATTTGAGGATTGTAAGCAATTAAGAAAGGAAATTGCCCTATCATGCACTCTCAAGGCAATCAACCACGACAAATTGCACATGTAGCCTTCAATTCAATCACTGTCCAGATGACTGAGAATGAGTTGCAGCGGTTCCATAAATATCAAAGAAATTAGCAATATCACATTTCCCGACGGCGATCTTCTTCGTCCATTACGTTAGCAAGGCCAGGCATCACATGTTTAACCAATTCACCTCCAACATCATGGATAATAGATTCAGGTGCATCTGATCATATGACTGGAAATTCAAATGTATTGTCCTCTGTTAGTAGATCTTTTCATCCACCTGTTAGACTTGCTGATGATTCTACTTCTCCCATTGGGGGGGTCGGACATGTAAACCTTACTTCCACTTTACCACTTAGTCATGTTCTTCATGTGCCAAAATTTTCCTTTAACCTAATGTTTGTTAGTAAAATTACAAAAACATTGGATTGTTCTATTACATTTTTTTCCTAATTACTGTGCATTTCAAGAACTTGAGACGGGAAAACTTACCACAGGGTGTGTGTCAGAGGGTCTTTATCAGCTTTATAGTGTTCCTATCTCATTTGCATGCTTTAGTGCGCCTTTGGATTTGCTTTGTCAGTTGGGTCATCCGTCATTACAAAATCTGAAGAAGTTAAGACCTAAATTATCTTCTCTTAAGGAGTTATCTTGTGAGTCATGCAAATTAGGTAAACACTTGCGTACATCTTACCCGCCTAGAGTCAATAAACGGTCGAGTCAACCTTTAGTTTAGTTCATTCTGATGTGTGGGGATCTTGCTTTGTCCAATCTCAGTTCGGTAACTTTAGATATTTTGTTACTTTTGTTGATGACTATTCCCATCCCACGTGGTTATATTTAAAGAAATCTAGGTCTGAAGTTTTTTCTATTTTTAAATCATTATGTGCTGAGGTAAGAACCCAGTTTGATGTTTCTGTTCAAATTTTGAGAAATGATAATACCAAAGAGTATTTTTCTTCTGAGTTCACTAGTTTTATGTCTTCTTGTAGTATTCTTCATGAGTCTTCTTGTCCTTATAACACTCACCAAAATCAGGTTGTCGAGAGTAAAAATCGTCACCTGTTAGAGGTTGCAAGGACAATGCTTATTCATAGACAAGTTCCTTAGTGTTTTTGGGCGGATGTGATTCTTACTGCATGTCACTTAATTAACCACATGCACTCGTTTGTATTAGATTGTCCAAATGTTGACCAATTCCCCATTCCTCCCAAAATCTTTGGATGTGTTAGCTTTGTCCATGACCATTGTCCTGGTCGCTCCAAGTTAGCTCCCCGTTCTATCTGAAATATGTTCCTAGAATACCGTCGTTCCCAAAAAGGTTATAGATATTATAGTCCTGAGTTTCATTGTCATTTTATCTCTGCTGATGTTATATTTCATGAGTCTAAACCTTATTTATCTACCACTTTTGTAACTACAGTTTTCATTCTTTCATTTTTTCTTCTTTTGTAATATTTTAATTGCAATTGAATAAAATACTTTATTTCCTTGATACTTAAATTAAATTTCCTCATGAAATTACTCTCATTATTTTGTTGAGCCAATTTTCTTGATGATTCTATTTTTATTGATTATGGGTATTTTATTTGAACCCTATTGTCTCTAATTCCAACTCTTATTGAACCCAAAACCTAACTACAATTGATTCTGGACCCAAACCCACTATTATTGGATCCTAAACCACTAACCCAACATCCTAATGGCACCCTATAAAAATAATCCTATTGCAAACCCTAAAATATACAATTTGAAACCCTAATCTAGCCGCTTTGTCTCTCTCCTCTTTCTCTCTCCCCAAATCCTGACCACCTCTACTGTGCTTCTTCTCCAACCTACTCCAACAACCTCCGGCGCCCCTGAGTGCCGCCCTCTCCTGTCAATGCCCAGACCCCACCCCCGACCTATCCTCGCCCTATTTCCCATCGAACAGCAACCAAACCCGACCCCCTTTGCCCCTGCATCGATCTGCCGCCGCCGTTGACGTCCCTTTCGTCGTCGAGCCATAACCGCCGACGTTAGATCCTCTTGCTGCCATTGCTCTCTCTCCCTTGTTGGTTGCTTTGCTGTTGATTGCTTGGATTATATTGCACATAGTTCGCACGTGTTATCTTGTGTGTTCATGGGTTCGTTGCTTTGGGATTCTCATCCCGTTATTCTTGGTATTCAATTTTATCATCAATAAGTCAAGTCACTTTCCTCTTGAATTGTTATTGAATCAAATTCAAGTTTTTATTGAAACTCTTGCAAGTAGATTCCATTGTTTATCGTATTGTATATTGTTCATCTCTTTCGTTGGGTATATTGAGGGTTTACACGAGCTAACCCCAATATTCTTGACTTTGTACCTCTGTTGACTCCAAAGATTGAATCTTTCATGAGTTCATATAGAATTGATAATAGGGTTATCTATATAATTATCACATAATTAATCTATTGTAGAAACAATTGCTAGGTTGTATGTTTGTTTGATCGATTGATGTTTGGTTAATGATAAATTAATGTATGTATGTGTTCTTAATTTTATTGATCATGTTTTTTTAATAACCATCATGCTGATAATAAAGTTTACCGACTATTTGAATTAGAACCCATCATGTCTAATTAATTTATCTCATCAAGAATAACGAAAAACCTGTATGTTGTTGCTGTCTGTATTTAGTCTGTTATTTTTGACCCAGTAAATAATCTTAAAATAAATAACTTTCCGAATAAGAGATGTAGACCTATGTTTCTAGTTTCCATAAAACCTGGAATTTCTGAATTCCGAGTTGTGTAGCAAAAGTTATGATCGTTTTACTACTGCGGTGTTATTGTTTTCAGAATTTCAGATTCTTGTATGATTCATGTTTAACCAGTTAAAAGGTTGATTTAATGTGAGAATATTGCTCTGAATTTCCAAAATATTAGTTAACATGTTTAGAAGTCTAATCAATATTTTTAATGAATTTATTATTGAGTTTTTGCTGATTCTAAAAATATAACAACATGATGTCGATTTTCTGCCTGAACATGAAATCTGTAAAGAATGATGTATTTGACCTAGCTACTGTTGTTGGATTTTGAACTTTAAATATGCGTTGTAACCGTGGGGAAGTCTAGTTTCTAGAATTTCTGATGGATTCATTTTTTGATTTCTGTAGCAGTGGAAAATTACATTTTTATACAAACTACTCTTGATTCTTGTATGATTCATGTTTAACCAGTTAAAAGGTTGATTTAATGTGAGAATATTGCTCTGAAAATTTCCAGAATATTAGTTAACATGTTTAAAAGTCTAATAAATATTTTTAATGAATTTATTATTGAGTTTTTTCTGATTCTAAAAATATAACAACATGATGTCGATTTTCTGCCTGAACATGAAATCTGTAAAGAATGATGTATTTGACCTAGCTACTGTTGTTGGATTTTGAACTTTAAATATGCGTTGTAACCGTGGGGAAGTCTAGTTTCTAGAATTTCTGACAGATTCACTTTTTGATTTATGTAGCAGTGGAAAATTACATTTTTATACAAACTACTCTTGATGTCCACAATTTCACTTTTCAGTTTTTCATAATTTAACTATTCCTTGATCATAATATTGCATGAATTTAAGTATATATGTTGCATTTCATGATCCTAATGAGTTATTGTCATCATTCTAATTGTTCCAATTCGAGTCATCCTTTTGTTTCCCTATTGTTATTATCGTTCAACTCACGTCTCTTAATTGCATATTGTATTGCTGCATTAATAAAATAATTAATAAGCCGGAGTTTAAGAGATTGACTGGAGTAGTTGATGACATAGTGACTGTACGCGGAAGTGTGAGCCATGTTTCCCAAAATATTGTGTATTGGCTATTATTATTGTTATCAGTTTATTGTTGGATTACTGACGACAGTATCCCAATTGATCGTGTACTGTTTTATTGTCATTGAGCCAACCAGTGTGCATCAATGCTGCAAATAATGTTATTGTGCCGTGTACAGGATCTATAGAATCTTCCTCTTAAGTCTAAACGAAATTGATTGTATGCATCGAACCTGTAAAATGGGATGCAGTAGTACGTGCATTAGTTAGGATTATAATGAATAATAGACTTAAGGATTTCACATCGACATTGCATATTGTACATTATTGTTCCTATTGCTATTGAATATTGAGTGTTATTAATGTCGACTATTGAATATTGAACCATTGTTTATAACCATTGCAACAATTATCATGATATTGATTACTGTTATAGTCCCATGTTATTGATTTCTATTGATCCATTGAATTCATTGTTATATCATTATTCCATTGTTCTTTGCTTTCTCTACTTGTTGTCCATGACTTGCTCTAAGGACAATTTTTCTCTTTTTAGATGAAGTGTTCACAGGTGATCATGGAGATTTTCCTGCTGGAATTGGAGAACAAACTTTGATTTAATGCTTTCTAGTTGCTTATTATTATTTTGAACTTATTGTATTGAGACTTATTACTATTGTGTTGGGATTTATTATTGTAATTGGCTTATGACCCGAATTATACTAATTGTTTCCAGACGTTGGATTACTGTATTTGGATATTTTATATTGCTTCATTCCAAGTATTGTTGTTCATGAGATTATTATTATTGCCTGCACAATTATTTTGTATTGATTATATTGTTGAGTTGATCGAATAAACAGCTTATGGGTGATGTTAGTCATTCGCTGGGCCAATGTCATGTGTTCGTATTCCGTATTTTTGGGAAGCGGGGCGTGACAAGGTTTTTAGTGGTATCAGAGCTCGGGTTTGGATAATATATCAGTCAAATATAACTAACGAAAGAAATTTTACCTTTGATTGATATATTAATCAGATTTGGGTCTTAACCGGTTTGACTTAACAGTATGTGCAATACAGAGATCACATGAACAATTGATATCCAACTTATGATCTGGATGCTAACCGTTTGATTTTTATTGCAGACCATGGCTAGAAAATGGTGCTTCATCTTCCTATGTTGGGGATGATTAGTCTGATGAGTCCACTGTTGCACAGATAATGCAAATACAGCGTGAGCACAATGAACTGATGATGCGGATGCAACGAGAGCATAATGAGCAGATGAGGGTGCCTTTTGAAGGAGCCAATAGGGTACCTGTTGTACCTGTGCCTGGGTTGCTACCACCGAAACCTGGTAATGTGGCAGATTTCTTGAAGCTGCATCCAGACAAATTCTCAGGCACTAAGGGTCCTCTTGAAGCCGAGCAATGGATAGCGGATGAGGATCGTATGGATGATGTGAGCATCCAACTTGTTGTCCTTGCCCACATCTGGTGGCAAGCTGAGGCTGAACGATTGGGCCGACCCATCCACTGAGCCATCTTCACTGAGATCTTCCTCACGAAGTTCTTCCCTAATGCCACCAAGAATGAAATGGAACGACAGTTTGTCTTGAATCAGGGAAGTTGGACCGTGGACGAGTATGCTGTGGGATTCACCTGACTAAGTATTTTGCTACTTCCATGGTGGCAAATGATGAAGATAGAGGCCATCGCTTCTTATTGGGCTTGGATATTGAGATTCAGGATCATCTTGTTGCCTTACGACTTTGTTCTTATGCTGATATTCTGGATGCTGCAAGAATTCAGGAGCAGACTAGTACGAGGAAGCGTGCTATTCGGCGGTCTGTTCCGCACCGTGTTGCTGCTAGACCTTCTAGTGGGCCTATTAGGAGGCCTGTTCTGCCCCTGCCTGCTAGGGAATTGCCATACCCACTTGCTATTCAGAGGTCAGATTTGGTCTGTTCGCACTGTCGGAAGCCTGAGCATTTGCACTAAGATTGCAGGATAGCAAACCGCCTGTGCCTACTGTGTGGAGGCAATGATCATACAGTTCATGATTGCCCAAGGTCCAAGACTCTTGCACCAGTTGGAGGTTCCGCTCAGCAGGGAGCACTTGCTCTTGGTCAGGGGGGACCACCTCTCCCACCTCAGAGGCAGATCTTTGATCAGAGGAGAGCCGCTCCTAGGGGTAATCTTCCTGCAGGTCGTGGCCAGGCTTACAACTTGACTGTGCAGGATGTTGAGACTACTTTGGGCATTGTTGCAGGTATATCTTTAGTTGCATTCATTTTGTATTTCCTTTTGATTTCTCCTATTTTGTGATTCTATCCTGTTGCCTATTCATGTTAGCCCTCCATTCATGTCTGTTTCTTATATTTTGCTTCTGCTTTTTGTGTTCTCACTTTGACTTCTTGCTAGGCATTATCCTTGTTCACTCCTTTACTGCTCATGTTCTCTTTGACTCTGGTGCAACTCATTCTTTTGTTTCATCCCGCTTCGTCGATTTGCATCACTTCTCTAGCAGCGCTATGCTAGCAGCATGGAATATTCCTACAGGTGGAGGGGTTGTCGTGTGTTCTCAGATCTGTGACCAGAGTCCCTTGGTTATTGGTGGTGTTGATTTTATTGTTGATCTAACTGTCATCAACAATTCTGGTTTTGATGTTATCTTGGGGATGGATTGGCTTAGTGTCTGTCACGCCCCGCTTCCCAAAAAAGAATACGAAATACAGATACGCGACAAAGTCCAGCGAATGGCTTTCACCATTCATATGCTGTAAGGATCTTTTCAACAATATACAGGAATAAACAAGAAACAAGTAAAGAAAAATCAACCACGCATGCATGAATAAATTTCTAAATCAACATAATTTACTTGAAATAAAAATACTTAATCTCAAATAAACCAGAAATGGAAAACAACAAGTAATAAGTTATGGGACAAAAATGCCCAATACAAGATCCAAATAGCAATACATACAATTTATTCAAACAGGAAATAAACTCAAGCAGGAACTCTAGACAAGCCTAGAACACTTGCTCACTTACTCCTTCGGGCAGCTGATCACCGAAATCTGCAAATTTGACAATTGCAGGAAAAGGAAGACAGGAAACAATACGCCCCTTAGTGCAAGTTACGGGCCGCATGTACTGCATGCAACAAGTACGGAAAACAGATAAACAAGATACATAGTAGCAACAAGAAGCAAGTACTGAAGTAAGCATGGAAGGAATGTGACAGCAAAATAGAGCACCTAACTCTTGAACCAAGGAACAGAATCAAGTGACATGATTAGATAACAGGGTAAAAGTGTTATATAACAGGTATCAAGTAACATGCAAGTAGGTAAACAAGTAACAAGTGTCAGGTAGCATGTACAGGTAACCATGTAACAGGAATGTGCAAGTGATCAGGTATTCACAAGTCTTGTATTTAATCCTAATAGGTAGCACTTCATTCGTCCGAAAATTTACCACATGGTTGCTACATTCAAACAAGTTGCGTTTAGATTTCGTAGTGGATTGTATAGGGCCGTGTACTCAGGTATCAGGTAAACGGGTAAACAGGATCATATATCACGTAATCATATAAGCATATAACAAGTAATCAGGTATCAGGTAGGACCTACGGGTCTCCTTCTGAGTACACCTTCCTATAGGGAAGTATGTAGCCAGGTAATCAGGTAAACAGGTAATCAGGATCATATATCATGTAATCATGTAACATGTAACAGGTGGGAAACACGAGCCCCCTTCCAAGTACACATTTCTATATTTTTCACTACTAGTTCTTTCCCTTAACCCCGGCTTGATTACTTGTCATTATTATTAAAGCAGGCATATACGAGCACAAACATGGAAAGAAGAACATGGAAAGAAACAAGGAACAAGCTCAAGTTGGATAGAAGACATGAACGGGTGACAAACAACTCATAATAGACTAGGACAACGAGACTTTCAATTCTGGACAACATAACGTTGCTGCACCAAACCTGAGATTCTCGTTGCCACAGGAGTGCAAATCTAGATCCGTGAGAAAATCTAGAAACTAGACTCAGCTGAATCCAGTGCATATACACAAGTCACATAAAAACTACAGAAACAGGACTCAAAACAGCATTTTATACAAAATTCATGTTCAGCCAGAAATTGCAATGTTTTGTTTATAAGCATGAAAAAGGTATAAAACCACCAAAATTAAATCTAGGAAAAATCTCGAAGGTTTCCTAGCATTTCTAGTATCAACATATAAAATTTCATAAAATTCCATTACAGATAGTACAGTCAAATTAATTTGGAAAACAGAATGATGCAGCAAATTTATGAATTTGAAATTTTAGACACAGCAATACTAAAATAGTGATAAATTGTAAAATACAACTCGGAATTCAAATCCGTCAAAAGGGTTGTAAAATGGACATACTAGGCTATATTTCATATTCACAAAGTTTTAATCAAAAGTGACTGGAATCAGGTTGGAAACAGGGTTCTTTACTGAACAACATGCAGTTTGACAATTATATGATTAGTTTCGCAAGCATGAAATAAGTTATAAAAAACATTAAAAATTTCCACAAAAATTAGGAGTTGATCCCAGTCATTTCTAGACATACCCAGAAAAGTATTAAGTTCAAATTTTACTTTTAACTTCAGTTTTAAAATAATAAATCATGTGACGATCTTATAATTCAGAAACTGAAAATTATAACATAGCTGCAGTAAAACAGCGATAACTCACACGTCACAAATCGAAACTGAGATCCGTTAATAGTTCTGAAAAATAGACGTCGAGGCCTAAGAATCATGTTAAAAAAATAATTCATTTTACTGACCTTAACAGGGTCTAAATTACTGTACTAAATCGGGGCAGCAGCAAAAACAAAATTCTTTCATGCATTTAATCAAACAACTAATCTACAATAGATCCAAATTAGAGTATGATGTAAAACATGATATATTAGATATTCAAATCAACATGGCATGGGTATTAACAAATCCACAACGAGATAACACATCTAAGACATCAATCATGTAACAAAAATCCACAACATACAATAGATCACGAACAAGTATATGTACATCAAGAAATCTATCTAGATCTAATTTATTTTCATGTAGTGTGTGTGTGACAACTTCTTGTGATTGATCATGACTACGAATGGATTAAACGAATAAGGTCAAGATTTATCAAGGAATAATCATGAGGGTGAACATGAAAGTGAAACCTAGACCACATGTGATATTTGAACTTGTATAAAGTACAAGCTACTTGCCTTGAGTGAAGATGACGAATCCGACGGAAAAGAATAACGGGAATGGATCCCGGACGACGAACACAACACAATGACTCACGAACAATGGAGAAGCTTGCGGGATTAAGAGTCGACGGCAGATCAGGGGTGGACCGGATGGTGGACGACGACGATGGCGGGATGAGGAAGTCGACGATGACGGAAGTGGGGGTTGACGGTGAAGGGAGGAAGGGGGTTGCGAGATAGGATGAAGGCCAAGGAGGGGAGTGCTACTGGCATGGGCGGCACAGGGCGGCGACGGGACATCGAGGTGGTGCAACAGTTGCAAAGGGTGCAATGCAGAGAGGTTGCGATGGCCGGAAGGGCGACGCGGGGTCCAGTCGAAGGGCGGTCGGGGTGCGGGATGCACAGGAAGATGGAGAGAGAAGGTGAAAGAGAGTTGGAGAGAGAGATATAGAGAAGTTGATTATGAGATAATGCATGTAGGGGAAAGCGAAACAGATTTGGTTGTGATTTAATGAGAATTTGGTAAGTTAGGATTTGAGGAATTAAGGAGGATATAATAGGGAAAAAGATCTGCATGTTAGACAGATATGGAGAACGTGAGAGAGAGAGATTTGAGGGAGACTGGGTAAATGAGGGTATTGGGTAGCGGGTTTAGGATCCAATAGGGCGGATTATAGGGTTTTGGGCCGGTCTAAATAGGGTAGATTGGTTTAGAATTTGGATCCAACAGGGTAGGAAGTCAATTAATAGACAATTAGGCCATGAAATAAATAAATTTAGAATTAAAAAATTCATCTAGAGATTAATAATTGGCAAAAGAATTCGACTCAAGAAGATTGAAAATCACATAACTGAATTGACGGAAATGAAAAAAAAATCAATAAGAATGAAGAAAAGATTACATGGTTCATAAAGGATAAAAGAATACAATCAGAATGAATACCTAGAAGAAAATAAATACATACAAAAATATAAGAAAAGAAAATACAGGGGTTACAAATCCTACCCACCTAACAAGCAGAATTTTGTCATCGAAATTCAAACAAGAAGTATATAGGGTAACCCCAAATGAAAATAGCAACAAGAAAACAAAAGCTACACAATCAAATTAGGGAACTTCTACTGGATCTCCTCCTCAATTCCCAAGTCGACTCAACCGGAGAGTGAGGATTCCAAGAAATCCGAACCAACTTGATGACCTTGTTCTTCAGCACCTTCTCCCGCAGGTCCAAGATGGCAACTGGCAGGATCTCACAAGACAGATCCGGCTGCAAGGACAACTCTGAATAGTCGATCACGTGGCTCTCATCACGGATATACCTCCTGAGTTGTGAGACATGGAAGACGTCATGCATCCCAGATAAAGCTGGTGGAAATGCGAGACGATAGGCCACCCTGCCTTCTCGTTCTACGATATCAAAGGGCCTGATGAACCTGGGGCTTAGCTTGCCGCCACTACTAAACCAAATGACACCTTTCCACGGCAATACCTTAAGGAAAACATGATCACCCACCTCAAACTCCAAGGCTCTCTTATGGACATCTGCCCATCTCTTCTGCCTGTCTTGTGCTGCCTGAAGATGCTTCCTGATCTGAGTCACCGCATCAACAGTCTTGGTGATCAACTCCGGACCAACAACTTCCTCTCACCAATGTCATCCCAGCACACTGGTGATCTGCACTTCCGACCATATAGCGCCTCGTACGGTGCAGCTTTAAGACTGGCCTGATAGCTGTTATTGTACGAGAACTTTACAAGAAGAAAGTGGTCCTCCTAAAATCCTCCAAACTGTAGCACACAGTACCTTAACATGTCCTCTAGAGTCTGGATGGTCTTTTCTGACTGTCCATCTGTCTGAGGATGAAAAGTTGTGCTATACTTCAGTTTACTCTCCAAACTACTCTGAAGACTCTCCCAAAATTGAGATCTGGATCTCGTATCCCTATCAGATACAATACTGTCTGGAACCTCATGAAGCCTGACAATCTCTTGCATGTACTTCTCTGCTAGGCTCTCAGTAGACTATTCGACTCTAAAGGGAATGAAGTGAGCACTCTTCGTCAGCCTGTCCACAATCACCCAAATGGCATTGTGACCCTTGGGACTCTTCGGCAAGGCGGTCACAAAATCCATCGTGATGTGTTCCCACTTCCACTCTGGAATGGGAAGAAGCTGAAGAAGTCCATCGGTTCTTTGATGCTCTGCCTTCACCTACTGGCAGATCAAGCACTGAGACACAAATCTAGCTACGACCCTCTTCATACCATGCCACAAGAAGTGAAGCTTCAAGTCCCGGTACATCTTAGTACCACCGTGATGAATAGAGTACGACGACTGGTGGGCTTCCTCAAGCAACTTCTGACGAACTTTACCCTTCGGAACACAAAACCTGGAACCAAAGCTAAGCGATCCATCTTCATGAATAACCATATCTGTTCTGGAACCTGCCTCAACCTCTGCTCTGAATCCCTATAATTGCTCATCACCAGCCTGAGCCTCTTTAATCTGCTCAACAAGAGACGACTATAAATGAAGTATCATACAACTCCGATCAGAACTTGGCAAGATCACATCCAATTCCAACATCCTCATCTGCTCAACAAGTTCCCTCTGCTGAGTCAGGAACATAGCGACTGGTCTCCTGCTCAAAGCATCCGGCACCATATTGATCTTATCGGGGTGATACTGCAGATTAATATCATAGTCGGCCATTAACTCTAACCAATGCCTCTGCCTCATGTTCAACTCTTTCTGGGTGAAGACATACTTGAGGCTTTTGTAAATAGTGTCTCCAAGTAAATAGTGTCTCCACAGCTTCAAGGCAAAGATCACCCCTGCCAATTCCAAATCATGAGTAGGATAGTTCCTCTCATACGGCCTCAACTGCCTAGATGCATAAGCAACAACTCAGCCCTTCTGCATCAGTACTGCACCAAGACTCTTTCCAGAAGCGTCACAGTGAACAACAAATCCACCTGAACCATCCAGAATAGTTAACACTAGCGCTAATGTCAACCTGATCTTCAACTCTGCAAAAGATTCGCTGCAAGTCCCATCCCAGATGAATTTCTAATCCTTCTCTATCAACTTAGTCAGCGGCCTAGCTATCTTTGAAATGTCTTGGATGAATTTTCGATAATATCCGGCTACTCCAAGGAAACTTCTCACCTCAGAAACTGACTTAGGTGTTGGCTAATCTTTCACTGCAGTAATCTTGGACGGATCAACTGAGATTCCCTCACCCGAGATGATATGCCCTAAAAAGGTAACTCGGTCAAGCCAGAACTCACATTTGCTGAGTTTCCCATAGAGCTGATTCTTCCTCAGAATTTGTAGAACCAACCTCAGATGCTCAGCATGTTCCTCCCAGTTCCGAGAATATACCAGAATATCATCTATGAAGACTACCATGAATCTGTCCAGAAATGGGGAAAAGACCTTGTTCACCAGACTCATGAACACAGCTGGCGCATTCATGATTCCGAAAGGCATCACTAGGAACTCATAATGCCCATACCTTGTTCTGAAGGCTGTCTTCTGCACATCAGCCGCTTTAACCTTGACCTATTGATACCCTGAGTGAAGGTCCAACTTCCAAATGACTGCTGCACCGCCCAACTGGTAGAACAAATCATCAATCCTGAGCAGCGGATACCGGTTCTTCACAGTAATACTGTTCGATTTTTGGTAGTCAATGTACAGTCTGCGTCTTCTGTCCTTTTTGCTGAAAAATAGGACTGGAGCTCCTCACGGTGAAATACTGGGTCTGATAAATCCCAAATCTAGCAATCCTTGGATCTGCACCTTTAGCTCTACTAGCTCAACTGGTGCCATCCTGCAGGGACTCTTTGATATCGGTGCAGTACCTGGCTGAACCTCAATACTGAATTCCACATCCCAATCTAGGGGTAGCCCAGGCAACTCCTTTGGAAATACATCCAAAAATTCTTGCACTCCTGGAGACGTAGCCTCACAGTCTGTGTACAACTCCATAGCACAAGTCTCCTGATCAACTGCAGTCTTAGCTCGGCCAAGGGTTGTCTCCCTATCATGGAACTCGAACTCTGTATGACCTGGGATTCTGAATACAACTTTCTTGGCTCAGCAATCTATGACAGCATGGGACTCACTCAGCCATTCCATACCGAGAATGACGTCGAATCTAGAATTTTTGATTACGATCAGGTCAGCCTTGAAATCTGTGTCACCAATAACCACGGAACTCTTCTTACACTCCTAGGAACAGACGAAAACACTGCCACCTGTAGCAATGTTCCAAGCCGCTAGTATGACACTGCACTCTAACTGATGCTGATCCACGAAGCGGGAAGAGACGAAGGAATGGGTCGCCCCGAAATCAAAGATGACATGAGCAGGAAAAGAACGAACTAGGATAACACCTAAGATGGGGTCAAAAGGCAAGGGAGAGGAAAGACAATTATGGAGTAAGGAATAACAATGCAGAAAAGGTGAAATGAATGAATAGTACAATATAAAGAAAGAAGCAAAGGAAATAAAAAAACAATAAAATGCAAAATACCTGTAAGGACTCCTTTTGTCGTCTCAGCTTCTTCTGCCATCAGGTTGTAAGCCTGACCTCTCCTGGGAGCCGCGGTCCTCTGACCGACGATCTGGCACTGAAGGGGAAGCAGTGGCCTGACCGAACCACGAGCTGGTGCTTCCGGCTGAACTGGTCCCCTGGCTGGTAGATCCAATCTCCTCTATAGGCAATCTCGCACTGAGTGGTCACCAGCGCCATACCTAAAACATCGGCGGTTGGCTCACCTATAGTCCTTGCGGTCATGCCCAGCTAGTTGGCAGAAGTCGCAGAAACTAACTCCCCTAGGAGTAGCAGAAGAGTAGGGAGCCGCCTTTACAGGATGGGCCGGGACTGGCCTCCGAATAGGCCCACTGGAAGGCCTAACAGTAGCAGCAGCGGGGTGCTGGACAGTCCGCTGGGAAGGAGCCAACCTATTATGAGCCTGCTCCTAGGCTCGGGCTGCCTCAAGAGCCTTAGTGTAGGTAGGAAGGCGAAGACCAACAAGATGCATCTGAATCTCTCGATCCAACCCCAATAGAAATGTCCGGGCTCTATCCTCTTCGTTCGCCACCAGGGTGACTACGAAGCGGCTAAGCCTGGTGAATTCTACCGCGTACTCATCCACTGATCCGGCACCCTGCTTCCCAAAAAGGAATACGGAATACGGATACGCCACAAAGTCCAGCGAATGGCTTTCACCATTCATAAGCTGTAAGGATCTTTTCAACAATACACAAGAATAAATAAGAAACAAGCAGGGAATAATCAACAACGCATGCATGAATAAATTTCTAAATCAACAAAATTTACTTGAAACAAAAATACTTAATCTCAAATAAACCAGATCTGAAAAACAACAAGTAATAAGTTATGGGACAAAAATGCCCAATACAAGATCCTAGTAGCAATAAATACAATTTATTCAAAATAGGAAATAAACTCAAACAGGAAATCTAGCCAAGCTTAGAACACTTGGTCATTTACTCCTTCGGGAAGCTGATCACCGAAATCTGCAAATTTGACAATTTGCAGGAAAAGGAAGACAGGAAAATTACGCTCATCAGTGCAAGTTATGGACCGCATGTAGTGCAGGCAATAAGTACAAAAAATAGATAAACAAGATACATAGTAGACAACAAGAAGCATGTACTGAAGTAAGCATGGAAGGAATGTGACAGCAAAATAGAGCAACTAACTCTAGAACCAAGGAACAGAATCAAGTGACAAGATTAGATAACAGGGTACAGGTGATATATAACAGGTATCAAGTAGCATGCAAGCAGGTAAACAAGTAACACGTGTCAGATAGTAGTACAGGTAAACATGTACAGGATTGTGCAAGTGATCAGGTATTCATAAGTCTTGTATTTAATCCTAACTAGGTAGCACTTACTGCGTCCTAAATTTTACCACATGGTTGCTACATTCAAAAAAGTTGTGTTTAGATTTTGTAGTGGATTGTACAGGGTCATGTACTCAGGTATCAGGTAAACAGGTAAATAGTTAAACAGAATCATATATCATATAATCATATAATCTTATAACAGGTAATCAGGTATCAGGTAGGACCTACGGGTCCCCTTCTGAGTACACCTTCCTATAGGAAAGTATGTAGCCAGGTAATCAGGTAAACAGTTAATCATGATCATGTATCATATAATCAAGTAACATGTAATACGTGAAAAACACGGGCCCCCCTTCCAAGTACACAATTCTATATTTTCCACTACTAGTTCTTTCCCTTAACCCCGGCTTGATTACTTGTCATTATTATTAATGCAGGCATATACGTGCACAAACATGGCAAGAATAACATGGCAAGAAACAAGAAACAAGCTCAAGTTAGATAGAAGACATGAACGGGTGACAAACAACTCATACTAGACTAGGACAATGAGACTTTCAATTCTGGACAACAGGACATTGCTGCAATAAATCTGAGATTTCCGTTGCCACAGGAGTGCAAATCTAGATCCGTAAGAAAATCTAGAAACTAGACTCAGCTGAATCCAGTGCATATACACAAGTCACATAACAACTACAGAAACATGACTCAAAACAGCGTTTTATTCAGAATTCATGTTCAGCCAGAAATTGCAATGTTTTGTTTATAAGCATGAAAAAGGTATAAAAAAATCATAATTAAATCTAGGAAAAATTTTGAAGGTTCCCTAGCATGTCTAGTATCAGTATATAAAATTTCATAAAATTCCATTACAGATAGTGTATTCAAATTAATTTGGAAAACAAAATGATGCAGAAAATTTATGAATCTGAAATTTTAGACACAGCAGTACCAAAATAGTGATAAATCACGAAATACAACTTAGAATCAAATTCCTCAGAAGGGTTGTAAAATTGACATACTAGGATATATTTCATATTCACAAAGTTTTAATTAAAAGTGACTGGAATCAGGTTGGAAACAGATTTCTTTACTGAACAACATGCTGTTTGACAATTATATGATTAGTTTCACAAGCATGAAATAAGTTATAAAAATCATTAAAAACTTCCACAAAAATTAGGGGATGATCCCAGTGATGTCTAGACATACCCAGAGAAATATTAAGTCCAAATTTTACCTTTAACATCATTTTTAAAATAATAGATCGTGTGATGATCTTATAATTTAGAAACTTGAAATGACAACACAGCTGCAGTAAAACAGCGATAACTCACACGTCAAAAATCTAAACTGAGATCTGTCAAAATTTCTGAAAAATAGACATCGATGCCTACGAATCATGTTCACGAAATAATTCATTTTACTGACCTTAACAGGATCTAAATTGCTGTACTAAATCAGGGCAGCAGTAAAAACGGAATTCTTTCATGCATTTAATCAAACAACTCATCTACAATAGATCTAAATTAGAGTATGATGTAAAGCATGATATATTAGATATTCAAATCAACATGGCATGGGTATTAACAAATCCACAACGAGATAACACATCTAGCACATCAATCATGTAACAAGAATCCACAACATACAATAGATCGCGTACAAGCATATATACATCATGAAATCTATCTAGATCTAATTTATTTTCATGTAGTGTGTGTGTGTGTGACAACTTCTTGTGATTGATCATGACTACGAATGGATCAAACGAATGAGATCAAGATTTATCAAGGAATAATCATGAGGGTGAACACGAAAGTGAAACCTAGACCACATGCGGTATTTGAACTTGTATAAAGAACAAAAATAGTATACAAGCTACTTGCCTTGAGTGAAGATGACAAATCCGACAGAAAAGAATAACGGGAATGGATCCCGGGTGACGAACACAACACAACGACTCACGAACAATGGAGAAGCTTGATGAACCGGGTTTTCTCTCC
This sequence comes from Hemerocallis citrina, assembly GCA_017893485.1. Lineage (NCBI taxonomy): Eukaryota > Viridiplantae > Streptophyta > Magnoliopsida > Asparagales > Asphodelaceae > Hemerocallis > Hemerocallis citrina. The sequence continues at coordinate 232,400,783 of CM030359.1, read as the reverse complement.
CTTTCTGGACAAGTTTGTTGAGGTGTTCATTGATGATATTCTTGTTTACTCTCGGAACCGTGATGAGCATGTTGAGCACTTGAAGGTTATTTTGCAAACTTTGAGGGAGAATCAGCTGTATGGGAAGCTTAGCAAGTGTGAGTTTTAGTTGGATCGTGAAGCATTGTTGGGCAATATTATTTCTGGTGATGGAGTTTCTGTCGATCCGTCCAAGATCTCTGCTGTTAAGGATTGGCCGACGCCGAAGTCTGTATCGGAAGTTCGGAGTTTTCATGGTCTAGCTGGGTACTATAGGAAGTTTGTTCGGGATTTCTCGAAGATTGCAGGGCCGTTGACCAAGTTGACTGGGAAGGATCAGAAGTTTGTGTGGGATGAGTCCTGTGAAGAAGCCTTCGTTGACTTGAAGAACCAATTGACATGGGCACCTATGTTGACTATACTAGATGGATCAGGAGGTTTCGCAATTCACTGTGATGCTTCAGGAACAGGTTTGGGTGTTGTTTTGATGCAACGAGGCAAAGTTGTAGCATATGCATCTAGAAAATTGAGGCCGCATGAGAAGAATTATCCTACACATGATTTGGAGCTTGCAGCTGTAATCTTTGCCTTGAAGCTTTGGAGGCATTATTTACTTGGAGACCGAGTGGAAATCGTTATTGACCACAAAAGTCTCAAGTATGTGTTCACTCAGAAGGAGCTGAATATGAGGCAAAGACGATGGTTGGAATTGATGGCGGATTATGATATTAGTTTGCAATATCATCCTGGCAAGATTAATTCGGTACCTGATGCTTTGAGCAGGAGACCTATTGCTATGGTTCTTACTGAGCAGAAGGAGCATGTGGAAGCTATGAGGAGATTAAATTTGGATGTGGTATTGCCTGGTTCAGAGCAGAGTTGTATGGTGTTTCAGTTGCAGTCGTCTTTGGTGGAGCAGATTAAGGAGACACAGTCTGGTGATGTGCAGTTCCAGAAGTTTCGAGCTGAGGTTGAAGCTGGTTTAAGGACTGATATGGTGATTCATGAGGACGGATCTCTCCGCTTTGGGACTCGTCTATGTGTTCCGAAGGGGGAAGTCAGACAGAGGTTACTTGAAGAAGCTCACCGTTCCCCATATTCTATTCATCCAGGTGGTACGAAGATGTATCGGGATTTGAAGTTGCATTTCTAGTGGCATGGCATGAAGAGAGATGTTGCAAGATTTGTTTCGCGGTGTCTGATCTGTCGGTAAGTGAAAGCAGAACATCAGAGGACTGCTGGACTTCTTCAACCGCTTCCTATTTCGGAGTGGAAGTAGGAGAATATTACTATGGATTTTGTGACTACTTTGCCTAGAAGTCCCAAGGGTCACAGTGCCATCTAGGTGATTGTGGAATGCTTGACGAAGAGTGCTCATTTTATTTCTTTTGGAGTTGGTCAATCTACAGAGAGTCTTGCAGAGAGGTACATGCAGGAGATTGTGAGGTTGCATGGTGTTCCTGTCAGTATCATATTAGACAGAGATATTAGATTCAAATCTCAATTTTGGGAGAGTCTTCAGAACAATCTTTGGAGTAAGCTGAAGTTCAGTACTGCATTCCATCCGCAGACAGATGGACAATCGGAGAGGACTATTCAGACCTTGGAGGATATGTTGAGGTCCTGTGTTCTTCAGTTTGGAGGGTCGTGGGAAGATCATTTACACTTGGTGGAGTTTTCATACAACAATAGCTACCAAGCTAGTCTTAAGCCAGCTCCGTATGAAGCCTTGTATGTTCAGAAGTGTGGATCACCAGTGTGCTGGGATGACATTGGTGAAAGGAAACTTTTGGGGCCAGAATTGATCACGAGGACTATTGATGTAGTGGCCCATATTAGGAAGCAATTACAAGCCGCACAGGACAGGTAGAGGAAATGGGCAGATATTCACAGGAGGCCATTGGAATTCGATGTGGGTGACCATGTATTCCTCAAGGTATCTCCATGGAGAGGTGTGATTCGTTTTGGTGGTGGGGGCAAGCTAAGCCCTAAATTCATTGGTCCGTTCGATATGGTGGAGCGAGTAGGCAAGGTGGCCTATAGACTCGCGTTGCTGCTAGCTCTATCTGGAGTGCATGACATCTTCCATGTTTCTCAGCTCATGAGGTATGTTCGGGATGATAGTCATGTCATCGACTACTCGAAATTGTCGGTTCGACCATATTTATCCTGTGAGATTCATCCAGAGTCGATTATGGATTGACGGGAGAAGATTTTGAAGAATAAGGTTATCAATTTGGTTCGTGTTGCGTAGAATCCTCACTCGCCTGGTGAGTCGACTTGGGAGCTTGAAGATGAGATTCGGAAGAAGTTTCCCCATCTTTTTGTGTAGTCCTTGTTCTTTTCTTTCTTCGGGGTTACCCTACTACCTTGAGGATGAAATTTTACTGTAAGGTGGGTAGGATTGTAACTACCGTTTTTGTTCATTTCATTTTTCCTTCTTTTTATAATATTTTATTTGCAATTGAATAAAATACTTTATTTTCTTGATACTTTAATTAAATTTTCTCATGAAATTACTCTCATTATTTTGTTGAGCCAATTTTCTTGATGATTCTATTTTTATTGATTTTGGGTATTTTATTTGAACCCTATTGTCTATAATTCCACCTCTTATTGAACCCAAAACCTAACCACAATTGATTCTTGACCCAAACCTACTATTATTGGATCCTAAACCACTAACCCAACATCCCAATTGCACCCTATAAATATAATCCTATTGCAAACCCTAAAATATACATTTGAAACCCTAATCTAGCCGCTTTGTCTCTCTCCTCTTTCTCTCTCCCCAAATCCCAACCACCCCCCTACTATGCTTCTTCTCCGGCCTACTCCGACCAACTCCGGCGCCCCCTGAGCGTCGCCCTCTTCCGGCGATGCCCAGACCCCAACCCCGACCTCTCCTCGCCCTGTTTCCCGTCGAACAGCAGCCAAACCCGACCCCCTTTGCCTCTACGTCAATCCGTCGCTGCCGTCGACGTCCCTTCCGCCGTCGAGCCACAATCGCTGATGTTAGATCCTCTGTAACGCCCCAAATTCCAAATAAGACCAAATTCGAGATTCCACAGGATCTTTACACTTCACTTCGTACAATTTTATAAGGAAATTTAAACTTTTCATCATACATTAGAGTTCTTTACAATGTTTACACAGTGGAAGATAAAAACAAAGTACAGCAATGAAAATAATACACAACTTGTACAACTTTATCAATGTAATTAATCAACAGCATCATAATATCTTTACATCTTCATGAAAAAGTTCAGTTCCTGCATAATAAGTTGTGGGCACGTCAGTTACTTACAACTGATGAAAATGTTATACTCGGTCATCCTCTCTATGCCATACATATAACAATCTCAATACTTTAACAAACCACAAGTTGAATACAAAATGAAGTGTTAAATGTGACTACACTAAACATGTAAGTGTATACAATGCCTTATTGCCTAATACAGATATTTTACACTAAGATGACACTAATGCACACTTGTTCGGATTCTATGCATCCCATACTACATAGGTCCGAGGGCAAGCACCTACGTACTCCACAATAAAGGGTTCGATCTCTCGCCAAGACAAACTACCAAGTAATAAAACAAAGTTGAGACGTTCCACGAGTATGGATCCTAGTCCCGGAGAACCTCCGCAGAAAATTCATTGCCCAACTGTTATATAGACTCCTCGTCGTGCGAACCTCCCGCAAGTTCCCCTCTAGCCCCGGTATACGTATATACATTGGTGTACAGAAAACTATCCACCCGACTATGCATAGTCCCGGATTTAAAATAAAAGCTCGATTCCCACGAGGCAACCACAGTCCCGGAGAACACCGCCCGACTGGGTCTATAATCCCGGTGAACCACTGCAGAAAATCCACCGCTCGACTATGTAGAGTGCCCCACTTACGTTTACCTAGGTTTTACTACATATTCTCTTAGTGCCTAGTTCTTAAGTTCAAGATATGAATAAGTTATCATACCTAGAGTTAGTTTTACCCCCTACCGGACTTAATCACAAATGCCGAGATAGCTCCATGGTAAATCTCAAAATATAACTCATTTCTTTTTATTTCAACAATGTCGGTACCCGAGGTCTTACTAACTCTAAATCACCACCTTTCATGTACAAGAATCCATGGGTACTCATACCCTTCAATAATCATGTCTTAACTCAAAGTATTCTTATCTTCAATTTATTCACAATTGGTTTAATGCTTTATCTTGACACTATTCATGATCCATTTATTCATTCATACTCTTTCAAAAACAATAATTATTTTCATGAACACAAATTCATCACTTGAAATCTTAATTAACAATTTAAGCTCATGTAATGTGTCTCAACTACATCAAAACATTTCTTAAACAAAAATAAGAGTATAATCTCTCCAAGAGAAATCACTTCACAACAATATTTTATTCCTCTTTTAAAATAAAATCTCATACTCTTTAATAATTAAAACTTAAGTCAAAAACTCATTTTCTATCTCAATTTCTTCTTTTTAACTTCTCAGATGTATTTGAAAAATTCTACATCTATTTTTAATAAATTCTATTTCATTTTATAAGAATTCTAGTATTTTTCCCAAATTTTTCTGTGCATTATAATTCATCTAAAATCCACAAAACCCAAAAAAAAACAAAAGAGCACCCTCAGATTTCGAACCAGGCACCCCCGCACACACACAGCGAGCGCTCAAAGCCCAACCCACTAGCCAATAAGTCCATATGGACTTGGCGTCAAGAATCCAAACCGAAAACCCCTTGTGCTGACTCTTCAAGTTTCGAATTTATTTAAACAAATAAAATAAAAATGGGTTTAACAAGTTCGAACCCAAGACCTCCTACACACTACAGTGACTTATGGTGCACCGACTAACCAGTAAATCCAAGTGCAATTTCTGATGTGAAGTTATACTAATAGGCTTTTGTTCAACCATACTGTTATTCAATTATTTTCACAAATTCGATTGTCCAATTGATCTAATCTTTCTAATTGATTATGATTCTCTCATTCATAGTGAGTTTTCAAAAAAAAAAAGTAAGTTACAAATTTTTAATTGATTCCTTAGACCTTGTATCAATTTAAAAAAATATTTTCCTTTCATTAATGATCATGAATTGTATTATTCCAGTTTAATCAAAAGTAGCAATATATTTCCCTTTTAATCACTTTATAAGATTTAATTTGTACTCAAATAAACTTCACTACAATTTGTTTCAACTATAGGAGGAATCTCAACACATATAGTTATATATCTTTTGACATGTACAATTTAACAAGCATACTAGTATGATTCATGGCATTAATTCTTTTGTTAAATATCTTTCTTTCTAATTATCATGATGGCAATTAGTTACTTAATTGTAACCAAATTTCTTTCATTCATGGCATACTACATTAGCATGGATTATGTCTACATATTTCACATCAAAATTCAATCTATACTACTCAGTTACAATTTTTAGCATGCATTCTCTACATTAGAAAGAAAGAGATCACCCACCTCTTGTGAAGAATTAACAACCAAGAATGGAGAGACCACTTCTAGCTCTTAGCTCCAACTAGCACCTCCTTGTCCTTCTCCTCCTAACAAGAGTTCTCCAATGCATAATGGTACTCTCTTTCTCTCTTTCTTTTCCTCTTTTTTTGTTTTTGTTTAGTCTAGGTGTGAAATGAGAAGGAAATTTGGGTGTATTTATAGGACAAGGTGAGGGTTTAAAGTGCAAATTTCTCCACCTAATAAATTGCTCAACTTAATTCTCCAACTCTTCACTATCCTAACTCCAATAACCCCCAACTCTTCATGTCTCCACCTCTTCATAAATCCAACTCCCATCTCTTCAAGTGCAAAAACTGGCCACTCTCTAACCCCCTCACATTCACACATGCACGTGTTGTGCACTAGTGCACACACATACACAATATTTAATACAATTTTTATAGTTCTAAAATGTGTATTAAAAGTTGTTACATGTCATGTATGAGTCCATGCACAACTTAAAATCGGATTTAATTAATGGGCTTATCTCATGGGCTTCCTGTTTAATTAATTTAATTAGTTAGTCTAGTGGGCTCTCCTTCTAATTAATCTAATGGGCTAGAATCTAATATAGGTTTAATAAAAGGCTAAATAAGAATAAAAAGAATCATGCATGCTAAAATAGTCAATGAGAGTAAGAAAATAGGAATGCAAAAATTGACACGTGCATCATACGTGCAAAATTTGAAAAAAATGTATTTTTAATTAAAATAAAAATATGGGGTGTTACATCCTCTTGCTGCCATTGCTCTCTCTCTCTTGCTGGTTACTTTGCTGTTGATTGCTTGGATTATATTGCACGTAGTTTGCACGTGTTTTCTTGTGTGTTCGTGGGTTTGTTGCTTCGGGATTCACATCCCGTTATTCTTGGTATTCAATTTCTTCGTCAATAAGGTAAGTCACTTTCCTCTTGAATTGTTATTGAATCAAATTCAAATTTTTATTGAAACTCTTGCAAGTAGACCCCATTGTTCATCGTATTGTACATTGTTCATCTCTTTTGTTGGGTATATTGAGGGTTTACACGAGCTAACCCCAATATTCTTGATTTCATGCCTCTATTGACTCCAAAGATTGAATCTTTCATGTGTTCGTATAGAATTGATAATAGGGTTATCCATATAATTGTCACACAATTAATCTATTGTAGAAACAATTGCTATGTTGTATGTTTGTTTGATCGATTGATGTTTGGTTAATGATAAATTAATGTATGTATTTATTCTTAATTTTACTGATCATGTTTCTTTTATACCCATCATGATGATTATGAAGTTTACCTACTATTTGAAGTGGAACCCATCATGTCTAATTAATTTATCTTATCAAGAATAACGAAAAACCTGTATGTTGTTGATGTCTATATTTTGTCTGTTATTTTCGACCCAGTAAATGATCTTAAAATAAATAACTTTTTAAATAAGAGATGTAACCCTATGTTTCTAATTTTCAAAACATCTTGAATTTCTGAATTCCGAGTTGTGTAGCAAAAGTTATGATCATTTTACTACTGCATCGTTTTTATTTCCAGTATTTCAGATTATTGTATGATTCATGTTTAATAAGTTAAAAGGTTGATTTAATGTGAGAATATTGCTCTGAAAATTTATAGAACATTAGTTAACATGTTTAGGAGTCTAATAAATATTTTTAATGAGTTTATTATTGAGTTTTTGTTGATTCTAAAAAAATAACAACATGATGTCGATTTTCTGCCTAAACATGAAATCTAATTAAGTTGTCAGATTTTGATCTTTAAATATGCGATGGAACCGTGGGGAAGTCTAGTTTCTAGAATTTCTAACGGATTCAGTTTTTGACTTCTGTAGCAGAGGAAAATTACATTTTTGTACATACTACTTTTGCTGTCCAGAATTTTACTTTTCAGTTTTTCTTAATTTAATTATTCCTATATCATAATATTGCATGAATTGAAGTATATATGTTGCATTGCATGATCCTAATGAGTTATTTTCATCATTCTAATTGTTCCAATTCAAGTTATCATTCTATCGTTTCCATATTGTTATTATCGTTCAACTCATGTCTCTTAAATGCATATTGTTGCATTAATAAAATAATAAATAAGCCGGGATTTAAGGGATTGACTGGAGTAGTTGATGACATAGTGACTATACGTGGAAGTGTGGGCCATGTTTTCCAAAATATTGTTTCTTGACTATTGTTATTGTTATCGGTTTATTGTTCGATTACTGACTACAGTATCTTAATTGATCGTGTATTGGTTTATTGTTATTGAGCCAACCAGTGTGCACCAATGCTGCAAATAATATTATCGTGCCGTGTACATGATCTATAGAATCTTCCACTTACGTCTAAACAAAATTGATTGAATGCATCGAACCTGTAGAATGGGATGCATTAGTATGTGCATTAGTTAGGATTGAAATGAATAATAGACTTAAGGATTTCACATCGACATTGCATATTATATATCATTGTTCCTATTGCTATCAAATATTGTCTAAGTGTTATTGATGTCGACTATTGAACATTGTTATCGAATATTGAACCATTGTTTATAACAATTGCATCGATTATCATGATATTGATTATTGTTATTGTCTCATGTTATTAATTCCTATTGATCTATTGAATTCATTGTTATATCTTTATTCCTTTGTTCTTTGTTTTCTCTACTTGCTGTCCATGACTTGTTCTAAGGACAATTTTTCTCCTTTTTTAGATGAAGTGTTCATAGGTGATCATGGAGAATTGTCTGCTGGAATTGGAGAACAAACTTTCGGAAGATTTAATGCTTTCTAGTTGCTTATTATTATTTTGAACATATTGTATTGAGACTTGTTACTATTGTGTTGGGATTTATTATTGTATTGGGCTTATGACCTGGATTTTATTAATTGTTTCCAGACGTTAGATTATTGTATTTAGATATTTTATATTGCTTCATTCCAAGTATTATTGTTCATGAGATTATTATTATTGCCTGTGCAATTGTTTTGTATTGATTATATTGTTGAGTTGATCAGATAAACAGCTTATGAGTGACGTTAGTCATTCGCTGGGCCAATGTCATGTGATCGTCTTCCATATTTTTAGAAAGCGGGGTGTGACAACTTCCTCTTGTTTAACCCCGATTCCCTTCGATGCAACTGAATCTGAATTTCTAACCTACCATAGACTTGTGGTATCTACTTCTACTAATTCGGTAACATAGTACTCCCCAGCAATGCCCGAACGGCTTGCAATCACTTAAGTGTATAAACAATGTTTAGACACCATTCCCTCAGATCACGCCAATGAAACACGACCATCTGAGCCTAATACTACACCCCCGGTTTCCTCCACTGCACCCACACCATCTTCTAGCGAGCATTCTGACCTTGACCTTCTCATTGCTATACGCAAAGGAAATCGCTATACAACCGTCTTTCATACAGTCGTCATCTGCTCATTATGCCTTAGTCTTTACTTTGGACAGTCACCAGGTTCCTAAGTCATTATCAGAAGTACTCTCACATTCGGGTTGGAGCCAGGCTATGCGAGCAGAGATGTTTGCTCTTGAGAAAAAAGGTACCTGGGATATTATTAACCTTCCATCTGGCAAACATTGTGTTGATTGTAAATGGGTGTACACAGTTAAAGTAAACCCAGATAGTTCTATGGCTCTCCTAAATGCTCGATTGGTTGCTAAAGGTCTCGGACCTACGGCATTGATTATGATGAGACCTTTTCTCATGTTGCCAGAATGCCTACCTGCTTTCATTGGCCGCTCTATCAACTTGATGTAAAAAATGCATTTCATAATGGCATTCTTGAGGAGGAGTTTTATATGGAGCAGCCCCCCGCTTTTGTTAGTACGGTTAAGCCCATTAAAGTCTGCTCCTTGAAACGATCTTTGTATGGACTTAAACAGTCTCCTCGTGCTTGGTTTGTCCGTTTCACTGAGGTTGTCATGAGTTCCGGATTGATGATGCGTGATAATGATCATTCTGTGTTCCATCGACATCATCGAGGGAAGAGATTCATTTTAGTCTTATATATTGATGACATTGTAATTACAAGAGATGACCATAATGGTATTCAAGATCTGAAGTCATATAATCAACAGAAGTTTCAAACTAGGATCTCGGGCAACTAAATTATTTCTTGGGGATCGAAGTTGCTCATTCTAAGAAGGGAATTTGTTTGTCACGGAGAAAGTATGTACTGGACATACTAACTGATAGTGGTATGCTAGGATGTAGGTCATCACACACTCCTATGGACCCAAATTCTAAGTTACTACCAGATCAGGGTGTCTTGTTGGAGGTTCCAGAGAGATATAAGAGACTTGTAGGTAAACTAAATTATATCACTGTCACTCGTCCTGATATTGCATACTCAGTTAGCATAGTATATCAGTTTATGACGTCTCCTCATACAAGCCATTGGAATGCAGTTATGAGAATTCTTCAGTATTTGAAAAGCTCCCCTAACAGAGGATTGTTGTATACTGATGGTGGACATTATCGAATTGCTTGGTCAGATGCTAACTGGGTTGACTGCCCAATGACTACGAGATCCCCCAATGGGTATTGTGTGTTTGTTGGGGCAACTTAGTTTCATGGAAGAGTAGAAACAAAATGTGGTGTCTCGATCGAGTGCTGAATCCGGGTATCATGTTATGGCTGACCTTACATGCGAGATGATATGGATCAAATGATTACTTACTGAGTTTGAGGTTTCAGTATGAGCTGATGCGTATATATTGTGATAGTCAGTCTGCCATCCACATAGCCGCTAATGTTGTGTTTCATGAATAAACCAAGCATATTGAGGTTGAATATCATGTGGTCTGCAACAGTGGCACGCTGTATGAGCCTCCTCAGATAGAGTCTAAACTAATTCGTACTGATCACCAGCTAGATGATGCTCTCACAAAGCCTCTTGCGAGAGCCAGAATATAGTTCATCAATGACAAGTGGGGCATGTATGATATATATGCTCCAACTTGAGGAGGAGTATTAGATATGTTATACGGGTAATGTACGTGTTGCAATAGGAGTACTATATATATGTAATAACTGTGTATTGTAGGTGTGGAGGGATAAACCAACTTTCACTACGGATGTAAACTCAATGGATATATGGTTATGTCCATACATATTAGCACAAACTTCACTAGTAATCAAAGCAGAAACCCTTGACAACCAATAGATATACATATTGGATTCATCAAAATAGAATGGTCGATTGCAGTTGACATGCAATTGACCACCACATGTTTGATTCATTGTTGTTATACGAAATTACTGATATTTTGTGCTTGTTGAAGTGTTTTTGGAATAACATCATCCTTTTTTTGAAGGGAAAAGTGGACTATGGCCAGCATGTTTCATTAATAAGGAATTAACAAAGATTACTGAGCCAATTACAACAAACTATAAAATAGGAATAAAACATAAATCATCTATCATACTTGAAAGGGTAAGCCCAAGTGTGGACATAGGTATTAAGTTAATTTGTTCAGTTTTCCTGGTAACAGATTCAATGAATCCTTGAGACAGAAGACCACCTTCTTACCATGAGGGACAACCAACTCGTAAAGCTTGTTATTCCTTTTATTTTTGTCCTGTCATATTCCAAGCAGGGAGAGTAGCTGCCTAACTGTCCACTCGCCCTCAACCCTCGACCGCTTCGTAATTTACCCCCATGGGCCCGGGTGTACTAACACGCACACGCATGGGCGCGCGTGTACTATATCTCATGCACATGCGAGTTAAGGTACCCATGCATACCTATTCGTGTATTTTATATCCCGTGTGTGCGAGTTAAGGTACCCGCGTGTGTGTCAGAAGAAAAGATAACAACATCACACGTACAAGCATAACAAAAGATATCTCCCAACAAAACCCTGGAGGGGTGGGAATTTTAGCACCGCTCCACTTAGTATAGAATAGGCGCTCCACTCAGTCAAGAGTTGGCACGATCTCTATCTATTCGTTATTATACTCCTCGACCTGGAAGGCTCTTGCAATCCTTATTATTATATACTTGTGTGCTGCCTTTAGCAATGAGCAATATTTAACCAAGTCCCTCTGCCATTAGGATATTAGAATATAATTTAATAAAAATGTGTATTATGTGTACGCGTAATGTTGCACCTCTAAAATACAAAAACACAAAATTTAAATTACTTAGGAACAATGGGTAAGAAATGGTTCAAATTTTTTGAATCTATTATCGCATTCTTGTAACTTACGGTCTTTATAACAAGAACTTATTAAGTTAGATCTTTGGTATCCAAAATTTCTTTATAGTACTGAGAGCACAGTCACAAATCAGAATTCGGGAATAATTCGGTAAGATTTAATATTCGGAATTCGGAAAAAGTCTAGTAAATTCAGAAAAACCTCGGCAGAAGTTTGTAAAGAAAGAAATATAAAATGTAATGCATCTTAGTACCCATCACCAAAGTAAATTTATATTTAAATCCATAAATACGAAAAACAGTACTAAACTTAGCGATTTATTCTTTTAATTCGCGAATAATTCGTGCTTTCGAGAATAATTCATGAAGTGCGTGATTTAAATGCGAATTGACAGTTAAATTGTGAATTAATTCGGTAGATTAATTCTTCATGAATAATTCATGAAATCACGAACTTTATTACTATGACTAAGAGTAGGGTGAAAGGTAAGAAGTTACCAAGTCATCCGGCTCGAATCCATCTCTATCAAGAGAATTTCATACTTCCGATATTTTGATGTTGCACCAATATTAATTCTAAGATGTTACTAATGATTCTCTTTTCACAATCAATATTTCGGTAAACTTTTCTTCCCCATCCTTATTTTTAGCAGAGAATAAGTACATTGAGCAATTTCTTAGTTCTTCTCTCTTTCTTTTTCTACATATATATCTTATTTCTTCCCTCTCTATTGGGAATGTGGATTTTGAAGTGACACGTGGAGAAAGTGGGAGAAACTCAAATGAGTTTTACATTTCCCCCACATCCTATCTCAAAAACCACATGCCAATACAACTATATCTTATCGTCCATTTTGTTTTATATGTTTATTTTCTTTTCTTTTATTGATTTCTTCATTCCTTAGAGTATCCACACCAGCGGATAGCCATTGGGGTTGCCATTTTGAATTTTGGCAACCTAAATGACAACTTTCTCAAAAATGAGTGGTTATTCTACACTCATAGTTGTCATTTGGGTTGCTAAATATGTATATAATAGCATACTAATAGTGTGTATATATATATATATATATATATATATATATATATATATATATATATATATATAGGGTAATGCTCCATTGAAATCGGGTTTGTTTTCACGGGTTGGAAAACATGAATCTGAGCCATCGGATCGTTCATGATCGCGATCAGCGGCTCAGATCGACCCCGCCCATCACCCTATATGACTGAAGTGGCGGAGGGTTATTTTAGGAATTTCTTCCCAAATAACTCTTCGCCTGATTCGTTTGGAAAAAAATGATATAACCTAGGCCGTTGTTGGGAACAATGGCCTAGGTTATAAAAAATTGAATCATAGGCCGTTGTTTGGAACAACGGCCTTGTTTTCAATATTTATAACCTAGGCCGTTGGCCGTTGTTCCCAACAACGGCCTAGGCTATAAAATTTCTACAAAATTTCTACAAATTTCTACAAATTTTGTACAAAATTTTGTAGAAATTTTATAGCCTATGCCGTTGTTGGGAACAACGGCCTAGGTTATAAATATTGAAAACAAGGCCGTTGTTCCAAACAACGGCCTATGATTCAATTTTTCCTAACAACGGCCTAGGCTATATCATTTTTTTTAGAATCTGTTCAGCGAAGAGTTATTTGGGACGAAATTCCCAAAATAACCCTCCGCTCAACAATTGAAACGGGTTATGGGAAGGCAGATCTGAGCCGTTGATCACGATCATGATCGATCCGATGGATCAGATCGATGTTTTCCAACCCGTGAAAACTAGACCCGTTTTCAATGGAGCATTATCCATATATATATATATATATATATATATATATATATATATATATATATATATATATATACATATATAAGAGCCCCTTTTCGTTGTGCGAGCCCCCTTTCGTTGTGCACTCGGCCTTCGGGCCTTCGTATCGACAATCTAAACCGTTCACATTGATCTACACATCTAAATTAGTCTAAATATGTAAAACCTAGTCATTTGAAATTCATTTGCCCATCCATCATATTATTATTATAAAAAAAATGATATTTGGCCATACAATTTTGTAACACTTCAATGGATGGACAAATGAATTGCAAATGACTTGATTTTACATATTTAGACTAATTTAGACATGTAGATCAATGTGAATGGTTCGGATCGTCGATACGAATGCCCAAAAACTGAGTGCACACAGAGTGCACGCAGAGGCTAGTGCACAACGGAAAGGAACTCTATAATATAACATAATATAATATAATTATATAATATATATTATTAATTTTTGTATATATATTATATTATATATAATATAATTATATAATTATATATATATATAATATAATATATACATACAAATTCATAATACACACACACACACACACACAAAAATTGGGAATGGCAACCCAAATGGCTAGTTGGTGTGGATGCTCTTACTGGATTCATAAATCCAAATCCTGCAAGAGGTCATTGTCTTTTTCACCATACTTTTTCTCTTAAACACTAAATGCTACTACATTTTTTTATCGTAAACGGTGGGTCCTAAAACCCCCACGCTTCATTATAGAGGATTTAATAAAACAAACAATCAAAGTAAGAGAAATGATGTTCATGTATCCCCACAAATGGGCCATAAAACTCATTCCCCATAAAAAAAGAGAACTCATCTCATACAAGATAGCTCCCTAACCCAAAAATGATCCCTTCTTGACCCCGAACTGAGGTCAATCATCCTCCACATACCAATCAATCCTCCTCTGTTGCCCCCTCCCCCCCCCCCCCCCTCCCCCTCCTCTCCTTTCCTCTGACTCTACCTCATAAGTCGAAGTATTGACGTCTGCGTACATTTCCTTCATTTTCTTAGTTGGTTCCGCCCTTACCATTATATACCAGAATATGAAATTAGCAATAATCATGAATAACAGTAGTTAATGTATGATTTGTCTGTGTTGTGCTCTAAAAATTCTACTATTCCTCTTTAACCATATCCCTCGACAAATTGTCATAACCTCAATATCCTAGATAGCAATGTATCCTTTGCGGACATGCACTTCCCTCCAATTTCCCTATAAGTCCTGCATCGTCTATGGGAATGATCCGGAGATGCAGAATCTGTTTAATAGATCCCCCCAAATAGGCCTAACATATTAACATGTAACAAAAAGGTGAACCACTAATCCAGATGGCACATAACACAGTGACCCGGACCCTGCCACTTTTGCCTCGCCAAATTATTCCTGGTGAGAACTGCATTTCTAGTCACCAGCCAATTGAATGCCCTATTCTTAAGTGGCACTCTAACCTTCCATATTGGATCATTGTTCTGTATTCCCCTATCATTTAGCCATTCATAAGAAGATTTCACGAAGAAGACCCCCCATTTCCCCACCTCCCAGTGTCATGCCCCGCTTCCCAAAAAAGCAATACGGAAAACGAATACGCGACACAAGTCCAGCGAATGGCTTTCACCATTCATGAGCTGTAAGGATCTTTGCAACAATATACAAGAAATTACAAGAAGTAACAAGAAAGATTCATCCACGCATGCATGAAATAAATTATTATGACCAACAAAATTACTTGAAACAAATACAGGTTTCCTCAAATAATCAGATTTGTAAACAAATAAGTCGCATGTTCTGGGACATAACGCCCAAATACAAGAATTTAGGTAGCAAAATACAATTTATTCAAAAGTAGAAAATAAACTCGAGCAAGAACGCTAGCCAAGCCTAGAATACTTGGTCACTTACTCCCTCGGGCTGATCACCAAATGTCTGCAAGTTGGGCAAATTGCAGGAAAAGGGAAAAAGAACAAAATGCTTGTCAATGCAATTTACGGGCCGCATGTAGTACTGGCAACAAGTACTAAAACATATAAAGAATATATAGAGTGGCAACAAGAAGCAAGTACTGAAGTAAACATGGAAGGGATGTGACAGCAAAGTAGAATAACTAACTCTTAATCAAGAAATAGAATCAAGTAGCATGGCAAGATAATAGGGTGCAAGTAGCATGTAACAAGTACCGAGTAGCATGCAAGCAAGTAATAAGTAACAAGTGTTAAGAAGCATTTTCAAGTAAGTAACAAGGATGAGCAAGTGATCATGTTATTTTCAAGTCTTGTATCTAGTCCTATCTAGGTAGCACTTCATGCATCCCAAAATTTTACCACATGGTTGCTACATTCAAACAAGTTGAGTTTAGATTTCGTAGTGGATCATAGAGGACAGTATACTCAGGTATCAAGTATCAAGTAGTCAAGTAATTACGTGTCAAGTTTCAAGTATCAAGTATCATGTGTCGAGTAATCACGTGTCAAGTATCAAGTATCAAGTATTAAGTAATCATGTATCAAGTATCAAATATCAATTAGGATCTGTGGATCCCCTCCGAGTACACCTCTCCTGTGGGAAAGTATGTAGCCGGGTAAGCAAGTGGGAGATACGGGCCCCCTTCTAAGCATACATTTCTGTATTTTTCACTACTAGATACCCTTTAACCCCGGCTTGATTTCTTGTTATTATTATTAAAGCAAGCGTGAACGTGCACGAATAAGGCAAAGAGACACAGAAAGAAATGAGGGACAAGTTCAAGTTGGATAGAAGACACAAACGAGTGACAAACAACTCATAATAGACTAGGACAACGAGTCTTTCAATTTTGGACAGCAAGATACTACTGCACCAAATCTGAGATTCTCGTTGCCACAAGAGCGCAAACCTAAATCCGTCAGAAAATCTAGAAACTAGACTTTCAGTCGAATCCAGCACATATACACAAGTTATATAACAACTACAGCAACAAGGTTCAAAACAGCATTTCACACAGAATTCATGTTTAGTCAAAAATTGCAAGTTTTATTTATTAGCATGAAAATAGCAAAAAAACTTACTGATTAAATCTAAGAAAATCCTGGAAGGTTCCCTAACATGTCTAGTATCAGCAAATAAAATTTCATAAAATTCCATTACAGATTGAATAGTCAAATAAATTTGGAAAATAGAATGATACAACAAGCTTATGAATCTAAAACTTTTGACACAGCAGTACTAAAACAGTGATAGATCACAAAGTGTAACTCGAAATTCAAACTCGTCAAAAGGTTTGTAAAACAGACACAGCAGGCTACATTTCATATTCACAAGGTTTTAATTAACAATGACTAGGATCAGGTTGAAAATAAAGTTCTTTACTGAACAACATGTAGTTTTGGAAATATATTGATTTGTTTGCAAGCATGGAATAAATTATAAAGGTCATTAAATAAATCCAAAAAATTAGGGGTTGATCCCAGTCATGTCTAGTCATATCCAGAAAAATATTGAATCCAAATTTTACTTTTAACACCAGTTCAAAAATAAATAAACATACAGCAATCTCATAAAACATAATCTGAAAATTTTAATACAGCTGCAGTAAAACAGCAATAACTCACACATCAAAAATTAAAATCGAGACGTGTCGAAAGTTCTGAAAAATAGACATCGAGGCCTACGAATCATATTCACAGGATAATTTATTTTACTGAACTTGACATGGTTTAAAACATTTAACCAAATTAGGGCAGCAGCAAAACAAATTCTCTTTTCATACATTTAATCAAACACCTCATATGCAATAGATCCAAATTAGATTATAATGTAAAACATGATATATTAGATATTCGAATCAACATGGTATGGGTATTTAACAAGTCTACCACAAGTCAACACATCTAATACACCAAGCATGTAACAAATACACAACCTATCATAGATCACGAAGAACATATATACACGCATCGAAAGTCTATCTAGATCTAGTTTATTTTCATGTAGTGTGTGTGACAACTTAGAATTATGGATCAAGACTACGAATGGATCAAACGAATGAGATCAAGATTTATCAAGAGATCTTCATGATAACAAACACAATACGAGAGCGAGACTACTTGTGGTATTTTGTACTTATATACAAACCAAAATTATACAAGTTACTTGCCATGGGGTGTAGACGAAGAATCTGACGAAAGAATAGAATAACGGGAACGGATCTCGGACAACGAACATAACACACGGATCTTGATGTTGATGAAGATGATCAAGATCACGATCGGCAGGAGATCAGACAACTGGGGTTGAATCTTGATCACAACACAGAGCCAGGGGGGTGCTCTGCAATGGGAGGTCGACGTCGAAGGACAGCATCGCAACGGCAGGAGCGATGGCGGTCGGGAGGCTACTGGCGTCAGGAGTGAGGGGGCTATCGTGGGGTGCGTGTTGCGCTCAGGATAGGAGAAGGTGGAGATGGGGGGGTGCAGGCATGGGCGTGTAGGATGGCAGCGATGATGGGGGGTCACCGAGGTGATCGCGACGGGGGCTCGTGACAGTCGGAGGGCGGCGCGATGGAGGGGTAGCCGGCGGTCGGGGTGCACACGGGGAGAAAGGGAGATAAGATTAGGGTTTGTAATATTAGGTTTAGGAGATAATGACTGCAGAGGTGAATAACAAATTAGGTTGTGATTTTAATAGGATTTTGGTAAGTTAAGATTTGAGGAATCAAGGGAAGATAATGGGACACATGATCTGCTTGTTAGGCAAATATGGAGAACGTGAGGAAGAAAATTTGGGGATACTGGGTCAAAGTGGGTATTGGGTAGCGGGTCTAGGATTCAATAGGGTGGATAAGGGTTTAAACAGGGTAGACTGGGCTAGAAACTAGATCCAATAGGCAGAAATCGAATAATAAAAAATTAGGCCATAGATGAATAAACTTAGAATTAATTAATTTTTCCAGAGACAAATAATTGGCAGAAAGAATTTGAACCAAGGAGATTGAAATCTCAGATGACAAAAACAATAGATGAATTTTATTTAGAATGAAGAATGAATTACACGATAAGGAATACAATTAGGATAGATACTTAGAAAAGTAAATACAGTACAAAATACAGGAAAAGGGGATGTAGGAGTTACACCCAGATCATGTTGTCTTTATGGTCCTCTCCTGTAGGCTTCTAGTCTTGTAGAAACAGAATTAATTCCTGCTTCTGTCTCCTAGCCTCCCTACTTAGCCTACCTGATACTCTCGGTCTCCATTCCTAGTTCCTCCATTGTCTTGCAACCCAATCGTTTTTGTCTGTAGAAAATTTGTTGACTTCGAGAAATCTTCTCCTTAAATTTATCGACCCGTACCATTTATTCTTCCAGAAGCAGATTGTTGCTCCATTCCCAATGGAGAAGGTGACACCTACTAGGAAAATATCTCTGGTTTGCGTGATCCCTTGCCAAAACCCTGACATGGATGCCTTATTCTTCTATTTTCAGTACACACATCCATTCCTGATGTAAAGTGTATCTCTTTTTGCCTTTGTCTTTGTTTTGAGTTTCCACCACCACTTTCAGAGAAGAGCTTGGCTTATCTGTCACAGATTGATGACCCCCAATCCACCAAATTCCTTTCGTCTGCAAACGATCCCCCATCTGATTAGTGCGTGTCATTTCCCCTCGTGCCCTAACCCGTGCTAGAGGAACCGCCTTATTAATTTATCAATTTTCTTGATAACCCAAACTAGTATTTCTAAAATGACGTGAATTGGAGTGGAATAAAGCTGACGACCGAATTTAGCAAAATAAGCCTCCCACCTAAGGAAAGCATTTTCCCCTTCCATCCTTCCAGTATATTCGCAATTTTGTCAATTATATCATTCCAATCCATCCTCCTAATTTCTCGGAACCAATTGGCGAACCCGAATATTTAATCGACAGCTTCTAGATCGGGCAGTTTAGAATGCCCACAATCGTTGGACCAGAGTTACCTGTATCTCCCAAGAAAGTAATGGAACTTTTGTGAAAATTCATTTTCAACCCTGGCCAACCCTCAAATAGATATAATCGCCACTTCAGCAGTGTAGCCTGGGCAATGTCACATTCTTCGAAGATGATGGTGTCGTCTGCATATTGGATGTTCATTACCGTGAATACCCCCTCCTCAAACCAAGCTTGTTAATTAATCCATTATCTCTATAAGACTGTACCATTCTATGTAGTTTGTCTGCCACCATTGTCAACAGCAGTAGTGATAGTGGATCTCCCTGTCTAAGTCATCTCTTGCATCTAATTTCATTGCCTAGGTTCTCGTTGACTAATATGCTGACCTTGGCAGTTCTTAACCAGGTCTCGATCCATCTGCTCCACCTATCCCCAAACCCTCACCTTTTAAGGATCCCGAGTAAGCAGTTTCATTCCACCTTGTTGTAAGCCTTTTCGAAGTCTATCTTAAGCATAATCGCCACCTTTCTACGCCTCTTGGTATCTTGTATAACCTCCTGGACTAATGTCACCCATTCTAGGATATCCCTTCCTATAATAAATCATGTCGATTAGTCTTCGACGATGTCCCCAATCTGTCCTCTGAGCCTATTTCTCAAAACATTAGTGACAATCTTAACTAAACAATTAATCAGGCTGATTGGCCTAAAATCGCCAATCTCTGTCACCACCTTTTTCTTTGGGATTAGACAAACATTGGCGTAGTTCAATCTAATCAGATCCAACGTACGCTCATAAAAGGCCTTCATGACGTCCATAATGTCATTCTTCAGAATATCCCAGAAATGCTTGTAAAAAAAATTGGGAACCCATCTAGTCCTAGCACCTTATCCTAATCCATTATCCAAATTGTTGCCTTGAACTCATCCATCGTGAATGGGCCTTGCAATTCCGCAACTCATTCCCAAATAGCTTTCGGGAGCTCTTCCAACAGTTCTGCTATGGACTCGCACTGTCCATCCCTGGTTTCACCAAATAATTTCCTGCATGTGTCATGAACGTGCTTTGATATTTCACATTCCTCTGACACAGAATTTCCCTCAAAATCCAAGGAATGGATGTGATTGTTCTTACGCCGCATGCTTGCAATCTTGTACAAGTATTTTATATTTGCATCCCCTTCTAAAAGCCATTTAACCCTTGAATGCTGACGCCACATGATTTCTTCCCTATTATAAGTTTCCAGGATATCCTGTCTACATGTCGTTAAAGTTTGAAATTGGTTGTCATCCTGCCCATCTACTTCCTCCTTCCACTCTAATTCCGCAATTAGTTTTAGAGTAGTTTCCTTCCATTGTAGTATTTTCCCAAATGTAACTTTATTCCATTTTCGTAGCCTTCTTCTAAGTCTTGAGAGTTTCCTAACCAGCCTTGTTGCTGGTTCCTCCTGGATGATTTCCCCTTTCCAACTTGCCTTCACCAGCCCCTGGCACTTGTTGTTTGTCAACCACATTTTTTCAAAGTGGAAAATCTTGTTTTTCCTTTTCCCCTCTTCTCCCGTGCAAATAACGATTGGAACATGATCCGAAGTATTGTGGATGCACGATTTTGCCATAGCCCAACGGAATTTTGTCTCCCAGTTGATAGATACCAGGATTCTATCCAATTTTACAAGCACCGGTGCCCTCTGACTGTTTGAACATGTAAACCTCTGATCATTTATAGGAATTTCCAGGAACATAAGAGTTGAAATAACCTGATTGAATTTTCATATTTCGTGACTGTTGCCCACCCCTCCGCTTCTTTCATGCGTGTGTTTGACAATATTGAAATCCCCTTCTACTACCCATGGTAGACTCCCTCTCCCCCTAATGTGGGTTAACTCATCCCAAAACTCCTGCGTGCGGTTCCTATCATTTGGGCCTTACACCGTCGTGATCGTCTCCTTCCAACTGTCTGTCTTCCTTTGTACTACCACTGTTACCGTAATTTGGCCCACCCAGTCATCGAGTAAGTCGAACTTACTGGTATTGATCCCGACCATGACCCCCCCCCCCCCCCCCCCCCCGACGCTCCAATAGCGTCTCGAATCATCCGTTGCTTAATATGGTTTATCCTTAAACCTCTGAGAAACATGTCTGTTGGCTAGGATAATTTTGTCTCTTCCAAGCCGACCACATCAATGTTGTTTTTGCTAATTACCTCACCGACCATCCTACGCTTGGCTGCTTTGCCAAGCCCCTTAACGTTCCAAAATCAAACGTTAAACATTAACATTTGTGTCCCCCCCCCCTCCTCCCTAATGAGTTGCCCCAACTCTAAGTTTTTGGGAGATGCAATCCTCATTTAACCCACCCCCCCCCTCCGCGAACCCTTTGGGCTTTGATAATATTGTACATCAATAATGTTTGTGTGTGGAGTATGACCAGAAGCAGATTTATACCATAAACATTTGCAAACTGAATTAACATAGAATCCGGAATTGAGCAGAATATAGATATAGGTGAATGAGTACACCTGCGATGTTTTCGTAACTTTTTCGCTTTCCCACCCAATGATATATCTCCTTAACAGTCATCATTTTTTCCCTCTTGCTACACTGCCTGCCACTGCGCTTGTATCCTTCTTTCGCCTTTTCCGATGATTTCTTTATATTATCTTTCACCCTTGGAGTATCCTCAGCTATACTCTCTAACCCTCTTTCCTCCCCTGAATGTGGTTCCTCAGACCTGTTAGACTCACTTTCTAATCCAGATTAGTCATTGGAGTTCCTCATTTTTTCCGTAACCCAATTTGCATAGCTTTCACTCTCTTCTTAACTTCTTGTTGTACTTTTTTTCCCACCTCCTGTTAGAATAATGCCTCTATCTTGTTCTCCCTCTCCTCTTCCTTTCTTCTTCATCTTGGCTAATTTCCGCAAATTTATTTTTAAGCAGGATCCCGGATCCCCTCATCCCTATTTATTATGCTCACTGCATAAATTCAAAGCCCATCCCCCCTTTTTTTGAATATTTCCCTTTTCGTTTTCTAGGCACGCCAGAAGCTTAATAGAGCCCAAGCTCATTTCACTTGAATTAGAGCATCCACAGTCGTTTGCTATATACCCAAAATATGGAAAATATAGAAAAAATCGAGCTGCAGTCGTTGTCTAAATACCCAAAATTTGGGTATACGATGAACAGTGGCGTGCCAAATATAGCAGGCGGAATGGCCAAATGCAAAATATAGCTAACGGCACATAATACTCCGTCCGATCTAATTAACGGTGGATAATATGCCGTCCCGTACAAAAGTACTGAACCCAAATGATTAGTCTGGCTTTTGAAAAAGAAAAAAAAAAAAAAAATTTAAAAATGAGAGACGGTGTATTATATACCGTGCGGCAAAAAGATGGGAAAATGAGGATTTAGAAGGACGGTAGTTTACCTACCGTCCGTTGTAAATTTTTTTTTTTTTTATACCTTTTCACAATGACCAAAGTACCCTTACCTATTGAATCTGATGTTTCTTTGCACATAATGTCTCGTTGTTAGGTTTTTATTAAAAAAAAAAAAATAAATTAAAAGCCAGTCAACCGACGGCAACTAACTTACCGTGCCTTCAAATTAACGGCACATTATGTACCGTGCTTGGTTTTTTTTTTAAAAAAATAATAAAATAATAAAAATAGGTCAGCGACGGCACAATTCCTACCGTGCTATGAAATTAACGGCACATAATGCACCGTTGTTGGGTGTTTTTTAAAAAAAAAAAATAAAAGTTAAAATCCGGTCAAGCGACGGTATATTTTCTACCGTTTCATGAGATTAACGGCACATCATTAACCGTTGTTGGGTTTTTTAAAAAAACAAATTCTCAAAAATAAAACCCGGTCAACGAACGGTATATTATCGACCGTCATAGGAGATTGACGATAGATAATCTTCCGTCGTTTAAACAAAAACAACCGACCGATCGAAAATAGCTTTCAACGACTGCATCAACATTCTTTTTTTCCTATTTCTCAATTGTTATTTACCCAAAATTTAGCTTCAACGACTGTGGATGCTCTTAAAACCCTGTTGTTTTCCCCCCATCTTTTTGTTCTCGATCCCTAGACCCCCTGACATCCTGGTACCCACGTTCAGCACCGCGCCTCGGTTGTCGAGCGCATAGCGTGTTCGAATTGTGGTGGAGCCCAGCTCACATGGAACACTGGCATCTAAAAGGGAGGGTTCCGTTGTCGAGCGCATAGCGTGTTCGAATTTTGTGGTGGAGCCCAGCTCACATGGAACACTGGCATCTAAAAGGGAGGGTTGGTATACTGGTCACGCCGTTTCTCAGGCATGTTGTTGGGACCCACATCCTCCTGGAATCCGCGGTCGACAGCTATTACTTTACCCTGTTGTGGCACTTGGATGGGTCCCACTTGACGCTGAACCAGCCTTGTTGTTTTACCGAAAGAGAACTCCCCTGCCGTTAGATCTCCTCCTTTATCGCGCTCATAGCGGATTAGAGGATGAGAAGTGAGGCATCGAACCGGTTCGCTAACCGCCACCGGTTCAAATCCTTCGAACCGTTCGTCTTCAACCTCCATTAATTTCTTCCCCGACACCATTTTCGACCATTTTGCCGATGTTCTCTTAATATTTTCAGGGTCGAACAATTTTTTATCACCGGCGTCTTCATCCCCACTACAACTCCCGACTGTACAACCCCATCTTCCTCGACGCTCAATTGGATGTTGTAATGTATCTTATCAATTCCATGGCATCCAATCATAACCCTGGCATACCCCCTTCGTTGCTTCGCCGTCGTCGCATCGATTTCCAACACCACTCCAAATTTTCTTACTACATCTTGGAAGTCACCCAGTTCCCAACAATGAAGTGGTAGGCCGACCATCCTTATCCAAGTCCCTGCCGTCAAGCCCTGTTCGATTGCGCCTTCTTCTCCTACCCATTGCTTAATGGAAATCCCGAAGTACCCTCCGACTATCTTTATTTCATTCCTTATAGCCAACGCCGCCACACCCTCAGTCGTGGGGAACTCCGCAACCCAACGGTCATGGACTTTGTTTAATTCCCGATTCCTCTTATTGAACGACTCTGACAAGTGTCGCATCCCTGACACCACCTCCGCTGTAGGTGGCCATCCCCGCACCGCACTAATCACTCCCATATTCCTCTTTAATCTCTCCTTGGATGACCTCATCGTTCCGGTGACTACTACTATAGCGTGACCAATCTCTTTCATCCTTGCCAGCAGGCGTGATTCATCGACATGCCTCCCTCTCCTCTTTCCCACCTTAATGGCGCAGGCATGTTCTTTGTGCTTGTGCCCGGGCTCTTTGCATTCAAAGCAAACGAATACCCCGCTGGGGCACTCCTCTTTACTATGTTGGTCGCCAAAGAATAAGCATGTAGCTCCCCTTTCCTTCCCCCGAATTAAGCCATGCTTCCTCCTAGACCAGGAGCGATATATCTGCCATGGCACCTTGTGACCCTCCTCCTTCTCAGAGTATTCCCTTTCCTTCCGGTGTAACTCCTTTAACGCCGGTAACAGCTCATGCTCAGCGAGCTTGGACGGTGATTTCACAGTTGTAGGGGGACTTCGATGGCAATATGTCAATTGTTGGAGAATTTCGATGATGGTGGTGATGTTGTGGAGATTTGGCAATGTTCGGGTAGCTCCTATGCTGGTGGTATCGTTGATGCTGGTGCTGTGGAGAAACGGCAACAATTTGGGGAGCTTCGTTACTATAGTTGATGATGAGGTGTGGTTGCAGCCTCTTTCTTCCTTCCAAATCCTGGAGAGCGAGACCACTTTGGGATGTCGATGCTCCTCATCGCTGCTGTGTTCTCTTGGAACCCATGCCTTCACTCCTCCTTTCCCTCGCAGTACCTCACCTCTTATCTTTGTGGTGTTTTGATCAAACTCTATTTAATCATTTAACCGTCAACAACCCCTGCTTTCAAAGCACTGGGTATCTTAGGGTCTGTTTGGAAACATTTAAGTTGGGGAATGAGAAGGAATGGAATGAAAATGAATGGAGAGGAATGGAAAGAAAGGGAAAGAGATGAATTAACTTTATAAGTTGTGTGTGTTTGGCAACTGGTGGAATGAAATTGACTTTTTTTTGTTTCCATTCCCTAGTCTTGTTTGACAAACAATGGAATATTATGGATTACTGCATTTTGAAAAACCTTTTGATAACATTTGTACATGGACATACTTCTGACATTTTGCATTTTAGGTTGAGTAATAAATAAAATTGTTTTCCTGGAGAGAAAAAACATACCTCTGACACTCCCAAAAAATGAAGATTTATTAATTCTAAAATCACCCACTCTAACTAAAATTAATTAGTTTACCTTATTTTTTATTATTTTTATTTTTTTGTAATTTAATTCTTTTCACTTTTGATATTTGAATTTAAAAAAGAATCGGGTAAAAAATATATTATCAACGGGATCAAGAACATTGGGTAATTTACACCGAAAGAGGGATCTTAGTTCGGTACTAAAAGTTGGCGAGGTGATTTGCCGAAACTGAAAGCGAAAAAAAAAAAAAAAAAAAAAACTATTCTCTGATTAAAAAGTTCGGTGGTTTCTGAAATTTAACGTTTATTTTATGTGAAGTTCTTTTAACATAGTTGGTCTTATATTTATTTATTTATTTAAGTTGAAGAAAAATTAGTTGTTTCCATTCCTTTACCCAGCTTTCCGAGGGGGTGGAGCTGGAATAGAATTCGGCTCAAATTTTTCCCTAGGGAATGATATTTAATTGTTTCCTTTATTTTCTTTTTCAAAACAAACAGGCCGTGGAATAGGATAAGATGGGTCTATCCACAGTATTCCATTCCTTTTCCTAGTTTTTTGGGTTTCCAAACGCGCCCTTAGTAAATGATCAATAATTGTGAAGATTTCGAAGAGGTAGAGAGATGGACATAGAGGATTAGAAGTGGAATTTTTTGCCGTAATAGGCCACTTTTTGAAAATATTTACAATTATAAGTCAGATTCAAAACTATTAGCATTCGTGAGCTACTTTGAGTCACGTCAGCAGTAGTCTCTATTCTCATTAGCGAACTCTTCAGTTTAAAAGTCATTAATAGGAATCGCGGCATATGTTTTAAAATATTTGGAATTTTTTGTTTGCTGTCGCGATTCCCACTATAAATGAATGTATTGTGACACTTAGCGATTTCTAAACAACTTTTGCTTTCTTGGAAAAAAATTACTTTAAATCTGAGGTCGCTATTGGGAATAACGACCTTAGTATACTTCGGTCGTTATTCGCAATAGCGACCTCAGTAGGTAACTCAATCTCATTCTTTGTAAAATTTGCAAAATGGTCACACAACTAAGGTCTCTATTCGGAATAGCGACCTTAGTACAATAAATGCCTCTATTCCTAAGAACAACCTTTGTACAACTAAGGTCGCTATTCCGAATAGCGATGTCAGTTTCAAAAATAAATTGATTGTTATTTTTTAGAGAGCATAAGCTCTCTAGATTTTGCTAAGTGTTAGAATGCAATTCATTAAAGGTTGCTAATCCTATTAATAACTTCACTAGTAACATGCACGTGCGATGCACGTTTTCATTAAAAAAATTATTTTTTTATTTTTCATAGAGTAAATAATAATACGTAATTTGTCAACGAACCTGAGACATCCGTTTACCCTCACAGTCGAGCTCATCCCCTCACACAACCCGAGCTCCCTCCAAACCCAAGCTTGCTCACTGTCTTCATCCTGAAAATAATCAAAGTAACATTAGTTCAACACTATACGTTTCTTGCATTTACTTACATGTGAAGGTGCTTCTAGTAATCCGTACGTGCAATGCACGTTTTATTTAAAAACCCTAATTAATTAAAAATTCTGAATCCCTCTCTCACAACTCTCTCTCTCTCACCAACTCTTCACCTTTCTTCCTCTTCTATTTCGACTCCGAAGAAACCCAACGACAGCGGCCATCCCCCGCACTGCTCCTAGCACAACCCAACTTCGCCATCGTCGCCACCTCGTCCTCCTCGCACCGCCTGCAGCGCCTCCTCGTCACTCCGCCGTCCCATCACCTTCCCCTGTCGTACTTCTGAACTCTCGTGACCTGAAAAGCAAACATACACGAAGACAAAGAAAGTAAACGTATAGGAAACCTTTTAAAGTTGGTAAAAAAAAAGGACAAATTTGAGCTGGGTTTTGACCTGCATTCGTCTATGTTGTTTCACCTCACCGTCGCAAGCAATCTCAACTAATTTCAACAACTCATTCATCAGAAGCTCCGTCAAACTCAACAAATCACTGTCGGCAACTTTCTTTAACCATAGATGCAATTGATTCAAGCTTAGAAACCTTTTAAAAAAATCACCAAAATCAATATATTTACTACAATTTAAAACACTAAGAACTAACTAAGTTATAAATAACAGATTAAAACCTTGGAAGCCATCTTATCAACTTGATGAGTGATCTTCGACTCGTCGTCGGTGGCAGGTGGGGGTTTCGGGTTGATGAGGATGGGGGAGCGGATTCGGGTTGCTCCCCATAATCAAACATAAATCCTCAAACTCCCCATATCAAACATAAATCCTCGTGATCGATTAACAAACACATCCATCGATTCCAACCACATTACTCAAAGAACAAAACCTAATTAATTTTTATTAACAAACTGATCAAAGTGAAATGCCCTTCAATTATGCATTACAGCAACCTCGATTTGCTGAAATGACAAACTCATACCTGAATCTCTTTGAGAAACTCGACGCGCTTCCAAATCTTGGGAAAGTTAATCTTCGACTCGGATAGTGGGTGAGGATGGGGGAGCGGATTCGGGTTGCGGGTTGCGTTTCTGGACCAGCATACTCAAAGAACAAAACCTAATCAAATTTTTATTAACAAACTGATCAAAGTGAAATGCCCTTCAATTATACATCACAGAAACCTCGATTTGCTGAAATGACAAACTCATACCTGAATCTCTTTGAGAAACTCGACGCGCTTCCGAATCTTGGGAAAGTTAATCTTCGACTCGGATAGTGGGTGAGGATGGGGGAGCGGATTCGGGTTGCGGGTTGCGTTTCTGGACCAGCATACTCAAAGAACAAAACCTAATCAAATTTTTATTAACAAACTGGTCAAAGTGAAATGCCCTTCAATTATACATCACAGAAACCTCGATTTGCTGAAATGACAAACTCATACCTGAATCTCTTTGAGAAACTCGACGTGCTTCCGAATCTTGGGAAAGTTAATCTTCGACTCGGATAGTGGGTGAGGATGGGGGAGCGAATTCGGGTTGCAGGTAGTGTTTCTGGACCAGCATACCGTACGGCCGGACCTCCAACTCGTCGCTGGTGGCAGGTGGGGGTTTCATTCTCATTCGCATCATTTTCTGATTGGGGGATTAAACCGGGATTTAGATCTAATTAAAGGGTCTGAAAAAATAGAGAGGAGTCGGCATTTTAAGACCGAAATGGAAGATGAGGGAGAAAGGAAAAGAATAAGCGAATACTCGAAGAAGGGGGAGTGACCGAATATTTATTTATTTTTGTTAAAAATTAATTGATGGAGGGAGAGGAAGAGATGAATTTGATGGAGGGAGAGGAAGAGACTGTTTCAATTTTTGAGGGAACAGAATATTATGGAGACTTTAAATGTGAAGTGAAAATTACAGAAGTAACCTTATATATATTTTTTTAGCTTTTTATGTATATAGGGGCATAATAGTAAAAAGCCATCAAAATAAGGCTTTGCTTAATAATAGTATAGATATATGTTTTAGTTGCTAATAGGAATAGCGATAACAAATAAAAAAATTCCAAATTTTTTAAAACATAGGCCACTATTCCTATTAGCGACTTTCAAAATGAAGATATCGCTAATGAGAATAGCAGTCGCTGTGACGTGGCATAAAGTATCTCACGAATGCTAAGGTTGTGTTTGGTTCGTTGTTTTGAAAATTCATTTTAAACATAGTTTTTGTAAAAAATTTATAAAGTTGTTTTTTGTGATTTTTAGAAAACAGAGTATTGTTTGGTGAACTTTTTTCGTAAAATAGTTTTTTAAAAATTAAAGTATAAATGGCGTTTGGTAAACTGTATACAGTATGTACGTATATATATAATCCGTATTTTTGTATATATGTATATATATAAATACTCTATATTGTATACTATTATATATAATGTATGTATGGGTTTAGTTGTATGTATATACAGTATATATACTCTGATACATACATATTGTACATACTGACATATAATAATATAAAATAATTTATTATAATAAACATATTTAATAATATAAATATATAAAATAATACATAATAATTATAATACTATATTATAATTATTTATATAACAATTTATTATAATAATAATATATTATATAATAATATATATCATAATATATAATAGTAATATATAATAATAATAATAATATATAATAATAATAATAATAATAATAATAATAATAATATATATATATATATATATATATATATATATATATATATATATATATATATATATATATATATATATATATATATATATATATATATATATACTAGGTTTGCCCGTTGACACGTGCCTACGGCACGTCTTCGGAACGGTGCGCCTTATCATATAAATTAATTGTGGAGGTCCAGCAAATTGATTGAAGTAGCAAACATATTATATGAGAAATTTTAGGGGTCCAGCAAAAAACACATTATATGATATTTTTTTATGATTTTTTTTGAATTATTTTAAAAATTTTTAATTTTTAATTTTTTTAGTTTTTTAATTTTTTATTTTAAAAAAATTTTAAAATTTTTATTTTATTAATTTTTTGAATAAAAGAGAGAGGAAGAGAGAGAGAGAGAGAGAGAGAGAGAGAGAGAGAGAAAAGAATTAAATAAATATAGGAGTTGTTTTGGGTGGGGGATTTGAATTTGAGTTTTGGGGGGAAACTTTTGGAGGGAAAATATGTTTTGTGAGGTTAGATCTGGGCCTTTGATTTTTGGGGCAATTGAAGGAGAGCCACTTGATAGCTTTCTTTGTGTTTTATTTTATATATATATATATATATATATATATATATATATATATATATATATATATATATATATATATAGGGTAAAGGGGATATGAGCAACTTGCTCATTTAGTAAATGAGCAATTGATTATGTGGCAAGCATGTGATACATTGGACAACTAACCCTTTTAAAGATTTTCCAATCACATGCATGCCACATCATCAATTGCTTATTTACTAAATGAGCAAGTTGCTCATACCCCTTTTTCCCATATATATATATATATATATAAAGTCCCCTTCGGTTTCTCACTACTTTTGGTGTGCACTCATGAAATAAAGATCCTATGAAAAATCCGAACCGCTCATATTATCTATATGCCTAAGAAAGCATAACAATAAAAAAACAAGTAATTTGAAGTTCAATTGCCCATCAATCATGCTGTTAGAATTTTCAGCCATACAATTTTGTGATGATGTAAATCATGGACAAATGAATTTCAAATTACTCAATTTTTTATTATTAGGCTATCTTAGGCATATAGAACAATATGAGTGATTCGGATTTGTCATAGGTGCTCTATTTCGTGAGTGCTCACCAAAGTAGCGAGCAACCAAAGATCTCTCTCTCTCTCTCTCTCTCTCTCTCTCTCTCTCTCTCTCTATATATATATATATATATATATATATATATATATATATATATATATATATATATATATATATATGGAAGTGAGTCACATATTTGTATGAGGAAATTTTTCTCATACAAAGCGATTATACTCATTTGGTAGGGTTCACGTGGAAGATCCACTCCGTCCATCATGTTTATCACGCCAATGGATGTATGTGTAGAAAAAATCAAGTGGTTTGGAAGTCGTTTACCCATGAATCATGTAATCCAATTTGTGGTACGATTTTTAATGATGTTGAAATCGTTCATTTTTCAACCACATTATGCATGGATAAACAACATCCAAATCACTTGATTTTTTCTACACATACGTCTATTAGCATAATAAACATGGTGAGTGGAGTGGAATTTCCATGAGGGCTCGACCAAGTGTATATAATCACTTTGTTGTTGAAATCGTTCATTTTTCAACCACATTATGCATGGGTTAACGACTTCCAAACCACTTGATTTTTTCTATACGTATATCTACTGGCATGATAAACATGATGGACAGAGTAGATCTTCTATAAGGGCCCCATCAAATGAGTATAATCACTTTTTATGAGGGAAATTTACTCATCCAATATGAGGCTCACTTTTCTCATATATATATATATATATATATATATATATATATATATATATATATATATATATATATAGGGAAAGGATCGGTTGAGCACTCCTCTAGTGCTCACCGCGTGAACACTAGGCCTTCGGGCATTTATATCGAAAATCCGAACCGTTCACATTGATCTACACATCTAAATTAGTCTAAATATGTAAAATCAAATTATTTGAAATTCATTTGCCTATCCATCATGTGACTATAAAAACAATGATTTTCAGCCATACAATTTTGTAACACTTCAATGAATGGAAAAATGAATTTCTAATGATTTCATTTTACATATTTAGACTAATTTAGATGTGTAGATCAATGTGAACGGTTCGGATTTTCGATATGAACGCACGAAGGCCTAGTGTTCACGCGGTGAGCACTAGAGGAGTGCTCAACCGATCCTTTCCATATATATATATATATATATATATATATATATATATATATATATATATATATATGATAATAATAATAATAATAATAATATATACATAAACCGATATAATAAAACACAAAGAAAGCTATCAACTGGCTCTCATTCAATAGGGTTGAAATTAATGATCCAGATCTAACCTCACAAAATATATTTTCCTGCCCAAAAGTTTTCCATCAAAACTAAAATTCAAATCCCCCCAAAACAACTCATTTATTTATTTATTTCTCTCTCTCTCTCTCTCCCTATCTCTCTCTCATTCTCTCTTATTTCTCAAAAATTTGTATTTCAGATTTCAGGTTTGTAAATTTTCAGAATTTTTATGCATTTTTTATTGCTCATGTTACATTGAAAATAACAAATATCTCATCAACAGCTAAATTTCATCATTTTGCACACTCAAAGTTCTAAGAAGTTGGATTTTACACCCCCATTTATAATTATTTTTCAACATATACTAATGGAAACATGGACTTTTATTTACAACTAATTATTATTTTACTATTCAAACTTGAGCTACATAATTGTTGTTTTACTATTTACAAGACTTTCATATGTTGTATCGTTCCGAAGACGTGTCGTAGGCACGTGCCCACAGGCAAATCTAGTATACTTATATATTGTATACATACTATATACACACATACTGTATGCGTACATAATGTATACATATATACATATACATATATACAAATACAGTATATTGGTTGGGAAATGAAAAAACTTATCTCAGAAAACAGGTTTTTTCTATTTTAAAAAAACTTATTTTAAACATAGGTTTTGAGTGTGAAATTTTAAAGTAAGTTTTCGAAAAATTTGTATCCAAACAGAATTACCCAATGTTAAGATTTTAAAAACTGAAAACTGTTTTTAAAATCCGATCCAACCGCACCCTCAATAGTTTCAAAACTGACCCCTAATCGAAAATGTTTTCAAAAAGTTAGCCTATTACTGCAAAAAATTCTTAGAAGTGGGATTATTTGTAT
The DNA here is from genome assembly GCA_017893485.1 of Hemerocallis citrina. NCBI lineage: Eukaryota > Viridiplantae > Streptophyta > Magnoliopsida > Asparagales > Asphodelaceae > Hemerocallis > Hemerocallis citrina. Next base: position 232,367,558 of record CM030359.1, on the reverse strand, counting down.
CTTTACAAATTTATCACTTGTGGCATCTTTTACAGTCGTATTGGAAAAGTTAAGGAAAATCAATTATGACAATTAGCAAATAGAAACAAGAATAGTTTCTTGCACACATCACACATGCACAAAATGAATCATGGTAAACACGGAAAGAAGACGGTTGCTTCCTTGGTCTGCCCACAAAATAAAACATCCCAAAATTTATTCTTCCTTTAAACCTAACACTTTATATAAGTCATTCTATGAGTCTGAGGAATTGTTTACCAAAATACCCCACTTTTTGAAAGTATTTACCAAACTGATCCACTTTCAAAACTATTTACCAAATTAACCTATTCGCTATCTGAAATAGCGAGTCTAGTTCAAATGAACTCGCTATCTTAGAAAACGAGTGTAGTTGTACTAGACTCGCTATTTCAGATAGCGAATAGGTTAATTTGGTAAATAGTTTTGAAAGTGGATCAGCTTGGTACTCATTTTTTAGAAAAATTTTGAACATGAAATTTCTATCTGAAATGTATATAACTACAATCGCTATCGCAGATAGCGAGTCGAGTTCAACTGATATTGCTATCCCAGATAGCAAGTGTAGTTGTACTCATTTTTTAGAGAAATTTTAAACATGCAATTTCTATCTGAAATGTATATAACTACATTCGCTATCTCAGATAGAGAGTCTAGTTCAACTGATCTCGCTATCTCAGATAGCGAGTGTAGTTGTACTTACTTTTTTAGGAAAGATTTAAACATGCAAATGTACATACCTACAATCGCTATCCGAGACAGCGAGTTCAGTTGAACTAAACTCGCTATCTCAGATAGCGAGTGTAGTTGTATATATTTCATGTTCAAATTTTTTCTAAAAAATAAGTACAACAACACTCGCTATCTGAGATAACGAGTTTATTTGAACTAGACTCGATATCTCAGATAGTGAGTCTAGTTGTATAAATTTCATGTTCAAAAAATTTCTAAAAATTGAGTACAACTAGGGTTTTGAGTGTGGGAGTAGAGAGCGTTGTGAGTGATGAGTGAAAATTGAGTACAACCAGGGTCGCAATCTCCGATACATATCAATTTTAGCAACTGGTACAATTTGGGATCATTGGATGATGGATTTAGGATTTTGAGTGTGGGAGTAGAAAGCGTTGTGAGTGATGAAGTGGATCTCAATAGATTTTGGACAGATTTTGTTGGTGAAATAACAAATTTGGGAGGCTAGGATTTTGGGTTTATTTCGGAGTTGGAAGGGAGAATGGAAAGAAAGGAGTGAAGAGAAATAGCGAAACAGCGAGCTTGTCTTTAAAAACTCTCCGATCGACACTCACTATCTCAGTTGGCGAGTGTGGTATAAACGCACTCGCTATTTGATATAGCGAGTCTGAACTTGATATTTTTCTTCAAGTTTTTCTCTAAGTGGTGAAAAAAACCTCAACATATAGCGAGTGTATGACTTGGAAATTTTTTTCATGTTTTAACACCTCAACATACACTCGCTATCTCAGACAGCGAGGTTGTTTTCACCAAACTCACTATCTGAGATAGCGAGTGAGTCATTTTGGTAAATAATTTCAAAAGTGGGTTAGTTTGGTAAATAATTTCAAAACGTGGGTTAGTTTGGTAAATAATTTCAAAAAGTGGGCTATTTTGATAAACTATTCTGAGTGAGAGCATATGTAGTCGTTTCCTATATTTCCAATATTTGGAAAATATAGGGAATGAGACGCGATAGTCGTTTCTTATATTTTCAAATTTTTTTTAAAAAATGTAACAATAGCCGTCTATATTTGAGAGAAAATATAGGAATCGATAGATCATCTTGCGTCTGATCGAAAAAAATCATCTTGGACGCAAGATGCTCTTGTATTTGTAGAATAAAAAAAATCAAAAAAATGTCGGATGCAAGATGATCTTGCGTCCGATCAGTTTTTTTAAAAATAATGTGTCAGACACAACCATTTTGTGTCTGACTAAAAATAAATCACTGAATCAATCAGACGCAAGATGATCTTGAGTCCGATCGAAATTTAACTATAAAAAAAAAACTCACGAACACAACATCATGTTGCATCCCAAAACTTTCCCCCCATTTTAACATTTTTATTTCTACGGAATAGAGCCTATACGTTTATTTATGCATACAAAATTAATTTGAGATTGGTTTGATTATTTGATCAAGGGATGAGATGGAATGGACCTATAGGAATTATTATGTGTTCGCATGCGTATAATTTTTTTAATAATTTTTTTGGACTGTTTTTTTAAATCAATGACTGAGATTCAAAATTAAAACGATCATCCACCGTTGGATCAAATTTTGGATTTCAACGACTACAAACCCAACTCAAAATTTCTAATTCTAAAAGCCAAATATAAGAAATTTTGAGTCTAACGACTACAGATGCTCTTAGCAGCCCTGTTTCCAGTGAGACTCCATCTGAGAAGATGTCGGTGGGAGAATTACCACCAAGGATTTTCAAATTCAAATTCCAACTGATAAAAGCATCCACGATCGTGATTGCTAAAAAATAGCAAACTGTAGATTTTACCTATAGCAAGCGCACGTTTGCTGCAGTGGTGAAACGCTGTAATATAGCAAAAAAAAATTTGATCGGACAGAACTTTAAGATCCGTCCCGCAAAAAAAAATCTGGGCATTTTATAATAATTAATTTGAATATTTTATTAATTTAAATAATTAAAAAAGTAAAAAAAATAAAAAAAATAGGTGGGATGGATCTTAGTGATCCATCCAAGGTTGAGATTGAAATTTTTTTTTTGAAGTTCCGTCCCATATAAAAAAATTATTTTTTATTTGGGACGGAACTTAAAGATCCACCGATAAAATTTTAAAAAAAAATTATATTTGAGATGGACTTTAAAGATCCTTCCTCTAAATTCCATTTCCTCAAATTGCCTCTTATATATAGCAATCTTCTGTAGCGAAATCATCAAAATATGAATAAATAGCAAACGACTGTTGAGGTTATTTCGGTATAATATGGATAAAATAAAAAAATAGCAAACGACTGTGGATGCTCTGAGACCATCTCCAACAGGAATCACCATTTCCCCCAAATTAGCCATTCTAGCGATAAACTCCTAAAAATGCTATCCAACGGCCTCGCCAAATCGATCGCGATCCTGGCGATTTGATTTTCACTCGCGATTCGCTCGTCAAATCTGGCGATTTGATTTCTGCTCGCCAAACTCCTTCTTCTCTTGCTGCAGGAGATCAAGGGGATTTCCAACGGTAAGATTTCTTCTAGCTGATTTAGATCGACAGTGTTTTTTTTTCTTTCTTCAATCTCTTCAATTTGTTCTTGGTAGATTGCTGCTCCTTCTTCTTGTTCATCGGGTTCTTCTTCTTGTTCATCGGGTTCTTGTTCATTGGGTTCTTCTTCTTCTTCTTCGTCTAGTAAAAATTATTCTTTTAAAAAAAAAAAATTTGTGGTTTGTAGATGCTTGCAATATGAACATGAATTTACTAATAGTTATAAGCTATGATCTTTCATGTTACCTTATCATTAATAACTTGATTTTGATAACTTGAAGTGTATAACTTGAAGTACATATATGAAGTTGAAGTTTATTAAATGTGAAAGTTTTGTGTTTTCGGTAGTTTTATTTGTGATTGTTTGGGTATATATTGATTTAGTGTTATAGGAAAACATACATATCTAAATTATTGATATTGCATTGCATTCTCGTAAATGCATCTAAACCTAGTTAGTTGTGTCCTATATTAGTACTTGTACCCTATACTTCATGCATCTGTTTTAGCATTAGGTTGTTCACAAGAGGCTAGCAAATCTGTAACCACTAATAGAAAGCCCTGATTTATCAGCCATCATAGGATATGTATTATATTATGTTGATGACTATCAAGATGTCCTCTATATCAGTAAATTAATAGCCAGTTCCACCTTAAAACACATAATGGAGTTTCATCCAAGGTAGTTAACTAGCTTAAATCCTATGTTCGAGCATCAACAATACCAGAAAATCTATCATATATCACTATTCAAACCCTTATGTAATCAGTTGTGCTCAAATTGTGTTTTCTGTACATGAATGTAGGTGTATAATTTAAACAACTGATTTGTTCTTCATAGATCAGTCAAACTTATAATTTGACCATCTCGTGTCGGTGTGTCATGTTGCATTGTCTCCACGTGGGCGTGTCCATGCTCCTGCTTCATCGTAATACATGGATACAAATATGGTTTTACATGGATATGCTCAGGGTTTTCAGTAAGCGTCAGATTTTTCTTCAGGGTTTAGAAGATATATCTTTACATTGAAGTTGGTTAGGAGGGCATTTAGAGGTCTATGGGTAAGTGGTGACAAAAGTTATGACTTATGGTTCTTTATAGGTTATTAGTAAGAAAAGTTCATCAAGTATCAACTCTGCAGTTACTTGATTATTTGATCTATATTAGCAGTATCAACTCTGCAGTTTTTAGTGTAAGAACGTCAAATATAGATGAAAGTACAAACGTTATCCATGATTCCACAATCCATGACCCATATCAAGTTGTAAGAGTAAAGATGAGGCTTGAGATCAATATTAGCAGTGTCGAATCTCATTTCTGGTTAGCTTCTAACACTGTTGATACCTGGTTAGCTTCTAACGCTGTTTATTCGTTCAAGAAATGCAACATTCTATTTGGATTTTAGTATTTTACCTCTTAGGAGCAAAAGTTGAAGAACTCATATTAGCAAGGATTTTAGTCCACAACACATGTATTACAGCCAAAAAAAGAGTTTAACAATTCTCATTATAGTACAGATGATATACGAGTACTAGCAAATAAATGCTACAGAAATGAAAAGAATGTTGTCGCTATGCTTAATTCAGTATGATATCATTCTGTACATTGTCTGATCTTCCCAGATTTTTTCTTCAAGCAGCTGGAAATATATTTTTTCTATTATCATATCGTTTTTGGTATACATGTACATTTTTCTAGCACACGATTTGCTTAAAAACTCATGTGCAGAAAGATATCTAATCAAAATTGCAATGCAATTTTCACTTACAAAAAGTTCTTTTCTTTCCTTCTGAAATGAGATAAAGGTTTTGTAAGTTAGACAATGTACACTTTTTTCTCTTCGAAATTGTTATGTTTATATAGTTATTCTAGATTTGATATTAACTAAACATTATACAATGAAATTGTTTCTTCTTCCTTTTTATCTCTTCTCAATCTGGTAGTATAATTATCATAACCTGCACTCATGAAAATTTTAGAAAACATATCTCGGCACAGAATGATAGAAATTGAACAATACATATGCTATTTCTTTCTCTCCTTTTAAAATCCAGAAGATGCTTTTGGCTTCTAGGATTATTGCAGCCATAAATGATGATTTTGTTAAATGCTAAATACAATAATGAAGTTGTAATATAATAAGATAATGCAGTGCTAGTCACTCTGAAATTTAGCATACATCAAAAAGTAATTGAATGCTGCATAAGTTGACACATTACTCAACATCAACTTTATTAATTTCAAATGATGCAGCCATCGGATAGCTACAATTTTTTTACAAATGTGTATATCTACATATATACACATCATATTTTCTCATGTACAACTTTCTCGTATTATAAATAACCTCTTGCAAAATGCTTTGGTCTGTTGCAATCCAAATCTGTACACACTAAATGCAAAATTTGAAGCCGTAGGCAAACTCATGGTCCTGCCATTTGAAATTTGACTTCACATTTAGGTTAGATCCTTAGTCCTGCGGATTAGATTGGAAGGAAAATTAACTCTTTGTACACAGTATTGGCAAGTGATATGGTATAAATGACGTGGCCCCATCAGGACCATCAGATCTCCTCAGATTTTGCTCCTCCATGATCATCATGTCAACGGGTCGAACGGGCCCTCTACCACTTCAGGCCCATAGGCAAAATGGGTCGGAGCCGGCCCAGTAGGGTCAGATACCCATTAGTTCCTGCTTATAAATACCAGACCCCCTCTCCACTTTCAAAGGTAATAAAATTTTTCCCGCCTGAACCCTACCTACTGTTGCTTTCTCAGTGACTGACTAGATCGTCGGAGGGCTTGTCGCTGGGACTTCTCCCGGTATTTCTAGACAGTGTGCAGGTACAAAAGTCCGAGCCGAGCTACGAAGAACTGAGCCGAGCTACGAGATCCGAGCCGAGCATCCAGCTGCTACCTCTCTCCTACTACTCCCGAGCCGGTCCTACAGCCTAGGATTCGATCAGCACCAGTACCGCATCTTCCGCTTCACAAATTATAAGAACTCACACCTGTTGCCCCCACACCCAAAAACAAACAACATCAGGTTGGCGCCGTCTGTGGGAATATTAGGTACTGACACCGGCCCAATCCCAGCCAAGGACGTCATCTTGAATCCAGGCTCTTTCATGCCTTCCAAAGCCAGAAGGGCCGTCACCTCTGGACGTCGTCCTGACCCTCCCCCCTTTACAGCTATACGGACGCCCAGGGCTCTAACCAACCACGGGCCAATGGCTCGGCTGGACCCGAGCCAGATGCTTCTCACTCAGTCGCGACTGATTTGCAGCGCATCATCCAGAATCGGCAGGCCAGCCGAACAAGGGGAGGGGCCGCTTGCAACTCGATCCCGAACCACGGTAGATAGCCTACCTTAGAACGGGAACTAGGGCACAACCGCTCACCCTGAGGACCTCCACCCTCGCGTGGTCTTGAGGAGCCGACCCCCGTCACGAGGGCCGAGTTCCAAAATTTTAGGAATGAGGTCCTTCAGGCAATCCGAGGCGGTCCTAGGACCGAGGCGCGAACAACTCCTACCCTCAGTCAGAAGCCAGGGGTGACGAATCCCACGAATCGACTCGCCCACTAGAACAAGAAGACGCCGTCCTTCGATGCCTCCACTAGATGGAGAACCGCCTCGCCCATCTCAGCGAGGGTGGGCTAATGCTAGGCCATGGTTATAGGCCGAACCGACCCCCATTCTCCACTTAAATCTTGGAAGCCGAGATCCCCAGAAATTTTAGGCCTCCCCAATTCGAGACATACAACAGCGAGGGTGATCCCGCTGATCACATGGAAGGCTTCAAAACCCTCATGTTGATTCACAGCGGTTCGGATCCTCTTCTATGCCGCGCCTTTCCTGCCATCCTACGTGACCCAGCTCGGGAATGGTTCTCGAAGCTCATCTTCTGCTCGGTCTTTTCATTCGACCAGCTAGAAGCAAGCTTTCTAGCCCACTTTGTAACCAGCAGGAAGGTCGAGAAGACGAGTGCATCCCTTCTGGACCTTAGATAGAAGGAAGGGGAACCACTCCGCGAGTTCGTTCGGAAGTTCACCACGGAGGCGAGGTCAGTCTCCTCCCTCGACGCGGGTGTCGCATCTGCGGCCTTTTGGCACAATGTTCGTCGCGGACAACTGAAGGCCTCCTTAGCTAATAAACCACCCATCGACTTCCCCGACCTCCTCAACAGGGTCGAAAAGTACATTCGAGTAGAATAGGCTCTACACCCCGAGAGCACCAATGAAGCCACGACCAAAGGGAAGCGCAAGGCAGACGGCGCCGAGCTCGCCAAAAAAGCCACGAAAGATGCAGCTGGCTTGAAAAGGCCTCCTCCGGTCTCCCATTTTGAAAGATATATACTGCTGACCTAGAATGTGTCGGCCATCCTCTTGGAGATCGAGGACGAAGGGATCGTCCGACTCCCTCCCCGACCAAGCAACAACAAGAAGCGGGACCAGAAATTCTACTATGGCTTTCACCGGGACAATGGGCACAAGACGGATAACTGTTGTGCCCTTAAAGATGAGATCGAAGCCCTTATCCAGCGAGGGTACCTGAGGGAGTTCTCCCGGGCCAACCCAAGAGACCGGAGGGATTCGATGAATCCGAGGCCTTCGCCTCCCCCTCGAACGATCAACCAGCGACCTGAGCAGGACTCCGAGTCTGAGGAGACTGGAGGGCAGGCCATCCTGCACTGCGTCCATGGCGGACCCATAGGAGGAGAATCCAACATTTCTCGTAAGGCTTTCCTGCGAGAAGTTAATTTTGTCCGAGACCATTCCTCCCCCCAGGTTCAGTAGCAGGCAGTCTCCTTCTCCGGAGAAGACCTGGAGGGCGTCCGGCTCCTGTACTGCAACGCCCTCATCATCAGTCTCGTCATGGCAAACTTCGAAGTCTGCCAAATTCTCGTGGATAACGGAAGCTCAGTCAACATCCTCTTCTTGGATGCATTTGAAAACCTCAAGCTCCCCCGGGATAAGCTAAAAACGGCCGGCTACACCCTTCACAGGTTCTTAGGCATTCTTGTACAAATCGAAGGGATCGTGATACTGGATGTAAAAGCCGGTACGACCCCCATCATACAGACCGAATCAGTGGACTTCATGGTGGTCAACGTTAAGGCGGCATACAATGCCATTCTCGGTCGACCCAGCCTCTGCTCATTTCAGGCAATCCCCTTGGCCTACCACTTGAAACTGAAGTTCCCCACTGACCTCGGGGTCGGTGTTGTCTGAGGGAATCAGGAGTCTGCACGTTCGTGCTACAAGACCGCGGTAGGAGGTAGGGTATTTCCCCATGACGCAGTTGTGCTTCCACCTGAAAGAAATCAGTTCGATTCGGAACCCACAGATGAATTGGAGGAGGTCTCATTCGAGGCAGAAGACAAGTCTAAATGGTTCCATGTGAGCCGCTCCCTTTCCCCCGATCTGAGACCGACCCTAATTGATTATATTTGCCGCAATATCGACCTCTTCGCTTAGACCCCATCCGACATGCCCCGGATTTTCGAGGACCTAATCATGCATAAGCTGAGCGTCCACCCGGGTTCCAAGCCAATCCATCAGAAACGATGCAAGTTCACCCCGGAGAGGCAACAAGCAGTAAAAAGTGGAGGTGGACAAACTGTTGTTTGCCCGGTTCATACAAGAGGTCAGCTATCCCGAATGGCTTGCTAATATCGTGATGGTGAAGAAGGCCAGTGGGAGCTGGAGGATCTGCATAGACTTCCCGGATCTTAACAAGGCATGTCCCAAAGATCCTTTTCCCTTCCAAGCATCGACGCTCTGATCGATGCATCGTCGGGTCATGAGCTACTGACCTTCATGGATGCCTTTTCAGGCTATAACTAAATCCGGATGTTCCCTCTGAATATCACCAAGACGTCCTTGTTACCGACTAAGGTCTCTACTGTTACCGGGTCATACCCTCCGGGCTTAAGAATGCCGGTGCCACCTACCAGAGACTCGTCAACCAAGTTTTCAAAGAACAGATCGGTTGTAACATGAAGGTATACGTTGACGACATGTTCGTCAAGAGTCGACGAGGGCAGGACCATGTGGTCGACCTCGAGTAAGCCTTTGGCGTCCTTCGATCCCACAACATAAGGCTCAATCCCGCCAAGTGTGCCTTCGATGTCTCCTTGGGAAAATTTCTCGAGTTCGTTGTTAGCCAGCGCGACATAGAGGCAAATCCCAAGAAGATCCAGGCCATATTCAACATGGTCCCTCCCAGAAAAATTAAGAAGGTTCAACGGCTCATGGGAAAACTGGCGGCCATCGGCCGCTTCCTCTCCAAATCGGGAGAGAAATCACTCCCCTTCTTCAAGGCTCTGCAAGGAGCAAAAGGCTTTGAATGGGGTGACCCCCAGCAATAGGCATTTGACCAGCTAAAGTTCTACCTCGCCAACCCCCCACTTCTGAGCAAACTCGAACCTGGTGAACCCCTCTTGCTATACCTTTTAGCCTCGGAAAATGCGGTCAGTGCCATGCTCGTCGGAGAAGAAGATAGGGTTCAGAAGCCTCTCTACTTTGTCAGCAAAGTCCTGCTCTCGGTTGAGACCCAGTATACAAAGATGGAGAAGGTTGCCTACACCCTGGTCATGGCCACAGGAAAGCTCCGTCCTTATTTCCAGGCCCACTCGATCCAGGTCCTTACGGACCAGCCCCTTAAGGCCGTCCTCCACAAGCCAGAAAGTTCCGGCCGCTTAGTCAAGTAATCGATCGAGCTGAGCCAGTACGACATCAGCTATCAGCCTAGGACATCTATTAAAGGGTAGGACCTCGCCGAATTCATCACAGAGTGTACCATCTCTGAACCTTCTGAAATTCATGAAGGAGATCCGATTTGGGAATTCTATGTCAATGGCTCGTCTTGCAAAGTCGGAAGCGGCGCTGGCGTCATCCTCAAAGGTCCCAACAACTTCATCCTCCAGTATTCCCTATGCCTAAACTTTTCTGCCTCTAACAACGAGGCAGAATATGAGGCTATGATCGTAGAGCTCACACCGGCACATAAGGCTGGGGCGGCAAATCAGGGCCTTTAGCGACCTCCAGCTCGTGGTTAACCAGATCACCGGGGAGTACGAGGCTCGTGATGCTCGGATGGTCCGATACTTGGCATTGATCCAACTCTTAACTACCTTCGATTTCACCTCGGTGGAACGAATCCCTAGGGAGTAAAATGTCTAGACTAACTCCTTGTCAAAACTCGCCTCATCGTCCTTCGAAGGTCTCGACCATACCGCCCTAATCGAAGTTCTCCTCCAGCCTAGCATCAACCTCCCCAAGGCCCTCTGCCTTGCCACTGAGCCTCAATCGGACAACTGGATGACTCCCATCCCGAAGTTTTTGGATGAGGGCGAGCTTCCTCAAGATCGGACTGAGGTGAGAAGGACCAGAGTCCGTTCAGAAAGATTCATCATAATCAACAAGATACTCCTCAAGCGCTTGTACACAAAGGTAGATGGAAGACCTTACCTCCGTTGCCTAGCCCCTGATGAGGCCAAATACGCACTGAATGAACTACACGTGGGAATCGGGGGATGCCACATGGGGAGCAGGTCGCTCTCCAGAAAAGCCTTAAACCACGGCTACTACTGGCCTACCATGTTACAAGATGCCCAGGACCTCGTTAAAAAGTACGGCCCCTGCCAGAGATTCTCCTCAGTGAGGCGGCTTCCATAAGACAACCTCCGCTTGCTGACCAGTCTGACCCCCTTTGCCATGTGGGGGATGAACTTGGTCGCCCCCTTCCTGAAAGCAACAGGGCAAAGAAAATTCTGGGTGGTGGCCATTGACTACTTCACTAAGTGGATCGAGGCAGAATCCCTGGCCACGATCACGGAGCTCCAAACTCAATAATTTTTCTAGAAGCACATCCTCTGTCGGTTCGGGATCCCACATGTACTCATCATCAATAACGGAACCCAATTTGCGGGCAAGAACTTTCAGAAATTATGCGAAGACATTGGCGTCCAGCTGCACTTCTCATCGATATGTCATCCTCAATCAAATGGCCAGGTAAAAAACGTGAACCGTAAAATCCTTGACGGCCTCAAGAAGCGGTTGGATAATTCACCCAAGGGGCTGTGGGTCAATGAGTTGCTGAGCATACTTTGGGCGCACCGGACAACTCAGAAAATCCCCACGAGCAAATCACCATTCAACCTAACCTATGGCACTAAGGCAGTTATCCCCTTAGAGATCAGGCTCCCTTTGCCCAGGATCATGGCCTTCAACGAGAGACCAACTCGATAGAACTCAGAGCCAACTTGGATCTAATTGACGAGGTCAGAGAAAAATCCGTCATCAGAAGAAGCATATACCAACAACGGATCGAGAGATTTTATAACAAAAAGGTCCGCCTCACCGACATCAAGTAAGGTGATCTCGTGCTCAGAAAGCTAACAGTATCCGAGTCCAGCAAAAAGAGAAAGTTGGACCCTAATTGGGAGGGCCCGTATAAGGTCTCCGAAGTGGTACGTCCCGGCACGTACCGACTCGAAGACCTGGGGGACAGGATAGTAAAGAGGCCCTGGAACGTAGAGTACCTCATCAAGTTCCTCAAAAGGGAGGACTAGATTCCTTTCGTGACCGAACTTATGTAACTGACCCCCCGTAATCGGCACTACGTGCCCCTCTTTTTGTGTAAACGTAAAATAGTAGAAAAAATAAAGTGTAATCTTTGTTTCTTCCCCCTTCTTTATGTTTTGTTCAAATTTCTGTGCATTCCCATAAGTTGGGGGCTCGACATTCGGCATACGCTGTGAGCAACGCCCTAGCTTTCTTACAAGCTGTGTAACACCCTAGTTTTCATTTATAAGATTTTTGTAATTTTACGTGTTGTGTACGTATGATTTCATTTGTATAATTTCTTTTATAAAATATTTTTATATAGTATTTGTTCTCTTTATTTTTCCAAAAAATATTCTCTTTAAAATCCTAATTAAAATCTAGGGCTAATTGTCTTTTAAGCTCACTCTATTTTATTAATTAAATTAATTATTTTAAAGCCCATGGTTAGTTTGGCCCATTAGTGGGCCCATTTATTTTAATTCTCTTTTGAAATGGTTTAACTTGTAGTGTAGACTCATTTCATGGACAATGAAATTTGTCACATGAACAAATTTGTAAATGGGGGACACTAGAGTGGCACGTGCATGCACTAGCATGTGCAATGTGCACACTTTGTAGTTGGCCGGGTGGGATTAGGAGAGTGGGAGAGATGGGAGTGGTGGAGAGTTGGTTACTCTCATCATGGGAAGTTGTTTCAACTCCCTACTTCATCTTGGCCCTTGATCTCTAACCATTTGATCTAATCTTGGCCCTCCATTCACCCTAGAAAATTGTATAAAGACCCCCTCCCACACTCTTCATTCTCACACTTGGAAAATTTTTTAAAGAAAGAATAGAAAGACAGAAAAAAGATACAAGAAGTAAGGCAAAAGATTGAGGAGTTGTGAGTTGAAAAGAGTGAGTGTTGTGTGTGTTCTTCAACCCAAGGAGAAGGAGGCCGCAAGTGCATTAGGGGAGGTTCAAGTTGCAACAAGGAGAAGGTGATTTTCGTGGCTTAATCTAGGAGGAGAAGGCTTTGTTCGTTCGTTGTAGGAGATTCTCTAGGAGTCTATTTGATTGTTTCTCTCCATTTAAGGTGGGTGGTTCTCTTAAACTTCTAATTAGACATCATGTTAGGATGTGATTGATAAATTAAGGAGAAACTTTAACTAATCTAGTCATGCATTATGAAAATGAGACAAATTGCTATTAGTTGAATGTGTGTTAAAAGAGAGTTAAATTGATTGCAAAACTATGATTGGTTAATGTAGATGTTTACCATGCCACCATGCTCTATTTGTTTGTACTAAAATTTGATTACATGCTTATAGTTGATTAAATGCATCATGTGTAGTGATTGTCTAAAATAAAGTTTCATTATTGTAAAAAGATGAAAATTTGTGTTCTAAAAATATTATTTCATGGAAACCTTGATTACAAATAATATGAAAATTGTGATCTTATTTTCAATGTCAAAAATATATCCATGATCTAGTCAAAATTGCAACTTGGTACAATCGACAGTCGACCGAATTGGAGTCGACAGTCGACTGTCAAGTAATAAATTTCGGATTTTAGTTACAAAATAGCCGACTAGCCATGTTTTAACAGTCGACTGCCCTGATCACTTCATTTTCGAGTTTTAAATCATCGCAGAACAGCGGACTGGCCATGTTTTAACAGTCGATTGACCTGATCATTTTATTTTCGAGTTTCAAGTTATTGCAGAACAGCCGGTTGGCCATGTTCTAACAGTCGACTAACCTGACGTTTCAAATGATATCCGAAATTTCATGAGATAATTTTCTAGGACCTGTGGCCTAGTATAAATGAGAACTTGAGACTATATTTTTGCAAGAAATACCTTACTATAAATTGTTAGTTTAAATTGTCTTTGGAGGCTTATAAAAATTTGGGGAAAATACTATGATTATTCCAAAATTATGTGGACTTAAAGAAAAATATTTGGGCATGATTTGACTAAAATAAAGATGGTTTAAAAGCAAAGAATTAAGTAGAATTGTATGAAGTTGATATTTGTATAAATATGAAAAGTGGCTGTTTTCATGAGAAGATTACACTAAGTTATAAAAGAGGAATTTGAATAAAAGAAAGATTTGAGTGTGTTATCTATTGATTTTATTGCCTAATTTGAATATTGTATATGAGTGAAAAATACGACTTTATGACTATTGAATTAAGTAAAGGAAAGAAAATATAGTATGAGAATCTATTGTGCTTATTGAAAAGAAATTTTTGAGCACGAAATATAAGAATTGAGATTGAACTTGATATGTGAGTTTTGATTCATAGAAAAGAATGGAAATCATGTTAATTGTGAAAAAGAACTTATGAGTATAAAGACTCAATTTTGTGATTATGAATTGAAATTGAGAACTAGAGTGTAGTTAAGCCTCATACTGGCATTGAAAAGAAATGTGTTGAAATGAAATTTGAGATGAAAAGACCAAGATTTGGGTCATATTGAATAAATGGTTAAGACCGGTATAGTGGAAGGGCTAACTCTAGAGAATTGATTTTGTTCATGATTCAAACAACTAAGGATTAGATACATAATGAAGATGTGATGAAAATAAGAGGAAAACACGAGGGCCTCGGAGCTACGGTATCAGAGTATTCACATGCTGTCTTCACGATGCATCGTGACATGACGTGGATATGTCTCTAGGAGTCCGTACCGCAGGCGACGCTCGTGGGGTGTTTGGTGACTGCAGGTGGTGTCATGTCTCATGACGGAGGTTGAATTGTCCATAGGTTCTTCACGATGCGTCGTAACATGACGTGGGATTCTCCTCCAGGCTGTCTGGACATAAGCTCGTAACTCAAAGAACATCTAGGATACTTATCGTAGTTACAGTAGTAGTTTAAATCATAACGAGGGTTTGAACCCTACAAGATGAAGAACGGTTAAGGGCTTGCCCTCAGACCTATGTAGTATGGGATGCATAGAATCTGAACAAGTGCGCATTGGTGTCATCTAATATGAACAACTGCATTAAGGACTAAGCGCACCGCACAACATAACATCTATAGGATAGTCCCTTGTAGTTCTGTTTGTGATCAAGTTTGCGATTGTTTAAGTATTTGAGAATTATTATACTGTTTCGGCATAGAGAGGATAGCAGTGTATAATATTTCGTCGGTTGTAAGTAACTGACGTGCCCATAGTTTCTATGCAGGGTAAAGTAATTAACAAGACTAAAGAATGCATACTGATTAAAGATTGATTCAAGAGTTGTACATTTCAATTCATGTAAATTGTTGTAAATTGCTTCCGCTGTAAATATGTAATGTAATTGTAAACTCTGATGTAACAAAAGTTTTTATTTCCTTGTAAAATTGTACGAAAGAAGTGTAAAGATTCTGTGGAACTTCGTCTGTTTTGGAATTCGGGGTGTTACAGAGTGGTATCAGAGCCACACTTCCAAGTTGTACAAATTTATAAGGAACGACACCCTAGAAGTGGAAATTAGGGCATGTGTTGAGTCAAGAGATTTAAATGTAAGTCACTTACATTTGTGTTGCTCTATAATTTATGCTTCTTTTCCTTTTTCTGTAAGATGGCGGACCACTTCGACCCGGCTGGAGATGGCAATTGGCACATAGTTGAGGAAGGTTACTATCCCGGGCAAGCTGATTCAGACGAAGAAGATCCTGAATAAGTGGAAGAGGAATGGCCTGAGTCCCGAGAGATCACTCCACCTCCGAATTCATCTGATGATTTTTCTGACGAGGAAGAACCAGTTCCGAGTAATCTCATTGTGTCTCTTCAGAGACAGGTAGAGACTCAACGAGAGAGAATTGGGCTACTGGAGACTCAGTTGGCGAAGTGCAAGGATGATATTGTAATTCTCAGTCATCGTGTTTGGGAACTCGAGAAGAGGAAAAACATGACTGATGTACTGAAGGAAGAAGTGGAAGAACTACAGGAAGAGCTTCGATGAGCCAAGAGGAACCGTAGGAACTAGATTGTTGTATCTTCTTATTGTTTTCATTTTGATGTCAGAAATATTTTAAATTTGAATGTATAAAGTTGAAATTCAATGAAATGGAAAAGTTGATTTAAAATTCAAGTTTATACTTCGAATTTAATGGATCTTTTGCATCAGAATATGGCAAGAAGAGGAGCTCGAAATGGTGAAGGTCTGGACTTGGAAACGGAACTAGCGAGGGTCTATCAGACACTCAATGTCGTTGCCATGAATCAGAATCAAGGAAGGGTCCCTGCGAATCCAGTGCCCGAAGTAATCAAACTCGTGGAATCATTCTAGCAGATGAAACCACTAGTATTTGAGGAGAAGTCAAACCCTGACACATATGACAACTGGATCCGACAGGTAGAGACAATCTTTGAAGTCTTGGAGTCTCCGGAGGGCAGCAAGGTAAAGTTGGCGGCGTTGTAGTTTGAAAAGGATGCAGCTGTGTAGTGACAGTCAATGAAGCGGACGATGGGAGGTATTGTTCTTGGCTGGGAGGAATTCTTGGAGGAATTCTGCAGTCATTATTTTTCATCAGACGTCTAGGAGAAGAAGGCCATGGAGTTTCTGGCGCTGCAGCAGGGCGGCATGTTAGTAAGGGAGTATGAGACAAGATTCACTCAGCTCTCAAGATATGCACCCGAACTGGTGATGGATGAGGCGAAGAAGGCTTGAAAGTTTGAACATGAGTTGAGGCCAAGTCTGAGATCCAGGATGATACCCCTCGGTATCAGGAGGTTTGACAAATTGGTCAAACGAGCTGCAGCCACTGAGGCAGATATGGAGCAGTTCCATGTTGTTCAAAATCGGAGGACCAACTGGAATGTTGGGAAGAGGCCCGCAGTTTCTAGCAACTTCAGGGGACAACCGCCGGCCCAGAGGTTCAAACCAACATGAGCGAATGCTGTCAACATAGCTGGGAGACCCAGAAACAATTAGGTGAGACCTCCTGTGGTGACTTGCTTCAACTGTGGTGAGACGGGACATTACAAGTCTTAATGCCCCAAGCCGCAAAATGTCACCCGTAGTGGACCAACGCAGCAAGTTGGGATGAAGCCGTACCAGCAGGGGCGAGTATTTGCCTTAACTGAAGCTGATGCTGATGAGGTGGATCACGTCATCACTCGTACGAGGGAGGATGTTTAGAGTGTTTTCTGTTGTTTCTCTTTTCCTGCCTTATATAGTGAACTATTATGTAACGAGTGTGTATTATGTAACAGGAGAACTTATTTTGAATAGAAAGAAAGCTGTTGTTTTGTTCGATACTGGGTCCTCTCACACTTTTGTATCACCTAAGTTTGCTAAAGTTTTGGGAGTCGAACCGAAAGTCTTTCCAGGCAAGATCTTAGCAGTAGCTACTCCATCAGGGGAGACTTTAACCACTGATCGGTACTATGCAGACTGCGAGATCGTGATTGGGGATAGAATTTTCGAGATTGATCTGATCGAGCTAAATGTCTTGGGAGTCGATGTTATCATTGGCATTGATTGGATGTCGGGGTACAGTGCGAGCATCGAGTGCAAAACCAAGGAAGTAACAATGAAGGCTCTAGGTGGACCTGAAGTCATTTTCCAAGGGAAGAAGAGATGTTCTGGTCTGGTGGCAGCTATCTGCAAGAGGGATTTTCTTGTAGAGGTGCAGCAAATTCCTGTGGTTCGGGATTACCCGACTGTGTTTTTGGAAGATTTGCCTGGGTTGCCCCCGCATCGTGATGTGGAGTTCAGCATCACTAGTCAGCCAGGAAATGCACCTATTTCCAAGGCACCATATAGGATGGCACCTGTGGAGCAGGATGAGATCAAACAGTAGATTGAGGAACTGTTGGAGAAAGGCTTTATTCAACCGAGTGCGTCGCCATGGGGAGCGTCGGTGCTTTTGATAAAGAAGAAGGATGGTTCGATGAGGATGTGCATCGATTACCTGGAGCTGAATAAGGTCACTGTTCAGAATACGTATCCGATTCCATGAATTGAGGACCTATTCGATCGTCTACAAAGAGTAGATGTTTTCTTAAAAATAGATCTTCGGTCAGGTTATTCGAGTGAAGACTGAAGATGTTCATAAGACTGCGTTCAGAACTTGACATGGGCATTACGAATTCTTAGTTATGCCGTTCGAAGTGACGAATGCACCTGCAATTTTCATGGATATGATGAACAGAGTTCTGAGGCCATTCATTGATTCTTTTGTCGTGGTGTTTATTGACGATATCCTTGTGTACTCCAAGTCGGAGGAGGAGCACACAGAGCATCTGGTGGCAGTTTTGAAGAAGATTCAGGAGCATGAGTTGTATGCCAAGTTGTTCAAGTGCGATTTCTGGGAATCTGAAGTGGCATTCCTGGGTCACATCCTTTCTAAGGAAGGAGTGGCAACTGATCCGCAGAAGATAGAGGCAGTGAAGGATTGGGCAAGGCCTACTACAGTGAAAGAAATCAGGAGTTTC
This sequence comes from Hemerocallis citrina, assembly GCA_017893485.1. Lineage (NCBI taxonomy): Eukaryota > Viridiplantae > Streptophyta > Magnoliopsida > Asparagales > Asphodelaceae > Hemerocallis > Hemerocallis citrina. The sequence goes on along the minus strand of CM030359.1, from coordinate 232,349,298 downwards.
CTTGGGCTAACTGGATATTACATGAGATTTATCTAGGGCTATGCTCAGATAGCCGTGCCGCTCACTGGTCTGACCAAGAAGAATGTGAACTTCAAGTGGACTGAGTAGTACGAGACAAGCTTTCAGGAGTTGAAAGAGAGGCTGACTACTGCACCCATTTTAGGTTTGCCTAGAGCAGGTGTTGAGTATGATGTCTACAGCGATGCTTCACATCATGGGCTTGGTTGTGTCTTAATGCAAGAAAGAAAAGTGATCGCTTATGGGTCTAGGCAACTACTGTAATACCCTGATTTTTCAATAAATGAAAAATTATTTATTTTGCACGTGTTGTGCACGTGCAATATATTGTTGGATTATTTTATCATGGTGAGTATGTTTAAATATATTTTTCTCAAATTATTTTAGTACAAAAAGCCTTCTTTAAAAGCCTTATTTGAATTAATTAAAAAGCCTTTTCTTAAAAAGCCCAAAAGCATTTTTATTTTAATTATTTTTATAAATTATTTTTGGCCCAAAAAGAAAGCCCATGAATTAATTTATTTTAATTAAACTTGTCATGTAGAAGACTTTTTCTTAACAAAATTATTTTTATACAATTTTGGAATGCACAAATTTGGCCTAGTTGCATGCACGTGCACTACACGTACACGTGCATTGCACATCTCCTATGCTTGGCCGGGTATCATTCTTTTTGGGAGGGAAAGTTGAAATTTTGGTGTGGAGAACATGGGGGTAGTTTCAAGGAGGTGGGTAGTTTTCCTAACTCCTACTTGAATCTAAGCCTTTCATTTTGCAACCACCAAGATGATCTTAGCCCTCCATTTCCCTCATTTTTTTAGTATAAATACCTCCTTACTCATGGCTAATTTTTCATATGCAAAGTGTAATTTCTAAAGCTATACTAATATATTGTGAGAGTTATAAAAGATAAGAGTTTGTGTGGGTTGTGTTGCTTGGAGTGGCCGGCACCATCAAGAAGCATTCGGCTAGGTAGCTTTCGGCCAAGGAGGAGAAGCATTCGGCATTTGGTTGGAGGCTTGGAGTGGTGCATTCTTTTGGCTAGGAGGAGGTGTTCTCATCTACTTGATTGCTTTTGTTTGTGTTTCTCTCCAATTGAGGTGGGTAAAACAATTCATGTTTCTAATATAGGGTTCATGCTAGTATATTGATGACACTATACATGGAAAATACTAATAAGAGACCACTCTAATTAAAAAGTTAGTATGTGAATGGCTTAGAATGGTGTGATAAATTGTGTATGTAAATTGCTTGCATGAAATTATACCATATGAAGCACTTTCTTTGATTATTTAGTTTAATTGAACAATGATGCAATGTGACTAGCATGATGTGTGAAAGCCTTTTATTAATTATTTGCAAATTGTGTGGTTGAGACATGACAATTGAGAAAGACATTAACACTATGGGAATTGAATAGAAAAGTATATTGAATACTTTGAATTCATGTGTAGAAGTGGCATGAATGAACCAAGGAATTGCTTGTTGTCATCACATTAGAAATGTACCAAAATTAGTAATTGTTGAGTTTCACCTATTCATGTGCTATATGAATTCTTTTGCTAGTATGAGTACGGGGAAATCCAAGGTTGTATTGTGTTGTGAATGTAGATTAATAACCAGTAAATCATCATGGAAACTTTGGGATAAAAGAGAGATTAGATGAACAATCGATTATTTTCAATGTCGAAAATAAAGGATTTGCTAGTTTTAATAAACAAATAATTAATTTGGGTGGAGAAAATGTGTTTTTAGTACAAAAATTTATTTTACACTTACTGTTTTGAAGATGGAATAAAGAAGATTAAATCTGGAATTTTTCAGTGGTTTATATGAAGGCAATATGAATCAATTGTTTTGAACATCGAGTTAATTTCAAAAAGAAACAGTGTGGATATGAGTCAAATGGGTTTTAATCCACACTGTGACAACCTGAGCCAGTGGCTCAGGCGGTCGGTGGCGCTGTTCGGTTTCCCTGAGCGGTGTGGTTCGAATCCGGGTCTCACCATTTCTTTTTAAAAAGTACTGTGTATATATATATATGACAGCGAAGAGATGGCATATATACTTAGTGCACTCTCTTCTATTCGCTAGCACCGATCGGCCTATCGGCGGGTGCTCTGGCCTTCTTCTCTACTGTGCTGGGTTCGAATCTTTCCCCTAGCACTTAGGGAAAAATATTTTTTTTGTGAGATTTTGATGTCCAAAAAATATGAGAAAAATATGGTAATTTTCATAAAAATACAAGGAATTTTATGGGATTGGTTTGGATATTAATTGAAGAAAATATAGAGTAGTTTGTGAACAAATGGTATATTAAAGCCATGGTTCTAAGACACACACTCATGGAATTTTCGAATTTATAAAGAGTTATTGAAATGAATTTATTAGAAAGTATTTGACACAAAAGAATTTGTGGTGTGACATGATATTATAATTTTTACTTGAAGATATGGTGTAAAATATGAAGTACGAGTGTATGTTTGTAAAGTGCATGAGTCCATTGTATGATGATGGAGTTTAGAAACTTTGTTGATGAAATTGTTGGACTTGAATATGAAACTTGAGTTATAAGTATTCACCATGGATTTGTGAACAAATGAAATTATGAATAAGAAAGAGTATGAAATTGTGACATGAAAGTGGTCATGACTTAAAGATTGTGAAATGAAATTTGAAATAGAGTAGCTAAGTCTCCCCGGCATTGAGAAATGAAATAAATTGAAATTAGACCAAGGTTGGTCATGTTGAATTAAAGGAATAAGTCCGGTTGATGGAGAGGCTAACTCTAGTGATTATTTTGTTCATGATTTTTATTGAAACTAAGGACTAGTGCATAGTGAAGACGTGATGAAAGTAAGAGAAAAACACTGAGTATGAGGGCCCTGGGTAGCGGCGAGAGCGTATCCCAGGAATTCCCATGACGAGTCTGGGTGAGGATACTGTTCCAGAGTACCGTCCCAGTGGCGACGCTCGTGGGATGTTTGAAGACTACGGGTGGTGTCATGTTTATGGTGAGAGCGTATCCCAGGAATTCCCATGATGCGTCTGGGTGAGGATACTACTCCAGAGTGCCTAAACATGAGTTCGTAGATCAGATAACATCTAGGATACTTACCGTAATTACAGTAGTAGATTAAATCATAACGGGGGATTGAACCCTATAAAGATGAAGAACGAATAAGGGCTTGCCCTCGGACCTATGTAGTATGGGATGCATAGAATCCGAACAAGTGCGCATTAGTGTCATGTAACTCAATTAACTGCATTAAGGACTAAGTGCACAATCACAACACGACATCAATAGGGTAGTCCCTTTAGTTGAAATGTGACAAGTTTGTGTTTGCTAAATATGAAATGTTAAGTTATACTATTTCCGGCAAGCGAGGACGGCCGTGTATAATGATCGTCGGTTGAATAAACTGACGTACCCACAGTCTAACATGCAGGTAAATGTTATGCTAAAGATTAAAGAGGATTTGGATGCTTAAAGATTATATCAAGCTGTTGTACTTGTATTTAATTGTTGTATTTTACTTCCGCTGTGCAAAAGAAAGATGTAATTATGATGTAATCTCTGATGTATGATGAAAAGTTTTAATTTCCCTGTAAAAGTGTACTAAGAAAGTGAAAAGATCCTGTAGAACATCTCGAATTCAGTATATTTGGGATTCGGGGCGTTACAGAGTGGTATCAGAGCCAGGCTTTCTACACTTTCACCCTTGTACAAATTTATAGGGAACGACACCCTAGAAGTGGACATTAGAGTGTGTGTTTGAATCTAGAGATTTAAATGTAAGTGACTTACATTTGTGTTGCTCTAAGATTTATGCTTTCTCCTCCCTATTTCTAAGATGGCTGATCACTTCGACCCTGCTGGAGGCGACGACTGGCACATTATTGAGGAAGAGTACCATCCTGGACAGGCTGATTCCGAGGACGAGTACTACCCTGGACAAGCTGATTCTGATGATGAGGAGTACCCTGAATCCCGAGAGATCACCCCACCTCCGGATTCATCTGATGATTCTTCTTCCGACGAAGAGGAAGTACCAGTTCCAAGTGGTCTTGTGGCTTCTCTTCAGAGGCAAGTGGAAACCCTGAAGGAGAGAGTTGGATTGTTGGAGGCTCAGCTGGAGAAGCGGAAGGCTGACTATTCTGTTCTTAGCCATCGGATTTGGGAACTTGAGAAGAAAAAGAACCTAACTGATGTGCTGAAGGATGAGGTTGATGAACTGCGGGAAGAACTTCGAGCAGCGAAGAGGACCCGTAGGAGTTAGAGTGTTGTGGCTTCTGTTTTCTTTCATTCTGATGTTTAGAGATGTTTTTAAATTCGAATGTATAAACTTTTGGAATTCAATGAAATGGAAGTTGGTTTAAATTCTTGTTATATACTTCGAATTTGACGGATCTTTTGCATCAGAATATGTCGAGAAGAGGAGCAAGGAATGGGGAAGGATTGGATCTGGAGACTGAACTTGCTAGAGTCTACCAGACGTTGAATGCTGTGGCTCAGAACCAAGCTAGGGGGCCGGCAAATCCAGTGCCCGAGGCGATAAAGCTGGTGGAATCGTTCAAGAGAATGAAACCACCCGTATTCGAGGGAAAGTCAGATCCAGATTCGGCTGACAACTGGATACGGCAAGTGGAGACAATCTTCGAGGTATTGGAGACCCCTGAGGGTAGCAAGGTCAAGTTGGCAACCTTGCAGCTGGAGAAGGATGCAGCGGTTTGGTGGCAATCCGTGAAGAGGACCATGGGAGGTCTGTTGTTTGGTTGGGAGGAATTTTTGGAGGAGTTCCGCAGCCATTATTTCCCCTCCGACGTTCAGGAGAAGAAGGCGATGGAGTTCCTGTCGCTTCAGCAAGGCAGCATGTCAGTGAGAGCCTATGAGACCAAGTTCACTCAGCTCTCCAGGTATGCTCCAGAGTTGGTGGCGGATGAGGCCAAGAAAGCTCGCAAGTTCGAGCATGGTCTGAGGCCTAGCTTGAGATCTCGTATGATACCCCTTGGTATCAGGAGGTTCGATAAGCTGGTCAAGAGGGCGGCAGCGACGGAGGCGGATATGGAGCAGTTCCATGTTGTTCAGAACAGGAGGAACAACTGGCAGCCCGGGAAGAGGCCTGCACATTCGGGGAGTTTCAGGGGGCAACCATCTGCACAGAGGTTCAAACCGACAGGGGCGAACGCTGTGAGTGTGGCTGGGAGGCCTGGAGACAATGTGGTGAGACCTTCTGCGGTGACTTGCTACAACTGTGGTGAAACGGGACACTACAAATCTCACTGTCCCAAACTACAGGGTGGAAGCAGCAACGCACCAACGCAGCAGGCTGGGAAGAGGCCGTACCAATCAGGGCGAGTATTTGCCTTGACAGAAGCTGATGCTGAGGAGGCAGATCAGGTCATCTCTGGTACGAGGGCTGGTGTTTAGGGTCTTTTGTCATTTCTTTTCCCTTTGTTTAGTGAGGCTGTTATGTAATGATGTATATTATGTAACAGGCGAACTCTATCTTAATGGAATTAAAGCTGTCGTATTGTTTGATACTGGATCCTCTCATACTTTTGTGTCTCCAAAGTTTGCTAAAGAGTTGGGAGTTGAACCGAAGATTTTCCCAGGCAAGATCTTATCAGTAGCTACTCCGTCAGGGGAAACTTTAACCACTGATCGGTATTATGCTGATTGCGAGATTGTGATTGGGGATAGAATCTTTGGCATTGATCTGATCGAACTGACTATCTTGGGAGTCGATGTTATCATTGGCATTGATTGGATGTCGGTGTACAGTGCAAGCATCGAGTGTAAGACCAAGACGGTGACAGTGAAGGCTCCAGGTGGACCTGAAGTCGTGTTCCAAGGGAAGCAGAAATGTTCTAAGCTGGTGGCTACTATCCGCAAGGAAGAGACTCCTGTGGAAGTGCAAGGGATTCCTGTGGTTCGGGACTATCCGACTGTGTTCTTGGAAGATTTTCCTGGGTTACCTCCGCAACGTGATGTAGAGTTCAGCATCACTGTTCAACCGGGAAGTGCACCCATTTCTAAGGCACCTTATAGGATGGCTCCAGTGGAACAGGATGAGGTGAAACGGCAGATTGAGGAACTGTTGGGAAAAGGCTTTATTCAACCTAGTGCGTCACCTTGGGGAGCACCAGTGCTTTTGGTAAAGAAGAAGGATGGATCGATGAGGATGTGTATCGATTACCGAGAGCTGAATAAGGTCACTGTTCAGAATAAGTACCCGATTCCTCGAATTGATGACTTGTTCGATCGTCTACAAGGAGCGGCCGTATTCTCCAAAATAGATCTTCGATCGGGTTACCACCAAGTTCGAGTGAAAGCTGAAGATGTGCATAAGACTGCATTTAGAACTCGGCATGGGCATTACGAATTCTTAGTTATGCCATTCGGAGTGACGAATGCACCTGCAATCTTCATGGACTTGATGAACAGAGTTCTGAGGCCGTTTATTGATTCTTTCGTCGTGGTGTTTATCGACGACATTCTCGTGTACTCCAAGTCTGAGGAGGAGCACACTGAGCATCTGGCAGCAGTGTTGCAGAAGTTGGAAGAGCAGCAGTTGTATGCCAAGTTATCCAAGTGTGATTTCTGGAAATCTGAAGTGGCATTCCTGGGTCACATCCTTTCTAAGGAGGGAGTGGCAACTGATCCTCAGAAGATAGAGGCAGTGAGAGACTGGGCGAGGCCTACTACAGTGAAGGAAGTCAGAAGTTTCCTTGGGATGACTGGATATTATCGGAGATTCATTCAAGGTTATGCTCAGATAGCTGTACCGCTTACAGGGCTGACCAAGAAGAATGTGAGCTTCAAGTGGACCGAGCAATGTGAGGCGAGTTTTCAGGAGTTGAAAGATAGACTGACTACTGCACCTATTTTGGCTTTGCCTAGAGCTGGTGTTGAGTATGACGTTTATAGCGATGCTTCACATCGGGGGCTTGGTTGTGTCTTAATGCAAGAAGGAAGAGTAATCGCTTATGGGTCTAGGCAACTACGACCACATGAGAAAAATTATCCGACTCATGATCTGGAGTTGGCTGCGATTATTTTTGCTTTGAAGCAATGGAGGCACTACGTGTACGGTGAGAAGCTGAATATGTACACGGATCACAAGAGCTTGAAGTATATATATCAGCAGAGGGATCTCAATTTGAGGCAGCGGAGATGGTTGGAAGTGCTCGAGGATATGCGACCTGAGATCAAGTATCATCCTGGAAAAGCTAATGTTGTGGCTGATGCACTTAGTCGCAAGAGCAGTTTGGCCTGTTTGATTACGACTCAGAGGCATCTGATTGAGGAGCTGGACCGAGCTGGTATTGAGGTTGTCTTGCAAGGATTGGGAGCATCTTTGGCTCAGTTGAGGCTTCAGCCTACTCTGAATACAAGGATCATTGCAAGTCAGGAAGTTGATGCTGATATTCTGGAGATGAAGGAGCAGGTTGGTGCTGGCAGGTTGCCCGGTTTTCAGATCAGGGATGGAGTGCTGTGGTTCGGAGACAGGCTGTGCGTTCCAAATCAGGCGGACCTGAAAGAAAGTATTCTTCAGGAGGCACATGCTACTCTTTTGTCTGTACATCCTGGGAGTACTAAGATGTACAAGGACATCAAGCAGCATTTCTGGTGGTCAGGTTTGAAGCGGGATGTGGCTGAATTTGTCGCGAAGTGTGAGGTTTGTCAGCAAGTCAAAGCCGAAAATCAGAGACCCGGAGGTCTATTACAGCCGTTACCTATTCCGGAATGGAAGTGGGATAACATCAGTATGGATTTCATTACGGGATTGCCTAAGAGTCCTAAAGGCAATGATGCTATTTGGGTTATAGTCGATCGACTTACCAAGTCCGCTCACTTTTTGGCGATAAAACTCACTGCTTCGATGGACAAGTTGGCTGAGATGTATGTTGGTGAGATTGTCCGACTTCATGGCGTTCCTTCGACCATTGTGTCTGATCGAGATGCGCGGTTTACTTCGCATTTCTGGAGGAGTCTTCAGGCAGCTTTGGGTACCAAGACGGATTTCAGCACTGCTTTTCATCCGCAAACCGATGGGCAGACCGAGAGAGTCAATCGTATTCTTGAGGATATGCTTCGGTGTTGTATACTAGACTTTGGAGGCAGTTGGGAAAGGCATTTACCTTTGGTGGAATTTGCCTACAACAACAGTTTTCAGGCCAGTATTGGGATGGCGCCGTACGAGGCTCTGTATGGCAGGAAGTGCAGGACTCCTGTATGCTGGTATGAAGTTGGAGAGCGTCAGTTGTTTGGTCCTGAGCTTGTGCAACTGACTTCTGAGAAGATTGATCTGATCAGGAAAAGGTTGGTGGAAGCTCAGAGCAGGCAGAAAAGCTATGCAGACAACCGGAGAAGGGACCTTGAGTTTGAGGTTGGTGATTTCGTCTTTCTGAAGGTATCACCCAGCAAAGGTGTGGTTCGTTTTGGCAAGGGCGGGAAGTTAGCCCCGAGGTTTATAGGCCCGTATAAGATATTGAAAAGGATCGGGAAAACTGCTTACCGGCTTGAATTACCGGAAGAGTTGTCTCAGGTGCACAATGTCTTTCATGTGTCTATGCTGAGAGGTTATATTCCAGACCCGAGTCATCATTTGCCTGAAGTGCCGGAAGGTTTGCAGTTAGACCTGAATTACATCGAGGCTCCTGTTGAGATTGTTGATCGTCGAGAGAAAGTCTTGAGGAATAAGACGATACCGATGGTCAAGGTAGTCTGGAGAAACCACTTGGTTGAAGAGGCTACTTGGGAATCTGAGGAGAGGATGTTGAAGGACTATCCTGAGCTTTTTGCTTGATTGTATTTTTGTATCTTTTGTTTTGTTGTGTGTGTTGTATTTTGTTTGTTTTCCTCGCTCTTGATTGTAGTTCCGGGGACGGAACTATTCTAAGGAGGGAGTGCTGTAATACCCTGATTTTTCAATAAATGAAAAATTATTTATTTTGCACGTGTTGTGCACGTGCAATATATTGTTGGATTATTTTATCATGGTGAGTATGTTTAAATATATTTTTCTCAAATTATTTTAGTACAAAAAGCCTTCTTTAAAAGCCTTATTTGAATTAATTAAAAAGCCTTTTCTTAAAAAGCCCAAAAGCATTTTTATTTTAATTATTTTTATAAATTATTTTTGGCCCAAAAAGAAAGCCCATGAATTAATTTATTTTAATTAAACTTGTCATGTAGAAGACTTTTTCTTAACAAAATTATTTTTATACAATTTTGGAATGCACAAATTTGGCCTAGTTGCATGCACGTGCACTACACGTACACGTGCATTGCACATCTCCTATGCTTGGCCGGGTATCATTCTTTTTGGGAGGGAAAGTTGAAATTTTGGTGTGGAGAACATGGGGGTAGTTTCAAGGAGGTGGGTAGTTTTCCTAACTCCTACTTGAATCTAAGCCTTTCATTTTGCAACCACCAAGATGATCTTAGCCCTCCATTTCCCTCATTTTTTTAGTATAAATACCTCCTTACTCATGGCTAATTTTTCATATGCAAAGTGTAATTTCTAAAGCTATACTAATATATTGTGAGAGTTATAAAAGATAAGAGTTTGTGTGGGTTGTGTTGCTTGGAGTGGCCGGCACCATCAAGAAGCATTCGGCTAGGTAGCTTTCGGCCAAGGAGGAGAAGCATTCGGCATTTGGTTGGAGGCTTGGAGTGGTGCATTCTTTTGGCTAGGAGGAGGTGTTCTCATCTACTTGATTGCTTTTGTTTGTGTTTCTCTCCAATTGAGGTGGGTAAAACAATTCATGTTTCTAATATAGGGTTCATGCTAGTATATTGATGACACTATACATGGAAAATACTAATAAGAGACCACTCTAATTAAAAAGTTAGTATGTGAATGGCTTAGAATGGTGTGATAAATTGTGTATGTAAATTGCTTGCATGAAATTATACCATATGAAGCACTTTCTTTGATTATTTAGTTTAATTGAACAATGATGCAATGTGACTAGCATGATGTGTGAAAGCCTTTTATTAATTATTTGCAAATTGTGTGGTTGAGACATGACAATTGAGAAAGACATTAACACTATGGGAATTGAATAGAAAAGTATATTGAATACTTTGAATTCATGTGTAGAAGTGGCATGAATGAACCAAGGAATTGCTTGTTGTCATCACATTAGAAATGTACCAAAATTAGTAATTGTTGAGTTTCACCTATTCATGTGCTATATGAATTCTTTTGCTAGTATGAGTACGGGGAAATCCAAGGTTGTATTGTGTTGTGAATGTAGATTAATAACCAGTAAATCATCATGGAAACTTTGGGATAAAAGAGAGATTAGATGAACAATCGATTATTTTCAATGTCGAAAATAAAGGATTTGCTAGTTTTAATAAACAAATAATTAATTTGGGTGGAGAAAATGTGTTTTTAGTACAAAAATTTATTTTACACTTACTGTTTTGAAGATGGAATAAAGAAGATTAAATCTGGAATTTTTCAGTGGTTTATATGAAGGCAATATGAATCAATTGTTTTGAACATCGAGTTAATTTCAAAAAGAAACAGTGTGAATATGAGTCAAATGGGTTTTAATCCACACTGTGACAACCTGAGCCAGTGGCTCAGGCGGTCGGTGCCGCTGTTCGGTTTCCCTGAGCGGTGTGGTTCGAATCCGGGTCTCACCATTTCTTTTTAAAAAGTACTGTGTATATATATATATGACAGCGAAGAGATGGCATATATACTTAGTGCACTCTCTTCTATTCGCTAGCACCGATCGGCCTATCGGCGGGTGCTCTGGCCTTCTTCTCTACTGTGCTGGGTTCGAATCTTTCCCCTAGCACTTAGGGAAAAATATTTTTTTTGTGAGATTTTGATGTCCAAAAAATATGAGAAAAATATGGTAATTTTCATAAAAATACAAGGAATTTTATGGGATTGGTTTGGATATTAATTGAAGAAAATATAGAGTAGTTTGTGAACAAATGGTATATTAAAGCCATGGTTCTAAGACACACACTCATGGAATTTTCGAATTTATAAAGAGTTATTGAAATGAATTTATTAGAAAGTATTTGACACAAAAGAATTTGTGGTGTGACATGATATTATAATTTTTACTTGAAGATATGGTGTAAAATATGAAGTACGAGTGTATGTTTGTAAAGTGCATGAGTCCATTGTATGATGATGGAGTTTAGAAACTTTGTTGATGAAATTGTTGGACTTGAATATGAAACTTGAGTTATAAGTATTCACCATGGATTTGTGAACAAATGAAATTATGAATAAGAAAGAGTATGAAATTGTGACATGAAAGTGGTCATGACTTAAAGATTGTGAAATGAAATTTGAAATAGAGTAGCTAAGTCTCCCCGGCATTGAGAAATGAAATAAATTGAAATTAGACCAAGGTTGGTCATGTTGAATTAAAGGAATAAGTCCGGTTGATGGAGAGGCTAACTCTAGTGATTATTTTGTTCATGATTTTTATTGAAACTAAGGACTAGTGCATAGTGAAGACGTGATGAAAGTAAGAGAAAAACACTGAGTATGAGGGCCCTGGGTAGCGGCGAGAGCGTATCCCAGGAATTCCCATGACGAGTCTGGGTGAGGATACTGTTCCAGAGTACCGTCCCAGTGGCGACGCTCGTGGGATGTTTGAAGACTACGGGTGGTGTCATGTTTATGGTGAGAGCGTATCCCAGGAATTCCCATGATGCGTCTGGGTGAGGATACTACTCCAGAGTGCCTAAACATGAGTTCGTAGATCAGATAACATCTAGGATACTTACCGTAATTACAGTAGTAGATTAAATCATAACGGGGGATTGAACCCTATAAAGATGAAGAACGAATAAGGGCTTGCCCTCGGACCTATGTAGTATGGGATGCATAGAATCCGAACAAGTGCGCATTAGTGTCATGTAACTCAATTAACTGCATTAAGGACTAAGTGCACAATCACAACACGACATCAATAGGGTAGTCCCTTTAGTTGAAATGTGACAAGTTTGTGTTTGCTAAATATGAAATGTTAAGTTATACTATTTCCGGCAAGCGAGGACGGCCGTGTATAATGATCGTCGGTTGAATAAACTGACGTACCCACAGTCTAACATGCAGGTAAATGTTATGCTAAAGATTAAAGAGGATTTGGATGCTTAAAGATTATATCAAGCTGTTGTACTTGTATTTAATTGTTGTATTTTACTTCCGCTGTGCAAAAGAAAGATGTAATTATGATGTAATCTCTGATGTATGATGAAAAGTTTTAATTTCCCTGTAAAAGTGTACTAAGAAAGTGAAAAGATCCTGTAGAACATCTCGAATTCAGTATATTTGGGATTCGGGGCGTTACAACTACGACCGCATGAGGAGAATTATCCGACTCATGATCTGGAGTTGGCTGCGATTATCTTTGCATTAAAGCAATGGAGACATTACGTGTATGGTGAGAAGCTGAACATGTACACGGACCACAGAAGCTTGAAGTGCATCTATCAGCAGAAAGATCTGAATCTGAGGCAAAGGAGATGCCTGGAGGTGCTTGAGGACATTCATCCGGAGATTAAGTACCATCCTGTGAAGGCTAACGTTGTTGATGATGCACTTAACTGCAAGAGTAGTCTGGCTAGTTTGATTACAACTCAGAGGCAGATTGCAGAGGAATTGGATCGGGCTGGTATTGAAGTCGTTCTGCAAGGCTTGGGATCATCTTTAGCTCAGTTGAGGCTTCAACCAATACTGAATGAAAGAATTATCACAAGTCAGAAGGAAGATGCAGAGATTCTGAAGATGAAGGAGCAGGTCGGTGCTGGCAGGTTGTCTGAGTTCCAGATCAGGGATGGAGTGCTGTGGTTTGGAGAGGCTATGTGTTCCGAATCAGTCGGACTTGAAAGAAAGTATTCTTCTGGAGGCACATGATACTCTTTTGTCAATACATCCTGGGAGTACTAAGATGTATAGGGACATTAAGCAGCATGGTGGTCAGGTTTGAAGCGGGATGTGGCCGAGTTCGTGGCAAGGTGTAAGATCTGTCAACATGTTAAAGCCGAGAATCAGAAACCCAGAAGTCTATTGCAACCGTTACCTATTCCAAAATGGAAGTGGGATAACATCAGTATGGATTTCATCACGGGTTTGCCCAAGAGTTCCAAGGGCAATGATGCGATTTGGGTCATAGTCGATCGACTAACCAAATCTGCTCACTTCTTAGCGATGAAACTCACTTCGTTGATGGACAGATTGGCTGAGCTGTATGTTGGTGAGATCGTCAGGCTTCATGGTGTTCCGTTAACCATTATGTCTGACCAGGATGCGCAGTTTACTTTGCATTTCTGGAGGAGTCTTCAGACAGCTTTGGGTACCAAAACGGATTTCAGCACTGCTTTTCATCCGCAGACCGATGGGCAGGCCGAAAGAGTCAACCGTATTCTTGAAGATATGCTTCGGTGATGTGTACTAGACTTTGGAGGCAGTTGGGAAAGGCACTTAGCTCTGGTAGAGTTTGCCTACAACAATAGTTTTCAGACTAGTATTTGGATGGCGCCGTACGAAGCTTTTTATAGCAGGGTATGCAGAACACCTGTTTGTTGGTTCGAAGTTGGGGAGCGACAGATGTTTGGGCCTGAGATTGTGCAGCAGACCTCTGAAAAGATTGATCTGATCAAGAAGAGGTTGGTGGATGCTCAGAGTAGGCAGAAGAGCTATGCAGACAACCGGAGGAGGGACCTTGAGTTTGAGGTTGGTGACTTTGTCTTTCTGAGGGTTTCACCTTGCAAGGGTGTGATTCGCTTCGACAGAGGTGGAAAGTTAGCCCCGAGATTCTTAGGCCCGTACAAGATATTGAAGTGGATTGGAAAAACTGCTAATCGGTTGGAGTTACCGGAGGAGTTGTCTCAGGTGTACAATGTCTTCCATGTGTCTATGCTGAGAGGGTACATTCCGGATCCGAGTCCCCATTTGCCCGAAGTACCGAAGGGTTTGCAGTTGGATATGAGTTACATTGAGTTTCCGGTTGAGATTTTCGATCATCGGGAGAAAGTCTTGAGGAACAAGACGATACCGATGGTCAAAGTAGTCTAGAGAAACCAGTTGGTTGAAGAGGCTACTTGGGAATCTGAGGAGAGGATGATGAAAGATCATCCTGAGCTCTTTGAGTGATTTGGATCTTCTTTTCTTTTCTTTTCTTTTCTTATCTCTTTGTTGTATTCCTGTTTTCTCACTCTTTAAGTGTAGTTCAGGGGACGGAACTATTCTAAGGAGGGAGTGTTGTAACATCCTAGTTTTCATTTATAAGATTTTTGTGATTTTACATGTGCACGTATGATTTCATTTGTATAATTTCTTTTATAAAATGTTTTTATATAGTATTTGTTCTCTTTATTTTTCCAAAAAATATTCTATTTAAAAGCCTAATTACAATCTAGGCCTAATTGTCTTTTAAGCCTACTCTATTTTATTAATTAAATTAATTATTTTATTGCCCATGGTTAGTTTGGCCCATTAATGAGCCCATTTACTTTAATTATTTTTTGAAATGGTCTAACTTATAGTGTAGACTCATTTCATGGACAATTAAATTTGTCACATGAACAAATTTGTAAATGGGGGACACTAGAGTGGCACGTGCATGCACTAGCATGTGCAATGTGCACACTTTGTAGTTGACCAGGTGGGATTAAGAGAGTAGGAGAGATGGGAGTAGTGGAGAGTTGGTTACTCTCATCATGGGAAGTTTTTTCAACTTCCTACTTCATCTTGGCCCTTAATCTCTAACCATTTGATCTAATCTTGGCCCTCCATTCACCCTAAAAAATTGTATAAATACCCCCTCCCACACTCTTCATTCTCACACTTGGAAAAAGTTTTAAAGAAAGAATAGAAAGACAGAAAAATGATACAAGAAGTAAGGCAAAAGATTGAGGAGTTGTGAGTTGAAAACAGTGAGTGTGGTGTGTGTTCTTCAACCCAAGGAGAAGGAGGCCGGAAGTGCACTAGGGGAGGCTCGGGTTCATGTTGCAACAAGGAGAAGGTGATTTTCGTGGCTTGATCTAGGAGGAGAAGGCTTTGTTCGTTCGTTGTAGGAGATTCTCGAGGAGTCTATTTGATTGTTTCACTCCATTTAAGGTGGGTGGTTTTCTTGAACTTCTAATTAGACATCATGTTAGGATGTGATTGATAAAATAAGGAGAAACTTTAACTAATCTAGCCATTCATTATGAAAATGAGACAAATTGCTATTAGTTGAATGTGTGTTAAAAGGGAGTTAAATTGATTGCAAAACTATAATTTGTTAATGTAGATGTTTACCATGCCACCATGCTCTATTTGTTTGTACTAAAATTAGATTACGTGCTTATAGTTGATTAAATGCATCATGTGTAGTGATTGTCTAAAATAAAGTTTCATTATTGTAAAAAGATGAAAACTTGTGTTCTAAAAATATTATTTCGTGGAAACCTTGATCATAAATAATATGAAAATTGTGATCTTATTTTCAATGTCAAAAATATATCCATGATCTACTCAAAATTGCAACTTGGTACAATCGACAGTCGACCGAATTAGAGTCGACAGTTGAATGTCAAGTAATAAATTTCGGATTTTAGTTACAGAACAGCCGACTGGCCATATTTTAATAGTCGACTGCCCTGATCACTTTATTTTCGAGTTTTAAATCATCGCAGAACAGCGGACTGGCCATGTTTTAACAGTCGACTGACTTGATCATTTTATTTTCGAGTTTCATATTATTGCAGAACAGCCGACTGGGCATGTTCTAACAGTCTACTGACCTAACATTTCAATTGATATTCGGAATTTCGTGAGATAATTTTCTAGGACCTGTGGCCTGGTATAAATGAGAACTTGAGAATATATTTTTGCAAGAAATAACTTACTATAAATTGTTAGTTTAAATTGTCTTTGGAGGCTTATAAAAATTTGGGAAAAATACTATGATTATTCCAAAATTATGTGGACTTAGAGAAAAATATTTGGGCATGATTTGACTAAAATAAAGATGGTTTAGAAGCAAAGAATTAAGTAGAATTGTATGAAGTTGATATTTGTATAAATATGAAAAGTGGCTGTTTTCATGAGAAGATTACACTAAGTTATAAAAGAGGAATTTGAATAAAAGAAAGATTTGAGTGTGTTATCTATTGATTTTATTGCCTAATTTGAATATTGTATATGAGTGAAAAATACGACTTTATGACTATTGAATTAAGTAAAGGAAAGAAAATATAGTATGAGAATCTATTGTGCTTATTGAAAAGAAATTTTTGAGCACGAAATATAAGAATTGAGATTGAACTTGATATGTGAGTTTTGATTCATAGAAAAGAATGGAAATCATGTTAATTGTGAAAAAGAACTTATGAGTATAAAGACTCAATTTTGTGATTATGAATTGAAATTGAGAACTAGAGTGTAGTTAAGACTCATACCGGCATTGAAAAGAAATGTGTTGAAATGAAATTTGAGATGAAAAGACCAAGATTTGGGTCATATTGAATAAATGGTTAAGACCGGTATAGTGGAAGGGCTAACTCTAGAGAATTGATTTTGTTCGTGATTCAAACAACTAAGAATTAGATACATAGTGAAGATGTGATGAAAATAAGAGAAAAACACGAGTATGAGGGTCTCGGAGCTACGGTGTGAGAGTATTCACAGGCTGTCTTCACGATGCGTCGTAACATGACGTGGATATGTCTCCAGGAGTCCGCACCGCAGGCAACGCTCGTGGGGTGTTTGGTGACTGCGGGTGGTGTCATGTCCAATGACGGAGGCTGAATTGTCCATAGGTTCTTCACGATGGGTCGTGACATGACGTGGGATTCCCCTCCAGGCTGTCTGGACATAAGCTCGTAACTCATAGAACATCTAGGATACTTATCGTAGTTACAGTAGTAGTTTAAATCATAACGAGGGATTGAACCCTACAAGATGAAGAACGGTTAAGGGCTTGCCCTCCGACCTTTGTAATATGGGATGCATAGAATCTAAACAAGTGCACATTAGTGTCATTTAATATGAACAACTGCATTAAGGACTAAGCGCACTGCACAACACAACATCTATAGGATAGTCCCTTGTAGTTCTGTTTGTGATCAAGTTTGTGATTGTTTAAGTATTTGAGAATCATTATACTTTTTCGGCATAGAGAGGATAGCCGTGTATAATATTTCGTCGGTTGTAAGCAACTGATGCGCCCACAGTTTCTATGCAAGGTAAAGTGTTTAATAAAACTAAAGAATGCATACTGATTAAAGATTGATTCAAGAGTTGTACATTTCAATTCATGTAAATTGTTATAAATTGCTTCCACTGTAAATATGTAATGTAATTGTAAACTCTGATGTAACAAAAGTTTTTATTTTCTTGTAAAATTGTACGAAAGAAGTGTAAAGATCCTGTGGAACTTCGAATTCAGTCTGTTTTGAAATTCGGGGTGTTACAAGCTGGGGGGCTCGACATTCGGCATACACTGCGAGCAACTCCCTAGCTTTCTCACAAGCTTTGGGGCTCGACGTTCGACATAAGCTGCGAGCAACGCCCTAGCTTTCTCATAAGCTGGGGGGGCTCCACATTCGGCATAAGCTGCGAGAAACGCCCTATATTTCTCACAAGCTGGGGGGATGAACCTTCGGCATACGCTACGAGCAACGCCCTAGCTTTCTCACAAGCTAGGGGGCTCGACATGCAGCATACGCTGCAAGCAATGCCCTAGCTTTCTCACAAGCTGGGGCACTCGACATTCGTTATACGCTGCGAGCGACACCCTAGCTTTCTCACAAGCTGGGGGGACTTGACTTTCGGCACCTGCTGCGAGCAACGACCCAGCTCTCTCACAAGCTGGGGGGATCAACGCTCGGCCTGTACCGCGAGCAACGCCCTAGCTTTCTTACAAGCTGAGGGGCCCTCGATACTCGGCATGGACTTCGAGCTTCCACGAGGGACCCCCTCGGTCTCTCGACCCCTAGCCCTCAGCTCGGACAACACCCGCATGGAAATCAAGCACCTAGGATGGATTCATCAAAATGAGCCAAGTCTTAGACGATCGGCTGGTACTTCAACTGAACTTGGTACCCAAAATTTTTGTTAAGATTTACGGTCCTCGTCCATGGCTAGAACCACCGAACCCCGAACCACGAATCGACTCACCTTTCACCCGCTGGCAACTGGGGATAAGCAGCACCTATAGCTGTTAACCCCAATTGTCAAAGGATGGAAGGAGAGCCACTGGTCCAGGGCTCCGAGCAAAAGTTTCATTTAGGGTGCTCGCCTACGACAAGCGCCCCGAGCCCCGTACTCTTAGACCGACCCTCCTTTCACTCACTGGCAACTGGGGATAAAACAACATCATAGCTGCTTACCCCCAATTGTTAGAGGGTGGCAGGAGAGTCATCGGCGACAAGTACTCACGGTGAAGTGAGGATATTTCTGATGAAGGGATGAGGGTCATATAGCCCTCAGATTGGGCGCATTAATGACCTGGGGTAGACGAAATGCTTGATCTCCATTAATGAGAAATGAAGAGGAAACGTCCTCCATTACTAGGCTCTCCGGGTCCCTCGACCTAGTCGTCAGCCTTCAGCTAGATTTCTGAGCCAAAAGTGGGGCTCCCCGGCCCCACGTCCCTGCTATGTTGACCATAACCATGAGCAAGAAATGGGGGATCGGTCAGTATCTCTTTTCCCTCTGACCCCTCGCCGCCAGATCTCAAAAACAAGTTAAGGAGGGTCGGTAAAATCAAATTTCATTTATCATAACAACTTGAAAGGCCACAGTACAATACAGATTTTTACAACGGTTTTTTACCCCAACCTAAGTGTTTCTCATGGGGCTTTTTGGGCTTACACGGGCCATCTCGAGCCCCACCAAGCGGATTCGCCCTCCAGTGAGCTCTCCCAGCATCGTCGGCATTGCCAGGGTAGACGTTCTGGAAACAGAGCTCTGCATGTCTGCCGGCCTCGCCATTTCTAAATATAGTTTCGGGGAGGGACCCACGATGGAGGGGCCACCTCCCCCAAAACAGCAGAATCGGGATCCGCCTGTACCAAGCATGACCTTAAGCCTCTGAATCTCCAACCCCTTCTCCACCACGACCTCACGAAGAACGGACTTAGAGGTCGGCCGCTTGGTGGAGGAATCAAACATCACCAGGCCGTCTTGGCACTCCTCCAGTCTCGATCGGCTATAGCCTTCTTCAGGCTTGCCACCTCTATGCTGAGCTCCTTGGACTTGTTCATGAAATAGCTTACGGCGGCTTCCCGATCATGGGCCTATTTTTGATAGCTAATCAAGATAGTGTCCTTGGACTTTAGCCTGTTCTGAAGGCGCCTAACCTCAGCAGAATTGAGGTTGACTCCTAGGGTCTCGTCCATCTGACATAAAATGGGGAAACAAGATTTCACTCCAAGCTTTCCAAAACAAGCTTTTAAAAAACGACAAGTCATACAATTTGGCCAAAAATATATGTATATATTGATTGTCCCAAAAAATCGTTACAAAAAGTGGTGGCCAGTCCACGCTCGGCAAATACAAAAAAGAAGAAAAGATTAAAACTACATTTGAGGGGGGGGGGGGGGGATCTGCACCTCTTTGTCGGCGGCTACTCCTCCTGCCTCTTTCTCAAGGGTCAGGTCTTTCTCCACCTCGTCACCTTCTCTCCCTAGAGTCAGCGGAAGCGAGGGCAGCTCCCAGCCATAGTGGAGGTGATCGATCTTGGCTTGAGGATAAAGAAGCAAGAAGTGCTCCTTTGCTGGATCATAGGCCTCATCTTGGGCATTCATCACCTCCTCCCCCGCTATGGTCTACAGCTCCTCGTACTCCGTGGTTGCCCTCGCTCGAACCTCCGCCAAAGCACGAAGATGTTTGTCTTGTTCGGTCGCAAGATCGGCTTAAAGGGCTTGCGCCACCCCCTGAGCTGTCGTCAGCTCGGTCTTTTGATCCTGTCGGCGTTCCTCTTCTCGTCCCTCACCATCTTCTCGTAACACCTCTTCAGCTGCGCCCTGGCCATGGATGCATACGAGTGTAGTAATAGGCAAAAATTAGATAGCGATGCCACTAAGTATAAATTTAAACAGACAGACGAAAACCTACCACCACATGGCTTGAGCTCACTTCATGTAACATGTCTCGACTGTCTCGGTCACCAGGATAGACTGGTCGCTCGGCATGGCGAGTTTGTCTACGACCTCGACCGATATCGGGCCCTCCGCCAGTGTGTTGGCCTCCTTCACCGACCAGTCGAGGACAAATGGTCTGAGCCCCTTCTTACCCACTATTGCCTGGGCGTCGGGGCACATGGAGGGGGTCCCAACCTTCAGGATCTCATCAACCTTGTGGTTGATAGAGCTCGATTTCGGCTCGGGCGCTGCTCTAACAGAAAGGGCCTTCGCCTTCTTATGAAGCCATTCCGAAGGGCCTTTGGTGCCCCCCTGAGCAGACCCCACCTTCGGCACCGCCTTCTCGGCCCTCCTCTTCTGGGCCAGGTCCGTCAAGGCCTTCCGTGCATCAAGCTTCGCCTGGTCCATCGCTGTAGGAGAACAAAGAGAATGTTAACACGAAGGTAGAAAGTTAAATTAAAATGAAACGAAACATACAAGGGTCGACTGGGCTCAGTCCGGTCCGGGCCAAGTGCATTCGGTCACATTCGTCCAGCCAATGTTGTGTCCCTCAACGATCCGATCAACATCAGCCCACTCCGCCTCCGTCAAGTCTCTCCGCTTTGGGGGTTTGTGGTTTGGCTTGTAAAAATTCCAAACGGTAGGAATTTCCCAAGGCACCTCACCTCGGATCACGAAGTATTTAGCCTTCCACCCCTTGATGGAGTTCGGATGTCCGTGCATCACCTTCTTGTGGGGGCGAGGCGATATACAGTATCTGCCCTCCTGATCTCCAAGCAAGCTCACCCCTAGGACGGCTCGGAAATACTACAAATTCAAGGGCACCTTCTTCTCCTCACATTTAAGAATGAAGCAACCAACTGCTTCCAAGAGTTGGGACCATACTGCATCAGACACAGGGACCCCACCTCAGCACCCTCTTGATAAACAGGTTGCAACGGTAGCCTTAGCCACGAAACGAAGGCGTCCTCGAGAAACATGCAGAAACTGGGGGCCATCTCAGTGGTAGGACGGAGACCAGGGCTAGGGATCATCATTTCATACTTCCGCCCAATGAAATAACTAGCCCTTATCATGGGCAGGTAGTCAGCCGTTAGAACGCACTGAACTTTGTCCATTTGTATGTGGGTCCGGCCGGGCAAAGATATCTCTAACCCAAATTGCACCAAGTTCTCAACATCGTCAGGATACATCCTGATAGACCGTGGGTTCTTGACGTACGGGACGTCGAGCCCGTGCTTGGGCTCGAACTAGTTCGGCATCCCCGGACTGTCCGGAAGGTGCCACTTCCTCTTCCTCTTTCGAATACGAGGAGCCCTCGGTGTCGCCAAAGGCAGGAGAGTGGGGAGAACCTCTCCTTACTCACTACCCTCCTCCGCCACTCCTTCCTTACTACCCTCCTCCGCCACTCCTTCTTCGACTCCCTTAATGACTTCCTGATCCACCGCTCCCTCCTCGACCTCCTCACCTAGTACTTCCACCTCACCAGTTGAACCACTAGACTCCACATACGGCTTGCGACTACGAAGTGGCACTACATCCAAAACTCGGGCATCGAGATCCCAGGATGTGGAGTCTGACTGAAGATCCCCCTCATCCCGACCAGAGGCAGAGGCACTTGCCTCGGAACCAGACTGAGATCGCGACATAACAAAGGCAATACTAATATGGATTTCGTAAACAGGATGTCAACGGAAAAGTTATCGCTGGTGGCACGACATAACAAAAGCAATACTAACCTGGATTTTGTAAACAGGATGTCATCGGAAAAGTTGTTGCCGGCGGCTAGAGAGAGAGGCTCCGATTTTTTAGAAAGAGAAAGCAAAGTGAAGATATGGAGAGGGGGGTTATAGATTTATAAAGAAACTATCGACACCTCGATTTCCGCGTTAAAATCCTAACCATTCAAACTTAATCATCAAGATCTAACGGCTGATATGATTTCAAAGCCTCGATTCTCCCCCCCTAATGACGTCAGCATCACACACATAGCACCCTAGCTTTTCCTACAAGCAGCAAGGGCTCGACGCTCGCATTAACCTCGAGCCACACCCTAGCTTTTCCAACAAGCTGTCTGGGCTCGATGCCCGGCAATGACCTCGAGCCACGCCCTAGCTTTTCCAACAAGCAGGGGGGCTCGAAACTCGAAATTACCCTCAAACCAGGCCCTAGCTTTCACCAAGAAAGGAGGCATGACGCTCGACATTGACCTCGAGCCACACCCTAGCTTTCTCCAAGACGTATAGGCTCGACCCACGGCATTGACCTCGAGTCATGCCCTAGCTTTCACCAAGCATTGGGGGCTCGACGCTCGGTAATGACCTCGAGCCACGCCCTAGCTTTTCCAACAAGCCGTATGGGCTCGACACTCGGCATTGACCTCGAGCCAAGACCTAGCTTTCACCAAGCAAAGGGGGTTCGATGCTCGGCATTAACCTCGAGTCACACCCTAGCTTTCAACAAGCAAGGGGGGCTCGATGCTCAACAATGCGTAGTTTACTTTAAAATCTAAAAAAGTATTATGCACAAATAAAATAAATACACACACTCCAACATTTATTTTGAAAACAGACACGCTCAAATACGCACACCGAAACACGTGCGTCACAAGTAAAATACCGAAATACAAAAATTGATTTTATCAACAGATTAATGTTAAAAGTAATAAGAATAAAATATAAGAAAAATATATTCATTAATTTTATATATTTCACGACGTAATTGTTACGTGCGTAGAGAACACGTGCATTATACATACAAAAGTATTTAGATCAAAATGTGAGAAATGAATTTCCATTTTATAAAATGGATTTGAATACATAAAATAAATACTTTAAACACATAGAAAATATTGCACGTAGCGGTGAAAATACATAATCGATACGTGCATCAAAAATACGTAAAGAGCACGTAAAATGCAGAGATTGAAATTTAATATTTTGTTGACTCAAAATAGGATAAAATTAATACGAAAAATGCATAAATAGTCGGTAATCAAAATACGTGGTGAAACCACGTTACAAAATACACGTGCGTAACACACAATGACAAAATTTGTCATTTCCAATTTTGCGGGGTGTTACATATCCAGCCAGGTCAGCTCCCTACCCACCTTCTGTTCCTAGGGGCAATGGTTTCTGTGACTTTTTCCAGATTCCAGGGCACATGCACAGAGACTGCAGGCACGCCAATCGTCGCTGTTTTGGATGTGGTGCTACTGACCATTCAGTGCAAGATTGCTCGCGACGGAGGATGGCTCTTCTAGTCGGAGGTCTAGTTCAGCAGGTAGCCCCAGCTCGTGGTCCAGTCAGGCCACCGCTTCTTCCTCTGTACCAGATTGTCGGTCAGAGGACCGCTGCACCCAGGAGAGGTCAGGCTTTCAATCTGACTGCTGTTGATGCTGAGACAACAGAGGGTGTTGTTGCAGGTATATTTTGCTTTTCTTGCTTTTGTTGTTTTTTTGCTTCTCTTTTGTTTCTTTTCTCTTGCATTTATTTTTTCTTACTATCTTTCTGCATTGTGTTTTCCTCACCCCTGTTCATCCATTCTTTTTCCCTGTCTTGTTTGATTCTTTCTTAGGTATTGTCCTTGTTTGCTCTTATCCTGCTCTTGTTCTCTTTGATTCTGAGGCAACCTATTCCTTCGTCTCTTCTCAGTTCGTGGCTCGCCATCAGTTTGAGTGCAGCATTATGTCAGAAGCTTGGAACATTGTGACAGGTAGTGGTGCTGTCATTTATTTCCGAGAGTGCAGGCAATGTCCTGTAATTATTGGGGACGCGGATTTCAAGGCCAACTTGATTGTAATTGGGAATTCAGGATTCGACGTTATTCTCGGTATGGATTGGTTGGGTGAATCCCACGCCATTATTGATTGACGTGCCAAGAAAGTTGTATTCCGGATCCTAGATCGCGCGGAGTTTGAGTTCCATGCCAGGGAGTTGTCCCTTGGCCGAACTGAGACTGTTATTGATCAGGAGGTTTGTACGATGGAATTGCATTCAGGCTGTGAGGTTGCGCCTCTAGTAGTGCCGAATTTCCTAGATGTTTTCCAGAGGAGTTTCCTGGCTTACTCCCTAATAGGGATGTGTAGTTCGGTATTGAAATTCAGCCTGGTATGGCACCGATATCGAAGAGTCCCTACAGGATGGCACCGGTTGAGTTAGAGAGCTTAAGGTGCAGATTCAAGAGTTGCTGAATTTGGGGTTCATCGGACCTAGTGTTTCGCTGTGGGGTGCTCCAGTCCTTTTTGTCAACAAGAAGGATGGTAGTCGTCGATTGTGCGTGGATTATCTGGAACTAAATAGTGTTACTGTGAAGAACCGGTTTCCGTTGCCCAGGATCGATGACTTATTTGATCAGTTGAGCGGAGCTGCTGTTTTCTCGAAGTTGGATCTTCGTTCCGGGTATCATCAGGTCAAAATTGTAATGCCCCGCCCCAATACTCAGACAATTTTTAATATTTTTAGAATACAAATTAGATACTATGTAGTACAACTGCCCACCACAGGCTGCCTCTCAAAAGGTGGTTAACCAATTAGGTGACTCTTGATCATAGGCAATTATATTTATACTCAAATTATTTTTGTGCATTTCCAATATGGGACTATT
Organism: Hemerocallis citrina; assembly: GCA_017893485.1. Classification (NCBI taxonomy): domain Eukaryota; kingdom Viridiplantae; phylum Streptophyta; class Magnoliopsida; order Asparagales; family Asphodelaceae; genus Hemerocallis; species Hemerocallis citrina. Next base: position 232,324,547 of record CM030359.1, on the reverse strand, counting down.
ATTCTCAATATCCCTCACAAATCCCGTGTACCTCACGTACACGTCATCATTTCAATCCATATTTCAAATATTAACATACAATATATTTCCAAACCGGGCCCCACCACAACCATGGATGACATCATCAATCCATCTCATTATCTCAAACCAACAGCATTCTCAACTGAATGCTACCATACCGTGGGGCCCCATTCTTAACAACCGGATTCTAATGAATCCTTTTCAAATCAAATTATTTTTTTATACAAATCCTCCTATAGAGTATTTCTATAGGACAACCCCAAATTCTTTTTATATATATATTTATATTTTACATATTACAGGGTATTACAAAAGTGAAGGTGACTGATGTACAGAAAATTGCATTCAGGACCAGATATGGGCACTATGAGTATTTTGTGATGCCGTTCTTGGTCACGAATGTGCCTGCTATATTTATGAGTCTTATGAACAGGGTCTTTTTCCAGTTCCTGGATAGATTTGTGGTGGTCTTCATTGATGACATTCTGGTGTATGCTCGGAATCGGGAAGATCATGCTGAGCATCTTAGGTTGCGTCTACAGACTTTGAGGGAGAATCAACTCTATGGAAAACTCAGCATATGTGAGTTTTGGCTCTACAGAGTCACTTTCTTAGGGCACATTATCACGGGCGATGATATTTCTATGGATTAGGCCATGGTTGAGGATATGAAGGATTGGCCAGTTCCAAAGTCAGTTTCAGAGGTGCGGAGTTTTCTTGGTCTAGTTGGCTATTATCGAAAATTCATCCAAGACTTTTCGAAGATAGCAAGACCATTGACTAAGTTGACTGGGAAGTATCAAAAGTTCTGTTGGTCTGAGGCTAGTAGTGAGGCTTTTGCTGAGTTGAAGGGCAGGTTGACGTCAGCGCAAGTGTTGACTATTCCAGTTGGTTCAGGTAGATTTTTAGTTCACTGTGATGCTTCAGGTAAGGGTCTTGGAGCAGTTCTGATGCAGAAGGGTCGAGTCGTTGCATATGCATCGAGGTAGTTGAGGCCGCATGAGAATAACTATCCGACTCATGACTTGGACTTAGCGGCAGTGATCTTTGCTTTGAAGCTGTGGAGACATTATTTACTTGGAGACTGAGTGGAGATCTTCACAGACCACAAAAGTTTCAAGTACGTCTTCACCCAGAATGTAGTTGTATGGACATATGTTTGATCTATCTAATTTGTGTTTGAAGAATCTAGACTTCAGAATTCTCTGAGGATATATTCATCAAAGATAAATGTATGAAATTATCTAGTCCTACTGACATGGTCAATAATTCACATTTAGAACTAAGAACCAACCTTACTAATACATAAAATTTCAATGGCAGATGAGCCAAAAAGAGTCTTTAATTTAGTTGTTATACAATAATACTTTAATTTAATTTAGTTGTTATACAATAATACTTTAATTTAATTTAGTTGTTATACAATAATAAAATTTCAATGAAATGAATTTGTTGTTACACAATAATACTTTAATTTAGTTGATTTGCCGAAATGGGCTAAAACTATAGTAAGTAAGTGGGGTTTTGTAGAAGAAGCTTAGTTTTTGAAATGTCCAGTAGCACATTTAATGCATTAAAGGATTGACTGAGATAAGTGGGGAAAATTTGTTACGAAATAGTACACAAAACGGCCACATTCGAGACCTCAAGCGAAGGGGCCGGGGAAGCTGGAATAGGTTCCGCTAGATCTACCGTTGGTATTTGCATGGTTCGATGACGTTTTCCTGGTAAAATAGGTTGTGAATTGGATTTCTCTCGGAGACTGGCCTCCCTAATTGCCGTGAACTAGACTGGCGAGAATCACTGACTCGTTGTTCTATACCAGATCCTCGAAAGAGGAGCGGGAGGTGGATGCAATAAGTAAGGAAAGGGTGAAGTCTACTCACATGTCTGTCATATTGCTATAATAAGTATACGTCTTGCTCTTGCATCTATTGAAAATTTTGTTATTCATGAAAGATGTTTAAACAGTTTTGTGCTTGATGTTTTGTATTGAAAAGTTCTGCACTACACAGTTTTTTTACTGAAAAGTTTTGCACTAATATGTTTAGTGAACAAGATTTACAAATTGGTAAAATCATTGTATGTTTTAAAACATGTGTTAAAATTGAGGCACAAATAATTTGACAGAATTTTAAAGAGCTTAGATTTGAATCAAGTAACAGATAAATGTCTTTAATTTTGTTGTGAGTTAAATATAATTGTCCTCATTTACTTATATATTGTTGACATGCTTGTTGATTCGAAGTGACATCTCTATTATAAATGAAGTTAAAACTGTGCTATCCAAAGAATTCAGTATGAAACACCTAGGCGTTATGGACACAATATTAGATATAATAGTGAGTTTCGATTGGGAATGGATAACCCTTAGTCAAACTCATTAAATCAATAATGTGTTCCAAAAGTGGAAATATAGTGACTGTAAATGTGATTTGAAACATATTATGTTATGATAAAGGTTGACACCTAATGATGGTGCAACTATGAGACCGTTAGATCATTCTAAACTTATTGAAAGTCTCATATATACAAAGATATGCACAAACAGATATAGCCTTTAAGGTAGGTATGATCTGCAGATTCAGTAGTAGTCCTATTAATACACATTGGAGAGCCCTAACTGGCTAATGAGATACTTGAGAGGTACTCAAGAGTTTGCTTTGTGCTACTCTATTCATCCTTCAGAAATGAATGGATGTTCTGATGCATTATAATGCTCAGAATTTAGTCAAAGTCGATTGCTAATGGATATGTATTTACACTAGGAGGAACAGAAATATTATGACAATTAAAAGGCAAATATGCACTGTGCTAGCATCCATAAAATCAGACCTCTATGTGTAATCCTATGCAGGAAAATAGGCTGAGTGGATTGAAGAACTTTTTGTTAGTCATCCATTAAGAAGTTTTAGTAACTCTCTAATTTTATTCGTCGACTATCAAGCTACAATACACTGTAGCTCATAACTCACTCTATAATAGTCAAAGAAGTATTAAGGCTGAAAGAAGTCTAATTGAACTTTCTCATAAATTAAGTGCAATTAAGATAAAATATGGCTAATGCTCTTACTAAGAGACTTGAAAGTGATCTAATTATCAAAACTGTGGGGAAAATAGAGTTAACAATTATTGAGCCAAAAGTTTTAGCATTCTAGTTGTTTGAAAATTAGAATCCAATTGGAGCCATAGAGAAGTTCAAACTTAAGCATCAATTTAGACAGTTGGCATACTTTAGATAATTTAAAAGTTCTATGTAAATTCTGTTAATATATAATTTCATTCCAATTTTGTGATGCAATATATTCTCATAATTTACTTAGAACCGTCTTATTATTCCAAAAGAAAGTGTGAAAACTTTTCGATGTGTTTCCGATGTTTAGAATGTCGTTATATCATTCCAATTTTGATGGTATATATCTTTTATGGTTTCTTGTTTCATTCCAATTTTGATGATTCAGAATTAACCATAATTGATTTGACTGTTTTATTATTTCAATATGAAACATAGTATTGTTCTTGTGTAGAAACTATAATAGTTCTTGTTCTTTTTATTTTGTTAAAAAAACTTGAGTGTGATGCTTGCGTGATATTTTTGCTAAGCTAATTATGAATTATACTAAGTTCTTTTACATAACTAGATACTTTGTGAAATTCGTTGGAATTCTTAGAGATGTGTCTCTTGATATTCTTATTTTCAGTAAGCTAGCAAAGATGGGGGAATTGAATATGTCATTATAGATTTCAAAATAATGATTTGCTCAAAATGGAGGAGTAAACATAAAGCAGTTTGCCTGGATAGAGGTATCGGTTTATTTCTCTCGAGAATAAATCTGTCACTTGCTTGGTAAAACTTCTATTGAGTTTAAGACTCTTGTATTCATGAACTTAAAACTCCTATTTTGTTCTTGAAATTTACTTGCTTTAGTTGATTTTGCAACTATAACAAATTTTTCTTGTTGGTTTAGTCATTGTGAACTATTCTGTTATAATATGGTCTTTGAAGTATTTGATTATTTTGGTTTAGTCTCATTTAAACTATTCGAGTTATAATTGATTTAGTCTATGAACTATATTCTTTTGTGATCTAATGATATAACAGGGCATTGCCTAATCTATTGAGAATATAGGAGGAGATTGTTGGACATATAGGTAAATTCTCAATATAATAGAATATTATCTTGTATAATGTTCTATGGGGCGACACGTGCTTTCACGTATTATCTGTTAATTGTTGGACCGGGTTGATTGGGCATGAAGCCTAGTACTCTAAACCCAGTCTAATCCCATATATACTGGTCTAAAGGTAGTGCCCTTGTGATATTCCAACTATGATAAGTAGGGTATAATATCTTAAGTCAATGGGTTATTAACCCTAACCCTCATAATCTCTAATAGAGACTTGGTCCATTGCTTGACTCTCTAGTCTCTTATTCCCAAAATGCATTTCTCAAAGGCAAGTCCACTGTAGATTACTTGTACCCTATGAAGCCGTAAACTGATGTAGTAAAAGGAAGTCAGATACTCATCATGCTCAAGATTGACTTTTAGAAGAATTTTTCCATATAGTAAGTTGGACATTCATTGAGGAGATGTTGGTAGTAAGAGGTCTTGGTCCTAGCTGGTGCAAGTGGATTAGTATGATATTAAGGTCTGTAAAGTTCTCAATTCTAATAAATAGGCAAAGGGATCCTCTATCACCAATGTTCTTCACACTGGCAGTTGATGTACTCTCCAAAATTCTTCAAAGTGGCAGAGATAATGGTTGTCTTCTCTTTTCTTAATCTTAGAGCTCCATTGGATAGCTTATATGTTCTTCAGTTTGGCTTTGGTAAATGGGATGAACATGAGGTAATTTATTCAGAATTACTACCATACAAGTTTGCCAACATTTCAGGGCTGGAGATCCAACTTCAAGGTAGCTATTGTGTACTTTGGAAACTCCCAAACCAAGCTTAGAGCTTTTTCTCAGATTCTTAGGTGCAAATAGAAATCACTTTCCCTGTCCTACCTTGTTCTGCCTCTGTCCAAAGGAGAGCGAAAGAAGAGGGATTGGCAACCATTAATTCTGAAGATTGAGAGGAGGTTATCCACATGAAAAAGAAGGATGCCCTATAAAGGTGGTAGATTAGTACTATCAACTTAGGTTTGAGTGTCCTTCCTATTTATTATGCCACCTTTTTCATATTGCTCTCTTGAGTAGTCATAAGAATTGACTAAGTGTGAGTTAGATTTCTTTGGGTTGGTATAGATGCTAATAGTAGTCTGTAAGCCAAAGCAGAAGGAGGTGTTAGTGCGCTTGACCTAAAAGTTTTCAGTGATTCTATCCTTATGAAGTGGTGGTAGAAACTAATAGGCCAAGGTGAAACTATTAAGCCAAGGCTCTTCCATGGCAGGCCAAACCCTGAATGTGTTGTTCTTCAATGAAGCTAGTTACACCTGTTGCAGACCTTCTTTAGCTTCAGCATTCTGGAAAGGTATCTTCTATTTTGAAGACCAATTTCTGGGAGTATCATGTGACAACTTTGGGATTGCAAACCACTTCTATTTTTGCAGTCAAATTGGGTGAAATAGTATGATTAATGAAAACTTGTATCCTGAACTAATTACAGTTGCATGGTCCATGGATGCCACTCTTCTATCTTAGGGTGACTTGGTAAATAATGTATGGAGATGGAGGCCCAAGCTACATAGAATTTATACTGGACTCTTGGGTGAGGAAAGAAACAATCTACTGCAGGAGACTGCAGACCTAATTCCCTATGTTAAGATAAATCAGAGAGATGAAAACAATACTGAATATTGAATTGAGAAATAAATAAGTACAATATCTCCTATATATAGGAGGAACCAAATACAAAACTAGCCAACTACCCAATGTGGGACTATAATCTCTAACACCCCCTCTCAAACTCACGATGGGTCAAACAATGTGAGTTTGCCTACTAAGTGTCAGAATCTCTGAACAGTATGGGATTTGGTAAAGAAGTCTGGAGTCTGCTGGGAAGAGGTAACAGAATGGAGAGAGATGGTCCCTGCCTCAAAACGCTCACGAATATAACGACAATAAATCTCAATATGCTTCATTCATTCATGAAAGACCGGGTTGCTTGTAATGTGCAATGCACTCCGGTTATTACAATAAAGTGGAGTAGCTCCTGTAATAGTGACACTCATATCTGATAACAGCCAACGAACATGAACAATATCTCTAAGTAGTAGCTGCCATTGCTCTATACTCGGCCTCGGTGAAAGAACATGCAACAACTGCCTGTTTCTTGCTCCGCCATGAGATTAGTGAATCACCAAGAAATAGACAGAAACCTGTGGTAGACCTTCTGGTAGTCGGATCACCTGCCCAATCTGAATCAGAATATGCACTGAGCTCTAGTTTGGATGTAGAAGGCATGAATAATGAGCGAGTGATAGTACCCCGAAGATATCTGAGGATCCGAAGAAGAGCACCGTAGTGAACTGATGTAGGAGCGGAAACAAACTGACTGACAATACTGACTGCATGAGCAATATCAGGTCTGGTCATGCATAAGTAGACAAGCTGTTCAACAATCTGTCTGTATCTAGTGGGATCAGAAAGGAGCTCACCATCAGTGGGACGAAGCTTCGCATGAAGCTCTAAGGGTATATCGGCTGATCTACTGTCAGAAAGGCATGCAGCAGAGATAATATCAGATGTGATAATATCAGCAGAGAAATGAGTATCCCCCGAGATCCATGAGCAATCTGTAGGCCCAGAAAATAACGTAGTCCGCCAAGGTCTTTCATATGGAACTGCTGATGAAGGTATTTCTAGGTGGATGTAATGCCCGTAGATTCATCCCCAGTAATGAACATATCGTCAACATAGAGTAGTAGAATTACCCTCCCCTGCGGTGATGACCGCATAAATATAGAATGGTCCTGAGAACTCTGACTAAAACCAGCCTTAGTGATGACAAGGCGAAAACACTCAAACCAGGCTTGAGGGCCTGCTTCAAACCATATATAGCTCGACGCAACCAGTAAACATGACTAGGAGGAGTAGGGAGGCCAGGAAGAGGATCCATATAAACAACCTCAGATAAGGTACCATGAAGAAAAGCATTTTTCACGTCCATCTGGTATAACGGCCATTGGTGGATGGCTGCAACAGCAAGAAGAGTGCGAACAGTAGTCATATGTGCAACTGGAGCAAAGGTCTCATCATAATCAATGCCATGCTCCTCGGGCTACTAAACGAGCCTTGTGCTGCTCAATAGATCCATCAGGTTGATATTTGACCTTGAAGATCCACTTGCAGCTAATAGGCTGAATGCCCTCTGGCAGAGAAACAACATCCCAAGTGCCAGTCTGATCAAATGCACTGAATTCCTTTGCAATAGTATTCCTCCATTTAGGATATTGAATTGCGTCTTGATAGGTTCTGGGCTCACGTGTAGAGTGTATAGCAGTGAGATATGCATGAAACTGTGGTGAGTAGGAAGCTAGGGTAGCAAAATCAAACTGGTCAGAAGGACCAGTGGCATCATGTGTATAACGTGCCAGAGGAATACCAGAAGTGGAACGGGTAGACTGACGAAGAGGTGGTAGACTGACAGGGCGTGGGGGTGAGGACGGTGAAGTAGGTGCATGTGTCGGTGGAGAAGTAGGTTGGATGGGTGCTGGCTACTGTGGGGATGCAGGTGGTGTTTCGGTAGGGAGAACAATAGGTGTAAGGACTGCAGGAGATGTGAATGGAGCCAGAGGAGTGGGATCAAAAGGAATGCGGGAAGATAAAGTCAGGGGGCTAGCAACAACTGGGAAATCGAGAAATCTAGTATCCTCGGGGGGAGTTAGGTAGTAAGGGGAGTCTTCCACAAAGGATACATGTCGAGAAATGTGAACACGACCTGCTGATGGATCAAAACAATGATAACCTTTGTGTTCAAGACTGAAACCTAGGTGAACGCACTTAGCAGAATGAGCGGAAAGCTTCGTGCGCTTAGTAGGAGGGAGAAGGACGTAACAGGTGCACCCAAAAATACAGAGCATATTGTAGTCGGGAAGTGAATGATAAAGAGCCTCATAAGGCATCGTACCATCTAGGATGGACGAGGGAGTAATATTGATAAGACTAACAGAGATCATGATGGCTTCAACCCAGAAAGAATGAGGAGCGGAAGAGGAGAGTAAAAGAGCGCGAGCCGTCTCAAGGATGTGATGATGCTTGTGTTCAGCTACACCATTCTGCTAATGTGTGTGAGGGCATGATTGTTGAAAAAGGATGCCGTGAGACTGAAGGTTCGATCTTATAGTGGTGGAAGTGTACTCACGTGCACCGTCCGATCGAAAATTCTTAATGCGCACACCGAACTGAGTGTGAATCATAGTTGTAAAGAATCGGTAAATATCAGGTATCTCAGATCGCTGACGCATAAGAAAAACCCATATATGTCAAGTGAAGTTATCAATGAAGGCAACATAATAGAGATAGCCTTTCCACGAAGGTACGGGAGAGGGTCCCCATATGTCAGAATGAACAAGTTGAAAAAGATGAGTGGTTTCAGAAGTTCTTTTGTGGCTAAAGGGTAGGGCAATGTGTTTGGCCAAATGACAACCATGACAATCAGATAAATGTTTAAAAGTGAGAGAACTAATGGCACCACTGCGAGCTATAGTCTGAAGTCATGATGCGTTAATATGACCTAAACGTCTGTGCCACAGATCAGCATCAGAGGAAACAATACTAGCAAAACTAGGAGAATGGTGTGCACGAAGAAAATCTAGATAGTATAGACGACCCTGATGACTAGCACGCCCAAACTCCTTACCGGTGGAGGAATCAGTAATAGAACAACCTAAAGAGTCAAAAGTAACGAGAAGACCACTATAGCACAATGCACTAATAGAAATAAAATTTATTGATAAATGAGGAGGATAAAGAACATATGGTAAAGTGAGAGTGGGAGAACTAATTGTTCCTGAGTGTGTAATAAGAAGTGGTGAGCCATTAGCTATGTGTAGAGATGGAGAGTGAGAGGAAAGTGCTGTGTAGGTGGTAAATAGTGTCTGATTACTAGTGAGATGATGTGATGCACTAGAATCTAAAATCCAGAATGAATTCATACCGGGAGTGGCAGAAAGTGCAGAAGCAGAGGAGCCAGCATTGATAGACTGACCCATGGGCTGTATGTCCAGTTGTGTGAGGCGTTGCTGAAGATTAGCCCAATCAGTAGGAGATGACAAGGCTAGAGTGACGGGCGTGGTCACGAATGTGAGGGACGACGCACTGCGAGGTCTATTGTGACTGAAAGCATACTATGGAGGGAGATGCTGTTGGTGTCTGAATCGGTTTAGGAAGCAGGACGGTGCTGCCGGTGTCGGAAGTAGAGGTGAGGTAGGGTGAGCAATGACGTTAGGAAAAGGTAGGAGGCCGAAGGTAGACTGAAAGTGATGCTGCTGCTGTTTGAATCTGGAGGAGCAACGAGAGGCGGTTGTATCGAGGAAGTCAGTGGAGGCGGAAATATGTGGGAGAGACTGAGATTCCATCAAGTAGTAGTACCTGTGTATATATAATAATAATAATAATAATATTATTATTATTATTATTATTATTATTATTATTATTATTATTATTGTTATTATATATATATATATATATATATATATATATATATATATATATCTATTCGGATTTTTTTTTTGTTTTTTTTTAAATACTGAAGTAGGGTTACAAAGTTGAGGTGGGAGAGGAGGCGGCTAGTGACAACTTAAGGTGAGGTCGAGATTTGGACGGCTTGTGCGGATCTGACAAGTAGAAAAGGCAGGTCGGATCCCGGCGTTGGCGCTGGGTTAGAGACGACGAGTACAGAGGTTGAAGAAGGGGCCACCGAAATTTGACGTGACAGCAACGACAGCAAGCAGAGGTTGAAGAAAATGATGGAATCTGATGTGACAGTGACGGCAGTAAGCAGAGGTTAAAGAAGATGATCAGAGGTCAGTAGCAGTGGTCAAGCTCGACGAGAGCAGCTCGACGGGGGACAGAGGAGGAGGATCTAATGGCAAATCTGACAGGTTGTTGGTTTGACGAGATTACTGAGTTAGGATCTGACGAGTTGGGATCTAACGAGTTGTTGAGGTAGGATCTAGAGTTGGAATCGAATGGCGAAGGTGAAGTATCAATGCTGGATTTGATGACGATCTGATGGCATTGGGATCTTGAGATTCGGATCTGTTCTGGAGTTGAAGAAGATGACTTCGGTGAGGTCGAGAGCAGTCGGAATCCTGAGAGCAGTCGGGCTCTTTAGGTTGAAGATGAACAATTTTATTTTATTTTATTTTATTTTATTTATTTATTTATTTTTGATCTAGGATTTTGGAAAGAAATTTGTATAACTTGGCTCTGATACCATGTTAAGATAAATCAGAGAGATGAAAACAATACTGAATATTGAATTGAGAAATAACTGAGTACAATATCTCCTATATATAGGAGGAACCAAATACAAAACTAGCCAACTACCTAATGTGGGACTATAATCTCTAACACCCTCAAATAGTCCAGATATTCCCTCATGGAAGTATACTACAAATTGTGTGTGTTGAAGAATCTACCACAACTCGTAGTGCTAATAGCGGAAGTACACTACAAGCAATAGAAACTAGCAAGACTTAGATGAAAAAAGAACAAGCCACTACGATATATGCAAGATCTCACAAGAACACAATCAATATGAAGAGATAACTAATACTTCTTATTTTCCAAGAAATACAAAGATTACAAAATAGATTACAACTCTCAATCTCTCTCCCTCACCTCTGAAACACTCGGCACAATCCCAACTTGAAGTTGAGCAGTGATAACGGTTCACCAATTATCTCTAATGATCAGTTATAAAAACCCTAGAGTCTACCACCATATATATAGCCCCATGTAAACCCGGAAAGATTAACACAAATATAGCTTATTAAGCCTTAAACTCGTCAGCCCAAATAATACAAAACGCCTCTGTCAGCGCCTCTGTCGGTCGACCGCACCCCCAGGTCGGTCGACCGCAACGTGTAAAGCCCACACCCGAGACATGACCGGTCGACTACACGGTCGACCATCTCCTTCTCTGTTGAACCCTGTATAGTCGAAGAACTCTCAGTAGCTTGGGTCGTTCAACTGCACACTCGGTTGGTCGACCGCAACTCTTCATCCGCATTTCTTCTAGTTGTTGCTGTCTTCTCTTACTGTCTTTGTTTCCTCCTCTTCTTCTCCAACTTCAAGTACTTCATACCTATATGTATTTGAGGCCACAATCCTAACTCTGTGTGTGTGTGTGGGGGGGGGGGGGAAGGGGGGGGGGGGGTTGTTTTGGAGATATGACATGTGAAACTGCAAGCCACTTTTTTAGTGTACTTTTGCTTTGAATGTATGGAGATACTTCACTACATTGTTCAACATCACCATTCAGCCCACTTCCCCACATGTATGCTTCACATTTTGGTGTTTTTCACCCACAAAACCTCGACTATACACTAACCTGGTATTTAAGTACAATTGCAGTATGCTGGAGCCTTTGACTTGAAAGAAATGCAAGAATTTTGAATTTTTTCCCAAACTGCCCCACTTTTTGAAAGTTTTTTCCAAACCACCCTACTTTTTTTTATTCCCAAACCATCCCACTCGGTCTTTGAAAGACCGAGTCTAGTATAAACTAGCGCAGTCTTTCAAAGACCGAGTCTTGCTCTTCGATTTGGTCTTTGAAAGACCGCGCTAGTTTATACTAGACTCGGTCTTTCAAAGACTGATTTTTAGACTTTAGGGGTTTTAATTGTGCAGATCTCCTTTCTTCTTCTTCTCGACTTTATTTACTTTTCGACTTTTTTTCTTCTTCTCTCTATCCCTCAACGAAACCCATCGCCCCCTAGCCAATTTTGTAGTTGATTTCCCCTTAAATCGATCGATACACTCCCCAAAACTGAGTAATCTCTCATCGATTTTCGATTTTCCCCATCCTTTTCCTCCAAATTTGATTATTTCTTTAAACCCTAAATCCCGAAATCCCAATTTCTTAGATATCGTTTAATTTCGTCTTCGTTGGGGAAAGATCTTGGTTGAAGGATCTAGAAGTACTCTACATTGTCACTAGCTCGCTTTGGAATATCCTACTCGAAAGGTATATTTCTGAAGCTTTTGATAAGCAAATTTTGTGTTAATTTTGGGCTATTATGAAGATGCTGAGTTGAATTTGAGTTATTGTTGACAATGTAGAGTAGCCATTGTTGTTATTTTTAGTTTTAATTAGAGAATGAAAAAAACAAATAAGTAGCAAACGGCATTGTTATATAGAAATTGTTGTTGTGGAGATATTTTGAGATTATTGTTATTTTTGTTGTTGAGATGTTGTGGTTGTGGAGATGTTTCGAGTTTTTTGATGTTTTTGTTGTTGAGATGTTGTGGTTGTGGAGATGTTTCGAGATTGTTGTTTTTTATATCTAGGTTATGTGTAGTTAATAACAATTTTGTTGAAGTTGTAGGATTTGTATTTTATTGTAAATGGCACGCACAATGGGGAACATGGAGGTAGGAGAAAGTAGTAGACCTCCACGTGGCGATGGACCACGTACTCACGGTGGACGTAGTCGTGGTCGTGGTCGTGCTCGTACCGAGGGTACTAATGTAAGTAATTAATTGTTGATTCTAATAGAATTATATTACATTTCAGTTTATTGATGTAAATGTTATTGTTACGTAGGTTGAAGTCAATCCAAATGTGGCGGGCACTTCTTCTTCAGTCCCTTCATCATCGTATATCCCTTCTGGAGGTCCAGGACCCCTCGACCCTTCACTCCTCACTCTTCAACTGTTGCATCGATCGCAGAATATTTGGAACGGTGAGGCTATGGAGTGCCGCTTTAGGACTGGTCATCCGCTACCTATGCACCCACGTATACACGAGATACTAAGAGACTGTGGGTTCTACGGTATTGCTAGGATGACATCCATCAAGTGCGATCGACCTCTTTTGGAAGCAATTCTTGAAAGATGGAGGCCCGAGACACACTCCTTTCACCTGCCAGTTGGGGAGATGACAGTCACTCTGCAGGACATTGCCATACTTACCGGGATTCAAATCGATGGAGAGGCAGTCACAGGATCAATGGACTTCGACCTGGTTTATATAGTCGATGAGTACTTAGGTGTCGAAATTGAAGCCGGTGCGGTTAATGGTAAATTTATCCGTTTGAAGTGGTTGAAGGACAAGTTTAAGAATAAATTGAATGAATGTTCAACTGCAGCGGAGGTGGAGTGCTATTGTAGGGCCTACATTCTCACGCTATTCGGCACCGTATTGTTTCCAAATTCGACAGGAAATAGCGTTTCATTGATGTTCTTGCCATTAATCGCCGATCTAGGTAACGTCAGCCGTTACAGTTGGGGTAGTGCCGTACTTTCGTCACTGTATCGGAGTTTGTGTTTGTACAGTATAGGTTCGAACCAGATGAATGGGCTTATGATTTTACTGCAGATCTGGAGTTGGAAGCGGATTCACGTAGGACGGCCCGTAGTACGGATCCAATCTCAGCACTGGATAGTTCTTCCCGATGATGTGGACATGCTACCTCCTATTGATGTTTACTGGACAGGCAAACTTACATGGACAGCCAACCCCAACAGGTGCTTAACATACTACCGCGATGAGTTGGATAGGTTGGCAGCTGACTGTGTCGTGTGGTTTCCTTACACGGAGGAACGAAAGGTTCAACTGCCGCCTAATTGCACGTACAGGCGTGATTTGTGGCTCACGAAAGTACCGTTAATCAACTTTGGGGTTGTCGAGTTCTACTATCCCGATAGAGTGTTATGCCAGTTTGGTCTTCACCAAGGGATTCCAATTGCCGAGCCATTCGATGCCGAGATGCACAACATTATAGGAATGGGCCGTACCCCTGGACACAATTGGGCTGCTTGCTTCTCTGTGTACGTTCAGAGATGGAATGTTCACCATTTCCAAGAATTCATCAGTGACATTCCACCGTTTGACCTCTCGTTGCATGGGTTGTACATGGCTTGGTACGAGAGAGTCACTAGACGGTATATTTCTCCAGCATTGCAGACTCCTGCTGAAGTGGTAGTCCCGATCCGTCGACCAGGGACCGAACCAGCAGATCAACATTCAGTGAAGTTGTCGATGTACCAACCAAAGAGATCCACAGTTCGGAATTTTGTAAGTTCTAAAGTTTCATTTTAAAATTTTAAATTTTATATATAAATTTGTTTTTATACATGTATGTGTATATGTAAGTAACATAATCTTTCAACTTTTCATGAATCTCAGTTGAGCCAGACTTGGGCCATTGCAAAGAAATGTGCATCTTTGTTAAATGGCAACGCTGCCGATCAGATGAAGGAAACCATACGGGAGATGTTATCTTGTTGCCGTGCACAAGCTGATCTTGTGGGCGAGGGAGCAACATTAGATGCAATACTAAGGACTCTCACACATCGAACTAGCAGCTGTTCTGGGGTCCGAAGAAAGAGAGTTCTTCGAAGGCCTCCACCTCCACCTCCAAGCGAATCAAAACATGAAGAACAAGTAGGGCCTGCGATTGAAGGGGAGGGTATACAACAAGAAGTTGGGGGTGAGATTCAAGAAGAGGAGAACATCCCGTTGTCCAGTCTAACACAGGCAACTTCACAACGTGGTAGACGACAACGAAGACCCACCAACTTCTTCACACCTGACCCTTGATTTTTGATGTTATTTTGATGTTAGTTTGATGTAAGTCTGATGTTGTAATATTATGAGTTAGTATAATTTTGTAATATTTTGAATTTGGTAGGTGTTGTAATATTTTTAATTAGTTTGATTTTGTAGTTTTTTTAATGTTCTTAATGTTGTAATATTTTAAATTAGTATTTTGAGTTTGTCTCGAGTAGTATGTTGTTAATGTCTCGAGTTTTTTTAATGTTCTGTTGGGCATATGTTGATGCTGGAGTTTGTTAATATTGTTGAGATTCTGGAGTTTGTTATTGTGGAGATGTTAATGAGATTGTTGATGTGGTTGTGGAGATGATATTAACAATATTGTGGAGATGTTATTGAAATTGTGGAGATGTTAATGAGATTGTTGATGTGGTTGTGGAGATGTTGGAGATGATGTGGTTGTGGAGATGTTAATGAGATTTTTGAAATTGTGGAGATGTTGGGCATATGGAGATGTTAATGCGTTTGTTGATATTGTGGAGATGATGATGATGTTGTTGTTGTTGTTGTTGTTGTGGCTGTGGAAGTGATTCAATGTGAAAGATTATATTTGTAAAGGGGAAATGCTTTAATAGAAAGTGTATCTGGTTAAATTTAACCCTAGACTCGGTCTTTGAAAGACCAAGTTTGGTATAAACTTACACGGTCTTTGAAAGACCGAGTCTTGTGCCTGTAAGCAAAATTTCAATCAGCTTCAAGATTCGGTCTTTCAAAGACCGTTGTCATTTTAACTAGGATGCTGATTATAAAATATATTTTACAGATGTAAGATTCGGTCTTTCAAAGACCGAGTCTAGTTAAAATGAGAACGGTCTTAGAAAGACCGAGTCTTGAGTCTTAGAACGATCTTTCAAAGACCGAGTCTAGTTATATTTAGAATGGTTTTTCAAAAACCGACTGTGGTGTTCACTCATTTCCAGAGAGCAGCTAAGATTGAACTCAAGACTCGAGACTCGGTCTTTCTAAGATTGAACTCAAGACTTGGTCTTTCAAAGACCGTTCTTTGAAAGACTTTGAAAGACCGAGTCTTACATCTGTAAGATAAATTTTACAATTAGCATCAAGACTCGAAGACCGAGTCTAGTTAAAATGACAACGGTCTTTGAAAGACCGAGCCTTGAAGCTGATTGAATTTTTTTGCGAAAAACTTCAAAACATTTTGATTCGAATATATTTGAAACTTATTGATTCCAAAATACTCACTTTGGCCAATATTTAAACCTCAATCAATCATACATTTTCGACAATTAAACACATCCAAACTAAGTGGTTAGTTCGATATAAATATTACAAACACACTAGAAAGCACATAATCAAAATTTAATTGTTTTGAGATGCTCTGTTAGTACATCGACGCTTGTTGTGTCCTTCCAAACTGCAACTTGAACATTTCATTCCCGTACCCCTACTAGAACTATCTCTCACATCCATGTCGTTACGTATTCTCGTGGATTTAGGCCGGCCTTTCCGTGAATGTCGCAAACTAGCATCCGGTACGAGTCGTGGACCGTCGATAGTAGGCTAATACGCTTGATCTAGAATAGGACTAAACACAGGAGCCCAAGTTTGTGCTAATGGCGTGACAAGGTAAAATTTATCAACATAAGGCTTGTGATCGATTGCACGATATGCACAAGCTGCTAATACATGAGAACAGGGAATATGATATAGATGAAACTTCATGCATGTGCATGTTTTAGTACCCAAGTTCACGGTGTGCAAATTCCCACGCTTTCGTTCTCCATTTACCATGCGTATACCCGTTCTCACGGAAATAACTCCAGGTTGATGATGAAATATTGTAACCTCATGTTGGTTTGCTCTTTCACGGTGACTATCAATCAAATCATATACACTTTTAGCAAAATTCTTCCCTTCATATAAAAGCTTACTAGCTTCCTGTCGACGAGTAGTAAAGTAAGAGTTGAGACGTAAGACGATCGTCTCAACAATCGCAGTTACTGGTAAACTACGGACTCCTTTCAAGACTGAATTGAAGCATTCTGACAGGTTCGTAGTCATTATTCCATATCTTCGACCTTCATCTGCATAAAGTGCCCATTTCTCAACCGGCTTTTCTTTCAACCAATTAGCCGCCTCGACATTGACGGTTTCAAGTTCAACGAGTTTGGTCATGAACTTTTTGGGTTGGTTATGACACGCTATAATTTTGGCCTTTTTACGCAATGCATTGCTACCAAATTTACTAAAAAAATTTGTGGCAAAATGACGCATACAATATCGATGAAATCCATTCGGTTCGTTCCAAGCTCCGTTTTACAAATCCATAGCAGACAATATACCAGCATGACGATCCGAGATAACACACAACTCAGTGCGATCGGTGACATAATACCGGATGCAACTCATGAACCATATCCACGTATTTATACTCTCTCCATCAACCAATACAAATGCAAATGGAAATAAGCAACCATTCGCATTCGGGGAAACAGCAATTAGCAAACAACCCTTGTACTTACCGTATAAGTGAATTCCATCGACACTGATAACCGGTCTGCAAGATTTGAAACCTTCGATCGAATGACCAAATGTCCAAAATACTCCCTTGACTGTTTCCTCGCTAGGACTAGACTCATATTTATCCCAGTGGACAACGGTTCCTGGATTTGCTGCTTGAATTACTGTTAGTAGAAAAGGCAACTTCGTGTATGCTTCTTCGAATGTACCGAACAACCTCTCAAATGCCTTTTGTTTTGCTTTCGAAGCTTTCTTATATAAAATCTGATAATTATATTCTATTTTCACAATCTCAATAATTGCCAGCGGTGATAAACCAATATCCTTCTTTACCACATCCACAATCAAATTACAAACAAGGTTAGCATCAATTTTATAGTGGTCTTGATTCAACGTGGGATTCGTACAAGTATGAGGCCCAACTATCTTCTTCACCATAAAATTTCTCCCCCCTTTTGGAACAATAGCTCGTAATCTCTAAGGGCATCCACCGTCACTTACTCCTGGGGGACCTTGTACGATCTTCTCAATTGTACGTTTTCTAGGTGTTATTTTGCATTTAACAGTGTACAGTGACGGTAAAGTTTTCAATGTGACAAATTTACGATGTTTCTTGATAGAATACACCTTGACAACTTGCTGAATGGACTTTTTACTTACAAACTCCTGTCCAACGTACAATTCATCTACATTGGATGAACCAGAAGACTCTTGTGGAACTGGGTGTACTCTAGCACCTTGAGCCATCTCCTCCGTAACATGAGCATTAACATTAGCATAGCTATCAGTAGCTCTCACTTCGTTAGAACTGTTGTTCGTAGGATTTACATTTGCTACATCATCATCTTCTTCTTCATCATCATTTTCTACACTTTCATCATCGTCTGTTTCTTCCTCTTCTTCATCATCGTCTAATAAGCTGTTGTTAACCACTGTAATTTGAAAGAGTTCAAATACACTATCATTTGGAACATAGTCAGGAACCGGACTAGGTTGGCGTGGCAACTCAACATCTGTAGAATCCGGGTTTCTTGTATTTGTGAAGGTGTTTTCTTGTGAGGACAGTGGATTTGGTTGTGAAGATTGAGTGGGGTTAGGCCTCATCTGCTGTGTAAGTACTACCCTTATGAAGCTTGAACTGGGAATATCATGTGGCTGAATATTCAAAACTTGAATTTGCTGAATATATAACTCTAATGCAGACCAAGTACAATTGGGATCAAATGTCCTAGCAATCATTGACTTCAGCGCATTATCAGTAGATACGGGCACTGTCATAAAATACTGACCATCTCCTCTACCTGCTGCATATCGAGCTAAATTTTTTACATTCCATTGATTCCTATCCCAATTAGTAACTTCATAAATTTTCTCAACTACTTCTGCAAATGTAATGGTACGAGGTACCAAAACTATTTCCGGATTCAACACACTATAGCAACTACCAATCTTTGGATCACGAATTATTTCACCACCAAAGTATAACCAAATAGGAATCTCAAGATCTATATCTACGTATATTTATACGAATATGCGAGTTATTATCTAACCACAAACAAAATCTATACAAAAAGGTAGAAAATTAAAGGCCAATATTCATCATACCTTCACAAGCTTCAAGGATAGGGTCGTAGATATTTGGGTAAAAGAGTTGAAGTTGCTATCCTCTTCAAATTTAGCAAAATTCCGAAATATGGATCTTTCAAAAGATGGGTTTAGGGTTTTTATAATTGAAGGTAAGAGGGTTAGGAAAGAATTGGTAAATATATTTAGATTGAGATGAGATTTTGTGGGTATGAGGTCGCCCTAGATTTAGGAAGATGAGTTAGAGAAATAGAATATAGTAAAGTAGAGAGAGAGAGAAGAAGAAGAAAGGAGATCTGCGCAATTAAAACCCCCAAAGTCTAAGACTCGGTCTTTGAAAGACCGAGTCTTGTATAAACTAGCGCGGTCTTTCAAAGACCGAGTCTTGCTCTTCGATTTTTTAAAGTGCAAGACTCGATCGTTGAAAGACTGCGCTAGTTTATACTAGACTCGGTCTTTCAAAGACCAAGTGGGATGGTTTGGAAATAAAAAAAAATAGGACGGTTTGGAAAAAACTTTTAAAAGGTGAGGCAGTTTAGGGAAAAATTCAAGAATTTTCAATTATTCAAATGCCATTATTGAGAAAGTGATTGCTAATAGTAAGTTGTGTTTCTCTGAAGCTAGGTAAAATAAAGAAGAGTAAAGTGCTCCAGAGGATAGAAGTTGCACATGTTGAAAAGATGCTGAGTGGAGCCACTCCAATTCTGGTGTCCATCAGCAGCTTGATAGTTGATACCAAATCCGATGGGACATAATTACAATTTTTTTTTATGCCATAGTGGTTATCTAATGTGGTTATTTATTTGGTTTATTAGGGATTAATCCTATTGGTATTTGGGTTAGGATCTTTAATGGGCTAATGTCCCTACTATCATTAGTCATGTATGGCTAGGGTTTCCCACATCTTATATATATATATACCTCTCCTTTCTCAAGTGGCAACCCTAATTATTACTTGTGCAACAAGAGATCGGTCATCCACCATCTCCTCTTCTCAAGCTAAGATTTGAAGATCTGAAGCCCACTCTTCAGAGGCACAAAGGTAACTAGTTGGAAAGGTCTTGAGGTCTTTGAAGATATGATAAGTCTACACATCTGCAGGCTTCTTCTCCGACTTTTGGAATACACTTTTAACTTGAAGTGTATGTGAGAACCTTCTTTTAAACCCTAATAGTATAATCTCTGTGATGTTATTTAAATATATTATTACTTTAAATGATTACTTACAAAAAAAATTCCAGGATGATATTTTGTGCACACATATAAATTATCAAAGATCATTTTTTATGCATAAAGTACCTTCAGTTGATATCAGGGCAAACCCATAAAGGTTTAATGATCTATTTGTGGTATAGATGTTATGATCCAAATTTAATGGAAAATCAATGTTGGGTAGTTATAAACTTAGGCTCCCTCCCTTTAACAACTAGCTTTTAAGGGTGAGTTCTCCTAGGTTCCTAACAATTGGTATCAGAGCCAACCCCATGCTTCTTAATTTGCTCTAGAGACTAGATTAAAATTACTGGTAGATCCGGGTCGGACCAGTGTCGCTAGAGTGAAAGCCGCCGAGAGTCAGAAAGGGCTACCTAGAGGCTAGATTAAAATTACTGGTAGGGTCGGGCCGGGCCAGTGTCGCTAGAGTGAATACAAGGGCTACCTAGAGGCTAGATTAAAATTACTGGCAGGGTCGGGCCGGGCCAGTATCGCTAGAGTGAATACTGCCGAGGACGGCAGGTTACGGAAGCGTGGTGGAATGTTATAATCCAAATTTAGTCCCACATCGGTTATATGGGGAATCAATGTTGGGTAGTTATAAAGTTGGGCTCCCTCCCTTTAACAGCTAGCTTTTAAAGGTGAGTTCTCCTAGGTTCCTAACAATAGACGCCTATTGCTAGCTAACTCTTGTTTTGCAGTAATATGTGGGATTGTTTTTCGTGTTGCTTCTCTCATGGTCAAAAAGTTACATAATTTTATGTATATAGGTTCGGTAATGAATGCTTGTAATTTAGGTGAGGCAACCTGTAATGGTGCATCCCAACTATATGTTTTATTATTATTTTTTATTGTATTTTATGTGCCTCAAGAATGAGTGCAAAGTTGTAAACACAATTGTTATTCATCCTTTCACCTTGCTGATCAAAGATGGTGAGGATGATAACTAATGAATTAATAAAGGAATGAGCTTCTTGGCGAATTCAAAGGCAGTATAGTTTTTGGAAGATTTCGGAACTATTGAAAGGTTTGACCATGAGTGGAAGTATAGTGGTTGATATCTGTGTTGATGTGATTTTATTTGTTCAGTTACATGTGCATGTTTGTTGTGATTTATCATGCTAGGTAATGGCAACATAAGATCTACTTTTATATGCTAACTTTTCTTACAGAGAACTTCGGGATTAATTTTTTTCGTTGTAGAAAAATTGTTCCTTTATCGAAAAGTCATAATCATTTATTTTAATCATGTGAGACTTTCAGAACAATTTTTCTACTTATACAATAGTTTGTTTTTGAGAATATCTTGATTATCTGTCACATGTGATTTTTTGAAATTATTTTATCACAACAAAATTGATTTTCAAAACTATCATGTGATCCAAATGCGGAGATTTGATCTGGTTGCAGCTATGGAGCCAGGAGAGATATTGAAGGGGAGTATCAGTAATAGAGTATCAGAGTATCAGAGCTGTATCAGTCCAAGTGCAAATTGTGTTCTTGAAGGGGGTTATTTGTAAATAGTCCTGTCTGTATGTGATAAGTGCGTATAGCACGTACGCAGTTGTAACTGAATTCTGTTAGAAGAGTGAGTGGGTTGTTTCCTTTTTTCCGTGCTTAGCACGTGTTTTCTCAAATGTACAAAAGGCGGCAGCTGAACTCATTTTGAGATATGAATAGAAATCTACAGATTTGTCTTGTTCATCAATTTTCTTCCTTCTTCCATTAGAACTCAACTCTAGGTTGTGAGATCAATGGTGAGAAGACGACCCGCTGCGTCCACGTACGCTGCCAGAGGTCGAGCTGGAGCAATGGTATCAGAGCCAGAACTGGAAACGGCGTTCGATCAAGAAGAGGATCTAGAAGCGAATCACAGGACTGAGAATTCCATCAAATCTGGAATTGGACAGGTCTGGTTTCGGACAACGGAATCCGATTGCGCGAACGGCCGCCGGTGACGGCGGAGCTGTTCATAAGCAATCCAGTCTTGAATCTAGGATGGATCGGATCGAGAGAGCTTTAGAGAAGCTACTGGAAGGTCCTACACATCGATATTCCTCGCATCGAATTCCTCCGGAGTGGCAACCAGAAGGGAGCGAGAATGAATCTGAAGGGAGTGGAAGTATTCACAGATCTCCTGGTGTTCGAGACCGGAATACCCACCGGCGGAGGGAAGAAAGGGCTAGAGAAAGGTATTGGGAATACCGAGGAGATAGGGGAAGAAGGCAAGAGCCAAGGCATGATCGACAGCATCAAGGTACTCCTAGTACTTTCTTTCCAAAGCATCCTAAGATAGATCTTCCTAGTTTCGATGGTGTGGGAGATGTCACCAACTGGGTGTACCACATGGAGCATCATTTTCATACTCAGGGAGTGAGCTATTATGAGAAATTGCCCTTTTGTGTCTACTACTTGAAGGGAGAGGCCTTGTTGTGGTGGAGATGGTATGAGCAACAAGAGAATGGGGTTATTGATTGGGAAATGGCCAAGAAGGAGTTGTTGTTGCAATTTGGGCCTTCTGAGTTAGATGATCCTGAGGCTACCCTGTACAAGCTGCAGCAAAGTGGGACTGTTGTAGAGTACCATAGGGAATTCCTCAAGTATAGCCATCTGGTGAAGAATATTGCCATGTCTTCTCTGGTAAGCTGCTATATTTCAGGTCTCAAGACGGAGTTAAGGAAGGAGGTGAAGTTGAAACACCCCCAGAGTGTGCTCGAGGCTTACAGAGAAGCTGTAGCTAGGGAGTCAATTTTAGAAGATCATAAGAAGGTCTGGAAGTATTCGGGGTTCAATAAGACTGCCACAAGTGCTGCTACTCCTTTCCAGTCCAAGGTTAATGTAGCTGCAACTCAATCCCTCTCCAACAAACCCTATGTTCCAACCTCCGCACCAGCAATAAACCCTCAAGCCAAGGCCAAAGACTCACAGATCTTGCAATACATGAAGGAGAGAAGAGAGAAGGGTCTTTGTTTCCACTGTGATGAAAAATTTGTGAGAGGCCACAAGTGTGCTGGCAAGACATTTATGCATATGATGGGAGATTATGAAGGAAACTCTTTCATGCAAATGCTTGGAGTTTTTGAGGAGGAGTCAGTAGAATATGAAGCCAAGGTGGGAGAGGAATTAGATAGGGAAGTTGAGAATGAGTTTTGCCATGATAGAACTCCGAAGGCTGATTTAGCTGCTGTGTCAATGCATACCCTGGCTGGTAGTACTGGGCCTAGGACCTTTAGAGTCTGTGGTGTGATCAAATCTACCCCAGTGTGTGCCTTAATAGATTCGGGAGCTACTCATAATTTCATTGAGGAGGAATTGGTGAAGAGAATTAAGTTACCCATTAACACTTCTATGCAGCTAGAAGTTACAGTACCAGGTGGAAAACTACTATATAGTGGAGGATTATGTGAAGGTGTTAATTTCACATGTCAAGGGGTGCCCATTGTTGCTGATTTTTATGTACTAGCTATGGATACAAGCCAACTGGTGCTAGGTGCTCAATGGATGGAGACTTTGGGATATGTAGTTTGGAATATGAAAGAGAAGAGGATGAGGTTTCAAGTAGATGGACATCAAAAGGAGCTGTTGGGAATATTGCCAAGAGAGCTTGAAGTAACTACTGCTAAATCTATACATAAGAGTCTCCATGTTATGAAGGGTGGGTGGCTTCTTCAATTGACAGGTACTATGCCAAGTCCAACAGCTGTTGAAGGTGACAAGAAGGCTTTATTGCTGATACAACCTGAGATCCAGCAGGTATTGGAAAAATTTGATGTGGTTTTTAAAGAGAACCTTACTTTACCTCCACCTAGAGCTTGTGACCATAGTATTCCTCTTATTCTTGGGGCTAAACCTGTTAGTCAGAGACCTTATCGACACCCTTGGCATCAAAAGAATGAGATAGAGAGGCTAGTAAAGGAGATGTTGCATAGCGGAATTATTAGACCAAGTCATAGTTCATACTCCTCCCCAGTAGTGATGGTGAAGAAAGCTGATGGAAGTTGGAGAATGTGTGTGGATTATAGAGGCCTTAATGACATCACTGTTAAAGATAAGTACCCCATTCCAATTATAGATGAACTCTTAGATGAATTACAAGGGGCAACTATATTTAGTAAGCTGGATCTAAGGAGTGGGTATCACCAGATTAGAATGAGAGAGGAAGATGTATACAAAACTGCTTTCGGAACACATGAGGGCCACTATGAATACCTAGTGATGCCCTTTGGGTTGTCCAATGCTCCTGCTACTTTTCAATCTTTAATGAATGATATTTTTAGACCCTATTTGAGGCAGTTTGTGCTAGTTTTTTTTGATGACATCTTGATCTACAGCCCAGATTTGGGTACTCATTGCAAGCATTTAGAAAAAGTACTCCAAGTCCTGCAAGATCATCAGTTGTATGCTAAGGCTAGTAAGTGCCATTTTGGAGTAGAGCAAGTGGAGTATTTGGGACATATAGTGTCTTCAAGAGGGGTTGCTGTAGACCCAAATAAGGTGAGAGCTATTCAAGATTGGCCTAGACCAAAAACACTAAAGGCATTGAGAGGGTTTCTTGGACTAACTGGGTATTATAGGAAGTTCATAGCCCATTATAGTACACTGACCTGGCCATTAGTGAAGCTTACTAAGAAGGGAGCATTTGTATGGACTGCTGAGTCTCAAGAAGCTTTTGAAGAGGTGAAAAAAGTCTTGACTTCTCCTCCAGTACTACAACTCCCAAATTTCTCTTTACCCTTTGTCCTAGAGTGTGATGCCTGCGGCACAGGAGTGGGTGCTGTTTTGATGCAAGAAAACCATCCTATTGCTTTCCTTAGTCAAGAGTTGAAGGGGAAAAGAAGAGTTCTATCTACATATGAAAAAGAAATGTTAGCAATCCTCCTAGCAGTTAAAAAATGGAGGCAGTATCTCTTGGGAAGGGAATTCATAATTAAGACTGACCATAAACCTCTCAAACACCTTCTAGAGCAAAGATTGTACACGGAAGCACAGCATGAATGGCTGATTAAGCTACATGGGTATCAATTTACTATGGAGTATAAGAAGGGTAGGGAAAATTTGGTTGCAGATGGTCTTTCTAGGAAATATGAAGCTCAAGAAGGAACTCTATTGGCCTATACTATTGTTCACCCCAGGTGGTTGCATTCAGTACAACAGGAAGTTCTTACGAATCCTTTCTATAATGATGTTAAACTCAAGATTGAAGCTGGGGATGCTGACTATGGACTGGTGAATGGAGTGTATTTCTATAAAGGAAGGGTTCTTTTGAGTCCAAATTCAAGTTTGAGAGAATGGTTCTTGTTTGACTCTCATTCATCTCCCCAGGGAGGACATGTGGGTATGGATAAAGTGTGGCCTTCACTCAAAAAGGTAGTGTACTGGAAAGGAATGAAAAAAGAAATGAAGGACTTTATAAGGTCCTGTGATGTCTGTCAAAGGAATAAATACTTTAGCACAAGTCCAGCTGGTCTATTGCAACCCTTGCCAATTCCAGAACAAGTTTGGGAAGATATTAGTATGGACATTATTGAAGGTATGCCAAAGAGTAATGGTTGTACTGTTGTGTTGGTAGTAGTTGACAGATTGAGCAAGTTTGGTCACTTTTTGCCTTTGAGTCACCCTTACACTGCTAAATCTGTGGCAGAGATGATTTTTGCTCATGTTTTCAAGCTCTATGGGTTGCCTAGGAGCATTGTGAGTGATAGGGATACCATCTTCACTAGTCACTTTTGGAAGGAGCTGTTGAAGGAACAGGGTACGAAACTTTGTCTCAGTACTGCATTCCACCCTCAGTCTGATGGTCAGACTGAGGTGCTTAACAGAGTATTGGAGACTTATTTGCGATGTTTCGCTGCATACAAGCCCAATGACTGGGTTAAATGGTTACCATGGGCAGAATTCTCTTATAACTCACATGTGCAGAGCTCCATTAAGACCAGCCCCTACCAAGCTCTATATGGTAGAGCTCCACCTTCTGTCTTGTCGTATGTCCCTCAATCTGCAAGGGTTCAGGCTGTGGAAGATGCCCTTGTTAATAGGGATGTGGCCTTGCAACTGCTTAAGGAAAATTTGCTAAAAGCACAAGCCAGGATGAAGACAAAAGCTGATGCCAAGCGTTCGGATAGGGAGTATGCAACTGGTGATTGGGTGTTTTTGAAACTCCAACCATATCGACAAGTTTCTGTGGGAGGTCATAGAATCCACAAATTATCTTCACTCTACTATGGCCCTTACCAAGTGATAGAGAGAGTTGGTCCAGTGGCCTATAGATTATCACTTCCTGCGGAGGCAAAAATACACGATGTGTTCCATGTTTCACAATTAAAGAAACACATTGGTGACTCTGTTGTCCACACTTCTTCAATTCCTGCCTATTATGTTACTGCCATTCCTCAACCGAAGAAAGTATTGGGTAGAAGGATGGTGCCCCGAAGAGGTATTGCCATATCTGAGGTATTAGTGCAATGGGAAGGGGGTTTGGAGTCGGAGGGAACTTGGGAAAGCTACTGGGACATCTACTGGAGGTTCCCTGCGTTTCGTGACTCCTTGGAACCTCCTTTCGATGGGGGAAGGATTGATCCAAATGCGGAGATTTGATCTGGTTGCAGCTATGGAGCCAGGAGAGATATTGAAGGGGAGTATCAGTAATAGAGTATCAGAGTATCAGAGCTGTATCAGTCCAAGTGCAAATTGTGTTCTTGAAGGGGGTTATTTGTAAATAGTCCTGTCTGTATGTGATAAGTGCGTATAGCACGTACGCAGTTGTAACTGAATTCTGTTAGAAGAGTGAGTGGGTTGTTTCCTTTTTTCCGTGCTTAGCACGTGTTTTCTCAAATGTACAAAAGGCGGCAGCTGAACTCATTTTGAGATATGAATAGAAATCTACAGATTTGTCTTGTTCATCAATTTTCTTCCTTCTTCCATTAGAACTCAACTCTAGGTTGTGAGATCAATGGTGAGAAGACGACCTGCTGCGTCCACGTACGCTGCCAGAGGTCAAGCTGGAGCATCATGTAACAGTGGGGCAAGATAAAAGTCATATTTTAAAACATAAAAATCAAGTTGGAGATGGATTTTGAAATTCTACTGTCTCTATTGATGAAACTGTAAGACTTAAAATATTATTCACTCCCAAAGGAGGTCTAACCATTTTTCAATGTCTATTTGCTTTTGCTAAAAGCTAGATCTATGGATCATGTTCAAAGAAGAACCTTCTTTTAAACCCTACTAGTATAATATATGTGATGTTATTTAAATTTATTATTACTTTAGATGATTAAAACTTGGGGAAAAACTTCCACGACGGTATTTCGTGCACAAATATAAATTATCAAAGAACATTTTTTATGCGTAAAGTAACTTCAGTTGGTATCAGAGCAAACCCATAAAGGTTTAATGATCTATTTGTAGTATAGACGCATATCGCTGACTCTTGTTTTGCAGTAATGTGTGATTGTTTTTTGTGTTGCTTCTCTCATGGTCGAAAAATTTTATGTATATAGGTTCTGTAATGAATGTTTGTAATTTAGGTGGGGCAACCTGTAATGGTGGATGTGTTTCCCAACTATACGTTTTATTTTTTGTTTTCATTTTTTTTTTATGTGCCTCAAGAATGAGTGCAAAGTTGTAAACACATTTGCTATTTACCCTTTCACCTTGCTGATAAAAAATGATGAGGATGATAACTAATGAATGAATAAAGGAATGATCTTTTGGCGGATTCAAAAGCGATCAAATTTTTGAAAGATTTCAGAACCACTGAAAGCTTGATCATGAGAGGAAGCATACTGTGGTTGATATCTGTGTTTGTTCGGAAAACTGAGAATCTTGTTGAGTCTTCGACACAATTAACAAAAACTACTCAGCAAACTAGATCGCACCAATAACACATAGCACACAAGAATTTTTCCGGTTGGGGCTTTCGTCCTAATCCGGGGATGAAAAACCGAGATGTTATTAACTAGAGACGATACAAGAATATTACAATTCTCACAACGGCCCTCTCTCAAGCCTAACTGGAACTTGGTTGCTGTTTACAATGGAAAAACTCTCTCACCCTCTCAGATGAAGTACTCTATTCTTCTATTTGGCAGTCAATAGAATCATATCATTCTAGAAGTCATTTACATTGTATTTATAGATTTAGAGAAACCCTAGTTCGAAACACCTGATACATTAACCATCCGATTACTACTGAAGAGATAGCCCTACATTGGGAGTCGTACGATCGGACTTGAAGACGAAGTTGGGCATCTCACAAATCTCCAAAACCCGACCCAAATAATCCATCAGTGCCGTGATCCGTTACTGTACACAACAGTTGGTCGACCGTTCCCCTCTCAGGAACCCTGTCTAGTCGGGGAGGTCGACCGACCCCAAGTGCGGTCGACCGCAACTCCATCTGTTTGCTTCTTCTGGCTGCTTTTCTTCTTCTTCGGTCGACCGCAACTCTACCTGTTTGCTTCTGCAGACTGCTTTCCTTCTTCTTCGATACTGTTGTCACTGAAATCGGTGTGGGGGCCAACAGATAAATTTTTGGATTCTTTGAGATGTTGAATAGCCAAACCTGAAACCTCTCCGCCAGAGTTTGACCGTTATCTCCCACCGTTGACCTGCAAAAAGTGCGAAACACCGGGGTTGATCCTGGAGACGAACCCTCCGACGCTCAAGTCAGTAATCAGAAAGATTATGAATGAGCTTTTACTGGCAAAATATTGATTACCTGTTAACAGGGGGGATGGGGGGTATTTATAGCCGCCTTAGGGACCAGTTTCGGGATAAGATCAAATCCCTATTTCCCAGTGAATGGATAGAGTGAATCAGGGCCGTTGATTAAGTATAATCATAAACCCTTATTCTATCCAGCTAGACTGGGTTCTTTGCGGGTTCGAACCCACACCAGTTGAGGCGAATCCGTTCATGAGCTATTAGGTCTTTGGGAAAAAGACCCAGTACCCATTTCAGACCCGTCTGTAGGTGAAATTACCATTTTACCCTCGAGCTTTAAGATTCGTGCCCAATTTGGAAGGTTCCAATTTAACCCTATTTTTAGCCATATCACGAGCCCCCCACTCCCGAAGACTGAGTTTGATCAGCCTTTAAGGAGTAGTTTTACTATTTTAATGGCTTGCAGAGTTGTATCAGAGTCCAAATGAGGGGTGTCGAATCTTTGTATGAGGTATTATGGTAAATTTCAGAGCTAATTGCGTGCTCAAGGTTGTTCTTGAGCTCTCCTGGACTTTTGGTGATTTTTCTTAATTTTATCTATTTTTCGGACCATTTATTTAATTTTGCGAAGTGGTGATTCATTATTCGAGGGCCTTAATTAATTATTCTAAGTAATAATTATTTACCCAGGGGCTCAAAAATATTTTTCCAAATTTATAGTTATTTTTTAAAATTTTTAATTAATTTTTCCCAATTTTTAATCATTTTTCGCAATTTTTTAAATAAATATTTCGAATTTAATAAATAAAAAATTAATTTTTATTTTGATTTATGACGTGGCACGATCTGGGTCTTCCATCAGCCAGCGGTGCGAATTTATGAAGGATCGGACGGTCGGAGTAGCTCGGCGGCGTTTTTCTCCACTTTCGGAGGTCGGTGCGTTACGAGCTGCCGAGCTACGTGGCTAGATCTGGAGCATCCATCATGGCACGAATCACAAGGATGGGGGTTCAGATCACGAGAAAATGATATCTTGTCGTTTTGTGGGCGTGGCGTGATCTGAACCGCTCATCATATTCTAGCGCAACTTTTGAAACGATCCAATGGTTGAGGTAGTTCGGCAGTCATTTTTTCTTCAAATGTGAGGGTCGGTGCATCAGTAGCTCAGCTATAGCTTCTCGGTTGCTCGGAAGCTTGGCCTTAGCCTCTTGGTAGCTCGGCAGCTCGGCTATAGTTTCTCGGTAGCTCGGCAGCTCGGTCTTTCTTCCGTGGTTGCTCGGCAGAGTGCCCCAGTGGCTTGGCAGCTCGGGATGATCTGTTGGGCCACGTGGCTGGATCTGGTGCGTCCATCACAGTGCGAATCACTAAGTTAAAGGTTCAGATCACGAGAAAACATTATCTTGTCGTTTTGTGGGCATGGCGTGATCTGAGCCGCTCATCATGTTTCGACACGAATTTTGAGACAATCTGACAGTAGGAGTGGCTCGGCTGTATTTTTCTCCAAATGTGGAGGTCGGTGCCTCGGTAGCTCGGCGAGTGTTTCGGTGGCTCAGCTCAGTATGACCCGTTGAGCCACGTGGCTGGATCCGGAGTGTTCATTATGGTGCGGATCACGAAGTTGGAGGTTCAGATCATGAGAAAATGTTATCTTTTCGTTTTGTGGGCGTGGCGTAATCTGAGCCGCTCATCATGTTCCGACACGAATTTTGAGACAATCTGACGGTAGGAGTGGCTCGGCGGCATTTTTTCTCCAAATGTGGAGGTCGGTGCCCTAGTAGCTCAGCAAAGTGTCTCGGTGGCTCGGCTTAGTATGACCAGTTGAGCAACGTGGCTGGATCCGGAGCGTTCATCATGGCGCGAATGACGAAGTTGGAGGTTCAGTTCATGAGAAAATGTTATCTTGTCGTTTTGTGGGCGTGGCGTGATCTGAGCCGCTCATCATGTTTCGACACGAATTTTGAGACAATCTGACGGTAGGAGTGGCTCGGCAGCATTTTTCTCCAAATATGGAGGTCGATGCCCCGATAGCTCGGCAGAGTGTCTCGGTGGCTCGGCCCGGTACGAGCCCTGTGGCCAAGGTCGAATCGTTGCCTTCGCCGCTCCTCTTCATTCTGTCGTTTAGTCTTCCTTAATGGGCCCCCAAGCGTTACAAAAGCCCAACAGTCGCCTCTTTGGCTATAAGTTCTCACCCCCTTACCCCTTATCTCATTCTTTCACTTTTCACTCTCAGAATTTACTTTTGCTCTCGAGTTGCTCTGCTAACGGGGATTTGAGCTCAAGGGCGGTTGTGCTAGCTGTCGCGAAGGCCAGGCGATTTTCGGTGAAATTTTTCCGACCGTAAACGTCACATCAAGGTCAGTTTGTTTAACTTCACATATTTATTCTACGAGATGTCACGAGTATCCTCGGGTAGTGAGGCATCTTCCTCGGGGGGTCGGAGCGACGAGGAAAGGAGAGAAGCGGTGAGTAGACGTAAGGGGAAGGATATAGTTGGGCCATCGGCAGCCGAGGAGAAGGGGAAGGTAATGGCTCGGTCGTCGATCGTTGAGACGGTGGTAGAGACAGTGAGAGGAGCAGGCGAGTTGGGTCAGCTGCCGACTGTGTTGTTCGGCCATGGAGGGATAAGGCAGTACAGCGGCGAGCTTGTAATGCCCTGATTTTTTCATTTAATGAAAAATTATTTATTTTTGCACGTAGTGTGCACGTGCAATATTTTTAGTAATATTTTCATCATGATGAGTATAAATCTTTAATTTTGTGTCTTTAATTATTTTAAAACAAAAGCCTTTCTTTAAATAAATAAGAAAGCCCTATTTTAAAGTCCTTTCCTAAAGCCCAAAATTTAGTCTATTTACTTCTTTTAAAATAAATTATCTTGGCCCAATTAATTTAAGCCCATGGTTTAATTCTTTTATTTTTGCAACTTGTATTGTGTAACACTTTTTTAAGACTTGTTATGAGTGTACAAGTTTTATTAGTGTGGCTTGTGCTTACACGTGCACTCCATGTACACGTGCATAAGCCCACACTTCTTGGCCGGATTGGGGAGTAGTGGGTATGAGTCATGGGTACTTATTTAGGGTGTGGGTAGTTTTCACAACTCCCTAGTGCATCCTAGCCCTCCATCTCACTCTAATTGGTGTATAAATACCCCCTTCTCATTCATTATTTCTCTTACACTAAAATCCTATTGCAAGAGAGTATATTGTGAGAGAGTTGTGTGTGCTTTTCTGTGGAGGCCAAGTAGCACTTCTAGAGTTTCGGTGTGGAGCAAGGAGCAAGGAGTCGTCCATTGCATTAAGAAGTTTCCTGGATTTCGATTACTTTCGTCAATAAGGTGGGTTCAATTTTCTTTATTTCTAACTAGGAAATATGCTAGTATGGAATTGAATAATGATGCATAAAAAATGATTAATAAGAGTACACATTTAATTGGAAAATGATCTATTGATTGATTCATGTATGGATGAGAATTTCATATGACTCTATTGGTAAATGACATTGTAGAAAGAATTGAAAATGGTCTGTGCAGTCGACTGTCCAGGGGACAAGTCGACTGGTACGAGGCGAATGTTTTCATGATTTCTAAATTAGAATCCTTATTAAGACTAAAGATTTATTGTGTATATGTATGCAACTAAAGTGATAGAACGGTTGCTAGATCAATATCCTCCAGGTGGTATACAACCTAGAAAATATGAATGATTGATAATTGGAAAACTGGAAATGACACATACAGTCGACTGGGAATGTTAACAGGCGACTGGCCTATTGAAACAGAATATGAACAGTTTAGAATTCTATGAAACGATGTATTTTAATATGATGTCTAGTATGTTAAATTGAGATTAGCATTTACCTCTGAAAGTAAATGACGAGTAAATGACGAGTAAATGAAAGTGCATGCTTAGTAATTTCTCGAGAAGAGAAACATTAGCTATGTGATATTTACGCTAAATCGAAATGATGTTGTGATGAGAATTACATGCTTTGTTGACACGAATTTAATGTGATATGAGTAATGAAAAACAGAAGGAAAGATAATTCCTCAAATTGAAATTTGACCTGTCCAGTCGACCAAATGCTTGAAGCAGTCGACTGTACCGAGCATGATAAGTGTATAATTGAACTACACAGTACAGACGACTGATTTGCGGAACAGTCGACTGTTAACTGTACGATATTTTAAATAGAAACTGCGGAACAGCCGACTGGCCATGTGCAGCAGTCGACTCTTCCGAGGGTTATTGATGAAACGTATTTGACTGGATAAGTCGACTGGTAGAGTTCCAAGTCGACTGTCCAGAGTGCATTTGATATATCTGAGATCTTATAATTTGTTTGTGGTAAAGATCATGAATCTGGATATCGATAAATCCTATTGTTCTTGCATGAATGTACATGAAGTGAAGCATTTATTGTGAATTATGAAAATTAAATGAATATGAAAGCTATGACATGAAAAAGAAAATCTTTGAGATCATGAAGTGAACTCATGAGTTGGAAATACTCAGATTTTAGAAATTGTGAATTTGAATTGAAATGAAAGAGTAGCTAAGTCTCCCCCGGCAATTGAAAGAAATGAAATGAGAATTTGAAATGAAAGACCAAGGTTGGTCATGTTGAATAAATGAATAAGTCCGGTTGAGTGGAGAGGCTAACTCTAGAGCTTTGATTTTTATTCATGATTCTAATAAAAACTAAGGATTTAGCACATAGTGGAGATGTGATGAAAGTAGGAGAAAAACATGAGTGAGAGCCATTGGATAGCGGCGAGAGCGTATCCCAGGAATTCCCATGATGAGTCTGGGTGAGGATGCTGCTCCAGAGTACCGTCCCGGTGGTGACGCTCGTGGGATGTTCGAAGACTACGGGTGGTGTCATGTCTACGGTGAGAGCTGAATTACCACAGGATGTCTGCATGATGAGTCATGTCAGCGATGGGATTCCCTCCAGAGTGCCTAGGCATGAGTTCGTAGGTCAGAAGGCATCTAGGATACTTACCGTAATTACAGTAGTAGAGTAAGTCATATCGAGGGATTGAACCCTATAAAGTTGAAGGACGATTAAGGACTTGCCCTCGGACCTATGTAGTATGGGATGCATAGACTCCGAACAAGTGTGCATTAGTGTCATGTAACATAAATAATTGCATTAAGGATTAAGTGCACAATCACAACACGATATCAATAGGGTAGTCCCTTTATTTGGAATGTGACAAGTTTGTGTTTGTTAAATATGAAAAATTGAGTTATACTATTTCCGGCATGGAGAGGATGGCCGTGTATGATGATCGTCGGTTGAATAAACTGACGTATCCACAGTCTTATATGCAGGTGAATGGCATGTTAAAGATTAAAGAGGAACAAATGCTTAAGGATTCATTCAATGTTGATGTATAATTGTTTCATTGTTGTAAATTCTACTTCCGCTGTGCAATGTAAATGTAATATTGTTGTAAATTCTGATGTAAAGTGAAAAGTTTAAATTCCTTGTAAAGTTGTACTAAAGAAAGTGAAAAGATCCTGTAGAACATCTCGAATTCAGTGTATTTGGGATTCGGGGCGTTACAGAGCTGCTGACCAAAACTGTCTACGGTCGCTCGGAAGCCTACGAGGAGAATGATCCGAGGGAGGTTACTGAGGTGGACGATATCCCTTCGGTTTTAACCGAACGAGATCTACTTCGGACTCGGAAGGGCTTCGCCATTCCCCCGGAGTACACACTGATTCTCCCCGGCCCCGAGGTGCAAGCGTGCACAGCCTTCACGCCGGATACTTGTGTCTTCACCTACGACGCGTTGAATGCCAGCCTGCGTTTTCCTCTGCATCCTTTCGTGACCGAAGTCCTCTGGTGGTATGGACTGAGTCCTATTCAGTTCATGCCAAAAACGTGGTGACATGTGCTCGGATTTCTGCTCCAGTGCCGAACAGCCAAGGTGGAGCCGCAGCTCGTCATCTTCCGAGGTTTGTATCGGATCAAAAGGATGAGTAAGAGCGAGCCCCGCTACTATCTCTCGCCTCGAAAAGGCATCAAGCTGATAGAGAACCCCGACTCGATAAAGTCGTGGAAGGGGAAGTTCTTTCTGATCAAGGGCCCCTTGGCGTGGGACTTCCCGACCCGATGGAAGGAGGACGTGCCGAAGTATGCAAAGGCCAAGCCGGTATTAACCTCGGCCGAGGCAGAGGTGGCGGCGAAGCTGATCGGTCTTCCGATGTTGAGTTGGAGGGATATGACCGAGGAGGTACTTCTGTAACGCCCCGAATTCCAAAAATACACTGAATTCGAGATTCCACAGGATCTTTACACTTCTTTCGTACAATTTTATAAGGAAATTAAAACTTTTCTCTTTACATCAGAGTTACATGAAAACTTTACACTTTACATTATACAGCGGAAGCAAATTTACAACATTTAAATAAAAGTACAACAACATTGAATAATCTCTAAGCATCTGTTCCTCTTTAATCTTTATCATGTCATTTACCCTGCATACAAAACTGTGGGTACATCAGTTTATTCAACCGATGAACATTATACACGGCCATCCTCTCTATGCCGGAGATAGTATAACTGATTTTCCATATTTAACAAACACAAACTTGTCACATATCAAACTAAAGGGAATACCCTATTGATATCGTGTTGTGATTGTGCACTTAGTCCTTAATGCAAACATTTATATTACATGACACTAATGCACACTTGTTCGGATTCTATGCATCCCATACTACATAGGTCCGAGGGCAAGCCTCTTATTCGTTCTTCATCTTGTAGGGTTCAATCCCTTGTCATGATTTAATCTACTACTGTAACTACGGTAAGTATCCTAGATGTTTTCTGACATACGAACTCATGTCTAGGTGCCCTAGAGGGAATCCCAACGCACTGACACATGACTCATCATGCAGGCATCTTGTGGTAATTCAGCTCCTACCATAGACATGACACCACCCGCAGTTGTCAAACACCCCACAAGCGTCGCCATCGGGACGGTACTCTGGAGCAGCATCCACGCCCTATCATGACTCATCATGGGACATCCTGGGATACGCTCTCGCCACCAATTCAATGGCCCTCATACTCAATATTTTTCTCTTACTTTCATCACATCTTCACTATGTAACTAATCCTTAGTTTAATTGAATCATGAATAAAATCAATCTCTTAGAGTTAGCCCTCTCACTACTACCGGTCTTATTTCTTTCATTTCACATGACCTAAACTTGGTCTTTTCAATGTCAATAATCATATGTCATCACTTTTCATTTTCCGGTGTGAGTTTTGGCTACACCCTAATTTTCAATTTCAATTCACAAATTCATATATTTGAGTTGTCATACTCAATAATATTTCTCTTTTCCAATCACATGATTTCTAAATTATTCATGAGTCAATAATTATACATGGAGTTCAATTACTCATCATGTATTTCATCAAATATTTATTTCCACATTAAAAAAATCATATCACCAATTATATGGTCAACATGAATATTCACAATTCATTATTGTCACATTATTCTTCACTAAGAATAATTCACACCACTTCACTTCACATATTTTCTTTTCTTTGTTATATTTCCCTTTCTAGCACTTTATTTCAAGTTCTTTTTCAAAATACAACTTTCACAAAAATATAAGTGTAGAACCATATTTCTAACTACACCTTTGTTCCCAAAATATACTTTATTTCATTTCAATAACTCCAAATTTATTTTTCATAAGTCACGCATAATTTTAGAATAATAATAGTACTTTTTTCATAATTTTTAAACATAAAAAACCATCAAAAAAATCATTTTTTCCACAAAGTTTAATTCTGGCCGAGACCAGGATTCGAACCAGCGACCACAGAGAAGCAAGCCGCACGCTTTGGCCACTAGGCCGATTGTGCTGTTCGGTATAGAGAGGGGTTCAGAGAGTTATATACTCTTGGCTGAGGCTTAATTCAATTTTTTAAATGCACAAAAAAATGGTATTATCAAGGATCGAACCATCGACCTGTGAGAACCCACCACAAAACACTGTAGCATTAAGAAGCCTCCCGACCACTTGAGCTATAGGCTCAAGTTGTCTTGAATACAACTTGCATTTTAATTAAATCAACTCTCTGTTTAATAGAACATTTCGATGTTTCAAAAGCTCTCATTTGAGTTTTTCTTTTACTAAATTTACTGTAAATCTTTAGAATAGTTATTCACATAATAATTGATACTCCAGTAATTTAAAAAAATATTTTTTTCAATAATTAAACACATATTTTTTTCATACAATTAGTTTAATTTGTATGCTACTACTACCACATTTCTTTTCGACATTTCTTATCCAACTTAACATCAATATTCTCTATATCAATTCCCTGTTGGTATTCCTTTCACAAACCCACCAATTATATTTTAAGTTATTCGTCACAACATTATCACAAAAAGGTTTATTCAAGCACATAAAACAACATTTTTCATCTACTAACATTTGCATTTAGTTTTTGATGCCAACAAAGAATTTTACTTCAAGCATCCATAGCTATAAATAATTAACATACAACTTAAGTTTGATGATAGAATCACACACAATTTATTTAGCAACATTCCAATCAACTAATAAGCCATTTTTTCAATTAAATGTACTCTTATTAATCTTTTTCATGCATTATCATTTCAATTCAATTTTAGCATGCTATCTAATTAGAAATATGGAAAATAACCCACCTTAATTTGGAGAGAAATCAAATTGCAACACCTCCTAGACAAGAGTCCTTGCCAAAAGAGCGTTCCTCCTCCTCCTTGATGCGCGCACCCGATCCTTCAAAAGATGCAATCCTGAGCCTCCTTGATGCTGGCCTTCCTTCTTGGTGCAAGCACAACTCCCTCACACACAACTCTCAATCTTTTATCTCACTTACTATACTACTAACAATGTAATTTCTACTATAGGTTTTAGAGAAATGAAGAGTACAAAAATAACTAAGCTAGGGGGGGGGGGGGTATTTATACTAAAAATTGGAGTAAATGAAAGGCTAGGATCAAACTAGGAGTTAGAAATGAAAGGCTAGGATTCAAGGAGGAGTTGTAGTAACCAACCATGATCAAGCAACCACCACCCATGACTCCACTCTTTTTTTCATTTCCCTCCATACTCAAAACCAGCCTACATGGTGCTTTTGCACGTGTACGTGCAATGCACGTGCATGGATTTGTCCTCCATTTAAAAAAAGTTGTACATAATATTTTCTATAACAATAATCTTTAAAAGATGTTCTACATTACAAGTTGTAAAAGAACTCATGAGCTTTAATTAATGGGCCAAAATAATAGTTTTATAAAAGAAAATAAATAAGTTAGATTTGGGCTAAAAAGAAAGACTTATGTTTATTTGAAGAAAAATGGGCCTTTATAAAATAATGAAAGAACACATATACCTATATATATATACATATACTCATCATCCATAATGAAAATAATTATAAGATTTCATTCTACAAAAATTGCACGTGCACACTACGTGCAAAAATTAATAATTTTCATAAATGAAAATCGGGGTATTACAGCTTCACGGGTCGGGCCTTAGTCCGATCGACCCGAGTACGCTCCGGACATCTCTCTTTTTGCTTTACTTTTCTTTAATGCCTTGTGTTTTTTCTAACTTGTTTTTCCTTTACATCAACAAAGGCTCCGAACATGGACTTCAAGGCAATGATGGCCGAATGAAACAAGGCCGCCGACGCCAAGAAAAGGAAGAGGACGAGCGCTCGTCCCACTTCTGGCTGACCTACCAAGGCGCCTTCGGCCGTGGTCGGAACCATCGTCCCCATTTCTCCTCGGCGATCGTCCTCAGCTGTTGGCATTATTCAGCTTACCCCCTCTGCTCCATCGGGCGAGGACTTCTCCGTCTCGACGGCACTGGCGCTCGAGGCCCTGCCCCTGACCGAGCAGGCCGAGGTCATACTGATCGAGGCCCACAAGAAGTTGTTCGTCCCCGATTGGCAGGTGATGAACCATGACGGCTTCTTGGGGGACTCGGGGATGAGTATGTAGGCTCTTCGCCATCTCTCGACCCCGAAGGACCGAGCCGCTCTGAAGGTGGGGATGATGGGCGACGATGCCCTAGAAATAGCTCGGTCGCTTATGTCGGTATGTTTTCTCAGTTGTTGTTGATATTTTCTCGAAAATTCTCCAAGTCTTTAGTTCGGCTTTATGGCGTGTTCTAACTGCTTCTTCTTGCAGGCCACATGCCATTTCAGCCACCTTTTCGAGCAGTATTCCAAGCAAGAGAAGGAGCTGAAGGCCGCTTGTGATAAAGACAGAGCAAAGAGGGCGAGGGCTGTGAAGCAGTTTGAGGCGGAGCAGCACTGCTCGGATGCTTTAGCAGCCCAGGTCGCTGACCTTGAGGCGGCTCTGGCGCAGGCGAGGGAGAAACTCGCTTCGGAGGTCGCCAAGGCAGCCGATGAGAGGGCCGAAATGGCGAGGGCCTTGGAGGCAGTGAAGCAGCAACAAGCTGAGGCCGTGGAGACGGCGAGGGTGGAGATTGAGGCCGAGGCCAAGGAGCACATGGCGGCCAACATGGAGCAATCTTACGCCACTGCGCTCGAGCACGTCGAGGCTCGGGTCCCCAGCTTCGATAGGTCGGGGTACATGCTGTGGGGTCCGGTCGCCGAGCCTGACGCTAAGGAAGAAGCCAAAGAAGAGGAGGAAGAGGTCGATGGAGAGGAAGGGGATGAGAAAGAAGGTGAAGATGCTTCTGCCGACCTCGAGACCGTGGTGGTGGAAGGAGGCGGTGGCCAGGTCGTGGCTGACCCCCGAACCAGAGCGGCGGAGGACGAGGGGCCGTCTACCGAGGTGCACGTTCCCGAGCTACCACTCAAGGTGGCCCCTTGATCTTCTTGCTCTTGTGCATTTTTTTCTTCTTCATGTACTGCCTTGTAGCGGACTGGCCACCGCTTTTTTGGTATAAATGAAACTCTTGTTTTTGGCAATTCTTGCTAAGTGTTGGAGTCTGTTTTGACTTGAAATCTTTCTGAAATTTGACTAAGTGTTAAGCACTTCTTTTGACGATTTGCCAAGTGTTAGCAACTTTTGCTTTGAAGTTTAGCTGTATTGCACGAGCTCAGCTGATATATTTTTTTAGGCGGCACCGTACAATGAGGCTGTAGCTGAATCTGCTCGTCTCCGAGCTGACTTGGAAGCGACGAAGTCGGCCCTCTCTCGCAGTAGAGAGTGTTTTCTCAAGAGCGAGTTGGATCGAGAGCAACTCAAGTTAAAGTTTTCAAAGCGCCTCTCCGAGCTGAAGCAACTAAAGAAACAAGCTTGAGAAGCTCCTCTCGAAAGAGAGATGGAGTTGCTTCGGAAGGCGCTATCTGATGTCTTAGTGGAGAAAGGTGAACTGTTAGCTGAGATCCGACACTTGTAGATAGTAGAAGAAGAGTTTTCGGCAGAGGAAGAAGAATTAACAGAGGCGGTGGGCAAGTTGATGGTCGAGCGCGGCGAGTTGACCTCGAAGGTTGATGAGTTGAGGAGGGTTACGATCGACAAGAGTATCGAAGTTACTCATCTCCATCGAGTTATAGCCAACAGCTCTGGCGCCGCAGGCTCTGCTCATCTTCCTCGCTTTAAAATAGCCGTGAAGGATGACTTTCTGAATGATCGAATTGTCGAGCTCGAGGAGGAAGTCGCTCGACTCAAACCTCAACCTGAACGGATTAACGTCAGCATTATGTCGTGTACTCGTGAAGAGAGCGAGAGAGGAATCTCGTTTTACGAGCTTGCAACTCGCTCACCTGCTATTAGGCAGAGCCCGGTTGACGCTCAAAGTGGTGTGGCTGCTTCGTCGAGCGGCACATCGGTTGGGGCCACCGTTAGAGGTAGTGCTGAAGAGGCATCTCAGTTTGCTGGTCTGGAGACGAGTTCCGAGGTTAGGCGACGCCGTCCCCGGGTGTCTCTAAACCAAAACGTCCCTGTCCCGAAGAAGCATTGAACGAGTTGTTGTAATTATGTCTCTTTTGAGCTTTTGTACTTTATCGTAGTAGAGTATCTTTGGTCATGTAACTTGAGTTTCTTTATACGTTAAACTTTGATAGAAGTGAAAGCTTTGTTTTACTCCTTCGCATTTGTGTGCTGGCATGTTTTGTTGGTACTTGTTATTCGTTTGGTGCTATTGGTAACTTGCTCGCCAGAGATTCCAACAGTTGTGGGAGCAATTCCGAATGGCAAACCACTTCTAGCTCCCTTAAGAGCGAGCTTGCAAAGCAGAATCGAGCCAAGTTTTGGACTCCGAACACGTTGTTCGAGTAAATTTCAACGGTTGTGGGAGCAATTCCCGAATGGCGAACCACTTCTAGCTCACTTAAGAGCGAGCTTGTGAAGCGGAATCGAGCCATGTTTTGGACTCCGAACACATCGTTTGAGTAAATTTCAACGATTGTGGGAGCAATTCCAAATGGCGAATCACTTCTAGCTCGCTTAAGAGCGAGCTTGCGAAGCGGAATCGAGCCAAGTTTTGGACTCCGAACACGTCGTTTGAGTAAATTTCAACGATTGTGGGGGCAATTCCGAATGGCGAACCACTTCTAACTCGCTTAAGAGTGAGCCTACGAAGCGGAATCGAGCCAAGTTTTGGACTCCGAACACGTTGTTTGAATAAGTTTCAACGGTTGTGGGAGCAATTCCGAATGGCGAACCACTTCTAGCTCGCTTAAGAGTGATCCTGCGAAGCAGAATCGAGCCAAGTTTTGGACTCCGAACACGTCGTTTGAATATGCATCATTAAAGGCCTTAAACATAGAGACAAAATAATCACAAGAGAAATATGAGGGAAAAAAAGTTCTTTATTGATAACTGCTAATTGGCTGCTTTTAAATCTCAAGCCGTTATTACAATGAGAAAATAAAGTACAAATAAAAAGACAGGAATGGCTCGACATTTGAAGGTACTCAGAGAGGCGTTCAGGTGCTCTCTTAATACTTTAGTAAATGGTCGGCATTCCAAGTCCTGGGTATCTTTCTGCCTTCAAGATCTTCAAGACGATATGCTCCGGGGCGGACTACTTTGAAAACTTTGAACAGTCATTCCCAATTCGGAGCTAGCTTACTCTTTTGGCTGGGGAACAAGATAGCTAGCTTCCTGAGGACTAAGTCCCCTTCTTTCAGGTCCGTGGGACGGACTCTTTTGTAGTAGGCCTGCTCTATTCTTCTCCGATAATTTTGCTGGCGAATTGAAGCTCTTTCACAGAGCTCATCAATCAGGTCCAAATTTGCTCGGAGTTCTCTGGCATTTTGCTCTTCATCATAAGCAATAAGGCGAGGAGATGGCAGACCAACCTCTAAGGGGATTACAGCCTCGGACCCATAGGTGAGATTGAAGGGCGACTCTCCTGTGGGGGTCCGTTTCGTAGTGCGGTAGTTCCACAATACGTTTGGAAGCTGTTCCGCCTATAAGCCTTTGACCGACTTATCTAGTCTCTTCTTGATCCCGGAGAGGATCTGCCTGTTGGCGTTCTCTACTTGGCCATTTAACTGAGGATGGGAGACGGAGGAGAAACGTTGCTGAATGCCGAGGTCTTCACATAAAGATCAAAACGCTGCTCCTGTAAACTGTGTTCCAATATCTGTTATTAGGACCCGAGGTACGCCGAACCTAGAGATGACATTTTTCCAGAAGAACTGCAGCACTTTGTTCTCAATAATAGTAGCCAATGGTTCGGCCTTGATCCACTTAGAAAAATAGTCGATGGCCACGACTAGGAACTTGAGTTGGCCGGGAGCTGGTGGGAAAGGACCCAGCAAGTCCATCCCCCACATTGCGAAGGGAATTGGACTTGAGAGAGATGTGAGTTGTGCTTGGGGGAGCCGGCGGATGTTGGCTACATTGCCGGACATGTTGCTCGGCATCTCAAAGTATGGTAGGCCAAAAATACCCGTAGTTCAACACTTTCCTGGCGAGGGACCTTGACCCTGAATGGGCTCCGCCTATACCTTCATGGAGCTCTTGCAAGGCATACAAGGTTTCTTCCGGGGAGAGGCACCTCAAGTAGGGTCTGCCATCTACTTGGGTGTAGGAGCATTTGTACAAGACTCCTTCAACAAGGGTGTACCACTCCGCTCTCGTTCGGATTCGACGGGCTTCTTTAGGGTCTTCAGGAAGGACCCCGTCCCTGAGGAACTCTATCAAAGGCTTCATCCAGTTGTCCTGGAGTTGGACGGGCAGCAACTCCATCAAGTCGGGAGCTTCTTCTTCTATGCTCGGTCTTAGGAGTACTTCGATTAGAACGGTCTGCTCAAGACCCTGAAGGGAGGAGGAGGCCAATTTAGAGAAGG
Source organism: Hemerocallis citrina (assembly GCA_017893485.1). Classification (NCBI taxonomy): domain Eukaryota; kingdom Viridiplantae; phylum Streptophyta; class Magnoliopsida; order Asparagales; family Asphodelaceae; genus Hemerocallis; species Hemerocallis citrina. The sequence goes on along the minus strand of CM030359.1, from coordinate 232,281,543 downwards.
CATCTGCTTGGGAGTTTTCTTCTCTAGGGATCCGCTGAATTTGTGCCTCTTCGAATGAAGCCATGAGACCTTGGACCTTGGCTAGGTACTTAGCCATTCGGTCGTCTCGCACCTCGTACTCTCCTAAGACCTGATTCACGACCAGCTGCGAATCACTGAATATTCGGAGACGTTGTGTCCCTGCCTTGCGTGCCATACCCAGGCCGGCTATAAGGGCTTCATACTCAGCTTCGTTGTTGGAGGCCTTAAAGAGCATGCAGAGGGAGTATTGGAGAACGAAGTCATCTGGGCCTGCCAGAATGATCCCGGCTCCGCTCCCTTCGGTGCAAGAGGACCCGTCTACATATACTGTCCAGATGGGAGGTCCATTTGCTGCTTGACTAACCTCCGGGATGGTGCTCTCAACAATAAATTCAACTAAGGCTTGAACCTTGATTGCGGTCCGAGGCTGGTAAGATATGTCATGTTGACTCAGCTCGATCGACCACTTCATCAGACGCTCGGAGGTCTCGGGTTTGTGTCGGACTTGCTTAAGCGGCTGGTCAGTGAGAACGACCACCGAGTGGGATTGAAAATAAGGGCGGATCTTCCTGGCTGCCATAACCAAGGCATATGCAATCTTCTCTAATCTCGGATAGCGGAGCTCGGCATCTCTGAGAACCTTGCTCACATAATAGATAGGCTTCTGAGCCTTGTCTTCTTCCCTCACTAGGACATCACTGAGGGTTTGCTCGGAGGCAGCTAGGTAGAGGTAGAGTGTCTCCCCAGGGATAGGCTTGCTGAGGAGAGGGGGGTTGACCAGATAGGCCTTCAGTTGATCAAACGATTCTTGCTGCTGTTGGCCCCACCCGAAGATCTTAGCCCCCCTGAGGGCTTTGAAGAAAGGAAGACACTTCTCTTCTGACTTAGACAGGAAGCGCCCTATGGCCGCGAGGTGCCCTGTGAGCTTCTGAACCTCTTTCACACTTGTAGGAGGAGCCATGTCCAGTATGGCTTTGATCTTCTCGGGGTTGGCTTCGATCCCTCTTTGACTGACCATGAAGCCTAGGAACTTACCCGATGAGACTTCGAACGCACACTTGTTCGGGTTGAGCCTCATATCATGCTTCCTCAACACATCGAATGCTTCTTGGAGATCGGCAACATGGTCGGCCCCATGGATTCTTTTAACTAGCATGTCATCAACATACACTTCCATGTTTCGGCCGATCTGATTCTGGAAGACCTTATTGACGAGGTGCTGGTAGGTTGCACGACATTTTTCAGCCCGAAAGGCATTACCCTGTAGCAATAGAGTCCTTGATCGGTGCCAAAGGAGGTCTTCGGGATATCCGGGGAGAACATTCTGATTTGGTTATATCCGGAGAAGGCGTCCATGAAGCTCAGCAGCTCATGGCCCGAAGTAGCATCGATCAAGGTGTCGATACTGGGGAGAGGGAATGAAACCTTAGGGCATGCTTTGTTCAGGTCCGTGAAGTCGATGCAAATCCTCCAACTTCCGTTGGCCTTCTTAACCATAACAACATTAGAGAGCCATTCGGGATAGTTGACTTCTTGTATGAACCGGGCTTTGAGGAGCTTGTCCACTTCTTCCTTTATGGCATATTGGCGCTCGGGGGCAAATTTGCGCTTCTTCTGCTGGACCGGTTTGGACCCCGGAGCAACGCTTAGGTGGTGGACGAGGAGCTCCTCAAAAATTCCTGACATATCGGCAGCCGACCAGGCGAAGAGATCATGGTTCTTCCTGATGCATTGGACTATGTTGGAACAGAGGGCAGAGGGGAGGGTCTTGCTGATGAAGAACTTGCGGTTCGGATCTTGCTCAAAAAAGAGCACTTCCTCCAGCTCGTCTACTGGTTTGGACATAGGTTGGGCGTTCCCCTGGGGAATCTCAAGAGTCTCGAAGGAGAGGATAGGTCTCCCGGTGCTGGTCATATAACACTTGCAGGCCATCTCTTGACTACCCATTACTTTCCCTACACCTGACTTGGTGGGGAGCTTCATTTTAAGATGATAAGCTGACGGGACGGCCTCTAAAGTAGCTAGGCCAGGTCGGCCTAGAATCACATTGTAAGCAGCAGGGATGTCGACGACCATGAAATCCATTGGCTCCGTCCGGGTAGTAGGAGTTTTGCCAGCGGTTACGTTGAGGGTTATTACCCCTTCGATAGTCACTGGCACTCCCATGAATCCATGGAGCGTGTAGCCAGTGGGCTTGAGCCTGTCCCACGATAACTTGAGTCCTCAAAAGGCTACTAGGAAGAGGATATTGACAGAGCTACCATTGTCCACCAGAATCCTCTCCACTTTGAAGCTGGCCATGTGGAGGTTGATTACTAGCGCATCACAATGGGGGGTTCAGACACCCTCCAGGTCTTCATCCGAGAAAGTGACCGGAACTCCGAGGCCTTTGGGAGGGGGTATGCCGTGCACCGAGTTGACTTCCCTAATAAAAACCTTTCGAGAAGAATTGGAGGTTCCTCCCATTGGGCCTCCATGGATGAGGTGCAAGATGCGTTCCTCTTCGAACTCGGGAGTCTCGTTGCACCTCTCGGAATGTTTATTAGCTCCCCTGGGGGGAGGAGGAAGATCGATTTGGTCCTTTCTCATGTACTTAGACAGCTGTTCCCTCTGGATGAGGGCTTCAATTTCATTCTTCAAAGCCCGACAGTCATTGGTGTCGTGGCCATGGTCTCGATGATATCGGCACCACTTGTCTTTGTCCCTCTTCTTGTCGGGAGTATTCATTTTCGGGGCAGAAGGCAGAACTCCTTCCTTCTCGACCTTCATTAGAATAGTGGAAATGTTGGCGTTAAGAGGGGTAAACTTCTCGAATCTGGAAGGCGGGCGGCGCTGGCCCCCATTGTTCTTCTGGAGCTTCTTAGCTCCCTCTTCTTCAGCTGCCTTTCTCTTAGTCCTGGAGGAAGACCCCTCAAAATTGGGGCGATGTTCAGCTTCCTCGGCCCGGATATACTTCTCGCTTCTGAGAAGAAGGCCGGAGAAGTTTTGCGGGGGCTTTTTGGCTAGGGAGGACCGAAGGCTTGAGTTAAGGACATTTGACTGGAAGGCTGCTGCAGTGACCGATTGGTCGAGGGAGGCAATGGATCTAGCTTCCGCGGTAAACCGCTTCACATAATCTCTCAGCTTCTCGCCCTTCTTCTGACTGAGGTAGAGTAGCGAGATACTAGTCTTCTCGGTGGGACGGCTACTTACGAAGTGGGTGATGAAGAGGGTTTCAAACTGTTCAAAGGAGAAAATGGAGGATGGGGCGAGGCAAGAGTACCATTTCTGGGCCGGACCTTTGAGAGTAGCTGGGAAGGTCTTGCATAGTAGAGCATCGGAAGCCTGGTGGATCATCATGAGAGTTTTGAAACTCTCGATGTGATCCACGGGATCGGATTCCCCAGTATATGTTTCAAACTGTGGGGGCTTGAAGTTTGGTGGAACGGGTGCTTCCATGATAGTTCGGGAGAAGGGAGGTCGGCTTGGACGGAGGGTCCTTCCTCTCAGCTCCTCTTCCCTATCTAGTTGGCCGAGGCACCTCTCCATCTCGTGGAGACGATGATAGACAGCATCATCCCTTCGACGGTAGCCAAGTGAGTCTCTGGACTCGTCTTCGTACGAAGGGGAGCGGGGGCTACGGCGACGGTAGCTTAGGGAATGGCGAGGACTAGGGATATGATGGCGGTAGCTCGGAGCTTGAGGAGGAGTTAAGGACCAATGGGGAGGACTTTGGACCGGAGGAGGAGTGGGAACCCTCTGCGCATTGTTGTTGTTGTCTAGTCGGAGGTTGAGGGCTTGCAAGATTGTGGCTTGGAATTGTTGGAATTCGGCTCGAGTGATAGGCCCGTTATCATCCCTCGGGGGCTGCCGACCAGCGGGAGAGTGATGCCTTCTTCGATGGTGCTCAGGGGACTCTCTCCGCCTTCAGTGAGGAGGGGACCTCCTGTGGTCGCGACGACGAAGAGATCGCTCATTTGGACGTTCTGAGTGGGTGGTTCCCTCACGGGCCCGCCTTTCATCTAAACGGCGGCGAAGGTCCTCTTCTTTCTGCCGGTTGATAAGGATGTTGCGGAGGTCTTCGGAAGGCCGGGGGTTGTGGGATGCCATTGAGTCGGATGGAGACGTGGTCACGGTGAAGGGGTTGTTTCTGAGGATTGGGATGAGAGGTCCCTACACCGGCATTCTGGGGCCCAAGTAGAGCCTGCTGGGATTGAAGAGGAGGTTGCTCCTGCTGCAGGGGCTGATCAGGCTGAGGAGGGAGTTGCCCCTGCTGCTGGACGGTTTGGAGGGGGACCTCTTGTTGTGGTTGAGGAGGGGTGGGCCCACGGTTGGACCCTCTAGATGTCAGTTTCCTTGGAGGCATGGTTGGAGGTGATCTTAACCGATGGAAGGGGATGGGTTGCTATTCGTGGTTCCCACAGACGGCGCCAATCTGTTTCCGCTGAAATCGGTGTAGGGGCAAACAGATAGATTTGTGGATTCTTTGGGATGTTGAATAGCCAAACCTGAAACCTCTCCGCCGGAGTTTGACCGTTATCTCCTGCCGTTGACCTACAAAAAGTGCAAAACACTGGGGTTGATCCCGGCGATGCACCCTTCGATGCTCAAGTCAGTAATCAGAAAGATTATGAATGAGCTTTTACTGGCAAAAAGATTGATTACCTGTTAACAGTGGGGGATGGAGGGTATTTATAGCCGCCTTAGGGACCAGTTTCGGGATAAGATCAAATCCCTACTTCCCAGTGAATGGATAGAGTGAATCAGGGTCGTTGATTAAGTATAATCATAAACCCTAATTCTATCCAGCTGGACTGGGTTCTTTGCAGGTTCGAACCCACACCCAGTTGAGGCGAATCTGTTCATGAGCTATTAGGTCTTTAGGAAAAAGACCCAGTACCCATTTCAGACCCGTCTGTAGGTGAAATTACCATTTTACCCTCGAGCTTTAAAATTCGTGCCCAATTTGGACGGTTCCGATTTAACCATATTTTTAGTCATATCAGATACCTCACTTCGATCCATCACAACACTTCACGTCTTCTTCATCGGACATGTGTATGCAAGACATACAAACTCAACAATCTCCACCTTGGATTGCATACTCATGAATCCATACATGTGTGATTTAAAACTCTTCTAGACTTTTCTTCCCTGCTTTGTAAACAATACGTTTCTATGGCTTCTTTTGCTAGTTGAAATCTATCTCCACATGTTTCCCTCAAGCTATATGCCCCCATCATGGGCACACCTCAGTAAATGTTATCATGAAGGTACCACCCTCCACCCGAACTCCGTCTACTTCAAGGTTCACTCCACCTTCCAACGGTATTTGAACGTTGCACTCTGAATTCGGTAATTTTAGTGACAACTTACTAGATAAGGAACAATGGGCTTCCATACACTCAGCTGAGTTTTTTTGCTCCTATAAAGCTGGTAGAGATTGTGCTGACTCTGCACAATCCCCCTCTTACCCTTCATTACCTTACGACAACTATCTCAAACTGTCAAAAATCCACCTCGAGCAGTATACCTGCAGCCACGAGCATCAAGAGTCCCCAAGGATATCAGATTATGTTGTATCGAAAGAATATGCATGACCACTTCTAGTGTGAACAGTGTTCTAAAAAGTGGCTTAGGTGGTGCCTAGGCACTAGGTGGCCCTCCAATGCCTCGCCTAGGGGCTAGGCATTTAAGAAAATTGGTTAATGGTTCTAGATGGTTAAAAGCGGGTCTAGGCGGCGCGTAATCGGTGTAAGCGGGTCTAGGTGGGTTAGACCCGCTTAAGACTTAATTATTAGAAAAAAAAGGGACCCGACTTATTCCAACTCGACCTGCTCTAAGACACTCAAATCCCTAAAACTTCTCTTTCTCATCTAAACCCCCCGTAAAAAACCCCCAAATCAATTCTATTCTCTAAATCCCTAATTTCTCTTCTCTAAAACTCCGAAATCACCTCCTCCGCCTCCCTCCTTGCAGTCGGAGGCTCGCAGCTCGCAACGTGCTTCAATTTCGACCTCCTCCGCCTCCCTCCTCCTCCGCCTCCCTCCTCACAGTCGTTGCTCGCAATCGTCAACACAACCTCCTCTGCCTCCCTCCTCGTAGTCGCAACTCTCACTCACTTTGTCACTCAGTCGTCAAAACCTCCTCCACCCCCCTCCTTGCAGTTGCAACTCACTTCAACTTCAACCGACGTCAACACAACCTCTCTCTCCTCTCTTCAGCTTCAAAATCAAGTGTCAACACAACCACACACTGCCTCCCGCCTTGCTTCACATCCAACGTCAACACTACGTCCTATTCTCTCTCAAACTTCTCCTGACGCAACCCTCCCCCAGCCCCCGACTCAAGCCTCCCGCTTCCCCCACACTGTTTGCTCTTTGGACTGGAACAGCCGAATAGGTAATCTCTACTACTGACCTTCGTCATAGATTAATACTAGTCTAATAGATAAGTATAGGACTACAAAAAAAGAAAAAGACTAATAATAATACACCGATTCAATTTTGTAAAGCTCATCCTGCAATTGCAAGAAGAAATATCAAGAGTAAGAATTGGTAACAACAAAACAAAACAAAATGATAAAATATATAAATAAAATATATACATAATTAAATAAATATATAATATATAAATAAAACTGCCTAGCGCCTAGCCGCTTAAGCTCCGCTTACAAGACCTAGGCGCTAGGCACCCATCAGCCGCCCGACTACCGCCTAGCGACTTTTAGAATATTGAGCGTGAACTCTTTACCAAATCTCCCCTCTAGTCGTTCTCACACTACGGCCTGTTGACAACTTGTAAGTAGAAAATATCTCCCTCTTTGAGCAAATATGAGAAAAACTTTTCGAATCAAGATACTAACTTAAATCCACATTTGAAGAACTTGAAACAAGAAGACATAGATCGAAGTTCTCAGATTCACCTGATTTACCTAAATCAGTAGTGTTGACTACATTGGCTTGATCACCTTCTTTAGTAACACTCTTCTGACTTAACCACTTTCGACAGTCTCTCTTGTAATGCTCAACCCCTCTACAATAGTGGTAACAAATCTTATCCTTCTGTGCTGCACCCCTTCCAATTCAAGTATCACCATCCACCGCAAAACACCTACAGAAATAGACCCTCCTTTACGAGTCTCCTTTCTTAGTTTATTTTCCTTCAAACCCTTAATCACCCCGGCTACTATTAGTGTCTCATTGGCTGATTTCTCATGTACCATGGTAGTTATCAAGTGATCATAAGAAGTTGGCAGTGGATAAATGAAGTTAAAAGCTTTATCCTCTTCATTAATATCTTCAGCGTTAATTGCCTTTAGTTCTGTTATTACCTTATTGAACTCCATATTATGATCTTGAAGATGGATACCTTCCTTCATTGAAAACCTGAAGAACTTCCTTTTCTAATAAATCTGATCTAGCAACGACGACCCCGAGTAGTCATATTTGAGTCTCGCTCATAGACTCGCTGCACTTTTCTCCTCAAGAATATTACACTAGACTTCGTCCGCCAATTACAATCGGATTAAACTCAAGGCCTTCAAACAAATCTCATCCCAATTCTCTTGCTTCATGTCAGTTGGCCTCTTCTCTTTTAGGGCAATGTGCAAGTCCTTCTGAACCAAAATATTATACATATCCACCTTTCATAGATTAAAGTTAATCTTACCATCAAACTGCTTGATCTTCATCTTTTGATCTGTCATCTTCTCCAAGAAACTCGAACAAACCCACGAATTATAATTGCTCTGATACCACTTGTTTGAAAACTAAGAATCTTGTTGAGTCTTTGACACAATCAACACAAACAACAAAGTAAACTAGATCACACCAATCACACAAAGTACACAAAAATTTTCCTAGTTAGGGCTTTCTACTTAATCCCGGAGAGGAAGAACCGAGATATTATTTCAACTATAGAAGATACAAGAATATTACAATTCTCACCACGACCCTCTCTCAAGCCTAACTGGAACTTGGTTGCTGTTTACAATGGAGAAACTATCTCAGCCTCTCAGATGAAGTATTAATAGAATTATATTGTTTTAGGAGCCGTTTACATTGTATTCATGGATCTAGATTAACCCTAGTTTGATACACTTGATACATTAAACCATCTGATTACTACTGAAGAGATAACCCTGCATTGGGAGTCGTACAATTTGACTTGAAGATGGAGTTGGGCTTCTCACGAATCTCCAAGATATGACCCAAATAATTTATCAGCGTCGTGGTCGGCTGACCGTACACAATAGTTGGTAGCCCGTTACCCTCTCAGGAACCCTATATAGTCGGGGCGGTTGTCGGACTCCAAGCGCGATCAACTGCAACTTTACCTGTTTGCTTTTGCTGACTGCTTTCCTTCTTCTTCGATGCCTCACTTCGATCCATCTCAACGTTCCATCATCTTCTTCATCAGACATGTGTATGCATGACATACAAACCCAACAGTGTTGATGTGATTTTATTTGTTCAGTTACATGTGCATGTTTGTTGTGATTTATCATGTTAGGTGATGGCAGCATAAGATCTACTTTTATATGCTAACTTCTTTTTACATGCGAATGTCGAGATCAATTTTTTCGTTGTAGAAAAATTGTTCTTTTATCGAAAAGTCAAAAAATATTAATTTCAATCATGTGAGATTTTCAGAACAATTTTTTTATATATACAATATTTTTTTTTGAGAATATCATGATTTTTTGTCACATGTGATTTTTCGAAATTATTTTATCACAACAAAATTGATTTTCAGATCTATCATGTAACAATAGAGCAAGTTAAAAATCCTATTTTAAAACATAAAGATCACGTTGGAGATGGATTGTGAAATTCTGCTGTCTCCATTGACAAAACTATAAGCCTTAAAAATATTATTCACTCTTAAAGGAGGTTTAACAAAATTTCAAAGTCTATTTACTTTTGCTAAAAGGTACATCTATGGATCATGTTCAAAGAAGAAATACTCCCAAAGGATGTCTCAGCTACGACTAGCGAATCCCAGATGGAAAGCATAAAACTAAAAAATATTAGGGCAAAAACCAAAGTACCCCTCCCCCTCCCTCCCCCCCAAACGTTTGGTCTGAGTACAAATTGCCCATACAGCATTTGAAAAAATACAGTATACCCATTCATCCATTAACTTAACTCATTATGTTAACTTTGAATTATTAAATTATATTTCTACCCTTACCCTTTTATATCTCAATCTATTTTTTTCTTTCTCTCATTTCTTCATTCTCAAACATTAAACAAAATCAAATCATAATCTCATCATCTTCTCAAAAACATATTATGCTTTCAAGTCTATAGCTATTACAAAAAAATAGATTGTGCTTTTCAAGTCTATCACGACTAACTTAGCTTACAAGTCTGTCACGCCCCGTTTCCCAAAAATATAGAATGCAAGCACGTGCATGACCCAGCGAATGACTTGCGTCATCCATAGGCTGTTATCGATCCAACTCAACAATATAAATAAGAAGTAAAACAACCACACATGCAATGAAAGGATAATTACATAAATAACAACATTAGAATTTAAGCATAAAAATAACCAACATCAAAATAACCCAACATCGGGAATTTAACAAACAACATTCGGGTCAAAGCCCACAATACAAAGAAAACAATATTTGTTCAATTTATTAAAGTTCCCAAATAAAGCAATATTTATTTAAGCGGCGCAGCAAAATATCTCCTTCACCATTGTTGCTCCCCTAGTCCGTTAGGTAAATCTCCTTGATTACCTGTAAGCTGTTCATTTAAAGAGAGGAAAAAAGTCCTTAGAGCAAGTCGCGGACAGCAAGTAGAGAAACAGAGAACAATGACAATAACAGTATAACAATGAATTCAATAAATGATGAAATTAATAGTGTTGAACAGTGACAAAGTGATAACAGTATAATATACAATAACGATGATTTATAACGATAACGATAAACAATAACAATAATGGTAACAGTAACGATAACACTGTTCAATAAAGATGACAATATGCAATGACAATGTAATGAAAGTCTTAAGTCTATTATTCATTTTTAATCCTAGCTAATGCATGTACTACTGCATCCTATACTACAGGTTTCATGCATACAATCAATTTCGTTTAGACTAAGGTGGTAGATTCTATAGATCTTGTACTCGGGAACGATATTCAATAATGACCGATGAACAAATCAATCAAGATACTGAAGTCAGTAATCTGCAATTAATCGATGACTGACATGACCAATAACCAATAGACCGATAGACCGATAAACCGATAAAAAGGAAAACACGGGCCCCTCCTCCGAGCACAGTCGTTATGTCATCAACTACCCTAGTCAGCCCTTAACCCCGGCTTGATTAACATTCTTTATTCAATTAACACACAATAATGCAATTAATAAGGGACACTAGAAGAGGTTCGGTGCGTTGAAAATTCAAAGTTGAAAAGCTATACAATGCATATTGAAAGTCAGTAATTGAAAATTCTATATTTGGTGCATTTAATTGTATAGAGTACATTAATAAGGGACTCCTGTCTGGTTCCAACGCATATTAAAAGTCTACATTCCGACAACGGTTGTTAGGTGATAAATCTGTTAATGTCCACATTTTGGAGCAATAATCTGAATGCAATTAGACAATTAAACTCTCTATCTTTGGTAATTTATTCTTCTTTTCTCTTTTCCATAGGAAACAGCCTAAAAGCAACTAAATGAAGCGGTTCAAGATTTACTCAAGACTAATCCATCACTGTGAGGATGATACACTGGAATGAAGAACCTTAATTTTTGCACTTGTTAGAAGCTCCTGAGTACAGTCGACTGATTCCTTAACGATAGTCGACTGAACAGAGTGGGTTGAGTTTTTGAAGCTTCGCAGAACAGTCGACTGCTCTGACTGGTTTGAGTTTTCAAAAATTTGCGGAACAGTCGACTGATTCTTAGCCAATAGTCGACTGAACTGGCATTCAACGGGAATTAGAGATAAGCACAGTTGAGATACACCCTCATCCAAATCCGCAAAACAAATCAGATTGAGCTATCAAATTCCAGAAAACAAATATTGTATAACAGAAAATAACAACTTTCCAAAAATCAAGAGATCTGGTCTGGTAGTTAATGAAGAGGATTTGACTCAATCCATATCCGGTAGTTGAGGGGATTGAAATTTGGAGCCTGAGATATGCAGATGAGGGAAAAAGAAGCTATAAAAAGAGAATCGATCGAAGGATCAAGGGCAGGAAGAAACAAGAGAGGAGATAGAGAGAACGACAACTCGGCATTGAGTGGGGAGGAGAAGAAATCGACTTCAGAGGAGATCAAGTCGACTTCAAGCTGATTGGTTTCAAGCTGATCATCATATAAATAAGTGTTTCTTCTTCTCTCTTTGGTTTTTATTCTTGTTAAATTCATTTAGTCATGTATTCAAAATTGTTAGTCAATAAAAGTTGGATCATGTGCAACTAAATTCATTTTGGACAGATTGAAACCTTAGTCATGTAATAAATCTTCTTTTGCATTACTCCGATCACTTATTGATTAAACCTGGTAGTTCGGGATCAAATTTATAATATGCAGCTTTTGATGCTTGACATTCTTACCATTCAAGTATTGTTAACTCAATGTATTTGTTGATGAACAGTCGACTGACTCCTTACGACAGTCGACTGAACTGACGTTCTGGTTAACACAACCAAAGTTGAGTTATCAAGTTTGCTTATTATAAAATTGAATTTGTTACATGAGCAGATTTAGATGATCGAATCTAGTGCTCATGAGAAGTAACACAAGAACTCATTTGGGTTCTGGGGTTTAATCAACTTGGAGGATCTAGATTTGATACCAACTTCTAGAGCTTTGAGTGTTTGTTAATTTCCATAGTTTTCTGTGCTTTCTTCAAGTGCAACTTAGTAGATATCATGCTAAAACACTTAAGGAGAGAAAGGAATTAGAGTAGATACCATGCCTAATTTCTTAGCCCAGGGAAATCTTTAATTTAAGAAGTAGATACCATGCTCTTAAATGAACCAACATGAGTGATCAGAGTAGTGTAGAAGTTGATCGAATATTCTTGGCTATAGGTGGAAAATCGAGCCCAACTAATTCAATAGATATTTTTGTGGCTCAAATTGAGGACTACTTGATCTAGATCTAGATCCCATTTCCTTTCAGACATACATTTAGAAATGAAACTTAATAAAAGCCTTCTGCTTATTGATTAGTAAGTTAATTACTACAATCTCTGTGAGATCGACCCTTGCTTTTCACTACGCTTCTGAAAACGATTCGTACACTTACGAGATTTTATAATTTGTGTTTAGATTATCTATTCATTTAGATAACTGAGCTTTCAACACTAGGTGAATTTCAGTGTTCTTTACAGATTTTAGTTTCTGGCTGGTTATCGATGTTGACTAATTTCAGTTGCAAGGGCAATAAATATTCATTGTAAAAATCAGTAAAAATAATTTTCATTACCCTAAGCATGTTATCTACCAATCTGAAATTTATCATGGTAATATTTGATCATTAGTTCACTTAATTCATCAGCCTAACATGGTATGTACATGAATATGAAATTTTAGCGCAGCAGTAGCAAAAAGGTCATAACTCATGCAAAATAAGTCGGAATTCGAAAATTCTGAATATTATTGACAACTAGACACTTAGGGCTATGTTTCATATTCAGAAAGTGACTGATTTTAATGACATTATCTAGTTGAAACAGCACGACAATGTTCAGGTTGGCAGTAAAATTTCAGGATTTCAATATAATTTTTCATGCATAAAAATAATCAAGATGTTATGAATGGTGAGTTAGAGGTTAACAATCATAAATCAAAACAAGTTACCCCTATGTGAACATGGTATTATGATATATAATGTTCATAACCCTACTAATTACAGTCATCTAATTTATCATTATCAATCACATGAACAATCAACCCTAATATACAATCTACAATAGTTGTGTATAATGTCATGAGATGAAATGCAACAATAATTCTCAATTCTTATATTCAATAACTAACTACATGAATGCATGTAAGATCTCTATACATTAGAGGTAAAAAGACGGCACGAAGTCAAGAACCTTACCCCCTTAATGGTTGGTCTATTTTCGGCGTCATATACATACTTATTTGGAAGAAAAAGGGATATTTAGCTGCAATAAAAGCTTTTTCTTTAGCAAAGTCAGTTTCTACCGAGGATTCCAAAAGTTTTTTTGTGCGACACTACTACTTAGATTCGCTCGTATAAATCCGTAGTATCCCAACGATAGATAACAATAACAATATACAATAACAATTAGGGATCTACTTGCGGGATTCAATAAAAATATCGAATATGACATAATAACTATTCGAGAAGAAATGACTTGCCTTTAGATGATGATTAGATCCGATATATCGAGAATAACGAGATCACAATTCCGACAACACGGCGACGAGTAACGATCACGATGATCATGATCGGGCACGGATCTCGTTGATCAAGATGAAAATCCAGCGAATCCAACGGCCGAGATCGAACATAAAATATATAAAAATTAGAAGAGCACCAAAATAGTAAATATACCATGATTGACAATTTGATGAATGAGAACAAAAAGTGGATCAAATATTTCACTCACCAAGTAGAAGAAGAACGAGACGATCGAGACGATCAAGGGCCGAGATCAAGTGTGATCGGTCGATCGGACGGCTGAGATCGAAGATCGAAGATCAAGATTAAGATCAAGATCAAGATCAAGATGATGATCACGACACGATGATCAAAAGAGATCCGACGGTCGAGATCAAGATCTTGATGATGATGGAGACGATGATCACGATCGCGATGATCAACGATCAGATGGCCTAGATCCAATGGCTTGGTAATGATCAAATGGAGGATCGGACGGTTGTGTTCAAAAGCTGCTGATCAGAACAGAGGAGCTTGGGATGGTGCACTGTTTAGCGGAAAACACATAGAGATAGCGGTAGTGCACCGATGGGGTTGTCATGGCAAGGCAATGGCAGTTACTGGTGTCGGTCGACTGGTTGGTCTGCAGTTGACGAGGGAGCAGGTCGACGGCAGAGCACTGGCAACAAGAGCGACGGTAGGAGGACATGCCGGGGGTTGTCGATGGCTGTGGGTTGGCTAGCATTGCTGTTGTTGTCGATGCTGATTGGGGTTGGCGACATGAGCGACGCAACTAGGGGGCTGCGCGGCGTCGGTGAGGCTTAGAGGAGCAGCGACGAAGGTGGGCTTCGGTTGGTCATCATGGTCGATAGTCAGCAATGGCGGGGTGACGACGAGGGGGTGCTCGACCATGGGGCGACAATGCTGAGGGGGTGGCACGACGAGGGTGCACAGGGATGCAGGCGATGCTGGCTTTGTTGCCGTAGGGCAGCACCGAAGGAGAAGGGCACGGAGAGAGAGGGAGTGGAAGGTAAGGAGGAGGGTGCCGGCCGTCGGGGTTCGCGATAGGGAGAGGGAAAGGTCGGGGAGAGAGAGAGGAGAATGGGGTAGGGGTGAGAGGGTACATAGGGATCTGGGGAAGGTTGGCGGCTGGGTTAGCACAGTAGGGGGGTTTAGTAGGGTTAGGGTTAGGGTAGTAGGGTAGGTTTATATAGAATGGGTTATTGGGTTTGGGTTATCGGGTACTGGGTATGGTTATTAAAATAGATCTAATAGGAGTGAATAGGATATGGGATTTTGGGTTCAAAATCCAGTAGGGAAACAATTTGGATAACCAATAAAATATAATCTATAATAAAATGTACTTTGCATTACAGTATAGGATTTTTTTAAATACTACAAATACAATTAACAATATAAATAGATTTTTACTTTATCAATCCAGGGTAATAATAATAATAACAATAATAAAAATAATCATAATAATAATAATAAAATAAGAATAAAAGTAATAATAATAATAATATTGATAACAATAATAATAATAACAACATAAATAGGATTTGTATTACAATATAAGAATCATAGTGAATAGTTACAAATAAAATTATTGATTAAAAATAAACTTTAATATGAGGTTCGACAATACATTTTAAGAAAAGCATTTGAAAGTGGGAAAATAATTTACAAAAATTTAAAATACCAAAAATACACAGAAAATACGGAATTGGGGAAACATGGGTTACAAAGTCTATAGCTATTACAAAAAAAAAAGATGTACTGCCTAAACCATGATAAGTTCTTGGCTTTTTTGGTTGTAAGTCTAGATAAACAGCAATAACAAATACTTGCTCTGGACAGAAACCAAATACATGTTTAAGTGTTTGAAATCCGTATGGAGAGAATTGCCTCATTCATTTTCCAATTACACTATCATATTACGTATCATTTATAAAAAATTACCTTTTCAGGTGCTTCTCTGTGGCTCAAATTGGAAGTCATAAAGAGTTCTCATAATTTAGGCCTTTCCTTCAGTATAAGATTCAAATATTATTATATCAAAGTAAAAAAAATCGTGGTTAAGTTGTATATCGTAAGGGGGAGGATCAGAGGTGTAGCGTGATGCTTCCCTAAATAGCCATTGTACACAGTTAATTGAGATTGAGATTTGGTTTTGTTTAATGTTTGAGAATGAAGAAATGAGAGAAAAGAAAAAGAGATTGAGATATGAAAGGGTAAGGGTACAAATGTAATTTAATAATTCAAAGTTAACGAAATGGATTAAGTTAATGGTTGAATGAGTATAATGTATTTTTTCAAACATTGTATGGGTATTTTGTACTCGGGTAAAACGGGGGGGTGGGGGTGCATTGGTTTTTCCCCAAAATATTATTCACTTACAAAGATGGTATAACCATTTTTCGATTTCTAGCTATTTTTTGCTAATATATTTATAGATCATGTTCAAAGGAGAAATACTCCTAAAGGAGGTTTCAAATGCGGCTAGCAAATCCACATAGAATTGTACACTTGACACACAAAAAAATTGTGTATTTCCAAAAGGAATAGTTCGCTAACAAATATTGTTGATACTAAAGTAATCTGGTGGGATCTTGCAACCTTTAAGATTTTTAATCTAGATGAAATTGGATTTGATTTGGGATTCCATTGTAAGGATGGCAATTGGGCCGGGTCAACCGGTGACCCACCCGCGACCCGGCCCGCTTAGCTTCTTGGCGGGTTCGGGTCGAACCCGGTGAACAGTACCGGGTCGACCCGGGTCGCAATTAAGGCGAATTAAATTCGTGAAACCCGGCCCACGAACCCGGTCCAACCCACGAATTGGACCCGCCAACCCGCGGGTTTCGACACGTTCGACCCGGGACGGGTCGACCGTTGACCCGCGGGTCGAACGGTCGAAAATGCCGTTGCCGAGAGCTGATTTGGGACAGAACGGCTCTTTGAGCCGTTGTGAGTTTTTTTTTGTTTTTCCCCACATATTTAGCCTATAAATATCCCCAAAAATTTCATAAAAAATTACACCTCATTCTCTTACTCTCTCTACTATTATACATCATTTGTAAAGAATTTTTGAACAATTGTAGTATTCATCAAACAAGTGTACAAGGAGGCGTATACACGATCAAATTTCGGTCGTATCGGAATCAAAATTCAACATCTTCAACGTCTTCAACTCTCTTCAACCCTCGTCAAATCTACTTCAACCTCTTCTCAACTCTTCAATTGCGGAATCGGCAAAGCGCTCCTCCATCTTTTCTATTATATTCTTATTTTTACGGTTTTTTTTACATACGCGTATTCCACGGTGAACGGTATCAAAATATCTCTATCTCTCTTGTGAATTTTTTTTGCATTGTAGTTAAAACTATTGTTCGTTTTTTGAACTTCTCTATCTCAACCCTCTTGTTTTTTAGATTTTTTTTGTATAATTCACCGCTCCTACATTGTATATTTTTTTACATACTTTAGCACATTACCACATTATGTTTAGATCACGCGGTAGCGGTCGTAGCGGACAAGATTTCTCCTCCTCTTCATGTAGGCCACCAATTGTCCCAACTAGTGAGTCCGCCCAAGATTACATTGATCCTATATGGAATAATGGGGTACACACGACATGGATGTTGTAGGTGACATACAATTAGAACAACAACAACAACAACAACAACCCGAAACCACACAACCCCGTAGTAGTAGGAAAAGTAGAGGAGAGACTAGCGATTGGCATAAGTTTTATGATTATATCCCGGACGAACATACTCCGGGTATAGGTTTGAAAGTGTGTAAAGCATGTAGTAAAACATACAAATTCAAGAGGGGTGACGGCACCGGTACAATTAGTAGGCACATACAACATAATCATAAAGAACTTCTTGATCAAATACAAGGCCAACAAAAAATCAACCCTAGGACCGGTCAAGTAGATAGCCACCCTTATGATCCCGAACTTGTTCATCGGGAAATGGCCCGATTAGTCATTAAGGAAGAGTTGCCATTTTCCTATCCCGAGAGTAGGAACTTGGAAAATTTTAATCAAACGGCCTTAAACCCTCATTTTAAAAGAATTCCGAGAAATACTTGCAAATCGAATTGTTTTAAAGTGTACATGAAAATGAAGGATGCTTTGATTGCAATTTTATGGAGTTTAACTTATAGGGTTAGTTTAACTTCGGATTGTTGGACGGGTGTCAACAATATTCCAACGATGGTAATAACTTGTCATTGGATCGACAATGATTGGATTCTTCAAAAAAAAATCATATCACTTGCGTCGTTGCCGTATCCCCATAGTGGCGCTGAAATAGCAAACCGTATTATAGAAATTTGTGATGTTTTTCATATTCGAGATAAAATAATGGCTATTAGTTTTGATAATGCATCTAACAACAATGTAACAATTACTACTTTAAAATCTGTATTAAACCCTCCATCTGACAATATTTTTCATGTTAGATGTGCATATCATATTATAAATTTATGTGTTCAAGATGCATTAAGAATAACTGATCCATATATAGTTAAAATTAGAAATTGTGTACATTTCATTGCATTAAGTCCAAGCATTTTACAAAATGGAAAGCTTGGTGTAGGGTTAGAAATGTTCCTTTTAGAAAATTTCCAAAGGATGTTAGACACCGATGGAATTCTACTTTTGATTTACTAAATGTTGTCACCGATTATAAAGTAGTTGTAAATGATTTTTGTATCGCAAAAAATATGCACAATTTTGAAATGACTCTCATCGATTGATTTTTTGCCGAATCTTTGTTGAAATTTTTAGAACCTTTTAAAACCGCAACTTTAAAATTTTCAAAAATATATGAATCTACTTCTAGTAGCATTTTTATTGAATTAGTTAGCATGATGCAAATATTTAACGAAATGTTAAATGATCCCTATATTAGTGACATTGTAATACCTGCATTTCAAAAATTTTTGAAGTATTATTTTTCTCCTCCTATGTTGATTTGTGTTGCTACTGTTATGGATCCCCGTATCAAATTAGAAGGTACGAAGAATTTGATAGAAATATTTTTTGGATAGTTAGAGAACAATGTAGAATTAACAACTGATTGCGCTACTTTTTTAGTTCAGTTTGAATCTACGTTAAATAACTTGTATGATTATTATGATAGACGTTTTGCTTCTAATAGTACAACTTCTGTAGTTAGTTCTTCTTCTGGTAGTTCTAAAGGTAAGGGTAAAAGTAGAATTGGTGATAGAACATTTAGTTTACTTGAACAAATTCAATCTAAAAAACCTAGAATTAATCAACCAAATGAATTAAATTAGTATAACCAACAGGATACTGAGCCTACTCTTTCTCCACTAGATATTTTACAATAGTGGAAAGAACATGAACACACTTTTAGTATTCTGTCAATTATGGCTAAAGATTTACTAACTCCTCATGTCTCTACAGTTGCTTCTGAGAGTGTATTTTCTACAAGTGGCAGAGTTCTATCTGATTACAGGAATCGGTTGAAGCCCGAGGCATTAGAGATGCTCGTTTGCACAGAAGACTGGCTGAAGGCTGAAGATAGGACGCAAGGGAAAGCACTATAAAGTTCCACAAGTGGGAGCAACTCGCCCGAAGAACAACAACAACAACAACAACAACAACAACAACAATAGCTTTGCTTATTATGTCAAATTAGAAAACTTGTACTCAATTAAAATTGTATATAAGAAATATGTTATTGTATAAAACTTATTTGTGAATTGAATTCTTCATCTCGTAATAAATTATTCAAATTGTATAACTTAAATTCATATGAATAATATTTCAAAATTTGTTGTCAATTTTACTGTTTCAATCTTATTATTATTATTACGATTTTTATTGTTTATTAGTATTATAACTTACTTAGTATTATAATTAAACATCATTTGGGGAAATTTGAAGAATTGTAGTATTATTACTTATTAGTATTATTACTGAATTACTTACTTAGTATTATAATTAAACATCATTTGGGGATATTTGAAGAATTGTAGTATTATTACTTATTAGTATTACTAGGTTTGCCCGTTGACACGTGCCTACGGCACGTCTTCGGAACTGTGCACCTTATTTGATCATAAAAAATAGTTTTGGAGGTCTAGCAAATTAATTGAAGTAGCAAACATAGAGCAAAAAACATATTATATGTTTTTTTTTGATTTTTTTGAATTATTTTTAAAATTTTTAAAATTTTTAAAATTTTTAAAATTTTTAAAATTTTAAATTTTTAAATTTTTAAATTTTTTAATTTTTAAAATTTAAAATTTTTTAAAATTTTTAAATTTTTAAATTTTTTATTTTTTTATTTTTTATTTTTAAAATTTTTAAATTTTTTTAGATTTTTAAAAAAAATTTAAATTTTCAAATTTTTGAATTTTTGAATTTTTAAATTTTTAAATTTTTAAATTTTTAAAATTTTAAATTTTTAGATTTTTAAATTTTTAAATTTTTAAAATTTTTAAATATTTTTAATTTTTTAATTTTTTTAATTTTTAATTTTTATTATTTTAAAAAATTTTTAAATTTTTTAAAATTTTAAAAAATTTTATTTTCTTAATTTTTTTAATAGAAGAGGGAGGGAGGGAGAAAGAGAAAAAAAAATTAAATAAATATAGGAGTTGTTGGTAGGAGATTTGAATTTGAGTTTTGGAGGGAACTTTTGGGGGGAAAATATGTTTTGTAAGTTTAGATCTGGGCCTTTGATTTTTGGGGAGATTGAAGGAGAGCCACTTGATAGCTTTCTTTGTGTTTTATTATATAGATTACTTAGTATTATAATTTTTGAAGAATTGCAGTATTCATCAAACAAAGATATGGTTGTTTGTATACATCATTTGTAAAATTATTATTATTATTATTATTATTTAAGCTACCAAAAAAAAAACAAAAAAAAATAAAAAAATATTAAACGGGCCAACCCGCGGGTTGACCCGGCCCAACCCGGGTTGAACCCTAAAGGGTTTACGGGTTGGGCAGGCCACCCAAACGAAAACTTAGCCCGGCCCGGCCCGGCCCGTATAAGGGTGCAACCCGGCCCGGACCGGCTAAGTATTCGTGCCGACCCGTACGGGTTGGGCCCGGTCCGGCCCGCACGACCCGTTCGCCATCCCTATTCTATTGGGTTGGCTTTACCTCATAAAGGTAGACATGCATATTTATTGGTTCAAAGTCAAGGTAAACAACTGATTCTTAGTCAACTCGGTTAGCGTCTTCTGCTTTCGGTGGTAAGACAACAGTTGATGCGAACAAAGGCTAGGTAATGTCTCTCCCACTTGCTCTATCCTGGTCACTGGGTCAATAATCGGCCCGATGGTTCTTCGACTGGAAATGGAATAGATCTTGGGCTTTTGTTCACATCTCTCATCGACTACCCAAATAGAGAAGAGGAATAAATAAGAGCATTTATAGGTTGAACCTTTATGCTACCAACCTCTACTATTGAGACTCTTTCTATACTAAACGAGTTGTATGATCATGAGCTTCAATTTTTAGAAAAAGGAGGGTCTTCATGAGAAAAACAACTCCCACTTTATTTCAAAATATAAGATTAGTATTTTAAATTGGACTCCATGTATTTTTCAATAAAACAAGTTTTTGGTAATTTCCATAATTAAATAAATGACATAAATTATCCATATACTTTTTGTAGTGCTTTGCATCATGTCGTCGTTTAATCCTTCTTCTATAATACTCATAAAGAATAAATAAGATAAAACTACGTTGATTAGAAGAAAAATCTCCATATTGTGTGACAGCTGAGGAGTACAAATTTGTGTTCACGGCCTCTGTACTCCACCATCAAGTGCAAGGGAAACTGAAGAGACAAGAACATTGCACAAGAAGTGGCAAAAGACAAATGAGATGTCTAGATCTTATATCATAACATCAGTTTTAAATATTTTTTATAGTCTCAGCTTCAGCCTCCTGTCACTGCTAGTGCAATGATATAGTATCTTGAAAAGATGTTCGCTAACCAAATATAGTAGGCACATGTTATAAAGAAGTTGTGGAATACCAAAATGGTTGAGTGATCATTCATTCAAAATTATTTTCTCAATATGATGTCGCATTTAAATGAGCTAGAAGTACTAGTATAGGTGCCAAAAATGATGCTGAAATTCATGTACATATGATCTTGTAATCTTTGTAGGCAGCTATAACTCTTAGGATGAATTAAGGCATGATTTACAGGTCATTAACTTTATCTGAATTGGTGAATCTTTATCTGAATCGGTGAGTCCGCTACAGGACACTGAAAGGTTGCTGAAAAATTCAAATGCTCCCGTAGTTACTTTCTGAGTCTAATGTTTCTGTGCACAAGGCGAAATACAAAGCCAAGAAGAAGTAGGGTGGGAAGTCTCGCAAGGCCTAAGGACCATCCAATGATGTGGAGAAGAAAACGAAGAAAGCTAGGAATGGAAAATATTTTACTGCAGAGAGAAATGTAACTGAAAAAATCACAATGCCAAAAGTACCTATGTAACATCCCGCAAAATTGAGTTATGACAATTTTGCTCTACGTATGTTACGCACATGTATTTGCACTTTACGTGTAATATTCGTAACATTATAAAAAATTTACGTATTTTTTGTGCACGTGTTTTGCAGTGCACATGTCAATTTTATCTTTTTCAACATAAAAATTTATGAATTTAAGCATATAAATTTTATTTGCTTAATTTAAAGGACTAGAGTGGAAATAACCCAAACTATGTTTAATTAAACCTATAATTTTATCTTTGAACTTGTACCATTATGTCACATAACTTTCGTGACATTTGTATGTGCAATTGTAGAGAATCAAAAACCCGTGCACACCCCATACACTAGGTGGCCGGCCACTTCTTCAAATAAAGAAAAACAAACTATAAGTGAGTTTTGAATTAGTATGAGGTAGTGAATTAGTGGGTAGTTATTAGGAGTTCATGGGTAGTTTTACAACTCCCACATGATGCATCCCCTATATGTATAGCCGGCCATTTCCCATGGGAGAAGCTCTCAGTTGATAAAACAAAATTTTGGTGTTGGAGTTGTGCTTAGGAGGGAGGTTTCATTCCTTTTCGGTTGGGGCATGGTGTTGGAAGGGAAAAGCTTTGAGAAATTCTAGAGCAAGGAATAAATCAAACAAGTGGGTGTTCTTTAATTTTCTAATCTTTATGTAGTAATTTCATTCTAAGGTATATTATGGCTAGATTCTTGTATGTGAAATATACATGTGTAAAGTGTTCTCCAATTTTTCAAATTTTGCATAGGATTATTCATGATTAGATGATATATAGTATGTGTTTATATTTTTTGTATGAAATGAAAATGCTCACTTGCTTCTAGTGAAATTCTAGTTATTGGATTGTTCTTGTCCATATGAGTTATTTATCGTAATAGATCTAAATTTTGAGTATGATAACCATGCATGAAGCTTGCATGTTTAGGTTTAATATTAAACAATGTAGATTGATATATGCGTAGAAACATGTTGAAATACACTAGATTAATTTTCTGAATTTTCATAGAAATTGTTGCATGATTGTGAGTGATTAGAGCCGAGGAAAACCCATTTAAAAATTGAATTATCATTAATCCATATATATATATATATATATATATATATATATATATATATATATATATATATATATATATAGCAGTGATCCAATAAAATACTTCTTAAAATGAGATAATGAGATACATCAATAATGACAATAAAATACATCTTAAAATGAGATAATGAGATACATCAATAATGACCATTGGATATAATTAGATTGAGATGAATGGCTCTAATCCATTTAGTTTATTTCTACTAATCTATCAAAAAAAAAAAAACCAAACAAAAACCCAAACAAAAACCAACTGTTATTTCATCTATATGATAAACAAATCAGAGGATGGTTTATTTCTGCTAATTTATCAAAAAAAAAAAAAAAAAAACTGTTATTTCATTTATATGATGAACAAACCAGTGAATTGCCTAACCTAAATTGCGTTAATTCTCAAACTCCCTAATCTCATTTGATGATGATGAGGCCCTTGCTGGTTGTGGGTCAGCAGTTTTGGCTGAAATTTCGAACAGGTTGACCAAGCCGGCAATGTTTGATGCCACATATTGGGGGTTCTCCATCGCATACCGGACTCCCGCCTCAATGCATGCAGTGAACATGCCAAATAGGAATTAATTAATTATTATAGATACACAATTTTGATTGAAGGATCAAAATCAATGTTTTAACAATCCAATTAAATTTAATTAATAATATAATTTATACCTGAGCAGCAAGATGCAGGACATGGGTCAAGGAGGCAACGTTGAAGAGCTTGGCAAGAAGGGCCCCATCATTGATATTACCATCCACGATCATAAACTCATGACGGTTTAGCATCGACTCCCTGTCCCTCTTCAATGAGGGATCATAGTAGGAATTGAAGTTATCAGGGCCTACAACACCTTCGCCACGCTTCTTCAATGCAAGGGAGCAGTGGGTCCCAACAAACCCAGCAGCACCAGTGACAAGGATCGACATCCCGTGTTGTCTACGAGGAGTTGCAGATTTCTTGACTTGTTTCTCCCAAGCGACACCGGTGTTCTTATAGTTGGAGATGAACAGATTGTTGCTGCTGCTGCCGTAGCCATAAAGTGCAGAGGAAAGGAGACTGCGGTGTGAGTTGTAGGATTGTTGAGATATGGAGGTGGAAGAAGGGCAGTTGAGAGCGAAGAGAAGGATGAGGACGAGTGCAGTGAGGACAGTTGCTCTGAAAAGGAGTTTAGAGGAAGAAGCCATGATTTTGGCGCTGTTGACACGTCTAAGGTCGCTGTTGTCACGTCTAAGGTCGCTGTTGTAGCGTTCAAGCTTGCTGCTCTTACTCGAATCATAATCCGAGGAAGGATCCATACGTAATAGCTTTTGTTTGGTGGTAGTGGTCGAAACTGGGAAAGGGATAGGTATAGAACTCTCTTTCCTGATAGAGAGAAGAGTGGGGAGAAGGGAGATACTGTTTTTAAGGGAGATATTGGTTTTTTTGTTTTTCTTTTGATAGGTTAGTAGAAATAAACCAAATGGATTAGAGCCATTTATCTCAATCTAATTATATCCAATGACCATTATTGATGTATCTCATTATCTCATTTTAAAATATATCTCATTGGATCACTCCTCTAAAAATCCAAGCCGCTCATATTGTTCTATATGCCTTAGATAGCCTAACAATAAAAAATTAAGTAATTTGAAGTTCATTTGCCCATCCATCAAGCTGTTAGAATTTTCAGCCATACAATTTTGTGATGATGTAAATCATGGGCAAATGAACTTCAAATTACTTGATTTTTTATTGTTAGGCTATCTAAGGCATATAGAACGATATGAGCGGTTCGGATTTTTCATAGGGTCTCTAGTTCGTGAGCGCTCACGGAGTGCTCACCAAAGTAGTGTGCAACCGAAGATTTCTATATATATATATATATATATATCGAGTTGTAGATTTGTGTGTGGCGGGTTGTGGACCCAAGGGGACCTCGTCCCGTTAATACTGAGTGTACATACAACAAGATGGGCACAGGGGCATTCACGAGATCGAGTCTCATGTTTGTTTTAAACTTCAGATTTTATTTAATTACTTCAAAATAGAGGTCTCTTATTTAAGTTTATTCGTGTCACTTCCGTCGACAGATTGTAGGCTAGAGAGACCTGGTTAGTGTATGAAGTTTAAAGCAATTTGTGTGTTTGGAGGGGCATGGGTGGTCTTGAGTTCGAATCTGTCTGAGTGTAAATTTGCTTTTATTTTGTTGAAAACATATTTGAGTGATGGGCGTTGTGCTTTAGACAGGTCGCGGGTTCGAAACCAGGGAGGCTCAGGTTGTTTTAGTAATTCATTCTTCCTTATTTTATTTTACTTTATTTGGGAGGTGGTTTTAACTTGGTTTTAATTTAGCATTTCATTGGGATGAAATATATAAATATAAAAATTTAAATTTTATTTTTGAACTAAATTAAGTTGTAAGCTGGAATGCTCAAGAATTAAATTTATTTGGTTTTGATCTAGATTTACCTTAAAATTGTTTTCGTTTTAAATTAGATTCATTTTGGGGTTCATCCAAATTAGTTTTGGGGATAAACTACGAATTTAACTTAAATTTTCGATTTTTAGAAATGAATGAATGATTTTTTAAAGAGGTTAATAATAACCTAATAATGATTAAGAGACAATTTGGAGAAATGAATGAAAGATTTTAAAAGAGGTTAAGGATAACCTATAAAGTTTATGAATTTTGGAATGTGTGATCTTTAGAGGTCGAGCGAAACCCGGAGTGCCGGCAATTTGTTTTTTTATGAAAATGAGAAATTTCCAGTATGGGCTAATGTTCTCGTGTGTTGAATTAAGTCTGATAGGGTAAGCTTATTACATATTTTCTGAATGTAAGGATAGGCACTAGATGGGATATGTGACGAGTCAAGAGCAAATGTGAGTATGAGGGCTTCAGAATTATCGGCGGTGTGAGATATTTCTTAGTATACTGAGATGAGAGTGAAATAGTCTCCAGAATAATCTATGGTTAGGAATTGATCTTAAGAATTATCGGGATGGGAGCGATGCTCATGAGATGTCCGTGTGATAAGGTTTCCAGGATGACCTGCGGTGGAAAGTATTCTCCAAATATTTCAGGATAGGAGTGAAATAGTCTCCAAGATTATCTGAGGAAGGAGATTGCCCTCCAGAATTATCAGGGTCGGGACCAATATATATAGTACGTCTTAATTGTGAATTTCGTTACGGTCAACGCTTGCATAACGAGGAATCGAACCCTATAATGAGAAGAACGCTAAGGGCTTACCAAGCCAACGAGGAATCGAACCCTATAATGAGAAGAACGCTAAGGGCTTACCCTCGGACCTATGTTGTATGGGTGACATAGAATCCGAATAAGTGTGCATTAGAATTTCATTGTGTGTATAAATGTTTTGCATTAGTTATTAGCTTCATAACATACACCGAAAAGCTTAGGATAGTCCTGTGTATTTATTCCTGCTTCAAGTTTGTGGTTGTTAAAATTTAGGATCGCTTTATTATAGCATCGCATCAGTTGTATTCAAGTGACGTGCCCACAGTTCTCTAGTTGCAGGATTCGGACTAGCAAGTGACATGGGTGTGAGACCACAATGATGGTTGTTGCAAGATTGAAGAATTTATGATGACATAAATTATAATGAATCTATGTATTTCTGCTATACTTTGTAAATAACTATGTTGTATTGAAAAGTTTTTAATTCCTTGTATTTTTGTACTAAATTGAAGTAAATATTCTGGATGTGTTGCGAATTACCTGTGTTTGAAAATTCGGGGCATTACAACCTAGCCAAGAAAGGCAAAGGTATTAATATTGTAAATTGCTAAAAACATGTTTTGTGGCTGGACCTACAAAAAACATGTTTTGTGGCTGGACCTACAGCTACTTGTTGTGTAGACTCGGATACCACTAATCATATTTGCAATTCTATGCATGTGCCACATTTGAGCAGAAGCCTGCATAAGGGGGACACTTTTATCAATCTTGTTTCAGACTCTAGAATTGAGATGGAAGCAAAGAAATTTATTTGCTGTTTTCAAATTCTAGAATTTTATTTTAAAAGATTATCTTTATGTACATGCACAGAAACCTTATTTCTATTTCTTGTTTGGAGAAAGACAGTTATTCAGTTTTATTCAGTAAATCGGCTATTATTAAAAAAAAACATAAGTCTTTCATTTGTGATGGTAAATAATTTTTACATATTAATGCCCAAAATTCTAGCACATAACATATAAACAAGTAATCCTATAAGAATGGATGAAACTTATCTTTGGCACCTTATATTAAGTCATATTAATCTAAATAGGATCCAAAGACTAGTAAAAGATAGACTTCTAAGTCACTTGGAGGTGACACCTTATAAAGTTTTGAATCCTGCTTAGAAGGTGAAATGACCAATCTCCCTCATAAGGCTAAGGGGTTGAGAGCTGGATAAAGATTAGAATTAATTCACAGTGATATATGTGGTTCATTGTCTACTTCAAGCTAGAGGAGCCAATGATCGAGTATTTCTTCACCTTTACAAATGATTGCTCTAGATATGGCTATGCTTACCTGATGTGCCACAAGTTATGAATCATTGACAAGTTTATAGAATATCAGGCTGAGGTGAAAAATCAAATAGGTGAATGCATCAACTCTTCGATTTTATCAAGGATGTGGAAACCTCTCTGGAGATTTCAAGGACTATTTATTGGCAAAAAAAAGGATAATTTCCCGATCGATTGCACCTGCTACTTTCCAACATAATGTGCGTCAGAAAGAAGAAATTTATCACTTTTGGACATGGTTAGCTCCATGATGAGCTACTCCACTCTACCTCTTTCTTTTTGGGATATGCACTAGTAAGAGGAAACTACTTGTTGAATCAAGGACCTTCAAATTCTATTCCTAAAACTCTTATAGAGTTGTGATGCGGTATAAAACCTTCTCTTAACCAAATTCACATATATTGCTGTAAAGCACATGTGCGGATTGCAAGGACAAATTGAACAAACTCGACTGTGTAACGCAAGTATGTCTGTTTGTAGGGTATCCATAAAAATTGAAAGAACATCACTTTTATAGTCCATAAGATCAGAAAGTGTTTGTAACTACAAATGCTAGACATTTTTAGGAGGGCTATGTGATGGAGCATAAAGTAAAGAGTGTGGTGGTGCTTGAGGAAATGAGCTCAGTTCAATTAACATATAGTAATATTGGAGTTGTACATCATAATGGGATCGCACATTCTTGGTATTTGTGTGGTTCGTGATCGAAGTAGGAGAGTGTTGTGGATATCTCACGTTGCATATATAGACATTGTTTTTGCTAGATTCAGTGACTAATTCCAATAAGAGTTTCTTACCCTTCAGACTTGGGAGTCATTGTCTCTAAAAAAATCAGTGTCCAAATAAACAAGAGGAGAGATCGATCACATGAATGATGAATCTTAAGCTTCGACAGTGGGTAGTCTTATATATGTGATGTTATACATTATGCCAGATATTTACTATGCAGTATGCATGGTTAGCCGATATCAATTTGACCCAGGATCATAATACAGGACTTGTATCAAGTGCATACTCAAGTATGTTAAGAGAACGAGAAATTCTATGCTTATCTGTTAATAGTGGGAGCTTGGAAGCAGTTGACTATATAAATTCATAATTTCAATTTGAAATAGATGCCAGAAAGTCTATGTTTGGTTTAGTTTTTTATTCTTGGAGGTGAAGCCGTGTGTTGGCTAAGTTTGAAGCCGGACTGCATTACAGATTAGTTCTACAATTGAGGTTGAATATGTGGCAGGTTCTGAAGCATCAAGGGAGTCTACATGAATGAGATCATTTTTAGGATCTTGGTGTAGTCCCTACGGCCAAATCACCCCTCAAACTTTTTGTGATAACACTAGGGATATTGCGCAAGCTAAGTGCCATTGAAATTATGAGGGGAGGCACATTGAGAGGAAATATCATGTCATTTATCAGTTTGATGAAACTGAGAAGATTGATGTGGTTAAGATAGTGACGGCAAAAAAGCAGTTGATCCCTTCACGAATCCTCTACCAGGGAATACTTTCGAGTCACGCAACGATGGGCTTGGAATTAGGAGAATGCTAGATTTAGTATAGGGCCAATGGGAGATTGTTAGAATTTATCAGCCTTGAAACCAAATCTGAATGGATATTAATTATGTAAAACATTTTATTTAAGGTTTTATGAAAATTATAACAACACAATTATTGAAAGGCTAAATTTAAATAAACCCACTGAACTTTGGGTCATTTTAAAAAAACCGCCTTAAGTTTTTTTATTTAAAAAAACGTCACAAAACTATAGTTTTAAAAAATTCACTTTAACGGAGTTAGATTTCCGTTGGGCTAAATTTAAAAAACCCACTTTCATCTTTCATTTGTGTTAAAAAAAAAACATCACTTAACTAATCATATGTTTAAATAAACCCCCTTGAACTAACCCTAACCTTAACCCTAACCCTAACCCTAACTCTGTCAGTGTGTGCTTTTTTTAAACTATAGTTTTGTGCGGTTTTTAAAAATAAAAAAAAACTTAGTGCGTTTTTTTAAAAATGGCCCAAAGTGCAGTGGAGTTTTTTTAAATTTACCCTTATTGAAATCGGGAAGGGAGACAAATATGATGTGGACTAAAATAGCTACGTGCATTAGAGAAATCTCGAAGGAGGTACTTAAAGATCTAAAGATAGATGGCTGCAAACTAAAGAAACATGGTGATGGCGATAAGAAATCCAAAATATTGTGAGAGAAAAAAGATCAACCTTCAAAATATGGAAAAAGAGAAATAAAAAGAATTTAGAGAGATATAAGACTGTTAGAAAATAAGTTAAGAAAGGGTAATATACGCAGAATGAAAAAAAAATGATGATTTATACACAAATTTAGGAACAAAAGAATGTAAAAATAACATCTATAAGCTTTCTAAACAGAGGGATAGGAAAACAAAATATTTGGATACAATTAGGTATATTAAGAGCACGGATTCAAGAGTCTTAGTAAAATATGAGAAAATTAAGGAAAGATGGCAAAATTACTTTGAGAAGTTATTAAATGAAAATATTGTGGGCAACTTAAATATAGATGACTCAAGGGATAGAAGAGAACATATGTTTTTCTATAGAATTAGGACCACATATGTTTGAAATGCTTTAGGAATTATGAAAATAGGAAAAACTTTAGGATTAGATGGGATACCCATTGAAGTTTGAAGTGTCTTAGGAATGTAGGAGTGGGTTGGGTAACAAGCTTATTTAGTGGAATTTTGAGGACCAAGAAGATGCCCGATGAATTAAGGAAGAGTATTTTAGTACTTATAAATTAAAATAAAATAGATATATAAAGTTGCACCAACTACCAAGGCATTAAATTAATGAGCCATACGATGAAACTTTGGAAGAGAGTGATCAAATATAAACTTAGACTATAAACTACAGTGTATGAGAATCAGTTTGGATTTATATCTGGGAGGTCAACAATGGAAGCAATTTATGTAATGATGAGACTTATTGAAAAATATATGAAAAATAAGAAAGATCTACATATGGTGTTTATAGATCTAGAAAAAGCATACGTTAAAGTCCATGGAGACATAGTATGGTGTGCGTTAAATAATAAAAGAGTAACTATTCGGTATATTGGGGTGATTAAGGATATGTATGAAGGGGCAATGACTACAATTAGAATAACCATAGGAGAGACCAGTGATTTTCCTATTACAGTAAGTATACAGCAAGGTTCGGCCTTAAGCCCCTACTTCTTTGCTTTGATTATAGCTGAATTAATGCGAGGATTACAAGATGAGGTGCCTTGGTGTATGCTTTTTATCGATGACATCATCTTAGTGGACGGTACTAGAGCAAGAATCAATGCGAAATTAGAATTGTGGGGAGAAGCTTTGGAAGCTAGAGGCTTTAGAATAAATTGAACTAAAACAAAGTACATGGAATGTAATTTTTAGTGATATTCGGAACACAAATGAGAAAGTAGTAAAGCTTGATGGTCAAGAGATACCTAAGAGATACCATTTCAGATATTCAGACTCGATTATAAAAAGAGATTGGGAGATTGGTGAAGATATTATACATATGAGCCAAGTAAGGTGGCTTAAGTGAAGAAGCGCTAGTGATGACGCGTGTGAGTGCATGCATGACTTCCTATCCTGTCTTACAACCGTCTAGAAAGTGGCGCCTTCTTGTGCATTCCCAGCCACGAGACAACGCTTGAAGCAAGGAGATCAACTCCCGCAAACAAGAATACTTAACAGCTGCTTTTCTGCAACTTATATGAAAGATGTGTCCGTATTCAGGTTATTCTCTCTAAAAGGGAAGAACCCAGAATACGAGAAAACATGCCTCAGGAATCTGGGAAGAAGCTCCAACCGTGGCAAAGAGCACAGGCAACAAAGCGACGTTGGCTCCATACCAGTTATAAGGGCAACCCCCTCCCCCCCCCCCCCCCCCCCCCCATACCCCTTTCTAGACTGTTGTAAGACAGAATATGAAGTGTGACAAACGTATACCTTTGAAGTTAAAGGAAAATTTTATAGGACGACTATTAGACTAGCAATGATGTATGAAGCAGAGTGTTAGACAATAAAGAAACAACATTTCCAAAAAATGGGTGTAGCGGAGATAAGGATGCTAAGATGGATGTGTGATAAAAGCGAGAATGATAGAATTAGAAACGAGCATATACGAGATATGATAAAGGTATTTCCTATCCAAGATAAATTAAGAGAAAATTGCCTCAAGTAGTTTTCACATGTCACACGTAGACCTAGTAGTGCCCCCGTTAGAAATAGTGATTTGATAAGTATTGATAGTAGAGTTAGGGGTGAGGGAAGACATAAACTTACTTGGGTGGAAATTGTGAGAAAAGATATGATAGCTTGTGGCCTTACTGAAGATATTGTGCTAAACCAAGCAGAATCGAAAACTGATTCATGTAGTCGACTTCAACTAGTTGGGAAAAAGGCTTTGTTGTTATTATTGTTATTGTTGTTGTTGTTGTTGTATAATAACACATTCATGCTCTTTGTTTATTTTATATGTATTTGTGCATGTGTTGGGTAGTCAGTTGTTCACATTGTATGTGACTTATATTTGTGATGCGTATCACACATGGTAGACATGAGTTGTAAGTTCTTTATGATTGATAGGTTGGTTCACAGTTTGATGATAGTGACAAATCAATTGAAAACTGCCATGTGTTATCTTAGAGATCTGCCTAGGTCAGTGGAGTTGTGTCTCCAAGTTAGCACATGGGTATGTTAGAGTAATACGTATTGAACATGGATCGCTATATAATCTTATCAATGATTAATTGTTTGATGTTAATATGGATATTCGTTGTACCATTGTATGAAGATCATCAAATCTTATGAGTTGTAGTTACCATGGTTAGTTGACTTGATACACCAAAGAATGAGATGGTACATTTGTCAATATTTTGGTGTGTTGGATAGTTAATTGTGGCAACTCGGGCAATTCATGCAAAGGATAATACACACTCACATATTAGAAGTATGGACATTAGCTAAGATTAAGTTTATAGTTGACCATCAATATCCTATCTAGGTCTTCTCGTAGCGAAGTGATTTAGTCGAAGTCTAAGTCGGAGATGATCACTAGTAAATAAACTAAGTTATCTTCGGAGAATAAAACAAGATTTAGTAAACGATTAATTAAACAAATCACTTGTAAATATCCATGTAAGGATCAAATATATGATGTCAATAAATCACGAATCTTTCGCTTTTTTAGGATATCGGATTCTAAAGGTGGCCCCCATGGCATCTGGAGGTGGCTCCCATAGATTCTGGAAGTGGCATCCGTCAAACTTACGAATTGGCAGTTAGGTCCATTTGGCACTTAGGTCTACCATCCAAAACAGTAACAATAACAATAACAATAACTGTTCGATACAAATAATCGATAGAAAATAATGTGTCTGATCCAAAACATGCATAACCAAATAAATCGACTAATATCAATTATACATATGCATATATAAATATGAGTATGAAAGAACACAAATAAAAGAATAGAAAAGCCATCTAATGTAGAATCAATGCTCACAATTAACCAATGAAATCCTTTTGCTTTTACAACCTTAAAATCCGTACTCATCGTTGTTGATTGTCATCACAACCACCATCATCATCTCTTCTTTCGATAACCATCTCTTTGTTTCTTTTCTCTATCTCAAAGTTTTCTCCTTCTTCCTTATCTAGTTGTCATTCTGTTCATATATACATATAAGAGCATTCACTATCGTTTTCTAAAAACCCAAAAAATAGCATTTGCATTAAAAAAAAGCCCTCACTGTTGTTCTCTATATACCCAACATTTAGAATAGGAGTGAACAATCGTTCGCTAAAATTAAGAATCGCTCTTGAAGAAATGCTAAAAGTAGAAGACGAGTGATCTTCATCCATTTGAGAAAAAAAATTCGGACGGACGGAAGATGATGCTCTGTCCGTCAAAAAATTTATTACTAAGAAAACGAAAAGACGAGAGACGGATGAAGGAGCTCCATCTCTCTCTCTGTGTGTTTTTTTTAAATGTTTTACGTAATCAGAATTTTTTCCCCAAAAAATTTCGAAAATGCCATCCTAATATTACGAAAATGCCATTAGTTAATTACCAAATTGCCATTAAAAATTTTATATAAAAAAAAATCAACGGACGGAATACCTTCATCCGTCCCAGTAATATAACCCATTTTAGTTACCAAATTATTACAGAAATGCCATCCGAGAATTACGAGAAATCCTGTCAGGCCCCGCTTCCCAAATACGGACTACGAGTATGTAACGAAGGCCCAGCGAATGATGTAAAAATCATCCATAAGTTGTACTAGTCAACTCAACAATATGAACAACAAACACAACCACGAAAGAGAATATAATCACATGAATCAATGAACAACTTCAATAATAGATGAAATAATTCAAAACATAATATTCAATATAATATCCAATATATGGAAAAACAAACTCCGGGACAAAAGCTCAAAAAAATGTATAATATCCATAACAAAGTTCAAAGGGAAATATAGTATAAAAATAATTCAAGCAGTGAAATCTTCGACTCCATCTTCTAGAATCGTTGCTCACCAATTCATTCTTATAGTGCTCCTTCAGTACCTGTAAATTCGTGATCTAAAAAGAGAGAAAATAATTTTCTTAGAGCAAGTCATGGACAGCAAGTAGAGGAAAACAGAGAGTAATAGGAAACACGGTATATCAAAAATAAGGGACGGGATCAAAGTCAAGGACAAAGACAAAGATTGGCAATAATGTCAAAGGTGTATCTTTAAATCATGCATTAATTAATAATGTCAATTTAAGTTCTATATTGATGACTATGTACGGGATCAATCATGAAATGTCCAATGCGGGTTATTAATCATTTTATTAACCTATCTAGTGCACGTACTACTGCGTCTCATTCCACAGGTTCGGCGCATGCAAACGGTGAATGTTTTAGACTGATGGTAAATTCACGGATCGTGTACTCTGTAACAAGATGATAAAATATCATGATAGCGTGATCACACAATGACAAGCATTTCTCCACCTTCCATGTAATAAACCATGCAAGCAAGAAGACTTTTACCGAGTATAGTTTCCTATTGTTCACTACCAAGTCAACCCATAATACCCGGCTTGTTAATATTTTATTTCATCCTATGTGAGCATGCAAGAAGGTGTCAGGGTTGTATCATGCTAGGTGTGACTGATTCTACTCGTTACGGACAAAGCAAGAAGCAAATATATTAAATCAACACCATTCATATAATCTGGACAACAGAACGTTACTGTATAGAGATTCCCGCTGCTACAAAAAAGTAAATCTGGTTTCGTCAGAAGTTCTAGAAACAACACTCTTTGCCGGTTCCAGGGAATATACATACGACATATAAATATTACAGAAACTAGGTTGAAACTCCTATTCGTTTCAGGTTTCATGTTCAGGCAGCAGGTTATAGATTGTGTTTACATATATGTTTTAGGTCTGAAAACTCATCAATTAAATCTACAAAAATTCAGGGTGATTCCTACACATGTCTAGTTTCAGCAAAATTAATTTCATATTTTTATTTTACTGTTAACATGATCTGTTTATTTAATGAATCAGGGTGATACGAATAAAATTGTGAATCTGGAAATTTAGACCTAGCTGTACTAATAGACTGATATCTAACAGATTATAATTCGGAATTCAATTTTGTCAAAAGTTTTGGAAAATAGACACTTGAGGCTACAATTCATATTCACAAAGTTCTTTCAAATTTCTAAGGTAACATGTTCGAAATTCTGATACAAAAAGAAGTAAACAGCCGGCCAGAAAATAATCTAACATGAATATGCAATAATTTCATCATACAAGCATATGATTCATGATAATTAATAAACAAAGTGATATTTGATTATTAACATGCAATTTTCTAGATTGTGATGCAATTTACAGTCATGGCAATTAGTTCATCAAATCAAATTCAATCGGAAAGATTCAATACATCAAACAACTCTATAACATGGATCTAGTTAAGTTTTCATGTATTTCGTGCATATGCAATGTGCAATAGAGACTAGGGTTTGAGTCGAAGATATTGTCACGAAGTTGAGAATATCTTGGGTTAGCTTGTGTAAACCCTCAATATACTCAACGGAAGATGAATAGTATAACAATACGATAAAAGGATCTACTTGCGGGGATCAACAAAATTCTTGAACAAAAATAATCAAGCTAGTTCATGAGAGACTTTCCTGTTAGATGATAAATTCGAATATAAAGAATAACGAGAAGAGAATCCCGAGCGACCAACCACGAAAGCACGTGCGCTCTACGTGCAACACCAACACATAGCAAAACCTAATAGCAACACGATTCCCTTCACAAATAGCAAATGGCAAAATCGAATCTCCTTTCCCTCCGAACACCAACAGCAAAGGAGAGACAGACAGACAGACAGCAATACTTGACGGCGAGGCTAAGCAGTTGTCATGCCCCGCTTTCCAAAAGGAATATGGAATACGAGTATGTGACAAAGCCCAGTGAATGATTTTCATCATTCATAAGAAATAGGATCGACTCAACAGTATAACAGAAAATGTAACAGAATATACAACCACACATGCATGAAACAAATTATTAATCAACATAAATTATTTGAAACAGATATAAATTCCTCAAATTAATATAAGATCTGGATCAAAAGTAAAACTTCGGGACAACAAGCCCATTCTGATCACGGGACTTACACTGGCCTACCGAGCGGGCACCAGGAAAATACATGTATTCAGTGACTCACAACTCGTGGTCAAACAGATCATCGGAGAGTACGAGGCCCGTGACCACCGAATGACCCAATACATTGCGTGAGCAAAGAAGCTCCTGCAGCTCTTCGTGAAGGCGGATGTCCATCGGATCCCAAGAGAAAAACTATCATGCTGACTCCTTGTCTAAACTCGCTTCATCTTCGCTCGGAGGATTAGACTGGATGCTCTAGTCGAGGTCCTTCTTAAGTTAATAATAGAAGAACTGCAAGTCTTCTGCCTCACCAACGACGATTCCACTGAGATGTGGATGAGCCCCATACACAGGTTCCTGACAACTGGCGAGACCACGACATGAAGTATTCAGGTGTGGTCCGAAAGATTCACCTTAATTAGGGGCGTGCTCTTTAAACGCTCCTACACAAATTCATACGGGAGACCCTATCTTTTCTGCCTAACACCATACGAGGCTAAGTACACCGTGGAAGAACAACATGAAGGAATCGGGGGTGCCATATGGGCAGCAGGTCGGTGGCCTGGAAAGCAGTAATCCACGGCTACTACTGGCCAACTATGCTGCAAGATGCTAAAAACCTTGTCCGAAGATGCGGCCCCTGTCAGAGGTTCTCCCCCCTTAAACACTCGCCCCAGGCAGAGCTAAAGTCCCTTGGTAGTCCTACTCCCTTCGCCATGTGGGGAATGGACCTGGTCGGACCCTTTCCGCTGGCGACCGGCCAGAGGCGATTCCTCATCGTGGTCGTTGACTACTTCACCAAGTGGATAGAGGCGGAGCCCCTAACTACCATCACCGAGCATCAGGCTCCACAATTCTTATGGAAACACATAGTCTGCCAATTCGGGATCCCGCGCGTGCTAATCGCCAATAACGGAACCCAATTTGCCAGCAAAAACTTTCGGAAGTTTTGCGGCAACCTCGGCATTCAACAATGCTTCTCGTCAATCTCTCATCCCCAATCGAACGGCTAAGCCGAAAGCACCAATCGTCAAATTCTTGACGGTCTAAAGAAGCGACTGGATCTGTCGCCCAAGGGGGGATTTGTAAAGCGTCCTCTGGTCATATCGGACTACTAAGATAATTTCGACCAGCGAGTCCCCTTTCAATCTGACAATTAGGACCAAGGCAGTCATCCCACTGGAAGTCGGCCTCCCATTGCCGAGGTACATGGGCTTCAACGAAGAATCAAACTCAAGTGACCTCAAGGCAAACCTGGACCTCGTTTATGAGGTACGGGACAAATCCAGCATCCAACAGGCCATTTACCAACAACGGGTCAAGAGGCTCTATAACAAGAAAGTTCGCCCACCAACATCAAGGAAGGGGAACTCATGCTCCGAAAGCTAGCAATATCCCAGTCCACAGCTAGAGGCAAGCTCGCCCTTAACTGGGAGGGCCCCTATAAAATCTCCCAGGTGGTACGTCCCGGTACATACCACCTCGAATACTTGGGGGGCAAGATGGTTAAGAGGCACTGGAATGCAGAGCACCTCATTAAATTTCAAGAGGGAAAGTGAGGGAGAGTCCACTATTGTAAGCGCTCCGTGCCAATTCTCTTGTAAGCAAACAATCATGGTATAAAATCTGCACATTTTTTGTTGATTCAAAGTGTGTACATATCACACCAGCTTTCTCACAAGCCTGAATGCCCAATGCTCGGCATGTATCTCGAGCAAGGCACCAGCTTTCTCACAAGCCTGGAAGCCCAACGCTTGGCATGTATCTTGAGCAAGGCACCAGCTTTCTCACATGTTTGGACGTCCGATGCTCGGCATGTACCTCGAGCAAGGCACTAGCTTTCTCATAAGCCTAGATGACCGACGATCGGCATGTATCTTGAGCAAGGCACTAGCTTTCTCACAAGCCTGGATGCCCGACGCTCGGTAGGTATCTCGAACAAGGAACCAGGTTTCTCCCAAGCATTGATGCCCAAAGCTTGGCATGTATCTCAATCAAGGCACCAGCACCAGCTTCCTCACAAGCTTGGACCCCTGATGCTCGGCATCTATCTCGAGCAAGGCACCAGCTTTCTCACAAGCTTGAATGCCCGATGCTCGGCATGTACCTCGAGCAAGGCACCATCTTTCTCACAAGCCTGGATGCCCGATGCTCGACATGTATCTCGAGCAAAGCACCAACTTTCTCACAAGCTTGGATGCTCGACTCTCGGCATGTACCTCGAGCAAGGCACCGGCTTTCTCACAAGTCTGGATGCCCGATGATCGGCATGTATCTTGAGAAAGGCATCAGCTTTCTCACAAGCTTGGACGTCCGATGCTCGGCATGTACCTCGAGCAAGGCACCAGCTTTCTCCCAAGCCTGGATGCCCAATGCTCGGCATGTATCTCGAGCAAGGCACCAGCTTTCTCATAAGCCTGGACGCCCAACGTTCGGCTTGTATCCTGAGCAAGGAACCAGTTTTCTCACAAACTTGGACCCCCGACGCTCGGCATGTATCTCGAGCAAGGCACCAACTTTCTCACAAGCTTGAATGCCTGATGCTCGGCATGTATCTTGAGCAAGGCACCATATTAATCACGAGACAGAAAAATAGCCAAGACAAGACAATCGTTTCTTATATTATTTTATCAAAGAAAATTGCGTCATTACAAAGAGAAACAAAAATACATTGGTAAAACCTATCCTAGGGCTCCTGTGTTGGAACTACAGGATCAAAGCAGACGAGCTCTAGTCCGGCCGACTGAGTCGGCTCCTTCACCAGGTTTCCCGATCTCGCCAAGGTGGACACGCTGGCGATGGAGCTCTGTGCCTCACAAGGCCTCACCGGACCAATCCTTGAGGTCGGCAAGGAGGCACCATCAGGAGGATGGGGGCCAGTGAACGAAACCGATCGGGACCTAGACATCCCAAGCATTATCTTGTATCGCTGCACCTCCAATTCCTTCTCTACTATAACCTCGCAGAGGAAAGATTCAGATGAAGGCCGCTGGGCAGAGATACTAGCCCTCAAAAACAGAGCTCTAGTGGGGTCTAAGTCACGGTTGGATAACAACTTCTTAAACCGTGCCAGCTCTACGCTGAGCCCCTTGGACTTGTCCATAAAGTACTTGACGGCGGCCTCACGATCACGAGCCTCCTTACGGTATCAAGTGAAAGCAAACTCCATCGCCAAGATCATACCTTTCAATTGGTTCACCTCCGAGCCACCAAGGTCCCCTGCCGGGGTCACTGTCATCTGCCAAAGGACAGAGAAATATCACTCCGAGCCAAAAACACTTGGCTAAAAAATCAAGCAAGAAATTCTTCCAAGTCAAGAGGTTCGTCCAAAAACGCTTTTCGTTGCTCAAAAGTGTAATTTTCCAAAAAGTGTGGTGGCCAGTCCGCTTTTGGCTATTAAAAAAAATACAAACAAAAAACGAAACAAGGAAAAGAAACAACGATGACTACTGCTAGCCCACCACTTCCTTGGCCTGCTCTTCGGGGAGGAGCTCTTCGTCCGTGGCATCATCACCACTCCCGAGGTTCAGCGGGAGCTCAGGCACGACCAGGTCATAGTGAAAGTTGCTCCAGTCCAGCTCTGGATGAAAGTGCTTGACATGCCGGATTGCCCTGGCATAGACCACATCCTGGGCCTCGATCACTTTGTCCATCCTGACCGTCCTTATCTCCTCCACGTGTGCGTCAGCCTCCTTCCTTAGGTCGGACATCCTTCTTATATAGGCATCCTCCTGGTTTGCCAACTCTGCTAGAAGAGCCTTGATCAGGCCCTCGAGGGCCATCTTCTCCAGCTTGAGATCTTTCGCTTCCTGCTCCCAACACTGGGTATTCCTCTTCTCGTTCGCCACCTCCTTCATGTGCAGCTTCATTAGCTGAGCGCCATCCACGCAGGCCTGCAACCGAGGGAGATAGACTTAGAAAATGGGCCAAAAGTATTAACACGACCAGTTACCACATTACCTGCAAGCTGGCCAGAGCTTACTTCATGTACGAGGACTCGACGGTGTCACACTCCCGGGCCTTCTGGTCTCGGGGCGGAGTGAACTTCTCAACCATCTCGATGGCCACCGGTCCATCCGAGATAGTATCCCCGATCTTAACAGCCCAGTCCGGTGCCCAGGGCTACAATCCTGCCTCGCCAACGATCTGGTCGGCCATCGAAGCAACTAGAGGGAGTCCAACCTTCACTACTGCGGCGACCTTCTGGCCGCTGGTGGTGGTGCCTGACTTCGAGCTCTTGTGTTTCTTCGGCATCGGGAGAGGGGTCTCCTCCTCAACCCCCTCGGGAGCGAGTCTCCCATGCTTCTTTTGATGGGGTCGGTCCACCTTCTCGGCAGCCTGTTTCTTCAGCAGAGCCCTTCTCTCTACATTCGCATCATCATCTATGTCTATAGAAAAGAAAATCACGTAAGACTAGAGAAAATACTTGAAAGAAAACTAGATAAAAAACATACTAATAGGGTGGGGCTAAGTCCGATTTGAGCCAAGTGCCTCTCTGTCACGTTCGGCCAACCAATGCTATTGCCCGAACAAATATTCTCAACGTCCGCCCACTCCTCGGCCGACAAGTCCGACTTACAGGGACCCTTCAGATTGGGCTCGTAGAACTTCCAAGGTGTGGGTATCACCAATGGGGTCAGGTTCTGAATGATGAAATACTTCTCCTTCCACCGTTTGATGGAGTCCGAGTGCCCGTGCACGACCTTTCTCTTTCATCTCGGCAAAATATAGTAGATCCCCTAATATTCGGCGGACGAGCTGAGGCCGAGGATCACCCGAAAGTACTTCAGTGTCGGGCGGACCCCCCACTCAATGCAGAGCAACAAGAAGCATACTATCTGCTTCCAGGAATTGGACCCGTACTGCATAGGGCTAAGGGACGCCCAGTTCAAAACTTCTATAATGAAGGGGTGGAGCGGCAGCCACAAACCAGAGCAGAAGGCATCAACAGGGAACATGCAGAAGTGGGGCTCCAGTCTGTCCGTAGGATGGATCCTGAGGCTGGGGATCAGCAGCTCGTACTCCTCACCGATGAAGTAATTTGCATGGATGACGGGAGGTCGTTCACTGTAAGGACGGTCAGCACCCTATACATAGCGATTTTCTGCCTAGGAAGCCTCCACATCCTTGTCAACTCCACCCATGTACCGGAGAAACTCCTTGACATCGTCTGGATACATTCGGATAGAGCACGAATGGACCTCAAACAGGACTTCAAGGTTAACCGAAAGAGCCTCCTCATCCGAGCTGTCCGGATGAACCTAATTCGTCTTCTGACGTCAAACTTGAGGACCCTTCGAGGGGGGGGGAGGGGGGACGGCATAGCCAAAGGGCCCAAGTCGTCATCCTCCGACGAGTTATTTTCCCCTCCAAGTTCCCCCTCCTCGGCAAGCTCTTCCTCATTCACTTCAACCTCTTCTTCTCCTCCCTCCTCGGCCACTGCGATCAGTTCTTCGACCACCTCTACCACCTCGGCCTCCTCCTCACCTTCAACCAAGGGTACATCCCGTTCTGAGTCACTCGACTCTACTACAAAGGGTCTTCTACTACGTATAGGCGCGACATCGTAGACCTTTGTCTCTGACTCCCATGATGTTGAGTCGGGAGAACGGGGACCCTCGTCCTGACCCAAGGTAGTGGCGGATGAACCAGACTAAGACCATGACATACCGAAAAATAAAATTAACTAACATATTCGAAAAATGGTGAAGCATATCGGAAAACTCGCCGCCGGTGACTGAAAAAGTGCTAAAAGGGAAAACTTGGGAACTTGAGAGAAGAAAGCAAATGCATGAAATGAGGGAAGGGTGGAGGATATATAGCATTAGAGGCAACTCCTCAAATTCTGCAAAAAGCATGACATCATCATTTCCACGTGTCACCACCCAATTGGACCACAGACTGTCCGAATTCCCCTGGTCCTTACACTCGAAGCTCGGCTAACACCTCGGACACACCAAACGGAGAACTGCACTTCTGGAAGAGGGATGGCCCCATAACGGCCAAGCCTGGGGGCTCGATGCTTGGCAAGTACTGCGAGCACCCACCTAACTTTTTCCAACAAAGCTGCCTAACAAAGGCCAAGTTGGGGGGGCTCGGCAAGTACTTCGAGCACCCACCTAGCTTTTTCCAACAAAGCTACCTCTCAAGGCTCGGCACTCGGCACTGACTTCGAGCACCCACTTGGCTTTTTCCAACAAAGCTACCTCCCAAGGCTCTGCGCTTGGCAGTGACTTCGAGCACCCACCTATCTTTTTCCAACAAAGCTACCTCTCAAGACTCGGTGCTCGGCAAGTACTGCGAGCACCCACCTAGCTTTTTCCAAAAAAGCTACCTCTCAAGTCTGGGGGGCTCGGCGCTCGGCAAGTACTGCAAGCACCTACCTTTTTTTTTCAACAAAGCTACCTCTCAAGTCTGGGGGGCTAGGCACTAAGCAGTGACTTCGAGCACCCACCTAGCTTTTTCCAACAAAGCTACCTCTCAAGGCTCAGCACTCGGCAGTGACTTCGAGCACCCACTTAGCTTTTTCCAACAAAGCTACCTCTCAGGGCTCGGCGCTCGGTAAGTACTTCGAGCACCCACCTAGCTTTTTCTAACAAAGCAACCTCTCAAGGCTCGATGCTCAATAGTAACTTCGAGCAACCACCTAGCTTTTTCCAACAAAGCTATCTCTCGAGTCTGGGGGCTTGGCCTGGGAAAGTACTGCGAGTACCCACCTAGCTTTTTCCAACAAAGCTACCTCTCAAGTCCGGGGGGGGGGGGGGGGGGGGGGGGGGCTCGACGCTCGGCAGTGACTTCAAGCACCCACCTAGCTTTTTCCAACTAAGCTACCTCTCAAGGCTTGGTGCTCGGCAGTGACTTCGAGCACCCACTTAGCTTTTCCAACAAAGCTAGCTCTCAAGGCTCGGCGCTCGGCAATGACTTCGAGCACCCACCTAGCATTTTCCAACAAAGCTAGCTCTCAGGGCTCGACACGCTCGGCAAATACTTCGAACACTCACCTAGCTTTTTGCAACAAAGCTACTTCTCAAGGCTCGTGCTCAGCAGTAACTTTGAGCAACCACCTAGCTTTTTCTAACAAAGCTACCTCTCAAGTCTGGGGGGGCTCGGTGCTCGACAGTGACTTCGAGCAACCACCTAGCTTTTTTCAACAAAGCTACCTCTCAAGTCTAGGGGAGGGGGGGCTCGGCGTTCGGCAAGTACTGCGAGCACCCACCTAGCTTTTTCCAACAAAGCTACCTCTCAAGTCTGGGGAGCTCAGCGCTCGGCAGTGACTTCGTGCACCCCCTAGCTTTTTCCAACAAAGCTACCTCTCAAGGCTCTGTGCTCGGCAGTGACTTCGAGCACCCACATAGCTTTTTCTCACAAAGATAACTCTCAAGGCTCGGTGCTCGGTAGTAACTTCGGGTACCCACCTAGCTTTTAACAACAAAGCTACCTCTCAAGGCTTAATGCTAGGCAAGTACTGCGAGCACCCACCTAGCTTTTTCCATCAAAGCTACATCTCGAGGCTCGGCACTCGGCAGTGACTTCGACCACACACCTAGCTTTTTCCAACAAAGTTACCTCTCGAGTCTGGGGGGCTCAGCACTCTGCAAGTACTGTGAGCACCCACCTAACTTTTTCCAACAAAGCTACCTCTCAAGGCTCGGCGCTCGGCAAGTACTGCGAGCACCCATATAGCCTTTTCTAACAAAGCTACCTCTCAAGGCTCGGCACTCGGCAATGACTTCGAGCACCCACTCAGCTTCTCACTGAAGTTGCCTCACTCGAAGCTGTCCGAGCCGACTTTCCAAGATCGGGGCTTGGTAGTGACTTCGAGCACCCACTTAGCTTCTCATTGAATTTTCCTCACTCGAAGCTCTCCGAGCGGACCCTCTAAGCTCGGGGCTCGGCAGTGACCTCGAGCACCCACTCAGCTTCTCACTGGAGTTGCCTCACTCGAAGCTCTCCGAGCCAACCCTCCAAGCTCGGAACTTGGTACTGACTTCGAGCACCCATTCAGCTTCTCACTGGAGTTGCCTCACTCGAAGCTCTTCTAGCCGAACATCCAAGCTCGGAGCTCGGTAGTGACTTCAAGCACCCATTCAGCTTCTCACTAGAGTTGCCTCACTTGAAGCTCTTCGAGCCGATCCTCCAAGCTCGGAGCTCGGCAGGGACTTCGAGCACCTATTCAGCTTCTCACCAGAGTTGCCTCATTCGAAGATGTCCGAGCCGACCCTACAAGCACGGAGCCTCAAAGCTCAGCAGTGACTTCAAGCACCCACTCAGCTTCTCACTGATGTTGCCTCACTCGAAGCTCTTCGAGATGACACCCCAAGCTCGGAGCTCGGCAGTGACTTCGAGCACCAATTCAGCTTCTCACTAGAGTTACCACACTCAAAACTCTTCGAAGCAATCCTGTAATACCCCGGATAATATAATACTTTTGTATGTACAATGTCTGTGTGTGTGTGTGTGTATATATATATATATATATTGCAGTGTTTGCTTGATTATATATGTATGAATGATGAAGTGCGTTTAAATTTGTTGGACGGTTCATGTGGATGGTTGCATTCATGGTGGTGCACGAGAATGAGAATGACCGATACTAGTACATGCACTAGTTTTGAGTGTTATGCATATGCAAATATGTAATTGTATGGTACTAAAATGGATATTCTTTGTATGCACTCAAATCTAACCCCTCAT
Source organism: Hemerocallis citrina (assembly GCA_017893485.1). Taxonomy (NCBI): domain Eukaryota; kingdom Viridiplantae; phylum Streptophyta; class Magnoliopsida; order Asparagales; family Asphodelaceae; genus Hemerocallis; species Hemerocallis citrina. The sequence goes on along the minus strand of CM030359.1, from coordinate 232,236,603 downwards.
CTCTCATCAAAAACTTGATCAAGGGCAAAAAATTTCATCCATGCAAATATCTTCAAAACCATGGGCTATTAGGAGATTATTTTAAAGAAAACCACTTGCCACATCACCCCCTCCTACCCTTATGGCCGGCCTGCCCGCCTCACACCCTCACTCCTTCTCACTTCTTAAAAACCCCTCTTTCTCACTATCATTTCAGTTCTGAAATTTCAGAAAGAAAAAGAGAGAAGGAGAGAGTGAAAGAAGGTAAGAAAAAAAAGAGGTGTTCTAGAGCTTTGGAGGAGGTATCAAGGAGGAAGGCCATACTATTTTCATCTATAAAGCTACACCAAGGGTGGGGAGTTCTCTGAACTTTAGTCTTGTTTCTCTTGTTTGATTTTCTTGCATGAAGTAAGTAGTAATAGCTATGAGAATGATTAACTAGGAGTAGTTTGTTAGAATCTAAAAATGAAAACAGAAAACATGATCTGCATGCTATATTCCCGAATTTCCAGAGAGCAAAATAATTGGAATTTATCTTAAAATTTATAGAGAATGATCTCATGTATGTCTAGAAGCTAAATGATTTATTTCGGATTTTTCTAATGTTATTTGATATTTTAATAAAATCAGTTTTGAGGACTGAGTCGTAAGGCAGAGACTGGGTCTGTCTATTGTAACAACTGAACTAGTGGGAATTCTTAGAATAAATTGACTCATGTTCTATTTTTGAAACTTTTCCATGTTATCTTGCATGCATCTGGACTCTACAGAAAAATAATCAAATTATTTGGGCAAAATTTGATGCATGTTCAAAATTATTTAATCAAGAGTAGTCAAGACAGTGACTGAAGAAAAGTAGAACTTTTATACCTGATTGTAATAGGTAGAACTCCCTGAATATTTGGAATCAGGATGTGATCCTTTGTGCATACTATTCATCATGTTGTCTAGTTTCTGGAAATGCAAATTTGATGACATTAGGTTATGCATGTGATTTATTATGAATATTTTAGCATGTACTATGCAAAACTTAGTCAGGATTGACACTTTGATAAGATGGTACGCTTGTGGCTCTGTATGAGCAAAATTTGAGAAAGTGTACAACCAGGAAATTATAGTAGACATCATGATCTTTCCAAAAAGCCATGTTTCAAGAAATTCTTGTAAGTAGAATAATATATATGAATTTTGCAAGTTGGGACAGAAACTAGATTTTGAGCGACAGGCTCTATTTAGGATGAACGCGGGTCATGGAGATGGATGAATTCCAAGTTAAGGGAAGTGGCGAGTAGGACTTGTCTCGCCGGGGCCAGTGGTCGATGGGCAGAGTTTTGCAAGCAATCTTTTACCTGAAGGATTAGAGTGATTCCGGGATACAGTGATGTATTAGGGGTAGGTAAAATTGCATTAGTACTAGCAGACTATTGTCAGGTGCTGTACTTTTCCTGTCGTAGGGATACAGATTTCGTTCCCATGTTTTGAGTTTGCGGATATCGTATCTCAATATGTTAATTCCCAAAGAGCCAGGGTAAGGAACGGGAGGGGAACTCCTGTCGGATAGGGAGATTTGATCCTCGAGGCCGTCATGTTCCAATGCGCGTGGGTTTTGTTTTCTATATGAATCATTAACGTCATGGGTACATGGTTTGGTACCAGAAGGTTTTTCACTGCTTTTTGAGTGAGATCCGTGCGCGGGTACTAAGTGAAAAATGTGACCACCACTTTAGGGATTGATGTAAGGGACTAAACCGAATGACTGCAACCTCCTCAGACATGAAAATCTATTGGGAACAGGATGAGTACAAGAGTAGGATACATGGCAAAGGATTGAACCCTACAATCAGGAGATGCGAACTCTTTGAAAAGTACATAGTATGGGATGCATATGTTTCCATTGAAGTTGATTTTGGGGAAGTATGTAGTATGGGATGCATACGTTCCCAAATGAATTGCATTAGAGTAGGTGCATCGTATGCATTCCTTATTTTGTACATTAGATTAGGCCATGTCATGCTTTGATCTGGAACGTATGTAGTATGGGATGCATGCAGATCCAGAGTCTCAAAGTCTAACTTGCATTAGAATAAGGCATGTGACTGTCGCATTTAGTTGTTAGATCATGGCATACACAAACACTAGGGAATTAGGATGCACATTTTATTTTCCATTCAAGATGGTTTGTGGTTGCCAATTTGGAGATCATTGTTTCTTATCAGCATTGCGTCAGTAGAATTACTGACTTTCCCACCTTTTAAGTACCGGTCCTACCTTTCGAGCAGGTGCAGAAATATCAGAGTTGCACGGTGGAAGACTCAAGCCGAGGGGCAAGTTTCAGGGAAGTAGATTGACCACTCAGCGGAGCTTCGGCAGTGATTAGTCGATTACCATTCCGAGAGACAGCTGATAGCATTACAAGAGAAGTTGGTAAATATTTTGTAATAAGATGTAATGAGTTAATGAAATTTGTATTTTTGTTCAAGAACAAGATATTAATTGTAATCGATGATTTAATGACCTTATTTGGAAATAAAATATTTTTAAATTTCCGTATTATTATTGTGTTGAGATGCATTTGAAGGCAAAGATTCTGGTTGCGTCACGGATGTCCGGTAACGAGGATCCGGGGTGTTACAAATCCTCTAAGCTCAGAGCTCGGCAGTGACAGCGAGCACCCACCTAGCTCCTCTCTCTAAACTCCCCGCAAGGAGCCCTCGACGCCTGTTAGACGAAGTCGGCCCTCAGCCTTCGACCCTCTGTCTCGGCCCTTGGCCTTCGGCCTTCGACCAGAAATGTGGCCAATTCTAATAAACATCCCTCAGGGATTCAGAGCAACAATTCTTCGCCAAATACTCCCCTCATCTCTTCCCACAGCCCCTCATCTCTTTCCACAGAGACAGACTACTCCTACACGGCTGTGTTACACAGCCCTCCAGGAGTGGGGGGCTTATGATGTGGTATTGATGACGTGGCCCAATCAGGGCCATCAGATCTCCTCAGATTCTACTCTCCTGTGATCATCAGGTCAACAAGTCCATCGGGCTTCTGCCAACTCAGCCTCACAGGCAAACGGGTCTAACCCGGCCTGTTAGGGTCCAATACCCATTTACCCATGCCTATATATACCAAACCCCCTCCTCACTTTCAAAGGTAATCAATATTTCTCCACCTGAACCCTAGCTACTGTTGATTTCTAAGTGACTGAATAGATCGTTGGAGGGCCTATTGTAACACCCCTGCCCCTAGCTCAGACAATTTATACAATTTATAAGACAAATTAGATACTATGTAGTACAACTGCCCACCACAGGCTGCCTCTCAAAAGGTGGTTAACCGAATTGGCGACTCTTGATCCTTGGCATTAGTATTTATTTATATTATATTTTAATTCTATACCCGATATGGGACTTTTAAACCATACATTTACCTCTGTTTTCAAATCCAAGTACAGCCGAAATCATTCACATCTTCTCCCGGGTGGGCCCCATGGTCAAAGCCACGTCACCCAGGTGACAACGAAACCAAAGCCAGAGCAAACTCTCTGCTTCTCTTTTGAACCGTGCCCCCCCCCTCCACAATTAAATCATTCCATTTCATGACTTCACTTTCCAAATCCACATTTTAATTCCAAATACAGCCACTTTCAAACTTTGAAAGTATATATATATACTTATATACTATTTTATAGTCTTTTGAAAACTACGGGGTGTTACACACACCCCCTGCAGACGGGGCATGCACAATCTAGTGCAGGATCTACTTTCTAGCCGATGTGGAGCATTTGTGAATTGTCTCACTCCGCCGATCATTCTGGAGTCCATAACTCACTGCTCTCCTACACTCGGTGTCGAAAGTCGGCTCCGATACCATTCTGTAACACCCCTGCCCCTAGCTCAGACAATTTATACAATTTATAAGATAAATTAGATACTATGTAGTACAACTGCCCACCACAGGCTACCTCTCAAAAGGTGGTTAACCGAATTGGTGACTCTTGATCCTTGGCATTAGTATTTATTTATATTATATTTTAATTCTATACCCGATATGGGACTTTTAAACCATACATTTACCTCTGTTTTCAAATCCAAGTACAGCCGAAATCATTCACATCTTCTCCCGGGTGGGCCCCATGGTCAAAGCCACGTCACCCAGGTGACAACGAAACCAAAGCCAGAGCAAACTCTCTGCTTCTCTTTTGAACCGTGCCCCCCCCCTCCACAATTAAATCATTCCATTTCATGACTTCACTTTCCAAATCCACATTTTAATTCCAATATAGCCACTTTCAAACTTTGAAAGTATATATATATATATTTATATACTATTTTATAGTCTTATGAAAACTACGGGGTGTTACACCTATCTCCGGGAACTCTCTTGGGGTCCCTATGCATTGTGCAAGTCCGAATATCCGAGCCGAGCTCCCAACCTCTGAGCCGAGCTACGAGCCTCAACCTTTCTCCTGCTACTCCTGAGCCGGTCCTACAACCGGAGATCAGACCAACGTCAGTGTCGTGCCTTCTGCTTCACAAATTACAAGAACTCACACCTATTGCCCCCACACCCAAAGAAAACAAGCAGCATCACCTATTATTCTCTTTGGAAATTTATAATCAGCCATCATATTACATTCTTTTTTATCAGTAAGAACATATAGTTTAGTGAGAGCATCTATAGTCATTGGCTATTTAGCTAAATTTTACAAATTTTGGCTAAATACGTGCTGTAGTCGTTGGCTATTTTGCCAAATTTTCTATTTTGATGAACAGTTCCGAGCCATATTTGGCTGACGATTTGGCTAAATGGAAAAAATAGACCGACAAAACTTTATTTCCCGTCTTTTAACCAGACGGTGTATGATTTAACGTCCGAAACAAATTTTTATTAATAAAAAAATATGGACGGAAAATTATTTACCGTCCGAGAACAATTTTTATTAAAAAAATTACTGGACGGGAGATTATATTTCGTCCAAAATTTTTTTTCAAAATAAATGTTTGGGATGGTGTATTATGTACCACCCCTCACATTTAAAAAAATAAAATTTAAATAAAAAGGAGAAATGTTGTACTGGAAGGCAGGGATATGATTTTTTTTTTTTTTTGTATAAAAATTTTGAAGGACGGGATATTATATCTCGTCCATCCAATTTAAATTTTCTTTTAAAAAATATGGATAGACGGTGTATTATTTACCATTTGAGAAAATTATTTGGGGACGGTTGATAATTTTCCGTTCGTCCAATTAAAGCGGACGAAAAGCCAAAATGTGGCTAAAACGACTATAGCAGAACTCTCGTTTGCTATTTGCTATAAGTCAAATATGGAAATTTTGGCTAAACCGACTACAGATGCTCTAAGAACATATAGTTCTTAACATTATAATTATTTGTTTACATTTATATCTTGTTGGTGTAGGTGTTTACCCCGTAAGGCCTCCTGTACTGGGGCATATCTTAGTATATATACATGAGCTTGTACAAATTAATGACCAAGTTACATGCATTTCTATTTTTTCCCTGTTTTTTTTTCTTGTTTGGCTAAGTTGGTATGCGTATCTACTGGCCTAAAAGGAAGTTAGTATATAATGGGAGTTGAGTGATCAAGTCGTGACATGATACTGTTCCCTATGTAGTCTTTTACAGCTGCAATGTAATTTACCTTAAAAATGAATAACATATCACATGTTTTTGCCATCTATTTTTACAGAGCACTGCTAGAACGAGATAGACCCAACTCTCATTCGCGACTGCCGACAACTCCCCCAAAGCACCTGTTGATATAGTGCAACTTCTACACTAAGCATTGGTAAAAATATTAGCCTAGATCGCCATCGTCATGTGCAGTGGCGGAGCCAGGATTTACATCCACCGGGAGCGAGTTAGTGTACCATGACTTGAGCAAGCATGCTTGTAAAAGTAACATACTTTCATCTAAATTTAGCCATGATAACTAAAAATTACAGGAACTAAATAATATAGCTAGAAGCATACCTGGGAGAGTATCGATATGAAGAACTAGTATCTTAAGAAGGATTTATCCCAGTCCCATTATCCCAGTCCCATTATTAAGTATAATATAGCTGATACTGAAACTTTTGTTTCAGAGGAAGACATTATTAAGCATACAGATATGGTGCAGTTCCCTACCAGGGTTAGCATTTTAAATCTCAAAGTTAAAGAAACACTCCAGTCTGTTCCATCTGGTACAGTCTCTGGATCTGACCTTGATCAAGATAAAATGCTGATGTTCCCAAAAGAATCTATGGATACCTCAGAAGTCAGAATCATTTATAGTAGAAGATAATGCCCCATATGTACCATATTCTGAAGTGGTGCTCGCTGATACCAGTCATAGCCAAATTGGTAGAACCTCAATATTTAAATTATTTTCTTCTATTTTATCTCTCTGTTTATTTATGTATTACTAGTTAATGTACTTTAGATAGTCTCCTGATATTCTACAAACAGTAAGAATGATAGGGTGTTTCCTGCATGCAACATGCTATTGAGCTTTGACAGTCATGTTTTTGTCAAGAAAAAATCAACAAATTCTACATCAAAAGAGTTATTTATAACAAATTTTGGTATTTGTTAAAGAGAAGTAATGAAGACATGAAGTTTACACCGTGTGTCTACTTCATATTTTGCCGTATTAGTCAAATTATGTACACAATGTCCAAATGCTTCTTTGTTGTTACTCTTACTATCAGTACTCATACTATCAAATTGCAGTAGAACTTCAGATTCACCAAGAGAGTTTCCGAAAATTCCAAACAAAAAAGGGAGAAATGAATGAGTATCTGACTCCAGTGCTCCACCACCTCCTTCCTTTGGACTTTGGAGCCGCGAGTTTGGGAAATGGAGGTTTGAAAATTGGGGGAGTGGATGGGATCTAGGGTTTCGAATTCGATTGAGGTCGAAAATGAAGAGAATGGAGAGACGAAGACGATGGGGATGTAGGATTTCGATTGTGGTAAAAAATGAAGAGATTGAAGAGACGAAGAGGAAGGGGATCTAGGGTTTCGATTGTGGATCTGTGTGGGAATTCGAAAATGAAGAGTGAAGACTGGAGAAGAAGAGCCACTCTGCCGCTCTGGTCTGGAGTGGAGCGGCTGAAAAATTCGTGGGCCGAAAGAGAGCGGGTGGGGGGCGTTGGGCCAAAGTGAGGGGGAGCGAAAAAATAAAAAAATAAAATCTGCTGGGCCTATTATAGGGGGCCTGCCAGTCCAGGGTGAGCGGCCGCTCACCCTGGGCCAGCTGTGCCTCCGCCCCTGGTCATGTGCATGGGAAGGAGTAGGAACTACACCCGCTTGATCCCGTGCTTCATCTATGCAGCCCGGTCCTAGAGATGAGAAGATACGTTTTCTCGAGAAGCAACTCTCAAAACTTCAGGAAAACGTTGCACATCAATTTAGGGAAACAAATGTGAAAGACCCCGCTGACGTACCGAGACAGGTTAGAATTTATATAGAGTTGCCCCTTTAATATTTTTTATAATTTGTTTGTCTTCCTACTGGTAAATCTATATACGTTAGAATTTATATTGATGACCCCGATGACTTTTTTAAAGTAAAGAAATTTCCAAACAATTACTCACCTAAGTTTATTTAACTTTAACAAATTCTAATAACAATGTAGAGATTTTTTTTTTGACTTAGAAACCTAAAGTGTATATATATATATATATGGGATAATTTAGCAAATGCCCCCATCAAAATATAGAAACTAGCATATATCCCCACTATTTTAAAAAACTAAGAAATACCCCCATTTTTGACGGAACCGTTAAAATCTCCGTTAAGTGAACTCACGTGCGTCATACGTGATATGTAAAATGACCTAAATACCCACGATAAAATATATATTAGCAAATGCCCTCATTCAGAATGTGGAAACTATCATATAACCCCACTATATAAAAAAAAGATATTTTGGATATTTTAGCAAATGCCCTCATTTAAAATCCAGAAACTAGCATATCTCCCACTATTTTAAAAAAAACCTAAGAAATACTGTCAGTTTCGACGAAACAGTTTTAGGGTTTTGAATACTATATAATACGTTGTTGTTGCTAATTTCTGTGTGGGAGCAAACAAATATGTGAATTTTTAAAATAAAAACAGTCAAGATCAAACCTTCGCTATTCGTCGATGTTGACCGCCAAAAACTATAATTAACTCCGAGATCTGATCGTCATACGTGTTTGTTATTTGACAAAAAAACATCAATGCTTTATTTTCACATCTCAACTTGGGTGTTGTTGAAGACGATGCACAACCTAGTGTGACAGTAGGTAATATCATATTAACAAAGTTTGTGAATAATTTGTTAAATTCACAAATTATTCACGAAAATAATTTGTTAAATTCACAAATTATTCACGAAAATAATTTGCCGAACAAATTCGTGAATTATTTGCAGGTTTGCATTTAATTCCTGCAGTTCACAAATTATTCACGAAAATCACGAATTAAATGAATAATTCGCAAATAGATCGCGAATTTAGCGAAATATACAAGAAATATTTATGGATTTATATATATTTTTACTTAGGTGATGAGAACTAACTGTTTAGATGCTTTAAATTTTGTATTCTTTCTTCCCGAACTTTTGCAGACTTTTTCAGAATTTACCGAATTTTTGTTGATTTCCGAATATTAAATATTGTTGAATTATTTATAAACGACTAATTTGTGACCATGGGTAATACACATGTTAAACTTATTGTGAATGAAGATGATGGAAATGATGATGCACATTATAGAGTGAAACTGACCACACAATATGTTGTAATAAATGATGGTACACAAGCTAGTGTCGATGCACAATAATCTGTTGTAACAAATGATGGTTTTTGTATTTTTTTTGGGACAAAATCTGATATAGAACCTCTTTTCGTTACATTGTTGTCATCAGTACAGGAATAAAGTTGTTCAGACTACCTAACAACACATAACACTCACATTTTTTACAACACCTAACACTGAAATAGTGAGGGTATATGCTAGTTTCCGCATTTTGAATGGGGGTATTTGTTAAAATATCCCAATTAATATCATATTTTTTTAAAATAGTGGGGGTATATGCTAGATTCCACATTCTGGTTGAGGGCATTTGATAAAATCATTTTATCGTGGGTATTTAGGTCGTTTTACATATCACGTGTGATGCACGCGAGTTCACTTAACGGAGATTTTAACGGTTCCGTCCAAACTGGGGGTATTTCTTAGTTTTTTAAAATAGTGGGGGTATATGCTAGTTTCCACATTTTGAATGGGGGCATTTGCTAAATTATCCCTATATATATATATATATATATATATATATATATATATATACAGCAAGGCAATAGAGTCCTTACAGAATCCAGTCATATGAATAAAGACAGAGTCGGCGAACGTGATCCTGCAAGCAACGAATTAGCTAGACATAAACTGTAGGCGGGATTATTTCTTCTTGAAAGTATTAAAACCTTATTAGCTTTACTTATTCAACTTAGTATCTTTTCTTAATTTCCAAGAAATAGTATATATAATATTATTATATATCTTATAGTTTAGAATGTTTGAATGCCTACAAATAAGAGTTGTGAATTAATAGAGTAAATATTAAAATGAAGCCATTTTGATGTAGATTTGTTTTAAAAGCCAGCACATGGAGATTAACTATTAGGAAGCGCGTCTTATTAATTCACATATTTATTAGTTTGAGCTAGCCAGTGCAAAGCTGCACTCCAAACTGGTGTTATCAATGCCATTTGTTGTTCTCCTAGTGCCAACTATTGCTGACTGCTATGATGTGTGAATTATTTACCACAAAATGTTGTTGCGTAGCTAGGTTATATCTTGAACAATTGTAAACAATTTCTCTTTCTATACATTCATTGCATTTACATGCTTTACTCAGACACTGACATGTGAGGCCTACATATTCAGAAAATATCCATGAAAATTGTGGCATGCAATTATTTGTTCACTTGTATATGTTCATTTTATCGAGTTAAAACTATGATTGGAACAGCCAAATTAGTGTTAGTCCAGGTTCAAAGGTCGTAAGATCCCTAACTACTGTCAATTTCTATGTTAAACAAGGCTGTGTTTACATAGTTGATGCATACAAGGTTTATTGGACAAGCTGTCTCAAAGGGGTTTACAGTGGGCAAATTTGTTGAACTCTTTCTTCATGCTCATGCCATATGTATTGAAATAGCAAGCTGAGCAAGCTTTTTCCACTGGAGATGCTAGCTGATTGTTCGATGCTGCATAGTTTAGCATATATAAGAGAAATTGATTTGGAACTCTTTTAAATTTTGTAATTAAGTTAAACTTGTGTTAAATTACATGAGACTAAAGAACAAATTTCGTATGTATGTTGGTGAATTAATGTTACATTGAATTTTGATATATTATGACTTTGTTGAAATGCTTATGAAATGTATTGTATTGAACATTATTATAAATTGTGTACAGAATTTTTTGTTATTTTAAAAATATTATATTTATTTTTCATATTTTTATATAAAAAATAAAATAAATAAAATACATATCGTTTTGTAAACGCTAGGAAAGATTTAAGTGAAAAAAAAAATTTAAAACCAACACCGACGTTTTACAAATGCAAGGGTAAATAAATTGTCCCCAAAAAAAAAAAAAAAATCAAAAACGGAACACGGCGTGAGATCAGCAGCGGGGAAGGTAAACGAGACTATCGGGGCTTCATTAAAACATCCCGGCGTTTGCAAGCGCCGGGGTAACTCGAAACAAACCCTGGCGGGGCCAACGATTGCGTTTGCGGTGGCGATTTATGAAGCGCTAGGTGGTAGAACCCCCACGTTTATAAACGCCGGGGAAGGTCAAAATAAATGCCGGGGTTTGTGTTCGCGTTTGTAGTGAGATCTTCGTGAATTGATTTGTCATCTCCAACGAACTTGAACTACCCCTTTCTGCAACCTGATATTCTGATACTAATTGTTAGGAATTTGTACTGAGTTTCGGAACACGATCATTACGAACAAACCACGAAGCAAATAGTAGACTAAACCAAACACACCAAAGCACACAATTTTATCCCGGTTTGGGCTAACCCTAGTCCGGGGGAGAAATAACCGAGATGATATTCAACTGGAGAAAAATACTACAATTATAACACTATCACCACACACTTATATATCTCTCAAGCCTCACCAGAAGATACTTGTTGTTTACAATTGAAAATTCTCTCAACCTCTCTTCAATGAAGTAGTCACTCTTTTGGATCATAATTTCATTGGATCCGTAACATATTCATATATTGAGATCTAGAGAAATCCTAGGTTGTATTCTTGATACAAAACCCTTCCGATATTCCCGAAGAGATAACCAAACGATAAGAGTTGTACGTTTGTACTTGGAAAAGAAGATGGACTCAAAAATAAATTACCCAGACCCGGCTCGTTTGTAGCTTCTAGCCTTTGCCGGTCAACTGCCCTAAGGTGCATTCGACTGCAATACCTCGACCCCAAGTCAGAGAGCATTCATAGTCAAATGTCCTTAGTGGCAATCGACTGCACTGGCTACCTCTCGTTGCTGTTGTGCTGCCTGCTGCTGCTACTCTTTCTCGCCTTCAATCTTCGCTTTGATTTCTCTTCTAGCATCATCATCTTCTTTTAACATCGAACATAGTATGCAAGATATAAACCCAACAACAACATCATAGGATATGCCAGACAAGAACAAATGATGACGACAACATATTAAAAACAATCGTTAATGAGCATATTGTTATGGCTTATATGTATTGGCATATCAGAGTACATTAGAGAAGGCCAGTTATACAAATATATATATAAAAAAATATTACAAAAAAAAAAAAAAAAAATCTCTTACTTCTATCTGAAGTTGCATGTATAGGCAATTAGGCACTTCCATATCATAAACAAGTACAATAAACTACCCTTGGCCTCAAGAAGTGTTCATTAAATGGCGAGATCTTCAGAACACACATCAGATAAGTGCATGACAACAATCTAAAGAAATATATATATATATATATATATATATATATATATATATATATATATATATATATATATATAGGGTCAAAGGGATATGAGCAACTTGCTCATTTAGTAAATGAGCAATTGATTATATTGCATGCATATGATACATTGGACAACTAACCCTTTTAAGAATTTTCAATCACATGTATGCCACATCATCAACTGCTTATTTACTAAATGAGCAAGTTGCTCATACCCCTTTTTCCCATATATATATATATATATATATATATATATATATATAATGAAACACAAAGAAAGCTATCAAGTGGCTCACCTTCAATCCCCCCAAAATCAAAGGCTCAGATCCAACCTCACAAAACACATTTTCCCTCTCAAAATTTCAAACCCAAAACCAAAATTTTTCCTCCAAAACTAAAAAACTCATTACTTTATTACTATCTCTCTCTTCTCTCTTCATTTTTTCATATTTCTCTCTTTCTCCCCCCCCCCCCCCCCCCCTCTCCCATTCTTTCTTTATTTAATTAGAAATTCAGATTTTAAGATTTTAGGTTTGTAAAATTCTCAAAATTTTATGCTTTTTTCTTATTGCACATGTTATATTGAAAATAGCAAATATCTTTTCAACAGTTAAATTTCATCATTTTCCGCTCCTAAAGTTCTAAGAAGTTGGATTTTACACCCCCCATTTATAATTATTTTTCAACATATACTAATAAAAATATGGACTTTTATTTACAACTAATTATTGTTATACTATTCAAACTTAAGCTACATAATTGTTGTTTTACTGTTTACAGGGTTTTAGTGTGTTGTATCATCCCAAAGACGTGCCGTAGGCACGTGCCCATGGGCAAATTAAATATATATATATATATATATATATATATATATATATATACATATATGTGGGGCTTTTCAGTTGCGCACCCCTCTCATGCGCACTCTATATGAGCTGCCTGATCTTCATCATAATCACGATGAGGATCTGATGGCTCTCCTTCTCCTTCTCTCTCCCTTAATGACAACGAGGGTAAATTAGTGATTTCACCCCCGTTTCTCCTTATTTCCTTCCCCGCTGTCTCCTCACATCCCGCACTCAGCTCCTTCGTTCCTTCCCCAAATCGATAAAGAGAAAAAAAAACCCTAGCTACTTCTCTGACCTGATCTCTTCCCCAAATCGAAGAGCCAAAAACCTCTTCCCCTAATCCCGCTCCAATCGCCAAATGGAAAAAGAGAAAAAAAACTCTGGCTCCTTCTCACACGTCATCTTCCCCAAATCGAAACCCTAAAATTGGATTACTCTCTTCCGAAATCCTAGCCCCAAAATGCTCAGTTCTCTCTCATCGAAATCTCTCTCAGTTCTCTCTCATCGAAATCTACCCAAATCGGTTGAGGCTCGGAGTTGAGTTTTACCATTTGATAGTATGATACTGAAGGGAAGTGTTTGATTCTCACTTTGTTCAGTTTATTGCATTTTTTTACCATGGTTGCATCAGTACACAATGATGAATTTCACAAGATGGTTGGCTTGAGTTGTTGTATGATACTAAGTTGCTATAATTTGGTAGAATTGAGTAATGAGCCTTTGCTATATGTCAATTTGTTTCATTTGCTATACTTTTCTTTTTCTTCATTTGGTGTTGTTGCTGCATTTTCTATGTATAATGATGTTAATTTACTGCTAGTCTTGCATTTGCTATACATTGCTCACTGTTAGTTGTTACTGCTGCAGCTGTTTAAAATGCTACCACTCTGCATTTGCAAAATGACTTTAGAGCTTAATTTCACAACATAAACAGAGAACATGATTTCACAACATGAAAACTCAAAATAAAGTAGACTCAGAAACAACATAGTTTATTATAAGTGAATTGTTATGCCAATTTTGAATCAACCCCAAGTGTATCAAATGCATACAGATTGAGAAGCACTATGGCTGCATTATTATGCCATGCCTAATAGCTGTTGCCCAATTTGTAACCTACAATCTTTTGCTGAAATGAGATTTTATTAGCCTGCTATCATTTTAAAAAGTTGTTTTTTGAGCCTACTTCGATTTCAAAAAATTGCTGAAGAGATCACGATGGAGAATTAGCTAGGGTTTTTTTTTCATTAAGGGAGAGAGCGGGTGAAGGAGAGCTGTCAGATCTTCATTATGATCACGATGAAAATCAAACGGCTATGGTCTCGTGCGCACGAGACTGCGCACTATAGGGGTGCGACACTGAAGACATCTCTATTATATAATATACATTCAAACAAACTAGATGGCATGGCATTAATATGCAACCCTAGTCAGTGATGATTGAATTGTTCAGCAATTTGTAGCATATTTTCATTTGGAATTACGGATGCTTGTCCGCTTCTCTGCTTCATTTGATGCATTGAAGATTCTGAATCTTTTGCTGAACTGAGGTTTTATTAGCCTACTATCGTTTTAAAAAGTTTTTTTTCTGAGCCTACTACCATTTCAAAAATTGCAACATGAATTTAGAGGTTACAAATCATGCAACAACAGTGACTACGAAGAGTAGCTAATCCTTGTGTTGTTGTTTTTTTTTTTTTTTTTAATTTTAGCAGCATAAGTGGATCAGGAAGACGAGGTACTAGACTAACCGAATCAGAAGATGATGAAGTAGATGGAGCTGAGTTAGCTAAGTAAGAAACTCCTTGCTAGAAGAGTTCATGCACACAAGTTTTGTTCAATTGGATCTGAAATAGCTAATTAAGTTTTGTGTGCAATTTGAGTGTGTTTTCATTTGTTTGTTAATGTAGGACTGGAGAAGACAAGTTTACTATAGTTATGTGTAATGGATTGTTGTAATGGCTTTGATAAGAATGTACTAGCAAATTTGAAATAAGTAATCTTTTCTATGCAATTTGAGTGTGTTTTCATTTAAATTCATTTACAATATTGGTATAGTTTCTTTTATCTTTGATCAGCTATGCAGTAGTACCTGTCTCAATTTGTACAGACGACGATAGATGGATTAATAAGGATTACAGGAATGGGAGCTCTAGTTTTCCTTCTGCGAAAGCCCTATACTCTATCTCTTTCGATTCCAACACTGTTTAAAATTGTTGACGTATGAGACTTGCATTTTGTAGCTTCAATTTCATTTAGTGTGCATATAGGGCTTGTTCGATTTCATCGAGTTGATAAAAGCTCTTCTAACTTTATTTATGCTTGGTAATTCCTCCTTTGTTCTTCATTCTTCCAAGTAGTGAGAATAGTATTTGCTCTAGTTTTGTTTGTTTATTGGATTGTTTGGTTTTCTCATGCTAGTTTTCCCATAGCTGCTGACCCAAATTTTACTTTTCCAATATTATATGGCTGAGAATGTCCTTCAGGTGTTTGACTAATTAAGTCTTTAACTAGTAATTTACATGTGCGATGCATGTTTTAATAATTTCAAAAAATAAAAATAAAAACTCTGACGTAGCGAGGATTTGAACCGAAAACCTCTTTTATATTAGTTATGTACGTGCGTTGCACATGTTGGTAGAATGACAAAATGAAAAATGACGCTAAGGCCTTGTCCCATTATAATATTAGAGATTAAGTTGATTAAGTAAGCAAATTCTCAAAAGTTTTGGTAAGTGTAATAAACAGAACAAAAGTTTGAAAAGGTAGAAGCAAAACAAACTTCATCCAATATTATATATGTCGCAATACTTTCAGTTAGAAGTTATATCGTCAATGTATAATCAAATAAATCAACATGAAAATTGTCTTCTGAATTAAAAGGAAAATGAATTCCTTGGTGTACATATGGTTCACTATAAAATAAAAAACCACCCATCTCGTACATTTGCCAGAATAAGCATAGTTTGGATCAACCAAAACGTCCTAGTGGTTAAGCATAGTTTGGATCAACCAAAACTGAGATCAAAATTTCAACAACTCAAGCAACAGCGACAAAACTGAGATCAAACTGAAATGCAAAAAAAAAACAGTCACAAATTTCATACTAAATATAAGCTCAAGTACAAAAAAAAAATTCGATTAAGAGAGTGTTGAATGTACAAGTTCGAACAAATAATGCACATTGCTGCTGATGCTGCTAAATTTCTAATACACAATAGCTGCTAAATTTCTAATACAAATATAACAGGTTTTGATTAAGCGCTAAATTACACAGTAGTTGTTGATGCTGCTTGAGCAACGGCTGTTGTTGCTTGAGCAGCGACTGCTGCTATTCGAATTTAGTTGTTACTGCTGCAGCTGTTTAAAATGCTTCCACTCTGCATTTGCAAAATGACTTTAGAGCTTAATTTCACAACATAAACAGAGAACATGATTTCACAAGAATAGAATACTCAAAATAAAGTAGGCTCAGAAACAACATAGCTTATTATAAGTGAATTGTTATGCCAATTTTGAATCAACCACAAGTGTATCAAATGCATACAAATTGAGAAGCACTATGGCTGCTATTATGCCATGCCTAATAGCTGATGTTTGAAAACTTCATAGTCACCATAAATTCAAATTCAACCACCAACAGACACAATTCTAAGCATACCATCAGTAATGAGAGCGTATTGACTAAATAAGTCATTCCAAATATCAGATGAATTCTCATATCTCAGATCAATTAAATGTAAGCTATACAAGACTAGGGTTGCATTTTATATGCCTTCCAACTAGTCAAGCTTCATTTTATATGTCTGCCAACTAGTGTTGGGAACTCTCATTTCACTCCGTTTCACCTCCTCTCCTTCCGCGTTGTCTCCTCATATCCCGCTCTCAGCTCCTTATCTCCTTCCCCAAATCGATAAAGAGAGAAAAACCCTAGCTACTTATCCGACCTGATCTCTTCCCCAAATCGAAGTACGCTCATAAAACAACTTTTTAAAATGATAAGAGGCTAATAAAACTTCAGTTCAGCAAAAGATTCAAAATCCTCAGTGCATCAAATGCAGTAGAGAAGTGGACAAGCATCCGTATTTCCAAATAAAAAAATGCTGCAAATTACTCAACAATTCAATTATCACTGACTAGGGCTGCATATTAATGTCATGCCATCTAGTTTGTTTAAATGAGTATTTTAACTCAATCGAAACATAAACCATCTCCTTCTCTCCTTCGTGCTCCCTCATTCATTTGCAAAACTAACAGTGAGCAATGTATAGCAAATGCAAGACTAGTAGTAAATTAACATTATTACCTACATAGCAAATGCAACAACAACACCAAATGAAGAAAAAGCAAAGCATAGCAAATGCAACAAATTAACATATAGCAAAGGCTCATTACTCAATTCTACCAAATTATAGCAACTTAGTATCATATAACAACTCAAGCCTACTATCTTGTGAAATTCATCATTGCCTACTGATGCAACCATGGTAAAAAAAATGCAACAAACTAAACAAAGTGAGAATCAAACACTTCCCTTCAGTATCATACTATCAAATGGCAGATTTCAACTCCGAGCCTCATCCGATTTGGGTAGATTTTGATGAGAGAGATCTGAGAGAGATTTCGATGAGATTTCGATGAAAGAGAACCGAGCGTTTTGGGGCTAGGATTCCGGAAGAGAGTAATCCAATTTTAGGGTTTCGATTTGGGGAAGATGACATGGGAGAAGGAGCTAGGGTTTTTTTTCTCTTTTTTCATTTGGGGATTGGATCGGGATTAAAGGAAGAGGTTTTTGGCTCTTCGATTTGGGGAAGAGATCATGTCAGAGAAGTAGCTAGGGTTTTTTTTCTCTTTATCGATTTGGGGAAGGAAAGAAGGAGCTGAGAGCGGGATGTGAGGAGACAGCGGGGAAGGAGAGAAGGAGAAACGGGGGTGAAATTACTAATTTACCCCCATTTTCATTAAGGAAGACAGCAAGAGAAGGAGAGCCATCAGATCTTCATCGTGATTATGATAAAGATCAGACGGCTCATATAGAACGCGCACGAGAGGGGTGCGCAACTGAACAGCACGAGAGGGGTGCGCAACAGCCGAGGTGAACTTCCGAAATGGGGTCCCTATACAAAATTTGTTTTTAAAAATATTCATAAAAAAAATTTGGATTTTTTTTAACTATAATTCCTAAAAACCAGTATATATAAAGAAATAGATAGAGATTTAGGGATTTTGAGAAAAAAAAAATCTTGATACAAATCCAAATCTAACTAAAATAAGTCTGCCAAATTACAAAATTTGAAAATAAAAGGCCAAAAAAATAAATTTGGGGCTCTAAAAAATATTACGTGCAAAATACGTATATATAAATAATTGGGGGCCCCAAAAATTGGAAAAAATTAGAGGTTCGAGGTGGAAGAATATTTCGTATCAATTTTTTTTAATTTAAGAATTTCATATCATTTATTAGTATAGCAACTCTTCGAATACTGGATCTACGCTGCATCCTCACTTCCCATGATACAATTCCAAGAGTTTCTCAACAGGCGTGACTCCTGCCACAAGAAGATTTTTTTTTTTTTAGGGAAAAGGTTGAATAACGCTACCCTGTTTCATTAATAAGAAGTTAATAAAACAAACCCAGTACAATACAAAAGTACAGTGCAGGAAATAAAACATAATCCCCCAACAAAACCCTGGGGGGTGGGTCTAGTCATCCAAACATCATACACCCAAAAGTACAGTGGGTCGATACAAAA
Organism: Hemerocallis citrina; assembly: GCA_017893485.1. Lineage (NCBI taxonomy): Eukaryota > Viridiplantae > Streptophyta > Magnoliopsida > Asparagales > Asphodelaceae > Hemerocallis > Hemerocallis citrina. Next base: position 232,218,004 of record CM030359.1, on the reverse strand, counting down.
AACCAAGCAGTGGAGTCTGCGGCTAAGGAAACTCTGATGATTGTGGAGGGCGCAACCCTTCAGTCCAGTGTCGGCCCAAACTCTACCTTCTCATCATCAAATTCTTCCACCTGGAAGACTGGCAATTCTTCCTCTCGTTCCTGTGCCACAGGAAGATTTTGATATCAGTAAATACGATCAAGGATTATCATAAGGAAAGTGATTAGTTTTCTTTAAAATTATGAAGTGAAAAGGAAAATAGAATAAAAGGTAATAGGTGCCATGCCACTTGTACAGATACCATCATTAGATAATGTTCTTCACATATGCTGTATTACCACATCGCTATGACTTGCTACCATTATGTTCCTTCTCTAGAAAAAGAAAATTTAAGTATTTGTCATGATGTTGTGAGAGTATATGTGGTGATTATTAAAAGGGTAATGCTACATCCACTACTAATTTCACTACATTTTTCTTTAATATCTTAGGTGGCACACTCTAATAGATAGGAAAAAATAGAGTAGGTGGGAGAACTCTCCAATAGGAGTATGCCACATAAGGTAGTGAACAAAATGGTAGTGAAATTGGTAGTGGATGAAGCATTACTCTTATTAAAATGCCTCATCTCCTTAAATGTCCTAATATCACAGCACTAAATGCAATTTATCAATTACCATCTCTATCTATACTACCATTAATGGGAGAGTTTGTCACTTTGTCACGTTGAGTTTGTAACCAAACAAACATTTTTTAAATATTTTTTTTTGTCACAAATAAAACACATACGTTGCATGTGTAACTCTAACTCTACTTATTAACATGTGCATCACGCGTGTAAATCAAAGTTTTTTCCTTCACCTAACAAATAATTTTTAAATTTTTTTGTCACAAAGCAAATATGTACGTCGCACGTGCAACTCCAAATCTATTTCGTAACACATAACCGTACGTACAATTCAAGGTTTTTCTTTCAAAAAAATTAAAAATTTGCGTGCAATGCCCGTTCAACTCTAATTTTTTTAAAGTTTAAGGCATTCATCACAAGTGCTGATTACTACCGACTTACATGTATCGCATGTTCAACTCTAACTTTTTTATCAAAACGTGCATCGCATGTTAAATTACTAGATATATTAATGGGAGAGTTGGGTTCAAACAAACAAATAACTTTTTATTATTTTTTGTCACCAAACAAACTCGCGTGTTGCACGCACACCTCCATCTCCATTTATTAACATGTGAAAATCAAACTTTTCAAAGTTTTCAAACAAACAAATATTTTTAAATATTTTTTTCACCAATCAAGCCAGTGCATCGCACGCACACCTCCATATCCATTTATTAACACATACATTGCACGTGCAAATTAAAGTTTTCAAAAATTTTATTTAATTTTTTTTGAAATTATGTGTATCACCCGTTTAACTCCAACTTTTTCAAATAAAACATTACTTTCTCATCAAACAAACCCAGGCACCATATGTACAACTCCAACTCTATTTATTAACACGTACATCACACGTGCAAATCATTGTTTTTTCTTCAACATCCTTTAAAACTTAAGAGTATCGCCCGTTCAACTCCAATTTTTTTTAAATTAAGATATTCATCACGCGTGCTAATTACTACTGACCTACATATATCGCAAGTTTAAGTCTAAGTCTTTATTAAAACGTACACTGCATGTGAAACTTACTAGTATAGTAAATTTATCGAATCCATATTGGCCTTTATGCCCAATCACATAATCGTTTTAAGTAAAAAATAGGTTGCAGTAGATCTAGATAACATATATAAAGCAACATAAAACATGGATTATTATAACCATCAGCTAGAGAGTGACCATGAAGACACAAAGATTGACAATACTTTCACTGTCAAAGGAAACCAGATTTTATTTTCTTCAATAATTTATTTTTCTCTATCATCTCTCTTTCAATGGATGTTGTTGTATTATATTTTTGTGGGCTATCCCCATAATGACCTGAAGTTGCTAACCAATAGTTTCTTCCCACCAAAATATATTAGGTGTTAAAGAATGTAAGAGCATCTCCAACCACCATTAGCTATCTAACTAAAAGAGCCAAAAATAAATAACAAATGGATAATTTGGCTAGCGAAAAAAGTCTCCACTCTAATCATATTATCTATTTTGAATAACCATTAATAATTTAAAGTCCAAAATTAAATAAAATAAAAATATAAAATAAAAGCCCATAAAAAAGCCCAATACAAAATAAAATTTCCAAGCCTAAAAATAAAATTTCTCAGTTTTCGCAATTGATTTCCGCGATTCTGCAACAACAGAAATATAAATGTCACGATTCCACAATTTTTCGCGATTCCGCAATTTTCGCGATTGATTTTGCAATTTTCGCGATTGATTTCGCAATTTTCGTCATTGATTTCGCGATTTAGCGATTGATTTCTGCGATTTTGCAAATTTGTGGTTTTGGGAAGAAGTTTAGCGAGCGGTACATAGTCGCCAGATCTTGTGAGTGAATATTAAAAATCTATTTTGGTGAGTGGTTTGGCTAACCCCGTTCGAGCATATTTTTGTCTTTACATTAGCTATTTTTGCTAAAATTGAAAGATAACTAACATGGTTGGAGATGGTCTACGAAGTTTCGTGAGAACTTTTCAGACTAAACATATCAAATGATGGAAATAAACAGTTTTGTTTTAGGTTCTACACATATACAACAAATAATGGGTCTTACCGGTTTTAACCACCTCAGCCACTTCTTTTAGAAACCCAATTTCTTTGTAACCACTTCTTTCTAAGCCATCCTACAGAATCAGTTGCGGATCAAGGAATTGAAACTCAGAGGGGCTTGAACTTCTCTCTCTCTCTCTCTCTCTCTCTCTCTCTCTTATACGTATCAAATGATGTACTAGTGAGCCTTACCACTCAAATGCAAATCTATACAAAATTGGAGAAAAAGTTATCTAGATGCAACATATAAAAGAAAATAAACATGCAAATGCAATACAATATTGACAAAATAAAGATAAACTAACTAAATCTAACTCTATGAGTACCTAAAGCTTCAAACTATTTAATTACTGAATCATTATCAATTGATTCAATATATTCTTTCTCAATGTTCTTTCTCAAATGCAATACAAGAAGGACCACACAATCGCCAAGAAATTCATCTTTCATCTTATTTCTATGTTTATTCTTAATGATGTTCAAACCTAAAAATGTTCTTTAAGTTGTTGCTATATAAACGGGTCATAGTCAAACTAGACAGATCAATCTATAAAACATGGGAAAAAAATTCTGACTTCCTTGTTTGAACCAACACTCGACATAACTCAAAAATAGATCTTAAATTCTGAAATTTTAGATCACTGCGCATATCTTTCTCAAATTATGCACACTCTAACTCAAAAGAAAGCATCTGACCATCTATAAAATCTTCATGATGAAACTTTCTTGCAAAATTGCATACATCTTTAGTTTTAAACTTACTGAAATTAGCATGATGATCCAAGACTTAGTATAAGAAGTTCCGATGTTTTCTCTGAGAATCTTCGATCTAACTCACTCAACTGAAAGTCAATTAAAGCACTGAATATATCTATATGATAATGATGCTCAAATGGAATGCAATCTTTTTGTTAGGAACGACGACATGTACCATCCATGTAACGAGCATTTATATCAGGCATATTGATCTCATGCTTGTCAAAATGATTCTAATCCTTTAACAAATCAGCCCACCCATGTTCTGTCATCTCTTCAAGAAGTGATTTTGTATGTATCACAAAATGCATGGCAAGAACGAAATCAAGAAACTTTTGCTGCAATGTCTGAGAAAGAACTTCAGTAATTTTCATTACTTTGTGCATTAGAAGCAAGCAAAACACAAAAGAAAATGACTTCATAGCTCAAAGAACACCCTTTGCTTCTCCTTGCAAATCTAGGGTCCTTGCTCAATCATGTAACCAAGAGTTGTATTTATTACATGAAACAATTCAAGTAAACTATACAAAGAACGAAAATGTGAGCCCAACGAGTAGCACCATCTTGTTGCAAAGTACAAATCTGATCAACCCCTTTACCAATCTCAAGTTGGCCACAAGCTACCTGTTACACCCTGCTTCCCAAAATAAGGGAATACGATCATGTAACGAAGACCCTGCGAATGATTTACATTATTCATAAGCTGCAATATTTAATTCAACATTATGCAATACAAATTCAACCACGCATGCTAAAGGGAAAACACATAACATAGATATGACATGAAATGTCTCAACAATAACCAACAACTGGAACGAACAAACTTCGGGTCAACAAAGCTCAAAATTCAAAATGTGATAACAACAATAGTGTTGGAATTTAAATGACAAGGACACGATATTTATTGTGGCCAGTAATTTGGCTCCAATCCCTAGAAGGTCTATTCACCAAGTCCTTCGGGTAATTCTTCATGTGTACCTGCGAGCTCATAGTCTAAAGTGGGAGAAATGTCCGTTAGAGAAAATCACAGATAGCAAGTATTACAAGCAAGGAACAATAAACTGGACATGTAAATACCAATGAACGAGGAACAAGTACTATATTAAGTGACAATGAAATTATCGATAACGAGGCCAGGCCTATAGTCAACAAGTTAACGAGTAACAATACAATAAACAAGATTTCAAGTCGGTAACAATAACCGAGATCAATACAGTGTCAATCCTAGGTCTATCATATTTTATTATCTTATCTAATGCAGGTAGTACTGTGTCCTATACCACAGGTTCGGTGCATACAAGCAGTGAACGTTTAGACTATAGTGGTGAACTCTACAGATCATGTACTCGGCAGGATAACAATAACAAGAATCCACAATCTAGATCCATAACAAGCCTTTGCCCACAAGATAAGGAAACACGGGACCCTCATCCGAGTACAGTCACTGATTGTTCTCTACTAAGTCGACCCTTATACCTCGGCTTATTATTAATTTATTAACATGAAACATGAATTTGTAATCAATGGGATAGTGTCAAGAATGATATGAACGATGTATCAAGGATTGTACAATGGATGGTATGCAATGTAATGCAAGGTTTAAACAATTTACAATTAACATGAAAAATGTAATTTATGGACAACAAGACGTTGATGTACAAAAGTCAACTTTACCGCTGCTACGGGGAAGTGAACCAGATTTCGTTAGAGGTTCTAGAAACTAGACTCTCTGCCGGTTCTGATGCATATTCAGACAATACATTACGACTACAGTATATGTGTCTACTAGTTGGTTCTTCACGAGTTTACTGTTCAGGTAGCAACCCAGCAACACATTATTACATCTGTAATTCCACTAAAAACTTAACTAAAATTCTAAAAAAAATTATAATTAAATTCCTGAGATTATTAATTAACATTTTCACAATTCCCAGGCCAAAATTTTTGAGTCATCCTACAGTTCCAATTAATTTAACACGGCAAGGTAATTATAAAAAGCAAATATGGAGTTTCGACAGTACAATAGCAAAACTTGAATATTTTGTATTCTATTAGTCGGATTGAGAATCCGTCAGATGTTCTGAATTCCTAACACAGAGGGCTACCACTTTTATTCAGAATTTCCTAAGTGGTTCTAACTGCAGTTGGGTCAAAAGTTCAGGTTTTTTACTGGTCTAGTGTTCTAACAGCAGTTTACGGTGGGTCTAGAAATCTATCCAAAAAAAATTCAAGAAAGTAATTTTTGGACTCTCAATCGTGTCTAGTTACTTCGAAGTAAATTTCAAGTTTGAATTTTCTATTAACATGGTGTTTCAATTAGTGAAAATGTGTCAACGTGCTCATGAATAACAATCTGAAATTTAAAACCCAGCGGTACAAAAAATGCGATAACCTATTTCCTAAAACTCGGAATTCAGATCTGTCGAATGCTATAGAAACTAGATTCAAGGGACTATGACTTTAATTGACAAGGTTTAATCTAATTCTAACAGTAACCGGGTCAAAATATCAAAATAACACGGAGCAACCAGCAGGCCAGCAAGTCGATTAATCATCAATTAGCAACAAACGTTGTGCACATGCATATAACCCTATGGCAACAATTAACAGGGAATTAATCTCAGTCATTGTGGTGAAATTCTACTATTAACAAGACGTCATAGCATAAATATCACATCTAATCAAACAAGCATTCAATCATCATTCTTTACATGTATGTTTCTAATCTATGTGTGGTGTATGCATATGACGATATGTAACAAGGCCTGGATTTGAATCAAGGGGACGGCACGAGAAGAGAACTACTATTTGGTTTCGCCGATGAATCCATAGTAGTCTCTTTAAGGGTATCAAACAACCAATATACGATAATCAAATCGAACTATTTGTGGGGATTAACATAATTCCTTGAACAAGAATAAAGAAAACTAGTTCAAGAAGAAACTTGCCTTTCACGTGACGATTTGGATAATAAGAGAATAACGGGATGAGCATCCCGATGGTGACACACGTACAAACTATGTACACGGCAACACGTGCAAAGCACGAAAATAGAAACGACAGCAATGCAACAACACGTGCGAGCAAAAGAACAACGGTAGCACGTGCACATGATGGGTTTCGATGGTTGTCTAGCATAGAAAGAAGGTAGTCGACGGTGGAGGCTCGGGACATAGTGAGGAGGCTAAGATGCAGTTAGGGGCTTACTGTGATGGTGGGGCTCGACGGCGGCTGGGGCATCAGGAGTTGGCGAGGGGATGAGGGTGCAGCGGTGGGTGGCAACAATGGCTCCAGCAGCGAGGTCAATGGCGGAGTTTGGTGGTGGTTGCTGTGAGTCAAGGCAGGGCGGTGATCGAGGGTGTTGACGAGGTGCAGGCGGTGAGATGGTGCAGCGATGGCGAGCGACGAGCATAGGGGGACGTCGATGGTGGCTGCAGTGGTGCCCCGGTGTTGGCTCGAGCGGCGTAGACAGTTTTGCAGTGGCGATTGACGATGACGAGGTGTAGTGGGTTGCGGGATGAAGGCGAGGAAAAGGGGGATGAGGTGCTAGGAGCAGTGATCGGGGTTGTGGTGGTGACTAGGGCTGGCGAGGGTGGCTACGGTCTACGGGGCGATGAGGAGGGTGAGCGGGATGGTGATGGGGCTGCAGGTCAAGGATGGAGGGTGTTTGGTTCTGTTTGGTTTCGGGAGAGAGAAATAGGGAAGAAGAAGAGTCAGGAGAGATAGAGAGAGAGCTAATTAATTAAGGGGGTAGTTAATAGGTTGATTGAGAGATTAGAATGATTTGTTAGGATTTAGAGGAATGGGGTAGTGGTGAGGCAGTAAAGTAGCGAATTGAGGGGGTGAATGTGGAGAAGGGATTGATCTGGTCAATAGGCAGATAATAGGAGAATTGGGTTACTAGGTTTGGGTTAATGGGTTAAGTGTAGCGCGCCGAATTCCCAACACTGGAATTTCGTGACACAACCAGAATCCTACTTCAAATAGTACATAACACAGAAAGGTACAGGAAATTAAAAACTTTTATTACATAAAGTGTTATTACATTGTCCCAAAAGTACAAAAATTTATTACAAATAACTTTACAATGATCAATGGACAATGTCTCTCCACTAGGATGCTCACTTGGCTCGAGGTCCTCCTGCTCCCATAATAAGGTAGCCCTGCATTAAGTAACAGTGGGCACGTCAGTTGAATACAACTGACGCAAAGCTGATAAAACCAGTGACTGCCCAAAACTCAACAAACAAAATTTGATGCAAAGGAAAAACGTGCAGACAAGATAACTAGTGTTGGTGTATGCCATGCCTAGAGTCTAATGCACAATACACAAATGCACATGATGCACTTATCCTGATACAATTCATTGGGAAACGTATGCACTCCATACTACATACTTTCCCAAAGTCAACTTCAATGGAAACATGTTTATCCCATACTACATACTTCCCAAGGAGTTCGCTTTCTTCTGGTTATAGGGTTTGATCCCTTGCTATGCATCCTACTCTTGTAATCTATCTCGTTCCTGACATTCACCTAGTGCCTGATGTGGTTGCATTTGGTTAGTCTATTTTCGCCATTGCAGCTAATAGTGGTGTCCCCCGTTTTCCACTATGCCCGGTCCCTACAGTTCCACTGCTCCGGACCTCACCCAAAAGCTGTTCACGAGCATACAAGTGGCCCTGCGGAATCCCTGCTCACCACGACACATAAAGTCTTACTCACCCTCGGAGAGTCTTACATTAGCTCCCTGCTTGTACTAAACAACATAGAACTTGACGGATCCGTAGGGCCCATTCCCTACATTCGACAGGAGCGCCTCCTATTCTTACCACTAGATTCCAAAAATAAACAGACGATATCATGCCGTCCATCCCCCTAGCCTGGTGGGATAGTGCCACACGTGTCCCCTTAATAGGCGAGTATAACACCGGCTAGTGCCTAACCTAACAATCAGATGACATAATGGTCATAGGGAACTATCATGACCCGCCACTTCTAACCTAGGATTTCTCAAAATTCCAACCCTAGGGAAAAATAGACCAGCCTCCAACCAGTCCCGGCAATGGCCCAATCCTGGCCCAACCCAAACCGGTGACAAATTGATTTGACCCCCGTCATTTTCCAATCATCCTAGCATGGATTTCGACCCTGCCTCTATCCGCGTGCTCAACCTTCCACGGTTAGCAATTCGCCAGTATGCAAGAATTTTCTTTATCCAAACTACTAGGGTGACACGTAGACAAACCACACAAAATCATGCAATACTAAGGACCATAGGGTGTGGCTCACTACCCCGAGTCCTTAACCTCAAAGGTCAACTTAAAAGAAACAATGAGTGTGCCAAATGGCCAACTAAGATTCATGCCACTCTAATATAAGTACAAGATGCACGTGGGCACACACAAACAGGCACAACCTAAAAGCTAGTTAGACCAAGATTTGAAGCCCAATCTAAAGTTCAAACATGACAAAGGCTTAATTTGATCAAAACAGCAAAAACCTGACAGCACATGCAGCTGCGATGTTTGAAAAATCATTATAATTCATTTGCTCAATGGAAATTCATGTTTTTGGATTCTTTAAAAGATTATTGTGTCTACTCTAAGTTCTCAGTTGAAAGTTTTCTCAAATTATTCCATTTTGAAGGCGAAAACGGCCAAAAAGTAAACACACGTAAAAGCTTCCAGCATTAACAAAACGGTCACCCAGTCACACGATAAAACCCTTTAAAAAAAAATAATGATCCCGGAAGTTCATAAAATTTGGTAGTAATGTTCCATGCCCATAGAGTAACCACATCCAAAATTCTCCAAAAGTTTCCTAGTACAAAAGAAGTTATGACATTTTGAATAGGGTACCAATTTCCATACTGCATTCTGCGCTGCCTCTCAACCATGTCAAGAAGTTGCATTTTAAAATGACAGAAATTATCTTCCAAAATTTACAAATTTTGGTGGAAATATTCCACCCATAGAGGAAAGTACTATAAAAATTTCAAACTAAAATTTTATACGGATACCAAGTTATGATTTTTCTAAGTTGTATATGTTACAATCGCTTAAAAGAATTTTCATCCTCAAACCAGCAGCAAAAGTGATTTTTATTAAGATAGCAATTCATCTCCAAAAATTACAAAATTAAGTAGGGTTGTAGTAGACATGCATATGAAGCTTCAGTAAAATTTTTAGCTCATACTAATCATGGAGATACAATTCTTCTAAGTTCAGCATAACAATTTCATTCGCAGGCAGCAAATACACAGTATAACACCAACTTGGCATTTTTTAAAAATATCAATCCTCAACCAAAATTCACGAAATTTGGTGGAGACATTGGAGACACAATCAAGATGCTCCTATAAAATTTTCAAGCCTAAAACCCAACATGGCATAAAGTGATAAATTTCCAAATCTTCTTATGTTAAAACCTTCCAAGATTTGATCTTTCTTCCACTATTGTACTTTTAACACTTAAAGATGCAATCACACAACTATTCTTCATTCATACCATCATGCAACTCAATCAAATAGCATTTTTCATCATAAAAAAAAAATTTAGTCATGCATAGAGCGTTAGACGCCACCCACTATGAAAGTTGAGGTCTTTCCTCCAATTTCTTTCCTTGTTTGAAAACTCCACCTCCAAGCTCCTCCACTTGTTGGCACTTCTTCACTTCTTCACCACCTCAGCTTTAGAATGTATAAATTTTCTCTTGCAGTGGTAGAAAGGTTTAGAAAATGTAAGAAGCAAGAAGGGTGAAAGTTAGGGTTTTGAAAGACAAATGGAGAGAAGATGATGAAATGAGTTTGTGGGAGTGTTTAAATAGAGGGGGTGAGGGTGGGGGTTGGATTTCCGGCCAAATATGGTGAGGATAGGGTGAGGGAATGGGGAGGTGACCATACTCCAAACTAGCCCATAGTTTTAGAAAGCAGATTAGGGTTTTGGTTTATGGTTTTAGGGTTTGGTTTTATACTTGATCATACGGTTAATCTAATCATACAATACTCATATGTATGCATCTATGTATTCATACATCTATACTTGCATACATATGTCTATATACATATGTAACACAATGCAAGCCAAAAATTTAAAGGAAGTTTATATAAAAAATTAATTATTAATAATTTTCAGGGACCTTACATTAGGATCCAACAAGAAATGGGCTTGGGTTAACGGGTTAGGATCCAACAAGGAATAATAGATTAATTAATGGGTTAAATTGAAACAAACCAAATGAAATAATGTAATAGGTGGATCAACACCTCATACAAAAATAAATAGAGTGTACAAAGATCTCAGAATTCAACAATAAAAACAAACTGAACTGAAAGAAGATGAATAACAAAAATTTATTATTGACATAATAGAATACAAAAATGGAAAAAAAAGGAAAGAAATACAAAAGAAAATCCGAAAAATCGGAAACAGGGGTTACAGTACCAAATTTGCAATTTCTTCATTTCTGACATTTTTAAGGCAGAATGGCGTTTGGCAGAAAAACTAACAAAATTCATAATTAAACTTAAGGTGGATAACAAATGCCAAATGTCATGCACCCCCTTGGCTGAAGTATTTAGTGTTAATTGCAAACGATGAGCAAAACAATGCACATAATATGTGATATGACTAAAAATAGGACTAAATCGGGACCGTTCAAATCGGGCATGAATCTTAAAGCTTTCAGGGGTAAAACGGTAATTTCACCTACAAATAGATCCGAAATGAGAACTGGGTCTCTTCTCCAAAGCCCAATAACCCATAAACGGATTTGTCATACTGGATACGGGTACCAATCCATTGCAAACCAGTTTAGAAGGATAAAGGGGGATTCAAATTCGTAATAATCCCTAAGAGGTGGTTTTAACCACTTCTATCCATCCACACTGGGAAGTAGAGATTTTTTCTTATCTCGAAACGGATCGCTAAGGCGACTATAAATACCCCTCTCTTCCCCACCTTTACAAGGTAATGAATCTTTGCCTACCAAAGCTCTTTCTTAATCTTTCTGGTTATTGACAAGAGCGTCGGAGGGTTCGTCGCCGGGATCCATCCCGGTGTATCGAACTTTGTGTAGGTTTGTGGCAGCGGCAAGGAACGAGTCAACACATAGGTGGAGTCAACAGGTTCGCTTTACTGTTTTTCTCAAAGAACTTACAAATTTGTCTGTTTGCTCCCACACCCAAAATCAGCAGCAACAGATTGGCACCGTCTGTGGGAAACAGAAGCATCGATCCAGTCCTCTCCCATCACCCAAACTATTTTCGATCCATGCCTCCCAAGAAGGGGAATACAATGGTTTCTAACTGCAGGGCCACTCCCGCTCATTCTCCTCCTTCAGTCCAGGAAGGTCCCCTCAACCCACACAACAAGTCCAGCAGCCAGGACATCCTCTTCTTCAACCCGTCCAGTAATCACAGCCTGGATGACCTTTTCCTCAACAATCTGAGCCCTAGCTGGCTCCTTAAGGGCCACAAGAGGCTGCCGAGGGACCCTCTCGCCGAAGTCGACAGGGGTGACATCCTCATTGCGACCATGTGTTGGTACACAACCCCTCGTCCGACTCCATGGCCTCGCACAGTCCCCTTACACCGAAGGACCTCTGGAATATCATTGTCAACAGGCAGAATGGGGTGGATCTCCGAACCCGCCTAGATGATAGGCGGACCCATGATGGGATACCCCGCCGAGAGCATCACAGGGGTCCAACGATCCGGTCCCTAGAGCCCGGTCCCCCCGAAGGCCAGATCATAGAAGGTCCAACTCTCCCAGGAGGCGGAGGGGGTCGCCCCAGCACCATCAAAGGAGAAGCCGCTCTCCAGTCGGCCGATCCGCCCCTCGGGACCACCGAGAGCAGGAGGCCCCCGTCACGAGGGCAGAGTTCCAGCAATTCTAATAGGCAGTCTTGATGGCCCTCAATGTTGCCCCCGACTACGGTCAGCAGACGCCCAGTCCTCAACCTGCCCAAGATCGTAGGCATCATACGCCCAGTCCTCCAGTGGCCCTAAGCTATCGTCGTCGCACTCCCAGTCCCTTTCCACGCAAGGAAGAATCTTGGGCCTCAACAAGTATGATCGGAGGGAAGATTCGGTCTACCTCTGTCTCCGCGAGATGGAGAGGCACCTTGGCCGACTGGATAGAGAGGAGGAGCAACAGGCGAGGAGTTTCCACCCCAACAGACCCCCATTCTCTTGGACTATAATGGAGGCACCGGTCCTGGATAACTTCAAGCCTCCTTATTTTGAATCATACAATGGGAAGTCTGACCCCGCTGACTACATTGAGAGTTTTAAAACTCTCATGAGGATACATCAGGCATCAGATGCCCTCCTCTGCAAGACTTTTTCGGCCACTCTAAAGGGGCCTGCAAGGGAATGGTACTCCCATCTAGCCCCGGCCTCCAACTTCTCCTTCGATCAGCTCGAAGGCCTCTTCAAGCGAAAAAACAAGCACCTCCCTGCTATTGCTTTACCAAAGGAAGGGCGAGCGGCTGAGAGACTATGTCAAACATTTCACTGTGGGGTCCAGATCCATCGCCTCCCTGGACCAGTCCGTTGCCTATGTCGCCTTCCAATCCAATGTCGCTAATGACATCCTCCGAGCATCCCTCGCTAAGAAGCCCCCTCAGGATTTCTTAGTACTCCTACTTAGGAGTGAGAAATACATCCGAGCGGAAGAAACTCTCTTCTGCCCTGCTTTTGAAGGACCGTCCACCGGAAACAAACGGATGGGCGCTGAAGAAGGAGCTAAAAAGCTCCGAAGGACAACAGAGGCCAGTGTTGCCCTCTTCCCCGCTTCGAGAAGTTCACTCCGCTCCATGCGAGTGTCTCAGCCATCCTGATGGAGGTTGGGAAAGAGGGTCTTCTTCTGCCCCCTCCAAAGATGAACACCTCGGGGAAGAAGAGGAATCGAGACAAGTGGTGCCGCCTCCACAGGGACCACGGCCACAACACGAATGACTATCGGGCTCTGAAAGACGAGATCGAGGCCTTCATTCAGAGTGGGCAGCTCTCTAGGTTCATGAAGAAGGACAGGGCCGATCCTCCTCCGCTTCCTAGGGGGGCTAATATGTGACCCAACCGGCACGCGGAGACCCCGAACTCCGAGCCAGAGGCTATCCTGCATCTCATCCACGGAGGCCTAATGGGGGGAGATTTCAACTCCTCCTTAAAAGCCTTCGTCCGGAAAGTAAATTCTGTGCAGAACCGTGCTCCCCCAAGGGGCCTAGGGCTCCCGGTCACTTTTTCAGATAAAGACCTATAGGGCGTTCGAACCCCCCATTGCGACGCGTTGGTCATAAACCTCCACATGGCCAACTTTGACGTGCGCCGGGTCCTAGTAGACAATGGTAGTTCGGTCAACATTCACTTCCTTGAGGCCTTCCAGGGGCTCAAACTATCCAGGGATCGGCTCAAGGCCGCCGGCTACACTCTGCACGGGTTCATGGGGGTACCAGTGATGATCGAGGGTGTCATAACTCTCAACGTAACCGCTAGCAAAACTCCCACCTCCCGAACCGAGCCGATGGACTTCATGGTGGTATATGTGAAAGCCGCCTACAACGTCATCCTAGGCCGACTAGGTCGAGCTGCTCTGCAGGCCATACCCTCGGCTTACCACATGAAGATGAAATTCCCCACCACAGCGGGCATGGGAGAAGTCAGAGGAAGCCAAGAGGCAGCCCGCAAGTGCTACATGACCTCGGTGGGAGGACCTGTCCTCTCCCTCGAAGCTCTTGAACTCTCCCAAGGGAGTAGCCCACCTATATCGGAGCCGGTCGATGACCTGGAAGAGGTGGCCTTTTCAGAAGGAGATCCAACCCGCAAACTTCTAATTAGCAAAGTCCTTTCCCCTCTCGTTCGCTCCGAAATTATCCAGTGCCTAAAGGGAAATCGAGACCTCTTCGCCTGGACTGCAACGGACATGCCAGGAATCTCCGAGGATCTCCTCATGCATCACCTTAGTGTTGCCTCGGGGGCCAGACCCGTTTAACAGAAGCGATGCAAATTTACCCCCGAGCACCAGCAAGCTATCAAGGAGAAGGTTGAGAAACTCCTTAGGACTCGGCTCATACAGGATGTCAACTATCTGGAGTGGCTCTCCAATGTCGTGATGGTCAAGAAGGCCAATGGGAGATGGAAGATCTGCATCGACTTCACAGATCTAAACAAAGCCTGCCTCAAAGATCCATTCCTGCACCCGAGCATCGACGCCCTGATTGATGCAACCTCAGAACAAGAACTCTTAAGTTTCATGGATGCATTCTCTGGGTACAATCAGATAAGAATGTTCCCTCCCGACATCCCGAAGACCTCCTTCATCACCGATCAGGGCCTGTATTACTACCAGGTCATGCCCTTTGGGCTTAAAAATGCTGGCGCCACCTACCAACACCTTGTTAACAAGATCTTCAAGGAACAGATTGGGCAGAACATGGAAGTCTATGAAGATGACATGTTGGTGAAGAGCATCAGCAGATCAGATCATGTCTCCGATCTCCAAGAAGCTTTTGACGTGTTGAGGAGACACAATATGAGACTGAACCCGAACAAGTATGCGTTCGGAGTCTCATCCAGCAAGCTCTTGGGATTCATGGTTAGCCAAAGGGGCATAGAGACCAACCCCGAGAAGATCCAGGCCATACTCAACATGGCTCCCCCCTCCAATGTTAAAGATGTGTAGAGACTCACCGGGCACCTTGCGGTGATAGGGTGTTTCCTCTCCAAATTCGGAGAGAAGTGCCTCCCATTCTTCAAGGCCCTTAGGAGGGCTACAGGCTTTGAATGGGGGCAACAGCAGCAAGAGTCCTTTAACTAGCTTAAGGCCTACTTAGTCAATCCCCTACTCTTGAGCAAGCCAAGACCTGGGGAGGTCCTCTACCTATACCTTGCCGCTTCGGAGCAGACCCTCAGTGCTGTTTTAGTAAGAGAAGAAGACAAGATGCAGAGGACCATCTACTACGTGAGTAAAGTCCGTAGGGACGCTGAACTCCGTTACCCGAAGCTAGACAAGATGGCCTATGCCTTGGTCATGGCTGCCCGAAAGCTCTATCCCTATTTCCAGTCTCACTCGGTGGTCGTTCTCACCGACTAGCCGCTCAAACAAGTTATCCACAAGCCCGAGACCTCAGGGCGCCTTATGAAGTGGTCCATCAAGCTAAGCCAGCATGATATCAGCTATCAACCTCGAACCTCTATCAAGGCTCAAGCCCTAGTGGAGTTTATAGTGGAGAGTACAATCCCCGATGCCAGCAAAGTGATGGAGGAACCCCACTTCTAGACGGTGTATGTGGATGGGTCCTCGTGCGCTGATGGGAGCAGAGCAGGAGTCATCCTGGTGGGCCCAGATGATTTCATCCTCCAATACTCACTCTGCATCAACTTCAGGGTGTCCAACAACGAGGTTGAGTATGAAGCCCTTATAGCAGGCTTATGCATGGCTCGCAAGGCAGGGGCAAACCATGTCAAGATATTTAGTGACTCGCAGCTAGTGGTGAACCAGGTATCAGGGGAATATGAAGCATGAGATGGTCGCATGGTTTGCCAAGGTCAAAGAGCTTATGGCCTCTTTTGAGGAGGCACAACTCCAGCGGATCCCCCAAGAAGAGAATGTGCAGGCGGACGCCCTCTCAAAGCTAGCTTCCTCCTCCCTCCAAGGGCTTGAACAAACTGTCCTAATAGAAGTTCTACTGAAGCCCAACATCGAGGGAGAAGGCCCTGAGCCGATGGAGACGTTGTCCTTACAACTCAGGGAGAATTGGATGAGGCCTATGCTCGAGTTCCTCAGAGATGGGATCCTTCATTTAGATCCGAAAGAGGCTCGAAAGTTCTGAACCAGGGCCGAGCAGTACACCCTCATCGAGGGAGTCTTGTACAAATTCTCCTACACCCAAGTAGATGGCACACCCTACTTGAGGTGTCTCTCCCCGAACAAAGCCCAGTATGCTTTGAAGGAAGTGCACGAAGGGATATGCAGTGCTCACTCGGGAGCAAGGTCCCTCGCCCACAAAATCTTGAACTATGGATATTTCTGGCCTATTCTCCTTCGCAACGCCGAACAACACGTTCGTCAATGCGGCCCTTGCCAAAAATTATCAACAATCCACCGCCTACCGCAAGCTAAGCTCTCCTCTCTATCTAGTCTAACCCCCTTTTCAATATAGGGAATGGACTTGCCCGGGTCGTTCCCTCCAGCTCCAGGCCAACTAAAGTTCCTTGTCGTGGAGATCGACTATTTCTCTAAGTGGATCGAAGCCGAGCCCCTAGCAACGATCACGGAGAATAGGGTGCAACGCTTCTTTTGGAAAAACATTGTCTGCAGATTCGGCGTGCCCCAAATCTTGATAATGGATAACGGAAATCAGTTCACGGAGGCAACATTTCGTGCTTTTTGCACGAACATTGGCATTCAGTAACGATTCTCCTCGGTCTCCCACCCCCAATCCAACTGCCAGGCAGAGAACGCCAATCAGCAAATTCTCTCCAGCCTGAAAAAGAGACTGAGTAGGACGACTAAAGGGTTATGGGTAAAGCAGCTCCCCAGTTTGCTCTGGAGCTATCGCACTACAAAGAAGACCCACACGGGAGAATTGCTCTTCCACCTCACTTACAGCTCCAAAGTCGTTATCCCCTTAGAGGTTGTAACGCCCCGAATTCCAAATACACTGAATTCGAAATGTTCTACAGGATCTTTCCACTTCCTTTAGTACAATTTTACAAGGAAATTTAAACTTTCTCTTTACATCAGAGTTTACATCAATATTATACTTTACATTGCACAGCGGAAGTAAAATTTTACGACAATGAAAACAAATATACAACAACATTGAGTAATCTTTAAGCTTTTGTTCCTCTTTAATCTTTATCAAGCCATTTACCTGCATATAAGACTGTGGGTACGTCAGTTTATTCAACCGACGATCATTATACACGGCCATCCTCTCTATGCCGAAAATAGTATAACTTATTTTCCATATTTAGCAAACACAAACTTGTCACATATCAAACTAAAGGGACTACCCTATTGATGTCGTGTTGTGATTGTGCACTTAGTCCTTAATGCAGTTATTTATGTTACATGACACTAATGCGCACTTGTTCGGATTCTATGCATCCCATACTACATAGGTCCAAGGGCAAGCCTCCTAATCGTTCTTCATCTTTGTAGGGTTCAATCCCTCGCCATGACTTAATCTACTACTGTAATTACGGTAAGTATCCTAGATGATCTATGAGTACAAGCTCTTGTACAGAAAATTCTGGAGGGGAATCCCACGCCATGTCTTGACTCATCAAGCATGCATTCTGTGATAATTCAGCCTCACTTCATGGCACACGATCCTCTTGCAGTCACCAAACATCCCACAAGCGTGGCTAGAGTCCGATCATTACTGAGTTGTGCCCACGCCATATCTTGACTCATCAAGCATGCATTCTGTGGCTCACACACCCGCACCGTGAACCCTAGTTCTCATACTCGTGTTTTTCTCTCACTTTCATCACATCTTCACTATGCACTAATCCTTAGTTTTTTATTAGAATCATGAACAAAAATCAAAGCTCTAGAGTTAGCCTCTCCACTAAACCGGACGTATTCATTTCATTCAAACATGACCAACCTTGGTCTTTCATTTCAATATTTCATTTCATTTCTTTCCAAATGCCGAGGGAGACTTAGCTACTCTTTCGTTTCAATTCCAATTCACAATTTCCAATTTGAGCATTTCCACTCATAAATTCATTTTCACAATCAAGGTAGATTTTCAATCATGATTTCTAATTCGTTCAAAATTCCATAACTATAAAACTCAATTATTCATCATGTAACTCATGAAATGTTATTTTCACATAAGGACCCACATCACTAATTATTCAATCAAAAGTGAACCTTTACACTTCATAATTCTCATACTATTCTCAAATGTGAATAATTTGCATCACATCACAACAATATAATTTCTTTTTGCCACATTAATCTTCTATTCCTTCATTTTAATTTTTTTTTGCAAGTTATAATTTCACAACAATATACATATAGAACCATAGTGCATTTATGCATTTTATCCCCAAATCATAGTTTATTTCATACAAATAATTCCCAACTTATTTTTATAAAGTCCCATATAATTTTAGAAAAATAGTCATATTTTTTTCATAATTTTTAGACCACCAAAACACCCAAAAAAAATAATTTCCCTAAACTGCCGATGTCAAGAATCGAACCCAGCACCAGGGAGAACACAGCCGAAGGCACAGACCAACCGGCCACTTGCGCCAGCGGTATAAAGGGCGCTGAGAGTATTAAATACTCTCGGCCTCCGATTTCTATACATTTTAAAAAAAAATTGTGAAACAAATGTGTGCCCAGGGATTCGAACTGGTCATCACAGGGAAACCAACCGCACACTGTGACCACTTGAGCTACGTGCTCAGGTTGTCACAGTACGACTTAAATTCTTTTTGGACCGATTTTCTCTGTTGTTAAAACGTCTCGATGTTCAACTAGTCCTCATTTCATTTTGCTTTCATGAAAAATTACTGTAAAATTCCAGATTGATTATTTCTTGTCTAATTTACATATCAGTATGGAAGAATAATTTTTTTCAACAATTAAAACATATTTTCATACAATTAATTCAAAATATGAACTATCACTACCACATTTTCTTCTCTTTTCGACATTTCTTAGCAATTAGCGTTTTAATCTCTTTATCAACAACTTTCACATTAGTTCTCTGTCCTTAAACATTTATCCAACATACAACTCATATTTTAATTTATTCATGCCCACGTTAGTACAAAGGATCTATTTAACCCATGAAATAGCATTATTAATCTACTAACTTTTGTATGTAATCCTTGATGGCATTAATTGCGTTTTCTTCAATCAATCCATGATCATAATCAATTCACATACAACTCAAATAATAGAACCACATATAAATTTATATATCCACATTTCAATCATTCAAGAAGTCATTTTTCCCAATTAAAATGTGCTCTTCTTAATCATTTTCATGCTTCATTCTTTCTAATTAAACTAGCATGCATTCCTACTTTAGAAATAGGGAAAATTTACCCACCTCAAATGGAGAGACAAACACAATTAGCAACTCCTAGACGAATGTCCTTGCGACGAATTGCTTCTCCTCCTAGATGCACGCACACGAACCTCCAAGCACACCTCAAAACCGAACACTACTAAGCCAACCGAGAGCACTCCTTGATGCCGGCCCCTCTCTTCTCCTTGGTGTTGCAAGAACAATCCCACACACACTCAATCTTTTAACTCACAAAACACTACTAGATAATATAATTGAACTATAGGTTTGGCACAAGAAGAACTAGCCGCGGGGGGGGGGGGGGGGGGGGGGGGGGTATTTATACTAAAAATCAAAGAGAATGGAGGGCTAGGATCAATTAGTTGGTTGTAAGATGGAGGGCTAGGATGAAAGTAGGAGTTACATTAACTACCCACAACCTAGTAACCACCAAGCATGATCTCCACTCCAAAAATTTGATTTCCCTCCAAGGATTGCAACCGGCCAAGCATAGGGAGAGTATATTTCGCACGTGTACGTGTAGTGCACGTGCATGCAACTAGGTCCAAAATGGTACATTTTTTTTTATAAAAATAAACTCTAGTTTGTATTCTACATTACAAGTTGCATTTAAAAAAATAAATTGGCTCATGGGCTTTAATTTATGGGCCAAAATAATTATTTTAAAATAAAATAAATGAATTACATTTTGGGCTTTTTAAAAGAAAAGGCTTTTCATCTATTTAAAAGAAGGCTTTTGTATAAAATAATTGAAAGCACATATTTAAATATTTATACCCATCACAATGAAAATAATTGTAAGATTTAATTCAACCAAAATATTGCACGTGCACACTACGTGCAAAATAAAATAATTTTTCATTAATGAAAAATCAGGGCATTACAGAGGTGGGTCTCCCCCCCCCCCTCCTGCGCTTGATTGCTTACAACAAAGAGCAAAATGCGAACGATCTTCGCGGCAACTTGGATCTCATTGATGAGCTCCGTGAGAGATCCTCCATTCGGCAAGAAATCTATCGACGTTGGATCGAGCAATCCTACAACAGGAGAGTCCGCCCTACCAATCTCAAAGATGGAGATCTGGTGCTCAGGAAGCTGTCTATTTCTTTTTCCAGCAAGAAAGGCAAATTAGCACCCAATTAGGAAGGACCATATAAGATCTCCAAAGTTGCCCGCCCGGGTGCTTATCAACTTGAAGATCCGGGAGACAAGAGGGTGCTGAGGATATGGAACGCAGAGCACTTGTTGAAGTACCAAGAAGGTGTTTAAACACCTCTCCATGCAACATCTCCAATAGTGTTCTCCTTTAAGTGTAATAAATGGCTCGCAACTTATAAGCAGCCGCTTAGTTGTTTTCAATAAAAGTCTTTTGCCCCTTGGAGATTCTCTATTTTAAGCATTCTGGTTGTACTACTTTTGGGCTTACAAAAAAAAACTCATTAAACAACAAATTCGGAGTCCAACACTTGATTCGATGCAACTTTTGCTACTTGCGAACAAGCGAGTACTAAGTAGCTCACCATTCAGAATTGCTCCTATAACTGTTGATACTCTCTTAACAACAAGTTCGAAGTCCAACACTTGGTTCGACGCAACTTTTGCTACTTGCGAACGAGTAAGTACTAAGTAGCTCACCATTCGAAATTGTTCTTACAACTGTTCATACTCTCTTAACAACAAGTTCGAAGTCCAACACTTGGTTCGACGCAACTTTTGCTACTTGCGAACGAGCGAGTACTAAGTAGCTCACCATTCGGAATTGCTCCTACAAATATTGATACTCTCTTAAGAACAAGTTCGGAGTCCAACACTTGCTTCGATGCAACTTTTGCTACATGCAAATGAGCGAGTACTAAGTGGCTAACCATTCAGAATTGCTCCCACAACTGTTCATAGTCTTGCAAGCATTAACGAAACACAAATTCTAACAAGAAGTTCGAGAAATGGGTATATTAATCAAAATTTGAGGTGCAAGTCTAATTCTAGACAAAAAACTCACATTATTACATCAAGATGCAAGGCTCATATGAAACGGAAACTACAATATTATAAAATTTCACCCTAGCCCCTCCTAGGGAACGGGATGCTTCTATTAAGCGAAACATGGGTCGGCGAGCGTTGTGTTGTTGTCATCTCATTTCCATAGAAGTCTCCAAGCCGGCGAGCCGAGTAGCGTTACCAGCACCTAGGAGCCTAACAGTCGCTCCGACAGATGTTCCGCTCGACGAGCCGGCTACTTTGCTTTGTGCATCCCCAGGGTTTTGCAAGATAGACGGAGATCGAAGAGCTAGCTCATGAAATGATCTTCCTTGGGCATACTCACCCCAAGGACAAGAGGTGCTTCTGACATTGCTCCCCCCAGATAGCCGTCATAGGTGTAGATTCTCCGCCCCTAGTTCGACAACTCGCTCTTTGAGAGAGTCATCAGTCACTCTGATCTTCAAGCAAGGCAGTCAACTCGAGCTGCCCCCACGCGAAGCATCGGAGATGTTCCGTCGGAGATGTGCCGCCTCTATGCTCTTCTCGAGCACCACATTCTTCATTTCGTCCCTCTCGGACCTCGCCTTGAATAAGGAACGACGAAGGAACTTGAGTCTCAAACCCTAACTGGCAGCCATCGAGGGGCAAACCTCCTCACCTTCTGGTGGCACTTTGCGAGCCTTCTCATCTAGGCGTTTCAACTCGGAGTCTCGACGGGCCAACGTCAGCTTTAGATGACTCAACTCCAACTCGGCTTTATAAAGCCTCTCTTGAGATCGAGCGAGGCCCAACTTCGCGACGCCTAGACCCGATCGAAGGTGTGATACCTCGGCAATCTAAAAAAGTTGAAAAAAAATGTAAATGCCCAAGTCTAAACGAGGCTACAACGAGGCAACTCAAAAGTGAGGCGAACTCTCAATCGTTTCAAAATCTCACCAACACTTGTTCAAAAACAAAAAAGGATATTTCATTAAAAATTTCATAAGTACAAAAAAGCAGTGGCCAGTCCGCTATAAGACTTCCATACAAACAAAAGAAAGAGCGACTTAAAAGTGCAATGAAGGTACAAAGGGGATCAGGGGACCACCTTGGTTGGTGCCATCGACGGTTCGAAAACTCCACGGACGTCCTCCTCGGTTGTCTCCACGATTGTGGCGGCGCCCTCCCCCTCTTCTTTTTCTTCTTCCTCTTCCTCTACTTTGACCGTCAC
This sequence comes from Hemerocallis citrina, assembly GCA_017893485.1. Classification (NCBI taxonomy): domain Eukaryota; kingdom Viridiplantae; phylum Streptophyta; class Magnoliopsida; order Asparagales; family Asphodelaceae; genus Hemerocallis; species Hemerocallis citrina. The sequence continues at coordinate 232,195,297 of CM030359.1, read as the reverse complement.
CTCAGTGTCAGAGCAACCTCGCCCTCGAGGAGTTCGTATAAGCTGTACCCCGATCCATCGAAACCGAGGACACGCACCTCCACATGCCTCAGGGCCCGGGCTTAAGATTTCTCCATGTTGAGTGCATGTGTGCCTTCACTTCGGCCCTGATCGCCCCTGCGGCTGCTTCCATGGTAGCCTTCCTCTCCCTTGCAGCATCTTCGACTGCCCTTGCCACCATCTCCTTCTCCTTGGCAGCCCGCTCCACCTCTCTGTCCGCCCTCTCCTTCTCGAGAGACAATTGCTCCTGTGCCTTGGCCACGTGGCTTCGAGGAGCTGGATCTGGGTTGCCTGAGATTCGGACAACCGCCTCTCCACCTCAAACATCTTGAAAGCCTTTGCATGCTTGGCCATGTCTCGGTCGCTCGCCGCCTTGAGCTCTTTTTCCTGCTCGGCAATCTGCTCCATCATGTGACTGAAGTGGCAGGTCATCTGCATGAGCAAATACGAGACCCTTTGAGCAAAAATGATAACCGAAGAAGAGACAAGGGGATCGAGACTAAACTCACCGACATGGTTGCCTTGGCGATCTCAAGTGCATCATCACTGACAGTCCCTGCCTTTAGTGCAGCCCGATCCTTAGGGGTCGGCAAGTGCCGAACTGCCTGCATACAACTGATGGCATCCCCGAGGAAGCCATCGTGCCTCATCACTCACCAATTTAGGACGAAAAGCTTCTTATGCTCCTCAGTGAGGATTACCTCTGTTGCCGCTGTTAAGAGGGGAGCTTCGAGTGCTAACACTTGATCGAGAGAAGTCCCTTTGGTAGTCAAGGCAAGGGAACCGGGGGGGAGGGGGCAGGCGACTCCAACTCCAAATACACAATTGGCACCGCAACCACAGGGGACTTTACCACTTTAGCAGTTGAAGGACCTGTGGTCGTCTTCTTCCTCTTCTTACAATTGGGGGCTTTGTAAGCCACTCCGGTTCGATCAGACAGCATCGCCCTGAAATCCATACCTGGAGCCTCTGCAAAAAAAGAAAAAAGAGATCGGCACATGAAGAAATTAAACTTGAACTAAAAAGACAAAAAATAAAATGCGAAGCATACTAGGGTCGATCGGACTGAGACCCCCACTGAAGAGGACCTCCTTGGTCAACTCCTTCCAGCGCTATGGTTCACGAGCCATAAGTTTGGCCACTATGTCATCTTCCTCCGGAGTTAACACTGGCTCAGTCTTCGCCCACTTCGGCACCTCCTCCCTCCACTTAGTCGGAATGTTCCACGGAGCATCACCTCGGATCAAGAAGTACTTCTCCTTCCAATATTTCATGGAGTCCAGGTTCTCGATCAGTTTTACACCCTGCCTCGGCAATAAGTAGTACCGATACTCCGTCTTGCTCTTCCAATAAATACGATACATACTCCGAAGAATAATGAGTTGGGGCACGATCCCGATTTCTTGTCACTGAAGGATAAAACTGTTGATGTGTCACCACATGTTCGGCATATACTGGACCGGACTCAAGCCATACCATTGTAGCACTTCGACTATGAATGGGGGCATAGGTAATCATAGTCCAGTGAAGAAGGCATCGAACCAGAATATACACGTGTCGGTGGAGGTCCGTGTGCAAGCTCTGACACCTGCACCCGGAAAAAGGAGCGTGAGTTCCCTCGGAATCTGGAAGCTGCGTCGTCTCCATCAGCATGGAGGGGATGTCCTCGACTTCGGTATGCTCCCTCGCCCTGATCTCTTCATATGAAGCCGACCTCCCATACACGGCCTTTGCTAGGAGGTCAGCAGAGTATTCTCGAACTCCGCTGAGGTTCAATAAAGGACCTAGGAGCCGACCCAACGCCCCGGCCCATCTCTCCGTCTCCACTATCGTTACAGACTTTACTACCCCTACCATTGCCTTCCCCTTGTCCGAACTCGGAGCCACTGCCAAATGCTGATCCTCTTCGTGGTTCGGAGTGGAGGTCTCACTCCCCGAAGAAACCCTAGACAACTCGCACTATATACGAAAGAGAATATATATTTACCTTGATGTGACAACTGCGGTCGGAATATCTTGCTAGAGAGCCTAACGCCTTGCCATGAATGTGAGTAGAACCGCTTGAGAGTGAAAAAATTCTCCAAGAGTAAAAAGTGAAGAATGAAAAAAGGAGTGGAGGGGGACAAACTTTTAGTGTGTGAAGGTTGCCGCTTGGGCTTCAGGGACAATTGGGCCCCTAAAAACATGAGAAAAGCCCAAGAATGCTAAATGACGGAAGGCATAAAGACAGAATTTTAGGCTACACCATGAAATTGCTGACAGATCGATCGCCTCAACAATCATGCTCGACCTAGATCAAGCGGCTCAGACCGAGTCATGTCCCTCGGAGTCAGAACTGAACAAACGTGGCTCCGAGCATGAAATTGGCCAAAACGCTGCCTTAACATTCGCGCTCAACCTAGATCAAGCGACTCAGAGCAAGCCACGTCCCTCGGAGTCAGATCCGAAAAAATGCGGCTCCAAATGTGAAATTGGCCAAAACACTGCCTCAACATTCGCGCTCGACTAAGATCAAGTAGCCCAGAGCTAGCCACGTCTCTCGGAGTCACCGCCGAGCAAACATGGCTCCGAGCATGAAATTGGCCAAAATGTTGCCTCAACATTCACGCTCGACCAGGATCAAAGGCCCAGAGCGAGACACATCCCTCGGAGTCAGTGCCGAGAAAACGTGGCTCCGAACATGAAATTGGCCAAAACGCTGCCTCAACAATCGCGCTTGACTAGGGTCAAGCGGCCCAGAGCGAGCCACGTCCCTCGGAGTCAGTACCGAGCAAATGTGGCTCCGAGCATGGAATTGGCCAAAATGCTGCCTCAACATTTGCGCTCGACCAGGATCAAGCGGCCCAGAGCGAGCCACGTCCCTCAGAGTTAGCACTGAGCAAACGTGGCTCCGAACATGAAATTGGCCAAAATGCTGCCTCAACATTCGCGCTCAACCAGGATCAAGCGACCGAGAGCGAGCCACGTCCCTCGGAGTCCGATCCGAACAAACGTGGCTCCGAGCGTGAAATTGGCCAAAACACTGCCTCAACATTCACGCTCGACCAGGATCAAGCAGCCCAGAGCGAGCCACGTCCTTCAGAGTTCGATCCGAACAAACATGGCTCTGAGCGTGAAATTGGCCAAAATATTGCCTCAACATTCGCGCTCAACCCAGATCAAGCGGCCCAGAGTGAGTCACGTCCCTCGGAGTCAGCACAAATCAAACGTGGCTCTGAGCGTGAAATTGGCCAAAATGCTGCCTCAACTTTCCTGCTCGACCAGGATCAAGTGGCGTAAACCGAGCCACGTCCCTCGGAGTTCGATTCGAACAAACATGGCTCCGAGCATGAAATTGGCCAAAATGCTGCATCAATATTCACGCTTGATCAGGATCAAGTGGCCCAGAGCGAGCCACGTTCCTCGGAGTCCAATCCGAACAAATATGGCTCTGAGCCTGAAATTGGCCAAAACGTTGCCTCAACATTCACGCTCGACCCAGATCAAGTGGCCCGAAGCGAGCCATGCCCCTCGGAGTCAGATTCGAACAAACATGGCTCCGAGCGTGAAATTGGCCAAAATGCTGCCTCAACATTCGTGCTCGACCAAGATCAAGCATCTCAGAGCGAGCCACATCCCTCGTATTTCGATCCGAACAAATGTGGCTCAGAGCGTGAAATTGGCCAAAACGCTGCCTCCACATTCGCGCTCGACCCAGATCAAGCGGCTCAGATTTGACCACGTCCCTCGATGTCAGCACCGAGCAAACTTGGCTCCGAGCGCGGCATAAGGGAAAAAATGCCTGCCTGCAAGATCAGCCATCCGATTGCTACGAAAATCACGCCGAAGCTTGATGAATGCCCCAGATTTGGCCACGTTGATATTTTCCTGATTAATTCCTTTTTCTTATTTATTAATTCGAATTAATTATTTAAAAATTAAGAAAAAAATTAAAAACTTAAGAAAATTAATCAAAATTTCTAAAAATTAATTATGAATTCGGGAAAATTATTTCGGAGCTCCTAGATAAATAATTATTAATTAGAATAATTGATTAATGCTTTTGAAGATAGATTGTTGATTCGCAAAATTGAATAAATAAATTCGAAAAATAATTTGAAAATTAGCAAAAAAAATCAGGAAAATTCATAAAAGTTGCAAAATCATTATGGGCACTCCTCTAACTCAAATTGGCATTGTTACGCCTCGAGTGAGGTCCGAAACCCCTTTTAAGAACTCCGATGAAGTCTCGTACGCCATTGAAATAGTAAAACTACTCCCCAAAGAATACAAAACACAGTCATTAGGAGTGGGAGGCTCATGATTTGGCTAAAAATCGGACTAAATTGGGACCGTTCAAATCGAACACGAATCTTAAAGCTCTCGGGGGTAAAACGGTAAATTGCACCTACAAACGAGTCCGAAATGGGAACTGGGTCTCTTCTTCAAAGCCCAATAACCCATAAACGGATCTGTCATAGTGGATACGGGTACCAACCCGTTGCAAACCAGTTCAGAAGGATATAGAGGGAATCAGATTTGTAATTATCCTTAAGAGGTGGTTTCAACCACTTCTATCCAGCCACACTGGAAGGTAGAGATTTATTCTTATCTCAAAACGGATCCCTAAGGCGACTATAAATATCCCTCTCCCCCCACCGTTACAAGGTAATGAATCTTTGCCTACCTAAAGCTCTTTCTTAATCTTCCTAGTTATTGACAAGAGTGTCGGAGGATTCATCGCCGAGATCCATCCCAGTGTATCGAACTTTGTACAGATTCGTGGCAGCGGCAAGGAACGAGTCAACACATAGGTGGAGTCAACAGGTTCACTTTACTGTTTTTCTCAAACAACTTATAAATTCGTCTGTTTGCACCCACACCCGAAATCAGCAGCACAATATGCATAAAAACAATGCACATAATATGCATAATGACACTCTTCAAGAAATAATGCTTTTAACCCATTATAAATAACTCTCATATTACTAGCACCATCATAGCCTTGACCATGCATATTTCTTACATGAAAATTGTACATAGTAAGCACCTTAAACATCAGAAACACTTTTGATCACATCAGAAGATGTTGTGATTGTTAATATCTACCAGTTTTTACCCATATCACCTATAAGGGAACAATAATTGATAATAAGATATATCAAAAGATGACAAATATATATATATTAACCAATTCAAATTTTCAAACCAATATCATTCTATATTTTTATTCTATATAATTGACAACATAATTTTAGTTAGTGTCTTCTAGTACATCTATATATAGATGACAATACAATTTTAGTTAGTATCTTCTAACTTTTTTCTTCATAATTGTTTCTTAACGTTATCAATATTTTGTCTATAAGGCTAAAAAGAACTGTATAATTTATTTATTTTTTACTTGTACTTAAAACAACTATGATGGTTCCCTAAAAAAAAGGGAACAAAAAAATAACTATAGTTGCTCTTAAACAAATTAGATTTCAAAAATTAAAATATATGGAAACCCAAAATATTCAAAAAAACAAACCTTTAACAAAAGAAGATGCACAATATCTATCATTCATACCACACCAAAATCTACCGAACAAAACCCCTTTCTAACAATCATACTAAAACCTTCCGATACAACAAATAACAACCCGAATTTAAAACTCATCATATGAAAAAAATGTCAATCATATTCACAATCAACTCCACTCCAATCAAGTATCGGAAACTACCACCAACACCACTCCATACCCGAAAAGAAGGGGCATTTTTTGGCATCTTGATCTCATTCGCATGCTCGATCAAAGCTTTCCTCTTCTCTGCAACTTCCTCCATACTATACAATGCCACCAAACCACCACAACAAAAACAAAATTCATTTCAACTAAACAATTGAGAATAAAGAAAAATCAAGAAAACAAAATTAAGAACCATACCGTAAGTGGCATAGGCGGTAAAGATGCACAAAATCCATCACTCATAGAACACAAAAAGCTACCAAACAAAACCATTTCTAACAGTCACACTAAAACCTTCTGATACAACAATTAACAACCCGAATAAAAAACTAATCATATCAAAAAATGTTAATCTTATTCACAATCAACTCCACTCCAATCAAGTATCAAAAACTATCACCATCACCACTCCATAACTGGAAAGAAGAGACATTTTTCGACATCTTGATCTCATTCGCATGCTCGATCAATCCTTTCCTGTTCTTTGAAACTTCCTCCATACTATACGCTGATAACAAATCACCACAACAAAAATAAAATTCATGTCAACTAAACAATTGAGTATAAAGAAAATAAAGAAAACAAAATTAAGAACTGTATTGTAAATGGCATAGATGGTGGACACAACGACCGTGGTGAGGATGGCAAGGACATGATTCTTGATTTGGTTCTAGACCTTCTCCGCAGCTCCGAAGGGAGGGATATGTTATTCTCAAATGAAACGATATACTTTTCTATACAATGGGTCGATGATATGTTATTCTCAATTAAAGCACTATCTATTTCTATACAATAATTCAATGCAATGCAATATTAATTAAAAGAACTTTGACTTCCTAGTACGATGACCCAATCCAACGCAATATGAGCTACAAATAAATTACTGTGCTTTTCTTTAGATGATTCAATACGTTATTCCTACCGACCAAACCCTGTAGGTTTCATTTGTCCAATATCTCCTAGGATGTATCCTATGGAGCCAATATCTCCATCAGATGTCTCCTGGAGCCAATACAATACACCATGAGTACATTACATAGCCAATGCAATACAATATGACTTCACACGGAATTTAATATTCAAACTTTAACGAAATTGTGTACTCCAAAGTAAAAGCACTTTAACAATATTTTCACTTGGCCCATCATTAGAGCATCCACAGTCGTGATTGCTAAAAAATAGCAAAATGTATATTATACATATAGCAAAGTGGAGTTTGCTGCAGTGGTGAAATGCTATAATATAGCAATCAAAAATAAAATATGATCGGACGAAACTCTAAGTTTCGTCCCGCGAAAAAAAAATTTCAGAGCAGTTTTAATAAATAAATTGAATATTTTCATAATTTTAAAGGTCAGACGCAACTTGAAGCTTCGTTGGAGGCAAAAAAAAATTTACCATGAAGTTCCGTCCTATCCCCATATTTCATGGACGGAACTTGAAGTTTCATCCAAGGTGTTTTTTAATATATTTTTAAATTTTTAATATATTTTTTTGAACGAAAAAAATGTTTTTGTAATTTTTGGTTATGGTTTAGACTATAAGATAATTAGTTAATTTGGGGACTGCACATTTTTAGTTGTAAAACGAATTTAGTGTCTGTGAGTTTATTTTTTGACAGTTTGCATGTTGGGTTCTTGGATTTATTGCTGATTGTTATGGTTTTATGTTGGAAGCAAAATCCCTTCTAGAGTTTCTCTTATTTTAGGTTATTAAGAGTAATTTGGTTAATCTGAGTTAAATTAATCATAAAGAATAAACATTCTTGGCCCTTTAATATCCATTCCCATTTGGGTTATCAAGAAAAGGATTATTGAACTGTAAATCCCTCAACCCTTATCACGATTTTGGGGTTTTGGTGTACTAACAGGGTGATTTGACAGTACGTTTTGATGTTGTAGGTTTTAGGTCTTCAATTAAACTATTGAAAATCAATTACATTACGTTATTTGATTTATTTCATAGTGCTAACATTTTACTTTTGATTGTATTGTTTGTTCTTCAATAGTTTTTGATGAATTGTTCTTCAATAGTTGTATCATTTGTACTGTAATGCCTGCATCAAAAATTGCTTGCTTGCTTGCAGCTACAACTAGTAACTAATTGTTTATGGGGGCCTAGAGTGCATCATCTGTTTCAAGCGCTTCACAAACTAATTGTTCTAAAGCACTAAAAGGGATTCATGACGTGAAGATATCGTACCAGTCACCACGTGTAGTTGAGGAGGCGATCGATGGCGAACGGTGAACGACGATGGGGTGGGCCTAACTTCTATGGAGTTGCGAAGGGCTAACAGCATTCGACGGTGGTGGTGGAGCTAAGAATGGCTAATGGCGAACGAAGGTGGGGAGGGCCTGCGAGCGAAGAACGGCGGCGGAGTTGTGAAGGGCGAACGGCAATAGGGAGTTTTTTGGGGGAGGAAGGGTTATGGGGGAACTGGGAAGATGAAGGGTTTTTTTGTGTGTGTTTTTTTTGTTTGTAAGTTAAAGGTGTGTCCTGCACGTGTTAAGGTAGGTGTGATTTCCTACTTTTGCTCTCCTTTCTCCATTTCAAAATGAAGAAAGGAGGGAGGGGGTAGACCTATTAGCTTAAGATATAATATAATATAATGAGTAAATGGGCTGCGCTTGAGAACAAACTCAAGAAAATAAAAGTCGATCTTAATCTTAACTTTAGAGGTACATGTACATTGTACCGCAAATGCTAACTGCGATTATTCTATTATTATATTCAATTTAAAATTACTTCTTAACTTGCCCTTCCACTGCTACAGTCAAGAAAAGTTCAAAAATGCTGGAATTTTGATAAAAGCAGATGTCTTAACTCCAAAATAAACTCTAAACAGAATGATCCATGTTAGGAAAACTAGAGTTTTGTGACTTTACTTGAGATGACTTCAGTTATAAAAACTTTAACTTTGATCCGAAACAGACCTAATCTGCAAATCCAAATAACAACAACAACAACAAGCAGAAGAAAAAAACAAGACCTCCACTTTTCTTTAGGTTTGCAACCCGATACGCAACAAGATCTTTATTTGTCAACGGCTCTGTCATCACCACCACATCCTCAGTCGGCAAGCTCTGTAATACCCTAAACTTTCATTTTAATAAAAATATTGATTTTCACGTGTTGTGCACGTGCAAATTTCGTATGTATATTTATTTATTTATTTTTATATATAAAATTTCTTTTTGTAGTATGAACAATTAATTTCTTCCTTTATTTTTCTAAAAGCCTATTTTGTAAAGCCTAAAACAATATTTTCTTAGTTTGAGCCCACTTTAATAATTTATTATTTTATTATTTTGGCCCACAAGTCCAAGCCCACCATTTGTGAAGCCCACAAATTTAATTTAAATTGTCACACTTGTCATGTAGACACAAATTGTGAACAATTTGATTAATTAAAATTGTACAAACTTCAAACAGGGGGGTACTAGGGGGCACGTGCATGCACGTAGTGTGCAATGCACACCATGTGGAGGCCGGATTATGCATGGGAGTGATAGGGAGTGGGTGATGGGGAGTGGGTGTGTGTGTGCATGGGTAGTTGTTTTTGTGTGGGTGGTTGCCACAACTTTCCCTTCTATCCTAGCTATCCATCTTTAACCATCTAATGAAATCCTAGCCCTCCAATCCATCCTAGAACTAGTATAAATACCCCCTACCTACTTGTATTCTACACTAAGAAACTATTGAAAGAAAGAAAATTATATAGGAGAAATATATTAAAGTGAGTGTGAGTGTGTGTGTGTCCCTACGTTGGAGGCCGGCCCATATTTCCCCACAAGGAGCTCTCGGTTTTGGCAAGGAAGCAAGAAGGAGGATCTTTTGCATCACAATCTAGGAGGAGAAGGCACTCTCTCGCATTCTAGGGGACTCTAGGAGTTTTTAATTAGCTTTTTCTCCAAAGAGGTCGGTGTTTCTCATGACTTCTAAAGTAGAAATCATGTTAGGAATGAATTGAATTGTTGTTAAAAAGCAACTAGTTGAAATGAAATCTATGTTTGCCTAATTAGAGGAGAATTGATAAACTAGTAGATGTGCGTTAATTGGGTTGCTAGATTTATTAATCATGGGTGAAAGTGAGTGTTTCTCATTTGCTTCTAATATTAGAATGCATGCTATGTATGTTTTAAATGCAATTATGTGAATTGACTACTAAGAGAATGGACCCATGTTTGTTAATTAAAGTATTAAAGTAGAATGGTATATTAGAGATGAATTGATGGAATGATTTACTAAGAGTTAATTGTTAATTTTTGTAGTAAAATTATCCATTTTGTGTGCCATATGATTGTTAGAATATATGAAAGAGAATGTATTTGCAAACAAATGATTGAATGCATCATGTGTAAATTAGGGGATAAAAATATAAGTTTTATTCATTAAGAAAGATGATTTTGTGTTCTAAAAACATAGTAGTTGTCAATAAGTAAGAGAACATTAATGTAGTGAATTTTTGTGGGAACCTATCTTTAATTATGAAGAAGTATGCTTTAGTTCTCGAATGTCGAAATTATGATCATGGAATACAAACTAAGGCTAAAACATATGTTTTAAAGAGTTGAAAATACTCATAAAAATACTGGTTACTGTAGAATTGAATGTATTTTTATTCTGGAAAATTTTGTTTTCAAAAGAGGAGAAAAAGAGACAATTTTGTTTTGAGACTTCATGAATTTATAACTATGAACAGAGAGCAAAATCAAAACCCAAATTAATTACTTTCAAAACGAATTGGCCACTTAGACCAACTGGTCGGTAGAGCTTTGGCCGCTACAGTAGGAGGAGGTCTCGGGTTCGATACTGTGACTTTGTTTTTATTTTTTTTGTTAAAAACCCAAATAGCCGAGAGTCGATACTTAGGGATTATAACCCCTAGTTATATCGTTCGGCGGCTTTGGTGCGTTGGTCTTGTGCGCTGTCTGTTTCACCGCTGGTTGTGGGTTCGAATCCGGTTGGGGGTTTGAGTTTTAAAAAATTGTTTTTTTTTGTGGATTATTTTGATTAATAGAGTTTTAAAAATAGAATAAAAATTGAGAAAGATACAGATTAATTATTGAAAATTATTGGAACTTTTATAAGAAAAATTTATATAACTTTTGATAAAGTGTGATTAAGAAATTGGTGTTTTTGCAAGAAATGACTTCTTTTTTTGAAATCAAATTGTCTTTTAAATAAAGGAAAAATAAATGAGATTTTTGAGTTATAAATATGAAAAATTAGTAATGAAGAATTTCTGGAAGTGTGATTGGTGTAATCCATTGGACTCCTAACTTGTGCTTGTAGTAAGATTTTGAAATGAGAATAATAGATTTGTGGAATACATGAATTGTTGATTACTACTAGTTGAAATTTATTCTTACACATAAATTGCACGTGAAGTTGAATTATTGATTGTGATGAGTTATGAAAGATGTGAATACATGAATGCTATGCTTATGAAACACGAATTGTAATTAATCATGAAAAGACCTTATGAGAATGAAAAGCTCGATATTGTAATTATGAGTTGAAATTGAGAATTAGGGTATAGCCAAGCCTTATACCGGCAAATAAAAGAAATATGAAAATGATATTTGAAATGAGAAGACCAAGGTTTGGGTCATGTGAATTTAATGAATAAGACCGGTATAGTGGGAGTGCTACACTCTAAGGGTTGATTTTATTCATGATTCATTTAAACTAAGAATTAGATACATAGTAAAGATGTGATGAAAGTAAGAGAAAAATATTGAGTATGAGGGCCATTGGATTGGCGGTGTGAGAGTATTCACAGGATGTCCCATTATGCGTCATGTCACGCTCCGCTTCCCAAAACACGGAATACAAGTGTATGACGAAGCCCAGCGAATGATTTTGACATCATTCATAAGTTGTAGGATCGACTCAGCATCACAACAAGAATATAACAAGAGAGATATATATAACCAAGCATGCATGAATAATTTATTAGTAACGGAAATAATTGAAACACAATAATAATATCCAAATAGTTTCAAGTCTGGATCAAGGTTAAAACTTGGGAACATGAGCCCGTTACAAGTTTTAAATAACAAGAATTTAAATAACTCAAGAAAAACAAATAATTTAATCAAGTCCTTTCTCCACATGAAGACTAAAATCTCTGTTCACCAATTCTAGCAGGTAGCACGTCTCCAAAGTCTGCTTAATAAATATAAAATGAAAAAATAGAGAAAACAAGAGAAAATGCCCTTAGCGCAAGTTAGGGCCACAAATAGTAAAAATGAGTACAAGAAACATGGAACAAAATTTAGAATCAAGAATATAATAGGGATGCAACAAGTATTGAGAATTCGAGAACTAACTAGCAAGAAGGATAACTCAAGAGATCAGGTTGGGTAACAAATACTAATAGTAGATCAAGTGACTAGTGACATATAAGAGTATCCAACATCAAGTGATAGGTATCGAGTACAAGTGTCAGGTAACAAGACTCAAGTCTAGTGTCAAGTTATCAAGTCTCAAGTATCAAGCTGCAAGTGTCAAGTATTATGCCCAACTATCAAGTCTCATGTATCATGTCGTCAAGTACCAAGCAAGCATATATCGAGTTCAAGTTTTATGTTCAAGTCTTGTGGTTATTACTATCTAGGTAGCACTTCATACATCCATACTTTCACTACATGGTTGCTACAGTCAATACAATTTTGTTTAAGCCTAGTAATGGATTCTATAGGGCAGCGTATTCAGGTATCAAGTAACGAGCAAGCATAGTTCATGAATCGAAAAATAAATAACAAGTTCACGAAACAAGTTCGCGAATCCACTAATAAGTTCAAGAACCGCACAATGGGTTCATGAATCAAACAAGTTCATGAGCCAAGTAACTGGCTCCATGAATCGATCAAGATGCAACAAGTCCATGAACCAAGTATTGGAAAACACGGGCCCCCTTCCGAGTACACTTACCTATATTGTCCACTACTATGGTCTTTTCCTTAAACCCCGGCTTGTTACTTTTATTAATTTTTATCAAGAATGCATGCAAGTGTGCGAAAGAAGTCAAGAAATCAAAATCATGGACATGGAATAAGTTTGAGATGTTTACACAGCATATTTGCGGGTCAACACGAATAAAAATATCACGAACAACGAAAATCTTAAATCTGGGCAGTACAACGTTGTTGTACCAAAACTGTGATTTCCGTTGCTACCAGATAGCAAATATGGATCCATCAGAAGGTCTAGAAACTAGACTCCTATCCGGTTCCAATGCATATAATTAAGGTACAAGAAAGTTTTGGTAATATGTGTCAAAATAGCGAACTACACTACTAATGTGTTCAGGCAGGATTTGTGAATCTAAGTTTAAACATGTGAAACAGGGTTGAAACATTACAAATAAATTCTGAGAAAAATTGGGGATGTCCTATTGGGTGTTCAGCAACAGCATATAAAATTTCAAGTCAAACGCTTACTGTTAACATAGTTAAATTAATTTGTAAATTATAGATGTGTAGCAGTTTTGTGAATCTCTGACTACCGATACAGCTGTAGTAAAACTGCGATATCTCCTAGACCGTTCCTCGGAATTCAAAAATTCCGGAGGCTATCGACATCTAGACATCTAGAGCTACATTTACTGCTCAGGGCTCAGGTTCATATTCTGATTTTAAAGGGATCTAAACAGTAAGTAAATTTCAAGACAGCAACAAGTGTGAATGTCTTACATGTATAGGTTGCATGATAATTGGTTGTTAGGCGTCTAGATTAATGTGTGATGCAAATACGGGGTAATGGTTATCAAAACAGCAAGTAATATTTATTTCTCAACTCAAATGGGTGCAAGTTCATCACATACAAGATATAACACATATCTACAAATCTAGAGTTCCTTAATTTCATATGTTCACATGTCTAGGAGATAAAATGAGTCCAAGTAGTTGTAATATAATACAATGAAATTGTTGTGACTCTTAAGATTATGAAATTGACGAAGATTAATATTTTATCAACAACGACGAGTCAAAGAGGAGTCACAACTTCTATCTATCTGCGGTATTTTCAAATTAATGCTTGTATTAGAACAAAAATATGTACAAGATGAATACTTGCCTTGATTGGATGGGGACGATTAGATCCGATAATTGAGAAAAATGGGATCGAAAAACCCAGGGCAAAAACTCCCAAAAGCACGTACGAAGCACCTACAAGAAATCAACAGTAAACAATGAATCCACACACCAGATCCCGCCCAAACAGCAAACGGCGGTTCGGATCTGGCGCGGCAGAATAGCAAAACACCAAACCTGGCCAATAGATGGGTAATAGGGTATGGGTTTATTTAATGGGTATGAGTAGTATAGGGAAAATGGGTGGTTATATAGGTTAGTGGGTTTTAGGTGGATAAATGGGTTTTAAGGGGCATTGGGTTTAAAACGGGGTAACGGGTTTTTTAAAAAAATCCAATAGGAAAAATTAATATAACCAATAAAACATAAAATTTAGGATTTATAAAAATAATAATAATCAAAATAAAATAATAATAATAATAATAATAATACAAATCAAAGTGTTAATAACAATAACAAGATTTACGAATAAAATTATCGATCGAAACTAGATTTTAATAGGAGATCCACCAATACAATTTGACAAAAGAATTTGAAAACCGAAAAGAAAATAATTTGCAAAAAACAAAAATAAATTAAATTAAATTAAATACAGAAAATGCAAAAATACATTTTTGAAAAAACAGGGGTTACAAATCCTACCCACCTTACAACAAAATTTCGTCCTCGAAATTTGCTTAGGCGGTACATGGGATAAGGCAAAAGAAAACTGGGGAATGGTAATAAAACAGAGGGCTAAGGGAAGGGAACAAGGCATAGGCAACACCAGAAAAAGAAGGAAGGGGATAATAATGGGGTCAAATGGAATGCAGAAAGAGAATAAACAGTATCAAAAGGAAATAACAGCACAAGATAACAATGCAAGATAGGGAGTAGGCAGAACTGGATTCAAGGAGAGAAAAGACAGGGAAGAATTGAATCAAATAATAAGTCAACGGATGAGAACAATTGCAAGAGATAGGAAAAATCATAACAATGCAAGGGAGGAGAAGCAACAATATGATCCTGGGACCTGTGGGTTATGGGTCCACCACGCTTCCACTGCGCCACTCTGATGGTGACGTTCCAAGCTGCAAACAAGTCGTTGTAGACCACATGACCCCAAGCGACGATCCGAGCAGGAAGAAAAGAATGAGACACCAGATTAAAATTAGGATTTATAGGAGGGCTTTAATTTAAATAATTAGGTCAAAACTAATGAGCATTAACAAAAATAATATTAATAATACAAAAATCAACACATAATAATAATAAAATAATAATGACAAAAATAAAAATAATAATGATATGACTAAAAATAGGATTAAATCGGGACCGTTCACATCGGACGCGAATCTCAATGCTTAGGGGTAAAACGGTAATTTCACCTACTAGCAGGTCCGAAGTGGGTACTGGGTCTCCTTCTCACAGATCCAATAACCCAAAAACGGATCCATTCCAACTGGGTATGGATCCCGACCCGAGACAAACCCGGATCAGCAAGAGGAAAATCAGGGTTACTGATTTGACCAAATCAACAGGCCTGATTTGCTCTCACCGGGAATCAGGGGTCAGTTTCCTAAATAGATTGTGAGGATTTTACTCCTAATAGTTACACAGGAAATCAGGCCCCTAATCACTCCCATGGCGACTATAAATACCCCCCACCTACCACTGTTACAGGTTAATCACTTTTTGCCAACTTAAGCTCTTTTTTAATCATCACTGGTTACTGACAAGAGCGTCGGAGGGTGCGTCGCTGGGATCAACCCCGGTGTTTTGCACTTTCCTTGCAGGTGTACGGCGGGAGTCAGCAGCCCAACTCAGACGAACAGGTTCGGATCTGCTATTCAGGTTTTTCCACGAACCCACAAATTTCTATCTGTTTACTCCCACACCAGAATCAGCGGTAACAGATTGGCACCGTCTGTGGGAAACCATACGAATAGCTGCCTCTCCTCTTCCCGTCGACTAGCTCTTCTCCAGCCATGCCTCCCAGAAAGGTCAGGTCCAGAGGGTCCAACCGTGGGCCCAACCCCGCCGATCAGCAAGAGGTAGTCCCCGTCCAACCCGCTCCGCAGCAGGGACAACCCCCGCTTCAAGTGGAGGACCCTCTTCAACAAGATCAGCCTCCTCTTCAGGATCAGCAACCCCCCAAGGGTTCCACCGGTCTTCAGAATGCCGGTGCGGGGGGCTCCCGCATGAAGCGGACCCCTTATCAACGAGTTCGGAGCTACAGCTCTCCCCTAGAGTTGCTCCTCAAACTCATCTCACAAATGGCTCTCTTCCAGAGCCGAGCTCTTCCCTCTGCTCGCCTCCGAAGCGGATCCCTTATCAACGAGTTCGGAGCTACAGCTCTCCCCTAGAGTTGCTCCTCAAACTCATCTCACAAATGGCTCTCTTCCAGAGCCGAACTCTTCCCTCCGCTCACCGCCGAAGCGGACCCCTTATCAACGAGTTCGGAGCTACAGCTCTCCCCTAGAGTTGCTCCTCAAACTCATCTCACAAATGGCTCTCTTCCAGAGCAGAGCTCTTCTCTCCGCTCGTTCCCAAAGCGGACCTCTTCTTAACGAGTTCGGAGCTCACAACTCTCTCTTAGAGTTGCTCCCCAAACTCGTCTCCCAAATGGCTCTCTTCCAGAGCCGAGCTCTTCCCTCCGCTCACCGCCGAAGCGGATCCCTTATCGACGAGTTCGGAGCTCACAACTCTCTCCTAGAGTTGCTCCCCAAACTCTTCTCACAAATGGCTCTCTCTCTGGGCCGAGTTCTTCACTCCGCTCACCTCTGAAGCGGACCTCTTATCGACGAGTTCGAAGCACAACTCTCTCCAAGAGTTCCTCCTCACACTCGTCTCACAAACGGCTCTCTTCCAGAGCCGAGCTCTTCGCTCCGCCCACCTCCAAGGCAGGCCTCTTCTCAATGAGTTCGGAGCACAACTCTCTCATAGAGTTCCTCCTCACACTCGTCTCACAAACGGCTCTCTTCCAGAGCCGAGCTCTTCGCTCCGCTCACCTCCGAGGCGGACCTCTTCTCAATGAGTTTGGAACACAACTCCCTCCAAGAGTTCCTCCTCACACTCGTCTCACAAACGGCTTTCTTCCAGAGCCGAGCTCTTCGCTACACCCACCTCCAAGGCGGACCTCTTCTCAATAAGTTCGGAGCACAACTCTCTCATAGAGTTCCTCCTCACACTCGTCTCATAAACGGCTCTCTTCCACAGCCGAGCTCTTCGCTCCGCCCACCTCCAAGGCGGACCTCTTCTCAATGAGTTCGGAGCACAACTCTCTCATAGAGTTCCTCCTCACACTCGTCTCACAAACGGCTCTCTTCCAGCGCCGAGCTCTTCGCTCCGCTCACCTCCGAGGCGGGCCTCATCTCAACGAGTTCGGAGCTCACAACTCTCTCCTAGAGTTGCTCCCCAAACTCTTCTCACAAACGGCTCTCTTCCAGGTCCGAGCTCTCCACTCCGCTCACCTCCGAGGCGGATCTCTTCTCAACGAGTTCGGAGCTCACAACTCTCTCCTAGAGTTCCTCCTCACACTCGTATCACAAACGGCTATCTTTCAAAGCCGAGCTCTTCGCACCGCCCACCTCCAAGGCGGACCTCTTCTCAACGAGTTTGGAACACAACTCCCTCCAAGAGTTCCTCCTCACACTCGTCTCACAAACGGCTCTCTTCCAGAGTCCAGCACTTCACTCCGCTCACCTCCGAAGCGGACCTCTTCTCGACGAGTTCGAAGCACAACTCCCTCCAAGAGTTCCTCCTCAGACTCGTCTCACAAACGGCTCTCTTCCAGAGCCGAGCTCCTCGCACCGCTCGCCTCCGAGGCGGACCTCTTCTCAACGAGTTCGGAGCTCACAACTCTCTCCTAGAGTTGCTCCCCAAACTCTTCTCACAAATGGCTCTCTCCCAGAGCCGAGCTCTTCACTCCGCTCACCTCCGAGTCGTGTCTCGCTGAAGGGTGAGTTCGGAGTCCAGCCTCTTCTACATGGCTGCTCCTGCAACTTACTAAGCTCTTCCCAACGAGTTCGGAGTCCAACACTTGGCTCGATTCCTCTTCAAATAACCTGCTCTTCAGCCGGTTAGAAGTGGTTCGCCATTCGGAATTGCTCCCACAACCATTGACTACCGCTACCGATGGTCCGGAGTCCAACACTTGGTTCGATTCTACTTCGCAAGCTTGCTCCTAAGCGGGCTAGAAGAGGGTCACCATTCGGAATTGCTCCCACGACCGTTGACTACCTCTACCGATGGTTCGGAGTCCAACACTGGGCTCGATTCTGCTTCAAATAACTTGCTCTTCAGCGGGTTAGAAGTGGTTCGCCATTCGGAATTGCTCCCACAACCGTTGACTCTCTCACATAAGCAGCGAGTTCGGAGCTAAAGCTCTCCCCTAGAGTTGCTCCTCAAACTCGCCTTACAAATGGCTCTCTTCCAGAGCCGAGCTCTTCACTCCGCTCGCCTCCGAAGCGGACCTCTTCTCAACGAGTTTGGAGCACAACTCTCTCATAGAGTCCCTCCTCACACTCGTCTCACAAATAGCTCTCTTCCAGAGCCGAGCTCTTCACTCCGCTCGCCTCCGAAGCGGACCTCTTCTCAACGAGTTTGGAGCACAACTCTCTCCTAGAGTCCCTCCTCAAACTCGCCCCACAAATGGCTCTCTTCCAGAGCCGAGCTCTTCACTCCGCACGCCTCCGAAGCGGACCTCTTCTCAACGAGTTTGGAGCACAACTCTCTCATAGAGTCCCTCCTCACACTCGTCTCGCAAATAGCTCTCATCCAGAGCCGAGCTCTTCACTCCGCTCGCCTCCAAAGCGGACCTCTTCTCAACGAGTTTGGAGCACAACTCTCTCCTAGAGTCCCTCCTCACACTCGTCTCACAAATGGCTCTCTTCCAGAGCCGAGCTCTTCACTCCGCTCGCCTCCAAAGCGGACCTCTTCTCAACGAGTTTGGAGCACAACTCTCTCATAGAGTCCCTCCTCACACTCGTCTCACAAATAGCTCTCTTCCAGAGCCGAGCTCTTCACTCCGCTCGCCTCCGAAGCGGACCTCTTCTCAACGAGTTTGGAGCACAACTCTCTCCTAGAGTCCCTCCTCACGCTCGTGTCACAAATAGCTCTCTTCCAGAGCCGAGCTCTTCACTCCGCTCGCCTCCGAAGCGGACCTCTTCTCAACGAGTTTGGAGCACAACTCTCTCATAGAGTCCCTCCTCACACTCATCTCCCAAATAGCTCTCTTCCAGAGCCGAGCTCTTCGCTCCGTTCGCCTCCAAGACGGTCCTCTTCTCAACGAGTTCGGAGCTCAAAACAATCTCCAAGAGTTGCTCCTCAAACTCATCTCACTAATGGCTCTCTTCCAGAGCCGAGCTTTTCCCTCCGCTCGCCGCCGAAGCGGATCTCTTCTCAACGAGTTCGGAGCTCAAAACTCTCTCCAAGAGTTGCTCCTCAAACTCATCTCACAAATGGCTCTCTTCCAGAGCCGAGCTTTTCCCTCTGCTCGCCGCCGAAGCGGACCTCTTCTCAACGAGTTCGGAGCTCACAACTCTCTCCTAGAGTTGCTCCTCAAACTCATCTCACAAATGGCTCTCTTCCAGAGCCGAGCTTTTCCCTCCGCTCGCCGCCGAAGCGGACCTCTTCTCAACGAGTTCGGAGCTCACAACTCTCTCCTAGAGTTGCTCCTCAAACTCATCTCACAAATGGCTCTCTTCCAGAGCCGAGTTTTTCTCTCCGCTCGCCACCGAAGCGGACCTCTTCTCAACGAGTTCGGAGCTCACAACTCTCTCCTAGAGTTGCTCCTCAAACTCATCTCACAAATGGCTCTCTTCAAGAGCCGAGCTCTTCCCTCCGCTCGCCGCCGAAGCGGACCTCTTCTCAACGATTTCGGAGCTCAAAACTCTCTCCAAGAGTTGCTCCTCAAACTCATCTCACAAATGGCTCTCTTCCAGAGCCGAGCTCTTCGCTCCGTTTGCCTCCAAGACGGACCTCTTCTCAACGAGTTCGGAGCTCAAAACTCTCTCCAAGAGTTGCTCCTCAAACTCATCTCACAAATGGCTCTCTTCCAGAGCCGAGCTTTTCCCTCCGTTCGCCGCCGAAGCGGACCTCTTCTCAACGAGTTCGGAGCTCACAACTCTCTCGTAGAGTTGCTCCTCAAACTCATCTCACAAATGCTCTCTTCCAGAGCCGAGCTTTTCCCTCCGCTCGCCGCCGAAGCGGACCTCTTCTCAACGAGTTCGGAGCTCACAACTCTCTCCTAGAGTTGCTCCTCAAACTCATCTCACAAATGGCTCTCTTCCAGAGCCGAGCTCTTCCCTCCGCTCGCCGCCGAAGCGGACCTCTTCTCAACGATTTCGGAGCTCAAAACTCTCTCCAAGAGTTGCTCCTCAAACACATCTCACAAATGGCTCTCTTCCAGAGCCGAGCTCTTCGCTCCGTTCGCCTCCAAGACGGACCTCTTCTCAACGAGTTCGGAGCTCAAAACTCTCTCCAAGAGTTGCTCCTCAAACTCATCTCACAAATGGCTCTCTTCCAGAGCCGAGCTTTTCCCTCTGCTCGCCGCCGAAGCGGACCTCTTCTCAACGAGTTCGGAGCTCACAACTCTCTCCTAGAGTTGCTCCTCAAACTCATCTCACAAATGGCTCTCTTCCAGAGCCAAGCTTTTCCCTCCGCTCGCCGCCGAAGCGGACCTCTTCTCAACGAGTTCGGAGCTCACAACTCTCTCCTAGAGTTGCTCCTCAAACTCATCTCACAAATGGCTCTCTTCCAGAGCCGAGCTTTTCCCTCCGCTCGCCACCGAAGCGGACCTCTTCTCAACGAGTTTGGAGCTCACAACTCTCTCCTAGAGTTGCTCCTCAAACTCATCTCACAAATGGCTCTCTTCCAGAGCCGAGCTCTTCCCTCCGCTCGCCGCCGAAGCGGACCTCTTCTCAACGATTTCGGAGCTCAAAACTCTCTCCAAGAGTTGCTCCTCAAACTCATCTCACAAATGGCTCTCTTCCAGAGCCGAGCTCTTCGCTCCGTTCGCCTCCAAGATGGACCTCTTCTCAACGAGTTCGGAGCTCAAAACTCTCTCCAAGAGTTGCTCCTCAAACTCATCTCACAAATGGCTCTCTTCCAGAGCCGAGCTTTTCCCTCCGCTCGCCGCCGAAGCGGACCTCTTCTCAACGAGTTCGGAGCTCACAACTCTCTCCTAGAGTTGCTCCTCAAACTCATCTCACAAATGGCTCTCTTCCAGAGCCGAGCTCTTCCCTCCGCTCGCCGCCGAAGTGGACCTCTTCTCAACGATTTCGGAGCTCAAAACTCTCTCCAAGAGTTGCTCCTCAAACTCATCTCACAAATGGCTCTCTTCCAGAGCCGAGCTCTTCACTCCGCTCGCCTCCGAAGCGGACCTCTTCTCCACGAGTTTGGAGCACAACTCTCTCATAGAGTCCCTCCTCACACTTGTCTCACAAATAGCTCTCTTCCAGTGCTGAGCTCTTCGCTCCGCTCATCCCCGAAGCGGACCTCTTCTCAACGAGTTCGGAGCTCAAAACTCTCTCCAAGAGTTGCTCCTCAAACTCATCTCCCAAATGGCTCTCTTCCAGAGCCGAGCTCTTCCCTCCGCTCGCCGCCGAAGCGGACCTCTTCTCAACGAGTTCGGAGCTCACAACTCTCTCCTAGAATTGCTCCTCAAACTCATCTCCCAAATGGCTCTCTTCCAGAGCCGAGCTCTTCTCTCCGCTCGTTCCCGAAGCGGACCTCTTCTTAACGAGTTCGGAGCTCACAACTCTCTCTTAGAGTTGCTCCCCAAACTCGTCTCCCAAATGGCTCTCTTCCAGAGCCGAGCTCTTCCCTCTGCTCACCGCCGAAGTGGATCCCTTATTGACAAGTTCGGAGCTCACAACTCTCTCCTAGAGTTGCTCCCCAAACTCTTCTCACAAATGGCTCTCTCCCAGAGCCGAGTTCTTCACTCCGCTCACCTCTGAAGCGGACCTCTGATCGACGAGTTCGAAGCACAACTCTCTCCAAGAGTTCCTCCTCACACTCGTCTCACAAACGGCTCTCTTTTCCAGAGCCGAGCTCTTCGCTCCGCCCACCTCCAAGGCAGACCTCTTCTCAATGAGGTCGGAGCACAACTCCCTCATAGAGTTCCTCCTCACACTCGTCTCACAAACGGCTCTCTTCCAGAGCCGAGCTCTTCGCTCCGCTCACCTCCGAGGCGGACCTCTTCTCAACGAGTTTGGAACACAACTCCCTCCAAGAGTTCCTCCTCACACTCGTCTCACAAACGGCTTTCTTCCAGAGCCGAGCTCTTCGCTACACCCACCTCCAAGGCGGACCTCTTCTCAATAACTTCGGAGCACAACTCTCTCATAGAGTTCCTCCTCACACTCGTCTCACAAACGGCTCTCTTCCAGAGCCGAGCTCTTCGCTCCGCCCACCTCCAAGGCAGACCTCTTCTCAATGAGTTCGGAGCACAACTCTCTCATAGAGTTCCTCCTCACACTCGTCTCACAAACGGCTCTCTTCCAGCGCCGAGCTCTTCGCTCCGCTCACCTCCGAGGCGGGCCTCTTCTCAACGAGTTCGGAGCTCACAACTCTCTCCTAGAGTTGCTCCCCAAACTCTTCTCACAAACGGCTCTCTTCCAGGTCCGAGCTCTCCACTCCGCTCACCTCCGAGGCGGATCTCTTCTCAACGAGTTCGGAGCTCACAACTCTCTCCTAGAGTTCCTCCTCACACTCGTATCACAAACGGCTATCTTTCAAAGCCGAGCTCTTCGCACCGCCCACCTCCAAGGCGGACCTCTTCTCAACGAGTTTGGAACACAACTCCCTCCAAGAGTTCCTCCTCACACTCGTCTCACAAACGGCTCTCTTCCAGAGTCCAGCACTTCACTCCGCTCACCTCCGAAGCGGACCTCTTCTCGACGAGTTCGAAGCACAACTCCCTCCAAGAGTTCCTCCTCAGACTCGTCTCACAAACGGCTCTCTTCCAGAGCCGAGCTCCTCGCACCGCTCGCCTCCGAGGCGGACCTCTTCTCAACGAGTTCGGAGCTCACAACTCTCTCCTAGAGTTGCTCCCCAAACTCTTCTCACAAATGGCTCTCTCCCAGAGCCGAGCTCTTCACTCCGCTCACCTCCGAGTCGTGTCTCGCTGAAGGGTGAGTTCGGAGTCCAGCCTCTTCTACATGGCTGCTCCTGCAACTTACTAAGCTCTTCCCAACGAGTTCGGAGTCCAACACTTGGCTCGATTCCTCTTCAAATAACCTGCTCTTCAGCCGGTTAGAAGTGGTTCGCCATTCGGAATTGCTCCCACAACCATTGACTACCGCTACCGATGGTCCGGAGTCCAACACTTGGTTCGATTCTACTTCGCAAGCTTGCTCCTAAGCGGGCTAGAAGAGGGTCACCATTCGGAATTGCTCCCACGACCGTTGACTACCTCTACCGATGGTTCGGAGTCCAACACTGGGCTCGATTCTGCTTCAAATAACTTGCTCTTCAGCGGGTTAGAAGTGGTTCGCCATTCGGAATTGCTCCCACAACCGTTGACTCTCTCACATAAGCAGCGAGTTCGGAGCTAAAGCTCTCCCCTAGAGTTGCTCCTCAAACTCGCCTTACAAATGGCTCTCTTCCAGAGCCGAGCTCTTCACTCCGCTCGCCTCCGAAGCGGACCTCTTCTCAACGAGTTTGGAGCACAACTCTCTCATAGAGTCCCTCCTCACACTCGTCTCACAAATAGCTCTCTTCCAGAGCCGAGCTCTTCACTCCGCTCGCCTCCGAAGCGGACCTCTTCTCAACGAGTTTGGAGCACAACTCTCTCCTAGAGTCCCTCCTCAAACTCGCCCCACAAATGGCTCTCTTCCAGAGCCGAGCTCTTCACTCCGCACGCCTCCGAAGCGGACCTCTTCTCAACGAGTTTGGAGCACAACTCTCTCATAGAGTCCCTCCTCACACTCGTCTCGCAAATAGCTCTCATCCAGAGCCGAGCTCTTCACTCCGCTCGCCTCCAAAGCGGACCTCTTCTCAACGAGTTTGGAGCACAACTCTCTCCTAGAGTCCCTCCTCACACTCGTCTCACAAATGGCTCTCTTCCAGAGCCGAGCTCTTCACTCCGCTCGCCTCCAAAGCGGACCTCTTCTCAACGAGTTTGGAGCACAACTCTCTCCTAGAGTCCCTCCTCACACTCGTCTCACAAATGGCTCTCTTCCAGAGCCGAGCTCTTCACTCTGCTCGCCTCCAAAGCGGACCTCTTCTCAATGAGTTTGGAGCACAACTCTCTCCTAGAGTCCCTCCTCAAACTCGCCCCACAAATGGCTCTCTTCCAGAGCCGAGCTCTTCACTCCGCTCGTCTCCGAAGCGGACCTCTTCTCAACGAGTTTGGAGCACAACTCTCTCATAGAGTCCCTCCTCACACTCGTCTCATAAATAGCTCTCTTCCAGAGCCGAGCTCTTCACTCCGCTCGTCTCCGAAGCGGACCTCTTCTCAACGAGTTTGGAGCACAACTCTCTCCTAGAGTCCTTCCTCACGCTCGTCTCACAAATAGCTCTCTTCCAGAGCCGAGCTCTTCACTCCGCTCGCCTCCGAAGCGGACCTCTTCTCAACGAGTTTGGAGCACAACTCTCTCATAGAGTCCCTCCTCACACTCGTCTCCCAAATAGCTCTCTTCCAGAGCCGAGCTCTTCGCTCCGTTCGCCTCCAAGACGGTCTTCTTCTCAACGAGTTCGGAGCTCAAAACTCTCTCCAAGAGTTGCTCCTCAAACTCATCTCACTAATGTCTCTCTTCCAGAGCCGAGCTTTTCCCTCCGCTCGCCGCCGAAGCGGATCTCTTCTCAACGAGTTCGGAGCTCACAACTCTCTCCTAGAGTTGCTCCTCAAACTCATCTCACAAATGGCTCTCTTCCAGAGCCGAGCTCTTCCCTCCGCTCGCCGCCGAAGCGGACCTCTTCTCAACGATTTCGGAGCTCAAAACTCTCTCCAAGAGTCGCTCCTCAAACTCATCTCACAAATGGCTCTCTTACAGAGCTGAGCTCTTCGATCCGTTCGCCTCCAAGACGGACCTCTTCTCAACGAGTTCGGAGCTCAAAACTCTCTCCAAGAGTTGCTCCTCAAACTCATCTCACAAATGGCTCTCTTCCAGAGCCGAGCTTTTCCCTCCGCTCGCCGCCGAAGCGGACCTCTTCTCAACGAGTTCGTAGCTCACAACTCTCTCGTAGAGTTGCTCCTCAAACTCATCTCACAAATGGCTCTCTTCCAGAGCCGAGCTGTTCCCTCCGCTCGCCGCCGAAGCGGACCTCTTCTCAACGAGTTCGGAGCTCACAACTCTCTCCTAGAGTTGCTCCTCAAACTCATCTCACAAATGGCTCTCTTCCAGAGCCGAGCTCTTCCCTCCGCTCGCCGCCGAAGCGGACCTCTTCTCAACGATTTCGGAGCTCAAAACTCTCTCCAAGAGTTGCTCCTCAAACTCATCTCACAAATGGCTCTCTTCCAGAGCCGAGCTCTTCGCTCCGTTCGCCTCCAAGACGGACCTCTTCTCAACGAGTTCGGAGCTCAAAACTCTCTCCAAGAGTTGCTCCTCAAACTCATCTCACAAATAGCTCTCTTCCAGAGCCGAACTTTTCCCTCCGCTCGCCGCCGAAGCGGACCTCTTCTCAACGAGTTCGGAGCTCACAACTCTCTCCTAGAGTTGCTCCTCAAACTCATCTCACAAATGGCTCTCTTCCAGAGCCGAGCTCTTCCCTCCGCTCGCCGCCGAAGTGGACCTCTTCTCAACGATTTCGGAGCTCAAAACTCTCTCCAAGAGTTGCTCCTCAAACTCATCTCACAAATGGCTCTCTTCCAGAGCCGAGCTCTTCACTCCGCTCGCCTCCGAAGCGGACCTCTTCTCCACGAGTTTGGAGCACAACTCTCTCATAGAGTCCCTCCTCACACTTGTCTCACAAATAGCTCTCTTCCAGAGCTGAGCTCTTCGCTCCGCTCATCCCCGAAGCGGACCTCTTCTCAATGAGTTCGGAGCTCAAAACTCTCTCCAAGAGTTGCTCCTCAAACTCATCTCCCAAATGGCTCTCTTCCAGAGCCGAGCTCTTCCCTCCGCTCGCCGCCGAAGCGGACCTCTTCTCAACGAGTTCGGAGCTCACAACTCTCTCCTAGAGTTGCTCCTCAAACTCATCTCCCAAATGGCTCTCTTCTAGAGCCGAGCTCTTCGCTCCACTCGGACCTCTTCTCAACGAGTTCGGAGCTCACAACTCTCTCCTAGAGTTGCTCCTCAAACTCGTCTCCCAAATGGCTCTCTTCCAGAGCCGAGCTCTTCCATCCGCATGCATGCCGGGCATGTGCCGATCCGACCCCAACATCAAAGAGCCCGGTCGGCTGCCGAGCAAGTGCCTTTCCGATCCTGCAAACGGAGAAAACTCACTTTCTCCTCAACATTCGTGCAAGATCTCGATCAGACGGCCCAGATCTTGCCAGCGTCGCTAAACGATAAGATAGTGTTTTCTTGGAAACTGTGCCTGCCTCGAGATCCGCGCTGAGATCCAGCTGCTCAGATCGCTCCACGTCGCTCAGTATTCCTAGCCGAGCGACTAGCGATCCGACCCACTCGCGCCTCTTCTTCACCCCAAGGGTCTTCCTAGCCCAAGGGTCTTCCGAGCACAAGGGTCTTCCGAGCACACCTTACAAGGGTCTTCCTAGTCCAAGGGTCTTCCAAGCACAAGGGTCTTCCTAGCACATCTTCTCCGCCCCTAGGAGTGGAGCTCCTCTTCCAAAATCCCCAAGACCAAAGTACTTATCAACTTCATGAAGACAAGCATCTTGCGGGGCTATTTTGACCATGAAGGAGGGTGAATCTTCATCCCACTCCTAAAGAGAAGTTGTAGATCTTCGAACTAGCTTCGAAACGAGGAGTCGCACGCCCCGATCGGACCTCCGTAGCACCGGGAAAGTGGATCTCAATGCAGCTGCGCCGAATAGCTCGGGAATCCGAGCCGAGCCACTCGCGCGAGGGAGAAATCCGAGCCGAACCCGAGCAAGAATCCGAGCTCTTCCCATCCGAGCTCCGACATCAAAGAGCTCGGTCGGCTGCCGAGCAAGTGCCTTTCCGATCCTGCAAACGGAGAAAACTCACTTTCTCCTCAACATTCGTGCAAGATCTTGATCAGACGGCCCAGATCTTGCCAGCGTCGCTAAACGACAAGATAGCGTTTTCTTGGGAATTGAGCCCGTCTCGAGATTCGTGCCACCATTCAACCGTCCAGATCGGGCCACGTAGCTCGGATCTACCATCCGAGCTACTGCCATACCGAGTTGCAAAATGGCCGAAAATTTGCCTCAAAATCTGTGCTCGGATTGGCCGAACAAAAAAAAGAAGGGGGAAACGGGTCAGTTGTATGGGTTCGGACCCGTTAAGGGATCCAAACCCGAACCCCGTACGCAGCATCACCTTCTTCTCCTCTCCAAAACAGAAACCAAACAAAACCAGCCACTTCGAGAAGCACGAACTCCACTCACTGAGCTCTCACCTCCGAGCTCCGACTCCGCCACTTCCAGCACATGCTTCGAACCCAACTTCGAGCTCCGCTGAACCCACCTTCGCGCAAGCTCGACCTCGCCATCACCGACCTCCTCCACGGTGCGAGCTTCGCTTAGAGCCAAGCTCCATCGAGCTCCTACCTCGAGCGAGCTCCGTCGTGGCCAACGGCCGTCAACCTTCAATGCCGTGGCTCAAGCTCCCCTACGCAAGCTCCATGGCCGAGCCCTTCGGTACTCCACTTCTTCACGAGCTCCCATCATGACTCGTCGCCGACCACCGTGCTGAGCTCCGAGCTCCCTCGAGTGAGCTCTCATCGACGAACTCCTCCTTCGACGAGCTCCCTCGCCATGACAGTGACGAACTCCTCCTTCGGCGAGCAAAGCTCCAACTCCTCGCCGAGCTCCATGGACGAGCTCAGCCCTCAACCGCGTCGACCTTCTTCTTCGGCGAGCTCAGCTCCGAACTCGCCAACCTCCACTTCGTCGAAGCTCAAGAAGAGAACCCAACTCTTCTCTGAGATCTCGCCGTGCCGAGCTCCACCTCCCGTCGAGCACGCCTCACCACCACCATGGCCGAGCTAACACTCCGGAGCTCCGAGTTCCGAGCACGCTCTTCGCCGAACCCATTGTTCCCGAGCTTTCTCTCACTCACTCCGAGCTGCACCACCGAGCTCCACTGCCGAAGACGAAGCTCCACCATCATTGAACTTCCCCATCGTCGAGATTCTTTCCACCGAGCTCCTCTCGCCTTTCATTCGACGACGAGCTCCATCTCCGACGAGCCCCACTCCGCTCGTCGTCTCTCGCCGAACTTCCAAGCTCCATGTCGCGCTCCCGTCCATCACGAGCCCCGCCGTGGCCGTGACGAGCCCTACTCCACTCGTCGCCTCCCGCCAAGCTCGCCGAGCCCCAGTGCCGCTCTCAGGGACGGAGACGGAGGCGGGGTCGGAGGCGTGCATGGGTCGAAAGAACAGAGAAGGAGAAGAGAAAGAACAGAGCGCAAGAAAAAAAAAAAAATTTTGCCACGTGCCATCTCCACGTGGCCTCACACCCGAGGTCGAAGTCACCTCTCGGTCGGCTGCCGAGCAACCCCCTATCCGAGCTTCACAAACGGAGAAAATATCCACCGAACGACTACGACCGTTGGATCTTCCAAAAATTCGCGTTTCTGGTGATGGACGATCCAGATCGCGCCACACGCGCTAAACGACAAGATAACAATTTTTCGAAAAGCGCGCCTCCTCGAGATTCGCGCGAGGATCCGACGGCACAGATCGCGCCACGTGTCCCGGGATTCGACGGCACAGATCGTGCCACGTGTCAGGTATTATTTAATTTAATTAATTTATTTATTTATTTATTTATTTATTTAAAAAATCCGAAAAAATATTTTAAAAATCGGAAAAAATTAAATAAAAATTCTAAAAATAATTATAAATTCAGAAAAATTATTTTAAATTCTGAAAAATATAATTATTTAATTAGAATAATTATTTAATATTTTCGATAATTAATTATTTAATTCGGAAAATGAATAAAAAATTCAAAAAAATGAGAAAAAATTCAGAAAAATCTGGAAAAATCACCAAAAATCCAGAAAATTCTGAGAATGTTTTTGGGCATTTTACAAGCCCACAATAACACCGTTATACTCCGAGCAAGATTCCAAACTCCCTTAAGAACACCGATAAAATTCCGTACGCCATTAGAACAGTAAAACTACTCCTCAAAGGCTGATCAAACTCAGTCTTCACGAGTGGGGGGCTCGTGATATGGCTAAAAAAAGGATTAAATCGGGACCGTTCACATCGGACGTGAATCTCAAAGCTCAGGGGTAAAATGGTAATTTCACCTACTAGCAGGTCCGAAGTGGGTACTGGGTCTCCTTCTCACAGATCCAATAACCCACAAACGGATCCATTCCAACTGGGTATGGGTCCTGACCCGAGACAAACCCGGATCAGCAAGAGGAAAATCAGGGTTACTGATTTGACCAAATCAACAGGCCTGATTTGCTCTCACCGGGAATCAGGGGTCAGTTTCCTAAATAGATTGTGAGGATTTTACTCCTAACAGTTACACATGAAATTAGGCCCCTAATCACTTCCATGGCGACTATAAATACCCCCCACCTACTACTGTTACAGGTTAATCACTTTTTGCCAACTTAAGCTCTTTTTTAATCATCACTGGTTACTGACAAGAGCGTCGGAGGGTGCGTCGCCGGGATCAACCCCGGTGTTTCGCACTTTCCTTGCAGGTGTACGGCGGGAGTCAGCAGCCCAACTCAGACGAACAGGTTCGGATCTGCTATTCAGGTTTTTCCACGAACCCACAAATTCTATCTGTTTACCCCCACACCAGAATCAGCGGTAACAAATAATAACAATAATAATCATCATAAATATACTGGTAAAAATAATAATAATGATAAAATATTAACAATACTGGTAAGGATAATAATACAAGACAGAAAATAATTTGGGGTTCATCATTTTGGTGAAAGTAATTCAATATCAACATCAAAAATAAAATAGTAAGAAAAATACAATAATAATAATAGTAATAGTAATAACAATAATAATAAGGAAAACAATAATAATAGTAGTAGTAGAAATTATTTGATGTGGGTTTGCCTCATTTATATCCATCTGTAGAGTTGCCTTCCTGACATCAAGTTGTAGGTTTGCCTCCACGACAACAGGTTGCAGGTTGCCATCTGGATATTCGGTTGCAATTTTGCCTCCCCGATATCCAGTTGCAATTTGCCTCCATTGACGTCTAGTTACATGTTTTCCATTTCGACATCCAGTTGCAACAAAACGATAAATGAGAGAATGCAATCTTCCACACGTACTTAGATATTGATTGCTCAATTTAAGTACGAAGTTACGTTTTGAAATTTGTGATATTAAAATACATAGCTATTCGAAATAACAAAATTTTCGTTTTTAGAAAACAATTTTATTGAAGATCCAAAATATAACAAATAATAATCAAAATACATAAAATATTCGAAAATATATATATACATGTAAAGAAAATACAGGGAGGAGAAGAATGAATTTTATACTCAATAAAGAGGCAATAAAGGAGGATGACTACAAGGGACGAAAAAAATAAGAAATCAAAGAATTGAATATGAAGGAAAAGTAACGATAGGGCACAAGCGGAATTTCAAGAGAATATGGTAGGGAAGGAATAACTAGCACGATACTCAAAATGAGTCAACAAATGAAGATGAATAAAAGAATCAAAGAAATATGGGTATGGAAAGAACGAAATCATACCCAATAAAGAGTCAAAAAATGAGAATGACTAAAAGAGACGGAAGAAACAAGGAATCAAAGAATTGAATAAGAAGGGATCAAATGAATGGAACAAGACTAGTATCCAGATCAAGTTGATAATGATTCATTCATGCATGCATGGTTGGTGAAATGTTGAGCAGATCCCAGTTCGAGCCAAGCTTGTCTAATATATTAGGCAACTAATGCATTAGCCAAACCTGGTGCTCCAATACCACTAAAAACCTTGTCACGCCCTGCTTTCCAAAATACGGAATACGAGTGCGTGACAAAGTCCAGCGAATGATTTTGACATCATTCATAAGCTGTAGGATCAACTCAGCATCACAACAAGAATATAACAAGAGAGATATATATAACCAAGCATGCATGAATAATTTATTAGCAGCAGAAACAATTGAAATACAATAATAATATCCAAATAGTTTCAAGTCTGGATCAAGGTTAAAACTTGGGAACATGAGCCCATTACAAGTTTTAAATAACAAGAATTTAATAACTCAAGAAAAACAAATAATCTAAGTAAGTCCTTTCTCCACTTGAAGACTAAAATCTCTGCTCACCAATTCCAGCAGGTAGCACGTCTCCAAAGTCTGCCTAATAAGTATAAAAAGGGAAAAATAGAGAAAACATGAGAAAATGTCCTTAGTGCAAGTTAGGGGCACAAATAGTAAAAATGAATACAAGAAACATGGAACAAAATTTGGAATCAAGAATATAATAGGGGTGCAACAAGTAGTGGGAATTCGAGAACTAACTAGCAAGAAGGACAACTCAAGAGATCAGGTTGGGTAACAAATACTAATAGTAGATCAAGTGACTAGTGACATATAAGAGTATCCAACATCAAGTGACAGGTATCGAGTACAAGTGTCAGGTAACAAGACTCAAGTCTAGTGTCAAGTTATCAAGTCTCAAGTATCAAGCTGCAAGTGTCAAGTATTATGCCCAACTATCAAGTCTCATGTATCATGTCGTCAAGTACCAAGCAAGCATATATCGAGTTCAAGTTTCATGTTCAAGTCTTGTGGTTATTACTATCTAGGTAGCACTTCATGCATCCATACTTTTGCTACATGGTTGCTAAAGTCAACACAATTTTGTTTAGACCTAGTAATGGATTCTATAGAGCGGCGTACTCAGGTATCAAGTAACGAGCAAGCATGGTTCATGAATCAGAAAATAAATAACAAGTTCGCGAATCCACTAACAAGTTCAAGAACAGCACAATGGGTTCATGAATCAAACAAGTTCATGAGCCAAGTAACTGACTCCATGAATCGATCAAGATGCAACAAGTCCATGAACCAAGTATTGGGAAACACGGGCTCTCTTCCGAGTACACTTACCTATATTGTCCACTACTATGGTCTTTTCCTTAAACCCCGGCTTGTTACTTTTATTAATTTTTATCAAGCATGCATGCAAGTGTGCGAAACAAGTCAAGAAATCAAAACCATGGACATGGAATAAGTTTGAGATGTTTACACAGTATATTTGCAGGTCAACACGAATAAAAATGTCACGAACAACGAAAATCTTAAATCTGGGCAGCACGATGTTGTTGTACCAAAACTGTGATTTCCGTTGCTACCATATAGCAAATGTGGATCCGTCAGGAGGTCTAAAAACTAGACTCCTGCCCGGTGCCAATGCATATAATTAAGGTACAAGAAAGTTGTGGTAATATGTGTCAAAACAGCGAACTACAGTGCTAATGTGTTCAGACAGGATTTGTGAATCTAAGTTTAAACATGTGAAACAGGGTTAAAACATTACAAATAAATTTTGAGAAAAAATGGGAATGTCCTATAGGGTGTCCAGCAACAGCATATAAAATTTCAAGTCAAACACTTACTGTTAACATAGTTAAATTAATTTGTAAATTAAAGATGTGCAGCAGTTTTGTGAATCTACGACTACCGACACAGCTGTAGTAAAACTGTGATATCTCCTAGACCGTACCTTGAAATTCGAAAATTATGGAGGCTATCAATATCTAGACATCTAGAGATACATTTTCTGTTCATGGCTCAGGTTCATATTCTGATTTTAAAGGGGTCTAAACAGTAAGTAAAGTTCAGGACAGCAACAAGTGTGAATGTCTTATATGTATAGGTTGCATGATAATTGGTTGTTAGGCGTCTAAATTAATGTGTGATGCAAATACGGGGTAATGGTTATCAAAACAGTAAGTAATATTTATTTCTCAACTCAAATGGGTGCAAGTTCATCACATACAAGATATAACACATCTACAAATCTAGGGTTCCTTAATTTCATATGTTCACGTGTCTAGGAGATAAAATGAGTCCAATTAGTTGTAATATAATAATGAAATTGTTGTGACTCTGAAGATTATGAAATTGAGGAAGATTAATATTTGATCAACAACGACGAGTCAAAGAAAAATCATAACTTCTAACTATCTGCGGTATTTTCAAATTAACGCTACTATAACAAAAATATGTACAAGATGAATACTTGCCTTGATTGGATGAGGGCGATTAGATCTGATAATTGAGGAAAATGGGATTGAAAAACCCCGGGCGAAAACTCCCAAAAGCACGTACGAAGCACGCGCGAGAAATCAACCGTAAATAGTGAATCCCCACACCAGATGCCGCCCAAACAGCAAACGGCGGTTTGGATCTGGTGCGGGAGAACAGCGAAACACCGAACCTGGCCAATAGATGGGTAATACGGTATGGGTTTATTTAATGGGTATGGGTAGTATAGGAAAAATGGGTAGTTATATAGGTTAGTGGGTTTTAGGTGGATAAATGGGTTTAAAGGGGCACTGGGTTTAAAATGGGTTAACGGGTTTTTAAAAAAAAATCCAATAGGAAAAATTAATATAACCAATAAAACATAAAATTTAGGATTTATAAAAATAATAATAATCAAAATAAAAACAATAAAAATAATAATAATACAAATCAAAGTGTTAATAACAATAATAAGATTTACGAATAAAATTATCGATCGAAACTAGATTTTAATAGGAGATCCACCAGTTCAATTTGACAAAAGAATTTGAAAACCGAAAAAAAAATAATTTGCAAAAAAAAGAAAATTAAATACAGAAAATACAAAAATATATTTTTGGGAAAATAGGGGTTACACGTCATGATAGGGCATGGATACTGCTTCAGAGTACCGTCCAAGTGGCGACGTTCGTGAGGTATTTGACGACTGCGGGTGGTGTCATGTCTATGGTAGGAGCTGAATTACCACAGGATGCCTGCATGATGAGTCATATGACAGTGCGTTAGGATTCCCTCCAGGGTGCCTAGACATGAGTTCGTAGGTCAGAAAATATCTAGGATACTTAC
Source organism: Hemerocallis citrina (assembly GCA_017893485.1). Classification (NCBI taxonomy): domain Eukaryota; kingdom Viridiplantae; phylum Streptophyta; class Magnoliopsida; order Asparagales; family Asphodelaceae; genus Hemerocallis; species Hemerocallis citrina. The sequence continues at coordinate 232,161,319 of CM030359.1, read as the reverse complement.
CGTAGTTACAGTAGTAGATTAAGTCATGGCGAGAGATTGAACCCTACAAGATGAAGAACGGTTAAGGGCTTGCCCTCGGACCTATGTAGTATGGACTGTATAGACTCTGAACAAGTGCGCATTAGTGTCATATAATACAAATAATTGCATTATGGACTAAGTGCATATTCACAACACGACATCAATAGGATAGTCCCTTTTAGCTTTGTTTGTGACAAGTTTGTGGTTTGTTAAGTATTGAGAATCGTTATACTGTTTCCGGCATAGAGAGAATGACCGTATATAATATTTCGTCAGTTGAATAAACTGACGCGCCCACAGTTTTATATGTAGGGTAAAGATGCTTGACACAATTAAAGTATACATGCTACGCAAGATTGTTTTAAATATTTTTCTTGTAAATTATTGTAAAATTACTTCCGCTGTGACAAGGTACAAGTGTAATGTAACTCTGATAAAAGAAATGTTTTCATTTCCTTGTAAAATTATACGAAAGAAGTGTAAAGATCCTGTGGAACTTCGAATTCAGTTGTATTTTGAAATTCGGGGTGTTACAGGCTCGCCCCAAACTCCTCCCCGATTTCACATTCAACGCCACCGCCACCGTCGACGAAGACTAAGATGTGTCGTTCAAGAGAGAATTGCAATTCAACTGCGGGTAATGGTGTAGAGAGCATAGTCACAAATTCAGCGTTCGGGAATAATTTGGCAAGATTTAATATTCGAAATTCGGCAAAAAATCGCTAAATTTGGGGAAAAAAGAAAAGTACTGAAAAAAAAGAAATGCAAATTTTAATGAATCTTAATACCCATCACCTAAGTTAATATATATTTAAATCCATAAATATGAAATATAGTAACAAAGTTCACGAATTAATCGTTAAATTCGCTAATTATTCGTCAAGCATTCGTTTTAATTCATGATTTTTGCAAATTCATGAAATGCGTGAATTAAATGCTAACATCCGTTTAAATCGTGAATCTGTTCTGCTGATGAGTTATTCGTAAATGTAATAAATTATTCGCAAACTTTATTACTATAGCAGGGAGTAGAAATGAATGTCATTGGAGGTTAGGGTTTTCGAATTTTCAAGATATTTGATTTATCTTTCTAGTGGAATATTCAAGATATTTGATTTCTGTTTTTAGTGTCCATCTCGCTATTTGTTTGTTCGTGTAATGAGGAGTTAGAGTTACAGAGAGAAAGAATGATAGAAATGTGACGCATGAGATACCAATTCGGACAAGAAGAACAAGGGGCTTAAATGTAAAAAGATACATATTTTGCATATTAGTCCATGTAACTTCTTGGGTTTTCTCCGAACAAAGTTTTCCTATAAATATTGAAATTTGATATAAGTCAGGGACACATTGCAAATTCCAAATTAGTCCCTCACTAAACTCCGAAGCAATGTTGTTAGGATTGGACCAGGTCGGCAGGGTCGACGGGGTTCAACCAGAATCGGCACTAAATGGCCTGTTTCTGGCTAAAACTGGATGAACTGCAACAAATCGGGCAGGTTTAGTCATGAACCGCCTGAGCCGGATTCAAATTGAACGGGTTAGTTCAAAAAAAGGCTGGTTGTTTTTCTAGTAAAAACTAATTTGTTGAAAGTTGGATTCATTCCTGAGTTAGCTGAATTGAAATCTTGCATGCTAACCACTATGCCATTTTGGCAACTTTCACATATTAAAACGTAAAATATTGTATGACTTGTATACAATACATGATCGCTCCTAATATTAAACTTGATCAAATAAAGAGACATACAGTTAGATCCTAAAAGACTGAACAAGATAACTCACTAGTTCATAGGCCAATGGGGTTCTGACCATGTTGCTTCAAACTGATCAGTCAGAGCTTCAATTGTAACATCATAAAAATTCTGGTTCACAGAACTATCTTTCAAAACAAAAAAAAAAAAAATCATAAGCAAAAGTGTCACGCCTCAATTCCCAAAGTAGAGAAGTACGGGTACGCAACTAATGCCCAGCGAATAATATAAGTACACCAAATCATATCATCCATAAGCTGTACAATACCAGTAAACTCAACAATACAATAATTTTTTTAAAATTTTAAAAAAATTAAAATTGAAAAAACTTTTTAAAAAAAATTAAAAAAAATCATATAATATGTTTTTTTGCTAGACCCCTAAAAGTTTCACATATAATATGTTTGCTGCTTCAATTAATTTGCTGGACCTCCAAAACTATTTTATATGATCAAATAAGGTGCACCGTTCCGAAGACGTACCGTAGGCACGTGTCAACGGGCAAACCTAGTACAATAATAATCTAATGAACAAAAATATAATACAATAACCAATATCTAAAATACAAGAACTTACAAAATGTCCGAGAATATACAATGCAGTAAACAGTTCGCCAAGTTCCTTCAGCATCCCATCGTCTGTACCTGTATAAACATTAACTAAAAAAATAGAGGGGTATCTATTAGAGCAAACTTCGGATAGCAAGGAGCAATAAGCAGTGAAACAATAAAGCATGATATAACAAGGAACTAGAGTGACACAGGTAACAATTGTAAACTTGTATACAGGAAAACATGAATACGGGAAAACAGGACTTCAAAGTGTATTCAATCGACAATTAAGGAATTATGAATTTGGAAACATACAAATATGATGTCATCTGGAATCATAAATCGGGCAACAAGTCATGTAAACAGGAAAATGCAAACATGTAAACAGAAATCATGTAACTTGTAAACAGGACTCATGCAAACTTGTAAACAGAAATCATGCACGTGCTCAGTGTTATTCGTAAGTCTATCAATCTTTTATCAATCCTAACTAATGCACGTAATTATGCATCTCATACCACAGGTTCGAGTACATACAATCATGTGAACGTTTAGACTCTAGTGGGAAATTTTACGAGATTATGTATTCAGGTCTTGCAGTGACAATAACAGGAATCATATCATGTAAACAGGAACAAGTAACAGGAAATCATATCATGTAATGGATTCTAGAAGTGGCCCCTACAGATTCTAGGGGTTGCCCCTACAGATTCTAAAGGTGGCCCTCGTCGGTTCTACGACGTAACACTTAGTTCTACGTGGTTCTTAGTTCTACGTGACACTTACTTCCATGTGACACTTATTTTCATATAATTTGTAAATAGTAAACATGTAAACATGAGTCGCTATTATAGGAAACACGAACCCCCTTCCGAGTACACTCTCCTATATTGTCCACTACTAGGTCTTTTCCATTATTACCCGAGCTTATTATTCTTTACAATAATTATTCATGAATATGCAACTAGTGGAAACGGGTGTCAAGGTCGTATCAAGAAGAAATCGAGGATTATGTAATGCATGACATACAAGATCAATTCATTAAATACGAGAAATAAAGATTTTTTTTACTTAAAATCATAAAGATGCAATTTTTGGACAGCAACACACTACTATATTAATATCCACTTTCCCGCTGCTGCAAGAAAGCAAATCAGGTTCGTCATGGGTTCGAAAAAATTGACTCCCTTCCGGTACCAACTCATACTCACACGGCACATTCTAATTACAATAACTATGTCTACCAGTCAGTATTTTACGAGTCTATTGTTTAGACAGTAACTCAATATCAAGTTCTTGTGCATAATAATCAACTGTAAATTCATTAAAAAAATCTGATTAAAATGATGCACTAATTCCTAACAATGTTAAGCAACATACTGGTAAATCTCATGTCCTAATTCTACTGATAAAATATCATTTTCATCAGTTAATCAAGACGATATACTTCTAAACAGTAATCTGGAATTAAAATATTATAGTACTAAAATCAGGATACCTTGCACTCTACAAGTCAGATTTCAAATCCATCAGTTGATATGGATTCCAGATACAGAGGGCTACAACTTTCATTTATAAAGTTCTGAATTATATTAATGGTAACTGGTTCAAATTCTGGTAGCAAGTCAGAGGAGATAACATGACAGAAATTTGACTATTCGATAACATGATCAATTAACGGTTCCAAATTTGAATAAATGACAGGGCACAATAAAGAAAACTATTATTCTGATTTGCCAATGAATCAATAATAGTTTTTGTTGCCGCTGAAATCGATGTGGGGGCAAACAGATAGATTTGTGGATTCGAGGGAAGTTGAATAGTCAAACCTGAACACACCTTCACCGGAATTTGACCGTGATCTCCTGCCGTTGACCTGTAAAAAGTGCGAAACACCGGGGTTGATTCCAGTGATGTACCCTTCGACGCTCTAGTCAGTAATCAGAAAGATTATGAAAGAACTTTGATTGGCAAAAGATTGATTACCTGGTAACAGTGGAGGATGGGGGGTATTTATAGCCGTCTTAGGAACTAGTTTCGGAATAAGATCAAATCCCTACTTTCCAGTGGATGGATAGAAGTGATTAGGGCTGTTGATCAGGGACAATCATAAACCCTAATTCTATCCAACTGGACTGGATTTCTTGCGGGTTGAAACCCGCACCCAGTAAGATGGATCCATTCATGGGTTATTGGGCTTTTGGAAAAGGGCCAAGTTCCCATTTCAGACCCATTTGAAGGTGAAATTACTATTTCACCCCCGAGCTTTAAGATTCGTTCCCGATTTGAACGGTCCCAATTTAATCCATTTTTAGCCATATCACGAGCTCCCCACTCCTGAAGATTGAGTTTAACCGCCTTTGAGGAGTAGTTTGTTGTTCAAATGGCGTACGGGATTTTATCGAAGTTCTCGGGGGAGTTAGACCAAGCTCGGGGTGTAACAGTGTTATTCTGAGCTTTTAAAATATCCAAAATTATTCTCAGATTTTTCTAGACTTTTTGTGATTTTTCCAGATTTTTCTGAATTTTTTCGATTTTTTTATTTAATTTCCGAATTAAATAATTGATTATCAAAAATTTAATTAATTATTCTAATTTAATAATTATTATTTTCAGAATTTAAAAACTATTTTCTAAATTAATAATTATTTTTAGAATTTTTAATTAATTTTTTTCGATTTTAAAATATTTTTTCGAATTTTTTAAATAATTAATTCGATTAATTAAATAGATAAATCAATCAATCAATAAATACCTGATTACGTGGCGCGATCGTGTGCGTTGATCACAATCAAGCGAGCGCGCATCAGGAGGAGGTCATTTTTTCTCCAATATGAGTTCCGGTGCCAAGAACTCTCGACAAGAGTTGCTGAAGTCCACGTCGGCGCCATGTGGCAAAGTCAACGGTGAGCCGTTGACTTTTTTTTCTTTTTTCTTTTTTTCTTCTTTCTTTCTCCCGCTCTGCTTCCTTTCTCCTCTTCTTCGTTTTTCTTCTTCCTACCGTTTCGTTCAACCGCTCCTCAACTGTGATGGAGGAAGGGACTTCGATGTGGCGAGAGAGCTTTGGAGTGTGGCAAGCACGGAGGAGGGGACTTCGACGAAGCTGGAGAGAGAGCCGCTCGACTGCCATGGGGACGACAGTGGAGTAGAGCTCGATGCTTTGACGGAGCTCGCTGAGGGAGACTCGACGAGGGGAGCTCTTGGCGTTCGGTTCTCTGCGAACGAGAGACGTCGTTCGGCAAGGGAGAAGCTCGACACAATGGAGAGGTTTGGCGAACAAGGCGGAGATTCGCGAAGGAGGGAGCTCGACAATGGCGTCGAGGTGGCGAAGGAGATGGAGAAGTCGAGCTCGGTGTGAAGCTCTGCAGTGGAGGGGAGCTTTTTCCTCGTTTGGGCTCCGGTGCCACGAACGCTCGGCGATTTCTGCCGACCCACACGCCCTGTCGTCATCGGCGAAGGTGGAGGGCTTCGACGTCGGCATTGACGAAGAGAAACTCAGAGTTAATGGAGTTCGAGCTCGGCATGGGGAGTTCGGCGAGGCTCGAATGTACTGGAGAGGAGCTTAAAGCTTGTAAGCTTGGCACTGTGGCATGGCTTGGTCGCGAGCTCGAGCTCGGAGCTCATTAATAGCGGCGATGGGTTCGGAGCTCGCAATGGGGAGCTCGGCGACGACTGAGGTCGACGAGGCCTTCGGTGAGAGCGGAGTTCGACGAGGAAATATTGGAGCTCGTCACTGGAGCTGGAGCTCGGCAGCGGAGGCATGGAGCTTCGGGTGTGGTGAGTCGTCGGCGACGGAGGAGGGGAGCTCGACGTTGGAGGAACGAGATTGGAGCTCGGCGCTCGACGATGGAGGTGGCTCGACAGTAGAGCGCGGGGAAGAAGACGCTGCATTGATGGGTCCTTTTTTTTGTTTTGGCGCCAACTTCATTGAAGAAGTGGAGGAGAGAGGAAGGGTTTGGGTTTGGATCCCCATCGGGTTCAAACCCGATCCTATAGCTCCCTCATTTTTTTTTTGCTTGATTGAATTCGAGCCGCAGATTGTATTTGAGCACAAATTCTGAGGTAAAAATTTCTCTCATTTGAGCTTTGGTGGCAAAAACGCTCGGATTGCATTTCTGAACCAAGAGAGGGCTTCGGCAACTTGACACGTGGCAGTCAACGGTTGACCGTTGACTAAGTCAACATTGGCCGTTGACTTTTTTGATAAATTTTTCTCTAATTTGAGCTTCGGTGGCAAGAACATTCGGCGAGGCGTGTCGAAGTCCAAGTGAGATGGTTTTCTCACGTTTGAGCGTCGGTGGCAAGAACGCTCAGCGAGGCGTGCCGAAGTCCAAGTGAGATGTTTTTCTCACATTTGAGTGTCGGTGCCACGAACGCTCGGTGAAGCGTGCCGAAGTCCAAGTGAGTTTTTTCTCACGTTGGAACGTCAGTGCCAAGAACGCTCGGCGAAGTGTGCCGAAGTCTAGGGAGAGTTCTCGATGTTCCCAGTGCTACGGAGGTCGGATCGGGGCGTATGACCCCGTGTTTCGAAGCTATTTCGAAGATCTACAAGTTCTCTTCGAAGATGAGTTGGAGAATCCTCCTTTCTCAAGGTCAAGATAGTCTCGCAACATCTTCGTCTTCACAAAGTTGAGAAGAGCTTTGCATGCTCTAGGGGAAGTCCGTTCTTGGAGGACAAGTTTGAGGAGCACCTCTCAGGGAGAGTTTTAGCTCCGAACTCGTTGAGAAGAGGTCTGCCCTGGGAGTGAGCGGAGCGAAGAGCTTGACTCTAAGAGAGAGCCATTTTGGGAGACAAGTTTGAGGAGCAACTCTAGGAGAGAGTTGTGAGCTCCGAACTCGTTGTGAAGAGGTCCGCTTTGGAGGCGAGCAGAGCAAAGAGCTTGGCTCTAGGAGAGAGCCATTTGGGAGACAAGTTTGAGGAGCAACTCTAGGAGAGAGTTGTGAGCTCTGAACTCGTTGAGAAGAGGTCTGCTTTGGAGGCGAGCGAAGCGAAGAGCTTGGCTCTAGGAGAGAGCCATTTGGGAGACAAGTTTGGAGAGCAACTCTAGGAGAGAGTTGTGAGCTCCGAACTCGTTGAGAAGAGGTCCGCTTTGGAGGCGAACTGAGCGAAAAGCTTGGCTCTAGGAGAAAGCCATTTGGGAGACAAGTTTGAGGAGCAACTCTAAGAGAGAGTTGTGAGCTCCGAACTCATTGTGAAGAGGTCTGCATTGGAAGCGAGCGGAGTGAAGTGCTTGGCTCCAGGAGAAAGCCATTCGGAAGATAAGTTTGAGGAGCAACTCTTAGAGAGAGTTGTGCTCCGAACTCGTTGTGAAGAGGTCCGCTTTGGAGGCGAGCGGAGCGAAGAGCTTGGCTCTAGGAGAGAGCCATTTGGGAGATAAGTTTGAGGAGTAACTCTATGAGAGAATTGTGAGCTCCGAACTCATTGAGAAGAGGTCTGCTTTGGAGGTGAGCGGAGCGAAGAGCTTGGCTCTAGAACAGAGCCATTTGGGGGACAAGTTTGGGGAGCAACTCTAGGAGAGAGTTGTGAGCTCCGAACTCGTTGTGAAGAGGTCCGCTTTGGAGGCGAGCGGAGCGAAGATCTTGGTTCTAGGAGAGAGCCATTTGGGGGACAAGTTTGAGGGGCAACTCTAGGAGAGAGTTGTGAGCTCCGAACTCGTTGTGAAGAGGTCCGCTTTGGAGGCGAGCAGAGCGAAGAGCTTAGCTCTAGGAGAGAGTCATTTGGGGAACAAGTTTGAGGGACAACTCTAGGAGAGAGTTGTGAGCTCCGAACTTATTGTTTAAGTGAGAAAATCAACGGTTGTGGGAGCAGTTCCGAATGACGAACCACTTCTTATCTGCTTATGAGCAAGTAATTTGAAGCGGAATCGAGCCAAGTGTTGGACTCCGAACTCATCGTTTAAGAGAGATTCAACGGTTGTGGGAGCAGTTCCGAATGACGAACGACTTCTTATTTGCTTGTGAGTGAGTAATTTGAAGCGGAATCGAGCCAAGTGTTGGATTCCGAACTCGTTGTTAGAGGGGATTAACGAGTTGTAGGAGTAATTCCGAATGGTGAGCTGCTCGGCCCTTGCTTGTTTGCAAGCGGCTAAAGCAACGTCGAACCAAGTGTTGGACTCCAAACTCGTTTTTTGAGCTTAGTAAGTTGTAGGAGCAGCCATGTAGGAGAAGCTGGACTCTAAACTCACCATTTAACGAGTCGTGACTCGGAGAGATAGAGATGAAGCAAAAGCAATAAGTTTCAATGAAAAAATGTAAAGCTTTATTAAGATAAACTAAGTGGCTTCTTCAATAGGGCGAGCCATTATTACATGCTATTGGTCGGGTTACAAGCATCGGCCTTAGTGAAAATCAAGATCCTACTTCCAAGATAAGGTGAAGACCTCTTGGGAGGAGCTGGGTTCTCCCTCGATTGGACCTCCTTGGATTAGGTGGAAGACGGCCACAGGTTCTAAGTCTTGAAGTTCGGCGGACCTCTCTGTTCGTTCGTAGGCTCCTCAGAGGGGAAACTCGGCTCCATCTTTTTGGACAAACTTGGTCATGTGTTCCCGCTGTATGAGTTCTTCGATCTCCTCCTTGAGAGCCTGACAATCATCCGTATCGTGACCGTGGTCCTTGTGAAAGCAGCACCACTTATCCTTGTTTCTCTTCTTGCCAGGTGTATTCATTCTAGGGGGAGCACGGAGTAGCCCTTCCTTATCCACCTCCATAAGAACTTCTGATATATTAGCAATGAAGGGGGGTGAACTGCTCAAAATGAGGAGTCGGGCGGCACTGGCCATTGCCATCCCTCTGGGATTTTTGGTAGCCCTCTTCGCTCGTATTCTTCCGTTTGTTTCCGGAAGATGATTCCTTAAGAGTAGGGGGTTGAGAGCCTCTTCCACTCGTATGTACTTCTCCACCCTAACTAGGAGTTTTAAGAAGTCCCGAAGAGGCTTCTTGGCAAGGGACACCTTGAGGCGAGCGTTAGTAATGTTGCGCTCGAATGCGGCAGAGGCTATTGATTGGTTGAGGGAGAGAATGGACCGAGTTTCGGCGGTGAAGCATGGAACGTAATCCCTTAGGCGTTCATCCTTTTCTTGGTTGAGGGTCACCAGAGATACACTTGTTTTCTCGGTCCGGTGGCTACTTACGAAATGAGTAAGGAATAGCCCTTTGAACTGATCGAATGAGAAGATGGAGGCCAGGGCGATTTGAGAGTACCATTCTCTAGCAGGCCCCTTCAACGTGGCAGGAAAGATCTTGCAGAGGAGGTCATCTAAAGCATGGTGGATCATCATGAGAGTTTTGAAACTCTTTATGTGATCCGCGGGGTCCGACTCCCCGGTATATGACTCGAACTAAGGCGACTTGAAGTTTTCCGAAATGGGGGCCTCGATGATGGTGTGGGAGAATAGAGGTCTGCTCAGACGGAGGTTTATCACTCGTTGCTCTTCTTCTCTGTCTATTCAGCCGAGGCGCCTCTCCATCTCGTGGAGACGACGGTAAACTGAGTCTTCTCTTTGATCATATCTTGCCGAGCCCCGGGACTCATCTTCGTACGAGGGTGGACTGGGGCTGCGGCGATGGTAGCTTGGAGATGGAGGAGGATAGGGATTATGAAGGCAGTGGCTCCTAGCTGGCTCATGGGAAGGTGCCCTCTGGTCATTATTTGGGACGATATTGAGGGCCCGCAAGATTGTTGCCTGGAACTCTTGGAATTCTGCTCGAGTGATAGGTCCGTTCTGGTCTCTTTGGGACTGTCAACCAGGGGGAGAATGGTGCCTTATTCGACGGTACTTCGGGGACTCCCTCCGCCTCCTATGAAGAGGGGACCTTCTGTGGTCGCGGCGGCGAGGAGATCGCTCATTTGGACGTTCTGAGCGGGAGGCTCCCTCTCGGGCCTGCCTTTCATCCAAACGGTGGCGAAGGTCTTCCTCTTTCTGTCGGTTGATTATGATGTTGCGGAGGTTTTCTGAAGGCCGAGGGTTATGGGATGTCATGGAGTCGGCGAAAGGGTTATGTACGGTGATATGGTTGCGGTGAAGAGGTCGCTTCTGAGGATGAGAATGAGAGGTCCCTATACCAGCATTCTGGGACCCGAGTTGAGCCCACTGGGGTTGAAGGTTCTGAAGAGGAGGCTGCTCCTGCTGCAAGGGCGGATCGGGATGAGGAGGGAGTTGCCCCTGCTGCTGGATGGGTTGGAGGGAACCCTCCGATTGCAGTTAAGGTGGAATGGGAGTGGACCCACGGTTGGACCCTCTGGATCTTACTTTCCTTGGTGGCATGACTGGAGGCGGTATTAACCGGCGGAAGATGTTGGATTGCTATTCGTTTTTTCACAGACGGCGCCAATCTGTTGCCGCTGAAATTGATGTGGGGGCAAACAGATAGATTTTTGGATTCGAGGAAAGTTGAACCGGAGTTTGACCGTGATCTCCCGTCGTTGACCTGCAAAAAGTGCGAAACACCGAGGTTGATTCCGCCGCGTACCCTCCGATGCTCTAGTCAGTAATCAGAAAGATTATGAAAGAGCTTTGATTAGCAAAAGATTGATAACCTGGTAACAGTGGGGGTGGTGAGAATTTATAGCCGCCTTAGGAACCAGTTTGGGGATAAGATCAAATCCCTACTTCCCAGTGGATGGATAGAAGTGATTAGGGCCGTTAATCATAGACAATCATAAACTCTAATTCTATCCAACTGGACTGGGTTTCTTGCGGGTTGGAACCCACACCCAGTAAGACGGATCCGTTCATGGGTTATTGAGCTTTTGGAAAAGGGTCCAGTTCCCATTTCAGGCCCGTTTGTAGGTGAAATTACCATTTTACCCCTGAGCTTTAAGATTCGTGCCCGATTTGAATGGTCCCGATTTAATCTCATTTTTAGCCATATCAGTTTTCTTTGAAGTAAGACAATTTGATGAGATATGATAATCAATATAAAGAACTATTTGGGGAGATCAGTAAACGTTTTTTGAACATGAACAATAAAAGAAGTTCAAAAAATATTTGCCTTATTACGTAATGATTTCGAATGATCAACGGGGAGAAGAGAGACACCACAGCAATGGTAGAAACATCGAGAACTCGACAAGAACAATAGTAACGACCACAAGAATGGCAACACCGCGGGGAAGAAGAAGTGGTAACGATCACGGCGATGGCACACGGCAGCGGAACAGCAACACACAGCAACAACAACGACAACGGATGATGTTCGGAGGCTTGGTGGTGTAGGGAGTTGCTGCTCGGGTTGGCATCATATGCCCTAAGTCAGAGTTTAGTAAGTAAAGAAAAAGATAATGTTTTTTTTTATAAAAAGGAAAAGGGAATGTTATGTAAAGCACCAAACCACACCAGGAACTTCCATTACAAAAAGAATAGTACTGTACTCATATGAGTCCTAAAAGGGCAAGTACAGTAGTGAGGAAGCAAACACGGCAAAATAGTAACACGCCGAAAGATAGCAACATCGAGCAACTTTGTTGAGGGCAGCAAGGTCGGTAGCGGTGATAGCAAGCGCAGTAAGCAAGGCAGTGACTCGTTGGCTGAGGGTGAGCGGCGATGTGTTGGAGGATGGTCGGGGGTGATAGGGCTTCGGTGTTGCGCTGAAGAGAGGGAGAGGCAGCAAGGTGACGGGGTGAATGGAGGTGCTGCGGTGGTGAGGGACGTCAGGCAGCAAGGTGGCGGGATGAGTACAGCGAGGGGCTACGTCGGGTGTTGTGGTGGAGTGGGAAAGCTCGGGAGAGAGAAGGCAGCGGTGGAGTTCGGTTGAGTGGAGGTCGAGGTTGCAATAGAGGGCAGTGGAGGCTTGGTGGCTTGGAGTAGTGCGGTGCTCGGGGTGACACCGTCAATGGTGGTGGCAGTCGGGGTGCTGTGAGTGGTTGATGGAGAGGAGAAGGCCTGCGGGGGTGGTTGTCGATGGCAGTCGAGATGGAGGATGAAGGAGATGGAGGTGATGGTCGGCAGTCGGTGGTCGGGTTGTGGCTGTGAGGGTGATGCTCGGGAGCTGCTTGGCAAAGGAGAAGGCAGTTGCAAGGTTGAAGGCGGTTGCATGGTGGTGACTGCAATGGTGGAGCTTCGGGTTAGTGGTGGCGAGGAGAGACGACGATGGGTTGAGCAGTAATGGGTTTCGGGAAGATGGTGAGAGGAAGAAGGTCGGGTTTGTGGAGTTGCGGCTGAAGGAAGAAGGAAGATTAGGTTAGGGTTTAATGAGTGATTATGAGAGAATTAAATAGGCTAATGGTTGAGTTTGGGCTTTTGGATTGGAATTTTTTCCCAAAATGACCCTTTTTATAAAAGTTTTTTCCTAACCGACCTGTTTTTTTTTTATTCCCTAAACGCCCCACTCGCTTTTTGAAAAAGCGAGTGTGGTGTAATCCCTCACGCTTTTTCAAAAAGCGAGTCTTAGGGTTCAGAAAATTAGAAACCTAAGACTCGCTTTTTGAAAAACCGTGGGTGATTATGCCACACTCGCTTTTTCAAAAAGCGAGTCTTGGCCTTTTTTGCCCAGCAACACTCGCTTTTTAAAAAAGCGGGGGGAATTATCCCACACTCGCTTTTTCAAAAAGCGAGTGTCATTTGGGACTTAAACCCCCCACCCCCAAACAGCTGGCTATTCCTCTCTTCTTTCTCTTCCTCTTCTAACTCCGAAACCCTAACCCATCTCTCATCTCAAATTCGTCAAAGTACCCTCGTAATTTGTCGAATAACCCATAAAATTGCTTTGGACACCTTAAACCCATCTTCCGATAGAGGTTTAAATTTTGGAATTTGGGTATACTTATAGAGGAAAGCAACTTCAACTATTTGACCCAAATAATCTTGTGATGGTATGATGTTTATTGCCCTATTATTTTGTTAATTTCATTAGGTTTTCTTTATGGGTAGATAATAACTAGCTTATTGGTATAAATTAACGTAGGTATGGATTTTGAGATTCCTATTTGTTTTTACTTTGGTGGTAAAATAATTCGTGATCCAAAGATTGGTTGTTGTTATAGCGTGTTGGATCCTGAAATAGTTTAGGTACCCCGTACCATTACATTTGAAGAAGTAGTTGAGAAAATATATGAAGTTACTAATTGGGATAGGAATCAATGGAATGTAAAAATTTTAGCTCGATACGCAGCAGGAAGAGGAGATGGTCAGTATTTTATGACAGTGCCCGTATCTACTGATAATGCGCTGAAATCAATGATTGCTAGGACATTAGATCTCAATTGTGCTTGGTCTGCATTAGAGTTATATATTCAGCAAATTCAAATTTTGAATGCTCAGTCACATGATATTCCCAGTTCAAGCTTCATAAGGGTAGTACCTATACAGCAGATGAGGTCTAACCCCGCTCAATCTTCAGAACCAAATCCAATATCCTCACAAGAGAACACCTTCACAAATTCAACAATCCCGGATTCTCTAAATGTTGAGCTGCCACGCCAACCTAGTCCGGTTCCTGACTCTGTTCCAAATGACAGTGTATTTGAACTCTTTCAAAATGAAGTCTATAACAACAACTTATTAGACGATGATGAAGAAGAGGAAGAAACAGACGATGAAGATGATGATAGTGGTGAAAATGATGACGAAGACGAAGATGATGATGATAGTGGTGCAAATTTAAATCCTACGAACAACAGTTCTAATGAAGTCAGAGCTACTTATAGCTACGCCAGTGTTGACGGTCATGTTACCTAGGAGATGGCTCAAGGTGCTAGAGTACACCTAGTTCCACAAGAGTCGTGTGGTTCGTCCAATGTAGACGAATTGTACGTTGGACAGGAGTTTATAAGTAAGCAGTCGATTCAACAGGCAATGAAGTTGTATTCTATCAAAAAATATCGTGAATTCGTAACTTTGAAATCTACACCGTCACTGTACACTGTTGAATGCAAAATGGCACCTAGAAAACGTACCATTGAGGAGATCGTGCAAGGTCCCCCCAGAGTAAGTGATGGTGGCTGCCCTTGGAGATTACGAGCAATGGTTCCAAAAGGCGGGACGAATTTTGTGGTGAAGAAGATAGTTGGGCCTCACACTTGTACGAATCCAACGTTGAATCAGGATCACCATAAAATTGATTACAATCTTGTTTGTAATCTGATTGTTGATGTGGTGAAAAAGAATACCGGTTTAACACCGAGGTCAATTATTGGGATTGTTAAATTACAATATAATTATCAGATTTCGTATAAGAAAGCTTGGCGAGCAAAACAAAAGGCAATTGAGAGGTTATATGGTACCTTCGAAGAAGTATACACGAAGTTGCCTTTTCTACTCACAGCAATTCAAGCAGTAAATACAGGAACCATTGTTCACTGGGATAAATATGAGTCTAGTCCTAGCGAGGAAACATTCAAGGGTGTATTCTGGGCATTTGGTCCTTCAATTGAAGGTTTCAAGTCTTGCAGACCTGTTATCAGTGTTGACGGAACTCACTTGTACGGTAAGTACAAGGGTTGCTTGCTAATTGCTGTTTTCCCAGATGCGAATGATTATTTATTTTCATTTGCATTTGCATTGGTTGATGGAGAGAGTATAAATACGTGGACATGGTTCACGACTTGCATCCGATATTACGTCACCGATCGCACTGAGTTGTGTGTTATCTCTGATCGTCATGCTGGTATAATGTCTACTATGGACTTACAAAATGGAGCTTGGAACGAACCTAATGGATATCACCGTTATTGTATGCGTCATTTTGCTACAAATTTCTTTAGTAAATTTGGTAGCAAGGCATTGCAGAAAAAGGCCAAAATTATAGCGTGTCAATGCCATCCCAAAAAATTTATGGCCAAACTTGCTGAACTTGAAAACGTAAATATGGAGATGGCTAATTGGTTGAAAGAGAAGCCGGTTGAGAAATGGGCACTTTATGCAGATGAAGGTCGAAGGTACGGGATAATGACTACGAACCTATCAGAAGTGTTCAATTCAGTCTTGAAAGGCGTCCGTAGTTTGCCAGTAACTGCAATTGTTGAGATGATCTTCTTACGTCTGAACTTTTATTTTACTACTCGTCGACAGGAAGCCAGTAAACTTTTATCTGAAGGGACGATTTTTGCTCGAAGAGTACATGAACTGCTCGATAGTCACCGTGAGAGAGCAAACGGATATGAGGTTACAATGTTCCATCATCAACCGAAAGTTTTTTCCGTGAGAACAGGTATACGCATGGTGAGTGGAGAAAGGAAGGGTGGAAACTTGCACACTGTGAATTTGGGAACGAAAACGTGCACATGTATGAAATTTAATCTATACAATATCTCATGTTCTTATGTACTGACAGCTTGTGCATATCGTGCAATCGATCACACGCATCTCGTTGATAAATTTTACACCGTTACTTCATTAGCACAAACATACGCTCCACTGTTTCATCCTATTCTAGATCCAGCATATTGGCCTATTATTGATGGACCAAAACTCGTATCTGATGCTAGTTTGCGACGTAAAAGGAAGGGCAGGCCTAGAACTACCAGAATCCGCAATGATATGGATGTGAGAGATAGGTCAAGTCGTGGTACGGGGATGAAATGTTCAAAATATGGTTTGCAAGGACACAATAAGCGGCGATGCACTAATAGTGGAACTCAGAACATTTAACTATTGTATGCTTGTACTTTTTATTTTGGACTTTGTAATTGTATTAAATTATGAAGAAAGAGACGACAAAGTTTTATTTTGAAAATTCGTTTGTATCAATGTGTAATCTAGTGTGTTTGTTGCGTTAATTCGTTTGTATCAAAGTTTTATTATGAAGAAAGAGACTCAGAACATTTAACTAGTGTGTTTGCTGCGTTATGAGTATTGTAATCTAATTTAAAGATTTCATTAACATCGGCAAGATTCGCCTTTCCAAAAACCGAGTCTTATACAGAGCACCTCGCTTTCTCAGAAAGCGAGTCTTCCGCCTGTAGATTTTTTTCAACAGGCCCAAGACTCGCTTTTTCAGAAAGCGAGTTTGGTATAAATAAACGCGGTGTTTGAGAAAGCGAGTCTTCATTCTGTAGATAACCAGAGATCAATACTTCTCTGGTTTCACAGTCGCTTTCTCAAAAACCGTGGAAATAATGACTAGGCTCGCTTTCTCAGAAAGCGAGTCTCCATTCTGCTAGCAAAAAGAAAACAGACCCAAGACTCGCTTTTTCAGAAAGCGAGTTTGGTATAAATAAACGCGGTGTTTGGGAAAGCGAGTCTTCATTCTGTAGATAACCAGAGATCAATACTTCTCTGGTTTCACAGTCACTTTCTCAAAAATCGTGGAAATAATGACTAGGCTCGCTTTCCCAGAAAGCGAGTCTTGAGTCTGCTAGCAAAAAGAAGAACAGACCCCAGACTCGCTTTTTGAAAAAGCGAGTCTGGGTCTGAACTTCACGTTGTTCCGAAAAGCGACTGTTGAGGGTGCTTCATTCCCAGAGGCTACTTTACCTCTGGAATTGCAAAATACAACACTCGCTTTTTGAAAAAGCGGGGTGTTTATACCTCAAAAAGCGAGTCTTGCTCTGTATGCAGAAGAAAACAATTTTTGATCTCTTGGTGGGACAAATACACCACAAACTACTCCAGCATCTTAACACAACTTATAATGCACATCAAAATCCAAAAGTATCGCACAATCCACATTCCAACTTCTCCACGATCAACTTCAAAACATCTAACAACATCTCAACAAAACAATCCAACTTCAGAGCACAATCCACATCTCCAACTTCTCAGAACAACTTCAACCACATTTCACATCTCCACAATCCAAAATAATCCAACTTCTCAGCACAATTCAAAAAAATTCCACAAAACCTTAATAATAAAACACCACACTCACACACCCCATACCAAAATTTGAATTTCATTGATTCCACTTTTCAAAAGTTGATTACAAGATTGAGATACACATTAACTCACGTTATAATTACAACCAAAAAATCACTTAATCAAAATATGAAGTCGCTTCACGGGTCCGGGGTGAACAAGTTGGGACGTCGCCGTTGCCTCTTACCTCGCGGTGATGGAGTTTTCTATATCACACCGAATATTATTATCGGCTCCACTTCCTCTTGTTGTTCTTCACCCTCTACTTGCATTTCAGCCTCTTCAACTTCATCCTCTTCTTCTTCCTCATTTGTAGGCCGTCGTAGTGGTTTACGGGCAACTCTCTTCATACGAGGAGCACGTGCGTTGGTCCGATAAGTGGGAGTGTTTAGGATAGCATCGAGGGTCGCCCCCTCTCCCACAGCATCAGCTTGTGCTCGACAGGACGTCAGCATCTCGCGTGCGAAGACCTTAACCGCATCGGCTACGTTGCTACTCAGCACAGCTGCACATTTCTTACCCATACTCCAAGTCTGGGCCATCTACAAAATATAATAAGTTGGACTTTGTAGTTCCACTACATGTATACTTGTAAATCAAAATATTATACTGACATCTGATGAATTTAATAGTACTAAAAAACTTACAATCGTACGAATAGCCGATGCCTTTGGTTGAAACATCGGCAAATGCATTGAATGTACATCTACTGGTTCTGCTGCCGGTCGACGTATACGTACCACCACGCCTGCTAGTGTTGGCCTTGTCGGAGAGATGTATCGCCTTGTCATCCTCCCATACCAGCCCATATAGTTCTCGTGCACGACTCGATCAAATGGAGGAATGTTCTGGATGATTTCATCAAACCTGTGTAGATTCCATCTCTCCACATATGTCGAGAAGCTGGCGTCCCAATTATGTCCTGTTTGACGATCCATTCCAGTAATTTTATGCATATTCGCATTGAATGGTTCGGCTACCGAATCGCCTGCTACAGACCAAACTATCGTAACACTCTGTTCACATAATAGAACTCGACTGTGCTAAAGTTGATCAGTGGTGCTTTTGTTAGCCAAAGATCTCGCCTATACAAGGAAATGGGCGGCAGTCGAGCTAGATGCTCCTCCGTGTAGGGCATCCACACTACGCAGTTATCTGCCAACCTGTCCAACTCATCACGGAAGTAGGTCAGGCACCTGTTGGGGTTGGCAGTCCAAGTAAGGTTACCGGACCAGTACACACCAATAGGAGGTAGCATGTGCTGGTCCTCGGGGAGATGGATCCAGTTGGGTGATTGTTTCCTAACTACAGGACGTCCCACGTGGATACGCTCCCAACTCCACTCCTGAAGCAATATCATCGGTCCATTCATCTGCGCGGACCCGAGACTACACAGGCACAAACTCCTGTAGAGGGATGCCAAGGCAGCACTACCCCAACTGTAGTGGCCTACTCGTCCTAGATCTGCAATAAGCGGGAGGTACATCAAAGGGACAGAGTGTCCGCTGGAATTAGGGAACAACACACCTCCAAAAAGAGTCAGAATGTACGCCCTGCAGTAGCAGTAGACCTCCTCTTCAGTCGAATCATCTCTCAATCGGTCCTTGAATTTTTCCTTCAACCACTTCAACTGAATCTGTTTCCCAATAACTGCCCCAGTCTCCACTTCGACACCAAGATATTGTTCTACTAAATATGGATGGTCGAAGTCCATTGATCCTGTCACCGCCTGCCCATCTACCGGAAGGCCTGTGAGTACTGAAATGTCCTGCAACGAAACAGTCATCTCCCTAACTAAAAGGTGGAAGCTGTGGGTCTCAGGACGCCATCTCTCGAGGAGTGCTGTAAGCAGTGGCCGATCGCACTTGATGCCGCTCATCAGTGCAATACCGTAGAGTCCGCAATCCTGTAAGATCTGGTGAATCCGTGGGTGCTTAGGGAGTGGATGACCCCCCCAGAATGTACACTCCTTCGAATTGCCCTCCCACACATCTCTAGAACGATGGTGCGACTGAAGAGTAAGAAGAGCGGGGTCGAGGGGACCTGGACCTCCAAGGGGAATAGTAGATGAAGAAGGGGCCGGGGACGAAGTACCAGCCACATTTGGGTTACTTGGGACCTGCAAAACAATATTTACATCAGCAAAGAAATATATCATTTAATTGTATGATAATGAAACAAATCGAATGCAGAAAATTATAAGCTTACATTAGTACGTGCGGTGCCACCACGACGACCACCACGTTTACCGCGAGGAGGTGGGCCGAAAGATATACATGGTCCATCGCCACGATTGGGTCTACTACTAGAACCTACCTCCACATTTCCCCTAGTCCGTAGCATTTTTCTTAAAAAAGAGTATCCTACAACGTGGAGCGAGCAATCATTATTAACAATACCAAAATATTAAACAAAGAAATATACAACACATACGAACATTTTGATTATTAATAACTAAAACCAATTTTACACATTTTCAGCTACATCATTTATTGAACCAAGCATAATATATTTTAATACCTTCAAAGCATAATATATTTTAATACCTTCAATATATTTTAACTTCTGTTCCCCAAACAAAAAAGAAAAGAAAAGCATATTTTAATTTAGTGCTTCCTGAAAATCCAATGTAATGTTGCCTAGTTCCAGACTATCACACTGCTACTTGATCTTGGAGAAACATAAAAAACACCATTAATCACTCTAACATGCATACACATCTAGATTAAATTATCCCAAGTATTTCTAGTATGTAAGTGGTATCCTTTCCTATAAATTTCTTTCTTTCTCCACTCACTGGGACAAATATACATTTATCCACTCACAAATTTTACACCCTAATTACCCATTTATTTTATACCGAATTTTACACATTTTTAATGCCGATGCAAATTGTACCTCCAATATATCAACCAATTTCTAACTAAATAATTCTAAATATAAATACAACATTAGAAAATGTAGAGTTTGAAAAATATACCACAGTATTCGCCCAAGAATCGAACCACGAGAAACGTCCCGAAATCGTTCAACCCCCTTTTGGAAGAACGCCACGGAAATCACCAAAAAATTCGAAAGAACCAGCAAACACAAAGTGGGCAATTGGACTGGGATGAGATAACGAAGAATTTAGGAGTGATTCGACAACTAATTTGATGGAATAGGGCCTTAAATCGAAGAAGAGCGACGATGGGTTAGGGTTTCGCGAGCGAAGAAGGAGAAAGAAAATAAGAAAGTGAGATCTGTTTGGGGGTGGGGGGTTTAAGAAAAAGCGAGTGTGGGATAATTCCCCCCGCTTTTTCAAAAAGCGAGTGTTGCTGGGCAAAAAAGGCCAAGACTCGCTTTTTGAAAAAGCGAGTGTGGCATTATCCCCTACGGTTTTTCAAAAAGCGAGTCTTAGGTTTTTAATTTTCTGAACCCTAAGACTCGCTTTTTGAAAAAGCGTGAGGGATTATACTACAAAAAGCGAGTGGGGCGTTTAGAGAATATAAAAAAAAACAGGTCGTTTGTGGAAAAACTTTCACAAATAGGGTCATTTTGGGAAAAAATTCTTTGGATTGTGGGTTTTGAGTTATGGGTTCAATAAATAAACAATTAGTAAGATGATAGAATTTGGGTTTCACAATATATCAATTATTCAAATAAACTATAATGACATTATAGTATGGATTAAATTTGGCTCTGACCTTTATGAACAAATAACCAAAAGAAAGGAGATTAGATTGGACTTTGTTTGGGCTTAGACAAATTAATAAATAATCAAGAGAAAAATGAATAAAATTGTACAATGAAATAGGTTTGGGTTCTAACAAAATAGTCGAATATCTAAGTGAATGCAATTGAAATTAAAGAATAGACAGATGTATAGAAAAGTGAAATACAAGAATGCGAAGAAGAAAAAAAAATAAAAATCCGTATAATCGAAAATGGAAGTTAGAAAAAGGGTCTCGTTCTTTCCAGATAGTTTTTCCTTAAGATAGTTTTCTATCATTACACTCCTTATTCGCTTCTAAACCAATCTCCTAAAAAAACAAAAATCTAAACTTAGTTAAGCAAAAAATTAATTTTATAAGATCTCAAATTGTTCGCTTTTCAAATGGGTGTAAGACTAATATAAAAATAACAATTTGTAAGAAACTCATGTAGAATTTAATTTTTGTTAAGAACTTATATGAAAAAATTTCGACCGGACGAGTACTACGTTAGGGTTAGGGCATTAAGAAGATTGTAAAATATGTTGTAGTTGTAGCATCCCCCTTCTTCTTTCATGGCTAGCCCCACAGAGGAAATACCTTTGCCTTTTTTAGTGTGTTTCTCTGTTCATCTACAAAAATTGTTTTTTTTTATGTAAGCGAATAGAGTCCGAAGACTCCAGCCAGATCAAAAAATATATTAAAATAAAGCGTATGTACAATAAAATACAAAACGAAAGGGGCCAGTTTTACAAGTCGTAAAACCAACGAAAGTACAATGCGGCAACCACTCAAGAAGCTACAAAAAAATAAACGGCAGAAAAATGGGCGCACACAACGGACGCTGGCGAACGCCACTGCCGAGTCGCAAACGAGGCCAGAGGGAAGCAAGTCTCGGTGAGGCAAAGGCGACAAAAAACAGACACCCCGGCCAAATGCCAAATAGGGTTACTGCTGCGTCTGCGGGGAAGATGCCGCCAGCCGAAAACTGAAGGCCAGAGGGGCTCAGGGAAGCCTAGGAACGAAGGTTGCTTCTCTCGAAATCCCAGGACGACAATCTGACGAAGGGGGCCTCTCACGACTGCCGAAATGGCGAGAAAAGGAGCTTGGCACTCACCATCTCAAAAACACCGACCTACACCATAAGGGAAACCTTCCCAATAACCATGGAAAGGGCACCAAAATCGGCCCCAGGGAACAACGAGAACAAACCAGGAGGCCGACGAACACAAAACCACCACAGCAACACAAAAAAGCATTACAGATCGCAACTCGGCAAAGGAGCCAAAACCTCATGCACACTAACTAACGGTAACCAAGCAATGGGAGAAATGCAAGAAATAAGCCAGAAAAGGAAAGAAAGCCAAATGCATTAAACAGAGATAAAACATACAAAGCAAGCCCTGAATACAATCAGGCAGAAAGAGCTAAAGCCCAAGCAAAACAGTCCCTGCAACAAGGCCATTGGCCGCAACATAGTATCCCCAAAAATTGATACAACACAGAGCGCAGAGAAAAGAACAGACCACAAAACACCAACACCCTAGTCTGAGAGAATCGACCACACAAAACAGCGCACTAGCACTCAGAACAGCATCAGAAGACAGAAACGATGAGCACCAAAATAGGCGAAAAGATGACACAGACCCCAAATTAAACCTGCAATAGACAAGAAAATATTAAAACACCCAAAACAGCGAATCATAAAGCATTAAGAGTAGTAAGGCAATGAAGTGATTCATCTAAACGGGTACTATCAAATGTTTCCCCTACTTGAAGTTTAACATTTGAAGACCAAAATTTAAAGAGAAATAAAAATTCATCGATCAAGGAAGAAACGGAGGCAGCTTTGTGGGAAAAAATCCTACGGTTCCTTTCCCACCACACCACCCAAATAATTAAATGAACCGATAGGTTCCAACCTTTGCGGTATCTAGGATGTGAGGCCGAAGAGGACCAACAAGAAATGAGATTGGAAGGAAGGGACGGGTTCATCCAAGCCAGAGAAACGATCTTCCATAGCAGAGCGATGAATGGACAGCTAACGAATAGATGATTACCATCCTCCGAAGTTTCGGAGCACAAAGGACAGAGTTGTCCCCAAGCTAGGTTTCTATGGTTAAGGACCTCTACCGTGAGCAATTTATTGTTTAGAGCAAGCCACGTGTTAATCTTGACTTTGAGAGGAACGCATGAGTTCCAGATGAAGCTAGCTGAAGGAGATTTAATACCTCGAAAATTAAGAAAATAATAAAAAGATTTAATCGAGAAGGTCCCAGAGCTACCCCAACGCCATCCTATATCTTCGAGGGGCTGCCAAACAAAGTGTTCCAGGGCATCAAAGAGATCGAGAAGATCAGAAATTAAGGGTGGAGACAAATCCTCCGAAAATGGGATAAACCATTGTCTTGTGGAATTACTCCAGGCGAAAGACTCAGACACATAGGCGTCAGGGTAGGAGGCTAGTTTGTAAAGGCTAGGAAAGGCCGAAGATTGTTGAAAGGGGTGGTCCATGGACCATGTACCATCTACAAAAATTGTTGAAAGGGGTGGTCCATGGACCATGTAGATACACTGTGAGATGGGCCCCACCACAATGAACGGCCCTGATCTCTTGCATCGCCCAATAGTAGATTTCACATACGTGGGCGCTTGCATCAACGAGTGGGCCCCACTTTAGATTATGGCATGTTCATTGCACGTGCATCTGTATTAACATACGATTTTCCTTTTTTACTTTCTACTCCCTCTTATATTTCTAATTGGGTTTACATTCTATTCTAGCTTTGCAATTTTTTTAAAGGTTTTTCACAAATTGTATGTAATCATTAGGACCTTATTACTAGTAGGCGTTGGAAGATAAGGAAAGTGGGTGAATTTCTTTTGTGAATTGGGTAATTTATTGGGAAAGAAATATTGAGAGTATCAGCTACATTTTCAAATTTTGTATAAATAATTGTAATGGCCTCTATAACAGCCATTGTAAACTGCATAGTATCTTTTAATGAAACTTGAGAGATATATATTATTTGTGAGAATATTGTAACTCTTGTGTCGTCTCTTGTTGAATAATATCTTGGTTATTTTTTCCTCGGATTAGGTTCGCCGAACCGGGACTAATTGTATGTGTTTTTTGTGTTTGGTGTGGTCCCCATTTACTTGGTTTTTCGATGTGATTGGTTTTTACCTCTCGCTCTAACTTCTGCTACGCCGAATTTTCCAACAACTACTATCAGAGCAAGAGTTACTCAAGTTCCTTGCTGAAGATAACATGTCATAGTTTCGTGAAGATCAAGCAGTTAGATAGTAAGATCAACTTGAACCTCTGGAAGGGGGACATGTACGATGTATTGGTTCAACATGGCTTGCATATTACCATAGAAGGAGATAAAGTGAAACCCGAGTAAGCCAAAAAAGCCGGACAGCATGGCACATGATAAGTGGGATGAGATTTGTATAAAAGCTTTGAGTTTATTCTAGATGTCATTGGCAGATAAAATTAAGTGCAACTTCCTTGAAGAGAAAAGTGCCACGAGTATGCGATAGAGATGCATAATTGACTATTCGGGGTCGTTGATACTAAATCGGATGTACTAGAAGATAAAACTGTTTCAATTCTCAAAGAAGGAAGATACCGCTCTTCACAAACATCAAGTGGAATTTAACTAGGTGTTATTTGAATTGAAGGCGATAAACACCGATAATCTCAGTGAAGATGATATATTTATTTTCAGATTTATACAAACATTTTACACTGGAAATCTGCCAAGGAGAAGCTCTTGATGCTTAGTGTGATCAAGGGCTTGAAGGAGGATGAACCCATGAAGGATACTTAGAAATCAGGGTCTATTTCTTCGAGTTGCATGGCAGTGGTGGTTTTGGGTACGGAAATTTTCACCTCCTTCTACACACATGGAAGAAAGTGCTACTCGTGGCACATACATATTCAATGATCATGATCGTCACCACGTTTGAAGGAGGTGTAAATTATGGATTTAAAACGATATTTTAGATAATTATGAACTCCTTCATACTGAGCCGCTATGGCAACCCAGTTTCACAAGCCTATTTTGGATCGTTGGGCATAAAAGAGGCCCAACTCCCTTTTACAGGCCCATTCATGGTGAAATCTACCGGTTTATCCTGAAATTTTTAAGATTCGTACCCAATTTGAACGGTCCCGATTTGGTTCTATTTTTACCCATATCATCGAGCAGGAAGCACAGTTAGGGCTGTTCATCGGTGCGAAACCGAACCGAACCGAAATTTTTGGTTTGGTATATTTGAAACCGAAATCCGAACCGAAACTAATAAAATTTGGTTTGAACTGAACCGAATTTTATCGGTTCGGTTCGGTTAGTAACCGAACAAACCGAAATTTTTAGTACAATGGTTCTTCACTTCAAACCAGTTTGATCAACAATGGTTGGGAGGCTTCAACAAAGTGTGAGCCAGCAGCTTCTAGTTCAGTTAAGTCTTCGTGTACCATTGAAAGAAGTGAAGGCTATAAGTCTCAAATTAACCTATGGATTGAAAATGGTCAGAAACTGAACTGTGATAATCATTCTGCGGAAAAGGTTGCTGAAGTGGGTAAAGTAAGTAGAAAGAGATCCAGGCCTGGAGAGAACCCCCGACCAAGGCCGAAAGATCGGCAAATGATTCAAAACCGTGTAAAGGAGCTGCGTGAAATTATTCCCAATGGAGCTAAGGTGATTTAATCAATTTTTGAAGCCTTGAGTTGATTATTTTGCTTTACTTTTCTAATCTTATGATTTGAGATGGAGCTTTTGAAGTGCACTTGCATAGCAGCTTAGTTTGAGATGGATCCTCGAGGTATAATTTATTTTGGCCCAAAAAAAGTTCAGTTTTTTGTTCGGTTCGGTTTATTTAGAAGCCAACCAAAAACCGAACCGAACTCTCTAAAAAAACTTCAGTTTGGATCAAAACTGAACCGAAAACCGAAAAACGAAAAACCGAACCAAAATGATAAATTTCGGTTCGGTTCGGTTCGGTAATCGGCTTTAACCAAAGTATGAACAGCCCTAAGCACAGTCTTTGAAGTAACTAACTGAAGGTATACGTATGATTCAAGATACACAAATCAGTTTTTTGATCCATCTAGGATTCACTTATTCATTGTGTCATCATAATTTGCATGGTATTTGATTACAAGTAGAACCAAAATAATTTTAGAAGCCATTTTCTATATGCACATTCATTCTGGAATTCTTTGGATACAGACACATTTGTTCTTCTTCATACAGGAACAAAGAGCAACATCAATACTAACAAGGGATTCGACACTAATATATTACAAGTTGGGATGCGCATGCGCCATTTTATACTTCATAAGAACACTCAACTGGAAGGTTGGAAAAATTATGCAAGTGCCAAGCTATGAAATTTATCTAGACGGTAACTCAACATGAGGATTCATTTTGATAATAAAGAACACACGCACAGGGGTAATTTCATGAACCTACTAATTAACACCCCGAAAATGTTCCACCAAATTAGTGGCACATCTGAACTTTATTTCAAACTATAAACTAGTAAGAACTTTTCACTATCTCAGAATAGGGAAATATTGCATTCATAGACAAAGGCAAAATGATATGAAGCAAACATAGTCAGTGCCGTTACAACCTTGTCAGGAAAATGAAACCATTTTCCACATTCCAGTTTACAACTACACCCCAATAAAAACCTTTAAAAAAAAATTGAAAAAAATCAATGCGACGACATTCTATACAAAAAATAACTCAACTCCAAGTTAGAATTTGAACCTGTCACATATATCTGTTGGTGTCTCTGTGTAGATTCTTAACCACCCTCATTCTGCCTCTTACCTCTTAATGAACTTGCACACATCAGGCAGTGAAAGGAACAACTTCTCTCCACTGGGTGACCGGAAACGAAACCTTTGTTTACCGTACTTTTTGGAAAACTCAACCCTCCAATTAAAATAAACAAGATTTCTTCTCAATTTCTCAGCTGCTTTACCTTGATCACCTTGACCATTGCATTTTCCCATTTCTAAGTAAGATTCACACCGCGAAACCAAATCCGAATCTGTGCAGGGCTCAGGCTTAATCCTCGCAGGCTTCCATGCTCCTTTGTTCTTTGACTTTGATCTTTCTCTAGCTGTTGATGAGGGAGGTGTTAATCCGACGTGGCTCAATGCCATCCCAAGCAAAGGAGGTGAAGGGCTCCCAGAAACAGGACTTGTTGTAGCCATTGACAAAGGTTGCAAGCTCAGCGCTGTTGTCTTTAGTGGTGCACAAGATCTTGAGGGGGAAACCAGCTGACTTGTTGAGGAGATCGGTTTAGATGCTTTCTCTGTTGGCGATGGAGGCATCAAGCTGGATGATTCCGAAGAGGTTGGGGAGACACCAGAATAATTGCACCGAACAAATGCAGCTACACAGGTGTTCCAGTTTTCTACTGAACCCCAATGCCAAAATTGAATCTTTTCCTTGTATGCATAGCTACCGTTCAACTTACACCAGACTTCGCCTGCCGTAACAGGCAAGTCGACATTCTGCTTGAATGGTTTTACTGCCTGAAATAGCTTCCACTCGCCTCGAAGCTTCCACTCTTCAGAAACTTCGTCCCAATCTTTGGTGGGTCGAAGATTTTCAATGGGGATATCTTTTTTCAGTTTACCTGTCTCAGGAAGAAATATCCATCTCTTTGAAGAGCCTTCGAGATCATCAACAACCACACCTTCCCACCATGCGTTTTCGATCAATGCATCGACACAGAGACCATATCTGACATCAGAGATATCGAGACGAAGATATGGTTGATGAGGCCTTATATTGTTTCGGTAGATTGTAGGGTTTGAGTTGGAAGTGCTTTCTATAGCAGGTGACACGGAGATCAAAATTTTATCATCTATTGGATAGAGATAGTTTACTTCACGACAATTAATATCAGTTCCAATAACTAAGGCATCATGCCAAGAACCTTCAAGCTCATCATCCTCAAATAATACCTAAACAAAAAGAAAACAGTTAAAATTAAAAAAAAATCTTAAGCTAGAATAAAAATAATGACAGTATTGATGAATTCTACTATATTATGCAGCACTGTTTCTTAAAACATAAACGCAAGCAGCAAAATTACACGAAATTTAATTCCAAGAGGAAAAATAACTTAGAGGTGAGTTGGTATTTGGTGAGCTATGCTGGTTAATTATTGACTACAATATCGAGAGAAATCATCCCCTTGTTTATAGGAATTTTACTGAAAAGCATGGATACAACCAGTATATAGAATAAACAGAGCGAGACAAGAACTTACAAGTAGGGCATGGACACTTTGTGTGCTCTTACAACAAACATGTGCATAAATTAATAGGTGTATATTAATTTATTATAAAATGCGTTTCTTATAAAATGTATGTGCACTAATTTATTACATACAATAATGATATAAACATATCTATTTCTGTATACACAGACATACAGTATTGAATAGCATCTCTCTCTCAATTTCAGAGAAAATTATAAAGACTAAGATCAGTGGTCCATTTAACAAGCATGTGAATGCTTTTCAAACTTACATACTCATACCACTCACATTCCTATACAATATCAGAACTTCCATATGTAAATGAAAATACATAATATAAGAAACGGATGGGAAAACGCATTCAAAATGTATATGTTGAGGAAGTAAATGTCCAAGAAGTTTCCAAAACTAATGATATATTATAATATTTACGACACGAATGAAGTGTCGGACATGCAGTCGACGAGTGTCTCATAAGTGTCAGATTCCAACATGTACGGCATGTTGTAAGTGTTCATGCTACAAAGCAACTGAACACTCCATTCTATTTAATAGAAATCCCAAGAAGAGGAGCAATTAAATTAAGACTCACCTTGATTGTCCAAGGAGTTGTATGCAATAGTACATAAGTTTGAGGGAAAGATATTGTTCATTAAGGATAAGAATCAACGGTATAGTTGATGAGGACATCTTTCCTGTTTAGTTTATTTCAGTACCATTTTTGTTTCTGGCAATTATAGCCATATGTAATCTTTTTTGTATTTTTTTAGATTCTAAGAATATTTTGAGATTTGTATCAAGATGTATTTTGAGCCTATTTATAGGCCTTGAGATTAATGAGAAAGTATGCCATTATTGATTAAAAAAAATTGTGTTGAGTTTTTGCTCTTCCTCTCTCTCCTTTGTGTGATACAATTGAGATCGAAATTAGGGTTTGTGATAAATCCTAGTATAATTTTAGAGTTAGTGATTAATTCTAAAATCTACCCCAAATAAAAAAATCTCTCAAATACAAATTCCCTAACCTTAATTTCACAAATCCCCCAACTCAAACCCTAATCCCTACACTAGCCGCCGTCCCCCTCTCCTTCATCTTCTCCATCTTCTACCTCAAAATCACGTCACCAACCAACCCATGCCTTCTTCATCTCCGTCCTCCCTAGCCCTCCTTCCCGCAACCTTCTACGTCGACCCCTCACCACCACAACAGTCTCCAACCCATCGTCTTCTCCCTTCTTCTCCCTCCCGACCAAGATCATCACCCCCAAATCAATCCCGAACCTTCCACTAACCCATCTAGTCAAAACACTAATCCCACCGAACCCCAACAGCCTCGACTGCCAGCCCTCACCTGCGCCGCCCCCGTTCGCCTCCGCCGGCGCCGTCGCACTTCGCCGACGACGCCACCCCCGCTCGCCGCTAACTCGCCGTCGACCAGCTTTGCCACCCACTTTGGCTTCGTGCTGCCTTTGCTCACCATGATTACTGCGATCTTAGTTGCTGCCCAACTCTGAGATCTACGCTGGTTTCTTCGCATTCGGTATACTCTTTCTATTATTAAGTATTTGTGTTTTACTGCCTTATTATCTATTATATTATCTGATTTGCCTGTTGTCCACAAAATAACTGAGATTGATTGTTCCACATGCTTAAGTAGAGTACGACTCAATATTAAACCTATTACTTGCTAAACACTTGGGGTTTTAATTATTGATCGTAAGGTTGAATTATTAATTGGGACTGTTACACTTGATTCCATTCTTGAAAATCCATCAAATCTGTTAACTGTTAAAATTCCCAACTTTGATCCGCACTTACATGTTGGTAAAATTAATCCATTAAGAATCTTGAAAATTCTCTATCTTAGGGTTAGTTTTACATCATTTTGGTATCAGAGCGAAGGTTCTTAAAAACCCTAGTTCTTGCATCATAGGCATCAATTTTGCATTCATTTAGGATTGTATAGTCTTTTATTTTTCTTTCTTTTATTTTAGTTTATTTCAGATTCATTTAAAAAAATAAAAAAATAAAAAAATAAAAAAATAAAAAAATAAAAAAATAAAAAAAATTAGGACACACGACCCCTAGTCCCACTTTTGGTGAATGTGTCTTCGCAGCACCATCACAGATCCTGAAGAGCCTTTTCTATCCCTTCCCAATCACCCAATTATGAACCCTAGACTCCCCAGACCAGAAATGGACAATCCTGATATCTCCGCTACCCTAGCTGCCATCCAAGCAACTCTTGCCAATATCAATCAGAGGCTTGAAAAAGTGAAGTTAAATCAAACCATTGTCCCTGAGCTTCATGCCCATCGTCAAATCCCTCAAGGGAATGTTCATAACGATCGACGTCAAGAACGTGACCATGACGAACAATATAAAAAGAACGTTAAGGCTAATGTTCCCCAGTTTGAAGGCCACATAGAACCCCAAGCTTACCTCAATTGGATCCGTGCCATGGACCACTACTTTGTGTGGTTTGACATGAGCGAAGCCCTGAAAGTTAAATTTACCACTATGAAATTAACGGGTAAAGCTCAACAACACTGGACCAATCTTGAACATGCCCGCAGAGGCTGAGGCCTGGCACCCATAGCCACTTGAGAGGCCATGAAAGAGAAGCTCACTGAGAGATATGTATCGTTATCGTTCCATACCCGATTGCTAGATTCATGGAACCAACTTTATCAAGAAAGTAAATCCACACAAGAATATGTTGATAAGTTCGATGACTTCCTTATTCGGTGCAATGCTTTAGGTAAAGAGAGTAAAGAACAAACTCTCTAGGTTCCGAGCTGGACTACGAGCTGATCTTAGGAACGAGCTAATCTATAGAAATGTGGACTCAATAGCGGCAGCCTACGACCTAGTCCTCGATATGGATTCCCTTAAAGCTAGTTCTCATTCTAGGTCCAGCGACTCGAGAGATCATTCCTCTAGAATGAATCCTCCTGACCTCTCAAGACCTGAGCACTCCTCTCCTCAGTACCCTAACAAGTCTTACCCAAATAAACATACTTCAAATTCCTATCCACTTAGAAATACCAATACGGGTAAGAATACTGAAAGAGACTATTCTAAGATTGATCCTCTCACTAAGTGCTATAAATATAAGGGATACGGCCATGCTGCTGGCAACTGTCCTAGTCCAAGTAGGATCAATATAGTAGAGGGTACCGCAGTCATCGCTGATGAGCCCGACAATGAGTTTACCTATGAACCTAATATAAGTGATGACTTTGATGAAAAAGAGAATGACCAGTCTCTCAATTGTATTCAGCCTATCCAGTCACCTCCATTGAGTATACCTGAGACACCCATTCCTTCCTAAGTCACTTGGCAACCTATAGATTTTACTCATGTATTAGAACATCACAAAGTCACAGAGTCTACATCCACATTTGCATATAACATTCATGACTTGCATAGAGAAATTTCTAAGAAACTTAATGAGAATAATTTTAACTACAAGTTAATAGCAGATACTAGAAGGAAATTTATAACTTTTGATATTGGTGACGAGGTGATGGTTCGGATTCATCCGGAACGGTTTCCTGTTGGACCCGCTAAGAACTTAAACATACGTGCTGCAGGCCCATTTAAGATTCTACATGCAATCAATGATAGTACCTATGTCGTTGACCTTCCTGAAGATTTTGGCATAAGTAAGATTTTCAATATTGAGGATCTAGTACTTTATAAAGGCTTAAAATTCAATCCTAGAAATTTTTTTATAAATGAGCCTACCCTGCAGCCTAATGGTGAGATTCCTACATTTACCCCTTTACCTGATACTATTCACCCACCGACAGAAGAATTGGATAATATTGTAGATGATCAGATAATCTCCACAAGAGATGGTAGTATGCACAAGTATTTGGTGAGGTGAAAAAACAAGCCGAAGTCGGATGACACTTGCAGTGGTCGTAAGGGGCTCCCGCAACTGGTTCCAGATTTTTTGGAGCACCATGACAGGATTACTGGTTTTGACTCGATTGGGTCGAGCTCTCTCCCACCCGGAGAGAATGATGAGGACATCTTTCCTATTTAGTTTATTTCAGTACCATTTTTGTTTCTGGCAATTATAGCCATATGTAATTTTTTTTGTATTTTTTTAGATTCTGAGAATATTTTGAGATTTGTATCAAGATGTATTTTGAGCCTATTTATAGGCCTTGAGATTAATGAGAAAGTATGCCATTATTGATTAAAAAAATTTGTGTTGAGTTTTTGCTCTTCCTCTCTCTCCTTTGTGTGATACAATTGAGATCGAAATTAGGGTTTGTGATAAATCCTAGTATAATTTTAGAGTTAGTGATTAATTCTAAAATCTACCCCAAATAAAAAAATCCCTCAAATACAAATTCCCTAACCCTAATTTCACAAATCTCCCAACTCAAACCCTAATCCCTACACTAGCCGCCGTCCCCCTCTCCTTCATCTTCTCCATCTTCTACCTCAAAATCCTGTCACCAACCAACCCACGCCTTCTTCATCTCCGTCCTCCCTAGCCCTCCTTCCCGCAACCTTCTACGTTGACCCCTCACCACCACAACAGTCTCCACCCCATCGTCTTCTCCCTTCTTCTCCCTCCCGACCAAGATCATCACCCCCAAATCAATCCCGAATCCTTCCACTAACCCATCTAGTCAAAACACTAATCCCACCGAACCCCAACAGCCTCGACTGCCAGCCCTCGCCTGCGCCGCCCCCGTGCACCTCCGCCGGCGCCGTCGCACTTCGCCGACGATGCCACCTCCGCTCGCCGTCAACTCGCCGTCGACCAGCTCTGCCAACCACTTTGGCTTCGTGCTGCCTTTGCTCACCATGATTACTGCGATCTTAGTTGCTGCCCAATTCTGAGATCTATACTGGTTTCTTCGCATTCAGTATACTCTTTCTATTATTAAGTATTTGTGTTTTACTGCCTTATTATCTATTATATTATCTGATTTGCCTGTCGTCCACAAAATAACTGAGATTGAGTGTTCCACATGCTTAAGTAAAGTACGACTCAATATTAAACCTATTACTTGCTAAACACTTAGGGTTTTAATTATTGATCGTAAGGTTGAATTATTAATTGCGACTGTTACACTTGATTCAATTCTTGAAAATCCATCAAACCTGATAACTGTTAAAATTTCCAACTTTGATCCGCACTTACATGTTGGTAAAATTAATCCATTAAGAATCTTGGAAATTCTCTATCTTAGGATTAGTTTTACATCAATAGTGGACATAAAATTCAAAACACTAAGAGTGACATAATAGGAGTTAGACAAAGTATGCATTCGTCAGGATAAAAGTAACAGCTATGAAATAAAAGAATTTTACTAATTTGTTAAGAAAGATAAGGATATTTCTCACAAGCATAACTAGAAGTGGATTAGAGAAAAGGCATAAATTAACGAAAAAAAGAAATAACGGTGCTGTAAGTGGGAATTTAAAGGTACCATCAAGTAAATGCAACGAGACTATATATTCATTACAGATGAAAATTTTACAACAGACATTGAGTCGAAGTTTTAATAATGACAGAAAATTAAATATGCTTTTAGCAATAGTTAATTCACCATTATTTAATATTTGAAGATCCATGAAAAAGATATTTGAGCACTAACATTTGAGACTATGAATCTATGATGAAGATAAGAAATCAAATAAAGGTCCATAAAAAAGGCTTCTGAAGAAACTAAAGAGAAAAGAACTTTTCAAGCAATAGAGACAGCATGCAGATAAGGTAGAAATACAAATTTTAACAAGAATATGAAATTGCCCAAGTAGTCACACACACACACACACAAAAACAAGAATATGAAATCAACACAAAATTCTAAGACAGAACTAACAGGATTACTTTATTTAAAGACTTCATGGTAAGAGAACGAACAAATAATAGTTCAGTTCGTACAGTATAATCACGGTGGAATCATGATAACAAGTGCACAAACTAAACAAGTAAAGGAGCAACGACTCAGTACAGTCAAATCCAAGAAACACAACAAAATAATAAAGACGGCCATTTTCTTTTTGTGCAATTCTGCATTTTGAAATGCCAAAAATAGACATACAAAGAAGCTGTCACACTACATCCTTCATTGACATGTCTACATACATATCAATTGCCAACCAAAGATGATACGTAATTCCAAGGAAGTTTCAAAGAACTTTCCATGAATTCGGTGAATAGTAAGATACGATGAAGGAGATTTTGAGAATGCAGCAATGATTAATTCTATATGAAAATGTGAAATAAAAGATCAAATTAGGAGAAAACATATTGCAGTATCAGTTGACCAGGTTAATGGATAAAATATGAACCCACTTCCAAAAAGCACATGGAAGGAAATTATACTTGTCTAGAAAGGCACTCAAGCTCTACAACAGAAGGTAAAGAAAAACAACAACAAAAAACACTACTGATATCTTCTTTTGAAAATTATCTTCATAATCGGATATATATCAAAGAAATAAAAACATGGACCAAGATAGATTCCCCATTGTAATGACAGACCATTTACAAAGTAAATGAACAAATGTGATTGAACCAACGAAAACCTCAACACAAACGAAGTGTATCAAAGAGGAACTTTAGCAAGAAAACCAAGAATCTTTTTTTGAGAATTAAGAAACCAAAGAATCTACAATTACATTACATTAAAGGAAGAGAAATACCTCGACCTTCTCGCCCGTGAGAAGCTTCCGTTTCCCTTTTTGTTGCTCTTTCTCTTCACGTCCTACCACGGCCATTAATAGATCTTTTGATATTTAAAAAAGGATATCCTGGATATGAATTAATCACCATGTCATCACACAAACTGGCTTCCATATAATTCCATGCTGAAGGAAGAGAAAAAAAGAGGCCAAGAAAGTCCAAGAAACTGTACATTCATATTCTTGAGAAAAATACCTCAACCTTCCCAGTAAGATGACGAAGCTTTCTTCAAAAGCTTCTTTTTTCCTGTTCTCGTTGCCCTCTGCAGTACCCTTGAGCCTTAGGAGGTTCAACGAAGAACAAATTCTAAGAAAAATTTGAAAGAACAGACAATTGAAGATAGTAGACAGAAAGAAGAGAATTCAGCTAAATCTCTTTGATGTTATTCAGAGCAAATTTCAGAATGAAAAGAACTGAAGTAAACGAGAATGATTTGCTTTTAAGTATAGACCTCATCTAAATTTATCCACAAAAAACAATGAATCTGGTTCGATCATTTGCGCTTGATGGATTTATTTCGAATTTAGGGAAAGATTAATAGAAAGAAATGCATTGTCAATGTACCTTATGGTTTACATAATAGTGAACTTCAATCAAGATTTGGTTGCTTTGCATGAAAACATAGAATTTGCCAGAATGTTGTGGTTGAACCAATTGAGTATGTAATTTACAGAGCAAGAAGGCAAAATGATTTTACGATTTTAAACAAAACCTGATCCAAATCAAGATCTCAACCCGCAACATCAGTAAAATGGTTTTCGCTTTATTTTTTCCTTTCTCCCTCTCACTCTGTTCCTACCAAAACACAGCCGAATTTAAGTACTTTAAATATTCATCTGAATGTTTAACCTTATCATATTATAACTTGAATCTTACTGCATTAGAGCATCCACACCAACCTCTCATTTAGGTTGTCATTTTCATATTTGACAACCCAAATGGCAAAAACCCTCCACATCGACCTCTCACTCATTTGGGTTGCCAAATTTGGAAATGGCCATTTTTTTGCCAAATTTGGCAAACCAAATGGCATTGTCATATATCACATTACCATACTTTTTCTTTTTTCCCTCCAAATTTATATATATAATAGTGTGTACATATATAATATACATAAATATCTATTATATAATATATATATATATATAATATCTCTCTCTCTCTCTCTCTCTCTCTCTATATACACACACACACACACACACACACACTAGGTTTGCCCGTGGGTACGTGCCTATGGCACGTCTTCATAATGATGCAGCATATAAAAAGCTGTGTAAACAGTAAAATATATGCAATCCATTATAGCAAGCAGTGAGAAGTCAGACAGATGTTGTTTAGTTCTAATGAAAAACTTTCTCTATATATCAAGGAAGAAAAATATTTGACGATTAACTTTGATGTTCTCAGTGTATTATTATACAATCATATGATAATATAATTTCTGTGATGTACACTATAATTATGTTCATTTATAATTTTAGATACATTTACTTTCCAGCCGTCGGATGCATAAATCAGAAACTTCCATCATGGAGTTTATGTAGCTCAAGTTTGAATAGTAAGAGAACAATTAGTTGTAAGCAAAAGTCCATGTTTCCATTAGCATATGTTGAAAAATAATTATAAATGGGGGTGTAAAATCTAACTTCTTAGAACTCTGAGGGTGCAAAATGATGAAATTTAACTTCTGATAAGATATTTGCTACTTTGAGTGTAACTATCGAGAATGAAATATACCCAAGTGAATATTCATTTAAATCTTTTATTGCGTTTGAAATCAATCTGGAACTCAGTGAAGTTTTCTACATGAGTAATCAAAAGAAGCAAAAAACATCTGAAAATCTGAAAATTTACAATCTTGAAATCTGAAAATCTAAATTTTTAGGTAGAGAGAAAGAGAGAGAGAGCGAGAGAGAAATCTAAAAAAGTGAAGAGAGGGAAGAGATAATAATGAAGTGAGAAGGATTTTTGTTTTAGGGGGAAAATTTTTGGAGGAACAATGTCTTTTGAGATGGTGAATGTGAGCCACTGATTTTGTTTCAATTGAAGGAGAGCCACTTGATAGTTTTTTTTCAAATTGCCTTGTGATATATATATATAGTCTCCTTCCATTGTGCACTAGGCTGTCGTGTGCACTCGGCCTTCCCGCCTTCATATTGACGATCCGAACCGTTCACATTGATCTACACATCTAAATTAGTCTAAATATGTAAAATTAAATCATTTGAAATTTATTTGCCCATCCATTAAAGTGTTACAAAATTGTATGGCTGAAAATCGTTGTTTTTTATAGTCACATGATGGACGGGTAAATGAATTTTAAATGATTTGATTTTACATATTTGGACTAATTTGGATGTGTAGATCAATGCAAACGGTTCGAATCGTCAATATGAAGGCGGGAAGGCCGAGTGCACATGAGTGCACATTGCGGCCTAGTGCACAACGAAGGGAGACTATATATATATATATTTATTTATTTATTTATTTATTTATATTTTTTATTATATATTAATATATATATATACACTATTATATATATATTTGGCAACCCAAATGACAATCATGGGTACAGAACCTATTGTGATTTTTTGTTAAAGTTGTTCTTTGGGTTGCCAAAAAAGAAAATGGCAACCTAAATGGCTAGTGCATTGGTGGAGTTGCTTTTATAACTTGTTGAGGTAACATGTATATAAAATTGATTAGTGTTAATATGTCTTATCATAGATTCAAAGTTAGGATTTAATCAGCTTTAACATAAAACATGGGATTATGTTGTAATTTTACACAGGTTATGAGATGATATTTCAATGCATGAATCACTAATTAATATTTAAAATATATATATATTAAAAGTGTTTCTTGAAAAAGATTTATTTTTTTTTCCCTTTAAATTGTTCTTGCATATTTATCTAATAAACCCAACAACTATTAAAAAAAAAGACACTAACCAAACCATGTTAGGTTTTGTGAGAAATTAACAATTGGAAATTAGGGTTTATCTCTAGATCTAAGTTGCTTGAGATATTCACCCTAGGTATCAAGATTGGAATACCTAGACTGCTATCACAAGCCAGTATTTATTCCTAAATACTGGTTAGGGTATCGGGTTATAAGCCCACAAACCCGCGTTCCAATATCCAATCAATTGTACGTTCATTACACGTGTTACACACATGCACGTGCTATATTTATATAGAGAGAATATACCAATATATCCAACAATCTCCTCCTATATTCTCAATATATAAAGTACAGGATTATCTCATCAGATCAGTATACAACTGACTAGCTGATAGCAGTCCATAAAGGAAAAACATCATAAAGGTATAGTTTCATAGGAACCAATAGAATTATAAAACTGAATAGTTCAATTAAGACTAAACCAATATAATTAACTAGTTCCAAACCATACCCAATTCAGAATAGTTCACAAAGACTAAACCAACTGGAATAATCTATCATAGTTTCAAAATCAAACAAAGCAAATAAACTTCAAGAACAAAATATGAGTTTTAAGCTCATGAACACAAGAGTCTTAAACTCAACAGAAGTTTTACCAAGCAAGTGACTAATTTATTCTCAAAAGAAATAAATTGAAATTCTATCCTTGCATACTGCTTTATGTTTACTCCTCCATTTTGAGCAAATCATTATTTTTGAAATCTATATTGACAGATTCAACTCCTCCATCTTTGCTAGCTTATTGAAAACTAGAATATCAAGAGACACATCTCTAAGAGTTCCAACATATTTCACAAAGTATCTAGTTTCACAAAAGAACTTAGTACAATTCATAATTAGCTTAGCAAAAATGTAACGCAAGCATCACAATCAAGTATCTTTAACAAGTAAAGTACATGAACTTTATAGTTTCTATACAAGAACCATACTATGTTTCATATTGAAATGAAAGATTGCCGTTTTAATCATGGTTTAACATTGAATCATCAAAATTGGAATGAAACATGTATCCATAAAAGACATATCATCAAAATTGGAATGATATTTAGGACAATTTAATCATCGGAAACACATCGACAAGTTTTCATGTTTCGTATTGGAATAATATGATTATTCTAAGTAAACTTTCTAGATATATAATACCATCAAAATTGGAATGACATTATATATTTGTGGAATTTATGTCGAATCATCAAAATTATCTAAAATATGTCAACTGCCTAAAATTGATGTTTAAGTTTGAACTTCTCTATGGCTCCAATTGGATTCTAAATTTCAAAATAACTTGGATGTTAAAGCTTTTTACTCAATAGCTTTCAAATCCACTTTCCCCCACAGTTTTGATAATTAGATCACTTTTAAGTCTCTTAGCAAGAGCATTAGCTATACTTGTCGTAATTGCACTTTATCTATGAGAAAGTTCAACTAGGCTTCTTTAAGCCTTAATATACTCCTCTTACTATTATAGAGTGAGTTATGAGCTACAGTGCATTGTAGCTTGATAGTCGCATAACAGAATTAGAGAGTTACTTAAACTTCTTAATGGATAACTAGCAACAATTTCTTCAATCCACTCATCCTTTTTCCCTGCAGAGGATTACACATAGAGGTCTGATTTCATGGATGATAGCACAGTGCCTGTTTGCTTTTTATTTCCATAACATTTTTGTTTCTCCTAGTGTAAACACATATCTACTAGTTATCGACTTTCACTAAATTCTGAGCATCATAATGCATCAGGTCAGTCATTCATTCGAAGAATGACTAGAGTAGCACAAAGCAAACTCTTGAATACCACTCAGGTATCTCATTTGCCTCTTAAGGGCACTCAAATGTGTATGGGATTATTAGTGAATCTGCAGATCATACCTACCTCAAAAGCTATGTCTATTCTAGTGCAGATCTTTGTATACATGAGACTGTCAATTCCTTTAGAATGATCTACCTGTCTCATAGTTGCACCATCATTAGGTGTCAACCTTTTATCATAATCATAAGGTGTTTCAAAACACACTTTCAATCACTATATCCCCACTTTTGAAACACATTTTGATTTGATGAGTTTGGCTAAGAGTTATCCCTTGCCAACTGAAAACTCACCCTTATACCTATGGTGTCCACAGTACCTAGGTTTTCGTGTTGAATTCTTTGGATAGCATAATTTTAACTTCATTTATAATAGGGAGGTCACTTCCAAGAACTTGCATGTCA
This sequence comes from Hemerocallis citrina, assembly GCA_017893485.1. NCBI lineage: Eukaryota > Viridiplantae > Streptophyta > Magnoliopsida > Asparagales > Asphodelaceae > Hemerocallis > Hemerocallis citrina. The sequence goes on along the minus strand of CM030359.1, from coordinate 232,121,317 downwards.
ACAGAACAAGCAAATAATAGCCACTATATTTGACACACCACAAAGTGGAAGGCACTGATCTGAATTAGTTGATTCTTATACTAGGCTCTTTCAAAAATTTGTCAAATTATTTATCTGTTGGCTATACATGTTTTAAGAACATACAATGATTTTACTATATTGTAAATCTTGTTCACTAAATATATTAGTTCAAAACTTTTCAGTACAAAACTGTTCAGTACAAAACATCAAGTACAAAGCCTTTTAATTATCCTTTATGAATGACAAAATTTTCAATAGATATAATGGTAAGAAGAATACTTATTGTAGCAATATGACAAACATGTGAGTAGACATCAAATAAATCTACCCCATTTTTTCTCAGTCAATCTGTTAGCTACTAAAAAGCATTAAAATTGCTACTGAACAATCAAAATTAAGTTTCTTCTACAAAACCCCACTTACTTACTATAGTTTTAGCCCCTTTCGGCAGATCAACTAAATTAAAGTATTATTGTATGACACAGAATCATCTCATTGTCTACTAAAGACTCTTCTTAGCTCATTTGTCATTCAAGTTTTCAAGTGTCAGTAAGGTTGGTTCTTGATTCCAACTGTGAATCATTGAACATGTCTGTAGGACTAGATTATTTCATACATTTATCTTTGATGAACATATCTTCAAAGAACTTTGCAAGTCTAGATTCTTCTAACATAAATTAGATAGATCCAACATCTATCCACAGAGCTACATTCTGCACTTTCTAAGCACACAAATATTTGTTGTAGGTCCTACTTTAGGCCTTCTAGGAACATGTACTCTAACAAATGTATCACAACACAAATTTTCACTTTAACAAAATTATTTGTGTTTTCATACCATGATTTACAAGGTGTATTCAATTTAGAGTGTAGTAACACATTAGAGATATGATTAACAATACAACATCAGTCATAATTACACAAGACAAACAACAGTCAATAATATAGAATTCAACATTTTACGAAGTGTTTGATTCTAACTTTTATCAATACCGTTTGACTGTTGTAAGTAGAGTGCTCTAGAGATTATGCCCAATGCAAACTTCTCTAAAGTTAAAACATATTCACCACCTCTATTAAATCTGAACCCTTGATTTTTAGCATTTAACTATGATTTTTAATTCATTAAGAATAACAAATGCTTCATTCTTCATATATATGACAGACTTATATTAATCATCTACAAAAGCGATTAAATACTTCTGACCAACAATTGTCTCATCTAGTCACAAAGCTACTGAGATCACAAATATCAGAATGTATTGACTCAAGAAGTTGTGTGCTCCTAGAGACCATACTAAATGATTTTCTAGTGATCATAATCTGAGCACAACTTTCATATTTGTCATATTTTAATGGAGTATCATTGAGTAGAGTTATGAGTTGTATCAAGAACAAACAATTAATATATAGTTCATAGTGATTCTAAATTTCAAAACAACTTGAATGTTAAAGCTTTGACTTAATAGCTTTTAACTCCATTTCCCCACAGTTTTGATAATTAGATCACATTTCCTCACAAACAACTGAATATATAGTTCTCAAATCTAAGCCAATTATGCTATGTTCAAGAACACAATTAGAACTATTATTATTAATTGTCTCATTTGTTAAACTCAACTTATACATACAATTGACAATATATGCACTTTATAAAAGTTAATACAAAATTACTCTATCACATTTTCCAAAAATTATTTCTTTCTCTAATGGTTCTAACAATGTCCACTAGCTCAAACACATTGAGCAAAGAGTTCTTTCCTTTACTCGTTCTTCATCATCTTCATAACGCTAAATGAGATAATGACTAACATATTATAAATCAACTTTGCACACACAGTACAATGAACGAGAGGGAACACAACGTAACTAGTAGAGTCATATTCTACATTAAGAGATGCTCTCTCCTAAGTTACAGACATTTGTTATACATCTTATACAATTTTATTTTATTGTAAATTTTAGAGAAGCAAATATGTAATCTCACACAAACTGCAAACAATGGATTTGTCAAAATATCTATACACATAGTATAATAAAACACTTAACAACCCTAAACATGCTAGTTTCCAGAGCGAGAATAACTATGATCTAAAACTCTCAATCATATGATTAAACGCACAAAACGTTAACACATTCATCACATGAAAAATACTGAGAAAATTAAAGTAGATCATACCGACACTTCAAGTTAGAAGTGTTTTTCCAAATTCGATGGAGAAGCCTGCGTAGTGCAGACTTATCATACCATGATGCAAATCCATCGTCTCCAACATACACAATTTGTAGGTAACATTAAAGTTCCTACATTCATCAAATTGTTAAAGATTAGCCAATTAAACAAATTATTAGCACAATCTAATTCTAGCAACAATTTAATTGGAGATCCGAATTTTATAGTCAACATACAGTTTAACTTATCAAAATAGATATTGTGTTTTAGCACATAGCCAAAACAACTGTTCAACTTGTATTTAATTTAAACAAGTGATTAATACAGTCTTGAACTTAACCACTTAGCATCATAGTAAATCTATAATTCAAAACATAATTTTAGAACGAGTGTTTTGAACTTCCAGCACATAGCAAAATATTTAACAGAAATTTTATACGAGGAAATTAAAGAACTTATCTTTCGCCATCTCTTCCCCTTCAATTGATTAGACTCATGTCTGTTGGGAACAAATCCAAACAACAAACTATTTTGCGCCAAAGAGACCCAGCATCAAACACCTTGTGTGCGTCTCAACAGATCTGATAATGAGATACAAAATCCCTTCACTGTCTTCTTCAAATTAGGGTTCCACACAGACCCAATCAAATCTTTATGAGATACAAAATTTCACTTCAATGTCTTCTTCAATTAGGGTTCCACACAAGACCCAATCTGTTGAATGGTGAAGAAGAGGGAGGATCTCGTAGTCGGTGCCTGAGATGCGATCGCCGTCCACTGCGATCGGAGAAGGAGGGGATGAGAGGTTCGCTGGTCGCTGGCGACTTCGAATCTCACTGGAAACTCAGGTCGACACCTCGACCGTGGTCGACAGTAGGCGGCGAGTCGACAGAGGAGGAGGAGACGGGCTGCGATCGAACCGACGGGGGGTCGTCGATGGTCAGCGACGGTGCGGGCTGCGATCGAAACCGACGGGGGGGTCGTCGATGGTCAGCGATGGTGCGGGCTGCGATTGTATCCGACGAGATCCAACAAAGGTTCGTTATTAATCTCACAAAATTGATCATAATATCTCAAGATTGTTAGGTTTTGTGAGAAATTAACAATTGGAAATTAGGGTTTATCTCTAGATCTAAGTTGCTTGAGATATTCACCCTAGGTATCAAGATTGAAATACCTAGACTGCTATCACAAGCCAGTATTTATTCCTAAATACTGGTTTGGGTATCGGGTTATAAGCCTACAAACCCGCGTTCCAATATCCAATCAATTGTACGTTCATTACACGTGTTACACATTTGCACGTGCTATATTTATATAGAGAGAATATACCAATATATCCAACAAACCAAACGCTCCATTTAAACAGTGGGATCCTCGTCCTCAAAAATCTACGACGATGAACGAGCTTTGAAGCCCAATTGGAGGAGGACTGAGACATTTCGACAATCTGCATCAGATAACAAAGAAAAAGAGAGAGAGAATTATGTTAGTAATTTAGAACAGAAAATAATAGAATGAACAAAATTACAACGATAAATTGTTAAAACCAGAGAGCGAATGTGAAGGATTTTTAAAGAGGATTTGAGTTTTAGCAAGAGATTTATTTCGGATGGGTTGTATCTTGTAATTTGTGAAGTAATTGACCTATCGATCATTCACACTAGAGGTTAACTTATCCTGTCACGTTCTCTACACGTGCAACTGTAGTAAGATGTGATTTTCCCTTTTACTCTTTAGAGCACATGTAGTCGTCGAGAGCCAAAATTTGGATAAATGACAAATAGAAATGGAAAAAATAATATTGTGCTGTAGTCGTCGAAAGCCAAAATTTAGCTTTTTCACTTTGAAAATCTCGGACGGAAGATTATTTTTCGTCTCATGCCAAAAAAAAATTTTTTGAACGGACGGGGAATGATTTCCTGTCCGTCTCATTTTTAAAAAAAAATTAAAAAACTTTAAATCATAATTAATTCTTTAATAAATGTTAATTATTTCTTAATTATTAATTAATTAACTTTTAAACCTAACTTTAACCTATAATTATAGGGTTGTTTTATAAAAAAATTTAAACAAATAAATGTATGGGACGGGGCTTTATATCCCCTCCCACTTCATTTCATGTTTTTTTAGTTTTAAATGGAACGAACCGGGATTCATCTCTAGTCCGACCGTTTTTTAATTAAAAATAAAATAAAATTATAAGGACGATGTATTATCTTTCGTCCGTCGAAGTATCAGCCAAAAAAGTGAAGCGACGATGTATTATCTTTCGTCCGACTTAATTTGAGCTGCGATTGTGTAGAGACGGTATTTCATTTTTTGTCCAACTTCTTCGACGAAAGATAATCTTTCGTCGCATTAAATGGACGAAAGATTATCCCTCGTTATCTATATTTTGGCAAAAGCCTTTTCGTCTCCTATATTTAGCCAACGACTGTTCATGTCAGACCCAAAAAATAGGTTAATGGCCAACGACTAGAGTGTTTTTTTCTCTTTTTTTTTCTTCAAGAAATAGGTTAATGGCAAACGACTATAGATGCACTTAGTGCTTCTAAGATCATCTAGAGTCATTTGAGATAAAAAAATGGCAAAATGCATATTTTACCGATTCATTTTGACGAAACGCTGCAGTCGTGAAAAAGGCAAAAAATGCATAAATTCGTTAAAAAATAAACATGTTTCGTCTGTGATTAAAAAATAATTTATATAGGCAGAAACTTTCAGTGTTGGGAAAAACTCGGTATTTTCCCGCTTCGTGAAGTTAAGATGGGCACTTGAAGATATAGATAGAAATAAATGCAAGAGAGATTTACAACTCAAATGGATATTATTCTACTGTACAAAGAGTAGTAGGATTACAAGAATTTGACTCTCTACAACACACTCTCACAATTTTGTGGCTCACTCAAGCTTGAGGATTAGAACTTCTCAAGCTATCTTACTTTCTCTCAAAGTGGCACTCTAACTCTCACTATGGAAATGGCTTGTTTTTCGAGTGAGTAGGAATGAAGACTTCCACCCTTATTTATACTACTCCACACCCACAATGAACGGTGGAGATATTTAGATTTCTCCATTTCTAAATATCTCCATAAAACTATACCTTTCAACTTCCTTCCATACACTTCCATGAAGCTCTAGAATACTCCATATCTCTAGAGAATTCCATATTATTCTCAATTAAGGAAAGAAAATATTAATTAAATATACGGGACAAAACATGCTATTTCGTCCAAAGAGGGAAAAAAATTGCAAAATAATCGAACGAGTCCAGGTTTTAAGGAGGTTTTTTTTTATGAAAAAAAATTGCAAAATCATTTACAAATTTGCAAAAACATTTACAAAATTGCAAAAATAATTTATAAATTTGCACCAAAAAATTAAATAATTGCACCCAGTAACCAATGATGGTAATTTGCAAAAAAAAAATTTAAAGGAAATGGACCCAATGGCCTTGTTTCGTCCAGCCATTATAAGCATATTTCTGGTTTTTTTTCTTTGTTTTTTGTTTTTTTTTAAACTTTGGACAAAACATCATGTTTCGTACAATTATTTAAAAATATAATTAAATAATCGAGACGACACATGATGTTTCGTTTGGCAAAATATGCATTTTGCTATTTTGAATACTATTTTTACCTTTCTACTGTAGCCAAATGGCTAAAAAATGACAAAATACCCAACGACTGTGTCGGCTACAGTACCCCTGCAATGCAAAAAAATGGCAAACAAGCAAACGACTGTGGGTGCTCTAATTAGGGGTGGCATTCGGTCCGGGCTGGCCCGGCCCGGCCCAAACCTTGGCTGAACTGGGTCAAACAGCTTCAAACATGGGGGCTGGTCCGGTTCACAAAAAGGGAAACAAATCGGTAGCGGCCCAGCCCGCACTAGCCCGGGACCAGATTGAACCAGTCCGGGCTGGCTCGTGGACCAACCGTTGGCTGCCAATGGTTTTTTTTTCCAGAAATTTTTTTATTAAAAAAGGGTATGCAAAATTACCAAAATACCCCCCAACGGATTTATACTAGCTAGTTTTTGGGGGTATTTTGGAAAATTGAATAAATACATATTCTATATATACAACCTCATTTCATTCAATTATTTTCACAAGTTCACTCAACTCTCTCTACTATCTCTCAACTTTCTCAACAAATCAACAACAATCAACAAGATTTAACTACTCTCTTTCAAGATTCAACATCAACGATATCCAACAACAATCAACAACAACACTACAAGATCTCAACTCTCTCTGCATTCATTCTTCAATCTACATTCTACACTCATACGGTATTTTCGTATTTATATAATTTTTAGAATTCTCATTATTGTTTGTTATCATTTATTTCTCATAATTAGATTGGGTTTTCTTGTTGTTGTTGTTCTTCTTCTTTTTAGATTTTTTTGGTAAATTGGTAAACATACACTAGAATAATCATTTAATAGTTGTTGTTTTATTTGCTTTGTAGAAAAATTTTATATAACATACACTAGTTTATCTATCTTTACTTGTTTTATAGAATTAAATTTTTAAAGCATACACTACAATTAATTTTTAAAAATACATTAGAATTATTTTTTAGAACATACACTAAAAATTTTATAACATACACTAGTTTGGATGGCATCTAACCGATCACGTGGTAGACATAGTAGCCAAGAGTCCACTAGTAGTCGTCGCATTCCTTCTATTCCTCTTCCATATGTTGATTGTAACCCCTATTTTCGTAAATGAATATTTTTCTGTATACTTTATGTATTTCGATTAATTATAATTTACCTTGTGTTAAATTCGTTTTGGATTCTCTATTAAAATATTTTCTAATCAGAAATTTTAATTATTTCGAATAATTGTATATTTTAATTTTAATTTCTATTTCTATTTGATCTACTATTTATATTATATATTATTTGGATTATTTTAATAAATCTGTTAAACTAGAATTTGCATTTTGATATACATATATTATTATTATTACTATTATCAATATTATTTTTGTTAGTTTTGTTATTTACAGTATCATTATTTTTATTGTTAATAATATTATTATTGTTATTTTATTTTAAGTCGAACATACTCTATTTTATATACATTCATTATTTGACTTAATGTATATGTACATGTAGGTTTTATAAACCCATGTGATTCTTATTATTTTCCCCTATTGGATTTAAACCTACTAATTGATTTATAACTCATTACCCATTCTCCTATTGGATTATCTACCCAATAACCCAAACCCAATAACCTATTCTATATAAACCTATCCTAATACCTAACCCTAGGACCCTAACCCCCCTACTGTTATACCCCTAGCCGCCAACCCCCCTATAATATTCATCTTCCTCCTTCCAAACCTCTGAGATCCACCTGTTTCCGCCCCCCTCTCGCTCTCGTCCTCCTGCACTCTCCCGATCAACTCTCAGTCGACCCGTCCTCCTACTCCCGTCCACTGTGCCGCAGTCGCGACCACCCGTCGCTACCCAACTTCTTACCACGCCTCCTCTGTTCTCCCACTGAAACAGAGCAACGCCGGCATCCCCTGCATCATCTCCCGTCCTCGTCTGTAACCTCTCCGCTCGCCGCAATCGCCATGGCCTCCCGCCTGTTCAGCCGTATCATCTTCTTCTTCCTCTGTGTTCTTGTCGAACCCATCAACAGTCGAGTTCTGTGTGCCACCTCCCGACCTCCTGCTATCACTCGTGCTGCCCATCGCGACCTTCTGTCCTCCTCCCGAGCGCTGCACGCCACGCCACGACAGCCCCCCTCATCCTTCCCTGTTTTCCCACCCAAGTAGAGCACCTTTCAGCCGCCCCTCGTCGCTGTGTCGCTCCTCGACTGTGAGCATCACCACCCTCGCCACCCTCACCCACCGTCGGAGCCCCACCTTTCGCCACCAGTGTCGCCCAGTCCATCGCATGCAGTCCCCACCTCTGCCTCTCTCTCCGTCGCTGTAAGTGAAGAGGAGGGAAGAAGATTGATCAATTGAATCTCGGCCATCCGATCTCATCAAGTCATGGCCATCATCAATCAGATCAGATCTGGGCCTCTCGATCTCTTTGCGATTCAGATCATTTTGATCATTGTGATCATCACCATCAGAGCGTTCTGGGCCGTCCGATCTCCATCATCTTGATCAGATCAGATATGATCTGGGCCATCGATCTTCATCGATCTTGATCGCCATCAAGGTCCACGCCGATCCGATCCATCCTATCTCGATCATCGATCAACGCCCTCATCCAGTCAAGGCAAGTATCTTCTTATACAATTTGTTGTTCTAGTACAAGCTTTTATTTGAAAATACTACAAGTAGATCGTAGTTATGACTCCCATTTGGCTTATTGTTTGATGATCTTTTTTTACTCCTTATCAATTTCATGATCATAAGAGTCACATCCCTTCGTTAAGATATATTTGTTTCAAAATTAGTTGGATCCATTTTATCTCCTGATTATTGAACACATGAAACTAAGAACCACCTTGACTTGTAGATGTATGTTGTATGATGTATGTGTTGATCTTACCTTTTTTAGTGAGAAATAAATGTAACTTGCTGATTTGATATCCATTACATCCATATTTGCATCATACTCTAATCTAGACTCATGCTAATCATTTATCATACCACTTTTTTTTTAGCGAAATTATCATACCACTTTTATATAAAAGAAATTCACATATGCTGCTATTCCTGTCTTTGCTTGCTGTTTCAACCCCGATAACATCAGAATAAGGACTTGAGTCTTAAACATGAAATTTAGCCCCAGATGTCTAGTTTACTACCCTTTTGACGGAATTGAATTCTGAGTTATGGTTTGTAATTTATCACAGTTTTAGGGCTGCTGTGTCGTAGAATTTCAGATTCATGAATTTACTACACCACTTTGCTTCACAATTAAATTAACCATGCTACCAGTGAGATAATGACTTGAAATTTTGCATGCTGATACTAGACACACTATAGGGCATTCTCTAATATTTCTGGAATTAATTAATGAAGTTTCAGACATGTTTTATTTGTATAAACACAGTTTTATAAATTCTGGCTGAACACGAATCCTGTGTAGTTTGCTGTTTTGACACCTGATGCTACAACTTTTATATATCTTGTTTATATGCACTGAATTCGGTAGAGAGTCTAGTTTCTAGATTTTTTGACGGGTCAAAATTTGCATTTCTTTGGTGGCGGAAATCTCAGTTTTGGTGCAGCAACGTCATGCTGTCCAGATTTGAAATTCTTTAATTTGTTTTGACTCTTGGATATGTATCCTACCTAGTCTAAACTTGTTCCCTGTTCTTGGACATGTATACTTGCCCTATTTTGCACACTTTCATGCTTGGTTGATGATAATAATAAATAACAAGCCGAGGTTTAAGGGAAAGACCACAGTAGTAGACAATATAGGTAAGTGTACTGGAAAGAGAGCCCGTGTTTCCTATTACTTGGTTCATGAACTTGTTGTATCTTGAGTGTATTCATGAACCCATTACTTGGTTCATGAACTTGTTGTATCTTTAGTGCATTCATGAACCCACGGTTGGTTCTTGAACTTGTTAGTGCATTCACGAATTGGTTCGTGAACTTGTTATATTATTTTTGTATTCATGAACCTTGCTTGCTTGATACTTGATGCTTGAGTACACCACCCTATAAAATTCACTACTAGACCTAAACGTAACTATTTGTAAGTAGCAACCATGTGGTAAATAGTTGGGACGCATGAAGTGCTACCTAGATAGAATTAAACATTAGACTTAAGAATAACTTGTTACTTGTTCACACTTGACACATGTTTTGCTTGATACTTGTTACTTGATACTTGTCACTTAGTGCTTGATACAATTATATGTTCACTTATTACTTGTTCCTGCCACTTGTATTTGTTACCGATCCTGTTACTTGAGTTATCTTACTTGCTAGCTAGTCTCTTGAACTTTACTACTTGTTGGATCCTTGTCAAATCATGTTGTATATTCCATATCTTGCTTCATACTTTCTTGTACTTATTTTCATACCCTTGCTTGTACTACTTGCGGCCCTAACTTGCACTAAGGGTCTTTGTCTTTGTTTCTCTATTTTCTTTTATATATATATATATATATATATATATATATATATATATATATATATATATATATATATATATACAGACTTTGGAGACGAGTTGCCTGCTGGAGTTGGTGAGAAAACATTCTAGGCTTTGCTTAGGAAAGCTTGCTTCAGTTATCTTGTATTTGAGTTATTTAATTTTGTTGCTACTTGAAACTTGTAACGGGCTTGTAGTCCCGAAGTTTTTACTTTTGATCCAGATCTAAAAATTATTTGGGATATTTATATTTGTTTCAAATGTTTTCTGTTGATTGATAAATTATACATGCATGCGTGGTTGAATATATTTTGCTATAATTCTTGTTATGATGCTGAGTTTATCCTATAACTTATGAATGATGAAAATCATTCTCTGGGCTTCGTCACGTACTCGTATTCCATATTCCTTTGGGAAGCGGGGTGTGACATTGATAGTGAAGGAACATTTTACAATTATGATAGTATTCCCGATTTTCATGAAACACACAAGGATGAAGTACAAATAGAGGACATAGAACCAGAACCATTGGAACAAGGCTCATCTCAATCCCGTAAAACAAGAGGGAACACATCCGAAGTACACAAATATTTTGACTATGTCCCTTCACAAAATGATAAGAATGTAGGACTAAAAATTTGTAAGAAGTGTCATTAGAATTAGAGTTCTGATGCTTTGATACCTCCCCGCCATGACTAAAGGAATGGGAATAGTCCCGATCTAGACACCCGATTTTTTTCTCTTTGCGGAGAAGAGGGTATGTTGGAGTTAAGCGCTAAGGTAGTAGGAAAATAAAATAGTCTACTATTTAGTAGTAGTAGTGGTTGGCATGTCATTAATCTTAGTTCTTTGGAACTACTAGCTCGGTCGCTTCTTCCTTATCCTACGGATAAAGTAAGATCATAAGATAAGTGAATGCTATAATATAAATAGTACAGGTGCATGTGTACGAGATATAGTAGCGGGCGGATAGTAGGTGGTATTGGAATAGGTGGATGGTAGGCCCAAGGCATAACTAAAATCTTCTTGTTAATAGGAGTTCTCTCTAGTCTAGTCTTCCTTCCTTACGGACGAAGTAAGAAAAGCAAACTATTAGTGGAAGCCTTGCCAAGGACTAAAGCGTATGGCATTAATCTTAGTGCTTGGTTTGGTAGTACCCGATTGGGCTCGATCTCGATTGCTATCCAACGGCGACAAATTTCAAGACGAGTACAGACCACATAGACTAAAATAAATCAGGAAAACATTTCATTGGCATGTAACAACTTCCTTCTTCGGCTAGTGCCTAAGACGGATTTTTAACAACCACACGCACACTTTTCTATTCTAAAAGTGAAACAACATTATTCAATAAAAGCATGAGAATCAATAAAGAGGGGGAGCAGAAACAAAGAAGAGTGGGAAGAAGAGAGTTTCATTATGCGGACTGGGAGTTCACAAGGTGGGGGCGCACCTAGATCACCGTGGACTTCACAGGTCCACCGAAGACAGAGAAAAAAAATCATTCATTTGTCTCCGCCAGCTAGCTACACTTTCCGCATCAGGTTATTGGTCAGGACCTTTTGGAAGAGGTACCCAATAACGGAAAATACAGTTGGATCCCTGGTCCGTCAATGCTTTGTGGAGAGGAATTGACTCAACTGAGTAAAGTTTACCATTTTCAACAGACATGAAACGGGAATGGTAAGTTTAAACTAGGAATGGGAATGGGTACATTTCAACGACACTTAAGTAAATGTCAACCCGAATTTTCTAAAGAACCTCACACAACAAAAAATACACCCTAAGACTGGCCAAATAGATAGTTATAGCTACGATCACGATATCGTTCGTAGAGAAATTGCTAAGTTAGTAATTAGAGATGAATTACTTTATTCTTTTGGTGAAAGTAGGAATGTAGAGAACTTTGCACAAACCACATTAAACCTCCATTATAAAAAAATTCCTAGAAATGTAGTAAAGGGTGATTGTAAATTAGTTTACAATGAGGCTAAGGATTTTTTAGTAGCAACACTTACGTCACTAAACACTAGAGTTTCTTTGACATCGGATGAATGGGTAGGAGTAAACAGCGTACCAATGATATGTGTAACATGTCATTGGATAGATTCTGATTGGCTACTTCAAATGAGGATAATTTCATTTGGATTTGTTAGGCACCCACATAAGGGTGAAATAATTGCCACACACATCATGGAAGCATGTAATAATTTTGGTATTTTTAATAAAGTTTTTGCTATTGGTTTTGATAATGCCTCTAATAATACCAAGACAATTGCAAGTTTGCTAATTACACTTAATCCTTTAGAACCGAAAACTTTTCATGTTAGGTGTGCTTGTCATATTTTAAATCTTTGTGTACAAGATGCACTTAAATATGGACACGATAAAATAAAGGCAATGAAAAATTGTGTTCATTTTATTATGTTGAGTGGTCCAATATATCAAGCTTTTCATGATTGGTGTCAACTTAGGGGAATTGTATTTAAACGTTTTCCTAAAGATGTTAGACATCGTTGGAATTCTACTTTTGATTTATTAAGTGTTGTTCTTCATTATCGTTTTAATCTTAGAGAATTTTGTATTGCAATGGGTATGCAAGATTTTATGTTAGATGATGATTTTTGATTTTTTGCCAGTAGTTTGTACAAATTTTTAGAACCTTTTAATGATGCTACTTTACAATTATCAAAAACATATACATCTACATCTAGTGGTAATTTACTTGCAATTGTCACTATGATGACAACAATTAAAGATTTGGTAAATGACCCTTTCATTGGAAAAATGGTTTATGCCGCTTATATTATAATTTTAAAATATTTTCATCTTCTTTCTATGTTATATTGTGTTGCTAGTGTAATGAATCTCATGATTAAGTTAGATGGCACAAAAAAATTAATTGAGATTTTTTATACTTATGCTCCACACGAAGAAATAGATGATTTTAATCATGTTGTTTTCACTAGAAAATTTGAAAATGTTTTGACTAGTTTATATGATAGTTACGATAGAATTTATTTATCTAACACTACACAAACACAAAATGTTAGTTCTTTGTTACTGCTAATTTTGGTGTGGGAGCAAACAGATAAATTTATGAATTCTTTTGAAAAACGAACAAGGCAAACCTGTTGACTTCACCAGCATTTGACTGGTTTCTCGCCGCTGCTGTGAACTTGCAAAAAATTTGATACACTGGGATGGATCCCAGCAACGAATCCTCCGATGCTCTTGTCAGTAATCAGGAAGATTATGAAAGTGCTTTATGTGGAAAAAGATTGATTACCTTTTTATGGTGGGGGAGAGGGGTATTTATAGTCGCCTTAAGAGACAGTTTAGAGATAATCAATTATCTCTATGTCCCAGTGTTTTTAGATAAGATATAGAGTTTAAAGTCGTTTCATGATAAGAGAGACAGTTTAAACTATCTCTTAGAGATAATCACGAATTTGAATTACTCTTTAAATATCTAAATTGGTTTGTAGCGAGTCGTTTCCCGTAACTAATAGGACAGATCCGTTTGTAGGTGAAATTATCGTTTTACCCCTGAGAGCTTTAAGATTCGTGCTCGATTTTAACGGTCCCGATTTGGTTCTATTTTTAGCCATTTCACAAGCCCCCACTCCTAAAGATTGGGTTTTAAAGCCTTTGAGGAGTAGTTCAACCGTTTTTAATGGCTTATAGAATTTATCGGAGTTCTCAGGAGAGTTTGGATCTTGCTCGAGATGTAACGGTGTTGGTCTGAGCTTATAAGGTTCCCAAAACGATTTTCCAAATTTTCTTGATTTTTCTTATTTTTTTCTAATTTTTAAATTATTTTTCGATTTATTTATCCAATTTTGCGAAGCAACAATCTGTTTTCAAAAAGTATTAATTAATCGTTCTAATTAATAATTATTTGTCCAGGAGTTCAAAAATATTTCCCTGAATTTATAATTATTTTTAGAATTTTTACTTATTTTTCACAATTTTTAAATAACTAATACGAATTAATAATTAAAAAAAAATTAATCAGGGAATATCGATGTGGTGCAATTTGGAGCGTTGATCATATCGTTGGCGAGATTTTTCAAGCAATCACACGACTGATCTGGCGCTGGCTGTCGTGGCTCAATCTGAGCGCTAGATTGTGGGCGCGCATCCTGAGGCAAGTGCTTTTCTCGCATTTGGACGTCGGTGGCAAGAGCGCTCGGCATTTGCTGCCGAAGTCCAGGAGCACAACACATGGCGTCGTTGACCGTTGACCGGTCAACACATTTTCTCGCATTTGGACGTCGGTGGCAAGAGCGCTCAGCATTTGTTGCCGAAGTCCAAGAGGGAGACACGTGGCGTCGTTGACCGTTGACCGTTGACCAGTCAACACCATTTCTCGCATTTGGACGTGGGTGGCAAGAGCGTTCGGCATTTGTTGCCAAAGTCCAGGAGAGTGACACGTGGCGTCGTTGACCGTTGACCATTGACCAGTCAATGCTATTTCTCGCATTTGGACGTCGGTGGCAAGAATGCGCGACACTTGTTGCCAAAGTCCAGAAGAGCGACATGTGGCATGGTTAACCGTTGACCGTTGACCATTGACCCATCAACGCCATTTCTCGCATTTGGACGTCGGTGGCAAGAATGCTCGGCACTTGTTGCCGAAGTCTAGGAGAGCGACACGTGGCGTGGTTGACTGTTGACCGTTGACCAGTCAACGCCATCTATCGCATTTGGACGTCGGTGGCAAGAATGTTCGGCACTTATTGCCGAGTCCAGGAGAGCGACACGTGGCGTGGTTGACCGTTGACCGTTGACCAGTCAACTCCTCGATTTGTCTTGCTCTTCTTGTCGTCTTGGGATAAATGGGCCTGGCCTTTGTGCTAATGGGGGCCTCTTAACCTTGGTGAATGTGCCAATGAGCTATCTCTCTACAAATCTCCACCTCCACCCTTCATTTCCTCATTCTCAAAATTTTTACTCAGCGATTTCTTGCTGTTTAACGAGAGCTTCTGGCGGAATATTCTGTCTTCGATGATCTATTCCGGCCGTTGTCGTCAAATCAAGGTAACTTTAGATAACTTAACTTTTTTTTTAGAGAATGTCTAGCATTCCTCCGAGGCAGGAGACCTCCCCCATCTTCGCCTTTGAGTCGACCTCTAGTCAAGTCCCTGCCATCGACAAGGGTAAGGTTGTAGTAGGGTCTTCTTCGGCCGTGGTGGAGACTATTGTCGAGGTCGAGCAGAGAATGGGAGACTTCGACCGATTGCCTGGGCCATTGACCGGGCTTCACAGGGTTCGGGATCATCCAGAGGACATGGCCGAACGCAACATGTACGATATGGGGCGGAGTTTTGAGGAGAATGCGGCTCGAGAGATATCGGAAGTTGACGAGACCATCTCTATTCTCAAGGAAGCATACCTTACTATGATCCGGAACTGTTTTCAGATTTCGAAGGAATTCAACTTGATGTTGCCAGGACCTGGTGTGAGGGCCAATTCTCCGATGCAAGTAGATATGTGCTTTTGGCCTGTCGACGCCTTCATAGCCAGCGTTCGATTGCCTCTTCATCCTTTTGTCGTTGAAGTTCTATGATGGTACAGGATTAGCCCGGTTCAGCTTATGACGAACGTGTGGAGACTAATCAACGGGTTCGTCCTTCATTGCCAAGCCGAGGGTTTCGAGCCTCGATAGAGTGTGCTACGGACTGTCTATCGGGTTCACTAGCAGCAGAAGTCGGAATTTAGGTTCTACTTGGCCCCGAGGCATGGTGCAAAGCTCGTCAGCTGCCCTGACTTGATCAAAAATTGGAGGAATAAGTACTTCCTCATCCGAAGTTGAGAACCTTGGGTTATTCCGACGGCTTGGATCGAGGAAGTTTCAAAGCGGGTGAAGGAGAGCCCAGAACTTAGCCCCGAGGAAGACGAAATGGTTCAGATGCTCCTCGATCGACCGAAGTTCGATTGGAAGGACTTGATTAAGGAGGTGCTCTTCAGGGGGGTTTCGGCCTTATAAACCCCAGTATGCTTTTTACTTTTAGTTCGGCGCAACTTACCCCTTTTTGTCACGCCCCCTTCCCAAAAGAATACGAAATACGGTACGTGACTAAGCCCAGCGGATAGTTTTCACCATCCATAAGCTGTACGGACCTGCCTGACTCATCATAACAGTAAATATAATAGTATACTCCAACCAGGCATGCAAAAACAATCATAACTCAACAGTATTTATTGGATCAATAATAAATGTTCCAACAAATACTAGATCCAAAACAAAACAATAATCCTGGAAAAATAAGCCTAAAAAATATAAGTTTCAATACAGTTTATGAAATAAAATAGTTCATCAAAATATTTTAAGCAAATTATTTCCAATTGTGCAGCTCAAAACTTTCGCTCGCCAACTCCAGTAGGCAATTGACCAGCAAAACCTGCTCATATAACAATTACAAGGAAAATAGGAAAAACAGGAAAATATAACGCCCGTTAGATGCAAGTCCGGACCGCAAGCAATACAAGTAGGAAAATGAGGGGAAAAACTAAACTAAACAGGAAATACTAACATGGAGAGGGTAGCAGATATAACAGTTTACAGATGATAATAAGCAGTGTAGTGATAATAGGACAAGCATAACAGTAACAGTAAGGATCAACAGTAACAGTGTGCCAACAGTAGCAGTAATCAACAGTAATAGTAAAGATCCACAGTAACCGTAATAGGATATGACAGTGTAAACAGTTATTCTTATGTCTAATGTTAATTACTAGCTAGGTAGCACTTCATCCGTCCCAGATTTTACCACATGGTTGCTACATCAAACAGTTTCGCTTTAAGATTTTGTAGTGGAACTCCTATATGGCAATATATTCAGACAAACAGTAACAATAATAGTAATAACAACAAACGGTATCATGATCATGCCCTCGTGCATCCAGAGATAAACAGTGGGTACCGCAATAAACAGTGGGAAACGAGTCCCTTCTGAATATTTATTTTTATATTGTCCACTACTCAATCTTTTCCCTTAAAAAACCAAGACCGACAGCAAACAACCAAGGGAAGACGACGACGGCGTCGACCTAGGAATGGCGACGACGGCATAGGAGACGAGCGGCGACTCGGGTAGCGGCGGCGCTCGACCACATGAAGGACGACAAGAGGGGGCTCGACCTGGGTGTACGTCGCGAAGTCGACAATAGCGAAGGGGAAGAGGAGAGGATCGGGAGGGGGTCTCCGGCGTCAGCATTTTAAGTCAACGACGGTGACGGGCAGAGGGAAGGCAGGGGGTAAGCCGGAGGTAGGGGAGAGAGAGAGGGTGACGGCTAGAGAGAGAGAGAGATATTAGTATTAGGGTTTGACAATTAGGGTTAGGGTACAATTAGGGTGTTTATATAGAGACAATATGGGTTTGGGTGAACTGGGTAGTATCCAATAGGGTAAAAAGAATCCAATAAGAGACAATTAGGCCATAAAATAGGTTTAAACGATAGACAAGATCAAAAACAAATTGTAGGCTTTATATATTAGAATAAAAAACTGAATCAATGCAAAATGAATCACAAGAGAGAGAAGAACAACGCACCATACAATGAAAAGAAATTAAATACACCCAGAAATAAAAATAAATAATCAGGAATTTTATTAAATAAAATTAAAAATACAAATATGAGCAATAGGGGTTACAAATCCTACCCACCTAACAAGAAGAATTTTGTCCTCGAAATTCAACCAGAAGTACATAGAGTAACCCCAAGAGAAAGGAAAAAATACAATAACAAAAGCGAAAACAATAAAACAAAAGCTACACAAACAAATAAGGAAACTCCGCTGGATATCCTCCTCCAGCTCCCAAGTCGACTCACCCGGCAAGTGAGGATTCCAAGAAACACGAACAAGCTTGATCACCTTGTTCTTCAAAACCTTCTCCCGCCGATCCACAATAGTAACTGGTGGAATTTCATGAGACAAATCCGGCCTTACAGATAACTCTGAGTAGTCAATCACGTGGCTCTCATCAAGGATATACTTCCTCAGTTGTGAGACATGGAAGACGTCGTGCACTCCAGATAAAGCCGGGGGCAATGCAAGACGATAGACCACCTTGCCTACTCGTTCCACGATGTCAAATGGTCCGATGAACCTGGGGCTCAACTTGCCTCCGCCACCAAAACGAATGATACTTCGCCACAGCGATACCTTAAGGAAAACATGGTCTCTCACCTCAAACTCCAAGGCTCTACGATGAACATCAGCCCATCACTTCTGTCTGTTTTGCATGGCTTGAAGATGCTTCCTGATCTAACTCACAGCATCTACCGTCTTGGTGATCAACTCCGGGCCCAACAATTTCCTCTCGCCAATGTCATCCCAGCACACTGGCGACCAAAACTTACGACCACAGAGTGCCTCGAAATGAGTAGCTTTAAGACTGTCATGAAAGCTATTGTTGTACGAGAACTCTACGAGATGCAAGTGGTCCTCCCAAGAACCTCCAAATTGCAGCACACAGGACCTCAACATGTCCTCTAGAGTCTGGATGGTCCTCTCTGACTGTCCATCTGTCTGAGGATGAAAAGTTGTTCTGTACTTCAACTTACTCCCCAGACTACTCTGAAGACTCTCCCAAAACTGCGACCTGAACCTCGTATCCCTGTCGAATACAATACTGACTGGAACCCCATGAAATCTGACAATCTCTTGCATGTATTTCTCAGCTAAGCTCTCAGTAGATTGTCCAACTCTGAAGGGAACGAAGTGAGCGCTCTTGGTAAACCTGTCCATAATAACCTAAATGGCATTGTGACCCTTAGGACTCCTCGGCAAAGCAGTCACAAAATCTATGGTGATATGCTCCCACTTCCGCTCCGGAATGGGAAGAGGCTGAAGAAGTCCGGCGGTCCTCTGATGCTCTGCCTTCACCTGCTGGCAGATCAAGCACTGCGACAAAAATCTCGCCACGGCCCTCTTCATACCATGCCACCAAAAGTGAAGCTTCAAGTCTGGGTACACCTTCGTACCACCAGGATGAATAGAGTACGATGATTGTGGGCTTCCTCAGGCAACTTCTGACGAACCTCACCCTTCGGAACACACAACCTGGACCCAAAATGAAGAGATCCATCTGAGTGAACAACCATATCGGTCCTCGTACCCGCTTCAACTTTGGCTCTGAACCCTTGCAATTGCTCATCACCTGCATGAGCCTCCTTAATCTCCTCAACAAGAGATGACTGCAACTGAAGCATCATGCAACTCCGAACAGAACCTGGCAAGATCACATCCAAATCCAACCTCCTTATCTGCTCAAAAAAGCTCTCTCTGCTGAGTTAGGAACATGGCGAATGGTCTCCTACTCAAAGCATCTAGCACCAAGTTCACTCTACCAGGATGGTATTGCAAACTGATGTCATAGTCATCCATCAACTCCAACCATCGTCTCTGCCTCATGTTCAGCTCCTTCTAAGTGAACACATACTTGACACTTTTGTAGTCAGTAAAGATCTCCACTTGGTCTCTAAGCAGATAATACCTCCATAACTTCAAAGCAAAAATCACGGCAGCCAGTTCCAAATCATGGGTAGGATAATTCTTCTTGTGCAGCCTCAACTATCGAGATGCATAAGCAACAACTCGACCCTTCAGCATCAACACTGTACCTAGGCCCTTGTCAGAAGAGTCACAGTGAACCACAAAACCACCTGTACCATCCGGAATAGTCAACACAGGCACTGACGTCAATCGACTTTTCAACTAAGCAAAAGCTCCACTACAAGCTCCATCTCAAACAAACTTCTGATCCTTCCCAGTCAGTTTAGTCAACAGACCAGCCATCTTCAAAAATTCTTGGACAAACTTCCGATAATACCCGACCAAACCAAGGAAACTTCTTACTTCCGAAACTAACTTAGGAACATGCCAATCCTTGACCGCAGAAATCTTGGACGGATCAATAGAGATACCATCGCCACCTGTAGTGATATGCCAAGCAACTGGCAACTCACTACACACCAACTGATGCTGATCCGCAAAGTGGGAAGAGAAGAAGGAATGAGTTGCCCCGGAATGAAAAAGAACAGAGCAAGAACAGAATGAATAAGAATAACACCTAAGATAGAGCCAAACAATGGAAAAATGAACAGATGAAAGATAAACAAGGAATATGAAAAAAAATGATGCAGGAAAGACAACATGAAGAAATATGCAAGAGAAATAAATGAAACAATGGACAAATAACAGAACAACAAAAGAAAACACAAAAGAATACCTGCAACGAATTCCTCCGCGGTCTGAGCTTACTCTGCTGTCAAGTTGAAAGCCTGACCTCTCCCTGGAGCAGCGGTCCTCTGACCGACAATCTGACATTGAGGGGGAAGAGGCGGTCTGACCAGACTACGGACTGGCGCAACTGCGGCCTGGTCATGCCTCCTTCGAGGACAATCTCGAACCAAGTGGTCAACAGCACCACAACCGAGACAACGGCGGTTGGCCTTCCAGCAATCCTTGTGCAAATGCTCAGGGGCCTGGCAAAAGTTGCAAACAACATCCCTCTGTGAAGGAGCAGGACAGTAGAGAGCTGTCTAGACGATAAGGACCAGAGCTGGCCTCCTGATCGGACCTCTAGTAGGACTGGCAACAACAGTAGTGGGGTACTGCACAACTATCACGCCCCGCTTCCCACTATACAGAAATACAGGCACGCAACTGAGGCCCAGCGAATAATATACATCATCTATAAGCTGTACAATTATAAGCTTAACAAGATATTTATAACACATTCACGTAGACAAATATAATGATCACATAAGCTGAAAATAGAATAACCATAATCTGGATAATACATCAACATCGGGTCAAGATGCCCGGGAATACAAGGTGCCAAAATTAAAACAATACGATAAGCAGTTCACTATAACAACTAGATAAGATAGCGACTGAAAGAAAAACAACATGAAGTAGTAAGAAAGCAGCAACGATCGTCTAGAAAGTCTGTTCTGCGGGTCCATCAGTACTTGTATAATTATCAACTCAAAGAAAAATAGAAAAGGTACCCGTTTGAGTAAGCTTCGGGCAGCAAGTAGCAACAAGCAGTAAAAGGGATAATATAACAAGATATAACATGGAAGAAATAAGAAGTAGCAGTGCAAATACAATATAGAAGGAAGCAAAGAATTGGGACAATATGATCATGTAAGTAATAACTGTAACTAGTGTATTCAAGACTTCAAGGTATAAGTAATTGATAACCTAAGCTCAGTTAATCGATAATCATGTAATCAAGGATCGAGAGTCATATAATCAAGAGTCATGTAATCAAGAATCATGTAATCAAGAATCAAGAGTCATGTAATGAAGAGTCATGTAATCAAGAATCATGCTTAGTGAAAATCTCAAATTTATCTGTTTTATTAACTTATCTAATGCACGCAATCTTGTGTCCCATACCACAAGTTCGGTGCATATCAATCATGTGACGTTTAGACTTAAGTAGTGAATTCTATAGGATTATGTACTCAGGTCTTCCACTGATAGTATCAAGGCATGTAATCATGAATCATGTAATCGAGAATTATGTAATCAAGAATCAAGGATCAAGAATTACTATTTCAGGAAACACGAGCCCCCTTCCGAGTATACTCCCCTATATTGTCCACTATTAATTCGTATCCTTATAACCGCGGCTTGTTATTCTTTTATAATTAAATATGAACATGCAGTTGGTACGACTACTGGAACGGTGTAATCAAGACAGTTAATCTAAAAAAATATCAAGGGCAGTAATCATGGTATGAGATATAACGGGTACATGTATCGAGAGTAGTTATTATAAATTATCAAGTGGTATAAAATGCATGCTATCAACCTATTATATCTATGCAAGTTATTATTACAAGAACAATAATACACTCAGTTCATTAAATATGAAAAATAACGGGTTTATATGCAAAAATGTAGAGATGAATTTTTAGACAACTTGACATATCTGCATTCAAATTCACTTTCCCATTGTGACAGAAAAGCAAATCCGATTCCGTCAGAGATTCTAGAAAGTAGACTCTCTTCCGGTTCCAACGCATATTCACACGATACATTCTAGAGATAGTAGCTATGCGTACAAATTCATTTTTTGCCAGTTTCGATGTTTCGCGCGCATTCTGGAAATTCAGAGTCACAATACTAGAATTGCGATATCTCATAATCTATACATCGGACTAAGAAACTGAAGGATGTTCTGGATATCTTGACTCGAAGGGCTACAATTTTCATGTAGAAAGTTTCTCGATCTAGTATCGGGAACATGATCAAATTCTCAGTATAAGAGACCGGTTAGTGATCCCGTGCAGGTTCAGAAATTCACGATATGACAGTACTAAAATCGTGATATCTCACAATCTATACATCCGATTGAGAAACCGTAAGATGTTCTGGATTCGAAACTCGATGGGCTACGATTTCCACATAGAAAATATTCAATCCAATATCAGGAATATGGTCGAATTCTTAGTGCAAGGTTAAGAAATTTAGATATAGCAAGGTTGAATATTCGATATTCGATAACACGATTCGAAATGTGTTAACGGTTCACTCTTGAGTTGATATAGCATGGAACAAGTGACTAGAATAGAATTTGACAATAAAACATGATGATAACTAGACTACTTGCCATGAGTCCATGGAAAATGCTTGTATGAGAACAAAAAGAGTGTACAAAATACTTGCCTTATAACGTGACAATTACGGTGGTGCTGTTAACCACGAAAAGAAGAACCGACATTGGCAATGGATGGCAGCACAACGGCAGTAAGAATGGCGACAAGATAGTAGCGAGCGAGCAACGATAGCAACGGTGAGCGACAGTGATGAGCGACAACAACAACGAGGAGATGGCGCGGCGTCGGGTTGTTTTTCGGGGTTCACGGGGCTATAGAAGTGGAGTCGTCGGCTCGAAGGCAGAGGGTAAAGTGGAGCTCGGGTGTTGGCTTAGGCTCTTGGGTGTAAAGAAGGCAGAGGGAAAAGGAAGAAGGAGACGTAGAGATGAGGGGTTGATGTGTTATACATGTGTGTGTGTATGCATATATATATATATATATTTAAACAAGGAGAGAGGGAGAGAGAGTAGGCTGGTTGTATATGGAGTCATGATGCATGTGTATAATTAGGGATATGTAATAATATATATATGTGTAGTAATAGTAGTAAGAGTAGAAGTTGTTTGTTTGTATGTGGAAATATAATGAGGAAGTAAGAAAAGGTTGGCTGCAAATGAGTGGATGTATGTATATAAAATATATATAGAAATTGGGATGGAGGAATAGGGGTTGACGGAAGAGGGGATTAGGAGTAGTAGGGTGGTGGAGGTAGAGTAGAGTAGGAGACCAATAAGAAAGTTAGGCGTAGAATTATGCAAGGTGGTTTGGCTTTGAGTGAGTGATTAGCGGGAGCGGGTTAGAATTAGGATTAGGATTAATCAGGGTTTAAAATTTGTATTTAAACTCCGGTCGAAAAATCACAAAATTATAGAATTGATCAGAAAAATATTCTGACTTTAGATAAAGAGTCTAAAGAGAAAAATAAAACTGATCTGAAAATTGAAGTACAAAAAAATTCATGTAATAAAATACGTACAACTAGAACAGGGAGTTACAACAACCTGCTGAGAAGGGGTCCCACGAGCATGAGTCTGCTCTGTCGCTCGAGCTGCCTCCAAGGCATCCGCATAGGTATGGAGGCGATGGGCGGCCAAGTGCACCTGAATACCCTGATCAAGACCCAAAAGGAACCTCCGAGCACGATCCTCCTCATTCGCCACCAAGGTGGTAACGAAGCGGCTAAGCCTGCTGAATTCTGCGACATACTCGTCCACGGATCTAGAGCCCTGTTCCAAGAAGAACTTGGTGTTACAACACTGTATATACAATATGTAACTGAATCTCAAAACATGGTACTAATAAATCAACCAGACAACTAACCAACCAACCTGCTTCAGGGCAAGAAATTGATGCTCCATCTCTACTCGGGTGATGCCCAGGTAGAATTTCTCCAGGAAGCTTTGAGTGAAAGTAGCCAAAGTAATAGACCACTCAAGCCTCTCGGTTTCTACCCTCCACCAGATGTGGGCCAAATCCACCAACTGGATGCATACCACATCCACACGGTCGGCATCGGTGACCCTGGCTGCCTGTAGTAGACTCTCCGTCCGTATCAGCCACTTCTCAGCTTCAAGTGGCATCTCAGTACCAGCGAACTTATCAAGGTGCAACCTCATGAAATCCACAATGGTACCCGGACGAGGGGGCACAACAACAGGGGCAGGCACAACGGGGGTCAGAACAACATTCCGGTTAGCAGCTTCCAAAGCGACCTTAACTAGTTCGCTGTGCACAGGATGGCCTTCCTGCGAAGACGAACCATTCCAACGAGCCATAGTCTGCGCAAAACCCAAAATAATTAGCATTCAGATCTAGTTGATTAACAATTATTTGTGCAATGCATGGCCTATCGGGAGTCAAGTAAATCCGATCGAGTCAAGCCTGCCTAAAGTATTAGTCAAACTAACACATTAGCCAAACCTGAAGCTCTGATACCACTAAAAATCTTATCACACACCGCTTCCCAAAAGAATACGGAATACGGTACGTGACTAAGCCCAACGAATAGTTTTCACCATCCATAATTTGTACGGACCTGCTTGACTCATCATAAAAGTAAATATAACAGTATACTCCAACCAGGGATGCAAAAACAATCATAACTCAACAGTATTTATTGCATCAATAATAAATGTTCCAACAAATACTAGATCCGAAACAAAATAATAACCTTGGACAATAAGCCCAAATACAAGTCTCAATAAAGTTCATGAAATAAAATAGTTCATCAAAATATTTTAAGCAAATTATTTCCAATTGCGCAGCTCAAAACTTTTGCTCACCAACTCCAGTAGGCAATTGATCAGCAAAACATGATCATATAGCAATTACAAGGAAAATAGAGAAAACAGAAAAGCATAACGCCCGTTAGATGTAAGTTCGGGCCGCAATCAATACAAGTAGGAAAATGAGGGGGGAAACTAAACTAAATAGGAAATACTAACATGGAAAGGGTAGCAAATATAACAGTCTACAGATGACAGTAAGCAGTGTAGTGATAACAGGAGAAGCATAACAGTAAAAGTAAGGATCAACAGTAACAGTGTGCCAACAGTAATAGTAAAGATCCACAGTAGCCGTAACAGGATATGATAGTGTAAACAGTTATTCTTATGTGTAATGTTCATTACTAGCTAGGTAGCATTTTATGCATCCCAGATTTTACCACATGGTTGCTACATCAAACAGTTTCGCTTTAAGATTTTATAGTGGAACTCCTATAGGGAAATATATTCAGACAAACACTAACAGTAATAGTAATAACAACGAACGATATCATGGATCATGCCCTCATGTATCCAGGATAAACAGTAGGTACCACAGTAAACTGTGGGGAAACGAGTCCCTTTTGAATATGTATTTGTATATTGTCCACTACTCGATCTTTTCCCTTAAGAACCCTGGCTTGATTTCTTTTATTATTAATAAACATGTGTGAACGAATACAAATAGGCTAAAGACATAGCAAGAACAGAAAATAAGTCTAAGATGAAATAGTGATTACAACGGTTGATAAAAACAACTCATAATGGTCAAAACAATGAAATTTTCAGTTCTGGACAGAAAGACACTACTGTACCAAATCTGAGATTCCTGTTGCTACAGAATAAAAAGTCCAGATCCGTTAGAAAACCTAGAAACTAGACTCTCTGCCAATTCTAGCACATATATATAAGTCACATATCAGCCACAGAATCAGGATTGAAAATAGTATTTAACACAGAAGTTATGTTCAGCCAGAAAAAACAAAATCTAGTTTATAAGCATGAAAAGAGTTTAAAATCATCATAATTAAATCTAAAAAAAATCTGGAAGATTCCCTAACATATTTAGTTTCAAAATATAAAATATCATGAAATTATATTACATATAGTATAGTCAACCAAATTGGGAAAACAGAGTAATGCAACAAAATCTCAATTCTGAAAGTTCAGACACAGCAGTAACAAAACAGAGATAATTCATAAAATATAATTCGAAATCCAGATTCGTCAAAAGGGTGATAAAATAGACAAATAATGCTATAGTTTTTATTCACGAAGTTTTCATAAAAAACGAATAGAATCAGGTTGAAAACATAATTCTAAACTGAACAGCATGCAGTTTGGGATATTTTCATTGGTTTCAAAAGCATAAAATGAGATACAAAAGTCATTAATTAATTTCCCAAAAATTAGGGATTGCTCCCATTCATATATAAACATACTCAGCAAAATATAGAGTTCAAATTCTACTCTTAATATCAGTTTTAAAATAATATTTCATACAGAATACATATAGTTCAGAATCTAAAAAATACGATATGTCTGCAATAAAACAGAAATAACTCATGCATGAAAACTCAGAATTTAGATCTGTCAAAAGTTTTTAAAACTATAAAATAAAGGCTACAAATCATGTTCACAAACTTATTTATTTTATTGATGTTAACAGGGTCGAAATTTCTGTACAAAATAGGGCAGCAGCAAAACAAAAGTTCTTTTCGGCATTTTATCAAACAACTTAACTACAAACGGTTCGGTCCAATCAAGATGTCATACAAAGTATGGAATATGTGGGTTACTCAAATCAGCATGGCATATGAATCAGATAGTTTATAATGAGATAATACATCCAACAAAATATCTATGCAACAGTCATCTACAACATACGGTGTGCCACAAACAACATACAGTCAAGATGTCCACTAATCTAGTTATTTTTATGCAATAGGTGTCAATTATTGTAACTACTCATGATCAAGAGATAATGTTGATGTGTATAATTTTTATATAAATATTTGTACTCAATTACCCATTAAAATTGCTTGTATTCGTTTATCATGTTTATAATTTATCTTATTTCCATATATTTCAGTTTATTAATTATTTTTGAAGGAATAAGATTTTTTTGATGCAAAAGGTGAATATTTTCAATAAAAATCAACAAACAAAACAAACAGAATGATTTATTAATTTTTATTATTTTGTTGAATTTTGAATTTTACAATTTGGCCTCGAAAAAGTCAATAAAAATTATTATTATCAATTAGGGGTTGGAATGAAATTAATGGACGAGGAAAGAGTTAAAAAAATTAGTTAATCAGATTAATAAATTAATCTCATTAACTAAATATTCTTATTAATTAATTAAATAATTAACTAAACTTAATTAATAACCTAACCCTAATTATAAGTTTCTAATCCAGGTGCTAACCCTTACTAACCCTTTCGGGCACTGTGTTATGGCGTTCCTCTGAGCGTCTCAGCGGTTTCTAGAGGCCGGTGGCCCTTTCAGAGGGCCATCCTTCAGCTCTGCAGTGTTGCACAGGGTCTTGGAGGCCTCGGCTTTGCTAGGAGCCCTCGTCAGTGCCTCCAAGTGCTTGCGGGTGGAGTTTTGCTTCGGTTCCCCATTTAAGAAGCTAGTGGTGGGCGGTTGTGTCTGTGCTTCTTATTTCTCTGATTGTTGTTGTTTGTCGTAGTTCGTTTTATCTTGCTCGCTATTTGTTTCGTTGGGTTTTACTTCTTGTAAAACATTATTGTACTGTTTTATGATTAATTTATTTGTTGGGTCTGGCTGGAGTCGGTAGACTCTATCCGTTTCAACAAAAAGTTTCTAATCCTATATATACAGCAGGAGGTGGCATGAAGTAAAAGAAGGAGAGGGGGCTCGTGGGTTGGTGTGGCAGCTACAGGACGAAAAGGAAGAGGAGGCGTGAAGTTCAAGACAAAAATAAAAAAAATAAAATTAAAACAAACCAAAAATGGAGAAGGGGGCGTGACGTGGCATCTCAGGTGGCTCGTGCTCAGGAAGAAACCGAGGGCCATCAGCAGTGACCTGGCGCAACAGACAGAGGCAGGACCCATCAGGCGTTACGTGGCTGGGTGCAGATCAAGACAGGAATAGGATCAGAGACGACAGAGAGAGGCGGGGATTTGACTTGTTTGGGTACCTTTTCCGAAGCTCTTGGGTTTGCAATTTTTTTTTAACAGAACAGAGTTCTTCCTGTCTCTCTTTTCTTTCTTTATTTTTCTATAATGCAATCCAAGACAATATTTGTTAGTTGTAAATTTATTATGAACTAAATTTTATTTTTCTAGGGCTTTTATGTAGCCTAGTTTTGATAACACAATTTTTAATTTTATATTATTTTTCTATTTTTCCATGGTTGTATATTTGATTTTTGATCTTAATGCTTACAATTTGTTGACCGGCGTTTATATGATTTATTGGATCATGGAGAGATCGAGAGGTAATTTGTGATTTAGAACTATAAAATTAAACACCATTGATTGAGTGAAATTAGAGATGATTTACCGCGATTGATGTGACCGTTAAGAAATCCACGGAACGTAATGAGTCTTCAATTAATTAAATTTGTGCATGAACTATGACAAACTGTTAGTTGGAGATATTTTTGGTGTTGTTCGAGAGAAAGCATTGAATAATTTAGGGATTTTGGTCTACAACTTGGAAAAATAAATTCTTTATTCATATGGAGTTATTAATTGTGTGAAATTAACTAGGTGAAATCAAAAACCCTAGAATTTATTTTGCAATTAATAAATAACAAATTTTCAGATTTCGCCCCTCTTATTTAATTTAGTTAGTTCCTTAGATTAATTTAAATTAGTTGTTTTCTTTATTAAATTTTGATTTTCCAAATAGTAATTAATCTAGTAATTTCGATACTCGATAAAATAATTAGTCCTTGTCGGTTTAACACTCTTTTCACTTAACTATACTACTTGTTGCGATTTTGTACACTTGAAAAAATATCACATCAGATGTCAATGGTTTAACTAACAGTATAGGATCATCATGAGAGTACAAATATTTTCATATTAGATTACTTACGGTATTAACTTGTATGACAAAAAGAACCCATACAAGCTACTTGCCTGATTACGACGACAAAGACGAATAACAGAATAAAGGGAACGGATCCCGAACAATGAACACAACGAACAAACAGACGAGAAATCCAATCCAAAACACGTGCACACCACACCAAAGAGACATCAGCATTCAACAGCAAGACCGGCAGCAAACAACCAAGGGAAGATGACGACAGCAATGACCTGGGGATGGCGACGACAGCGCAGGAGACGAGTGGCGACTGGGGTCGCGGCAGCGCTCGACCACATGGAGGATGACAGGAGGGGGCCCGGCCTGGGTGTGCGTCGCGAAGTCGACGACAGCGAAGGGGAAGAGGAGAGGATCGGGAGGGGGTCTTGTAACGTCCTGATTTTCGGTAACTGGGAAACCGTGACATAAGCCAGAATCTTTCTTTCAATTAACCAGAATACACAGAAAAACAGGAAAATTTAAAACTTTTTAATCAACACAAATGTATTACAAATCCGAATGTTATAAAATTGTAATACATTACAACAGTGTTACAATAATACCTTTACAATCCCAAGTGTTACAACTTTCAACATATTATATCAGAGTACAATGAATAAAGAACAACACTTGGTATTTCACTTGGATGCTTTCTAACAAATAAATAGATTACACAATTGTTACAATGGAACAATAGTAAATAACATATAATGCAGCGGAAATGAAAATGACTCTTGCTTCTCTCGCCTTGAGTCCTCCTGAATTTTATACCTGTACTTCTGTAATCTGGTACCTATTGAAATCGGGACGTCAGTACATATACTGACATTTTTATGGCTGATGACTAGCAGCAATTCTCCACTTAAACAAACAGATTGATGAAAAGAGAAACGTGTATATATAATTGATGTATCAGTGTATGCTATGCCTTAGACTTTAATACCCGATTAACTAATGCGATGATGCTCTTATTCTAATGCAAGAAAGTCTCCGGAACAGTATGCAGCCCATACTACATATGCCCCTTCTCAAGCCGTTTCTTCATATATAGGGATTTGAACCCGCACCATGAATTCTACTATTGTACTCAACTTGTTTCTGAAGATACGACGTGACTGATGAGGTTGCAGGTACGGTCTATTTCCGTTACTACAGTCATATAGTGGTGTCCAGGTTTGCCACTATTGCCCGACCTCACTCAAAAATCTCTGACGAATTCTTAGAGTCTCGCAAGTGCAAGTTAGCTCGAAGTATCCCCTGTGGCACCCTTGGGGTCTCGCAAGCGTAGGACTGCACGTAGCATCCTGTGGCACCCCTAGATATACGACAAGACAGAGTTCCGGGGGTTAATCCCCCCTAACTCCGACAGGAACGCTCCCGCCTTATCAAGGTACCTCAGAAATTAACAGACAAGATACGGATCCCGTGCTCCCAACTCGTCAGAAGGCACAGACCGTATCCCTTTAAGAAGAAGGGTACAACCTAATAACACCGCCTAGTGTCGGCCTATAGGACAGGTCGGATCATAAGGTATCACCCTTAACACCAACTCTTCCCTTTCGGCAAAAATGATAATAAGTAGAGGTTAAGTAGTAATAGCTATAAGTTACTACCCTAATGATGTCACTAAATCCCAAACAATCTCGCAGGATTTTCAATAACTTTCTTATGATTATCCCGATCCAACTCATGGCCTATCGATCCAAGACACCGGTGATGGAAATCTCTCTCACTCATCATTACCCCTAACTCTGATCTCGTCAACATTCTCAGCCCACGATCAACCCATATCAGTTAAGATCCGTCGGTGCTCGAGGTGTGATTTATCCACAGTTTCCAAGGTGGTAAGATGCGATTCTTGATGGTCGATGGCCCTTACGGTAACTATGAGACCCTATCAATACCCCTAACTCGGATCTCATCAACACTCTCGGCCCGCGATCAACCCACATCAGTTAATATCCGTCGGTGCTCGAGGTGTGATTTATCTATAGTTTCCAAGGTGGTACGATGCGAGTCTTGATGTTCGATAACCCCTATCCTAGCTTTTATCTAGCTAACAATACTAGTGACTTTTCTAACCCTTATTTACCATATATTGTAGATGAAGCATGTGCACATAATATGGTCCAATTTCAATTAGAAACGCATACAACTAGAACTCATGGGTTCTTTTTCCAAATTTGAACTAGGACAATATGCGACTAGGTTCATGGGTTCTTTCTCAAAGTTGAGCTAGAATCACCCAGAACCTAATTGCATGGGTTCCTCGCCAATTCGAGCTAGAACTATTATGGAGCTAGTTTCATGGGTTTCTTCTTAAAAATCAAACTAGAGCAAATGTGGAACATGGGTTCATTTCAATAGTTCTATTGGATTAGCATGCAAGCTAAACTCATGGGTTCCACTACAACATACAACTTAAACACGCATGGATTCTTTTGAATCTAAAACAACCATTCAAACTCAAGCATGGGTTCTTTTAAATCTAGAACAACTACACATCTCAAACATGGGTTCTTTACTAGAACTACTACAATAACACAAGCATGTGTTCTTTACTTAGAACAACTACAATAACTCAAGCATGATATCTTCCTACAACTCAAGCGTGAATACAATTCAAGCATGGGTTTCCTTCTACAACAACTCAAGTATGGTATCTTTCTACAACTCAAGCATGGTATACTTACTATAATTAACTTAAGCATGGGTTTCTTACTATAATCAACCTACAACAACTCAAGCATGGTATACTTACTGTAATCAACTCAAGCATGGGTTTTTTTACTATAAGCAACCTACAACAACTCAAGCATGGTATCTTTCTACAACTCAAGCATGAATACAATTTAAGCATGGGTTTCTTTCTACAACAACTCAAGCATGGTATCTTTCTACAACTCAAACATGAATACAATTTAAGTATGGGTTTCCTTCTACAACAACTCAAGCATGGTATACTTACTATAATCGACTCAAGCATGGTATACAACTTAAGCATGATGGGTTTCTTACTACAACAACTTAAGCATGATGGGTTTCTTACTACAACAACTCAAGCATGGTATCTTTCTACAACTCAAGTAGGAATACAATTTAAGCATGGGTTTCCTTCTACAACAACTCAAGCATGGTATCTTTCTACAACTCAAGCATGAATACAATTTAAGCATGGGTTTCCTTCTACAACAACTCAAGCATGGTATACTTACTATAATCAACCTACAACAAATCAAGCATGGTATCTGAATTCTTTTTGAAACTAGAACAAGTACAAATGGGTTCATGGGTTGCACAAGTATGAATAGGTTCTCTTTTTGACATAGAACACAAAACTCAAGCATTGTAGGTTTCTTTACTACAATAGTTAGTAACTCAAGCATAATGTTCCTCATGGGTTCCACAAGCATGAATGGTTCATGGGTTTCATGAGCATGAATGGGTTCTTTTTAATCTAGGATTACTACACAACTCAAGCATGGGTTCTCTAGCAACCTAGAATAGTTTAGGACATGGTACTACGACATTCATCTCAAGCATGGGTTTCTCTAGCAACCTAGAATAGTTTAGGACATGGTACTATGATATTCATCTCAAGCATGGGTTTCTCTAGCAACCTAGAATACATGCTACAAAAGACTACTATAAATTATTACAAAGACTACTTCTTTAGGAAATTACAAGTCCTATATATTACAAATACTACATTTATTTAGTCTACAAATTAGTACATACTACAACCCACTTTTCTTCAATCCTACAAGTTCCTACATACAAAAAGAGCAACTTTTTATGAACTAGGGTTAGCAAAGTGATTTCTTAACAAAGTAGAGAACAACATACAACAAAAACTTATCTTTTAAAAAGCTAGATGAGTTCTACAACCCTAGAATGGGTAAGTAGTATTCTTACTACACTAATCCTTATATGCACATAGTTATAGTCCAAGTGGTCATTTGTGTTAACAAAATAACCATAATAACAACAATAAACATACAAGGTTAAAGATTCAAACCTTATGTGTTTTAATTAAGTTCCACCACCCATCTTTTTCATGGGATCCTTTTGATCCCTACAACCATCTTATGCTTAATACTTAGTCCAAGTCATTTTTAGAATACACATACAACAAAAGTGGACAAGAATCCACACAAATAAAAAGAGAGAACTTCATCTTGATTTTCTACCGTTCTTATCCACAAATCTTAGTCCAATTAGTTCAAAATAACTATCATAACAACAATAACCATAGCAAGGTTCAATACTCTATCTTTATCTGATTTTGTTGAGTTCTACCAATCCATCTTTTTCATGGGATCATTTTGACCCCTACAAATATGCTTATGCTTAGGAATTAGTCCAAGTTATTTAGGAACATATATACACAATAACACATCATAAGATGGGTTCTTTTTAACCTACAACCACTTATATGCTTAGAAAATAGTCCAAATTGTTATAGAACATACACATACAACATCTACCATCATAAAGATGGGTTCTTTTTATCCTACAACAAACAACCATCATAGATGGGTTCCTTTTCACATACAACCATTTCTAACCCTTAAAGATGGGTTCTTTTCTACATAAACAAAATAAATAAGAACAAACAACCTAAAAAATTAGAAGTAGAGAATCCCCACCTTGTGATTCTCTTGTAGGAAGGACTAGCTAGCAAACCTTCTCCTTCCTCCTTTGCTTTCTACTACAATTTGAGTGAAGAACACTCTTATGGAAAAAATCCCAAATGAAGAACACTTAAGGGTTTCTTCTCTTTCTTTTTCTCTTTTTTTTTTTCTTGTAAATGAGGCAAAAAGTGAAGGGGAGGGGGTATTTATAGGACAAAAGAGAAGGGGGAGAGTGCATAAGTGCTAGGGATTTTGCAAAATACCCTTGGGGTAAGAATGGCCGGCCAAGAATAGTAAGGAGGTGAAGGGGTGAGGTGGAGGGGTGAGGTGGAGGAGATTGTTCTAATAGAAAACACATATTAACTCTTACGTGTCCCTAATTAATCATAACCCTAGATTTAAGCCTCCAAACAAATCCTATCCCTCCAATTTTGATTAATCATGACAAAAATAAGATATTTTTTTTCCAAAACACATACTACATGATTTGTACAAACGTACGAAATCAGTACAATACGCATATATATGTATATACATATACACCGATAATTTCCGTTCATAAAACCACATAATCCATATAAAAATAAATTAATTCCGAAAATAATAATAAAATAAATTTTATTATCAGTCCGGAAGATTCCTGTACCAATTTGATACAATACAGATGTATACAGACTGGTATATACACACAGATAATGTTTATTAACAAAACCAGGTGATATACACAAAAAATATTTCAATTCTGAAAATAAAAATAAAATAATAACAAAATAATAATTTTAAATACCCGCCCGGGATTTTCCAGACATTTTCTCAAAAATGCATTTTTCAAGATTTTGCACAAGTGCACAAAACTGATACAATACCTATATATACATACTAGTGTATATGTCTAGGTAACTTTTTAAATGAGAAAACCAAGTAATTTCAATAAAAATATTTTTATTTAAAAATAATAATTTATACAATATAATATTCGTTCGGGATATTACAGGTCTCCGGCGTCGGCAGTTAAAGGCGACGTTGACGACGAGCAGAGGGAAAGTGGGGGGTAGGCCGGAGGTAGGAGAGAGAGAGAGGGTGACGGCTAAAGAGAGAGATATTAGTATTAGGGTTTGACAATTAGGGTTAAGGTACAATTAGGGTGTTTATATAGAGACAATATGGGTTTGGGTGAACTGGGTAGTATCTAGTAGGGTAAAAGAATCTAATAAGAGACAATTAGGACAAGAAATAGGTTTAAACGATAGACAAGATCAAGAACAAATTGTAGGCCAAATAAATGAGAATAAAAATCTAAATCAATGCAAAAATGAATCACAACAGAGTGAAGAACAGTGCACCATACAATGTAAAGAATTTAAATATACCCAGAAATAAAAATAAATAATCAAGAATTTTATTAAATAAAATTAAAAATACAAATATGAGCAATAGGGGTTACACTTTTTCTCTTTACTGTCGAGTTTGAACTGCCTTTAACCTCGGTATTTTTATGCTTTTGCAGAATCGATGCACTTCGACGAGATGTTGGCGGAGCGTGGGATTTTGTGCAGCAAAGCCCCTAGGAAGTGGAAGAGAGTGGCCACCAAGGTTTCTTCACCGAAGGTGAAGACTATCGTTGCCGCCATGGAGCAGTCGGCGAAGGCGATCGTCGTGGTTCAGTGGCAAGTTACACCCATCGTGTCATCGACTTCTGCTAAAGCTAGGGCCTTCCCCCTATCAGCGGCATTGGGGTTGGAGGCTACCCCCTAACTGCCAAGGCCGAGGAGTTCCTGACCGAGGAACACAAAAAGATATTTATCCCGGACTAGCAGATCAGAATGCTCAACGGGTTTCTCGACGACTCGTCCTCCTGCATGCAAGCTGTTCGGCACCTTGCCACGCCGAAGGACAAGGCTTGACTAGAGGCGGGCACTGTTGGCGACGACGCGCTCAAAATTGCTCGAGCAGCCATGTCGGTAAGTCTCATGTCGGCTCGAAGGTTCTCATTTTTGCATACTATTGGTTTCTTTCTCAGCCTAAATGACGGGGTTCTAGTTTTTGCAGATAACTTGCCACTTCGGACATCTAATGGAGAAGATGACCGAGCAAGAAAGGGTGCTGAGGCTCGAGGCTGATAGAGCTCGGTCAGAAAAGGCTAGGATCGCCAAAGACCTCGAGCAATCGAGGGTTGAAGCCGAGATGAAGGCTTCGAGGTTGGAACACCTCGAGGCCGTTGTTGCTAATCTCGAGGTGGAGAATGCTCGGTTGCTCAAAGAGAAAGAGCTCGCCACGAAGGACAAGGAGGAAGCTGTTGTTGCCGTGAAGATAGGCGCAGCAAAGAAGGCTGAAGACAAAGTGATGGAGAAGGCCAAGGGATTCCTTTATGTTAACATGGTGAAGGCCTATGCCCATGCTATCGACCAAGTGAGGGAGACGTTCCTTGATGTTGACTGCGCCGGGTGGCATTTGTTCCCCGATCCTATCCCTAGGTTTGACGACGTCTCGGAAGAGGGTGAAGGAGACAAAGAAGTGGAGGAGGTCGAGGTCGGGGACAGCGAGGCCGAAGCAGGGACGGTTTCAGGGGCCAAGCCCTTAGCAGTTGTCGCCGAAACACCGGGAGCCGAGCCCTCTGTGATTTTGGTTCACTCGAAAGTGGTCAGCCTCTGACTTTATTGTACTTTCATCTCTTATCTAGTCTAAATGTTTTGTACCAAAGCCTAATAGCGGACTGGCCACCGCTTCTTGTACTTTTTGTTGAAGTTTTTAATGAAAAAGATTTTGACAAGTGTTGGGGAGTTCCAGAATAGTTGTGGGCTAGTCTTGTTTTTGAGTCGTCCCATAGTAGCTTCGTTTAGCCGTAGCACGATCATGTGGATTCTTAGACTTAGTAATTTACGTTCTCTTTTTGGTCGGCTTTCCCAGATTGGCGAGGCACCGCGTCTTTGCACGCAACTCGGTGTTACCAAATTAGGACTCGCGGAGTCTCGAAAGAAGCTCTCCAAGGCGGAGTTGGAGCTTTCCAGAATGAGATTGGCTTTGGTTCGCCGAAATATTGAGGTGAGGCACCTTGAGGAGAGTCTTCAAGAAGTACCCCCCAAAGGAGGAGAGGTCGGCCCCTCAATGGCTGCTGGCAAGGCATCTAGGCTAAAGTTCCTTCAACACTCTTTACACGTGGTGAGGACTGAGAGGGACGAGCTGAAGAGCTCATTGTCTAGAGTAAAGGTGGAGAGGGACGAGCAGAGGAACTCGTGGTTCAAAGTGAGGTCGGAAAGGGACGAATTAAAGAATGTGGTGCTCGAGAAGAGTTTTGAAGCGGCTCATCTGCGAAGGACCATCTTTGAGCCATCTCAGGGGAGGAGTACGAGCGGGGTACCATGCTTGAAGCTCAGAATTACCGACGACTCTCAAGGAGCGACTTGTTAAATTAGAGGTGGAGAATCTTTGCTTGAAGCGACTCTCCGAAGGGAGCAACATGAGGATCACCTCTTGCCCACTGGGGGAGTATGCGCAGGGAAGATCGTTCCATGAGTTAGCACTCCGTATGTCCCCTGCCCCACGGGATCCTGAGGATGCGCAAAGCGGCGTGGCGGGCTCGTCGAGCGGGGCATTTGTCGGAGCAACAGTCAGGCCCTTAGGTGCCGATGGCTCGACTCGGCTTGCTGGCCTAGAGACATCTGTGGAGACGAGAAGAGAACCACACGGCGCTTGCCGCCCCGGCGTATCACTTAATCGGAGCATCCCCCTTCCTAGGAGGAGCTAGGGTGAAATTTTGTAATTTTGTAGTTTGTCTTGTATGAGTTTTTTGTCTTGAATAAGACTTGTCTCCCGAATTTTGATGAAATAATATATCGCATCTTTCGAGCTTCTTTTAAGAGTAAGTGCTTTGCTAACTTTCGCAAGAGAATTTCAACAGTTGTTGGAGCAATTTCGAATGGTGAGCTACTCTTTACATGCTTGTTCGTAAGTAGCTGAAGGTGCATCGAACCAAGTGTTGGACTCCGAACGTGTTGTTAAGGTAGTTTCAACAGTTGTGGAAGCAATTTCGAATGGTGAGCTACTTTGTACATGCTTGTTTGCAAATAGCTAAAGTAGCATCGAACCAAGTGTTGGGACTCCGAAACTTGTCTTTAAGATAGTTTCAACAGTTGTGGGAGCAATTTCGAATGGTGAGCTACTTTGTACATGCTTATTTGCAAGTAGCTAAAGTAGCATCAGACCAAGTGTTGGACTCCGAGCTTGTTGTTAAGAGAGTTTTTATACTTAGTGTACGTTTCGAGGTAAGACAACCAGAACATTTAGACAATAGGTTTTCTAAGAAAGGAAATTGCTTTTATTAAAAATGACTAAGTGGCTGCTTCTGAGTTGCAAGCCGTTATTACATTAGAAAAATCAACTAAACAAAAAACAAACTCATGAATGCTCTAGGATTAGAAGTTGCTTGGAGCGGTGTTTAAACACCCTCTTGGTACTTCATCAAGTATTTCGCATTCCATGTTCTTGGCACTGTCTTGCCCCCCGGCTCTTCAAGTTCATAAGTGCCAGGGCGGACAACTTTTGTAATACCCTAAATTTTCATTTTAATAAAATATTGATTTTCACGTGTTGTGCACGTGCAAATTTCATGTGTATATTATTTATTTATTTTTATATATAAAATTTCATTTTTAGTATGAACAATTATTTTTCTTTATTTTTCTAAAAGCCTATTTCTAAAGCCTAAACACTATTTTTAATTTAAGCCCACTTTAATAATTCTTTATTTTTTGGTCCACAAGCCTAAGCCCACTAATTGTGAAGCCCACAAATTAAATAAATCAATTAAATGGTCACACTTGTCATGTAGAGACAAATGGTGAACATTTTGATTAATTAAATTGTACAAACTTTTAAGTAGGGGTACTAGGTGGCACGTGCAATGCACGTAGTGTGCAATGCACACTAGTTGGAGGCCGGGTATGGGCTTGGATGATGGGGAGTGTGGGTGAGTGTGCATGGGTAGTTACTTTGTGTGTGGGTGGTTGCTACAACTTTCTCTCCTATCCTAGCCATTTATCCTATAACTATCCAATGAATCCTAGCCCTCCAATCTATTATAAAATTAGTATAAATACCCCCCTTCATACTTGTATTCTACACTAAAGCAAATATTGGAAGAAGACATTATATAGGAGATATATATATTAGTGTGTGAGTGTGAGTGTATGTGTGTATCCCTAAGAGGCCGGCCATCATCACCACTTGGAGCTCTCGGTTTTTGGCAAGGGAGCAAGGGAAGGAGATCGTTGCATCGCAATCTAGGAGGAGAAGGCACTCTCTCACATTCTAGGGGACTCTAGGAGATTCTTATTGACTTTTCTTCAAAAAGGTGGGTGTTTCTCATGACTTCTAAAGTAGAAATCATGTTAGGGATGAAATTGAATTGTTATTATAAACTACTAGTTGAAATGAAATGCATACTTGCCTAATTAGAAGAGAATTGAGAAATTAGCAAATGTGTGTTGTTTGATTACTAGATTTATTAATTATGAGTAAAAGTGAATGTTCTCATTATTTCTAATGTTAGTATGCATGCTAAATATGCTCTAAATGCAAACTATGTGGATTAACTAGTAAAAAGACTAGAACCATGTTTTTTTATTATTAAAGTATTAAAGTAGAATGTTATGCTGGAGATGAATGAATGGGGTAATATATTAAGAGTGATTGTTAATTGTTGTAGTAAAATTCTCCTTTATTATATGTGCCATATGAGTATTAGAATAAATGAAAAGAATGTATTTTTGCAAACAAATAGTTGAACGCATCATGTGTAAGATTAACTGGTAAAATAGAAGTTTTGTTCGTTAAGAAAGATGGTTTATTTTTGTTCTAAAAACATCATGAGAAAGAAAACATTTTTTGTAGTGACTTTTGTGGGAAACTATCTTTAAAATTTGAAGAAGTGTGTTTTAGTTCTCGAATGTCGAAATTGTGTTTATGGAATACAAACTAAGGCCAAAATATATGTTTTAAAGAGTTAAAATACTTATAAAAATACTGATTGCTGTAAAATTAAATGTATTTTGTTTCTGGAAAGTTATGTTT
Organism: Hemerocallis citrina; assembly: GCA_017893485.1. Lineage (NCBI taxonomy): Eukaryota > Viridiplantae > Streptophyta > Magnoliopsida > Asparagales > Asphodelaceae > Hemerocallis > Hemerocallis citrina. The sequence goes on along the minus strand of CM030359.1, from coordinate 232,081,375 downwards.
CAAAAAGAGAAGAAAAAGAACTAAAAATAGTTTTTGAGAAATTGAAAAACTCAGTCGCATAGTTGACCGATCATGTTGAAACAGGCGACTGGTATGAGAAAATGAAAAATATAGAGTTCAAATCCTTTACAGAACAGTCGACAGACAATTGTAACAGTCTGAGACTTTGGCAATGAGAAATTTGGCAATGAGAAATTTGAAAAGTGTGAAGTGTGAAACTAAGTGAAATTGTGAACTGTGGAATTAGTATGGATTAAAATAGAATTATGTGGGTTTATAAACTAGCGAATGTGACGTGTTGCATTTTTATCGTTATGCATGATATTTTACTTGAGAAATTGAAATTAGTTGATATGATGAGTTATGAAGAATATCATGAATATGAATACATGAATACTATGCTTTTGAAACATGAACTGTGATTAATCATGAAAAGATCTTATGAGTATGATATTGTAATTATGAGTTGAAATTGAGAATTAGGGTATAGCTAATCCTTATACCGGCAATGAAAGAATTGTGAAATGATATTTGAAATGAGAAGACCAAGATTTGGGTCATGTGAATTAAATGAGTAAGACCGGTATAGTGGGAGTTCTACATTCTAAGAGTTGATTTTATTCATGATTCAATTAAACTAAGGATTAGATACATAGTGAAGATGTGATGAAAGTAAGAGAAAAATATTGAGTATGAGGGCCATTGGATTGGCGGCGTGAGAGTATTCACAGGATGTCCCATGATGAGTCATGATAGGGCGTGGATACTGCTCCAGAGTACCGTCCCGGTGGCGATGCTCGTGGGGTGTTTGACGACTGCGGGTGGTGTCATGTCTATGGTGGGAGCTGAATTACCACAGGTTGCCTGCATGATGAGTCATGTGTCAGTGCGTTGGGATTCCCTCCAGGGCGCCTGGACATGAGTTCGTAGGTCAGAAAATATCTAGGATACTTACCGTAGTTACAGTAGTAGATTAAGTCATGGCGAGGGATTGAACCCTACAAGATGAAGAACGGTTAGGCTTGCCCTCAGACCTATGTAGTATGGGCTGCATAGACTCTAAACAAGTGCGCATTAGTATCATATAATATAAATAATTGCATTAAAGACTAAGTGCACATCACAACACGACATCAATAGGATAGTCCCTTTAGCTTGATTGTGACAAGTTCGTGGATTGTTAAGAAATGAGAATTGTTATACTGTTTCCGGCATGGAGAGGATGGCCGTGTATAATATTTCGTCAGTTGAATGAACTGACGCGCCCACAGTTTTATATGCAGGGTAAAGATGCTTGACAATTGAAGTATACATGCTGTGCAAGATTGGTTTAAATGTTGTTTCATGTAAATTTATTGTAATATTGCTTCCGCTGTGATAATGTAAAAGTGCAATGTAACTCTGATGAAAGAAAAGTTTGTATTTCCTTGTAAAATTGTACGAAAGAAGTGTAAAGATCCTGTGGAACTCGAATTCAGTTATATTTTGGAATTCGGGGTGTTACAACTTTGGAGATCCTATACAACCCTTCCCAATTAGGTGATAGCTTGCCTTTCTTGCTTGGAAAAGAAATTGATAGCTCTCGAAGCACCAAATCACCTTCTTTGAGATTAGTAGGGCAGAATCTCTTGTTGTAGGACTGCTCAATCCTACGTCGATAAATCTCTTGATGGATGAAGGATATTTATCGTATCTCATCGATGAGGTCCAAGTTGCCCCGAAGCTGGTTCGACTTTTGTTCCTCATTGAAGGCAACCAAGCGGGGCGAAGGTAGGCCAACCTCCAGCAGGATGACGGCTTCGGAGCCATAAGTGAGGTTGAAAGGAGATTCTCCTGTGGGGGTCCTTTTAGTAGTGCGATAGCTCCAGAGCACATTGGGGAGCTGTTCAACCCATAAACCCTTAGAAGACTTGTCTAGTCTCCTTTTTAGGCTGGAGAGAATTTGCTGATTGGCGTTCTCTGCTTGACCGTTGGATTGCGGGTGGGATGTCAAGGAGAATCGTTGTTGGATACCAAGGTCTGTACAAAAATCGCGAAAGGCTGCCCCCCTAAATTGGGTCCCATTGTCCGTTACCAAGATTCGAGGTACACTGAATCGGCAGACAACGTTCTTCCAAAAGAAACGCTGGACTCTGTTCTCTGTGATCGTCGCTAGAGGCTCGGTTTCAATCCATTTAGAGAAATAGTCGATTGCAACGACAAGGAACTTCAGCTGGCCCGGTGCTGGAGGGAAAAGCCCGAGCAAGTCCATTCCCCACATTGCAAAAGGGGTTGGACTGGATAAGGAGGAGAGCTGGGCTTGTGGTAAGCGGTAGATTGTTGAGAACTTTTGGCAGAGGGCACATTCGCGAACGTTCTGTTCGGCGTCACTGAGGAGTGTGGGCCAGAAGTATCCATAATTCAAGATTTTGCGGGCGAGGGACCTTGCTCCTAGGTGAGCACCACACATCCCTTCATGGACCTCCTTTAGAGCATACTGGGCTTCCTCGGGGGAGAGGCATCTTAAGTAGGGTCTGCCATCCACTTGAGTGTAAGAGCGTTTGTACATGACCCCCTCGATGAGCGTGTACCGCTTGGCTCTGGTTCTAATTTTTCGAGCCTCTTTAGGGTCTAGAGGGAGGATCCCATCTTTGAGAAACTCGAGCAAGGGCCTCATCCAATTCTCCCTGAGTACCAGGGGCAGCGTCTCCATCAGTTCAGGACCATCTTCCTAGATGCTTGGCCTCATGAGGACTTCTATCAAGACGGTTTGTTCCAGGCCCGGGAGGGAAGAGGATGCCAGCTTTGAGAGGGCTTCTGCTTGCGCATTCTCTTCTCGGAGGATTTGCTGGAGTTGTGCATCTTCGAAAGAGGCCAGCAGCTCTTTGACTTTGGCCAAATATTTAGCCATACGACCATCTCTTGCCTCGTACTCCCCCGATACTTGGTTCACTACTAGCTGTGAGTCGCTGAATATTTTAACTCGCCGGGCCCCGGCCTTGCGTGCCATACATAGTCCGGCTATGAGAGCCTCATATTCAGCCTCGTTGGTTAATGCCCGAAAGTTAATACAGAGTGAGTATTGGAGAACAAAGTCATCGGGGCCGGTCAAAATGACCCCAGCCCCACTCCCGTCTGCGCATGAGGATCCATCAACATACACGATCCAGATCGGGGATTCCTCTATTGCCGTGCTGGGGTCGGGGATAGTGCTTTCTATTATGAACTATGCTAGGGCTTGTGCTTTGATAGCGTTCGGGGTTGGTAGTTGATATCATGTTGACTCAACTCTATAGACCACTTCATAAGGTGCCCCAAAGTTTCGGGCTTGTATAGGACTTGCTTGAGTGGCTGGTCAATAAGGATGACTACCGAGTGACACTAGAAGTAGGGGTAGAGCTTTCGGGTTGCCATGACTAACGCATAGGCCATCTTTTTTAGCTTGGAATAACGGAGTTCGGCGTCCCATAGGACCTTACTCACATAGTAGATTAGCTTTTGCGTATTATCTTATTCTCTTACCAGAATAGCACTGAGAGTCTGTTCTGAAGTAACGAGGTATATAGAGGACTTCTCCGGGCTTCGACTTTCTTAAGAGCGGGGGGTTGACCAAATAGGCCTTGAGTTGATCAAAGGACTTCTATTACTTTTGCCCCCACTCGAAGCCTTTTGCCCCTCTAAGGGCCTTGAAGAATAGGAGACATTTTTCTCCTAACTTGGAGAGAAAATGCCCTATTGCCGCATGGAGTCCTGGGAGTCTCTGTATGCCTTTGACACTTGAAGGGGGAACCATGTTTAGTATGGCCTGAATCTTTTCCGGGTTGGCCTCTATGCCCCTTTGGCTAACCATGAACCCAAGAAATTTACCGGATGAGGCACCGAAGGCACACTTGTTCGGGTTTAGTCCCATTTTGTGTCTCCTCAACACATCAAAGGCTTCCTGAAGGTCAGAGACATGATCTAGTTTGTTGATGGTTTTTACCAACATGTCGTCTACGTAGACCTCCATGTTCCGGCCGATCTGTTCTTTGAAGACCCTATTGACAAGGCAATGATAAGTGGCTTTGGCATTCTTTAGCCCGAAGGGCATGACCCGGTAGCAATATAGGCCCTGGTCGGTTACAAACGAGGTCTTCGGAATATCGGGAGGGAACATTCTGATCTGATTGTACTCAGAAAAGGCATCCATGAAACTTAAGAGTTCGTTGCCTGAGGTTGCATCAATTAGGGCATCAATGCTCGGGAGCGGGAACGGATCCTTCGGGCAAGCTTTGTTCAGATCCGTGAAATCAATGCAAATTCTTCAGCTTCCGTTGGCTTTTTTGACCATCACAACGTTGGATAGCCATTCCGGATAGTTGACCTCCTGTATGAACCGGGCATTCAAAAATTTCTCCACTTCTTCTTTGATTGCCTACTGGCATTCTGGAGTGAATTTGCGTGACTTTTGTTGGATAGGTTTGGCCCCATAAGCAACACTAAGATGATGCATGAGAAATTCTTTAGAGATTCCAGACATATTGGTTGCGGTCCACGCGAACAGGTGGCGATTCCCCCTTATACAACGGATAATGTCGGTTTTGATGGGAAGGGGGAAGGACTTTACTAATCTGGAATGTCCTGGTCGGATCTGGTTCTGAGAAGGACACTTCTTCCAACTGGTCGACCGACTCTGATATAGCTTGGCTACTCTCTTGGGGGAGTTCAAGGGCTTCAAGGGAGAGGACCGACCCTCCAACCGATGTCATATAACATTTGTGAGTTGTCTCCTGGCTCCCCCTCACTTCTCCCACTCCTGCTGTGGTGGGGAACTTCATCTTTATGTGGTAGACTGAGGGTACAGCCTGGAGAGCAGCTAGGCCGGTTCGGCCCAGAATGACATTATAAGCGGCCTTCACATCCACCACCATGAAATCCATCGGCTCGGTTTGGGTGATCTGGGTTTTGCCAGCGGTTACGTCGAGAGTTATCACTCCCTCGATCTTCACTGGCACCCCGGAGAACCCGTGGAGAGTATAGCCGATGGGCTTGAGTCGATCTCTGGACAGCTTAAGACCCTGGAAGGCTTCTAGAAAAAGGATGTTGACCGAACTGCCGTTATCGACCATGAATCGGCATACATCGAAGTTGACCATATGGAGATTGATTACAAGAGCATCACAATGGGGCATTTGGACGCCTTCCAAATCCTTGTCTAAAAAGGTAATAGGGACCCCAAGGCCTTTGGGGGGAGGATGGTTCTGCACGGAGTTCACCTCTCGGACGAAGGCTTTTTGAGAGGAGTTTGAATCTCCCCCCATTGGGTCTCCGTGTATGAGATGTAGGATAGCTTCAGCTTCGGAATCTGGGGTCTCGGCGTGTCGCTCAGTTCGCTTATTTGCCCCTCTGGGGGTTGGAAGAGGATCTGCCCTGTCCTTCCTTACGAACCTAGAAAGTTGCCCCCCTCTGAATGAGGGCTTCATCTCATCTTTGAGGGCCCGATAATCATCTGTGTCGTGGCCGTGATCCCTATGGAAGCAGCACCATTTGTCCATATTTCTTTTCTTTCCCGGTGTATTCATTTTCGGCGGTGGGGGGGAGGAGCCCTTCTTTCCCGACCTCCATCAGGATGGCTGAAACACTGGCGTTAAAAGGAGTAAACTTCTCAAAGCGGGGAGGAGGGCGACGCTGGCCACCATTGTCTTTATGGAGCTTTTTAGCTCCTTCATCGTCGGTGCCCTTCCGTTTGTTCCCGGATATGGGCTCTTTCTACTCAGGTTGGTGGAGGGCCTCCTCTGCCCTAATATATTTCTCGCACCTCAGCAGGAGTTCTGAGAAGTCAAGAGGCAGTTTCTTAGCGAGAGATGTCGTCAAGTCAGCGTGGTTTATGTTGTGCCGGAAAGCAGCAGAGGCTATCGACTGGTTTAGAGAGGCAATTGACCGGGCCTCGGCGGTAAAACGCTTGACATAGTCTCTTAGTCGCTCGCCCTTCCTTTGAGTGAGTGCCAGCAAGAATGTGCTTGTCTTTTCGGTATGACGGCTACTCAGAAAATGGGTAAGGAAGAGCCCTTCAAACTGATCGAAGAAGAAGATGGAGGCTAGGGCGAGTCGGAAATACCACTCCCTCGCCGGCCCCTTTAACGTGGTTGAGAAGGTTTTGCAGAGAAGCGCATCCGAAGCCTGTTGGATCATCATGAGAGTTTTAAAACTCTCGATGCGGTCAGCGGGGTCTGATTCCCCGTTGTATGACTCAAAGTGAGGGGGTTTGAATTTCTCTAGAATCGGTGCTTTCATGATGGTTCGGGAGAACAAAGGCCTGCTTGGGCGAAACCTATTGGTCCATTGTTCTTCTTCTCTGTCAAGTCTGCCAAGGCGCCTCTCCATCTCATGGAGATGGCGATAGACCAAGTCCTCCCTCCGGTCATCTCTTGTTGATCCCCAGGACTCGTTCTCATATGGAAAAGGACTGGGAGGGCGATAATTATGGCTCGGGGCTGGTTGAGGACTAGGCGCCCGTTGACTGTGGTTAGGAGCAACATTGAGGGCCCGCAGAACTGCTTCTTGAAACTGCTGGAACTTTGCCCTTGTGACAGGTGCCTCCCGATCTCGGTGGTCCCTTGGAGCGGATCGACCGTTCGGGGTGCGGCTCCTCCTTTGATGGCACGAGGGTGATTCCCTCTGCCTCCTAGGAGAGTTCGATCTTCTGCGATCTGGCCTACGGGGGGATCGGGCTCTAGGGGACCGAATCGCAGGATCCCTTTGATGTTCATGGCGAGGGATTCCATCATGGGTCCGCCTCTCATTCAAATAGGTCCGAAGATCTATCCCATGTTGCCTATTGATAATAACGTGTTAGAGATCCTTTGGCGCTGGGGGACTGTGAGAAACCATGGAGTCGGAGGAGGGGATATGTACTGAAACATGGTCGTGGAGAGGAAGTGGCCTTTTACGACTTTGACGGGAGCCCCTTCGGGGCAGCCCTTTGAGGCCCTTGAGGGGCCTGCTGGGGGTGAGGTTGTTGAGGAAGTGGCTGTCCCGGCTACGGCTGCTGGACAGGTTGAGGGAGTGGCTGTCCAGGTTGCAGTTGCTGGACTTGCTGGACGGGTTGAGGGAGGGCATCATGGAGGGGAGGAGGAGAAGGAATGGGAGTGGCTCTGCAGCTGGAGACTGGTGCCTTTCCCTTCTTCGGAGGCATAGCTTGGGAAACAACTTCACCGGTGCAGTAAGGCTGGATTGCTTTTCATTTCCCACCGACAGCGCCAATCTGTTGCTGCAGATTTTGGTGTGGGTGCAAACAGATGAATTTGTGGATTCTTTTGGAAAATGAACAAGGCAAAACTGTTGACTTCACTGGTGTTTGACTGGTTTCTCGCCGCTGCCGTGAACCTGCAAAAAGTTCGATACACCGGGATGGATCCCGATGACGAACCTTTCGATGCTATTGTCAGTAATCAGGATGTAACACCCAAAATTCCAAAACAGACTGAATTCGGAGTTCCATGGGATCTTTACACTTCTCTTCGTACAATTTTACAAGGAAATAAAAACTTTTGTTACATCAGAGTTTACATTTACATTACATATTTACAGCGAAGCAATTTACAATAATTTACACGAATTGAAATGCACAACATTTGAATCATTCTTTAATCAGCATGCATTCCTTAGTCTTATTTATCACTTTACCCTGCATAGAAACTGTGGGCACGTCAGTTGCTTACAACCGACGAAATATTATACACGGCTATCCTCTCTATGTCGGAACAGTATAACAATTCTCAAATACTTAAACAAACCACAAACTTGCTCACAAACAAAACTACAAGGGGCTATCCTATAGATGTCATGTTGTGCGGTGCACTTAGTCCTTAATGCAGTTATGTATATTACATGATATTAATGCGCACTTGTTCAGATTCTATGCATCCTATACTACATAGGTCTGAGGGCAAGTCCTTAACCGTTCTTCATCTTATAGGGTTCAATCCCTCGTTATGACTTAAACTACTACTGTAACTACGATAAGTATCCTAGATATTCTATGAGTACGAGCTCATGTCCAGACAGCCTGAAAGGGAATCCCACGTCATGTCACGACGTATCGTGAAGAACCTATGGACAATTCAGCCTCCGTCATGGAACATGACACCACCTGCAGTCACCAAACACCGTCGCCTGCGGTACGGACTCCTGGAGACATATCCATGTCATGTCACGACGCATCGTGAAGACAACCTGTGAATATTCTCACACTGTAGCTCCAAGGCTCTCATACTCGTGTTTTTCTCTTATTTTTATCACATCTTCACTATGTATCTAGTCCTTAGTTATTTGAATCATAAACACAATCAATTCTCTAGAGTTAGCCCTTCCACTATACCGGTCTTAACCATTTATATCACATGACCCAAATCTTGGTCTTTTCATTTCAATTTTCATTTCAACATATTTCTTTTTAATGCTGGTATGAGGCTTAGCTACACTCTAGTCCTCAATTTCAGTTCATATCACAAAATTTGGGTCTTCATACTCGTAAGTTCCTTCTCACAATTATCATGATGTCCAAATTTTTTTTTCTATGAATCAATCTCACATATCAAGTTCAATTTCAATTCTTGTATTTCATGCATCAAAATATCATTTTGATAAACACATTAGATTCTCATCCCATAGTTTCTTTCCTTTACTTAATTCAATAGCCACAAAGTCGTATTTTTCACTCATATACAATATTCAACTTAGTAAGTAAAAGCCCATGAATAACACACTTAAACTTTCTTTCATTCAAAATTCTCTTTTATAACTTAGTATGATCTTCTCATGAAATAAATTACCTTTTATAATTATACACATGGTAAATTTCATGGAATTCTACTCAATTTTCACTTCTAAATCACTTTTATTTTAGTCAAATAATGCCCAAATATTTTTCATAAGATCTACATATTTTTAGAATAATTGTGGTATTTTTTCCGGATTTTTAAAGCCAAGAAATCAATTTAAAATCCCAAAAAAAAGGTTATATTCTGCCGAAACCCAGAATTGAACCTACGACCTGCCGCTGCTACAGTGCAGCGCACTGTGGTGCCAACGCTAACCATAAAAGCCAGAGCACAAGTGTGATATAAGGTGGGATTTAATTGGGTATATAATTGGTTTCGGGTTTCAGATATTTTTCAAAAGAAAAGAGAAACAAAGGGTAGAGCCCAGTTTCAAACTCGAGACCACCAAGACCAACCCACGGCTACAGTAAGCGCCCAAAACCACCTTTAACCAAATGGTCTAAGTGACCAAACTGATATAGGATGGGATTTTTAAGGTTTAAATCCGAGTCTCCATTATTTCGAATTTTTACAAAAATGAATGTTTTTGAGTTCTCTTATTCTCAAAATTTATTCAAAAACTCCAGATTTTATTTTTCATCTTATTACAGTGATTCAGTAAAATAAAATTTGATTTTTGATACAAAACACATAATTTGCGTTGTACTTCATTTTGTTCTTCAATTTTCGAATTGAGGGGAAATAACATATTCTCCTTATAAATTGCACTTAAAATTTTCCTAGATCACTTATAATATTTTTGTTAACATTTTACAATTATCTCATTAATAAATTTCCTTTTCCATGCCATTTAACAACTCAATAATCAAAATCACATATTTCCATAGTTCTTCTTTCAATTATTTAACATACAAGCATGTATTCTTAATTTAGCACATAACAATCAAATAGAGCATGGTAGCATGGTAAATTCTACATTAACAATCATAATTTTCACTTAATTACCATTCTTTGCACACACAATCAATCATCTCAATTTGTTTCATTCTCATAGCATATGGCTAAATTAGCTAAGTTTATTTTCATTTTCATCAACCATACTCTAGCATGAAACCTAATCAGAAGTGTAAGAGAATCACCCACCTTAAACAGAGAGAAAAATCAAATAAACTCCTAGAGATCTCCTACAACGAGGCAAGCAAAGCCTTCTCCTCCTAGATCAAGCAACCAAGTTGACTTCTCCTCCTATTGAGCAAGCAAACCCGAGCCTCCCCTATTGTTGTCCGGCCTCCTCTCCTTGGTTGAAGCACACCCACAAACACTCACTCTTTCAACTCACAAGTCCTCAATCTTTTGTCTCACCAAATTGTCTCTCTTTCTTTTCTTTTGATTCTTTCCTTTTCAAAATTTTAAGTGTGAGAATGAAGAGTGTAGGGAGGGGTATTTATACAAATTTTTAGGGTGAATGTAGGGCTAGGATTATATCAAATGGTTAGAGATCAAAGGTCTAGATGCACTAGGGAGTTATAGAAACTACCCATGATGAACAACCACCTCTCCACCACTTCCATCTCTCCCACTTTCCATCCTACATTCCGGCCATGGGTGAAAAGGTGTGCAACATGCACGTGCCAAAATAGTACCCCTCCTTACAAGTTGTTCATGTGAATAAAATTAATTGTTCATGAAAAGAGTCTACACTACAAGTTAGGCTATTTTAAAATAGGATTAAGTTAAATGGGCTCACTAATGGGCCAATTTAACCATGGGCTCTCCTACTTAAATTAATTAATTAATTAAGAGTGGGCTTAAAAGGGGCAAATAGGCTTAGAATTTTAATTAGGCTCTTAAAATAGTCTTTTAGGAAAATAAAGAGAACAAACTACTATATAAGAAATATTTTTATAAAAGAAATTATACGAATGAAATTATACGTGCAAAACATGTAAAATCACAAATTCTACATAAATAAAATTTAGGGTGTTACATTGGAAGATTATGAAAGAGCTTTATGTGGAAAAAGATTGATTACCTTGTTACGGTGGGGGGAAAGGGGTATTTATAGTCGCCTTAAGAGACAGTTTCGAGATAATCAATTATCTCTATGTCTCGGTGTTTTTGGATAAGATATAGAGTTTAAACTCGTTTCATGATAAGAGAGGCTGTTTAAACTGCCTCTTAGAGATAATCACGAATTTGAATTACTCTTCAAATATCTGAATTGGTTTGTAGCGGGTCGTTACCCGTACCCAATAGGACAGATCCGTTTGTAGGTGAAATTACCGTTTTACCCCTGAGAGCTTTAAGATTCGTGCCCGATTTGGTTCTATTTTTAGCCATATCATTCCTCTTCTTCTTCTATGTTATCAAAGGGAAAGGGTCTTGCCACTAGTAGTGTTTTAAATCTCATAAAATCAAAAAAAAACCAAGAACCAGTTCACCAAATGAGTTGAATTGGTATAATGCACAACCTCTCATTGAAGATGTAGTAGATGTGTTTTTTTTTTTTTGGAAAACTAATGAAAATATTTTTAGTATTCTTTTTCGCATGGCTAAAGATTTGCTAACTGTACTAGTGTCAACCATTGCATCGGAAAGTGCTTTTCCTCTTGGTGGCAGGATTATGAGTCCGAACAAGAATTGCCTGACGTCAAAGAATTTGGAGATGTTGGTATACACCGAAGATTGGATGAAAGCAGAAGAGATGACTCAAGATTTACGAGAAGCACAAAACGGATCAACAAGTAGCGACGAGTGAACATCTAATAGAATGTAATTTGTATAATGTATTGTAAATAATTAGAAAAATTTAGGGGGATGAGATTCTATATTTAGGTTAAGTAGAAGTGCACGACAAGAGTCCACTGCCTTCTCTTCAATCTAAATAGAGGCCATCGCGATCTCTAAATACAAATGTTTCCCTCGTATTGTATTTTAAAGTTATTTGAATGAATTGAAATTTTACTCAATTATTTGATTACATATTAAACTTTGTAATTCATAAATATTATTTTTGAATATCTCTTTTATCTATATGATTTTACATTTGTGAACGAATTTTAAAAAGGTTAAAAAAATTATAAAAATATTTTAAAATGAAAATATGGCTGAACCGGCCCGGCCCCCGAGCTAGGGGCCAAGGGCCGAGGTCGGGCCTCAATATCCAAGCAAAAGCCCAACTCGGCCCAGCCCTCCTTCATCGCTGGCAGGGCCCGCCTTAGCCCGGGACCGGGTCAAACCCACCGGGCTTCGGTCCGGCCCGGCCCGGGAGGACCGAATGCCATCCCTACTTCTATTGTACTTACTATTGGATATATATTTCAAGGGCATTGCTATACCTACTACCTATTTTACAATATACACTCCTTACACACTATAGTAGACACCTCTACTAGATGAGTATCACATTAGGTTGTAAAGAGTGGAGGTTGTAGAAGATGTTGTAGGTATAGGTTCATCCATATTTCAATTACAAAAATGAAACTCAAATGAAATTAAGCATAATCTCAATAAAAGTTTTTATTGTGATAATTATTGGTTTACTGAAGTTCTCAATATTGCATTGATTCTCTTTAACCCATCATTTATTGCATTGTTCTATCCTACAGGCTAAGAGACTAAGTCTGGTCATTTATTAAGGTGTCTTCATTGCTTTGCTTGGAAATAAAGTCATCAACAACTAGCCATTGATATGGTATGAATGAAGTGGCCCCATCAGGGCCACCAGATTTCCTCAAATTTTGCTCCTCCATGATCATTAGGTCAAACAGGTCCAGCGGGCTTCAACTAGTTCAGGCCCACTAGCTAACGGGTCCGACCCGGCCCATCAAGGCCAAAGACCCGTTAGCCCCTGCCTATAAATACCAGACCCCCTTCTTCCTTTTCAAGGTAATAAATTTTTTTCCCCCTGAACCCTAGCTACTGTTGCTTTCTCAGTGACTGACTAGATCGTCGAAAGGCCTGTCGGCGGGAACTCTCCCGGTGTTTCTTGGCATTATGCAGGTATCAAGATCCAAGTCGAGCCATTAAGATCCGAGCCGAGCCACAAAGATCCAAGCCGAGCACTCAGCCTCTACCTCTCTCTTGCTACCCCCAAGCCGAACATACAGCCCGAGGATCAGATCAATGCTAGTGTCATCCGTTCCATTTCACAAATCACAAGAACTCATACATGTTGTCCCCATACCCAAAAACAAGCAGCATCAGGTTGGCACAGTCTGTGGGAAACCACGTCACTAACACCGGTCCGATCCCGGCCTGGGACGTCATCTCGAAGCCAGGCTTTCCCATGGCTCCCAATGCCAGAAAAGCCCTCACTGCTGGACGTCGTCCAGACCCTCCTCCCTCTCACAGCCATGTGCACACCTATGGCTCTGATCAACCTCGAGCCAAAGGTGCGGCAGGACCCGAACCGAGCACCTTACGCTCGGTCGTTTCTCCCAACTTACGGCGTATAATCCAGGACCGGCAGATCAGCCGGTCGAGGGGAGGGGTCACTTTCAACTCGGACCCAAACCATAGCAGGCAGTCGACCCAAGAACGGGAACCAGCGCACAACCACTCACCCCGGGGGCCTCCACCTTCGCACGGCCAAGTAGAGCAGATCCCGGTTATGAGAGCCGGGTTCCAAAACTTTAGGAACGAGGTCCTTCAGGCTATCCGTGGCAGTCCCAGGACCGTGGCATGCAACAACTCCGATCCTCATCCAAAAGCCCAGGGCAGCGAATGTAACACCCCGATTTCCATACACTGGAAAACCGTGACATAAGCCAGAATCTTTTCTTCAATAAGCCACAATACACAGAAAAATAGGAAAATTTAAAACTTTTTATTCAACACAACTTTATTACAAGTCTGAATATTACAAATTTTCAATACATTACAACAGTGTTACAATAATACCTTTACAATCCCAAGTATTACAACTTTTCACAATTTATATTAGAGTACAATGAATAAGGAACAACACTTAGTATTTCACTTGGATGCTTCCCAAGAATAAATAAATTACAACAATGAATAAATTACAATAATTGTTACAAATGAAATTACAACATATATTACAACGGAAAACTGAAATGAAATCGACTCCTTACTTCTCTTACCTTGAGTCCTCCTAAATCTTGTACATGTACTTCTGCAATTCAGTACCTATTGAAGTGGGGACTTCAGTACATATACTGACGCCTTAAGGCTGATAACTAGCAGTGAATCTCAACTATAGCAAACAGATTGATGGAAAGAGAAACGTGTAGATATAATTGATGTGTTAGTGTATGCTATTCCTTAGACTCTAATGCCCGATTAACTAATGCAATGATGCTCTTATTCTAATGCAAACAAGTCTCCTGAACAGTATGCATCCCATACTACATACGCCTCATCTTAAGCCGTTTCTTCATATATAGGGATTTGAACCCGCGCTATGAATTCTACTCTTGTACTCGACTTGTTTCTGAAGATATTACATGGCTGATGAGGTTGCCCTAAAACGGTCTAATCCCGCCAGGCGCACCGGACCTCACTCAAATATCTGACGAATCTTTGGAGTTTCCATGGTCACAGATTAGCTCGAATCATCCCCTACCGCCCCCTAGCCAGACCGTAGTCTATGACTTCTCGCTCTTAGATACAAGACAAGACGGAGTTCCGGGGGGTTCATCCCCTAGCTCCGACAGGAATCGCTCCCGCTTATCAAGGCACTTCAGAAATTAACAGATGAGATACGGATCCCGTGCTCCCAATTCGTGAGAAAGCACAGACCATATCCCTTTGACAAGAAGGGTACAACCCGATAACACTGCCTAGTGTCGGCCTATAGGACAGGTCGGATCATAAGGTATCACCCTTAACACCAACTCTTTTCCTTTGGCGAGAAAATGATAATAAATATAGGTTAAGTAGTAATATCCCTAAGTTACTACCCTAACAATGTCACTAACCCTAAACAAACCTAGGGATGACAACAGAACTTACACAACATGCTAAGTCTTAAGTTAGACCTCGCAAGTTAACTCTATTAGGCTGCTCAACCTAGACTTACCAGAATCCCTAAGGATCTGGTTCCTGGCCTATCGATACAAGACCTCGGCAATACGAACGTATTCGCATGCTACTACCCTGAACTTGGATTTTGTCAACACTCCGATCTGCGATCAACCAACTCAGTTAAGATCTGACGGTACACACGAAGTGACTCGTCCACAGTCTCTTAGGAGTAAGGTAAACACACATCTTGATGGTCGATAGCCCCTAGGGCAATGATATCACCCTAGACGAGCACAAAAAACTGTGTACTATCTAATAAGCTACATACGAGTACACAAAACACATACGAGCTAAACAAGCTATGTATGGAACCAACAACTACATACGAGCCGGGCGAGCTGCGTATGAGACAACAACATACATACGAGACAAATAAGCTACGTATGAGACTAACAGCTACATACGGGCCAGCCGAGCTGTGTATGAGAAACAACATACATACGATCCAAATAAGCTACGTATGAGACTAACAGCTATACGGGCCAGGCTAGCCGCGTATGAGCCAAACCATATATAAAAACAACCATACATGTATTCTAACAACCTAGAAGTAACCAAACGTGCTCACTAGTAAAACTTGATCTTCTATAATTAGAAGCAACAGAAGAATCTACTAACAGTCTAAAATAGACATACTACCAATGAGAAGCCCAAAAACGACATAAAAACCTTCTGACGGCCTAGAGGCAACCAGTATTACGCTTATCTGAAATCTAACAAATTTATACTTTTTAGAAAGGTGAGAACATCTACCACAACTCTCTAATTGAATCCTTTTTCAGATTCCATAAGGAATTCCAAATTCCTGACCCTCGAACATGTGCAAACAGTTACCAAACTACCGATTTTCAACAAAAACCTGAAACTTTCGTAGCTTGTAACTTTTACTCTACTCATCGGAATCTAACCAAACTGGACAATTTGAAAAGGTGGGAACATCTACTAAAACTTTCCAGTTGACCACTTTCTCAGATTCCATAAGGAATTCCAAATTCCTGACCTCGAACATATGCAAACAATTACCAAACTACAGATTTTTAATAAAAAGATGAAACTTCTGTAGCTTGTAACTTTTGCTCTACTTATCGAAATCTAACGAAACTGGACAATTTGAAAAGGTGGGAGCATCTACTAAAACTTCCTAGTTGACCACTTTCTCAGATTCCATAAGGAATTCCAAATTCCTGACCTCGAATATACGCAAACAATTACCAAACTACAGAATTTCAATAAAAAGATGAAACTTCTGTAGCTTGTAACTTTTGCTATACTTATCGAAATCTAACGAAACTGGACAATTTGGAAAAGTGAAAACATCTACTAAAACCAACTAGTTGACCACTTTCTCAGATTCCAGAAGGAATTCCAAATTCTTAACCGTCGAACACACGCAAACGGTAAGAAAACAGCAATTTTAACAAAGGAAAGCTGAAACTTTGAAAGCCTATAACTTTTGTTCTACTTATCGGAATTTAACCTAAGAGAGTAATTCGGAAAGGTGAGAACATCTACTACAACTCTCTAGTTGGTTGGCTCCTCAGGTTCAGCGAGTAAGACACTCAAAAACTATAAGGAATCAAGACAGATACAATTCCAACCAGCCAAATACACAGCCAAGCTGAAAACTTCAAAGCCCATAACTTTTACTCCGCTTGTCGGAATTTAACCCGAAAGGTTAATTCGGAAAGGGGAGAGTGTCTACTACAACTTTCTAGTTGGTATCCACATCAGGTTCAACCATTAAGTCACTCAAAAATATCAAAGAGTCAAAACAGCAAGCACACTCAGCTCAAAGCTGGCTACTGCATCTTCCAAATACCATAACTCCTATTCCGCTTATCGGAGTCTAGCCCGAGAGGCCAGTTCAAGAAGGGGAGAATGCCTACTACAACTTTCTAGTTGGTCTCCACTTCAGATTCAACAGGTAAGACACTCTAAAACCTCAAAGAAGAAAAACAACAAGAATCCAGTCAAGACAGCCAGTTGCTGTACTTTACAAACGGCATAACTCCTACCCTGCTTATCGAAATTTAACTCGAGAGGTCAATTCGGAAAGGGGAGAGTCTCTAATACAACTCCCTAGTTGGCCTGAACCTCAGATTCATCAAGTAAAACCCTCAAAAATGACAAAGAATCAAAACAGCAAGCATCCTGTCAAACAGCTAGTTGCTGTATTTTTCCAAGACCATACTCCTACTCCACTTATCGGAATTTAACCCGAGAGGTTAATTCGGAGACTCGCTGTTTTGGGAGAAACGCTTGTTTCACCCATCAAAATGGCTCCGAAAAATCCCCAAAAATTGGAGCATGCTAATAACACATATAAGAACTACCAAAATTAATTTGGGGTCAAAATTCTACCTTAAACCTAATTAAATAAAATCAACCCTACAACCATAAAAAATGAATCTTTATGCTCTACTTTGGTGTTCTACCACTTCAAACTTTACATGCTCTTTAATCTAGTCCATATGCACATGAAACTACATCCATACAACAACATACAACAACAACAAAACCCTAAAATAGCTAAAACAACCATGAGATGAGAAACCCCACCCTAAATCATGTAGGAAGAACTTGCTAGCTCTTCTCCTCCTTGCTCCTTGTTCTTGCTCCTCTTCAAAGAGAAGCTCCAAATGAACCCATGAAAAAATCTCTTTTCTTTTGATTTTGGACTTCTCTTTCTTTTCCTTTCTTTCTCAATTTTTTTCTAAAATTAACGAGTAAAGAAGGAGATGGAGAATGAGATGAGAAGATATGGAAAATGAGGAGACAAAAAATGAAATGGGGGTTTTCCCCCATGGAGTTGGCCGGACTTGCTTTGTAGGAGAGGGAGAGAGAACAAGTGGTTGAGAAGAGTCGACTTGTCTCTTTCTCTTTGTAGCTCAAATTAATTAAAGATTAATTTGCAAATTTAAATTGCAATCAAACCCAATAAACTTGCAATCAACATCCAAAATCAAATCCTACCCTCCATCTCATCATGATGGGTCAAAAATAAAAGATATTTTCCAAAAATCACATACTACATGATTTTGTAAAAACGTACGAAATTGATACGATTCAACTACGTACATGTAATACCCTGATTTTTCAATAAATGAAAAATTATTTATTTTGCACGTGTTGTGCACGTGCAATATATTGTTGGATTATTTTATCATGGTGAGTATGTTTAAATATATTTTTCTCAAATTATTTTAGTACAAAAAGCCTTCTTTAAAAGCCTTATTTGAATTAATTAAAAAGCCTTTTCTTAAAAAGCCCAAAAGCATTTTTATTTTTAATTATTTTTATAAATTATTTTTGGCCCAAAAAGAAAGCCCATGAATTAATTTATTTTAATTAAACTTGTCATGTAGAAGACTTTTTCTTAACAAAATTATTTTTATACAATTTTGAAATGTACAAATTTGGCCTAGTTGCATGCACGTGCACTACACGTACACGTGCAATGCACACTCCTATGCTTGGCCGGGTATCCTTCTTTTTGGGAGGGAAAGTTGAAATTTTGGTGTGGAGAACATGGGGGTAGTTTCAAGGAGGTGGGTAGTTTTCCTAACTCCTACTTGAATCTAAGCCTTTCATTTTGCAACCACCAAGATGATCTTAGCCCTCCATTTCCCTCATTTTTTAGTATAAATACCTCCTTTCTCATGGCTAATTTTGATATGCAAAGTGTAATTTCTAAAGCTATACTAATATATTGTGAGAGTTATAAAAAATAAGAGTTTGTGTGGGTTGTGTTGCTTGGAGTGGCCGGCACCATCAAGAAGCATTCGGCTAGGTAGCTTTCGGCCAAGGAGGAGAAGCATTCGGCATTTGGTTGGAGGCTTGGAGTGGTGCATTCTTTTGGCTAGGAGGAGGTGTTCTCATCTACTTGATTGCTTTTGTTTGTGTTTCTCTCCAAATTGAGGTGGGTAAAACAATTCATGTTTCTAATATAGGGTTCATGCTAGTATATTGATGACACTATACATGGAAAATACTAATAAGAGACCACTCTAATTAAAAAGTTAGTATGTGAATGGCTTAGAATGGTGTGATAAATTGTGTATGTAAATTGTTTGCATGAAATTATACCATATGAAGCACTTTCTCTGATTATTTAGTTTAATTGAACAATGATGCAATGTGACTAGCGTGATGTGTGAAAGCCTTTTATTAATTATTTGCAAATTGTGTGGTTGAGACATGACAATTGAGAAAGACATTAACACTATGGGAATTGAATAGAAAAGTATATTGAATACTTTGAATTCATGTGTAGAAGTGGCATGAATGAACCAAGGAATTGCTTGTTGTCATCACATTAGAAATGTACCAAAATTAGTAATTGTTGAGTTTCACCTATTCATGTGCTATATGAATTCTTTTGCTAGTATGAGTACGGGGAAATCCAAGGTTGTATTGTGTTGTGAATGTAGATTAATAACCAGTAAATCATCATGGAAACTTTGGGATAAAAGAGAGATTAGATGAACAATCGATTTATTTTCAATGTCGAAAATAAAGGATTTGCTAGTTTTAATAAACAAATAATTAATTTGGGTGGAGAAAATGTGTTTTAGTGCAAAAATTTATTTTACACTTACTGTTTTGAAGATGGAATAAAGAAGATTAAATCTGGAGTTTTTCAGTGGTTTATATAAAGGCAATATGAATCAAAATTGTTTTGAACATCGAGTTAATTTCTACAAACAGTGTGAATATGAGACAAATGGGTTTTAACCCACACTGTGACAACCTGAGCCAGTGGCTCAGGCGGTCGGTGGCGCTGTTCGGTTTCCCTGAGCGGTGTGGTTCGAATCCGGGTCTCACCATTCTTTTTAAAAAGTACTGTGTATATATATATATGACAGCGAAGAGATGGCATATATACTTAGTGCACTCTCTTCTATTCGCTAGCACCGATCGGCCTATCGGCGGGTGCTCTGGCCTTCTTCTCTACTGTGCTGGGTTCGAATCTTTCCCCTAGCACTTAGGGAAAAATATTTTTTTTGTGAGATTTTGATGTCCAAAAAATATGAGAAAAATATGGTAATTTTCATAAAAATACAAGGAATTTTATGGGATTGGTTTGGATATTAATTGAAGAAAATATAATGTAGTTTGTGAACAAATGGTATATTTAAGCTATGGTTCTAAGA
This sequence comes from Hemerocallis citrina, assembly GCA_017893485.1. NCBI lineage: Eukaryota > Viridiplantae > Streptophyta > Magnoliopsida > Asparagales > Asphodelaceae > Hemerocallis > Hemerocallis citrina. The sequence continues at coordinate 232,061,433 of CM030359.1, read as the reverse complement.
CACATACTCATGGGAATTTTCAAATTTATAAAGAGTTATTGAAATGAATTTATTAGAAAGTATTTGACACAAAAGAATTTGTGGTGTGACATGATATTATAATTTTTACTTGAAGATATGGTGTAAAATATGAAGTACGAGTGTATGTTTGTAAAGTGCATGAGTCCATTGTATGATGATGGAGTTTAGAAACTTTGTTGATGAAATTGTTGGACTTGGATATGAAACTTGAGTTATAAGTATTCACCATGGATTTGTGAACAAATGAAATTATGAATAAGAAAGAGTATGAAATTGTGACATGAAAGTGGTCATGACTTAAAGATTGTGAAATGAAATTTGAAATAGAGTAGCTAAGTCTCCCCGGCATTGAGAAATGAAATAAATTGAAATTAGACCAAGGTTGGTCATGTTGAATTAAAGGAATAAGTCCGGTTGATGGAGGGGCTAACTCTAGTGATTATTTTGTTCATGATTTTTATTGAAACTAAGGACTAGTGCATAGTGAAGACGTGATGAAAGTAAGAGAAAAACACTGAGTATGAGGGCCCTGGGTAGCGGCGAGAGCGTATCCCAGGAATTCCCATGACGAGTCTGGGTGAGGATACTGTTCCAGAGTACCGTCCCAGTGGCGACGCTCGTGGGATGTTTGAAGACTACGGGTGGTGTCATGTTTATGGTGAGAGCGTATCCCAGGAATTCCCATGATGCGTCTGGGTGAGGATACTACTCCAGAGTGCCTAAACATGAGTTCGTAGGTCAGATAACATCTAGGATACTTACCGTAATTACAGTAGTAGATTAAATCATAACGGGGGATTGAACCCTATAAAGATGAAGAACGAATAAGGGCTTGCCCTCGGACCTATGTAGTATGGGATGCATAGAATCCGAACAAGTGCGCATTAGTGTCATGTAACTTAATTAACTGCATTAAGGACTAAGTGCACAATCACAACACGACATCAATAGGGTAGTCCCTTTAGTTGAAATGTGACAAGTTTGTGTTTGCTAAATATGAAATGTTAAGTTATACTATTTCCGGCAAGCGAGGACGGCCGTGTATAATGATCGTCGGTTGAATAAACTGACGTACCCACAGTCTAACATGCAGGTAAATGTTATGCTAAAGATTAAAGAGGATTTGGATGCTTAAAGATTATATCAAGCTGTTGTACTTGTATTTAATTGTTGTATTTTACTTCCGCTGTGCAAAAGAAAGATGTAATTATGATGTAATCTCTGATGTATGATGAAAAGTTTTAATTTCCCTGTAAAAGTGTACTAAGAAAGTGAAAAGATCCTGTAGAACATCTCGAATTCAGTATATTTGGGATTCGGGGCGTTACAGTACATATATATGATTTCACAGATAATTTTTATTAGTTAAAACGAATAATCTGTACAAAATTTATTTAATTCCAAAAAAATAACTTTATCACCGGTTCGGAAGATTTCAGTATCAATTTGATACAAACCAGTCGTATATCGACTAGTTTATACGTGCAGATACTGTTTATTAACAAACCGGGTGATGTCCACCAAAAATATTTCAGTTCTGAAAATAATAATAAAATAATAATTTTTAATATCCGCCCGCGATTTTTCAGACATTTTCTCAAAAACGCATTTTTCAAGATTTTGTATAAGTGTACAAAACTGATACAAAACTTATATATACTTACTAGTATATGTATCCGAATAAATTTTTATTAGAAAAACCAGTAATTTCTATAAAAATCTTTTAACTTTAAAAATAATAATTATATAAATATAATATCCGTCCGGGATATTACAATACTCCCTCCTTAAAATAGTTCTGTCCTCAGAACTACGTTAAGTCAGGAAAATAGATAAACATCCAAACAGTAAATAACTTGGGAAAAGAAATCTTATACGGCTTTCTGGCTCCCAAGTGGCTCATCTACGAACTGGTTCTCCAAAGAACCTAACCTTGATCCCAAAGCTGCCTGCAACTCTGCCAAAATCGAGATGTAACTCTTGAATCTTGGTCAAATCCACTAACGCTGGCACTCCATGCTGCTTCCTTACGCCTTCAATGTGGACTCCCACTAATTTCTCTAGCGATTTAAGTCATCTTTATCGGAAGAAAATGTGCAGATTCGTTCAACAGATCCCCAATATCCCAAATTGAGTCATACATTTCTGAAATCCTGGGAAATCATGTGATGAAGTCCATACTGATGTTCTGATATTTTCCTTCATCAACTTGCCGCTTCAGTGCTTCAATCCCTGCATCTTCTGCCTAAGCCTTCTGACTTGCTTACTTAGACTCGGTTTGCAGTTTCCATCATTCTAAAACTAGGCTCTAATCTTCAGTAATCACTCCAATATTGGCTTGCCTGATCTCATCATCCAGCTTCTTACTTCCTTCACGGTCCTTGGCTGAGGTCAATTCTTCACCTATCTCGATCTTTTGCAGTCGGTAGCTACTCCCTCCTTAGAATAAGACATGGCCTACGAACATCACTTCTGACTTCCAAGATTCTCTCCTATAATTTGCTCAAAGCTGACGCTCCAGATGGTGTATTTAAACAAACCAAATCTAGAGTCACCTTCTGCACACATCTCAACTCTTGAAAAATAATTCAGACAAAAGAATATGATGAACTAAGTTTGAACAAAACAGCTGTATGGATTCCATATATATATAAATCCAACAGATTACAAAGAACAGATCATGTGGCTGAGGTATACGTTGGAATAGATAAAAGAACAGATCGGTCGGAACATGGAGGTATACGTTGACGACATGCTCGTCAAGAGTCGCCGAGGGCAGGATCATGTGGTCAACCTTGAAGAAGCTTTGGTGTCCTTCGATTCCACAACATGAGGCTTAATCCCGCTAAGTGCGCCTTTGGTGTCTCCTCGAAGAAATTTCTCGAGTTCGTTGTTAGCCAGCGCGGCATAGAGGCGAACCCCGAGAAGATTCAGACCATAATCGACATGGCCCCTCCTAGAAATATAAAGGAAGTTCAACGGCTCACGGGACGACTGGCAGCCATCGGCTGCTTCCTCTCCAAGTCTGGAGAGAAGTCGCTCCCCTTTTTCAAGGCCCTACGAGGGGCAAAAGGCTTCGAATGGGGGGACTCTCAGTAGTAGGCGTTCGACAAACTGAAAGTCTACCTCGCCAACCCTCTTCTTCTAAGCACCCGAGCTGGGCCCCCTCCCTATACTTATCGGCCTTGGAACATGCGCTCAGTGCCATGTTAGTGAGAGGAGGACGGGGTTCAGAAGCCGCTCTACTACGTCGGCAAAGTCCTGCTCGTGGCCGACACCCGTTACGCAAAGATGGAAAAGGTCGCCTACACTCTGGTCATCACCATGCGGAAGCTTCATCCATATTTTTAGGCCCACTCAATCCAGGTTCTCACAGACTAGCCCCTAATGGCTGTCTTCCACAAGCCGGAGAATTCTGGCCGCTTAATCAAGTGGTCGATCGAGCTGAGCCAGTACGACATCAGCTAACAACCCAGAATGGCTATTAAAGGACAGGCCCTTGCCGAATTCATCACGGAGTGCACCATTTTCGATCCTTCCGAACTTCTGGAAGGGGAACCAATTTGGGAGGTTTATGTCGACGGGTCGTCCTACGAGGTTGGAAGCGGCATGGGTATCATACTCAAAGGTCCTAAAGACTTCGTTCTCCAGTATACCCTACACCTAAACTTCTCCGCCTCTAACAACGAGGTAGAATACGAGGCGATGATTGCAGGGCTCACATTATCACATAAGGCGGGGGCAATGTGATGAACACAATATTATTCACATTTAGGAGCAATAATCTTAATGCAATTAGACATTTAAAGGCTCTATATGTGGTATTTAACTCTTATTTTCTCTTTTCCATAGGAAACAGCCTAAAACAGAGAAACGAAGCAGATTCAGGATTTTAAGGATGATACACAGAAAACTGCAGATCATCGATCGACTGGTCCCTTACAACAGGCGACTGGCCAGAGATGTTGATTTTCCACAGCCGCTCGACACAGTCGACTGGTTCGAAGACAAGTCGACTGGTAGGCGGCAGAGTTAAAAGATAAGATATTTGAAGATTCGTCCAAACCTAATCCAAATCAGAACAGAAAAGGAAGAATAGAAGAAAAGAGAAAGAAATAATACGCAGAGCAACGAGGGAGGAAATAAATAAAAGAAAAGGACTTTTCTATAAAAAGAAGAGTGCAAACCCTAATTCTCTGGCCGTGTTCTATAAATACCAACCAAGAAGCATTATTCGAGGGGACTCTCTCACGCTCCTCCGCACACACCATCAGCCGGATCACAAAAGTTTCTGGAATGCCAAGTCATCAACAAAGAGCAGTACTGTATCAGCATAGAGGAAGGAGAAAGGAGATCAAGTACTAAGAAGAGAACTGCCGGTCGACTGTGTGACAGCCAGCCGACCTATCTGGTCGAACTACATCAGTTTATTCCTTCTCTTTCTAATTCTTTTCTGTTAATCATGTATTCGAACTTGTTGATCAATAAAAGTATTATTATGTGGAACTAACTCCATAGTTGGATGATTGAAACCGTAGTTATGTAATGCTATATTCTTCTGAATTCTTCTATATTACTTATTGATTGAATCTGAGTGAATTGGTATAGATTTACATGAATCAAACTTGCTTGGAGTTCTAAGGACAGTCGACTGAAGTGACAGCCAGTCGACTGCCATACAGACTTGAGATTATCAAGTTTGTGCAGTGTAGATCTGAATCTGTTATATGAGCATATTGAGATGACCCGTATCTCGTGTTCATATCTTGTAACAAGGGAATCTTTAGGGGTTCTTGGTTTAATCAACTTGAAGGATCTAGATCTGATACCAATTTCTAGAACTTCAAGTGTTTGTTCGTTTCCACTATTCTTATGCTTTCTTCAAGTGCAACTTAGTAGATTCCATGCTAAATACTTAATGAAAGAAACGAATTAGAGTAGATACCATGCCTAATTCTTGGCTTAGGGAAACATTAACTTTAAGGAGTAGATACCATGCCCTTAAAGAGAACAAACATGAGTAATAAGAAGAAGTTTAGAAGGTGACTTAGCATTATTGACTATTGGTGGAAATCAAAACCCAACTACTTAATAGATATTTGTGATTCAGCATTTTTTAGTTTAGTTTTAATCTTTTCATTTCTTTTAGACTTTTAGAACAACTCTTTATCATTCTCACTCTTTTTATTGATTAGTAAGTTAATTTCTACAATCTCTGTGGGATCGACCCTTGCTATTGCTACGCTTCTATAAACGATTCGTGCACTTGCGAGGTTTTAATTTGTGTCTAGTTTATCTAGTTATTTAGGTAGCTGGATTGCACAACAAGTTTTTGGTACCGTTGCCGGGGATTGTCTAGTATTTTAACTTACAGATCAGTAGAAAGCTTTTATTTTCTTTCTTTTAATTTTATTAATAAGTATTTTTCTTTTAGGTTCCAGGATTTTGGTGGATGCATGGGAGACGATCACTTCGTCCAGAGCTACTACCTATTGACGCAGAATCAGAACGCACTTTGCACAGACTAGGTAAGCTGTTTGCAGCAAACCAGTCGACTGTCGCTACAAACCAGTCGACTGCACAGAGACCCAATTCATATACAGCAGTGGGTGAGGAAATGCCAAATCGAGTGCCAATGCAGGACAAGTTCACGCCTAAGAATATCGAGCAACTTTCCTGCATTGTGTATCAACCTAATGTCATAGGGAACATGCATCTATCTCCTCAGTTACTTAGCATGGTTCCCCACTTTAGTGGCAAACCAGATGAAGAGCCTCATCTCCATCTGCAAGACTTTTTCGATCTTTGCAGGACACAAAGCGTCCAAGGGCTTACCCCTGAACAAATCAGGTTAATCTTGTTTCCTTTTTCTTTAAAACTTAATGCTAAGTTGTGGTATAATTCCTTGGAACCAGGATCAATTAATTCATGGGAGTAATTGGCGACAAAATTCTTGAAAGAATTCTTTCCAGCCCAAAAGACCAAACAGCTGAAAAGGGAGATTCAACTCTTCCAACAAAAAGATGGAGATTTATTTTTCGAAGCATGGAAAGATTTCAAGAACAAACTTCTTAAGTGTCCTACACACAACATGCCTAAAGATGATCAGGTACAAGCTTTTTATGAGGGTTTAAATGATACTAACAAGGCAATTGTGGATTCAGCTTGCAACGAGATCTTAATGAGGAAAAGCGATGAGGAGGCCATTGAATTATTTGAAGAACTCAGCGAGAACTCACAGCAATTCTCAACAAGGAGGGGCCCTTCGAAAAAACAGGGAGTTTACGAAATTTCTAATAGCAATAACATTCAATTAGAAATGGTAAACATGAATAAGAAAATTGATATGCTCGTTAATGCAATGTCGATGATGGGTGGAGTTAAAAATCAAACAAATGAAATTTGTGCAATTTGTTCTCATGTGGATCATACCACTGATACATGTCCCATGTCTTCTTTCACAGATCAGGAGCATGCAAACTATGTAGGTTGAGGAGTGTTTCCACCAAAGAACAATCCCTTCTCGAACACATACAACTCAGGGTGGAGGAACCATCCAAATTTCTCATGGAGCAACAATCAAGGCACCCAATCTTCGCAAGGACATGCACGGAACTTCCAAATGGGAAGTGGGTTTGATAGGCCAGTTCAAGAACAGAAGAAGTTGGATTTTGAATCCACCGTTCTTCAATTGCTCCAACAGCAACATCAAACAAGCAACCAACAAGGGCCAGCAATTCAGAAGTTGGAAACTCAAATCGGGCAGATCGCAAAGGAGTTGAGTGAAAGAAAGGCAGGTGAACTCCCATCACAAACTATACCAAACCCTGGAGGCCAAGAACAGCTCAAGGCAGTGGCAACATTAAGAAGCGGTAGGGTGATTGACAACAAAGTTGGAACACACACAGAAGAAGTAGAAACACAACCATCAAAAGTTTTGGGCTCCAACAAGGTAAGTGAAAAAGAGAGAACAGTTTTGCCACCATTCCCTCAAAGGTTAGTCAAGCAAAAGAAAGAACAACATTTATTTGACATCTTTGAAACTCTCAGAAAGGTAGAAATTAATATCCCCCTACTTGATGCTATTAAACAAATTCCTTCTTATGCCAAATTTTTGAAAGAATGTTGTACTCACAAAAGAACATTTCAGGTAAAGGAGGATGTGGCTTTGACAGAGGAAGTGAGCGCTGTATTATTAAGAAAATTACCTCCTAAATTGAAGGATCTAGGTAGTTTTACCATTCCTTGCAGGGTTGGTGAGCACTTCTTTGAAAAAGCAGTGCTAGACTTGGGGGCAAGCATCAATCTTCTTCCTTACTCTGTTTATGAAAAGCTAGGATTGGGGGAACTTAAACCAACATCCATCACTTTGCAGTTGGCAGATCGCAGCATCAAAAGACCTAGAGGTATTTTGGAAGATGTCCTAGTTCAGGTAAACGATTTTATTTTGCCTGCTGATTTTGTTGTGTTAGATATGGAGGAATCTTCTATGCCATCGTCTCTACCGATCATCCTAGGTAGGCCCTTTATGAGTACAGCTGATATAAAAATTTGTGTTAAAAAGGGTATTATAAGTATGAAGATAAACGGAGAAAAAGTTGAATTTAAAATGTTTGATACACTAAAATTACCACACGATGATCATGAATGCTATAATATTGATGTGGTACAGGAGATTATCGATCAAACATTTCAGGTACATAGCGTTGAACCACTACAAGCCGCAATTACACAATCTCTAACTTTATCTAATGTTGAACAGGAATACGATGACTGGGGGATTGCAGAGACAGTACATCACCTTGAAACTCCAAAGTCATATTCAGGTAAGCTTGCACCTGTATTTGAAAAGTTGGTGTCTGATAATATTTGTGTTTCCTCAGATCAGTCGACTGGTGAACAGAACCAGTCGACTACTACCAGGAACCAGTCGACTATACCGAGACATCCAGACGTAGAGCTTAAGCAGCTGCCCGACCATTTGAAGCATGCATACTTGGGCGAGAACTGGACGCTACCTGTGATAATTGTTGCGAACCTGAGTGCACAGGAAGAAGAAAAGCTGCTAAGGGTATTACGAGAACACAAGGATGCAATAGGATGGACCATTGCAGACATCAAGGGAATAAGTCCATCCAAATGCATGCATAAAATACTTCTTGAAGACAACGCAAAACCAAGCAGGGAAGCACAGAGAAGGCTTAATCCAAACATGAAGGAAGTGGTAAGAGCAGAGATTTTGAAGCTACTAGATGTTGGCATTATTTACCCGATCTCAGATAGCAAGTGGGTGAGCCCTATACATGTGGTGCCTAAGAAAAGTGGAGTCACAGTGGTGAAGAATGAAGAGAATGAGCTTATCCCTACTAGAGTGACTACAGGATGGAGGGTATGCATTGACTACAGGAAACTGAATAATGAAACCAGGAAAGATCACTTCCCTCTTCCTTTTATTGATCAAATGTTAGAAAGATTAGCAGGATATAGTCATTATTGTTTTTTAGATGGTTATAGTGGCTATAATCAAATTGCTATTGCTCCAGAAGATCAAGAAAAAACCACTTTTACATGTCCTTTTGGTACTTTTGCATACAGGAGGATGCCTTTTGGATTGTGCAATGCACCAGCTACATTTCAGAGATGCATGATGAGTATATTTTTAGACATGGTGGAAAGGTTCATCGAGGTATTTATGGATGATTTTAGTGTTTTTGGATCTTGTTTTGATTAATGCCTTAACCATTTGCAGCTTGTACTTAAGAGATGTGAAGAATGCAATTTAGTGCTGAATTGGGAAAAGTGCCATTTTATGGTACAACAAGGTATTGTCTTAGGACATGTGGTTTCAAAAAGAGGCATAGAGGTAGACAAAGCGAAAATCGATATAATATCAAAGCTACCCCCTCCCACTACAGTCAAGGGTGTCAGGAGTTTTCTTGGACATGCAGGGTTCTATAGAAGATTTATAAAAGATTTCTCAAAAATCTCCAAACCCCTTTGTGATTTGTTAGCTAAGGATGTTGGGTTTGCATGGACAGAAGAATGCACAAATGCTTTTATTACATTAAAGAATCTTCTCATTTCTGCACCTATTGTCATGGCACCAGATTGGAGCCATCCTTTCGAGCTTATGTGTGATGCAAGTGATTATGCTTTAGGAGCTGTTTTAGGTCAGAGAATCAATAAGGTACCCCATGTTATTTACTATGCTTCTCGAACTTTAAACGATGCACAGCTTAATTATTCCACTACTGAAAAAGAAATGTAAGCTGTTATTTTTGCTGTAGAGAAGTTTAGATCATATTTGATTGGTTCTAAAGTTATTGTTTTCACTAACCATGCTGCTTTGAGATATTTGTTTGCTAAAAAGGATGCTAAGCCTAGGTTGATCAGATGGGTGCTGTTGCTTCAACAATTCGATCTTGAGATTAGACATAAAAAAGGAAGTGACAATGTTGTGGCAGATCACATGTCCAGACTACTGCATGAGGAAGAGAGAAGTGTGCCCCCACTGAATGAAAATTTCCCAGATGAACAGTTACTTGAAATAAATATACCACAGGGACAGTCGACTGGTAACGGAACCAGTCGACTGGTATCTCACTGCTCATATTTTCCATGGTTTGCAGATGTTGTAAATTATCTCACTGCTCATGTTTTCCCTCCAGGTATGACAAGTCAGGAAAGAAAGAGACTGGTGGCTATGTGCAAGCACTATTATTAGGATGATCCTTATTTGTTCAAATTCTGCCCTGATCAAATTATAAGAAGATGTGTGGCAGAAGAAGAGCAAATGAGTATTCTACAACATTGCCACCAATATGCATGTGGAGGACATTTTGGACCAAAAAGAACAGCACTCAAGGTATTACAATCTGGATTTTATTGGCCTAATGTATTCAAAGATGCTTTTTCTTTTTGCAGGATTTGTGACAAATGCCAAAGGACAGGCAACATCTCTTCTAGAAATCAAATGCCACTGCAAAACATCCAAGTAATCGAGCTTTTTGATGTGTGGGGAATCGACTTCATGGGTCCCTTTCCTAACTCTTTTGGTTATTTATATATTCTTGTGGGTGTGGATTACGTGTCTAAATGGGTCGAGGCTGTCCCCTCAAAAACTAATGATCACAAAGTTGTTGTCAAGTTTTTGCAGGAGAACATTTTCACTAGGTTTGGGACACCACGAGCAATAGTTAGTGATGGAGGGAGCCACTTCAATAACTTTCCATTTGCTTCTTTGATGAAGAAATATGGTATCACACATAGAGTGGGCACCCCATATCATCCTCAAACTAGTGGGCAGGTGGAGATTAGCAATAGAGAGATCAAGAGCATTTTGGAAAAAACAGTAAATACAAGCAGAAGGGATTGGTCGCTACGCTTAAATGATGCATTATGGGCCTACAGAACCGCATACAAGACACCCATCGGCATGTCACCATACCGTTTGGTCTTTGGAAAAGCATGTCATCTTCCGGTAGAATTGGAGCACAAAGCTTATTGGGCCATCAAAAAGTTCAATTTTGATATGAAACAAGCAGGTGACAAAAGAAGATTGCAACTAAATGAACTTGAAGAGTTGAGGCACGACGCATATGAAAATGTAAAATTGTACAAGGAAAGGACCAAGTTGTACCATGACAAACATCTCGCAAGGAAGGAGTTTTATGAAGGACAGAAGGTATTGATATACAACTCAAGATTAAGACTTTTTCCAGGCAAGCTTATGTCACGATGGTATGGCCCATACATTGTCACAAAAGTCTTTCCACATGGTGCATTGGAGGTTCACAGCAAAGAAAAAAATCAAACATTCAAGGTGAACGGGCATAGGGCGAAGCCATACATTGAGATGAGCATAGAACCGCAAGAGGAAGATGTGCATCTTCAGACCATTCAATGCATTGCATGACCTCATCAAGTCTAGCTGAAGACAGAAAACACAGCGCTTATTGGGAGGCAACCCAATTTTCAGAGGAGTATTTACACTTTCCCTTCATTTTCCTTTCGTTATTCATCTTTTATTCTCAGTCTCTCCTTCTTACTAGATGGTGACACATGCCTATCTTTAAATTTTCTTTCGAACATTGAGGACAATGTTCCATCTAAGTTTGGGGGTAGTTAGTTATATTTAGAGTCTTTTGAATTTTTTTTTGTAGGATAGACAATTTCTTATAAAGCAAGAGTAAGCATGCTTATTTACTTTAGGATTGTTGAGTTTCATAATTCCCTACAAAATTATATGAGTCATGCGATTATACATAATAAACAAATGTGATGCTTTTTCTGGTGATTATTCCCTTTAGATCTAGTCCTAAATTGAGTTTAAGTAAATAGAGTGATAAAATATATATATATATATTTGAATAAAGTCAATCTACTCCAATGTTTTGGGTGCTTAGTAACTAGGGGTATTCATCACCAATGTTTACCTTTACGTCAAACGGCAACTTGAAATATGAATATGCAAAGCACTTTAAAGTTTGTGACTTGCTGAGTAACCGGGTGGATTCATCACAAATGTTTTGCATTCGCGTAAAAAGGCAAGTGACAACTTTAGAGAAGAGACTATTAAAAAAAAAAAAAAAAAAAAAAAACTCTAGTTTGCTACTCGGTTTGTAGTAGAGAAAAGGGATAATCACGGATTGAGTAGTCGCATACTATAACTACATTAATTGCATGACAAATATGATGAAGTTTGGGAATTATGAACAAATAATCGCACTGGAGAAAGTAGGTATGTTTAGTTTTACTTTATCTGAAACTGTTTATATTTTTTTATGTTGATGCTCACATAATAAGAATTCTTGGTGGTTGAGAGTACTATTATTTTCCCCTTGTTCATAAATTTCTCTTTTTTGCCTCGAGCACCCTCCTTTGAATCAACTTCGATCATAGGGATCAATTTCTGGTCGCGTAGCTTCATAATAATTCTGTAAAGCTTCTGCATAATTTCCTTCGGATTGAGCCGACATCCGTTACAGTCGTTCATTTTATTCAAAAAATCTCCGTTCCAGAACCGTACGTGAGATTTTCATCTCATACGGCTCCTCCTTTCTGTGCATAGTACTAAGGGCGATAAGCCAGGGAATCCAAATCTCCCTATTCTCATTATAAACTGACAGGAGCTGGTATTTTTACAAGAAATCTCTAGCCAGCCTTCCCGTAAGAGGTTTTTCTTAACACCAATCAATCGTATTAGTGCTAGATAGAAATGATAACTCCAACGATTTATTTGTCCTCAACGCCTACTATTTCCAGGAATTAGTCACTTCAACGATCTTTGATGGTTATACGGGTATCCAAAGTACGAACGAGATGGATGTTTGTTGTCCCAACCATTCTTGTTAGTCCCGATACCGATAAGGAAAGGGGTAATTTATAACAAAGTTTTCGTGTTGTTGATTCCTAGTGTAGTGCTTCTTCCTCTATGTCGCCTATTGGTACTAGTAGAGTAGGATTGACCTGCAATACATAACCTATAGGTGTAACCTTTCGTTCCATACTAAAATATCCCCACTCGGACCAAGACATAACTTTTACCAAAAGTTTTTTGTGATCTTTTTGTTCAAATAACAATTAAGGTGAAGCAGGGTCAGGAACAATGAATCTCTTTATGATAAACAGATCCATTTTGCAAGTTCGTTATTACGGGTAGTTCCTACAAAGGATCGGACTAATGACGTATACAATACTTGAGTTCAGGATCATGGGATCTTTTTCTATCAGATAGGAAGGGCTGTTGCACAAAATGTACTTCTAATTAATTTCCCCATAGATCCTATATATATCTATATGAAGAAGAAATCACGTAAGGAAGGAGACGAAATGGAATCCTATAAGAATGTCGAGTCCCGAGGGTCTGCAAGAGGCTGAGCTAACAAGCTGGCTGAATATATCATGGGGATGCCCGATTTGCTTCGTAGCCGGAGCAGACACCTTAAGTATCTTTGTTCACTGGAAAGGAGAATTTGGTAAGATTTTATGCATGACTTCCAGTAGTAATAATTATGATGGTTGAGCCGCTCCATTCCTGTAACTGCATTAGCTAATGCAGTTACAGGAATGGAGCGGCTCCCCAGTATTCCTCACTAATCACAGTATTCTTGGGTTGTCCTTGTGGGACCAATTCCCCTACAGAAAGGAAAAAGAATTTCACGTTCTTCCTTTCGGGAAGGGAGGATTAGGGAAGAAAAATTGGATTATCTTCCGATTCAGAAAAAGGAAAAAATATTAACTTTAAAGTAGTGGGTGTTCAGTACCGCTCATGCGAAAGCTATAAAAAAGCATGTGCATTGTTCTCGTTGGTAGAACCAACGCCACCGAAATTGCATTGTACATCCAGAATAGATCATAAAAAAGCGAACCGTTTGAACCATGATCATGAGCAAGTGTATGAATATACTCCTGAAAGATAAGCGGGTAGAAAATACAATACGTTGGATGCTAAGAATACGGTCTTTGAAGGACCCACGGGGAAGGGCTTAGAAGAGATTAGTGCTTTGGTTAAGCTTTGGCTGAAATTTGCCCTCGTAAGACCGAATTAATTAACAAGCCACCATAGTCAAAGAGTCTCTTTTGGGGGAACGAGCTTGCCGGCGGACCACTGCCGTCCCATTCTTGAGTGAGCTGGAGCGCAGCCATCTTTTCCACTGAAAACGCGTCAAGCTATCGCTTTGGGTCGAAGCACTAAAAGAAAAAGGACCGGGAAACGCGGCGGCATAGGAACCACGGGAACCCTCCTAGGAACTGGACCTTTAGGCTTTTACTACTGGTGAGTCAGAGTTAAATATTAACTAGAACTCGAGAAAAGGGGACCCTAAGGCAAAGTGCCATGAGGCACCTTTTCTACTTTTTGCTTGAGGACAAGCAAAAGCTAAGTTTGGGGGTATTTGATGAACACAATATTATTCACATTTAGGAGCAATAATCTTAATGCAAATCAGAGCCTTCAGCGACTCCCAGCTCGTGGTCAACCAGATCACCGGGGAGTATGAGGCTCATGACACTCGGATGCTTCAATACTTGGCACTAGTCTAGCAACCCTTAACCGCCTTCGACGTTGACTTGGGAGAACTGATCCCGAGAGAGCAAAATGCTCAAGTTGACTCTTTTGTCCAAACTCGCCTCATGTCCTTCAATGGCCTCAACTGCACCGTCTTAATCGAAGTTCTCCTAAAGCCTAGCATCGATTTCCCTGAGGTCCTTTGCCTCGCTGTTGAGGCTCAATCGGACACTTTGATGGCTCCCATCCGAATGTTTCTGACAGAGGGAGAACTTCCTGAGGATCGGGCCGAGGTGAGAAGGACCAGAATCCGTTCAGAGAGATTCACTATGATCGATAGGACACTCTTCAAATACTCATACACAAGGGTGGACGGAAGGCCTTATCTTCGCTGTTTGGCCCTTGACAAGGCCAAATACGCGCTAAAAGGGCTACACGAGGGGATCGGAGGATGCCACATGGGGAGCGGGTCGCTCGCTAGGAAAGCCCTAAACCACGACTATTACTGGCCGACCATATTACAAGACGCCCAGGACCTCGTAAAAAGATGCGACCCTTGCCAAAGATTCTCCTTGGTGAAACGACTTCCACAAGCCAACCTCCAGTCGCTGGCCAGCCCGACCCCCTTTACCATGTGGGGGATGGACTTGGTTGGCCCCTTCCCAAAAGCAACAAGCCAAAGGCGATTCCTAGTGGTAGCCATCGACTACTTCACCAATTGGACCGAGGCCAAACCCCTGGCCACGATCATCGAGCATCAAACTCAATAATTTTTCTGAAAGCACATCATCTGTTGGTTCGGGATCCTACAGGTGCTCATTACCATTAACGGAACCCAATTCGCATGCAAGAACTTTCGAAAATTCTGTGAAAAAATTGGCATCCAGCTGCACTTCTCCTCGATATCTCATCCCCAGTCAAACAGCCAGGCAGAAAACACAAATCACCAAATCCTTGACGGGCTCAAGAAGTGGTTGGATAATTCTCCCAAGGGACTGTGGGTCGACGAGCTACTGAGCGTCCTTTGGTCGCACTGAACAACTCAGAGAATCCCCACGGGCGAATCACCATTCAACCAAACCTACGGCACCGGGGCAGTCATCCCCTTAGAAATCACACTCCCCTCACCCAGGATCATGGGCTTCAATGAGGGGAACTACTCAACAGAGCTCAGAGCAAATTTGGGTCTGATCGACGAGCTTAGAGAAAGATTCGTCGTCAGAAGAAGCATATACCAACAACGGATCAAGAGATTCTACAACAAAATGGTCTGTCCAACCAATATCAAGCAAGGTGACTTCGTGCTCAGAAAGCTGGCTATATCCGACCCCAACAAGAAGAGAAAGTTGGCCCTCAACTGAGAGAGCCCATATAAGGTCTGCAAAGTGGTATGCCTCAACACGTACCAACTCGAAGACCTGGGGGGTAGGGTAGTGAAAAGTCCCTGGAACGCGGATGTAACGCCCCGAATCCCAAATACACTGAATTCAAGATGTTCTACAGGATCTTTTCACTTTCTTCAGTACAATTTTACAAGGAAATTCAAACTTTCACTTTACATCAGAGTTTACATCATATATTACATTTACATTTGCACAGCGGAAGTAAAATTTTACAACATTTAAATAAAAGTACAACAACATGGTAAAATCTTTATGCATCCATTCCTCTTTAACCTTTAACATGTCATTTATCCTGCATACAAAACTGTGGGTACGTTAGTTTATTCAACCGACGATAATTATACATGGCCATCCTCTCTATGCCAGAAACAGTATAACGATTCTCATTTCTTAACAGATCACAAACTTGTTCACATAACAATTAAAGTAAAGGGGAAAAATCTTAATGATGTCGTGTCGTGATCGTGCACTTAATCCTTGATGCAATTAGTTAATTTACATGACACTAATGCGCACTTGTTCGGATTCTATGCATCCCATACTACATAGGTCCGAGGGCAAGCCTCTTAATCGTTCTTCATTTTTGTAGGGTTCAATCCCTCGCCATGACTTAATCTACTACTGTAATTACGGTGAGTATCCTAGATGATCTATGAGTACAAGCACGTGCACTGGACCCTGGAGGGGAACCCCACGCCATGTCTTGACACGTCAAGCATGCATTCTGTGGCAATTCAGCCTCCTTCCTGAACACGATCCTCTTGCAGTCACCAAACATCCCACAAGCGTGGCTAAAGTCCGATCATTACTGAGTTGTGCCCACGCCATGTCTTGACTCATCAAGCATGCATTCTGTGGCTCACACACCCGCACCGTAAACTCTAGTTCTCATACTTATGTTTTCTCTCACTTTCATCACATCTCCACTATGTACTAATTATTAGAATCATGAATAAAATCGAAGCTCTAGAGTTAGCCTCTCCACTAAACCGGACTTATTCATTTCATTCTCACATGACCAACCTTGGTCTTCTTTTCAATTTCATTTTATTTCCATTGCCGGGGGAGACTTAGCTACTCTTCTGTTCAATTTCCAATTCACAACTTCCAATTTGAGCATTCCCAACTCATGGATTCATTTTTCATTGCCTCAGCATATCATGTTCTTATCTTTCATATTCATGCAATTCTCAATTCAAAACTATGATTCATTCCATGTAAATTCTCAATTCAAAAACTATGATTCATTCCATGTAAATTCATGCAGCAACCAAATAGAGTTTATCAACGTCAACCATAAAGTTCACAATCTTCAACATAAACTGAAATAAGATTTTCTGACATATCAAAAGACACTCTGGACAGTCGACTTGGAACATTCCAGTCGACTTGTACAGTCAATTCAAGTTCTTCATAATCACTCGGGAGAGTCGACTGCTGCATATGGCCAGTCGGCTGCCCCGCAACTTTCTATACTCAAAATGTCATTTACGTAACAGTCGACTGTCAACAAATCAGTCGTCTGTCCCGGTCTTAACAGTACATATTCATGTTCTGTTCAGTCGACTTGCTACTCGCATTAGGTCGACTGGACAGGTTCACATTTCAAATTAAGGGATTATCTTCCCATCAGTTCTTACATGCACATGCATCATGGTGTCAAATCACAATATACATATTTTCATGCTTCATAAACACGTAATTTCTTAACTGTTCAGTAACATCACAACATGGAATTTCAAATAACTAATATTGTCTTTTCTTCAAGGAAGTGTTAAACATGCGTTTACACTTGTTCGTAACTTTCTTGCAGAGATGAAATATTAATCTCAATTTATTACACTAGGAGAACACAATGGAAATATCTCATTTCATGAAATTACTGGACTATTCATAGTTTAATCAATGCATCGGTCGGCTGTTCATATCATCAGTCGACTGCACAGACTATTCTCAGTTTACTAATCATCACTAGTTCTTTTTCATCTGTTCACATCTCCTCCATCATATATAACATGGGGGAATAGGAATTTAGCAATCATACTATCACTTCTGTTTTGCATACATGTACATTATTAAATCATGAAAATATTTGCCTCGTACCAGTCGACTTGTACATGCGACAGTCGACTGTACAGACTTATTTTGGTCTTAGTTAAAGTGTCATTACTTGATCATTCAATCACCATCATAAACACACACAAGGCAATCTAATACGTTTTAAATTTACTTTTCACAAGCATGGTAACGATCATCATAATCATGACATATTTCTACATTAGAAGTCCTGAGAAACACCCACCTTATTGACGAAATAACCGAAATCCCGAAAAGCTCCTTAATGCAATGGACGACTCCTTGCTCCTTGCTCCTTGCTTCACACCGAAACCTTCAGAACTGATGCTCAGCCTCCACAGAAAAGACACACACAACTCTCTCTCAAAAAAAATACCTCTCTTATAAATATGATCTTAGTGTAAAAGAGCAATGGATGAGAGGGGGTATTTATACACCAATTTGGGTGAGATGGAGGGCTAGGATTCAGTATATAGTTATAGGATCAAAGGCTAGGATGGACTAGGAAGTTGTAAAAACTACCCACATCCCAAAATAACTACCCATGACTCACACCCACTTCTTTACCCAATCCGGCCAAGAATGTGTGCTTATGCACGTGTACATGAAGTGCACATGTAAACACAAGTCCCCCCAACAAAACTTGTACACACATAATGAGTCTTTTAAAAAAAAGAAATGTTACACATTACAAGTTGTAGAAAATAAGAAAAGGGATTAAACCCATGGGCTTAAATTAATTGGGCCAAGATAAATATTTTAAAAGAAAAATAAGTAAACTAACATTTGGGCTTTAGGAAAATGCTTTATAGAAAACAATATTCTTATTCATCATGTTGAAAATAATAGCCAAAATATTACACATGCACACTACGTGCAAAAATAAATAATTTTTCATACATTTGAAAAATCAGGGTATTACAACACTCCCTCCTTAGAATAGTTCCGTCCCCGGAACTACAGTCAAGAGTGAGAGAAACAAAAATACAACACAACAACAAGAACAAAAAGATACAAAGATACAATCAAGCAAAAAGCTCAGGATAGTCCTTCAACATCCTCTCCTCAGACTCCCAAGTAGCCTCTTCAACCAAATGGTTTCTCCAGACTACCTTGACCATCGGTATCGTCTTATTCCTCAAGACTTTTTCTCGACGATCAACAATCTCGACAGGAGACTCGATGTAATTCAGATCCAACTGCAAACCTTCCGGCACTTCAGGCAAATGATGACTCGGATCTGGAATATAACCTCTCAGCATAGACACATGAAAGACATTGTGCACCTGAGATAACTCTTCCGGTAATTCAAGCCGGTAAGCAGTTTTTCCGATCCTTTTCAATATCTTGTACGGGCCTATAAACCTCGGGGCTAACTTCCCGCCTTTGCCAAATCGAACCACACCTTTACTGGGTGATACCTTCAGAAAGACAAAGTCACCAACCTCAAACTCAAGGTCCCTTCTCCGGTTGTCTGCATAGCTTTTCTGCCTGCTCTGAGCTTCCACCAACCTTTTCCTGATCAAATTAATCTTCTCAGAAGTTTGCTGCACAAGCTCAGGACCAAACAACTGACGCTCCCCGACTTCATACCAACAAACAGGAGTCCTACACTTCCTGCCATACAAAACTTCGTACGGTGCCATCCCGATGCTAGTCTGAAAACTGTTGTTGTAGGCAAACTCTACCAAAGGTAAATGCCTTTCCCAACTGCCTCCAAAGTCTAGTATACAACACCGAAGCATATCCTCAAGAATACGGTTAACTCTCTCGGTCTGCCCATCAGTTTGCGGATGAAAAGCAGTGCTGAAATCTGTCTTGGTACCCAAAGCTGTCTGAAGACTCCTCCAGAAATGCGAAGTAAACCGCGCATCTCGATCAGACACAATAGTTGAAGGAACACCATGAAGCCTGACAATCTCGCTAACATACATCTCAGCCAACTTGTCTAACGAAGCAGTGAGTTTCATCGCCAAAAAGTGAGCGGACTTGGTCAGTCGATCGACTATGACCCAAATCGCATCATTGCCTTTAGGACTCTTAGGCAATCCCGTGATGAAATCCATACTGATGTTATCCCACTTCCATTCCGGAATAGGTAACGGCTGTAATAGACCTCCGGGTCTCTGATTTTCGGCTTTGACTTGCTGACAAACCTCACACTTCGCCACAAATTTAGCCACATCCCGCTTCAAACCTGACCACCAGAAATGCTGTTTGATGTCTTCATACATCTTAGTACTTCTAGGATGTACCGACAAAAGAGTAGCATGCGCCTCCTGAAGAATACTCTCTTTCAGGTCCGCCTGATTTGGAACACACAGTCTATCTCCGAACCACAGCACTCCATCCCTGATTTGAAATCCGGGCAACCTGCCAGCACTAACCTGCTCCTTCATCTCCAAGATATCAGCATCAACCTCCTGACTTGCAATGATCCTTGCATTCAAAGTAGGCTGAAGCCTCAACTGAGCCAAAGATGCTCCTAATCCTTTCAAGACAATCCCAATACCTGCTCGATCTAATTCCTCAATCAGATGCTTCTGAGTTGTAATCAAACTGGCCAAACTGCTCTTGCGACTAAGTGCATCAGCAACAACATTAGCCTTTCCAGGATGATACTTGATCTCAGGTCGCATGTCCTCGAGCACTTCCAACCATCTCCGCTGCCTCAGATTCAGATCCCTCTGCTGATATATATACTTCAAGCTCTTATGGTCCGTGTACATGTTCAATTTCTCACCGTACACGTAGTGCCTCCATTGCTTCAGGGCAAAGATAATCGCGGCCAACTCCAGATCATGAGTCGGGTAATTCTTCTCATGTGGTCGTAGTTGCCTAGACCCATAAGCGATTACTCTTTCTTCTTGCATTAAGACACAGCCAAGCCCACGATGTGAAGCATCGCTATAAACATCATACTCAACACCTGCTCTAGGCAAAGCCAAAATCGGTGCAGTAGTCAGTTTCTCTTTCAACTCCTGAAAGCTTGCCTCACATTGCTCAGTCCACTTGAAGCTCACATTCTTCTTGGTCAGTCCAGTAAGCGGTACAGCTATCTGAGCATACCCTTGAATGAACCTCCTGTAATATCCAGTCATTCCAAGAAAACTTCTGACTTCCTTCACTGTAGTAGGCCTAGCCCAATCTCTCACTGCCTCTATCTTCTGAGGGTCAGTTGCCACTCCCTCCTTAGAAAGGATGTGACCTAGGAATGCCACTTCAGATTTCAAGAAATCACACTTGGAAAACTTGGCATACAACTTCTGCTCTTCCACCTTCTTCAAAACTGCTGCCAGATGCTCAGTGTGCTCCTCCTCTGACTTGGAGTACATGAGAATATCGTCGATAAACACCACGACGAAAGAATCAATGAACGGCCTCAGAACTCTGTTCATCAAATCCATGAAGATTGCGGATGCATTCGTCACTCCAAAATGGCATAACTAAGAATTCGTAATGCCCATGCCGAGTTCTAAATGCAGTTTTGTGCACATCTTCAGCTTTCACTTGAACTTGGTGATATCCTGATCGAAGATCTATTTTGGAGAAAACAGCTGCTCCTTGTAGATGATCGAACAAGTCATCAATTCGAGGAATAGGATACTTATTCTGAACAGTGACCTTATTCAGCTCCCGGTAATCGATGCACATTCTCATCGATCCATCCTTCTTCTTTACCAAAAGCACTGGTGCTCCCCAAGGTGACGCACTAGGTTGAATAAAGCCTTTCTCCAACAGTTCCTCAATCTGCCATTTCACCTCATCCTGTTCCACTGGAGCCATCCTATACGGTGCTTTAGAAATGGGTGCACTTCCCGGTTGAACAGTGATGCTGAACTCTACATCACGATGTGGGGGTAACCCAGGAAAATCTTCCAAGAACACATTCGGATAGTCCCGAACCACAGGAATCCCTTGCACTTCCACAGGAGTCTCTTCCTTGCGGATAGCTGCCACCAGCTTAGAACATTTCTGCTTCCCTTGGAAAGTGACTTCAGGTCCACCTGAAGCCTTCACTGTTACCGTCTTGGTCTTGCACTCGATGCTTGCACTGTACACCGACATCCAATCAATGCCAATGATAACATCGACTCCCAAGATAGTCAGCTCGATCAGATCAATCCCAAAGATTCGATCTCCAATCACAATCTCGCAATCAGCATAATACCGATCAGTGGTCAAAGTTTCCCCTGATGGAGTAGCTACTGCTAAGATCTTGCCTGGAAAAATCTTCGGTTCCACTCCCAACACTTTAGCAAATCTAGGAGACACAAAAGTATGAGAGGATCCTGTATCGAATAACACAGCAGCTTTCATTCCATTAAGATAAAGTTTGCCTGTTACATAATACACACCATTACGTAACAGTTTCACAAATAAGCGGGAAAAAGAAATGACAAAACTTCTAGACATCAGCCCTCGTACCAGTGATGACATGATCAACCTCATCAGCATCAGCTTCCGTCAAGGCAAACACTCGCCCTGGTTGGTACGGCCTCTTCCCAGTCTGCTGCGCTGGTGTATTGCGATTCTCCTTTCGTAGTTTGAGACATTGAGATTGGTAATGTCCCACTTCACCACAGTTGAAGCAAGTCACCATAGGAGGTCTCACCACATTGTTTCCAGGTCCTCCAGCCACACTAACAGCGTT
Source organism: Hemerocallis citrina (assembly GCA_017893485.1). Lineage (NCBI taxonomy): Eukaryota > Viridiplantae > Streptophyta > Magnoliopsida > Asparagales > Asphodelaceae > Hemerocallis > Hemerocallis citrina. Next base: position 232,039,271 of record CM030359.1, on the reverse strand, counting down.
CGCCCCTGTCGGTTTGAACCTTTGTGCAGATGGTTGCCCCTTGAAACTGCCAGAATGTGCAGGCCTCTTTCCAAACTGCCAGTTGTTCTTCCGGTTCTAAACAACATGGAACTGCTCCATATCCGTCTCCGTCGCTGCTGCCTTCTTGACCAACTTGTCAAATTGCATGATACCAAGAGGTATCATCCGGGATCTCAAGCTTGGTCTCAGCCCATGCTCAAACTTACGAGCCTTCTTAGCCTCATCCATCACCAGTTCTGGAGCATACCTAGAGAGCTGAGTAAACTTAATCTCATACTCCCTCACTGACATGCCGCCTTGCTGAAGTGACAGAAACTCCATAGCCTTCTTCTCCTGAACATCGGAGGGGAAATAATGACTGCGGAATTCTTTCAGAAATTCCTCCCAGCCAAGCACTACGCCTCCCATGGTCCTCTTCATCGACTGCCACCAAACAGCCGCGTCCTTCTCGAATTGCAAAGTCGCCAACTTGACCTTGCTGCCTTCCGGGGTCTCCAATACCTCAAAGATTGTCTCCACTTGACGAATCCAGTCGTCAGCCGCATCTGGGTCTGACTTTCCCCCGAATACAGGTGGTTTCATTCGTTTGAACGATTCCACCAGCTTAATCGCCTCGGGCACTGGATTCGCCGGCCCCCTTCCTTGGTTCATAGCCACTGCATTAAGCGTCTGGTAGACCCTTGCAAGTTCGGTCTCCAGATCCAAACCTTCCCCATTCCTAGCTCCTCTTCTCGACATATTCTGATGCAAAAGATCCATTAAATTCAAAGTATAAGACAAGAACTTAAATCAACTTGCATTTCATTGAATTCCAAATTTTATACATTCGAATTAAAAACATTTCTTAACATCAGAATGGAAGAAATAGAAGCTACAACAATCTAACTCCTACGGTTCCTCTTCGCTTCTCGAAGTTCTCCCCGTAGTTCATCAACTTCATCCTTCAGCACATCTGTCAGGTTCTTTCTCTTCTCAATTTCCCATACTCGATGGCTGAGAACAGAAAGTCGTCCTTCCGCTTCGTCAGTTGAGCTTCCAATACTCCAACTCTCTCTCGCAAGGTCTCCACTTGCCTCTGAAGAGAAGTCACAAGACTACTCAAAATTGGTCCCTCTTCTTCATCGGAAGAAGAATCGTCAAATGAATCCGGAGGTGGGGTAATCTCTCGGGATTCAGGCCACTCCTCCTCATCAGAATCTGCTTGCCCAGGGTGGTACTCGTCCTCGAAATCTGCCTGTCCAGGATGGTACTCTTCCTCAATGATATGCCAGTCATCGTCTCCAGCAGGGTCGAAGTGATCAGCCATCTTAGAAAGTGGGGAGGAAGAAGCATAAGTCATAGAGCAACACAAATGTAAGTCACTTATATTTAAATCTCTAAACTCAGACACACACTCTAATGTTCACTTCTAGGGTGTCGTTCCTTATAAATTTGTACCAATATGGAAAGCGTAGAAAACGTGGCTCTGATACCACTCTGATATGCCCCGAATCCCAAATACACTGAATTCGAGATGTTCTACAGGATCTTTTCACTTTCTTCAGTACAATTTTACAAGGAAATTCAAACTTTCACTTTACATCAGAGTTTACATCATATATTACATTTACATTTGCACAGCGGAAGTAAAATTTTACAACATTTAAATAAAAGTACAACAACATGGTAAAATCTTTATGCATCCATTCCTCTTTAACCTTTAACATGTCATTTATCCTGCATACAAAACTGTGGGTACGTCAGTTTATTCAACCGACGATAATTATACATGGCCATCCTCTCTATGCCAGAAACTGTATAACGATTCTCATTTCTTAACAGATCACAAACTTGTTCACATAACAATTAAAGTAAAGGGGATATATCTTAATGATGTCGTGTCGTAATCGTGCACTTAATCCTTAATGCAATTAGTTAATTTACATGACACTAATGCGCACTTGTTCGGATTCTATGCATCCCATACTACATAGGTCCGAGGGCAAGCCTCTTAATCGTTCTTCATTTTTGTAGGGTTCAATCCCTCGCCATGACTTAATCTACTACTGTAATTACGGTGAGTATCCTAGATGATCTATGATTACAAGCACGTGCACTGGACCCTGGAGGGGAACCCCACGCCATGTCTTGACACGTCAAGCATGCATTCTGTGGCAATTCAGCCTCCTTCCTGAACACGATCCTCTTGCAGTCACCAAACATCCCACAAGCGTGGCTAAAGTCCGATCATTACTGAGTTGTGCCCACGCCATGTCTTGACTCATCAAGCATGCATTCTGTGGCTCACACACCCGCACCGTAAACTCTAGTTCTCATACTTATGTTTTCTCTCACTTTCATCACATCTCCACTATGTACTAATTATTAGAATCATGAATAAAATCGAAGCTTTAGAGTTAGCCTCTCCACTAAACCGGACTTATTCATTTCATTCTCACATGACCAACCTTGGTCTTCTTTTCAATTTCATTTTATTTCCATTGCCGGGGGAGACTTAGCTACTCTTCTGTTCAATTTCCAATTCACAACTTCCAATTTGAGCATTCCCAACTCATGGATTCATTTTTCATTGCCTCAGCATATCATGTTCTTATCTTTCATATTCATGCAATTCTCAATTCAAAACTATGATTCATTCCATGTAAATTCTCAATTCAAAAACTATGATTCATTCCATGTAAATTCATGCAGCAACCAAATAGAGTTTATCAACGTCAACCATAAAGTTCACAATCTTCAACATAAACTGAAATAAGATTTTCTGACATATCAAAAGACACTCTGGACAGTCGACTTGGAACATTCCAGTCGACTTGTACAGTCAATTCAAGTTCTTCATAATCACTCGGGAGAGTCGACTGCTGCATATGGCCAGTCGGCTGCCCCGCAACTTTCTATACTCAAAATGTCATTTACGTAACAGTCGACTGTCAACAAATCAGTCGTCTGTCCCGGTCTTAACAGTACATATTCATGTTCAGTTCAGTCGACTTGCTACTCGCATTAGGTCGACTGGACAGTTTCACATTTCAAATTAAGGGATTATCTTCCCATCAGTTCTTACATGCACATGCATCATGGTGTCAAATCACAATATACATATTTTCATGCTTCATAAACACGTAATTTCTTAACTGTTCAGTAACATCACAACATGGAATTTCAAATAACTAATATTGTCTTTTCTTCAAGGAAGTGTTAAACATGCGTTTACACTTGTTCGTAACTTTCTTGCAGAGATGAAATATTAATCTCAATTTATTACACTAGGAGAACACAATGGAAATATCTCATTTCATGAAATTACTGGACTATTCATAGTTTAATCAATGCATCGGTCGGCTGTTCATATCATCAGTCGACTGCACAGACTATTCTCAGTTTACTAATCATCACTAGTTCTTTTTCATCTGTTCACATCTCCTCCATCATATATAACATGGGGGAATAGGAATTTAGCAATCATACTATCACTTCTATTTTGCATACATGTACATTATTAAATCATGAAAATTTTCGCCTCGTACCAGTCGACTTGTACATGCGACAGTCGACTGTACAGACTTATTTTGGTCTTAGTTAAAGTGTCATTACTTCATCATTCAATCACCATCATAAACATACACAAGGCAATCTAATATGTTTTAAATTTACTTTTCACAAGCATGGTAACGATCATCATAATCATGACATATTTCTACATTAGAAGTCCTGAGAAACACCCACCTTATTGACGAAATAACCGAAATCCCGAAAAGCTCCTTAATGCAATGGACGACTCCTTGCTCCTTGCTCCTTGCTTCACACCGAAACCTTCAGAACTGATGCTCGGCCTCCACAGAAAAGACACACACAACTCTCTCTAAAAAAAAAATACCTCTCTTATAAATATGATCTTAGTGTAAAAGAGCAATGGATGAGAGGGGGTATTTATACACCAATTTGGGTGAGATGGAGGGCTAGGATTCAGTAGATAGTTATAGGATCAAAGGCTAGGATGGACTAGGGAGTTGTAAAAACTACCCACATCCCAAAATAACTATCCATGACTCACACCCACTTCTTTACCCAATCCGGCAAAGAATGTGTGCTTATGCACGTGTACATGAAGTGCATGTGTAAGCACAACAACAAAACTTGTACACACATGATGAGTCTTTTAAAAAAAAGAAATGTTACACATTACAAGTCGTAGAAAATAAGAAAAGGGATTAAACCCATGGGCTTAAATTAATTGGGCCAAGATAAATATTTTAAAAGAAAAATAAGTAAACTAACATTTGGGCTTTAGGAAAATGCTTTATAGAAAACAATATTCTTATTCATCATGTTGAAAATAATAGCCAAAATATTACACGTGCACACTACGTGCAAAAAATAAATAATTTTTCATACATTTGAAAAATCAGGGTATTACAGCGGAGAACCTCATCAAGTTCCTCGAAGGGGAGGACTAGACTTCTTCTGTAACCTGTAACTGATCTTTTGTAATCGGCAGTATGTGCCACCCCTTTTGTGTAAACATAAAATAGTAGAAAGAATGAAATATAATCTTATTTCTTCCCCTTTTTTGTTCAAATTTCTGTGTATTCTCACAAGCTAAAGGTGCTCGACGCTCGGCATGTGCCTTGAGCAAGGCACTAGTATTCTCACAAGCTAAAGGTGTTCGATGCTCGGCATGTACCTCGAGCAAGGCAACAACTTTCTCACAAGCTAAAGGTACTCGATGCTCGGCATGTACCTCAAGTAAGGAACCAACTTTCTCACAAGCTAAAGGTGCTTGATGCTCGGCATGTACCTCGAGCAAGGCACCAGCTTTCTCACAAGATGTGTGGCTCGACGCTCGGCATGTACCGCGAGCAAGGCACTAACTTTCTCACAAGTTGGAAGTGCTCGACACTCGACATGTACAGCAAGCACATGCCTAGATTTCTCACAAACTCAGGGCTCAATGCTCGACACTCGACGCTCGATGCTCGATGCTCGATGCTCAGTGCTCGGCATGTACCTCGAGAAAGACACTAGCTTTCTCACAAGTGGGAAGTGCTCGACACTCGACATGTACAGCGAGCACAGACCTAGCTTTCTTATAGGCTGGGGTGTCTCGACGCTCGGCATGTACTTCGAGCAAAGCACCAGCTTTCTCATAAGCTGGGAGGTTCGATGCTCGGCATGTGAGCAAGGCACTAGCTTTCTCACAAGCTAAAGGTGCTCAATGCTCGGCATGTACCTCGAGCAAGGTACTAGCTTTCTCACAAGTTAGAAGTGCTCGACGCTCGACATGTACAGCGAGCACAGACCTAGCTTTCTCACATGCTGGGGTGGCTCGATGCTCGGTATGTACTTCGAGCAAAGCACCAGCTTTTCTCACAAGCTGGGTGGTTCGACTCTCGGCATGTGCCTCGAGCAAGGCACTAGAATTCTCACAAGCTAAAGGTACTCGACGCTCGGCATGTACCTCGAGCAAGGCACTAGCTTTCGCACAAGCTAAAGGTGCTCAAAGCCCGGCATGTACCTCGAGCAAGGCACTAGCTTTCTCACAAGCACTAGCCTTCAAAGCCCCACGTCCTCGCCACTAGACATGGACTATGAGCGACAAACGGGAGATTTCTCAATCTCCTAAGTCCTCGATCCTTGCCTCGGCTCCCTAGCCAAGCAAGGCTTCTCAGTCCCACGTCCTCGCCACTCGGCAGGGACTACAAGCGACAAACAAGAGATTTCTCAATCTCCCAAGTCCTCGATCCTCGGCTCGGCTCCCTAGCCAAATGGGGCTTCTCAGTTCCACGTCCTCGCCGCTCGGCAGGGACTACGAGCGACAAATGGGAGATTTCTCAATCTCCTAAGTCCTCGCCACTTGATAAGGACTACGAGAGACAAATGGGAGATTTCTCAATCTCCCAAGTCCTCAATCTCAGCTCGGCTCCTTAGACAAACAGGGCTTCTCTGCCCCACGACCTTGCCACTCGGCAGGGACTACGAGATACAAATGGGAGATTTCTCAATCTCCCAAGTCCTTGATCTTCGGCTCAGCTCCCTAGCCAATCGGTGCTTCTCAGCCCCACAACCTTGCTGCTCGGCGGGGACTACATGCGACAAAGAAGATTTTTTGATCTCTCATCCTCTCCTAGGCCCTTGACGCTCATTCTTAAAAACAAGTTAAGACGAATCGAAAAGCATTTTTATTATAACACCTCGGGAGGCCACAGTACAATAAGGTTTATTACAATGGAAATTACCTCAAAGCTAAGTATTTCTTAGGGGCCCTTTGGGCTTATACAGACCAACTCGAGCCCGCCGAGCGTGTTTGCTCCCTGACGGGCTTGCCTGGCCCCGTCGACATTATCGAGGTAGATACTCCAGCGATGGATCTCTGGGGGTCCCCCGGTCTCACCATTTCTATGCGAAGGGTCGGGGATGGACCCGTGATGGAGGGTCGACCTCCCCCGAGCGAACAGAGTTGAGATCCGCTATACCCAGCATGACCCTCATCCTCTAAATCTCTAGTTCCTTCTCCACCACGACCTCGCGAAGGAAGGACTCAGAGGTCGGTCGTTTGGTTGAGGCATCCAACATGGACCACGCCATCTTGGCGCTTCCCTAGTCATGGTCGGCGATAGCCTTCTTCAGGTGTGCCGTCTCCAAGCTCAGCTCATTAGACTTATTCATGAAATAGGTAACGGTAGCTTCCCGAGCACAGGCCTGTTTGCGATAAAGGATCAAGACAGACTCTTTGGACTCCAGCCTATCCCGAAGGTGCTTGACCTCGGCTGAGCTGAGAGCGGCTCTGAGGGTCTCATCCATCTGACACAAAAAGAGAACAAGAGTTCACTCCAAGCTTTCAAAACAACAAGTCATACAGTTCGGCCAAAAAAATATATTTATTATCTCAAAAAAACATTACAGAAGGTGGTGGCCAGTCCGCACTTGGCAAATATAAAAAGAAGAGGGGGAGGAGATTAAGACTACTTCTTGGAAGAAATCAGCACCTTTTCGTCGGCCGCCCCCTGAACCTCGGCGTTCGCCGCTCCTCCCGCCACCTTCTCAAGGTTCGGCTCTTACTCCACCTCATTGCCTTCTCCCCCAGGCATATTTGGATGGTTGGGCGGTGCCCAGCCGTAGTGAAGTTCATCAATCTTGGCCTCGGGGTAAAGGAACAAGAAGTGCTCCTCTGCCTGATCATAAGCCTCATCCTGGGCAGCGATTACCTCGTCCCCTGCTGCAGCCTCCAGCTCTTTGTACTCCGTGGCCGCTTTCACCTTGACCTCTGCCACAACACGAAGATGCTCATAGGCTTCAGTCGCGAGGTCGGCTCGAAGGGCCTGCACTTGCCCCTTAGTCGCCTCTAGCTCGATGTTCAGATCCTTCGCTTCATGCAAGTATCGCCCAGCATTCCTCACCTCATTATTCACCTCCTTCTCATGGCACCTCTTCAACTGGCCTCGGCCATAGATGCCTGCGAACGAGGAGCCAAGAGTTGTAATTTTCAAACTGAAGCAATGTCACTAAGTATAAGCTAAAAGACGAACGGAACCTTACCATCACATGGGCCTGAGCCCACCTCATATAGCACGTCTCGATGGTCTTGGTCACCAAGATAGACCAGTCGTGTGGCGTGGCGAGATTTTCCACCACCTCGACCGATACAGGCCCCTCGGCTAGAGTGTTGGCAGCCTTCACCGACCAGTCAGGGGCCCATGGCCTGAGCCCCAATTTACCCACCATCTTCTGAATGTCAGGGCGTACTGGGGGAACCCCGCCCTTCAGAACCTCAGCAACCTTTCGGCTACTAGAGCTCGGTTCCGACTTCCGTGCCCCTCTGACGGAAAGGGTCTTTGCCTTCTTGGGAGTTCGTTCCGAGGGGCCTTTGGAGCCTCCCTGAGTGGACCCCACCTTCTGCCTCGGCTGCTCGGCGCTCCTCTTCTGGGCCAGGTCCTTCAGGGCCTTCCTCGCATCGAGCTTCGCCTTGTCCATCGCTGCAGAGGAAAATAAAGAATGTTAACACAAAGGCAAAAAGTTAAATAAAAAAGAAACGGAATATACAAGGGTCAACAGGGCTCAGTCCGATCCGAGCCAAGTGCAACTCAGTCACATTAGGCCAACCGATGCTATGGCCACCTATGATCTGATCGACATCAGCCCACTCCAATTTTGTCAACTCCCTTCGCTTCGGGGGTTTGTGGTTCGGCTTGTAAAAATTCCAAGAAGTAGGAATTTCCAAAGGCACCGGGCTTCAGACAACAAAGTATTTCTCCTTCCACCCTTTTATGGAGTCCGGATGCCCGTGCACCACCTTCTTGTGGGGACGAGGCGATATGTAATATATGCCTTCCTTCTCTCCCAACGAGCTCACCTCTAGAATGGCCCAGAAGTACTTCAGTTTCAAGGGCACTCCCCTCTCCTGGCAAAGTAACATGAAGCAAACCAACTGCTTCCAAGAGTTGGGACAATACTGCATCGGGTAGAGGGTCCCCCCACCTTAGCACCCTCTTGATAAACAGGTGCAACGGCAGCCTTAGCCCTGAGACGAAAGCATCCTCAACATATAGTAGCCGGGTGCCAACTCAATGGTCGAATGGAGGCCAGGGCTGGGAATCATCAGCTCATACTCTCGCCCTATGAAGTAATTTGCCCTTATCACGGGCAGGTGGTCGGCCTTCAAAACACACTGAACCTTGTCCATCTGGATCTGGGTTCGACCTAGCGAAGATATTTCTACCCCGAACCGAACTAAATCCTCGACATCATCAAGGTACATCCTGATAAATCATGGGTTTTTGACGTACGGGAGGTCGAGCCCGTGCTTAGGCACTAACTCATCTGGCATCCCCGGACTATCCGGGAGATTCCATTTCCTCCTCCTCCTTCAGATACGAGGAGCCTTCGGAGGAGACGGTGTCGCCAAAGGTGGAAGAATGGAGCCAACTTCCACAGCATCGTCCCCACTACCCTCGTCAAGGGCACCCTCGGCTCCCTCATCCACCACACCTTCCTCGACTTCTTCACCATGTACCTCCGCCTCACCCTCGGAATCACTGGACTCCACCATCAATGGCTTGCAGCTGCAGAACGGTGCTACGTCCAAGACTTTGTCGCTCAGATCCCATGACATGGAGGCCGACATACTATCCTCCTCATCCTGGCCAGAGGCACTCACTTTGGAACCCGACTGAGACTACGACATAACAAAAATGATGCTAACCTGGGTTTTGTGAACAGGATGTCATCAGAAATTTTATCGCCGGCAGCTAGAGAGAGAAGCTCAAATGTTTAGAGAGAGAAAGCAAAGTGAAGAAATGAGGAGGGGGTGGGAGTTTTATAGATGAACTGTCGATGCCTCAATTTCCACGAAAGAATCCTGAACCGTCCAATCTTAATCATCAAAATCTAACGGCTGATAAAATTTCAACGCCTCGATTCTCTCCCCTGACGTCAGCATCACACGTGCAACTCACAAGCTGTACGTGCTCGACGCTAGGCTTGTATGTCGAGCAAAGCACCAGCTTTCTCACAAGCTGGGGGGGCTCGACGCTCGGCATGTACTTCGAGCAAAGCACCGGCCTTATCACAAGCTGGGTGGCTCGATGTTCGGCATGTATTTCGGGCAAAGCACCAGCTTTCTCACAAGTTGGAAGTGCTCGACACTCGACATGTATTTCGAGAAAAGCTATAGCTTTCCCACAAGCTTGGGAGGCTCGATGCTCGATGCTTGGCATGTATTTTGAGCAATGCACCAGCTTTCCCTCACAAAGCTGAAGGTGCTCAACGCTCGGCGATCGGCATGTACTTCGAGCAAAGGCCTAGCTTTCTCTCACAAAGTTGTAGGGGCTTGATGCTCGGTATGTACTTCGAGCAAAGGCCAACCTTTCCCTCACAAAGATGAAGGCGCTCGACGCTTGGTGCTCGGCATGCACTTCGAGCAAAGGCCTAGCTTTCTCTCACAAAGCTGTAGGGGCTCGACGCTTGGCATGTACTTCAAGCAAGGCCCTAGCTTTCTCACAAGCTAAAGGTGCTCGATGCTCGGCATGTACTTCGAGCAAAGCACCAGCTTTCTCACAAGCTGGGTGGTTTGACGCTCACCATGAATTTCGAGCAAAGCACCATCTTTTCCTCACAAAGCTAAAGGCACTCGGCGCTTGCCGCTCGGCATGTACTTCAAGCAAAGGCCCAGCTTTCCTTCACAAAGCTGAAGGCGCTCGACGCTTGGTGCTCAGCATGTACTTCGAGCAAAGGCCTAGCTTTCTCTTACAAAATTGTATGGGATCGACGCTCGGCATGTACTCCGAGAAAAGGCCCAGCTTTCCCTCACAAAGCTGAAGGCGCTCGACGCTCCACGCTCGGCATGTACTTCAACCAAAGGCCAGTTTTCCCACACAAAGTTGAAGGCACTCTGTAACACCCTAGAATTTTAAATAATGTTTTTTGAGATTAATAAATGAATTAAAGTGAGTTTGGTGATTAAATAAATATTTTTTTGGAAATTTATCTTTTTGCATGTGGAAAACACGTGCAAATATTTTCTTGGGAAACTCCAAGTCAGAAAAATATTTTGGGGAAAACTAATATGTATTAGTAGGTATTATGTATGAATTTTCTGGATTTTTTTATATATTTATTTAGCATATTTGCAAATACTCAAAACTGGACATTTGTGCAAAATTACCACTTGGAGTAAAACTCCAGATTTTCGGTTTTTTGGGCTGAGCATGATGGCCAGCCAACTCAGAGGTAAAGAGATTTATTTTTATCCTAATAGATTTGGTCTATTTTACTAATTTATTAAAGGAGGTTTATCCATGTAAAGGAATAAATTATTGAAGGATATTTCTATAAAACTTGTAAAACCCTAATTACTCCAGATTCGGCCTATATAGGGGCTGCTACAGCTGTCTATTTTCTGCACAAAACAAATGTATTCTCTTATTATTGATTTCTTGGAGTTTCGAAGCAAGGATCTTGAATTTTTTGAGAAATGAAGGGTTTTTTTTATTCTTTATTAATTCGGTTGATTCTTCTTTGAGGTGAGTGATATATGTTTGATTTCTTGTTGTTCTATGCATGATAAATATGATGATTTGTCAGGTAGAATGCATGTTAGATGAATGTATAATGATGTAGTGAATTAAATTGACAAAAGAGTAGTTAAAACAATATTTTTCATGAACAATATGCATTTGATGAATAAACTTACTGTATAGATGATTTTAAGATGTTAGAAGGTTAGTAGTACTCATGAATGTGTTGTTCTTCTTATATTCTTGCTGGTCGATCATGTAGATTGAGGTTTGTATGAGCGTTAATGTGTGAATGTAGATAAAGAAGGGTTATTCCCTGTTTTGAAATTATATGATCTGTTTGATATTTTGATGGATAGAACTTGACCAAATAATTGTTGTAGAGGCATATAATCAAGACAAATCGATCTAATTAGTTGGGTATGGTCTTAATGAATTGCAAGAGAGGTTTTGGGATCAAAGATCAAGTCTTTATGTGTTGAAAATTGGATTCTTGATTTCGGGTCTGATGATGTACAGACCGAAACTTGGGTTTGGATAATTTGTGAAGTTTTCGATTGGATGGGGATTTATACTAGAACTGAGATTGAATTGAACATTATACTACTCATAGACAATGATTCTTGATGATTTTACTAATACATATACACATATATACACATATATATACATACATTTCCTGATTTTGAAGAGTTTAGTTGGAAATTGCTCTTTTTATTAAATTGTTGAGAGTTTGATCTGATTATGAACTCTATTATGTTAGACAAGTTGTATTTGATTATCTCAAGGTTTTAATCTTTAAACTCATGCATTGGGAGATTTGAAAGTACGTATCAGTTGTGAGGTGCACGAATTTTAAAGTGGCTGTTTTTGACATGTCAGTCGACTGTCCTGTTTTTGAACTAGGATGTCGGAAGACTGTCATGTATGGGGTTTTGGCATTTATATGTGCCGGTCGACTATGACTTTTTTCGAACTAAAATGTCGGTCGACCGACACCTGCTGTCTGTGTTGTTTTGTTGAGTTTTCGTACTATTTTCTCGAACGATTATTTCTTCTAACTTATGGATTATTGAACTACTGTTTTAGATGATGTTTTTGCTACAGATTATTGTATTTTACAGAGTTATATTTTGATTTATAATAGAGTTTAACTCGTATTTCTACAGCTTTAGAAAGCAAAATATTTACGGATTTCAAGAGATGGATGTTTTGTGATTTTTCTATGATTTCAAATGTGAAACTCAGTTGTTTAAGAGATTTAATCTCAGATTTTATTTTAGGAAATCTGTGAGTATTCAGATAAATTTGGATTTGCTTGATTTAAGAAGTTTTCTTAATATGAACGAATTGATAATGGAATCAAGAGTTTTAATGAAAGATTTGTGTTGATATTTGAGTTGTGAGTCTCTAGAGGTTGAGTGGGATTCCTATAAACTGGCAGATGAGATTGTGTAGATCCTGGCCAGTTGGGGTCTTGGTGTTGTTTTAGTGGAATTAAGTCCGGCAGGGTACACCAACTCTTGGGAGGGAGAATTGTGTTTTAATTAATAATAATCAACCTAAAGACAGACACTAGTGGAGATATGATAGAACTTGGGAAACGTAAGTATGGGCTCTGTTGTTAGTCCAACGGATGTATTCCAGGACTATGTGTTGTTGTGTCCCTAGTATATTCGCGTGTCAAGGATCGGCAGGCCTATTCACGGAATGTCTAGAGGACAGTTGGTGTTTTTCGCATGTCGAGGGTCGGCAAGCCTATTCACAGAACATACGATGCATTCACGCGTCGAGGGTCGGCAAGCCTATTCGCGGAATGTACTGTGTATCTGCACATCGAGGGTCGGCAGGCCTATTCGTGGGGTACACAGCAGGGAGGTGATTTTCCGGAGTTAAACTATGTTTACATGATGCTTGCATGTCGAGGTTCGTTAGGCCTATCACGGAGTCTTCTAGATCTTGTTTCTATCACCGTAGTAGGATTAGTTGCATGACGAGGGATTTAACCCTAAAAAGTGGATAACGATAATGGTTTGCACCGAACCTATGTAGTATGGAATGCATAGAATCTGACAAGTATGTATTAGAGAGTCATCATACTGCATTTGTGTTTTCTTGACTTGTATTATGTATGCTTGTTTTCATTTGTTTTTCTATACTTGACACTTAGCTTAGTTTCACTTGATGTTTTTATGCTTTACTTATCGTTATTTCATATTCCGTTTGTTACTACTGTGGGAATGTGTTGATTTCGAATTTGTTCTTTATGTTTCATTAAAAATTGTATTTCTTTTAATGTCACTCACACCATTATGGCTGACCCCTGTAGTTTTGGGAGTTAGGGTTAACTCTAGCCTCATATTTTATAGGTAGGTACCATTAGCTTGGGATTGGATGCATGTGGTAGAATGATAACATGGCTTATGCAAATTGTAAAAGAATGGATTGTAAAAGAATGGATTGTAAAAGAAAGAAAATGTCATTCAAGGTGTTTAATTTCTGCTGTGCTATGTAAAGAATTGATGTAATAAAGGTTAAAAAAAAAATTTGTTTTGCTATGTTTACTATTACATTGAGTTTGATTCTGGATTTGTGCCACATATTTTCTAGTTTTTAATTATTGGAAATTCAGGGCGCTACACGATCGACGCTCGACGCTTGGCATGTATTTTGAGAAAAGCACCAGCTTTCCCTCACAAAGCTGAAGGCGCCCGACGCTCGACACTTGGCATGTACTTCGAGCAAAGGCCTAGCTTTCTCTCACAAAGTTGTAGGGGCTCGATGCTCGACACACAACGCTCGGTATGTCTTTCGAGCAAAGCCTTAGCTTTCCGACAAGGTTGGGGGGCCCGACGCTCAATGCTCAATGCTCGGCATGAACTTCGAGCAAAGGCCCAGCTTTCTCACAAACTTGGGGCTCGGCGCTCGGCACTCGACGCTCGATGCTCGACATGTAAACTCTCCAAGGGATTTTCCATCCTACCACCATAACCGCTCCCCCTCATGAACGGCATCGCTCGTCACTTTATGCCTCGACTCTACTGACACTCGGCTCGACGCCTACCCCAGTTACTTCTCAGGGACTCAATAATCCATCTTCGCCAAATATTACCCTCTGCTCTTCCCACAAAGACAAACTACTCCTCCACAGCTGGTTTACACAGCCTTCCAGGAGTGGGGGGCTTATGATATGGTATGAATGATGTGGCCCTATCAGGGCCACCAGATCTCCTCAGATTTCGCTCCTCCATGATCATCAAGTCAAATAGGTACAATGGGCTTCAGCCAGTTCATGCCCACTGGCTAACAGGTCCGACCCGGCCCATCAAGGCCAGAGACTCGTTAGCCCCTGCCTATAAATACCAGACCCCCTCCTTCCTTCTTAAGGTAATAAAAAATTTTCCCCCTGAACCCTAGCTACTGTTGCTTTCTCAGTAACTGACTAGATAATCGGAGGGCCTGTCGCCGGGAACTCTCCCGGTGTTTCTAGGCATTTTCAGGTATCAAGATCTGAGCCGAGCCATTAAGATCCGAGCTGAGCCACGAAGATTCAAGCCAAGCACTCAGTCTCTACCTCACTCCTGCTACCCCCGAGCCGAACGTACAACCCGAGGATCATATCAATGCCAGTGTTGTCCTTTCCATTTCACAAATTACAAGAACTCACACTTGTTGCCACCCAAAAACAAGCAGCATCAGCCATCTTTTGGTTATGTGAAGCCACCACCCTAGTCATAGTTGCCAACACACTTTCACTTGTTCACACACACTCACTTTTCCAACGGTTAATTTTGGCCTCTTCACTCTTCTATATAATAGTGGCTTATCCAGTTAAGAAAACACAAACAAGGAAAATTAAGAACAAGGCACTAAACTCTTATCTATCATTTCTGTCTATATTTCTCTTTATTTTACATATAAGGTTTAGCATTTGAAGGAGTTAGATTGGACTGTTTTTGTCTTCCACTTGTTCGTGCCAAGAGAATACTATGTTTGATTGGGGGTTGCAGCACTAAGGATTGTCTTGCCACTGAAGCCTCGCACATAGGACAGTAATAATTCTTTGGGGCAGTGAATACACATTTCACCTCCGACATGCTGAATTCTTAAACACTTAATCTCATTTCTATTTCATTCATTTTTGATTTATCATGATTTAGTTGATGAAGTTTTAATTATTTGTATACTAGGTCTAACGATCTAAGGAATTATTTTACTTTGCTAGATCTATGTATAGTAGTTAGTAACTAAACATTACTTGCTTTCAAGATTGATCAATTTTTATTAAACAATATCATTTTACAGGTTTAGTTTGCTCTTGGTTTAATGGATCAATAGCCTTAATCTATATATCTATTCATGTTACTCTGAGAACAAATCAACATTCACTTAACATGCCTTGTTCTGTTTGTTTACTCTCTTCTTAACTAGGTAAACACAGCTATGCATGATCTCTTTTGTCTAGCTGTTTATAGTAACACTAGTATTTAAATACTTTCCATAGTATTAGCTCACTTATGTACTGAACAATAAGTCTGTAGTTCATGTACACGGTTTAGTCCTACAGTGCTCCTCTCATAATTTAAAAAATCTGAACTGATCTTGCAATTATTAATTGGTTGCTCTCTTGTATTATATTAGGACTGCTGATACATGTATACATACTGAAATAGAGACCTATTTCTAATATTTTGATGTTGGCCTAATTACTGCATGTTTCATTTAGATCAGAATTTCAACTATTTCAACATAATAACACTTCAACTTGCTTCATGTTATAAAATAATAATTGATTCTACATATTACCAAATAATTCAAAGTTGCAATTTTTACTGTACCAACCACAACTGACATATATATTGATTGTGGGATTTATATACACTTCAAACTTTGTCTTGTGTATTGCCAGGGCCCAACTTCAAGGATAATTCTCGCTTTGCCATTTCTAAGAAATTTTTCGGGACATAACTTTAAGTGCTAGTAAAAGTAAATTAGTTTTTGGTTGACCACCCTAGGACTCATATCTGCCTTAAATGCTCCTGCTACCCCCGACCATGTGAATGAGACCTCCCAAGTCTCAAAGCAAGGGCTCAACCATTACCACCTTCACTTCCAAATCTATAGTAAATAAAGACATCGAGTTTCATTGCTTGCACTAGTACCTTATCCAATAGCTTGTATGACATCTATAGTGATTTTACCTCGGCCAAAGAACGTTGGGATACTCTTAAAGCTGATTTATTGCATCATCTTTTAATGACTTTAAATTAGTGGATGATAAACTTATTAATGACCAATTGCATGAGTTCCAAAACCTAATTAGATACCTAGAATCCAAATGTTATATTTTTTCAAATGATTATAAATTTTCTTGCTTTATTAACAAACTCCCTTCTAGTTGGTCTTCATTTGCTAGAAAAACTTAGAAATAAACAAGTTGACCTTACCTGTAATCCCTGTTTCCAATTGTACGAGTTAATATTCTCGTATTTCTATTGATGTCTTTTTCCCCTAATTTATTGTATTTTTTTAGGCCTTGTCTTTTTGTGGGCTTACTGATCCCAATTAATTAATTTAGTATTATATTATTTTAGCCCAACTATATTTAGCCCAACTACACTAAGCCCAAACCCACAAACCCACATACCCGTATACATCTTCCCCACTCTCCCACATTTTCTTAACTACATCCCCACATTTTCTAACCACCCACAACTTTAAACCCACTATTCCCTACCGTTACTCTCTCTCTCTCTCTCCCCTTCCCCTTCTCTGGCTTTTAACCCAAACAAACCAGACCGAACGAAACAAAACCCAAACACCAGAACTTCCATCGCTCTTCCCTTCCTCCCTCTCGCACCCAACCCATCCGATCACCATCGCCAACCTCCGTCACCTTCGCCTCGTCCGACGCTTCGCCAACACCCCACGCCGCCGAACTCCTCTCCCGCTCTCACCCTCTGTTCGAACCCACGAAACAGAGCCCACCGCCGCGCGCCGTCGCACCATTGCCTCCGTCGTCGTCCTCCTCGTCACCGTCGAAGCTCCACCGCCGTCGCCACCCCATCTCTCTCCCTCTCTCCCTGTTTCGATCGGAAGAACGAAGAAGAAGAAGAAAGGAAAAGGCGGGAGCGAATCTCCACCATCCGATCGCGTCAAGATCTGTGCGCCGTGATCGCTGTTTCGTGTTCGCCCGCAGCGGATCCAGACTTGCTGTCCCGTGTTCTGGCGCAGATCCGCTGCGTTCGAGCGATCTGATTCACTGCCGTCCGCTGTTCCGTGTTCTGTCCACAGCGGATCCAGTTTCGCTGCATGCTGTTCTAGCCGCAGATCCGCTGCTCTGACTTGATCTGATTGGACGTTTCGGTGTTCCCTGTTTCGCCGCACCAGATCCCGTCTCGCCGTTTGCTGTTTTGGCCGATCGCGTGTGGGGGAAAAACTCGATCTTTGGTATATTTTTGCACGCGCTTTTTGAGGACTTTTTCCGGGATTTTCTACTCAAATTGCTTCAACAAGTGGAGTTTATCATCGTCGATTTAAGGCAAGTATTCATCTTGTACATTTTATTGCTCTAGTACAAGTTTTCTTGAAAATACCACATATAGTTAGATTGTGACTCCCTTTGAAATATCATTGTACATCAATTTTGATCTTCAAACCCACAATTCTAAGAGTCACAAAACTTCCTCGTATTAAATAATAATCCATTGGACTCTTTTACCTCCTTGAACACATGAATCATATGGACATATGAATTAAGGAGCCCTAAAAATTGTAGACGCATATAAAATTAGTATTTTGACGAATTTGCGACTATTATGACTTGGAAAATATCTATTAGTTGCTGTTTTGATCTCCATGATTATGTATTTATGCTGCTTAATAACTTAGACACCAAATTACACATTACCATGAAATCTACATTAGTAAATTAATTCTTAGTGTTGCTGTCTGGATATTCTTTTGCGGTTTCGACCCTTTTATCATTGAAATTTGGGCCCGAGTCCTGAATATAAAATGTAGATCCGGATGTGTAGATATCGATAGACTCCAAGTTGATCGAATTTGGAGCTACGGTCTAGGAGCTATGGCAATTATACTGCAACTGTGTCAGTAGACGCAGAATTGCAAAACTGCTGTATAATATTACTTCGCGCATTATTTTAGCTGTGTAAACAGCGAGCGTTTGACCCCAAATTTTATATGTAGCTGCTGGACACTATATAGGACATCTCCAATTTTTCCTAGAATTAAATCACAACATTTTACATATGTATGCTTGCTTGATTAGAGTTAATAAAAGTAACAAGCCGGGATTATGGGAAAGACTATAGAATGGACAATATAGATAAGTGTACTCGGAAGGGGGCCCGTGTTTCCCAATACTTGGTTCATGAACTTGTTGTATCTTGTTCGATTCATGGAGTCGGTTACTCGGCTCATGAACTTGTTTGATTCTTGAACCCATTGTGCGGTTCTTGAACTTGCTTGTGGATTCGCGAACTTGCTTCGTGAACTTGTTATTTAATTTCCGATTCATGAACCATGGCTTGCTTGATACTTGATACCTGAGTACGCCGCCCTATAAAATTCATTACTAGGTCTAAACGAAATTGTTTGACTGTAGCAACCATGTAGTAAAAGTATGGATGCATGTCGTGCTACCTAGATAGTAATCACCACTAGACTTGAACTTGATAACTTGGACTCGATAACTTGAACTAGACTTGGACTTGAGAAACTTGAGCTAGATAACTTGACACTTGGACTTGATGACTAGACATTTGAGACCTGACATTTGAAATAACACATGACACTAGACTTGAGATTTGATACTTGATGTTAGTTACCCCTACAGGTTCACCTGACATATGTTTTACCATTAGCAGTTGTTAACTAACCTGTTTACTAAGAAGTCCTCCCTTGCTAGCTAATTCCTGGTTGTTCCCACTACTTGTTGTATCCCTGTTACATTCTTGATTCCAGTTCCTGTTCCCCATACTTGTACTTGTTTCACTATTTGTGGCCCTAGCTTGCACTAAGGGCATCTTCTCTTGTTTTTCCCTGTTTTCCCTTTTATATTTATTAAGTAGATTTTGGAGACGAGCTGCCTGCTGGGATTGGTGAGCAGACATTTCAGGTTTTGCTTGGAGCAAGGATCTGTTTAAATAATTGCTTTCCGTAAGGTATTGATTTCTTCTGCTGTATAAGACTTGTTTAACTTGATCCAGACACGAGAACTATTTGAACATTATTATTTGTTTAAATTGTTTTCTGCTGCTTAATAAATTATTCATGCATGCTTGGTTATATATATTTCTCTTGTATATTCTTGTTATGATGCTGAGTCGATCCTACAGCTTATGGATGATGTAAAAATCATTCGCTGGGCTTCGTCACGTGCTCGTATTCCATATTTTTGAGAAGCGGGGCGTGACATTACCTTTCAAGAAGTCATAATTAGGGTACCAAAATAGAACCCAAGCCAAAGGCAAAGGCAAAAAGATAGGACCAAAATAGAACCCAAGCCAAGAATCAACTTAACCGAGAATGCAAACGGCCAAACTAAGAAACCATTCAAATCCAAGTTCAAGAAGAATTTCAAGAAGAACTTTAGGAACAACCATTTTAATAACCATGGTAGAAACCCAACCCTTAAACGGTCCTAAATTTCAAAGAAATTTTTGCTATGTGTGTGGGAAGACCAATCATTTTGCCAAGGAGTACTGCTTTAAGAAGATCGAGCCAACTAAAGGACCTTCCAAGGACCAGGGTTCTTCCAAACCTCAAGTCAACGTGATTGATGTGAGGAACTCATATTCTACCTTTAGATTTGTAAACTATATATTTGAAATTAATCTCACTCTTCACTCTAATGACTGGTGATTAGATATTGGAGCATATGTTTATGTTTGTTTTGACCTCTCGTGGTTTTCTAATTATCAGGAATCGAATGGAGAAGATGTGATTATAGGGGACGACTCCGTAGCACGAGTGGTAGGGAAAGGATGAATTGATCGTGATGACATCCGGAAAGACTTTAACCACTTTTAATGTTTTGCTTGTTCCCACCGTTACGAGGGATCTAATTAGTGGGTCTGTTTTGCTTATTATTGGATATCAGATTGTTTTCGAATTCAACAAGTCTATAATTTCTAAGAATGATATTTTTGTGAGAAAATGTTTATGATAGATTGTTTAAGTTTAATGTAACTTCTAATATTATTAATGAAAATTATCTTCCTACTATTTTGAATGTTGAAAATTATTCTTGTCTATGGCATGGTAGACTTGTCATGTAAACTTACGCTCAGCGGTACTCGTTGAGGTACTCAGTGCCCTGGGGACAAATCAGTACTCTAGTGTGTATGAGGATCAGTGGGTAGGTTCAAAGTTCACTAGTAAGAGACGAACTATGAGAGAAGCTTGGTTTATCGCTATCACCGCTACGACCTGTGTTCTTTGGCTAGACAGGAATAATTGTTATTTTCGTGGGACTTGTATTAATATTTCTGATAATTTGACTCACATTATGCATCTTATTTCCTTTTGGGCTAATGTGGTCTCAACAGGTCCTAGAGGGAGGATTGCGAGCATCTTCCAGGTGGAGGAGTATGAAGATGAAGTCGAGATAGGCCCGACGATCGACTGACTGTCAACTTGGCCTTTTACTATTGATAGATCCCCTTCACCCCATGGTTTATTGGAGGAATTTGATGTATTTTGTTTAGATACATGTATGTTTTGCTTATTTTCTTCTTTTGTCCCACCCCCCATGCTTGGGGTGGAGTTATGTACTTTTCTTATGTTGTAGGACCTTATACCTGGCTCAGTACTCTGAGTTTGTTTTATTAATTCCTTATTAATGAAACATGGTGGCCATACTCCACATTTTCTTCCAAAAAAAAAAAAAGAAAAAATTTATTGCCTATGTTTGAAAAATATTAAGTGTGAAATATGTGCCCAATGTAAACACACTAGAAAATCATTTCTTTATATTATTAAATATTCGGATCCACATGAGCTTGTGCACACTGATGTTCCTAATTTGAATAGAAATCACATTAGAGGTGATAGAAGATATTTTGCTACATTCATTGATGATTATTCTAGATATTTCTATATTTATTTGCTTAATACTAAGGATGAAGTGCTTGAACACTTTAAGATTTATAAAGCAAAAGTTGAAAATCAAGTTGAAAAGAAGATAAAGATTCTTAGATCTGACCGAGGATGAGAATATACTTTAAATGAAGTAACATAATTTTTTCAAGAACATGGGATCATTCGCCAGGTGACTACTCTCTAAGAAGAGAACAATGATGGATATGGTGAATTCTATGATTAGTAGTTCTGGTGCTCCTGGTAATTTCTGGGGTGAACCCATTCTGACTACTTGTTATATTCTGAATAGGATTCCACATAAAACAACTAATAAGACTCTAAATGAATATTGAAAAAATAGGTCTCCTAGAATTAACTATCTTAAAGTTTGGGGTTGTTTAGCTAAAGTTGGTATTCCTGGAACTAAGAAGAGAAAATTAGGATCCAAAACTGTAGATATCATATTCATTGGATATGCTAAAGAAAGTATTGCCAATAGATTTCTAGTTATCCAGTCCGACATTAGTGAGATATCTAGTAAATCTATTATAGAATCTAAGGATGCTAGCTATTTTGAGAATATATTTCCTTATATCCTTCTTCTAGCTCCTCCCTTGACATTCCTAGCACATCTGAGCCTAGCATTTTGTTACCTTTTGAACCTGAGTCTAAACCTAAACTTAGGAGAAGTAAGAGAGGTATAGTTGAGAAAGACTTTGGTAAAAATTATTTTGTGTAATTTGTAGAAAGTGAGTCATCTACCTATGTTGATGTTGTATGACATGATGCTCCCTTTTGGAAGGAAGCTGTAGAGAGTGAACTTAAATCTATTATAGAAAACCACACTTCGTTTTTTACTAATTTAGGCCCTGGTTGAAAAGTCATAGGTTGTAAGTGGATATTTAAGAAGAAATTGAAATCTGATTGTTCAACTGATAAATATAAAGCTAGGTTAGTAGCTAAGGGTTATACATAAAAGAAATGAATTGATTATTTTGACTTAGTCTCATGTTGTTAGAATTACCATTACAAGAACTCTCCTTGAATTAGCTGCTTTTCATAAATTTTTAATTCACCAAATGGATGCTAAAATTGCATTTAGTAATGGTGACGTAGAATAAGAGATTTATATAGAACAACCTGAAGGTTTTGTTAATAAAGGACAAGAGAATAAAATATGTAAATCAGTTAAATCATTGTATGGTTTAAAACAAGATCCTAATCAATGGCATCATAAATTTAATGTTACAATTTGCAAATATGAATTTATTACTAATGAATATGATAAATATATTTACATTAAACGAAGTGGTTTTTAGTGCATTATTTTATGCTTTTATGTTGATGACAGCCAAAAATTGATCTTATCCATGATGTAAAATAATATCTTGCTAATAACTTTGACATGAATGATCTTGGAGATGTGAATGTTATAATTGGCATAAAATATCTAGAACCGATAAAGGCATATCGTTGTCATTGTCACATTCTATAGAATCCATGCTTAATAAATATAGGTGATGCTACTGATTTCTGATGTGGGAGCAACATATGATGAGTTCTTATATTTAGTGGAAATCTCATTTCTCAGTCATCGATTCGATCTTTATGAGAGGCTAGTGTACATTGGAATTTATGGATCTGGTGGTAATTGTGTTCATTGTTGGTCGCCAAAACCTACAAAATGCCTGAAACACCAGGAGTTTTCCTAGCGACAGACCCTCAATCAAGTCAGTAACAAGAAATATAGAACTGAGTTTAGTGGGAAAAATATTGATTACCTGGTAAAAGAGGATGGGGCCTGTATTTATAGGCTTGTGAGGAATCAGTTAGGAAAAGATTTCCCAGCTATCTAATCAAATCCCGCAGATTGATGTCGTGATTGGATAATTAATCCCCTGATTGTAGTGGATTTAATCACTAACCAAAAATGGCTGGTCAACCTTTCCTTGGTGGTTTGACCCATGGTAGTGGACCCATGGATGGCCCGTGAGCTAGTCCTGAGCCAACAGCGAGATTACCGTCTTAACCTCAGGAGTCTTGAGATTCGTGTAAGAATATTTCGGTGTTGATTAGACATGGTTTTCACCATCATCATAAGCCCCCCACTCTCGGAGGTTAGCTTGTAGCAATCTTCAAGTAGTAAATAGCTCACGGGGAAAATTGCGTCGGCATGAAGATCTATTTATCGTAGTGATGTCGGATCCAATTCCTCAGAGATATAGAGGTTCAATTGCCGAGGGCCGAGGCACGAGGCACGAGGCGAGAGGGACGAAGTTGTTTGTGAGTGGATTAGAGTACTATGCCGAGGGCAAGGCACAAGGCATGAGGCACGAGGGGCGAAGCAATTTGCGAGTGGCTCAGAGTGTCATGCCGATGGTTGAGGCACGAGGCGCGAGCCAAGTTGCGAAGAAATTTTCAAGTGCTTCAGAGTACCATGCCGAAGGGTGAGGCATGAGGCGTACGCCAAGTTGCGAAGACATTCGTGAATAGTTTAGAGTAACAGGCCGAAGGGCGAGGCCTACTGTGCGGGCCAAGTTGTGAAGAAATTTGCGAGTGACCCAGAGTGTAAAGCCATAGAGCGAGAGGCGAGGTGCGAGCCAGTTTGCAAAGAAATTCGCGAGTGACCCGGTATACCATGCCTAGGGGTGAGGGGCAAGGTGCAAGCCAGTTTGCAAAGAAATTTGCGAGTGACTCGGAGTGCCACCCCTCGGGGTGGCACTCCGGGAAGCGAGTCAGTTTGCAAAGAAATTCGCAAGCAGCTCGGAGTACCATGCCGATGGGCAAGTCACAAGGCACGAGCCAAGTTGTGAAGGAAATTGTGAGTAGTTTGGAGTATCATGCCGAGGGCGAGGCACAAGGCGCAAGCCAAGTTACGAAAAATTTCGCGAGTGGCTCAGAGTACCAGGGTGAGGGGCGAGGGGAGAGGCACAAGGCACGGTCCAAGTTGCGAAAAAATTTGCGAGTGGCTCGGAGTACCATGCCGATGGGCAAGGCAAGAGGCACGAGCTAATTACGAGGAAATTCACGAGTGGCTCGAGGTACCATGCCGAGGGATGAATGAAGTGGCGCGAGCCAAGTTGTAAGGAAATTCGTGAGTGACTCGGAATACCACATCGAGGGATGATGCACAAGTCGCGGGCCAAGTTGAGAAGAAATTATGGGCGTAATAAGTTAGGTGAGTGACGTTGGATTCAGTTACTCACGTGACTTGGAAATATATCGGCTGAGGGTCAAGTTCGGAGAAGCGGGCCCAACGTATACCTTTCGGAGTCCGTTCTCGATGCGAGATCCTTACCCGGGGACCCGTTTTGGAATGAAGGTGCCTAGGGATGCCCAAAGTGGAGTGGCCAGGTATTCCACTGTTGCTAATGTCTGAGGGGGTCTTCATTCGTCTGGTTTAGGCATCCATCCTTGGGGACTGATGTGACAAACATAAGGTTGAACGTTGCCGAGGGAGATCCCTGGGTCAGGCCTTTGGGCCTTGAACTTGTAATATCCCATGTAGAGCTGGCAACAGACCAGTTTTGGGCTGAACCCCAAGCCCGAAGTTAGAACATAAGCCTGAAGTTAGAACAGACTTTTCTTCGGGGTTAAAAAAAATTAGGCCCGAGTCCAGGCCCGAGTTAGGCCAAAAATAGGTTCGGGCCTAGGCCCGAACTACTTATGCATGTTCTAACATATAATTTTCCCATAAAATAAAACTATATAAAGAATAATATACGATAAAATAAATATCAGTAATAAGAATACTACAAACATTTGAGTAATTCACATCTATTTTGTCTATTTTAATTTTATTTTATATATAAAGCATAATTTCTCTATGTATAAATATTAGCACTCATTTTAACTTACTTTCATGAATATTCTCTTTAAAAAAACTCGTACATAAATATACATGATGTGTACATAAACATACTCATGCACATATAAAAATTTGATTCAAGCCCATCGGGCCTAAGCACTTGGGCCCGAGTCAAGCCCGAATTTTCCTTGGACCTTAAAATTTGAGCCCGAGCCCGACCCGAAATGATAATTATTAGCCCAAGCCCGCTAATTATCAGGTCGGACCTAGGCGGGCCCGGGTCAGGTTCGGGCCAATCTTAATTCCGTGTAATCTTGCGAATGTAACCTCGAAGTGTACTTTTTATATCTTCATAATAAAAGTATTTGCACATATTTTGGCCATTTAGCTAGTATGTGACAACTGCCCGACACAATAAACCGAGGGACAAGCTACAAGCCAATGTGCAATGAAATTCATGGGCCAACTTGTGAGGGAGTTTGCGAGGGACTCGAAATACCACGACAAGGGGCAAGGCGAGCTAGTTTACGACAAAATTCGCGAGTGACCGGAGTGCCACACTGAGGTACAAGAGGCGAGGTGCGAGCCAGTTTGCGAACAAATTCGTGAGTGACCCAAGGGGCGAGGGGCAAGCCAGTTTGCGAAGAAATTAGCGAGTGACCCGGAGTGTCATGCCGAGGGGCAAGGCATAGGGAGTGAGCCAATTTCTTAGGGATCCTGCACGTGCGCCTCGCACGCGTGTTCACGTGTAGTGTCACATATCAGGCACAGAAATCGATGCATCTCTTTTTCCTTATATATACTTTTCCTTACTCTCATGTTTGTATATTTGCCTCACTTTCACTTCCACTTCTCCCCCTTGCTCTCATCTTCCTTACTTCATATTCTTTCCGTAAACAAGCATGGTGACCAACGAGAGGCTGAGGGACAACGAGATGCTGAGGGAGAGGCGTTCTACCCTGAAGGCAAAGGCGAAAAAGCATCCTGCTCCCTCGGAGTCTGACGATCTCTCTATAACAACCCTACTTTTGACGAATGCGTCTTGCAAACGAACTAAGTGCTACTAGTTATGAAAATTATAATTTTTGGTTAAAGAAATTATTTTTCTCACTAATAGCCTATATTGTGCATACGTATATATGTATAGATGTATATATGCATGTATGTACATGTTGAGTTTGACTTGCGAGCCCAAATGAAACAAACCCAACCACAACACTTGAACCAAACCAATATGGGTCAAGCCCATAGGGTTTGGCCACTATATGGAGGGAAAAAGAGAGAGGGAATGAGACTAGGGTTAGGGTTTGAACAAAAAAAAACACCATGATGAGTTTTGTAAGAACCCCATCACATCACCACCCAAGAGAGCCAATCTCTTAGTTGATGAGACACTTCTCATCTTCCCCATGGGCTCAAAAATTTGGTGACCCCTTGAATCTCTTCTCATTTGTGTTGTTAAAAACCCCCTTCACTCCTTCATTCACTCTTACAAACTCCTACTCTCTTCCTATACCTCCAAAATCCATTCCTAATACACTTAGCTACTGATTTGGGGTGAGAAGAAGAAGAGAAGCCAAAGAGGAGAACAAGGAGCCCAAAGCAATGGAAAGGAAGCAAGGAGCTAGAAGAGTCAAGAAGGAGGGCCGTCAAGCAAGAACAAGCTACTAACAAGGTGGGTGTTTCCAATCTCTTGTTTTGTTTTTGGATAGTTGAATGGTGTTTGATGACTGAAAAAGTGGCATGCATACCCTAGGAATGAACTTAAACAACCCGTTTTGTGTTAAGTAGTCAAACAGAAAATCCTGTTAAAAGACTAAATTTTTTGTGTCGGTCCGTAGCTCATTTCATAAACACTACTTGGTATTTTGATCTGAACCTTTTAAAGGATGATCCTATAGGTTTCTTACACCTTCATTAATTTTTCTAGATTTTTATGATTTTTTCTGCTATTAAAATAAAATACGAACTTGCATGCTAGTCAAAATAGAAAGAAGCATTTTTTATGGTTACTGTTGTGGAAAGAATGACTTGTATCTCACTGCATGCTTATGGAAATGATCTGAAATTTTAGTATGTCATTTTTGGATGTATCTAAGACCTATGTTTCAAATTTCATGAGATTTGGACCACTTTAGCTATGTCAATAAAATCATGCAAACTGAGCTAGATATTTTAGTGAATAGAATTGCTGTTGTTACTGCCCTGTTTTTGGATGACATTCAAAAGGACATAATTGGAAAACTACTTGGTAGAACCATCTGATTTTTTAGAGTGTTGTAACATCATGTGTCAGAAACTAGGTTCTAAATTTTCATGATGATCTGACACCATATCATATTTTAGATAGATTTTATCCCATGACTATGTTGATCTGATCTGTTGTTCTGGAAGTCTGTATACTTGTTGAAGATGGACCCGTAAGAGTGTCTAAACGACCTTATCTGAAGAGCCTTATAACTAGGAACTTTTAGTAGACACTTAGACCTTTCTGGAATGACCAATAAGTCCTGATTTGGACAAGTATTCGATTTTATATGATTTTTGCAATTGATGACAGAAACACAGTGAAACATAGAGCTCACTGGTTTGCACCATATTCATAGAACTGGGTTTGAACTTGTACTTCACTAGCTTAGAGTAATTGTTTGAGATCAAGAAACATGTCATGGATGTGAGTATGAGTTAGGACTTAAGTGATCTAAAATTTCTTGCTAAGAGTAGCCCATAGTTGCTTGTAGACCCTATTATAGACCACATTGTTCAATGTTTCGAAGTGAAAATTGTATTGGGTGTTGGGGTATTATTGTAGGCCACTTTGGGACGAGATTCATACCCATTGTGTGCTTGTACTTGCTGTCTACTTTGAGTATAAGTATGGGGAGCGACCGATCGCGATTCCTCAAGGGAACGGGACCGGGAGTAACTCCGTTTTGGCATGAACACCAAGTGTGTGCTTACTGTTTGGAAACTTAAATTGTTGTTTTTAGGACCTTGGAGCTTATTTTTGAGTATTTGTAGGTTAGGACTTATTCCTAGTATAGTGCACCTTGTTGGGATACATTGGTTAAGTTGAGACCCTAAGATTTAGTCTTGTTGACAAATCTAGATGGGTGGAATGTACATCGAACGCAATGGAGGAGATGACTCATGCGCTGACATACTCACCGTGCATGGATGGATTCCATGGCTTGTGTTTGGAGCTACCACTTGTCGAGGACCGTGGAGCATTAAGTTTAGCGGCAGCTACGTATTGGTCGGGCCGAGGTTGCGATCGAACTCCAAGCGTAGATGACGGTTGCGGCGATCGACATAGTCGGTTTGTCGTGGTTCATGCCAAGTGTGGGCCGAGGCGGGTCAAATCTTGGGCCGGACTAGAGGACTAGTTGAGCCCTAGTGTGAAATGGGTTGAGATCTATTTTTCGGTAAAGGTGACTGACTAGGGAGAGTCTACTAAAGGAATTGAACTACTTGATCATAGCAAGCAAGTTGATTATCGAGATTGGGATTGGTTATGGTAGATAGATCGCCTAAATAAGGGGAAGGTGTAGCATGGATATTTTGGTAGGAATACATCGAGTCTTGTTGGAATGTAAGGACAAGCACTAGTAGGGGTGTTTGTAACACCCCGGATTGTACGATGCTTATATATAAATATATATATATATGTATATATGTTCATTGTCTGTATGCTTGCACATGATTGCAGTGTTTTGTTTTATTTTGCTATCGTTGGTGTGCGGTTAGGTTTGCGGGGTGGTTCATGAGGATGGTTGCATTCTAGAAGATGCACGAGAATGAGGAGGACCAATACTGGTATGAACACTAGTTTTTGGTACGACACCTATGCAAATATAATATTGTATGATACTACGATGGGTATACCTTGCGTACACTTGATAAACCCCTTGTCTCGCATCTAAGAACCCATTTAAGAGCTAAATAGGGCAGCCAACCCATTGTACCCAAAACCATTGGCTAGAGACCATGGTTTCTCACTCAAAACCACCCTACACCCTACCCCCTACCCCTAGAATCTGGCCCCCCCTCTTTCCTCTCTCTTTCCTTACTCTTTTCCACTAAAAACCCCTTCATTTTTCTCCCATGTTCTGAATTTCAGAACTCAAACCAAAGAAAAGAAGAGAAGGAGAGAAAAGAAGAAAGATTGAAGAAGGAGCTCTTGGAGTGATTCTTGAGGAAGTGAAGCTCAAAGCTACAATCTACTCCACAATCAACTCAGGGTGGGGAGTTTCTCTAAACCTTTCTTTTGTTTATTGATGGATTTCTTGCATGCATGTGTAGTAGTAAGAGTTAGAATAAATGTTTAAGAAGATTGGAAGTTGAAATCAGAAACTAGAACTGAAATCTTGATCTGTATGCTATTTTATAGATTTTTCCGAGAGCAAACCACAGGGAATCTGACCATGAAATTTTCATAAATTTTTCCTTTATATGTCTAGATGATTCATGAATTATTTCAGGTTTTTCTGAGATTGTTTGGTATTTTAATAAAATCTATTTGTGGAACAGTGCCGTAAGGCAGTAGCAGAAATTGGTTACTATGATGCTTGATATTGTTTGATTTTTCATAATTAATTGGAGCAAGATCTTAATCTGAAGTTCTTACCTTTTATTCCCACTTGTATTTAGACTATAAAAAAAAATCAATAAAATAATTGGATGAAGTTACAGGCATGTTAAAAATTGATTTATCAACAACATCTAGAGCTGTAACTGAAGAACATGATGATTTTTTGTGCATAATTGAAACATGAAGAACCCAGTGTAGACTTGGACATTAGACATGAAATATTTTGCATGTTGTTACATATGAAGTCTAGTTTCCTTTATATAAATTTTGTAACTATTGGATGAGTATATGATTTATGATGATTTTTATAGCACGTACTGTGCTGGATTCAGTCAGATTAGACACCCTGTAGAGATGACACAATTGAGGCTCCTTAAGAGCAAATTTTGAGGAAGTATTTCCTTATAGGATTGTATTAGACATCAAGACCTTTCTAAAAAGACCTATTTGAGGTGTTTCTAGTAAGTGGTTGATTTATTATGATTTTTGCAATACTGGACAGAGACCAGGATTTGAGCTGATTGCTCTGGTTAAGAAAGTCTTAGTGTATGACTTGGTACACTTGAGGGTAATGTGTGTATTAGGGAGACATAAAGGCATATTTTGGACTTCTGACCAACTAGAGGATTGTTGAGGACATCCACATCTTTCCATAGAAGCGGAGTTTGTAGCATTCTGATGAGTGAGCAGTGTTTTATGCTACCGGTAAGGTGCAGCCCATATACAAGAAATACATAGGTTGAGGCTTGAGAGACTATTTTGAGGACCTAGATGATAGAATTTGAGGTTATGATCAACTAGGAAGTTGTAGCCTAGGTCTTTACCTTTCCGAATTGGGCTTGTACACCACAATCGGAGTTGTATCGAGGGAGTTATGATCTTTTTAAGTTTCGGGCAGAAACCTCATAGGTATTGTGAGGACTTTTCTCCTGTATACTATTAGAGTTAATAACTCTTGTCTGGAAATGTTTGGTATCTGTTGTTGGTTTTTTTGACTCCCATAGTGGGTGTGTGACTCGAGTTAGTCACTAGGATAAGGTGATACCCTGCATCTGTCGATCCTAATGTGTGAACTTTCACCGAAGCGTAGGACATCCGAGCCTTGCCATCAATTTAAGTTCATTGCCCGGATTAGGGGTGAACACATACATTCATTGCCCAGATTATGGGTGAATGTAGGCCATGGCGCTGGACAATTCCAAGCCCGGGGAAGTGGCGAACCAAACTGGTATCGCCAGGGCCAGAGGTCGATAGGCAGGTTTTTGGAAGCAATCTTATCTTTTACCCAAAGTGATTAGAGTGAGGCTGGAATTAGAGTGATGCATTAAGGGTTTGGTAATTGCATTATTACTAGCAGACCATTGTCGGTGTTGTACCTTCCTGTCGTAGGGATACGTTTTTGGCACTCATGATTGAGTCCTCGGCTCGTATCTCGATCTGTTGATTCCCAAAGTTTGCCGGAGTAAGGAACGGGAGGATAGGGGGATTTGACCCTCGAGGCCATCACATTCCTATGCACGTGGGTTTTTATATATCAAGTTCATTGCCCAGGTTAGGGGTGAACATGCATGCATTAGTTCATTGCCCAGATTAGGGGTGAACACATCAGTCCATTGCTCGGGTTAGCGGTGGACACACGAATTACACGGTCTTGCGATCGAATTCAACGCGGCATCTGAAGAGGTCCGTACGCGGGTACTGAGTGGCAAACACGACCACCACTTAGGCACTGCAGTGGCAGAACTAGACTGGCCAACTGCAACCTCCTTGGGCACAGACAATCTATTGGAAACAGGTTAAGTACAAGAGTAGGATGCATGGCGAGGGTTTGAATCCCTAAATTGTGGAGAAAGATGGCTAGATTTGGGGGCGTATGTAGTATGGGATGCATTCGTTTTCCAAAGTCATGCTTGCATTAGAGTCAGACATGTGATTTGCTACATCTAGTCATAGGGTCATGGCATACCACTACACTAGAACCCGAATCCATTAAACCTTTGTTTGGCACATCATTTTTGTTTTGCATAAAATTATGGTTGTGATTGTAGTTTAGAGGATCGCTGTTATTATCAGCTTTGCGTCAGTCTAAGTACTGACATTCCCCACCTTGTAGGTATCCGGAGCCGATTTACAGGTACTGCAGAGCTCGAGTTGGTCCAAGCATCCAAGGGACATATGCAAGTGTTATTATATTATTGTAAATATTGTAATTCTTAGTTGGTTACTGTAACGCTTGTAAATGTAATAATTATATGGAATAAAAGTTTTAATTTTCTTGTACTTTCTGTGATTGTGGCTATTTTGAAGTTCGACTCTTGGAGTTGGGTCTCAGGTTCCCGGTATGGGGATTTGGGGCGCTACAATGTTCGCCTGTAGGGGGGTGCATGGCATCATCGCCCCCGACCGAATCCTAGGTTCGTTTAATGTGGACAGGGACCCCGAGCTGCCCAACTCTGTTGGGGGCTCCGCTGTCTCGGTAGAAATGCCTTTATGATTCATAATAATCTTTAAAGAGGTTTGGAGTGTTGATGTGATCTCGACTGCAAGTTCTATTCTAGTGTAAGGACGAGCGTAGCGGAGTCGGGGAAATCCTATATCCGTCAGGTCCTTTGTCGATCAATGTGGACAGACGGATTAGATGATGTCCCGGAGAGTTAGACTCTATCTCTATCGGGAGTTTCTCTAATCACTCGGTAATGGAGCCCTTGTACCCATATATCGGCTTTTGGTAAGGTCCGGGGAGACATAGATACAGCAACATATCAGGTAAGCCGATTTAATGACCAGTCACAGGGTAAGCCTGCGACTGGGATCCCAAACATAGTAGATAAAACTAAGAGGATTGGACACCACTGTTAACAGCATTGACTGGAAGTCACCCAGGGGCCTGCAGCCTCACCATCACTGGAATCAGAAATAGGAGAGAGCACAAAGTTAGGATGCATAGCAGGGGATCGAGCCCCATTAAATTGAAGAACGTCGTTTGGTTGGGGGGTGTGTAGTATGAGCTGCATATCTTTCAACCAAGCGTGCATTAGCTTTAGGAGCATGAGTGCATAGTGTGCATTAGATTAGGTCATGGCATACACCGATACTTGTTTGACATCACCTTTTTCTTTGCATCAAATATTATTTGTGGTTGTTGAGGTTGGAATCATTATACTATGGCATAGAGAGGATAGCCGGGTATAGCATTTCGTCAGTTGTAATCAACTGACGTGCCCACAGTTATCAGTGCAGGACTGTCGAGTTGGGAGCACAGAAAAGCAGAAGCAGGGGGAAGCATCCAAGTGGAAGTTACCGTCCAAATTTTTATTGTACATTCATGTTGTACCAATTATTTGTAACTGTTGTAATCATTGAACTTTGTAATAACAATTTGATGTAATAAATGTTTTTAATTCCTGTGATTTTTGTTGTGTTGTGACTCATTTGAAGGAAGATCTGGGAGAGTTTCACGAGTTCCTATGTTAGGAATTCGGCATGCTACAGGAATGGTATCAGAGCTTACTTCAAATTGTAGTCTGACACCACAGGAGATTAGACTTGGGTGTGTCAGTATGGTTAGCTCGGTATATATATTTTGGTGGTCGTAAATAATATTGTTGCACTTTTGCAACTTTTGTTTACGAATTTTTCCTATGTCTAACCTAACCCCACTGCAATTATTCTTTTACTAACTTTTATGATTCAACTGGATGTCGAGGAGGCAAATCTGCTGCCTGATGTCCAGAAGGCAAGCATGCAGCCGGGCGTCGATAAAGGAGAGCCCACGATGCAAGAGTCGAGGAAGAAAGCGGAGGAGCCAACGGCGGTGACCTCAATGTCGAGGTGAGAATTCAATAGGATGTCCAAGCACAAGGTTCACATTGACTGTAAGGGAAGAAGGTGACGAGAGACCGGAGATTGTGTTTTAAGAGAAGAAGAAAAACAGGAAGATTTTGGCGGCTACAGCCGGGAGTAAGGTGCCAAAGGAAGTCAAGGGGATACCCATTGTACGAGACTTTCCACTCGTATTTTTGGAGGAGTTACCACGATTACCCCCACCAGGGGATGTGAAGTTCAGTATCGTGACCCAGCCAGGCAGTACGCCCGTATCGAAGATGCCGTATCGTATGGTACCGGTGGAACAGAATGAAGTCAAGAAGCAAGTAGAGGAATTGCTGCAGAAGAGACTCATCAGGCCTGGTGCCTCCCCTTGGGGAGCGCCGGTACTACTAGTCAAGAATAATGACGGGTCATCAAGGATGTGTATTGACTATCGGGAATTGAACAAGGTCACAGTCTAAAACAAATATCCAATTTCCAGGATCGACAACTTGTTCGATCAGCTACAAGGAGCCACAGTATTCTCCAAGATAGATCTATGGTCAGGTTACCATCAGGTCCGTGTCAAGGAGGAAGACATATCCAACACAGGTTTAAGGACATGACATGGGCACTATGAGTTGCTGGTGATGCCATTTGGAGTGACCAATGCTCCAGTCGTCTTCATGGATTTGATGAATCGAGTCCTACGGCCATTTATCGTCTCATTTGTGGTGTTCTTCATAGATGATATTTTGGTGTACTCAAAGACCAAGGAAGATCATGCCGAGCATTTGTCTGCAGTTCTGAGCAAGCTTCAAGAGTAAGAGTTGTACACGAAGCTTTCCAAGTGCAAATTCTGGAAGTCGGAAGTAGTTTTCTTCGGCCATGTCCTTTCTAAGGAGGGAGTGCCACTGACCCACAAAAGATAGAGGCGGTGAAGGAATGGCCTCAGCCAGGGACAGTGAAGAAAGTTAGGAGCTTTTTGGGTTTGACAGGGTACTACAGGAAGTACATTAAGGATTATGCCAAGATTGCGATACCCCTAACAGCTTTGACCAGGAAGGACAAGAAGTTTGAATGGACCGATAAGTGTAAAGCCAGTTTCCAGGAACTGAAGAACCGACTAATATCAGCACTGGTTTTGATCTTACCTTAACCAGATAAAGGGTATGTGATCTACAGCGATGCATCTCACTTGGGTTTCGGATGCGTTCTGATGCAAGAAGGGTAGGTCATTGCCTATTGGGTCAAGGCAGCTCCAACCACATGAGAAGAACTATCCAACTCACGACTTAGAGCTAGCTGCTATCATCTTTGCCTTGAAGATATGGAGACATTATATCTACGGAGAAAATGTGGAGATGTACGTAGACCACAAGAGCTTAAAATATATCTATCAGCAGAAGGACTTAAATCTGAGGCAAAGGCGAAGGTTCGAAGTGTTGGAAGATATCAGACCGGAGATTTTATACCATCCAGGGAAGGCCAACGTTGTGGCAGATGCACTCAGTAGGAAGAGGAGCATTTCCATGCTAACAACTATGAGGAAGGAGTTAGAAGAAGAGATGAGGAGAGTCGATATCGAATTGGTTTCTCGAGGGTTGAGTGCTATGTTAGCTCGATTAGAACTTCAACCAAGTCTGAAGGACCGAGTGAAGAAGAGTCAAGATGGCGATGCAGAGACACAAGCACTCAAGGAGCATGTGAACGAAGGGAAACTTTCTGAGTTCAATGTTTAAAAAGGAGTGCTATGGTTTGGAGATCGGTTGTGTGTGCCCAAGGTGGAGAATCTTAGGGAGGAGATCATGAAGGAAGCACACACCGCCTTACTGGCAGTTCATCCAGGGAGCACGAAGATGTATCAAGACGTGAAGTCGTTCTATTGGTAGGCCGGAATGAAGCAAGATATAGCGGAGTTTGTGGCCAGATATCTCACTTGTCAGAGGGTAAAGGCAGAAAATCAGAGGCTCGGAGGGTTACTACAGCCCTTGCCCAATCCAGTATGGAAGTGGAAGGACATCAGCATGGATTTCATTACAGGATTACCAAGGAGTCCCTGGGGAAATGATTCCATTTGGGTGGTTGTGGACCGGTTAACGAAATCAGCACATTTTATACCAGTAAGGACCACCTGGTCTTTGGAGAAGTTGGCAGAAGTCTACATTCAGGAGATCGTGAAACTACATGGTGTACCAGTATCTATAGTTTCCGACAGAGACGCGAGGTTTACCTCACGATTTTGGAAGAGTCTACAAATAGCATTGGGGACAAGGACAGATTTCAGTACTGCTTTTCACCCACAGACCGATGGACAAACAGAAAGAGTGAACAAAATTCTGGAGGATATGCTCCGAGCATGCATCTTGGACTTCGGAGGGAGCTAGAAGAAGCATCTAGTGCTGGTTGAAATTGCTTACAACAATAGCTACCAGGCTAGTATCGGGATGGCTCCATTCGAAGCATTGTACGGGAGGAAGTGTAGGACACCCGTATGCTAGTATGAAGTAGGCGAGAGGCAGATATTCGGACCAGAAATTGTACAGCAGACTTCGGAGAATGTTGAATTGATAAGAAAGAGGCTACAGATCGCGCAAAGTAAGTAGAAGAGCTATGCCGACACCCGCCGTAGAGAGCTAGAATTTGAGGAAGGAGATTCTGTATTCTTGAAGGTCTCGCCGACCAAAGGCGTAGTTAGATTTGGAAGAGGTGGCAAGCTGGCCCCAAGGTACATTGGACCCTACAAATCCTTGAAAAGGATTGGGAAAGCCGCCTACAGATTGGAACTACCCCCTGAGTTAGCCCAGGTGCATAATGTTTTCCACGTCTCCATGCTGAGGAAGTACATGCCAGACCCGAGTCATCAACTACCCAAAATTCTAGAAGACTTGCAAGTGGATCTCTCCTACAAGGAACGACCTGTGCAGATAATAGATCGTCAGGAGAGGGTGCTGTGAAACAAGATCATTCCGATGGTCAAGGTTCTCAGGAGGAATCAATTCGTCGAAGAAGCTACTTGGGAGCCAGAGAGCCGAATGCAGGAGACTCACCCAGAGTTGTTTGTGTGATTTTCTTTTTCTTTTC
Organism: Hemerocallis citrina; assembly: GCA_017893485.1. Lineage (NCBI taxonomy): Eukaryota > Viridiplantae > Streptophyta > Magnoliopsida > Asparagales > Asphodelaceae > Hemerocallis > Hemerocallis citrina. Next base: position 232,002,844 of record CM030359.1, on the reverse strand, counting down.
TTTTTTTCCCACCAAGCATAGTTCTGAGGGCATAACTATTCTAAGGAGGGAGTGATGTAACAACCCTACTTTTGACGAATGCGTCTTGTAAACGAACTAAATACTACTAGTTATGAAAATTATAATTTTTGGTTAAAGAAATTATTTTTCTCACTAATAGCCTACATTGTGCATACGAATATATGTATAGATATACATATGTATGTATGTACATGTTGAGTTGGACTTGCGAGCCCAAATGAAACAAATCCAACCACAACACTGGAACCAAACCAATATGGGTCAAGCCCATAGGGTTTGGTTGGCTACTATATGGAGGGAAAAAGAGAGAGGGAATGAGACTAGGGTTAGGGTTTGAACCAAAAAAAACATCATGATGAGTTTTGTAAGAACCCCATCACATCACCACCCAAGAGAGCCAATCTCTTAGTTGATGAGACACTTCTCATCTTCCCCATGGGCTCAAAAATCCGGCCACCCCTTGACTCTCTTCTCATTTGTGTTGTTAAAACCCCCTTCACTCCTCCATTCACTCTTACAAACTCCTACTCTCTTTTTATACCTCCAAACTCTATTCCTAATACACTTAGCTACTAATTTGGGGTGCGCAGAAGAAGAGAAGCCAAAGAGAAGGAGAATAAGGAGTCCAAAGCAAAGGAAAAGAAGCAAGGAGCTAGAAGAGTCAAGAAAGAGGGCCTTCAAGCAAGAACAAGCTACTAATAAGGTGGGTGTTTCCAATCTCTTATTTTGTTTTTGGATGGTTGAATAGTGTTTGATGACTGAAAAAGTGGCATGCACGCCCTAAGAATGAACTTAAACAACCCATTTTGTGTTAAGTAGTCAAACAGAAAATCTTGTTAAAAGACTGAATTTTTGTTGTCAGTCCGTAGCTCATTGCATGAACACCACTAAAAGTTTTCATCTAAAATTTTAAGATGATGCTCCTATAGGTGTCATACAACTTCAGTAATTTGTCTAGATTTTTATGATTTTTCCTGCTATTAAAATAAATTATGAACTTGCATGTTGGTCAGAATCAAAAGAAGCAGTTTTCATGGTTACTATTGTGGAAAGAATGACATGTATCTCACTGCATGCTTATGGGAATAATCTAATTTTTTATTATGTCATTGTTGGATGTATCTAAGACTTATGTTTCAAATTTCATGAGATTTTGACTATTGTAGCTATGTTAATAAAATCATGCAAACTGAGCTAGATATTTTAGTGAACAGAACTGCTGTTTTTACTGTCCTGTTTTTGGATGACACTCAAAAGGACATAATTGGAAATCTACTTGGTAGAATCACCTGATTTTTGAGAGTGTTGTAACATCATGTGTCAGGAATTAGATTCTAAAATTTCATGATGATCTGACTCCATATGATATTTTAAATAGATTTTATCCCATGACTGTATTGATCTGATCTGTTGTTCTGGAAGTATGTAAACTTGTTGAAGATGGACCCATAAGAGTGTCTAAACGACCTTATCTGAAGAGCCTTATAACTAGGAACTTCTAGTAGACACTTAGACCTTTCTTGAATGACCAATAAGTCCTAATTTGGACAAGTATTCGATTTTATATGATTTTTGCAAGTGATGACAGAAACACAATGAAACATGGAGCTCACTGGTTTGCACCTTGTTCATAGAAATGGGTTTGAATTTGTACTTCACTAACTTAGAGTTGTTGTTTGAGGTCAAGAAACATGTTATGGATGTGAGTATGAGTTAGAACTGAAGTGATCTAAAGTTTCTTGCTAAGAGTAGCCCATAGTTGCTTGTAGACCCCATTATAGACCACATTGTTCAATGTTTCGAAGTGAAAATTGTATTGGATGTTAGGGTATTATTGTAGGCCACTTTGGGATGAGATTCATGCCCATTGTGTGCTTGTGCTTGCTGTCTACTTTGAGTAGAAGCATGGGGAGCGACCGATTGCGATTCCTCAAGGGAACGGGACCGAGAATAACTCCGTTTTGGCATGAACGCAAAATGTGTTCTTGCTGTTTGGAAACTTAAATTGTTGTTTTTAGGACTCTTAGAACCTATTTTTGAGTATTCGTAGGTTAGGACTTACTCCTAGTGTAGTGCACCTTGTTGGGATACATTGGTTAAGTTGAGACCCTATGATTTAGTCTTGTTGACAAATCTAGACGAGTGGAATGTACATCGAACACGTTGGAGGAGATGACTCGTGCGCCGACGTACTCACCGTGCATGGATGGATTCCATGGTTTGTGTTTGGAGCTACCACTTGTCGAGGACCGTGGAATGTAAAGTTTAGCAGGAGCGACATGTTGGTCGGGCCGAGGTTGCGATCGAACTCCAAGCGTAGATGACGATTGTGGAGATCGACGGAGTCGGTTCGTCGTGTTTCGTGCCAAGTGTGGGCCGAGGCCGGTCAACTCTTGGGCCGGACTAGATAGCTAGTTGAGCCCTAGTGTGAAATGGGTTGAGATCTATTTTTGGGTAAAGGTGACTTACTAGGGAGAGTCTACTAAAGGAACTAGTTGATCATGGCAAGCAAGTTGATTATCGAGATAGAGATTGGTTATGGTAGATAGATCGCCTAACTAAGGAAAAGGTGTAGCATGGATACTTTGGTAGGACAAGATCGAGTCTTGTTAGAATGTAAGGATAGGCACTAGCGAGGGTGTTCACCTATCAGGGGGATGCCTGGCGTCATCGCCCCCGATCGAATCCTAGGTTCGTTTGATGCGGACAGGGACCCCGAGCTGCCCCGGTAGTGGTGACACCTCTGTTAGGGGCTCTAGTGTCTCGGCAGAAATGCCTTTATGTGAGGAGGTTTGGAGTATTGACGTCGTCTCGACTGCAAGTTCTATTCTAGTGTAAGGACGAGCGTAGCGGAGTTGGGGAAACCCTATATCCGTCAGGTCCTTTGTCGATCAATGTGGACAGACGGATTAGACGATGTCCCGGAGAGTTACATTCTATCTCTATCAGGAGTTGCTCTAATCACTTGGTAATGGAGCCCTTGTGCCCATATATCGGCTTTTGGTGAGGTCCGAGGAGATGTAGATACAGCAACATATTGGGTAAGCTGATTTAATGACCAGTCACAGGGTAAGCCTGCGACTGGGATCTCGAGCATAGTGGATAAAACTAAGAGGATTGGACACCACTATTAACAGCAGTGACTGGAAGTCACGCAGGGGCCTGCAGCCTCACCATCACTGGAATCAGAAACAGAAGAGAGCACAAGGTTAGGATGCATAGCGGGGGATAGAGCCCTACTAAATTGAAGAACGTCGTTTGGTTGGGGGTGAGTAGTATGGGATGCATATCTTTCAACCATGCGTGCATTAGCTTTAGGAGCATGAGCGCATAGTGTGCATTAGATTAGGTCATGGCATACACCGACACTTATTTGATATCACCTTTTTCTTTGCATCAAATATTATTGGTGGTTGTTGAGGTTGGAATCGTTATACTATGGCGTAGAGAGGATAGCCGGGTATAGCATTTCGTCAGTTGTAATCAACTGACATGCCCACAGTTATCAGTGCAGGACTGCCGACTTGGAATCATGGGAAAGCAGAAGCAGGGGGAAGCTTCTAAGTGGAAATTACCGTCCAAATTTTTATTGTACATTCATGTTGTACCAATTATTTGTAATTGTTGTAATCATTAGACTTTGAAATAACAATTTGATGTAATAAAAGTTTTTAATTTCCAGTGATTTTTGTTGTGTTGTGACTCATTTGAAGGAAGATCTTGGAGAGTGTCACGAATTTCTATGTTAGGAATTTGGGGCGCTACACTCTCTCTCTCTCTCAAAGAAATCTAAAAATGTTGAACACCTGTAGGCCAAGGCGGTTGAGCTAGTTGTGAAGCAGGGGCTTTGAAGCTTCCCGCGTCGTCGTCTAAAAACGTTATATTGCCTTCGAAACTACCTTCTCCGATGAAGGTGTTGGTGCCTTCTTGGTTCGTAACCAAGGTGAACTTGTTGTTAGAGCATCTCAATTCTCTGCAGGTGGTCGACCACCTCGCTGCTCCCCATGATCGAGCAGCTCTGAAGAAAGGGTCAGAAAAGGATGTTTACGCCCGCTAGGTGCATGCTTCACTTCTGGTAAGGGCATTTGTTTATTGTCGACATTCCTGATCTCCTCCTCTTTTCTTTTATTTCATTTCGTTGAACTATACTCCCTGTTTCATGTAGGCAATCATCAATGGGGCTGAACTAAGGCGGAGGTGTGATGCACTCCTTTAGCAGGCTTTATTCGGCGAGCCAAGACGGAAGGAGATCATGGGTCGAAACGACGATCTCCGAAAAATGATGAAGGAACTGAAGGCGGATCTGGCGAAGGAGATGAAGACTCGGGAAGAGATGTCAAAGGAGAATGAGGAGCTTGTCGATGAAAAACTAGCCTAGCAGGTGAAAGAGAGGCAGATGATGCTGGAACATGATGACGCCCACGATCGTATCATCCAGGGTCAGGATGAAGGGTACAACCATGCCCTCGATCATATTGGGGCTAAGTACCCAAATCTAGACCTCTGGGTATTTCCTTCGAGATGAAGGCGGGCGAGCCAGCTCAGGCAGCAGGAAAGGAGCCTGCTGGGAGAGTGTTTGGAAACCCACGGGCTCGGCAGCTCTGCCGCCCAAGTTGAAGATGCTCTTCTCGACCCCACCGTCGGACAAGGGCCTCATTCCAAGTAGTAGGTCCTAGGCTTTTTATGTCTTCACCTTATCGTGGACTAACCACCGCCTTCACTTCTAATTTTTTCTTTGAGATGAATAAAATCCATTTGAAATGAACTTTTTTATTTCGAATTTTCGCATCGGGTTTCTGTACCGTGTGAGTGACATTAATTGTCACGTCGGGGGGTCTTGTACCCTTATTATTATTATTATTATTATTATTATTATTATTATTATTATTATTATTATTATTATTATATATATATATAATTTTTATTTCTATTTTTTTTGGGGGGGGGGGGGGGGTATCACGTGGGTTGGCTTACTTCACACTTTGCGGAAATTGAGCCTTCATTCCTCTTGGAAGTTAAAATATTCTCTTATTTTATGGTCTGCAATGCCCCTTCATCTTTGACCACTGAAGGGAGATAGATTGCTTGGATCTCTCTGTGTGGATTTCGCAGTAATCCAGAAGCATCACCCAAGAGGCCGATAAATTCACCCATTCCTCCAAGTTGTTTTGCACATAAATCTCATGGATGCGTTTCTATGAATAATCTATCTCTAGATGACTCTTTTATTGATTGCCTCGAATGGAAATCTGAGGGTCAAGACAAACGAGGGTGGATGCCTCGGAGCTGAGACGGAGGGGGTCCATCCCCGATCCAAGGGTTTACACTAGAGGGGATTGGTGTTCCGGTGTGGAACTTGGGGAGATTTAGCCTGGGTTGGGATTCTCGTGCTTACGAAGTTCTCTCAACTTTCTTCTTGAATCAGCCAGCCTTCATCTTTCCACCGATGCTTTCTCATGCACTGCACTCCTGCTACATGCTGAAAGTTAGGGATAATTGGCGCTTCGCGATACGGAATGTTGTTTCTGCTTAGGAGAACTTAGGTGTAGTTTCTTGCTTGTTCGTTTCGTGTTTGATTTTCCAAATGCAGACTGGGCATTGCCCATCTTGTAATTATCTTCCATTCAATAAAAAAATTTCTTTCTTTCATATATGACATGTCCAAACTTGTTCGTCGAATGAATTAGCCGAGTCCCAATGGGCAGATTGGACTATCTTATTGGAGTGGCACGTGAGTGACCCGGATTTCCTTGCTAAGGGGCGAGGTACAGGTCAAATGACTTAGTAAGAAAAACTCACGAGTGAACCGAAGTACCATGCCGAGGGGCGAGGTTTGGGACTAATTGACTTAGCGCGGAAAACACACGAGTGGCCTGGTGTACCATGCCGAGCGGGAGATTCGTGATTAACTAACTTAGCGAGGAAAACTCCTAAGTGACCTAGAGTTCCACGCCGAAGGGCGAGGCACTGGCTGAGTGACTTAGCAAGAAAAACTCACGAGTGACTCAGAGTACCACGCCAAGAGGCGAGGTTCGACACTAACTAACTCAGCAAGAAAAACTCGCAAGTGATCCCGACTACCCCGAAGAAGGGTGGCGTCTAGGACGACTTAGCGAGGAAATTTTGCGACTGAACCGGAGTACCACGCCAAGGGGCGAGGTCTGGGACTAAACAAGTTAGTGAGTACCACGCTGAGGGGCGAGGTCCGGGCTAAATGACTTAACAAGGAAAATGCACGAGTGACACGGAGTACCATGCCGAAGGGTGAGGTCCGGGACTAAATCAATTAGCGAGGAAAACTCCCGAGTGATTCGGAGTACCATGCCAAAGGACGAGGTCCGGCGAGCGACCCGAATTTGACAAAGTTGGACAACTTGTTGATTTGAAATGAAATTTTGTTCATTGGCTGCCAATAGGCGAGCGCTTATTACATCCTGCCATTTTATGGCCTTATTATAAGCATAGAGCGTTGGGGATCTTAATGAAACTTCATTAAGTGTTCTGCATTCCAAGTTTTCTTAATCAACCTATTCCCCCCCCCCCCCGACGTGTAGCGCCCCGAATTTCCAATATGATATCCCAGAAATACGTGGCACAATTCGCAGCATCAACTTCAATTATAATAGTAAACATAGCCAAAATACAGATAAAAAAAATTTCTCAACCTTTATTACATTAGTTCATTACAAAATACAGCGGAAAGACAAACACCTTGTATTACAATCTTTTCTTTACAACACATATTTTACAATTTTACATAAGCCATAACATCATTCTATCTCAAGCATCCAAATTCCAAGCTATAAGCAACTACCTGTAAAACATGAGGCTAGAGATAACCTTAACCCCCAAAACTACAGGAGTCAGCCATAACAGTGTGAGTGACATAAATGCAACATAAGTAAAACATGAAACATAGTATCATAAACAACATGTATCAACAGCAAGAATAAAATGAAATAAGAAACAACAATAAATAAAACATCAAGTGAAACTAGACTAAGTGTCAAGTGTAGAAAACAGGAAACAACGTGCATAAATCTAAGTCAAGAAAACATCAATGCTACATGCTGATTCTCTAATGCATACTTGTCGAATTCTATGCATCCCACTCTACATAGGTCTGGTGCAAACCCTTAACATTCTCCACTTGATAGGGTTTAATCCCCTGCTTATGCAACTAATCCTACCACGATGACTACTATAAGATATAGATAAATTGTGAGTATTAGCCCACGTCCCGATAATTCCGGAGGTCAATCTCTATCCACAGATAATTCCGGAGACTATTTTAGATAATTCCTGGGAATCTTCGAGAATACCCCCACAACGCAAGCTATGGTGCCTCATCACACAAATACCACATGAGCGTTGCCTCGACTTCGATAATTCCGAAGATCAATCCCACACCGCAGGTAATTCCGGAGACTAAATCACTCTCACCTCGATAATTTCGGGGATTATCTCACACCGCAAGTCATACTGAGGTCCATAACCCATGTTCTCATTTCATCAAATCACCATCTAGTGCCTGCCCTTATTTATTTAAGTTAATTAAAAAATTTTGAATCTCCTAGAGTTGGTGCACCCTACCGGACTTAACTCAACTGATCAACAACAAGTCTCAACGGGTCAAAACACAATAACTCAACTGCCGGTATACTAGGGTCCCACGCACCCTCTAGAGAATCACACTCAACCAACAATCTCAAACCTTCCATATCAATACTTTTATAAAACATCTTGAAAACATGTAATCTGTAGTATAAGGATGTTTATAACAGTAGGTCATTAATCCGAAAAACATTGAAGAACCAATCGTTTAAAATGAACATCAGAAAACCTCGAGAAAACATCAGTCAGAACAGTGGCAGTCGACTGTAAACACCAGTCGGTCGACTGTCCCACGTGAAAACCCAACACTTCAGGAAAAAAATTTAAATCTAAGTATAGTCAGTTGACTGTATAAAGTTCTAGGTCGACTGTCCCGCATAAAAATCCAAAACTAAAAGATAACACAAAACAGAGCAGAAGCAGTCGACTGTAAAAATAGGTCAGTCGACTGTCCCCTACGAAAATCCAGAACTTCAAGAAAACACAAATCAGAGCAGAGGCAGTCGACTGTATAAGTGATCATTCGGCTGTCCCGCACGAAATTTCAAAACATCAAGAAAAACACAGCAGCCAGGTCGAGACGATTGACTGTTGATATTTATTGGTCGACTGTCGACCTGCAGACTGCAGTTTTAGTTGTGCACATTTCAACCGATACGGGGTTTTACTTTATAAAAACCAAATCTATAAAAGGTACAATTCTGATATGTTCAAATACGACTTGTGGAGTATATAAGAGTCCATAAAAACTAATCAAAACCACTTTGAATTGATAAAAATAGCTTTTTGATGAATTTCTTCAAAATAAAACATGAATGTGTGCATATATCAAAACTAGAGTTTTTAAGAATCAATCATACATCAAATAACTTCGTATTATGTTCCAAACCATATCAATGCCGAAATAATTAAGATTCAATCAAAATTCTACAAAACACACAAAAATCCAATTTCTTCAAAAACAATGAAATAAGATATTTATGTACAAATGTATGTGAATGTTTGTGCATCGAAGATAAACTTCAAAATCCATCAAGTAGAAATAATATAGGCATTTAAATCCCAAAATTGAGCAATTCAAATCCAAGTAAAAGCTTCACAAAACCACGAAATCCCCAATTTGAAATTAATGTAATAAACCCAAATCTAGGTATCACAAATCTAATCTTCCAAACTTGACCTCTTAATTCATTAGTCATTCTCAAAGTTCCTCAAACTCAATCACAATTGTTTTCAATACTTAACTCATGAACATAAACAAATTTAACATTACTATGGTCAAATTACATTCATCCAAACCCATCAATAGTCAAAGTCTCATTTTTAATCAATTTGTGCATAACATCCACCACACTCAATCCAATCGGAAAAATTCAAGAGAAAATAGCCTACTCATGATTTCTATTATGTTCTTTAACAATCTCAAATCATCTACATACAATTCTAATCATTAATACAAAATTTCTGTGAAAGTTCCAATTTTCAATTCATCTATTCATCAATCCATCATATGTATTCATACCAAACCCTAGCATGCTTTCTAATAGATGAAATACCCCATACAATATTCAAGAACAATACAAAACAAATTATATCACTCACCTTGTTGAAGAAAAACGCTTTTAGGGAGCTTTAGGGAAGGGTCCAACCGGATCCATTTCCCATATGGCGACGGGAGCTGGGCTCACCAACGATTTTAGTTCTGCCTAGGGAACGTGCCTGACGGCATAAGACCTCTGACATGGGCTGCATTTTCGGACGAGGTCTTGAGCATCCTGTAACAGAATTGGCCAATAATATCCAAGGTCGAGGATCCTTGCGAGCAATCAGCAACCCATGTAGCATCTACTGACTCCCCCGTTCATTTCTTCCAGTGCAGATCGGGATTCCTCAGGGTTCATACATCAGAGGTAAGGCTGTAATACCCTGATTTTTCAATTAATGAGAAATTATTTATTTTGCACGTGTTGTGCACGTGCAATATTTTTGTTTGGATTATTTTATCATGATGTGTATATTTAAATATAATTTTCTCAAATTATTTTAGTACAAAAAGCCTTCTTTAAAAGCCTTATTTGATTTAATTAAAAAGCCTTTTCTTAAAAAGCCCAAAAGCATTTTATTTTATTTATTTTTATAAAATATTTTGGCCCAAAAAGAAAGCCCATGAATTAATTTATTCTAATTAAACTTGTCATGTAGAAGATTTTTTTTTACTAAATTATTTTGTACAAATTTAAGAGTGTACAAATTTGGCCTAGTTGCATGCACGTGCACTACACGTACACGTGCGATGCACACTCACTTTGGATGGCCGGGTATCATTCTTTTGGAGGGAGTTTTGATTTTGGGTGTGGAGAACATGGTGGTAGTTTCAAAGAAGTGGGTAGTTCTTCTAACTTCTACTTTGATCTAGTCCCTTCATCCTACAACTAACCAAATGATCTTGGCCCTCCATTTCACTCACCTTTGAGTATAAATACCCCCCCTCTCATGGCTAATTTTGATATGCAAAGTGTATTTCATAATTATAGTATTATCATTGTGAGAGTTATAAAAGATAGAGAATTGTGTGGGTTGTTGTTGCTTGGAGTGGCCGGCATCAAGGGAGGGAAGCATTCGGTGTGGACTTGAAGGAGCTTTCGGCATTGGCTTGGAAGCTTGGAGTTGTGCACTCTTTTGGCTAGGAGGTGGTGCTTTCGTCTACAAGACGTAGTTGCTTTGTTTGTGTTTTCTCTCCAATTGAGGTGGGTAAAACATTTCATATTTCTAAAGTAGATCCATGCTAAGTTTTAACCATTAAAGATGCATGAAAAATGTTAATAAGAGCCCACTTGAATTGAGTAGTTAGTATGTGAATGGTTTGAAATGTGATGATTAACTTATATGGCTCTAGTGTTAAAATTAAGTTGTATGTAGATTGCTCCATGTTCATTAATATGAAGTTATGATGGTAACAAAATTTAATTGAGGATGTTGCTATTGTGATTAGAGACATAATGCATGCTTGTTAATTGTGAAATTGAGATAAATAGACTTATATGTTGATATGGGTATGGACTATTGAACTCACATGTATATTGGTTGAATTAAGAACTAATATCAGTAAATTATCACCATGAAATTAGTGAATAAAAAGACTAGTAGATTAATTATATGGCAATGTCGAAAATACAAATTTTTGTAGTTTAATGAATTAATTTTGGATTTTTGTGTGTGAAAAATACATTTCATTAGCACCAAAAAATTACATTATTTTACTGGTATGAACTTTTATGACTGAGGATTTAATCTGGAAGTTTTTAGAAAATTTTACTAAAGTAATAAGAAGCTATGGCTTATTGAATATCGAGTTATTTTTAAAACAGTACGAAAATAATACAAATGGACTTTTATTTGGGTTAGTGACAACCCGAGCCAGTGGCCCAGGTGGTCTTGGACCCCGGTTTGCTTCTCTGTGTTGCCCAGTTCGAATCCCAGGCCGAACACTTCTTTTGTTAAATTACCCTAAAAACAGTAACAGCGAACTAAGGGTTCATATAGACCCTAGTCACTCTATGGACGTGTTCAGCGACCGGCCTAGTGGTCGGGGCTCTGTGCTGTCTTGGTGCGGCGCCTGGTTCGATTCTTGCCTTCGGCATATAAGGAAAAAATAATTTTTTTGGGTGTTTTTGAAGTCCAAAAAATATGAAATAAATATGGTAATTCTCATAAAAATACAAGGAATTTTATAAGAGTGATTTGGGTATTTTTAGAATGAAATACAATATGGTTTGTGAATAAAAGGCATAAATGGAGCTTTGGTTATGAGATATACACTTGTGGATTTATAACTTATAAAGATAGGCTATTATAAAGTGACTGGCAAAAGTGCTTGTGGTGTGACATGATTTTATTTATTTTCATTATGAGTATTGTGCAAGATATGAAGTATGAAGGTTGAAATGTGATATTATGAAGTTGCATAAATTCATGTATGGTTATGAAATTAAAACCATGATTTATGAAAGAGGAAAAGAAATTGTTGGCTATAAATATGAATTGTTTTCATTATGAACTCGTGAATTAAAAGTATTCATCGTGGACTTGTGAATAGAGTGAAATCATGAATTGAAAAAGAATGAGTATGAAAACTCGACATGGAAATTATCATGAGTTAAAGATTGTGAAATGAAATTTGAAATAGAGTAGCTAAGTCTCCCCGGCATTGAGAAAAATGAATTGAATTGAAATTAGACCAAGGTTGGTCATGTTGAAACAAATGAATAAGTCCGGTTGATGGAGAGGCTAACTCTAGAGATTATTTTGTTCATGATTTTTAAATAAAACTAAGGACTAGTACATAGTGGAGATGTGATGAAAGTAGAAGAAAAACATGAGTATGGGGGCCATCGGATAGCGGTGTGAGAGCGATCCACAGGCTGCCTGCTTGATGCGTCAAGACATGGCGTGGGCGCTACTCCGGAATTATCGTCCCGTTGGCGACGCTCGTGGGATGTTCGAGTGGCTATGGGTGGTGCCATTGTTCCATGGCGGAGGCTGAATTGTCCATAGGTTGCCTGCTCGATGCGTCGTGACAGTGCGTGGGATTCCCCTCCAGGCTGCCTGGACATGGGCTCATTGATCATAGGACATCTAAGACACTACCGTAGTTACAGTAGTAGACTAAGACATAACGGGGGATTGAACCCTATAAAGATGAAGAACGAATAAGGGCTTGCCCTCGGACCTATGTAGTATGGGATGCATAGAATCCGAACAAGTGCGCATTAGTGTCATGTAACATAATAAACTGCATTAAGGACTAAGTGCACAATCACAACACGACATCAATAGGATAGTCCCTTTAGTTTGAATGTGACAAGTTTGTGTTTGCCAAATATGAAATGTTAAGTTATACTATTTCCGGCAAAGCGAGGACGGCCTTGTATAATGTTCGTCGGTTGAATAAACTGACGTACCCACAGTCTTATATGCAGGTAAATATCATGTTAAAGATTAAAGAGGATGGATGCTTAAAGATTACATTATGCTGTTGTATTTATATCAAATTGTTGTATTTTACTTCCGCTGTGCAAAAGAAAGATGTAATTATGATGTAATCTCTGATGTATGATGAAAAGTTTTTATTTCCCTGTAAAATTGTACTAAAGAAAGTGAAAAGATCCTGTAGAACATCTCGAATTCAGTGTATTTGGGATTCGGGGCGTTACAGAGTGGTATCAGAGCCACGCTTTCTACACTGTCACACTTGTACAAATTTATAGGGAACGACACCCTAGAAGTGGACATTAGAGTGTGTGTTTGAGTCTAGAGATTTAAATGTAAGTGACTTACATTTGTGTTGCTCTAAGATTTATGCTTCCTCCTCTCTATTTCTTAGATGGCTGATCACTTCGACCCTGCTGGAGGCGACGACTGGCATATCATTGAGAAAGAGTACCATCCTGGACAGGCAGATTCTGAGGACGAGTACTACCCTGGACAAGCCAATTCTGATGACGAGGAGTACCCTGAATCCCGAGAGATCACCCCACCTCCGGATTCATCTGATGATTCTTCTTCTGACGAAGAAGAAGTACCAGTTCCAAGTGGTCTTGTGACTTCTCTTCAGAGGCAAGTGGAAACCCTGAAGGAGAGAGTTGGATTGTTGGAGGCTCAGCTGGAGAAGCGGAAGGCCGACTATTCTGTTCTTAGCCATCGGATTTGGGAACTTGAGAAGAAAAAGAACCTAACTGATGTGCTGAAGGATGAGGTTGAAGAACTGCGGGAAGAACTTCGAGCAGCGAAGAGGACCCGTAGGAGTTAGAGTGTTGTAGCTTCTGTTTCTTTCCGTTCTGATGTCAAAAATGTTTTTAAATTCGAATGTATAAACTTTTGGAATTCAATGAAATGGAAGTTGGTTTAAATTCTTGTTATATACTTCGAATTTGACGGATCTTTTGCATCAGAATATGTCGAGAAGAGGAGCAAGGAATGGGGAAGGTTTGGATCTGGAGACTGAGCTTGCTAGGGTCTACCAGACGCTGAATGCAGTGGCTCAGAACCAAGCTAGGGGGCCGGCGAATCCAGTGCCCGAGGCGATAAAGCTGGTGGAATCGTTCAAGAGAATGAAACCACCTGTATTCGAGGGAAAGTCAGACCCAGATGCGGCTGACAACTGGATACGGCAAGTGGAGACAATCTTCGAGGTGTTGGAGACACCGGAGGGTAGCAAGGTCAAGTTGGCGACTTTGCAGCTGGAGAAGGACGCGGCGGTTTGGTGGCAATCCATGAAGAGGACCATGGGAGGTCTGTTGCTTGGCTGGGAGGAATTTCTAGAAGAATTTCGCAGCCACTATTTCCCCTCCGACGTTCAGGAGAAGAAGGCGATGGAGTTCCTGTCGCTTCAGCAAGGCAGCATGTCGGTGAGAGCATATGAGACCAAGTTCACTCAGCTCTCCAGGTATGCTCCAGAACTGGTGATGGATGAGGCCAAGAAAGCTCGCAAGTTCGAGCATGGTCTGAGGCCTAGCTTGAGATCTCGTATGATACCCCTTGGTATCAGGAGATTCGATAAGCTGGTCAAGAGGGCGGCAGCGACGGAGGCGGATATGGAGCAGTTCCAAGTTGTTCAGAACAGGAGGAACAATTGGCAGTCTGGTAAGAGGCCTGCACATTCGGGGAGTTTCAGGGGGCAACCATCTGCACAGAGGTTCAAACCGACAGGGGCGAACGCTGTTAGAGTAGCTGGAGGACCTGGAAACAATGTGGCGAGACCTCCTGCGGTGACTTGCTTTAACTGTGGGGAAGCGGGACACTACCGATCTCATTGTCCCAAACTTCAGCGCAGTAATAGCGGCGCACCAACGCAGCAGGCTGGGAAGAGGCCGTACCAATCAGGGCGAGTATTTGCCTTGACAGAAGCTGATGCTGAGGAGGCAGATCAGGTCATCTCTGGTACGAGGGCTGGTGTTTAGAGTCTTTGTCATTTCTTTTCCCTTTGTTTAGTGAGGCTGTTATGTAATGGTGTATATTATGTAACAGGCGAACTCTATCTTAATGGAATTAAAGCTGTCGTGTTGTTTGATACTGGATCCTCTCATACATTTGTGTCTCCAAAGTTTGCTAAAGTGTTGGGAGTGGACCGAAGATTTTCCCAGGCAAGATCTTATCAGTAGCTACTCCGTTAGGGGAAACTTTAACCACTGATCGGTATTATGCTGATTGCGAGATTGTGATTGGGGATAGAATCTTTGGCATTGATCTGATCGAGCTGACTATCTTGGAAGTCGATGTTATCATTGGCATTGATTGGATGTCGGTGTACAGTGCGAGCATCGAGTGTAAGACCAAGACGGTGACAGTGAAGGCTCCAAGAGGACCTGATGTCGTGTTCCAAGGGAAGAAGAAATGTGCAAAGCTGGTGGCAACTATCCGCAAGGAAGAGACTCCTGTGGAAGTGCAAGGGATTCCTGTGGTTCGGGACTATCCGACCGTGTTCTTGGAAGATTTTCCTGGGTTACCTCCGCATCGTGATGTAGAGTTCAGCATCACTGTTCAACCGGGAAGTGCACCCATTTCTAAGGCACCTTATAGGATGGCTCCAGTGGAACAGGATGAGGTGAAACGGCAGATTGAGGAACTGTTGGGAAAAGGCTTTATTCAACCTAGTGCGTCACCTTGGGGAGCACCAGTGCTTTTGGTAAAGAAGAAGGATGGATCGATGAGAATGTGCATCGATTACCGAGAGCTGAATAAGGTCACTGTTCAGAATAAGTATTCGATTCCTCGAATTGATGACTTGTTTGATCGTCTACAAGGAGCAGCTGTATTCTCCAAAATAGATCTTCGATCAGGATACCACCAAGTTCGAGTGAAAGCTGAAGATGTGCATAAGACTGCATTTAGAACTCGGCATGGGCATTACGAATTCTTAGTTATGCCATTCGGAGTGACGAATGCACCTGCAATCTTCATGGACTTGATGAACAGAGTTCTGAGGCCGTTTATTGATTCTTTCGTCGTGGTGTTTATCGACGATATTCTCGTGTACTCCAAGTCTGAGGAGGAGCACACTGAGCATCTGGCAGCAGTTTTGCAGAAGTTGGAAGAGCAGCAGTTGTATGCCAAGTTATCCAAGTGTGATTTCTGGAAATCTGAAGTGGCATTCCTAGGTCACATCCTTTCTAAGGAGGGAGTGGCAACTGACCCTCAGAAGATAGAGGCAGTGAGAGATTGGGCTAGGCCTACTACAGTGAAGGAAGTCAGAAGTTTCCTTGGGATGACTGGATATTATCGGAGATTCATTCAAGGTTATGCTCAGATAGCTGTACCGCTTACTGGACTGACCAAGAAGAATGTGAGCTTCAAGTGGACCGAGCAATGTGAGGCGAGTTTTCAGGAGTTGAAAGATAGGCTGACTACTGCACCTATTTTGGCTTTGCCTAGAGCTGGTGTCGAGTATGACGTTTATAGCGATGCTTCACATCGGGGGCTTGGTTGTGTCTTAATGCAAGAAGGAAGAGTAATCGCGTATGGGTCTAGGCAACTACGACCACATGAGAAAAATTATCCGACTCATGATCTGGAGTTGGCTGCGATTATCTTTGCTTTGAAGCAATGGAGGCACTACGTGTACGGTGAGAAGTTGAATATGTACACGGATCATAAGAGCTTGAAGTATATATATCAGCAGAGGGATCTCAATCTGAGGCAGCGGAGATGGTTGGAAGTGCTCGAGGATATGCGACCTGAGATCAAGTATCATCCTGGAAAGGCTAATGTTGTTGCTGATGCACTTAGTCGCAAGAGCAGTTTGGCCTGTTTGATTACAACTCAGAGGCATCTGATTGAGGAGCTGGACCGAGCTGGTATTGAGGTTGTCTTGCAAGGATTGGGAGCATCTTTGGCTCAGTTGAGGCTTCAGCCTACTCTGAATACAAAGATCATTGCAAGTCAGGAGGTTGATGCTGATGCTTTGGAGATGAAGGAGCAGGTTGGTGCTGGCAGGTTGCCCGGATTTCAGATCAGGGATGGAGTGCTGTGGTTCGGAGAGAGGCTGTGCGTTCCAAATCAGGCGGACCTGAAAGAGAGTATTCTTCAGGAGGCGCATGCTACTCTTCTGTCTGTACATCCTGGGAGTACTAAGATGTACAAAGACATCAAGCAGCATTTCTGGTGGTCAGGTTTGAAGCGGGATGTGGCTGAATTTGTCGCGAAGTGTGAGGTTTGTCAGCAAGTCAAAGCCGAAAATTAGAGACCCGGAGGTCTATTACAGCCGTTACCTATTCCGAAATGGAAGTGGGATAACATCAGTATGGATTTCATTACGGGATTGCCTAAGAGTTCTAAAGGCAATGATGCAATTTGGGTTATAGTCGATCGACTTACCAAGTCCGCTCACTTTTTGGCGATGAAACTCACTGCTTCGATGGACAAGTTGGCTGAGATGTATGTTGGTGAGATTGTCCGACTTTATGGCGTTCCTTCGACTATTGTGTCTGATCGAGATGCGCGGTTTACTTCGCATTTTTGGAGGAGTCTTCAGGCAGCTTTGGGTACCAAGACAGATTTCAGCACTGCTTTTCATCCGCAGACCGATGGGCAGACCGAGAGAGTCAACCGTATTCTTGAGGATATGCTTCGGTGTTGTATACTAGACTTTGGAGGCAGTTGGGAAAGGCATTTACCTTTGGTGGAGTTTGCCTACAACAACAGTTTTCAGGCTAGCATTGGGATGGCGCCGTACGAAGCACTGTATGGCAGGAAGTGCAGGACCCCTGTTTGTTGGTATGAAGTAGGGGAGCGTCAGTTGTTTGGTCCTGAGCTTGTGCAACTAACTTCTGAGAAGATTGATCTGATCAGGAAAAGGTTGGTGGAAGCTCAGAGCAGGCAGAAAAGCTATGCAGACAACCGGAGAAGGGACCTTGAGTTTGAGGTTGGTGACTTCGTCTTTCTGAAGGTATCGCCCAGTAAAGGTGTGGTTCGTTTTGGCAAAGGCGGGAAGTTAGCCCCGAGGTTTATAGGCCCGTATAAGATATTGCAAAGGATCGGGAAAACTGCTTACCGGCTTGAATTACCGGAAGAGTTGTCTCAGGTGCACAATGTCTTTCATGTGTCTATGCTGAGAGGTTATATTCCAGACCCGAGTCATCATTTGCCTGAAGTGCCGGAAGGTTTGCAGTTAGACCTGAATTACATCGAGTCTCTTGTTGAGATTGTTGATCGTCGAGAGAAAGTCTTGAGGAATAAGACGATACCGATGGTCAAGGTAGTCTGGAGAAACCACTTGGTTGAAGAGGCTGCTTGGGAGTCTGAGGAGAGGATGTTGAAGGACTATCCTGAGCTTTTTGCTTGAGTGTATTTTTTTGTATCTTCTGTTTTTGTTGTGTGTGTTGTATTTTTCTCGCTCTTGATTGTAGTTCCGGGGACGGAACTATTCTAAGGAGGGAGTGCTGTAATACCCTGATTTTTCAATTAATGAGAAATTATTTATTTTGCACGTGTTGTGCACGTGCAATATTTTTGTTTGGATTATTTTATCATGATGTGTATATTTAAATATAATTTTCTCAAATTATTTTAGTACAAAAAGCCTTCTTTAAAAGCCTTATTTGATTTAATTAAAAAGCCTTTTCTTAAAAAGCCCAAAAGCATTTTATTTTATTTATTTTTATAAAATATTTTGGCCCAAAAAGAAAGCCCATGAATTAATTTATTCTAATTAAACTTGTCATGTAGAAGATTTTTTTTTACTAAATTATTTTGTACAAATTTAAGAGTGTACAAATTTGGCCTAGTTGCATGCACGTGCACTACACGTACACATGCGATGCACACTCACTTTGGATGGCCGGGTATCATTCTTTAGGAGGGAGTTTTGATTTTGGGTGTGGAGAACATGGTGGTAGTTTCAAAGAAGTGGGTAGTTCTTCTAACTTCTACTTTGATCTAGTCCCTTCATCCTACAACTAACCAAATGATCTTGGCCCTCCATTTCACTCACCTTTGAGTATAAATACCCCTCCCCCCCCCTCTCATGGCTAATTTTGATATGCAAAGTGTATTTCATAATTATAGTATTATCATTGTGAGAGTTATAAAAGATAGAGAATTGTGTGGGTTGTTGTTGCTTGGAGTGGCCGGCATCAAGGGAGGGAAGCATTCGGTGTGGACTTGAAGGAGCTTTCGGCATTGGCTTGGAAGCTTGGAGTTGTGCACTCTTTTGGCTAGGAGGTGGTGCTTTCGTCTACAAGACGTAGTTGCTTTGTTTGTGTTTTCTCTCCAATTGAGGTGGGTAAAACATTTCATATTTCTAAAGTAGATCCATGCTAAGTTTTAACCATTAAAGATGCATGAAAAATGTTAATAAGAGCCCACTTGAATTGAGTAGTTAGTATGTGAATGGTTTGAAATGTGATGATTAACTTATATGGCTCTAGTGTTAAAATTAAGTTGTATGTAGATTGCTCCATGTTCATTAATATGAAGTTATGATGGTAACAAAATTTAATTGAGGATGTTGCTATTGTGATTAGAGACATAATGCATGCTTGTTAATTGTGAAATTGAGATGAATAGACTTATATGTTGATATGGGTATGGACTATTGAACTCACATGTATATTGGTTGAATTAAGAACTAATATCAGTAAATTATCACCATGAAATTAGTGAATAAAAAGACTAGTAGATTAATTATATGGCAATGTCGAAAATACAAATTTTTGTAGTTTAATGAATTAATTTTGGATTTTTGTGTGTGAAAAATACATTTCATTAGCACCAAAAAATTACATTATTTTACTGGTATGAACTTTTATGACTGAGGATTTAAGCTGGAAGTTTTTAGAAAATTTTACTAAAGTAATAAGAAGCTATGGCTTATTGAATATCGAGTTATTTTTAAAACAGTACGAAAATAATACAAATGGACTTTTATTTGGGTTAGTGACAACCCGAGCCAGTGGCTCAGGTGGTCTTGGACCCCGGTTTGCTTCTCTGTGTTGCCCAGTTCGAATCCCAGGCCGAACACTTCTTTTGTTAAATTACCCTAAAAACAGTAACAGCGAACTAAGGGTTCATATAGACCCTAGTCACTCTATGGACGTGTTCAGCGACCGGCCTAGTGGTCGGGGCTCTGTGCTGTCTTGGTGCGGCGCCTGGTTCGATTCTTGCCTTCGGCATATAAGGAAAAAATAATTTTTTTGGGTGTTTTTGAAGTCCAAAAAATATGAAATAAATATGGTAATTCTCATAAAAATACAAGGAATTTTATAAGAGTGATTTGGGTATTTTTAGAATGAAATACAATATGGTTTGTGAATAAAAGGCATAAATGGAGCTTTGGTTATGAGATATACACTTGTGGATTTATAACTTATAAAGATAGGCTATTATAAAGTGACTGGCAAAAGTGCTTGTGGTGTGACATGATTTTATTTATTTTCATTATGAGTATTGTGCAAGATATGAAGTATGAAGGTTGAAATGTGATATTATGAAGTTGCATAAATTCATGTATGGTTATGAAATTAAAACCATGATTTATGAAAGAGGAAAAGAAATTGTTGGCTATAAATATGAATTGTTTTCATTATGAACTCGTGAATTAAAAGTATTCATCGTGGACTTGTGAATAGAGTGAAATCATGAATTGAAAAAGAATGAGTATGAAAACTCGACATGGAAATTATCATGAGTTAAAGATTGTGAAATGAAATTTGAAATAGAGTAGCTAAGTCTCCCCGGCATTGAGAAAAATGAATTGAATTGAAATTAGACCAAGGTTGGTCATATTGAAACAAATGAATAAGTCCGGTTGATGGAGAGGCTAACTCTAGAGATTATTTTGTTCATGATTTTTAAATAAAACTAAGGACTAGTACATAGTGGAGATGTGATGAAAGTAGAAGAAGAACATGAGTATGGGGGCCATCGGATAGCGGTGTGAGAGCGATCCACAGGCTGCCTGCTTGATGCGTCAAGACATGGCGTGGGCGCTACTCCGGAATTATCGTCCCGTTGGCGACGCTCGTGGGATGTTCGGTGGCTATGGGTGGTGCCATTGTTCCATGGCGGAGGCTGAATTGTCCATAGGTTGCCTGCTCGATGCATCGTGACAGTGCGTGGGATTCCCCTCCAGGCTGCCTGGACATGGGCTCATAGATCATAGGACATCTAAGACACTACCGTAGTTACAGTAGTAGACTAAGACATAACGGGGGATTGAACCCTATAAAGATGAAGAACGAATAAGGGCTTGCCCTCGGACCTATGTAGTATGGGATGCATAGAATCCGAACAAGTGCGCATTAGTGTCATGTAACATAATAAACTGCATTAAGGACTAAGTGCACAATCACAACACGACATCAATAGGATAGTCCCTTTAGTTTGAATGTGACAAGTTTGTGTTTGCCAAATATGAAATGTTAAGTTATACTATTTCCGGCAAAGTGAGGACGGCCGTGTATAATGTTCGTCGGTTGAATAAACTGACGTACCCACAGTCTTATATGCAGGTAAATATCATGTTAAAGATTAAAGAGGATGGATGCTTAAAGATTACATTATGCTGTTGTATTTATATCAAATTGTTGTATTTTACTTCCGCTGTGCAAAAGAAAGATGTAATTATGATGTAATCTCTGATGTATGATGAAAAGTTTTTATTTCCCTGTAAAATTGTACTAAAGAAAGTGAAAAGATCCTGTAGAACATCTCGAATTCAGTGTATTTGGGATTCGGGGCGTTACAAAGGCAGTCTGTCAACCTTTGTGTACGACCGCTTGAACAATACCCCTTCAATGAGCACAAAACTCTCAGCCTTGACTCAGATCTTCCGCCCTTCAAATAGTTCCTGTGGAAGTTCACCATTTTTTAGAAAGTTTAAGATTGGTTCCATCCATGTCGCTGACTGCGTAGGCTATTCAAAGCAAAGGGTTTCGGGGTTCTCCTTGTCAATGCTAGGTCAAATGAGGACTTCTACCAGCACTGTGCGATCAACACCCTCAAAAAAGGAGGATGCCAGTTTGGAAAATGTGTCAGCTTGACATGGGCCAAATACTAGATCATATAGGTGTCATGGACCTCGTATTCCCTGCATACCTGATTGAACACAAGCTGAGAATTACTGAAGGCCTTGACCCATTTTGCCTCGGCTTTGCAAGCTAGGAGAAGTCCGGTGATTAGTGCCTCATATGCATCCTTATTGTTGGAGGCCCACAAGTTAAGGTGCAATGAGTAATGGAATATGAAGTTGTCCAGACTGTTCAGTGTCAGGCCTGCTCTGCTTCCTTCTTCGCATGAGGAATTGTCCACATAGGGCTCTCATAATGGTTGTTATTCCTGATCCTCGGACGATTTAGGGATAGTACACTCGGTAATGAACTCAGCGAGTGCCTGATCCTTGATAGCAGTTCTCAACTTGTAATCAATATCGTGCTGACTTAGCTAGATAAACAATTTGATCAATCGTTCGTAGTTTTATGGCTGGTTGAGAACCTGCTTCAGTGGTTGGTCCGTGAGGACTTGGATGGAATATGCCTGGAAATAGGGGCGAAGCTTCTGTGCTGTCATAACTAGGGCATAAGCTACTTTCTCCATTTTGGCATAACGAAGCTAGGCATCGTGAAGCACTTTTCTCACACAATATATGAGTTTCTGCACCTCCATCATCTTCCCAGACTAGGACTGCGCTAAGGGCATGCTCGGATGCCACCAAGTAGAGATAGAGGACTTCACCCGGGTAGGGTTTGCTGAGCAGAGGGGGGTTGGCAAGATATTCCTTGAGTTGGACGAAGGCTTTCTGATCGGGATCTCCCCACTCGAAGTTCTTTCTGATAGGGATCTCCCCACTCGAAGTTCTTTGACCCCCAGAGGGCCTTGAAGAAGGGATGGATTTCTCCCCAGATTCCCGTGAGCCTCTGAACTTCTTTGACGTTCGTAGGAGGGTCCATGTCCAGGATAGCTTGAATCTTTTCTAGGTTCGCTTCTATCTCTCGTTGACGGACCATAAAGTTGAGGAATTCTCCCGAGGTTACACTGAAGGCGCACTTAGACGAGTTAAGCCTCATGTTATTCTTCCTTAAGACTCTGAAGGTCTCCTCGAGGTCCTTCACGTGGTCTCCACCTTTGAGGCTCTTGAAGAGCATGTATTCCATGTAAACCTCCATATTTCAGCCGATTTGTTCCTTGAAGACCCTGTTCACCAACCTTTGATAGGTAGCTCCCGCGTTCTTTGGGCCGAAGGGGATGACCAGGTAATAGTAGAGTCCTTGGTATGTGACAAAAGACATTTTCGGGATATACGGAGGAAACATCCGGATTTGGTTGTACCCGGAGAAGGCATCCATGAGATCAGCAATTAATGCCCTTATGTTGCATCGATCAAGGAGTCAATACTTGGAATAGATAAGTGATCTTTCGGAATTCCTTATTGAGGTCCGTGAAGTCGATGCAGATCCTCCATTTGTACCATCACTACCTTTGCCAAGCACTTCAGATAGTTGACCTTCTAAATAAAATGGGCAGAGAGGAGCTTATTGACTTTTTCCTTTACTGCATGCTGTCTCTCGGGTGCAAACTTTTGTCACCTCTGTTGTACTGGTTTAGAATCCGGATTAACACTCAACTTGTGCATGATCAGTTCCACCGAGATGCCCAACATGTCCAAGGGAGTCCAGGCAAACAGGTCCGGTTCTGTTGGATTCTGCTCATTATCTCCTATTTGAGATCGGAAGGTAGGGCCTTGCTCACTTGAAACCACTTGGTTTCATCTGCTTCGGAGAAAGGGGTCTCCTCTAGTTCATCGACTGGCTCAAAGCCAGTCGACTTTCTATCACTGGGGAGTTCGATTGCGTCAAAAGGAAGGTCTGAGCCCCCACTGTGGTGATATAACATGCTCGGGCGGCCTTCTAATTGCCCTTCACGACCCCGACCCTGGCCTTCGTAGGGAACTTCATTCCCATATGATAAGCCGTAGGTACGGCTTAGAGATGCAAGACCAGTACGTCCGAGAATGGCGTTATAGGTTGCCTTGTCATCCACCACCATGGAGTCCATGGGCTCGGTTCAGATGGCTCGGGATTTTCTCGCCGTCCAGAGTGATGATCCCCTCAATTAGTACTGGAGCACCAGAGAAACCATGGAGGGTGTAGCCCGCAGGATTTAGCCTTTCTCGGGAGATCTTCAGCCCCTCGATATGGCAAGGAACAAGATGTTGACAAAACTACCAATGTCTGCGAGAATGCATTGGATTTCATGGTTCGCCTAACCGAGGCTGATTACTAAGGTGTCACAGTGAGGGATTCAGACACCCTCAAGATCTTCGTCTAAGAATGACACATAGATCCCATGACCTCAGAGAGGAGGATAGTTATGGACTGAATTCAACTTCTGGACAAATGCCTTGCAGGAAGAGTTTGAATCTCCTCACATTGGTCCTCTATGTATGGAGTGAAGGATAAGCCATTCTTTCGAAATCCAGGGGTTCAGAGCCTGTCTCCAGATGTTTATTAGGCCCTTGAGGAGGGGGTGGGGGAGAGGGTTTCTGGTCCTTCTAAGTGAATTCAGACAAAAGCCCTTACAGATAAGGGCTTCAATCTCGTCTTTTAGCGCCCGACAATTATCGGTCTCATGATTGTGATCATGGTGAAACTGACAATAAAACCTTTTGTCCATCTTCTTATTCTCCGTGTGCGACCGAGGCGGGTGTCAGATCATCCCCTCTTCTTCCACCTCCACAATGATAGTGGAGACAATCACATTGAGATGAGCGAACTTCTCGAACCGCGGTGCCAGAGGAGGATGCCTTTATCCAGAAACATCCTTTTGAGACTTCTTCGGAGATATCCATTTTTCTTTCCCCCTTGGCAGGGGATTCTTTCCAGCCCCTTAGATGTAAGGCCGCCCTGGCCTAATGTATTCCTCATTTCGGAGTAGGAGGTTGGGGAAATCTGAGGGTGACTTTTTAGCCAGCGAGGTCTTCAAGAGTTCGTGTTGGATGTTGTGCCTAAAAGCAGCTACCAGGACCCCGACATTGAGGGAAGAGATGGACTTGGCCTCAGCATTGAACCTCTGAATGAAGCCTCAGAAAGACTCCCCGTCCTTCTGTTTTAAATCTAGCAGGGAGGCACTCTTCTTTTCGGCCTTACAGCTAGTCACAAAATGGACGAGGAAGCTCAACTCGAGCTGGTCGAAGGAGAATATTGAGTTTGGGGCTAGTCTAGAGTACCACTCTCTCGTAGAGCTAGGCAGCATGGTAGGGAACTCGCAGCAGAGTAGGGCATCCGAGGTGCTGTGAATGACCATAATGTGATCAGTTGGGTCTGACTTGTGATCAGTTGGGTCTGACTCCCCATTGTAGGTCTCAAATGTCAGGGGCATGAAGCTCCTTGGAACCGGGGCTTCGATGTAACGCCCCGAATCCCAAATACAACTGAATTCGAGAGTTCTACATGATCTTTCCACTTCATTTAGTACAATTTTACAAGGAAATTTGAACTTTTCACTTTACATCAGAGTTTACATAAAACTTTACACTTTATATTGCACAGCGGAAATAAAATTTACAACTGTTGAATAAATGTACAACAACATTGAATAATCTTTAAGCATCTGTTCTTCTTTATCATGTCATTACCCTACATATAAAACTGTGGGTACGTCAGTTTATTCAACCGACGAACATTATACACGGCCATCCTCTCTATGCCGGAAATAGTATAACTCATTTTCCATATTTAACAAACACAAACTTGTCACATATCAAACTAAAGGGACTACCCTATTGATGTCGTGTTGTGATTGTGCACTTAGTCCTTAATGCAGTTACTTATATTACATGACACTAATGCGCACTTGTTCGGATTCTATGCATCCCATACAACATAGGTCCGAGGGCAAGCCTCCTAACCGTTCTTATCTTTGTAGGGTTCAATCCCTCGTCATGACTTAATCTACTACTGTAACTACGGTAAGTATCTTAGATGATCTATGAGTACAAGCACGTGTACCGGACCCTGGATGGGAATCCCACGCCATGTCTTGACTCATCAAGCATGCATTCTGTGGCAATTCAGCCTCCTCCCTGAACACGATCCTCTTGCAGTTACCAAACATCCCACAAGCGTTGCTAAAGTCCGATCATTACTGAGTTGCACCCATGCCATGTCTTGACTCATCAAGCATGCATTCTGTGGCTCACACACCCGCACCGTAAACTCTAACTCTCATACTTGTGTTTTTCTCTCACTTTCATCACGTCTTCACTATGCACTATTTCCTTTAATTTAATAGAATCATGAACAAAACCAAAGCTCTAGAGTTAGCCTCTCCACTGAACCGGACTTATTTATTCGTTCAAACGTGACCAACCTTGGTCTTTCATTTCAAATTTTATTTCATTTCTTTCCAAATGCCGGGGGAGACTTAGCTCCTCTTTTGTTTCAATTTCAATTCACAATTTCCAAAATTTGAGCATTTCTTGCTCATAAGTTCATTTTCATAATCGTCACAGGTTTTCTGTTTTTTTCAATAGCATGATCTCTAATTTATTCATAAGTCCATAGCCATACATGGAATTATATTTCATCAAATATCATTTTCAAATTAAAATCACATCACTACATGAATATTCACATTTCATAATTTCCACATTATTCTCCAATGAGAATAATTCACATCACATCACTACATATAATTTCTATCTTTATTATACTTCTTTTCTAATATTTTATTTCAAGTCCTTTTGCAAAGTGCAATTTTTATACATACAAATGTATAACTATAATTCTAAATTATACATTTTATTTTCAAAACATACTTCATTTAATGCAAATAATCCTCAAATTATTTTTCACAAGTCCCACATAATTTTAGGATAATAACCATATTTTTTTTTGTAATTTTTCATCATCAAAAATGACCCAAACAAATATTTTTTTCCCTCACTTAAACACAAACCGAAGCCACGGATCGAACCCGCAACCATAGGGAAAACGACCAAGGGCACAGACCACTAGGCCGAAGGTGCTAGGCGGTATAAAGAGGGCTGAGAGCATTAAATGCTCTCGGCTGCAGTTGGTTTTGTTTTTAAAAATACCAAACAAAATATATATTGCCTACGGGATTCGAACCGCAGACCCCTGAGACCCGAGGCCTACTATAGCGATTAGGACCATCCAAACCACTTGAGCTATGCGCTCAGGTTGTCACTAGTTCAACCCGAGGTCTATTTAAAACAATTCTCTCTGTTTATTAAACATTTCGATGTTCAACAAGCTCTCATTTCACTTTGCTTTTATAAAAATTACTGTAGATGTCCAGATTGACTAATATCATCATAAATTGTACTCCAGTATATAGAAAATAATTTTTTCAATAATTAAAACATATTTTTCATACAATTAATTTGAATTCTAAATTATCACTACCACATTTCTTCTTTTTTGACATTTCTTAACAATTAATATTACTAGTCTCTTTATTAGCAAACTTCATATTAATTCCCTGTTTTTAATCATTTATCAAACATACAAATCTATATTTTAATTCATTCATTTCAATACAACACAAAGGTTCATTTAAACACATAAAGTAGCATTGTTAATCTACTAACTTTTGTGTCTATAATTCATGGTGTAGATAATAAAACTTTCTTTAACAATCCATGGCTATAATCAATTCACACAAAATTTAGACTTTTACTAATAAAACCACATACAATTGCACATCCACATTCCAATCAATTTATAGATCAATTTTTCCAATTAAATGTGTACTCTTATTAATCTTTTTCATGCATCATTTTTCCATTCAAATCTAGCATGCATTCCTATTTAGAAATATAGAAAATTTATCCACCTTAAATGGAGAGAAAATACAACTAGCAACCTCCTAAACGAATGTCCTTGCAAACGAGAGTGATCCTCCTCCTTGAACACGCGCACACGAGCCTCCAAGCACACCACCGAGAGCTCTCCTTCTTGTTAGCCGGCCTCTCCCCTTCTTGATTGATGCAAGCACAATACTCCCACACAATCTCAATCTTTTGCTCACTTACTAACTACTAGATAATTGTATTTTAGACTATGAGGAAAATAATTTGCACAAGAATACTAGCCAAAGGGGGGGGGGGGGTATTTATACTAAAAAAATAGGTGAATGGATGGCTAAGATTGGAGTAGGAGTTAGGAACAAATGGCTAAGATTTAAGGAGGAGTTACACTAACTACCCATGATCAAGTAACCACCACCACCATAACTCCACTCAAAATTTTCATTTCCCGCCAAGATCACAACCGGCCATGCTTGGAAAGTGCACTTTGCACGTGTACGTGCAATGCACGTGCAAGCATTTGCCTCCAAAAATTTGTACATTATATTTTACATAAAAATAAACTTTAAATTGTATCCTACATGACAAGTTGTATAAAAAATAAAATAGCTCATGGGCTTTAGTTTTTGGGCCAAAATAATAATTATAAAAATAATAAATGAATTAAATTTTTGGGCTTTAAGAAGAAAGGCTTTTTGTCTAATTGAAAGAAGGCTTTGTATAAAATAATTAAAAGCACAAATTTAAATATCTATACTCATCATAATGAAAATAATCACCAAAAAAAACTGCACGTGCACACTACGTGCAAAATAAATAATTTTCATTAAATGAAAATCGGTGCATTACAACACTCCCTCCTTAGAATAGTTCCGTCCCCGGAACTACAGTCAAGAGCGAGGAACAAAACACAAACACTCATAACAAAACAATAAAATACAAAGATACAATCAAGCAAAAAGCTCAGGATAGTCATTCAACATCCTCTCCTCAGACTCCCAAGTAGCCTCTTCAACCAAATGGTTTCACCAGACTACCTTGACCATCGGTATCGTCTTATTCCTCAAGACTTTCTCTCGTCGATCAACAATCTCGACAGGAGACTCGATGTAATTCAGATCCAATTGCAAACCTTCCGGCACTTCAGGCAAGTGATGACTCAGATCTGGAATGTAACCTCTCAGCTTAGACACATGAAAGACATTGTGCACCTGAGATAACTCTTCCGGTAATTCAAGCCGGTAAGCAGTTTTCCCGATCTTTTTCAATATCTTGTACGGGCCTATAAACCTCGGGGCTAACTTCCCGCCTTTGCCAAATCGAACCACACCTTTACTGGGCGATACTTTCAGAAAGACGAAGTCACCGACCTCAAACTCAAGGTCCCTTCTCC
The DNA here is from genome assembly GCA_017893485.1 of Hemerocallis citrina. Taxonomy (NCBI): domain Eukaryota; kingdom Viridiplantae; phylum Streptophyta; class Magnoliopsida; order Asparagales; family Asphodelaceae; genus Hemerocallis; species Hemerocallis citrina. Next base: position 231,973,994 of record CM030359.1, on the reverse strand, counting down.
GGTTGTCTGCATAGCTTTTCTGCCTGCTCTGAGCTTCTACCAACCTTTTCCTGATCAGAACAATCTTCTCAGAGGTTTGCTATACAAGCTCAGGACCAAACAACTGACGCTCCCCAACTTCAAACCAACAAACAGGTGTCCTGCACTTCCTGCCATACAAAGCTTCGCACGGCGCCATCCCAATGCTAGCCTGAAAACTGTTGTTGTAGGCAAACTCTACCAAAGGTAAGTGCCTTTCCCAACTGCCTTCAAAGTCTAGTATACAACACCAAAGCATATCCTCAAGAATACGGTTGACTCTCTCGGTCTGCCCATCGGTTTGCGGATGAAAAGCAGTGCTGAAATCTGTCTTGGTACCCAAAGCTGTCTGAAGACTCCTCCAGAAATGCGAAGTAAACCCCGCATCTCGATCAGACACAATAGTTGACGGAACACCATGAAGCCGGACGATCTCGCCAACATACAACTCAGCTAGCTTGTCCATCGAAGCAGTGAGTTTCATCGCCAAAAAGTGAGCAGACTTGGTTAGTCGATCGACTATAACCCAAATCGCATCATTGCCTTTAGGACTCTTAGGCAATCCTGTATTGAAATCCATACTAATGTTATCCCACTTCCATTCCGGAATAGGTAACGGCTGTAATAGACCTCCGGGTCTCTGATTTTCGGCTTTGACTTGCTAACAAACCTCACACTTCACCACAAATTCAGCCACATCCCGCTTCAAACCTGACCACCAGAAATGCGGTTTGATGTCCTTGTACATCTTAGTACTCCCAGGATGTACCAAAAAAGAGTAGCATGCGCCTCCTGAAGAATACTTTCTTTCAGGTCCACCTGATTTGGAACGCACAGCCTCTCTCCAAACCACAGCACTCCATCCCTAATTTGAAATCCAGGCAACCTGCCAGTACTAACCTGCTCCTTCATCTCCAAGATATCAGCATCAACCTCCTGACTTGCAATGATCCTTCCATTCAGTGTAGGCTGAAGCCTCAGCTGAGCTAAAGATGCTCACAATCCTTGCAAGACAACCTCAATACCGGCTCGATCCAATTCCTCAATCAGATGCTTCTGAGTTGTAATCAAACTGGATAAACTGCTCTTGCGACTAAGTGCATCAGGAACAACATTAGCTTTTCCAGGATGATACTTGTTCTCAGGTCGCATGTCCTCAAGCACTTCCAACCATCTCCGCTGCCTCAAATTCAGATCCTTCTGCTGATATATGTACTTCAAACTCTTGTGGTTCGTGTACATGTTCAATTTCTTACCGTACACGTAGTGCCTCCATTACTTCAGGGCAAAGATAATCGCAGCCAACTCCAGATCATGAGTCGGGTAATTCTTCTCATGCGGTCGTAGTTGCCTAGACCCATAAGCGATTACTCTTCTTTCTTGTATTAAGACACAACCAAGCCCACGATGTGAAGTATCACTATAAACATCATACTCAACACCTGCTCTAGGCAAAGCCAAAATAGGTGCAGTAGTTAGCTTCTCTTTCAACTCCTGAAAGCTTGCCTCACATTGCTCAGTCCACTTGAAGTTCACATTCTTCTTGGTCAGACCAGTAAGCGGCACGGCTATCTGAGCATAACCTTGAATGAATCTCCTATAGTATCCAGTCATTCCAAGAAAACTTCTGACTTCCTTCACTGTAGTAGGCCTAGCCCAATCTCTCACTGCCTCTATCTTTTGAGGATCAGTTGCCACTTCCTCCTTAGAAAGGATGTGACCTAGGAATGCCACTTCGGATTTCCAAAAATCACACTTGGATAACTTGACATACAACTTCTGCTCTTCCAGCTTCTTCAAAACTGCTGCCAGATACTCGGTGTGCTCCTCTTCTGACTTGGAGTACATAAGGATATCGTCGATAAACACCACGACGAAAGAATCAATGAACGGCCTCAGAACTCTGTTCATCAAATCCATGTAGATTGCGGGTGCATTCGTCACTCCAAATGGCATAACTAAGAATTCATAATGCCCATGTCGAGTTCTAAATGCAGTTTTGTGCACATCTTCAGCTTTCACTCGAACTTGGTGATATCCTGATCGAAGATCTATTTTGGAGAAAACAGCTACTCCTTGTAGACGATCGAACAAGTCATCAATTCGGGGAATAGGATACTTATTCTGAACAGTGACCTGATTCAGCTCTCGGTAATCGATACACATCCTCATCGATCCATCCTTCTTCTTTACCAAAAGCACCGGTGCTCCCCAAGGTGACGCACTAGGTTGAATAAAGCCTTTCTCCAACAGTTCCTCAATCTGCCGTTTCACCTCATCCTGTTCTACTAGAGCCATCCTATATGGTGCCTTAGAAATGGGTGCACTCCCTGGCTGAACAGTGATGCTGAACTCCACATCACGATGTGGGGGTAACCCAGGAAAAGCATCCAAGAACACGGTCGGATAGTCCCGAACCACGGGAATCCCTTGCACTTCCACTGGAGTCTCTTCCTTGCGGATAGCTGCCACCAGCCTAGAACACTTCTTCTTCCCTTGGAAAGTGACTTCAGGTCCACCTGGAGCCTTCACTGTTACCGTCTTGGTCTTACACTCGATGCTTGCACTGTATACCGACATCCAATCAATGCCAATGATAACATCGACTCCCAAGATAGTCAGCTCGATCAGATCAATCCCAAAGATTCGATCTCCAATCACAATCTCGCAATCAGCGTAATACCGATCAGTGGTTAAAGTTTTTCCTGATGGAGTAGCTACTGCTAAGATCTTGCCTGGAAAAATCTTCGGTTCAACTCCCAACACTTTAGCAAATTTAGGAGACACAAAAGTATGAGAGGATCCAGTATCGAACAACACAATAGCTTTCATTCCATTAAGATAAAGTTCTCCTGTTACATAATACACACTCATTATGTAACAGTTCACTAAATAGAGGGAAAAAGAAATAACATAAACCTCTAGACATCCGCCCTCGTACCAGTGATGACATGATTTACTTCATCAGCATCAGCTTCCGTCAAGGCAAATACTCGCCCTGGTTGGTACGATCTCTTTCCAGTCTGCTGCATTGGTACATTGCGATTACCATTCCGTGGCTTGGGGCATTGAGATTGGTAATGTCCCGTCTCACCACAGTTGAAGCAAGTTACCGCAGGAGGTCTCACCACATTGTTCCCAGGTCTTCCAGCCACACTAATAGCGTTTGCCCCTGTCGGTTTGAACCTTTGTGCAGATGGTTGTCCCTTGAAACTCCCAAAATTTGCGGGCCTCTTTCCAGACTACCAGTTGTTCCTCCAGTTCTGAACAACATGGAACTGCTCCATATCTGCTTCTGTGGCTGCTGCTCTCTTGACCAACTTGTCAAATCTTCTGATACCAAGAGGTATCATCCGGGACCTCAAGCTCGGCCTCAATCCATACTCGAACTTACAAGCCTTCTTCGCCTCATCCATCACTAACTCCGGAGCATACCTAGAGAGCTGAGTAAATTTGGTCTCGTACTCCCTAACTGACATGCCACCTTGCTGTAGTGACAGAAATTCCATAGCCTTCTTCTCTTGGATGTCTGAGGGGAAATAGTGACTGCGGAATTCTTCCAGAAATTCCTCCCAGCCAAGAACTATACCTCCCATTGTCCTCTTCATCGACTGCCACCACACAGCTGCGTCCTTCTCAAGTTGCAGAGTCGCCAACTTCACCTTACTACCTTCAGGGGTCTCCAACACTTCAAAGATCGTCTCAACATGACGAATCCAGTTGTCAGCCGCATCAGGGTCTGACTTCCTTTCGAATACAGGTGGTTTCATTCATTTGAACGATTCCACTAGTTTGATCGCTTCGGGCACTGGATTCGCAGGTCCCCTTTCTTGGTTCTGATTCAAAGACCCTCGCAAGTTCAATTTCCAGATCCAGACCTTCACTGTTTCTAGCTCCTCTTCTAGACATATTCTGATGCAAAAGACCCATTAAATTCGAAGTATAAGACATAAATTTCAAATCAACATGCATTTCATTAAATTCCAAACTTTATACATTCGAATTGAAAAACATTTCTTGACATCAGAATGAAAACAGTAGAAGCTACAACAGTCTAACTCCTACGGTTCCTCTTCGCTTCTCGAAGTTCTCCCCGTAGTTCATCAACTTCATCCTTCAGCACATCGGTCAGATTCTTCCTCTTCTCGAGTTCCCATATACGATGACTGAGAACTGCAAAGTCGTCCTTACGCTTTGCCAATTGAGCCTCCAATAATTCGACTCTCTCCCGCAGTGTTTCTACATGCCTCTGAAGAGATATCACAAGACTATTTGGAACTGGTTCTTCTTCTTTGTCAGAAGAGTCATCAGATGAATCCGGAGGTGGGGTGATCTCTCGGGATTCAGGCCATTCTTCTCCGTCAGAATCTGCTTGCCCTGGGTAGTACTCTTCCTCGGAATCTGCTTGTCTTGGATGGTACTCTTCCTCGATGATATGCCAGTCGTCGTCTCCAGCAGGGTCGAAGTGATCAGCCATCTTAGAAATAGGGAGGAAGAAGCATAAGTCATAGAGCAACACAAATGTAAGTCACTTACATTTAAATCTCTAGACTAAAACACACACTTTAATGTCCACTTCTAGGGTGTCGTTCCTTATAAATTTGTACAAGTGTGAAGCAAGGCTCTGATACCACTCTCTAACGCCCCGAATCCCAAATACAACTGAATTCGAGAGTTCTACAGGATCTTTCCACTTCATTTAGTACAATTTTACAAGGAAATTTGAACTTTTCACTTTACATCAGAGTTTACATAAAACTTTACACTTTACATTGCACAGCAGAAATAAAATTTACAACAGTTGAATAAATGTACAACAACATTGAATAATCTTTAAGCATCTGTTCCTCTTTATCATGTCATTACCTTGCACATAAAACTGTGGGTACGTCAGTTTAACCGACGAACATTATACACGGCCATCCTCTCTATGCCGGAAATAGTATAACTCATTTTCCATATTTAACAAACACAAACTTGTCACATATCAAACTAAAGGGACTACCCTATTGATGTCGTGTTGTGATTGTGCACTTAGTCCTTAATGCAATTACTTATATTACATGACACTAATGCGCACTTGTTCGGATTCTATGCATCTCATACTACATAGGTCCGAGGGCAAGCCTCCTAACCGTTCTTCATCTTTGTAGGATTCAATCCCTCGTCATGACTTAATCTACTACTGTAACTACGGTAAGTATCTTAGATGATCTATGAGTACAAGCACGTGTACCGGACCCTGGACGAGAATCCCACGCCATGTCTTGACTCATCAAGCATGCATTCTGTGGCAATTCAGCCTCCTCCCTGAACACGATCCTCTTGCAGTTACCAAACATCCCACAAGCGTTGCTAAAGTCCGATCATTACTGAGTTGCGCCCACGCCATGTCTTGACTCATCAAGCATGCATTCTGTGGCTCACACACCCGCACCGTAAACTCTAACTCTCATGTGTTTTTCTCTCACTTTCATCACGTCTTCACTATGCACTATTTCCTTTAATTTAATAGAATCATGAACAAAACCAAAGCTCTAGAGTTAGCCTCTCCACTGAACCGGACTTATTTATTCGTTCAAACGTGACCAACCTTGGTCTTTCATTTCAAATTTTATTTCATTTCTTTCCAAATGCCGGGGGAGACTTAGCTACTCTTTTGTTTCAATTTCAATTCACAATTTCCAAATTTTGAGCATTTCTAGCTCATAAGTTCATTTTCATAATCGTCACAGGTTTTCTTTTTTTTTCAATAGCATGATCTCTAATTTATTCATAAGTCCATAGCCATACATGGAATTATATTTCATCAAATATCATTTTCACATTAAAATCACATCACTACATGAATATTCACATTTCATAATTTCCACATTATTCTCCAATGAGAATAATTCACATCACATCACTACATATAATTTCTATCTTTATTATACTTCTTTTCTAATATTTTATTTCAAGTCCTTTTGCAAAGTGCAATTTTTATACATACAAATGTATAACTATAATTCTAAATTATACATTTTATTTTCAAAACATACTTCATTTAATGCAAATCCTCAAATTATTTTTCACAAGTCCCACATAATTTTAGGATAATAACCATATTTTTTTTTGTAATTTTTCATCATCAAAAATGACCCAAAAAAATATTTTTTTCCCCTCACTTAAACACAAACCGAAGCCACGGATCGAACCCGCAACCATAGGGAAAACGACCAAGGGCACAGACCACTAGGCCGAAGGTGCTAGGCGGTATAAAGAGGGCTGAGAGCATTAAATGCTCTCGGCTACAGTTGGTTTTGTTTTTAAAAATACCAAACAAAATATATATTGCCCACGGGATTCGAACCGCAGGCCCCTGAGACCCGAGGCCTACTATAGCGATTAGGACCATCCAAACCACTTGAGCTATGCGCTCAGGTTGTCACTAGTTCAACCCGAGGTCTATTTAAAACAATTCTCTCTGTTTATTAAACATTTCGATGTTCAACAAGCTCTCATTTCACTTTGCTTTTAAAAATTACTGTAGATGTCCAAATTGACTAATATCATCATAAATTATACTCCAGTATATAGAAAATAATTTTTTCAATAATTAAAACATGTTTTTCATACAATTAATTCGAATTCTAAATTATCACTACCACATTTCTTCTTTTTTGACATTTCTTAACAATTAATATTACTAGTCTCTTTATTAGCAAACTTCATATTAATTCCCTGTTTTTAATCATTTATCAAACATACAAATCTATATTTTAATTCATTCATTTCAATACAACACAAAGGTTAATTTAAACACATAAAGTAGCATTGTTAATCTACTAACTTTTGTGTCTATAATTCATGGTGTAGATAATAAAACTTTCTTTAACAATCCATGGCTATAATCAATTCACACAAAATTTAGACTTTTACTAATAAAACCACATACAATTGCACATCCACATTCCAATCAATTTATAGATCAATTTTTCCAATTAAATGTGTACTCTTATTAATCTTTTTCATGCATCATTTTTCCATTCAAATCTAGCATGCATTCCTATTTAGAAATATAGAAAATTTACCCACCTTAAATGGAGAGAAAATACAACTAGCAACCTCCTAAACGAATGTCCATGCAAACGAGAGTGATCCTCCTCCTTGAACACGCGCACACGAGCCTCCAAGCACACCACCGAGAGCTCTCCTTCTTGTTAGCCGGCCTCTCCCCTTCTTGATTGATGCAAGCACAATACTCCCACACAATCTCAATCTTTTGCTCACTTACTAACTACTAGATAATTGTATTTTAGACTATGAGGAAAATAATTTGCACAAGAATACTAGCCAAAGGGGGAGGGGGGGTATTTATACTAAAAAAATAGGTGAATGGATGGCTAAGATTGGAGTAGGAGTTAGGAACAAATGGCTAAGATTTTAGGAGGAGTTACACTAACTACCCACGATCAAGTAACCACCACCACCATAACTCCACTCAAAATTTTCATTTCCCTCCAAGATCACAACCGGCCATGCTTGGAAAGTGCACTTTGCACGTGTACGTGCAATGCACGTGCAAGCATTTGCCTCCAAAAATTTGTACATTATATTTTACATAAAAATAAACTTTAAATTGTATCCTACATGAAAAGTTGTATAAAAAAAAATAAAATAGCTCATGGGCTTTAGTTTTTGGGCCAAAATAATAATTATAAAAATAATGAATGAATTAAATTTTTGGGCTTTAAGAAGAAAGACTTTTTGTCTAATTGAAAGAAGACTTTGTATAAAATAATTAAAAGCACAAATTTAAATATCTATACTCATCATAATGAAAATTATCATAAAAAAAAATTGCACGTGCACACTACGTGCAAAATAAATAATTTTCATTAAATGAAAATTGGGGCATTACATTCGAGGATTTAGGAGGGACAGAGAGGTCGTACCAGGAGGTACTCCCTGTTTGATTGCCTCTCGCTTCCCATATTCGGGCGAGTTGCTCCTCTATTTCCTGCAGTCACTTTAGGACTGCATCTTCTCGTCCCTGGGATTGGGTCGACCCATAGCACTCCTCGTACTCGGTCTTTCCAATGTGCGGATTGTCCAAGTTGTGGTCATCTCTGGATCCCCTTCAAAGAGCTTGGAGGACCTCGTCCCAAAACTCGTGGAACTCGGCTTTGGTCACGTGTCCACCTTCTTCTTTAGGGTCATTTAGGCTTCGTCGGTTTCTGGGTGAGAAGCTTCGCTCCCCCTCCGGCCCGCGAAGGGAGTAATGGCTGTGACTCGTGTGATGACTCGATCGGCCCTCACCGTTTCTAGAGCGATTGATGCAATGGAAAAGATCCTCCTCATCCTGCCGGTTGTTAATAAAATTTTGGAGGTCTAAATCAGCTGGGTATTTGGCCTTCTCGCAACCGAATGAGAGGCGCTTGGAGCCGGCCCCTGTTGATGTTCGACTCGCAGCTGTTGCGACCCTTGAGTGGCCGCTCGGCTGCGGGACAGACGAACTGGAGGAGGAGGCTGGATCTAGGCCAACCCACGGTAGTTGTCTTCTTATCTTTGGGTGCCATGGGAGAAGAAGGCGAGTACGATCTTGGATCTGAGTAAAAGGCTGGATCTAAAGTTCTGATCTGCTGATTTCTAGTGTGGGAGCAATATATGATGAGTTCTTGTATTTAGTGGAAATCTCATATCTTAGTCGTCGATCTGATCTTTATGAGAGGCTAGTATTAATTGGAATTTTTGGATCGTGTGGTGGTTATGTTTGTTGTTGGTCGCTGGAAACCTGCAAAAGGCTTGAAACACCGAAATTTTTCCCAGCAACAGACCCTCTGATGATCAAGTCAATAACCTGAAATATAGAACTGGGTTTAGTGCGCAAAAGATTGATTACCTGGTAAACGAGGAGGGGGGCCTATATTGATAAACATGTGAGGAACCAGTTAGGGAAAGATTTCCCACCTGTCTAATCAAATTCCGAGGATTGAGGACGTGATTATAATTAATCCCTTGATTATAGGAGATTTAATCACTAACCACAAATGACTAGTCAACCTTTTCCTGGTGGGCTGACCCATGGTAGTGGACCCATGGACGGCTCGTGAGCTGGTCCTGGGCCTGTAGCTGCTGTGAGATTACCGTCATGACGTCAGGAGCCTTGTGATTCATGCAAGAATCGTGCGGTGTTGATTAGACGTGGTTTTCACCCTCATCAATAGCTATTATGATTGCAACCCTGTTTCTACTCCATGTCACCCTAGCATTGCATTAAAGAAGAAAAATAGTGAGTCAGTTGCTCAATTAAAATATTCCCAAAATGATTGGATCATTGTTGTATATCTCGAATAGACCTGACATTGCATATGGTGTGAGCAGACTCAGTTGATTTACTCATAATCCCAATAAAGAACATTAGCATGCATTAGATATAGTTTTTAAATATGCACATGGTATTGAATTATGCATTGTTGTATACTAGATATCTTGACATATTGGAAGGGTACTCTGATACCAATTGGGTAATAGATTCACATGATGTGAAATTCACTTCTGGATATATGTTATTATTATGTGGTGCTACTACATCATGGGGTTCTATGAAACGAACCGTGATTGCGAGAAGCACCATGGTAGCAGAGCTTGTAGTTCTGATACAACTTACCCAGAAGCAAGATGGATTAGATATTTACTTATTGATTTATCGTTGTGTAGTTATATACTTGTTGTTCCTATGTATTGTGATAATTTGTTATTGACTTGTTGAAGCATGATATTATAAATGATAAATTTGACAGACATCTGCAGATAAGGTACAAATCAATCAAGGAGTTGTTGTGACCTTAGACCTTAGATTATGTGAAGTCGGAGCAAAATCTTTCTGATCATCTGACTAAGAGTCTTTCTAGGACTATAATCCTATAGTCATCAAGGGAGATGGGGTTAAGCTCATAAAGGTTTCATTGATGGTAGTAAACCTACTTCATCGATTGGTTGCGTCCATAGAAGTTTAAAGGGTAAAAAGAAGCTGGAGGGTGATCCTGTGGGAACACTAACTTTATTTTAATGTAGTACCTAGGTACACCTACTCCACCCCTCCTCTCCCACCCCCCCCCCCCCCCCCCCCCGATGATATAGTGCTCATATGTGTAGATTTTACATGATGAGTTTTAAACTCTTAATAAGTCCAATGGTAGTAACCCTCTACCTTTAGATTTTCCAAGAGCCTCTTTTAAAATTTCTCTTATGTACGTAGCCATTTTAGTCAACATCATATTTGTCTCCCTTTACCAATTCCATGATGTTCCTTTAAGGACTTTATCTCTAAAAATTTCTAGTTTATCTCCCTTCAAGTTCCACCTAATTCTTGGGTTCCTAGTCTCCTTCCTTGTACATATGTGTTTCTCAATCTTAACATCCAATTCTATTAATCTATGTTGTGAGGTTAAACACTCTCCGGTATAACTTTACAATCTTTACATGTCAAGCGATCTACCTTTGTAGTGATGAACAAATCAATCTGACTCTTATTTGCCCTACTTTTAAAGGTTATCAAATATTCCTTCCTCTTCCTAAAAAAAATATTTGCTAGTATAAGATCATACGAAGCCACAAAATCTAATAGAGCCTCTTCACCATCATTCTTATTTCCAAATCCATGTCCTCCATGCACTATCTCATATCCCATGTTATCTTCTCCTACATGTCCATTGAAATCTCCTATAAATAGTTTCTCACCTAAGGGTACTCCTTGAATTATCTCATCCATATCTTCCCAAAATTTATTTTTAGCTTGTGCATCTAATCCTACATGAGGTGCATAAGAACTAATGATATTAATTATGTTTCCCCCTAATACAATCTTAATTTGTATTATTCTATTCCCTTACCTATTAACACCTACTACATCGCTTTTTAATTTCTTATCTACTAAAATTCCTACTCCATTTCTATTTCTAATTTTACCGGTATAATATAATTTAAAACCATCTATCTCTTTAACTTTCTCCCCTACCTACTTTGTTTCTTGTAAACAAGCTATATTAATATTCCTTCTAATCCTGGTATCTACTAGTTCTATGCATTTTCTTGTCAATGTTCCTATATTTCAAGTTGATAACCTAAGCCTATTTTCCTGGACTAGCTTCTTTACCCGCACACGTCCAGATTGGTGCAGGAACACTTGCCCATTTTTCACCACACCCGGGCACCGATGCAACGCTTCTTGCACATTTTTCGAAGCACCCGGAGGCAGGCACAACGCATCGCTTCCAGGAAATGCCCTAGTATTTGCGCGTATATTATTAGGATTCATGTTCATAGGATTTGACAAAATTTTGATGCTTGCTGTCAACTGCCTAACACAACTCTTCTCCTTACCTGGTTTGTGGCTAGATTCCTGGCTTGGAATAGACAATGGCGAAGTTTTTGGACTCATTAGCATGCATTATATTTATTTAATTAATTATGATTTTCATGTGAAAGCTTATTCCTTGGCACATTCCCAATTGCAACCCAAAGCTGAAACCTTAAACTCTACCCAACCCGAACCTAATTGCAAACCCGAAACCTAAACAAACCCGAACCCGAACCTTAACTCTAAAGCACTTCCATTTTTTTCTCTGCCAACCAAATATCTCACCCCCCCCCCCATTTTTTATTGCCATTATTTATCTCAAACTCCATAACCACCTCCTAATCTCCTATTAATTCTCCTAATCACCCTCCACCTCAAACCCTATTATTAATCCTCTAATCACCAACCCTAATCACTCATCACCTCCATCCCGACCCCACTCCACTGCCTCCATTCAACTCAAATCCCAAACTCACTTTCAACCTCCAAACTCCATCACCCTCCATTAAAACCCAACAACTCCACCTCAAACTCAAACTCCATTGCCAACTCCATCAAACCTAATAGCACCACCACAACCGAACAACCAACTGCTCCACCTCCATCCTTTCCAAACCAATCTGCCCCTCCATCACCAACTACACACACCAAAACTCCTCTCCATTCTCGAACTTCACCCTCAATCCCAACCTCCATCTCATTCAACCACTCCTTGCTGCCATCCTTCAACCTGACACCCGACACCTGATAGCCCGAACACCTCAAACAGCCACCTCCACCCCAATCCCAAACCCGACACCAATAGCCAACTCCTTGCCCCTACTCTAAACCCGACGTTCCTATTGCCATTGTTGTTGTCTTCTCTTGCCGAAAGCGGAGCATGGAACCAAGCACAAACCGGAGCACAAGCAATGCACAGAGTTCTACGCACACAAAGGGTTTGTTGAAATGAAGCAAGCATCCCTTGAACTCTTAGCTAGTAGTTTTGTTTCATATCAAATTATCGTATTGAAATCCAATTCATAGTCTCTTACGTGTCATATTAGATCACTAATTCTCGAACCCTATATTGTTGATTATCCCCTAATTTGATATTCGTAGAAAAACCCTGTAGATCCTTCTTTCCATGATCGCCACACTGCATGCACTATTATGATCACAAATTTAGATAAACATCATGCCATCGGGTTATTTTAGAACATATTGATATTGATTGCAACTTTTGCTGCATGTTAGAAATTTTAAATTTAATGTTAGAATAACGATCCTATTAGAAATGTATTTAATAAATTCTTAACTTAATCATCGATATGAGTAGAAGCATGTAACTCTTGTCATTGAAATCGACCTTTTTGCCATGTTATTATTATAGTTTACTAGCTCAATGTATCAGTTAATTGTAGTGTGTCGTAGAATGTAAGAGAGTTATAAACTCATGATTGATACCCTTAGATTCTCCTGCTGAGATTTAGTGTGATTGCAAAGAGCAGAAATATTAAATAATGGATTGAGGTTGAGATTTTAAATATAATGTAATTCAGACTTTTCGCTGACAGAATGATTGATTTTGTATCGAGATTAGCGTGAACTCCCAGTAACCAAATTTATAGTTTTATATATGCATATTATAGCCCTTTGAGTGTAGGATCCAAAGCTTCTTGTGATTTTGAAATCCGAATTGTAGATTGTGAGATACTGAGGGTTTAGTATTGATACATCGTAAATTCCAAATTACATTTTGAAGTGTATTGTCCCGATAAATTAGATGAAATAACAAATTATTGGTGGAATAATGACCTGATATAAACTGAACATTGTAAGGGGTCAGATTATGATTTTTGTGAGATTTAATAATGATTTTCAATGGAATTATAAGTATGAGAACTTCACCCTATGTTTCTACCTGGACATTATACATGTAAAGAACATACTGGTAGGTATGGCTGCAGAACTTATATTGTGTCGAGAGAATAGGTGTTGGTTTCGATAGAGAGTCTATTTTCTAACCTCTAACGGAATTGGATTTACATTTCAATAGCAGCGGAAAAGCTAGTTTTACAGCAAGTGTGTATGTTGTCCAGATTTATAATTAGTGTTCCTTGATTATATATATATATATATATATATATATATATATATATATATATATATATATATATATATATATATATATATATATATATATTATTATTATTATTATTATTATTATTATTATTATTATTATTATTATTATTATTATTATTATTGCCGCTAAATTTGGTGTGGGGGCAAACAGATTGTATTTGTGGATTCTTAGGGAAACTGAATAGTAAACCTGTATACCTGTTCCGTCGGGGTCTGATCGTCGCGCCTGCCGTACACCTGCAAAAAGTGCGAGACACCGGGGTTGTTCCCGGCGACGCACCCTCCGACGCTCAAGTCAGTAATCTAGGAAGACTATGAAAGAGCGCAAAAACTGGAGAAAGATTGATTACCTCTTAATGGAGATGGATGGGGGGTATTTATAGGCGTCTTAGGGAACATATTAAGCATGTAATTCCTGTGTATAGATTAGGAATGTAATCCCTAATTCCCAGTGAAAGGATAGATATGAATCAGGGCCGTTGATTAATATTAATCAGAAACCCTAATTCTATCCTGCTGGACCGGGTTTGTTGCGGGGGGAGACCCGCACCCAGTTGAGGTGGATCCGTTCGCGGGTTAATGGTTCTTTGGGGAGGAGAACCAGTACCCGCTTCAGACCCGTTTGTAGGTGAAATTACCGTTTTACCCCTGGGCTTCAGGATTCGTGCCCAATTTGGACGGTCTCGATTAAACCCCCATTTTTAGCCACATCACGAGCCCCCCACTCCTAAAGGCTGGGGGTGATCAGTCTTTGAGGAGTAGTTTGACTGTTTCAGTGGCTAGCGGAGTTGTATCGGAGTCCGAATGGGGGATTTTGAGTCTTGAAGTGGGTAGTAAGGTAACTTCTTCTTTGAAGCCATATGATGTTCTGAAGCCGTATCGAGTATTTGACAGCTTTTATCTATTTTTTCGGGCTATTTATTTAATTTTGCGATGCGTTAACTAATCGTTCGGGGGGCTTAACAATACATTCTAGGCAATAATTGTTCATTCAGGGGCTCAAAAATATCCCCCCAAATTTTTAATTATTTTCTAGAATTTTTAGTTTATTTTTTCGAATTTTTAGCAATTTTTCGCAATTTTTAAATAAATAAAACGATTTAAATAAATAAAAATTGGTTTTTAAATACCGATTAATGATGTGGCGCAATCTGGACCCCTGATCAGTGCGGAGCGCGAATTTCTGAGTGATCAGACGATCCCTGTTCCTCGGCAGTCTGTTTCGCCGTAAACGAGGGTCGGCTCCTCGGTGCCTCGGCTCGGAAGATTGGCTCCTCCGCTCGGAACCCTCCGAGGTACGTGGCATCATCTGGGCCGTTCATCTCAGTGTGGATCCCCAAAAAATGCTATCTTGTCATTTAGTGGACGTGGCAAGATCTGAACCGTCCATCATGATGAGCGCGCTTTTCGACAAGATCCAACGGCTGATATGGGTCGGAGCATTTTTTTGCCATATACGAGGGTCGGTTCCTCGTCCTCTCGGCTCGGCAGACTTTTCCGTGGCATAAGAGGGTCGGTTCCTCGCCCTTTCGGCTCGGTAGGCTTTTCCGCAGCACAAGAGGATCGGTTCCTCGTCCTCTCGGCTCGGCAGACTCTACCGCGGCACGAGAGGATCGGTTCCTCGTCCTCTCGGCTCGGCAGACTCTTCCGCGGCATAAGAGGATATGTTCCTCGTCCTCTCGGCTTGGCACATGTAGCTCGGAATAAGCCGAAGTACGTGGCATGATCCTGAGCGTCCATCTCAGTGCGGATCCCCAAAAAACACTATTTTGTCGTTTAGTGGACGTGGCGAGATCTGAACCATCCATCATGACGAGCACGCTTTTCAACAAGATCCAACGGCTGATATGGGTCGGTGAGTTTTTTTGCCATATACGAGGGTCGGTCCCTCGTCCTCTCGGCTCAGAAGCTCGGTACCGTTGGCCGAGGCACTGAGTTCGAGATCTTGAAGGATGTCATTGACGGTTTGATATATTCCGAGCCCAGTAGCTCGGCTGCTCGGCCAAGCTGTTCGGTAGCTCGGTTAAGCGGGCCGGTGGCAGGCAGTTCGGAAGGTGCACGTGGTCGCATCTGGTTCGTTCATCATGGTGCGAATCACGAGGATGGGGTTCAGATCGCGAAAAAATGGTATCTTGTCGTTTTGTGGGCGTGGCGCAATCTGAACCGTCCATTGCATTCTGACGCAAATTTTGGGGAGATCCGACGGCAAACTTGCCTCGGAAGGATTTTTCTCCATATACGAGGGTCGGTTCCTCGTCACCTCGGCTCGGGGGCTCAGTGACGTCGGCCGAGGTGTGGAGACTTTGAAGGATGTCTTCTACCGGTTCCTTTCTTCCGGGCCCAGTAGCTCGGCTGCTCGGCCAAGCTGTTCGGTAGCTCGATTGAGCAGGCCGATGGCAGGCAGTTCGAAAGGACGATGTGGCCGGATCTGGTGCGTCCATCATGGTGCGGATCACAAGGACGGGGTTCAGATCACGAGAAAATGCTATCTTGTCGTTTTGTGGGCGTGGTGCAATCTGAACCGTCCATCGAATCCTGACGTGAATTTTGGAGAGATCCGACGGCAAACTCGCCTCGGAAGGATTTTTCTCCATATACGAGGGTCGGTTCCTCGTCATCTCGGCTCGGGGGCTCAGTGACGTTGGCCGAGGTATGGAGTTAAATGTTTTGGAGGGACTCAGTAGCTCGGTTGCTTTGCCAGGCTGTTTGATAGCTCGGCTTGGCAGACCGGTGGCCGAGTCGTGGACTTAAGTGATTTGAGGAGTTTTTACTTTTCGAAACGTCGCAACTCTCCGCTTGACGCTTTGGCTTCTTCGTGGGCTTTTTGTGTTCCCAAGGAGGCCCAACATCACTTTTGGGGTTATAAGTTTCCACTCTCCCACCCCCGAGCTCATTTCTCACTTTTCACTCCAAGATTTCACTTTTACTCTCTGCTCCCTCTGCTAGTGGCGACTTTTGCTCCAAGGTGGTGACGCTAGTTGTCGCGTGGGCCAGGCGATTTTCGGCGAGCACATTCCGACCGTGAACGTCACTTCAAAGGTCAGTCTACTAGCCTTAGCTTTTTTCCTAGATATGTCAAGAGTGAACTCGGGGAGTAGGGCCTCGTCTTCGGGCGATGATGGCGCCGAGGAGAGGAGAAGGGCAGAGATCCGAAGGAAGGGAAAACAAGTCGCCGAGCCGTCTGCGACCGAGGCGAGGAAGGAGAAGAAGAAGAGGAGGAGGGTGGCGGCCCAATCTGTCGTGGTCGAGGAGATCGTGGAAAATCCGAAGCAAGCACCCGAGATGGGACGATATCCTTCTGTATTGTCCGGGCATTCGGGGGTCAGGCAGTACGAAGGCGACCTCTTGGAGAAAGCGATCTACGGAAAGTCGAAAGTCCTCGAAGAACCCAACCCGGCTCTTCCTACCGAAGCCGACGAGATTACTTCGGTGCTATCCGAGAGGGATCTCCTTCGGATCAGAAAGGGATTCGCCATCCCTCCGGAGTACAAGCTGATGATCCCCGGCGCCGGGATGCGAGCGAATTCCAAGCTGGCATCGTCGGACATGTGCATGTTCGACTTCGACTCCTTGAATGTCGGGCTGCGTTTTCCGTTGCATCCCTTCATTCTCCAGATCCTCGGGTGGTTCTGCCTCACGCCGACCCAATTTATGCCGAACACATGGCGTCACGTGAATGCTTTCCTGCTTCAGTGCCGCAAAGCTGAAGTCGAGCCGGACCTAACGGTCTTCTGAGGCCTGTATTGGATAAACCGGATGCACAAGACGGAGCATCGGTACTACTTGGGGCCGAGGAAGGGTGTTAGGATCATAGAAAACCCGGACTCAATCAAGGGCTGGAAAGAGAAATTCTTCATATTAAGGGGGGAACCAATATTGCAAATTCCGACTCGATGGAAACCGGAGGTGCCCAAGTCTGCGAGAGCCGACCCCGTGCTGTCTGCGGCCGAGGAGGAGGTAGCGAGGAAGATCATGGCCCTCCCATTGTTGAGTTGGAGGGAGTTGACGGAGGAGGTGCTGTTCGGGTCCGGCCTTAGCCCCATCGACCCGAGTATGTTCCTGACATCTCATTTATTTTCGTTTTTCTTTCAAGTTTTTAGCTCGTCTTGCTGACAGTTTTTATTTTGTTTGGTGCAGAAGCGATGAAGATCGACTTCAACGCCATGATGGCCGATAAATCCAAATTGGCTGGGGGTAGGAAGAGGAAGAGGGCGAGCATGGCTGCCTCGTCAGCTCCGCAGCCCAAGGCTGCTTCGGCTTCCGCTCCGGCTCCTCCGTCTACCGAGGCGCCTTTGGAGGTGGTTGTTGTCGAGGAACCCTCGGTTCCTGAGGCCCGGCCCCTATTGACGGGGCCTTTGATGTTAGCGCGGCACTGTCGCTCGAGGCTCCGCCATTGACCGAAGCGGCTGAGGAGTTCCTGACCGAGCAGCACAAGCAGTTGTTTGTGCCGAACTGGCGGGTGAAGAATCACGACGATTCCTCGGAAACTCGCAGATGTCGGTGCAGGTCGTCAAGCACCTGGCGACCCCGAAGGACAGAGCCGCACTGAAGGCGGGGACGGTCGGCGACGACACTTACGAAGTGGCTCGGTCGCTCGTATCGGTAAGTTTCTTATTGCGAATTTCTTCAAGTTTACTGCCTGGCTTGTATATTCGCTTATCGTTGTCTTCACAGGCCACCTGCCACTTCGGCCACCTTCTCGAGACGTTCGCCGAGCAGGAGAAGGAGCTGAAGGCCGCCAGTGACAAAGACAGGGCGGAGAAGGTCAAGGCAGTTCGGCAACTCGAGGCCGAGTAGAGGCGAGTAGAGGCCCTGGAAGTCCGGGTTGCCGATCTTGTGGCCGACCTGGAGAGAGTCAAGGGGCGACTTGATGCGGAGTCTACCAAGGCTACGAAGGCTGCCGAGGAGCTGGCTGCATCGGCGAAGTCTCTGGCCGACCTGAAGGCGGAGAAGGAGGTGCTGACCGTGAAGATTAGGGCCGAGGTAGAGGCCGAGGCTGAGGCGAAGAAACACATGGCTAAGAACATGGAGATGTCCTATCAGAGGGCACTCGACCATGTTCAGGAACGTGTCCCCGGCTTCGAGCGGGTCGGCTACAGACTGTGGCCAGGGTCGCCTTCAGGTGGTGAGGAGGAGGGGGCCGAAGACGACGAGGGGGAAGGCGATGACGAGGAGGTGGAGGCCGACCCTCCTGTGGTGACGCAGGTGGATCCCCAGGTCGAGGGGAGGAACGAGGGGCTATCTGGCGACGCGCCCGTGGTCGAAGTGGCGACGCAGGTGGACCCCTGATCCCCTCGTAAATTTTTGTAGTTTTTGTTGTTTTGTTTTTTTCTTTTACAAACAGTGTAATGCCTTTTGCGGACTAGCCACCGCTTTTGATGAATGAAAAAGGTGTTTTGATTTTGGACTTGTCTGTCTAAGTATTTGGTTCGGCCATGTAGTTCTTCAATGTTGTCCCTCTTTCATTTCAGATTGCCGAGCAAACTCCTATCACCGCGGCGGCTCAGCGACGCGCGGAGTTATTTCAGCAGTCCCGGGAGGATCGCCTCGAGGGCGAGGTCCATCTGACGAGGAGAATACTTCATAATGTAGAGAGGAGGAACAGTGAGCTGTTGGTCGAGTTGCACCATCTGCGGATAGTCGAGGCCGAACTATCTGCAAAGGAGAAAGAGTTGGTCTGGGTTTTGGCCAAACGAGATGACTTCGCAAGGAAGGTAGAACAGTTGCAAAGGGTGACGGTCGACAAGAGCATCGAGGTGACCCACTTGCGCCGCGTTATATCTGACAGTGCCGAGTATCCTGGTTCGGCGAAACTTCCTCGATTCAAAGTGATTGTGAAGGACGACACGTTGAAGAACCAGATTGTCGAACTGGAGGAAGAGGTTGCTCGGCTCAAACCTCAGCCGGTGAGGGCTAATGTCCGGAGCACCTCGTGCACTCGCGAAGAGATTGAGCGAGAGATTACGTTCTATCAACTCGCGAGCTGAACCTCCATCGTCGGTCGGACAGCAGTCGACGCCCAAAGTGGAGTAGCGGTGTCCTCGAGTGGTGCTTTGGTTGGAGCGACCGTCAGGGCCAGCGGTGAGGGGGCGTCTCGATTCGTTGGCCTAGAGACGAGCTCGGAGGTCAAGAAGCGCCGACCCAAGGTATCCCTGAACCGGAGCGTCCCCCTTCCGCGGAGGCAGTAAACGGGTCGTGTTGTGTCTTTGGGCCTCCGAACGGTCTTTTGTTGTAATCTTTTTGTAAATTTATCCAAGTTATATTAATGAAATTGGAGTTGGCTTGCTTGTCGTAGTGTTGTAATTGTGCTAGCTAGGGTAGGCTTGAAATGAACCGCGAGGCGAGTGTTTGCTTCGTCGAGCATCTTGGCCTCGAAACTCACGCTTTAGCCGGGGTTCTGAATCTTGCTCGGCACCTTCCGGTGCGGCTCGGTGCCGCGGCTGAGGTGTAGCTATTTCGAAGCTGCGGCCACGCGGCCTGATTTGGGGTGCGGGCGCTTGGCCGTTCGAGCATCGTTCTGAAAAGATGGGACCAGTTCCCTAACAGCATTAAATGGTGCTCCGGGATCTGTGAGGGTGTTCCACCTTCCCGAGGGCATTGAGAGTGGTGCCCTTTAATAAATACGCGGCGCTTCAGCTCCCTAGGCGTGACTGTTGGACTCCCGAGGGTCATAATGACAGTCTCTTGGGGGACGGCTATAAGTACCACACCCCCCTTGTAGTTTTAGTCACTGCAGTCTTGAATTCTAGTGGCATCGATGGTGTCTGCCCTTGGGCGGATGCCAGCCTTGTGATAAATTCTGACCTCGAGAGGTTCGGAGGGGTGGTCACTCTTCTGTCTTGTTCTTCTCCCGCTCCTGACGGCCACGATGTGGGTGTCAGGGTCGAGGGAGGACAGGGCAGAAGAGTTGGCGACCGTAGTTCGGACCCGAGGGAAAGGTTCTTCGGGAGGATGGGTTGTCGTTCTTCCACCATGATCTTCTCCTGACTCTGACGGTTCCGATTTGTGTGTCAGGGTCAGGGGAGATCATGGTGGATGAGGTGATGACCAAAGTCCGGGACCGAGGGGAAGGTTCCCTAAAACCTTAACCCAAACTTTCTTTTGAGGCTCGGCTGGACACTCGCTCGGCGCGGATCGACTGCGCTCATGTGGCTTGGTGGCCGGAGTGACTGTTGCCGAAGGTTGGTTCTGATTGCCTGTCGCTCGGCGTTTGGAGCCGAGCGAAGTGAGGTGATCAGAGCCGTTGGATGGTGGCACGAATCTCGAGCGGGTCCAGTTCCCAAGAAAACACTATCTTGTCGTTTTGTGGACACGTGGCACAGTCAGCCCCGTTCATCACACCCTAGCACGCATTTTGAGATGATCCAATGGTGACTTTGCCTCGAAAGGATTTTCCGCCATATACGAGGGTCGGTCCCTCGTCCGCTCGGCTCGAGGATTTGAATGGATGTGTTCCTATCCGAACAATGTAATCCGAACCAGCGCTAGCGTTGCTCGACGGTTATGGGAGCAGTTCCGAACGGCGATCCACTTCTGGCTAGCCTAAGGGCGAGCTGGGGAAGTAAAGTCGAGCCGAGTGTTGGACTCCGAACCATCGGTGTAGTTCAACGGTTGTGGGAGTAGTTCCGAACGGCGATCTACTTCTGGCTCGCCTATGGGCGAGCCGGGGAAGTAAAGTCGAGCCGAGTGTTGGACTCTGAACCATCGGTGTAGTTCAACGGTTGTGGGAGCAATTCCGAATGGCGAACTACTTCTAGCTCGCTTAGAAGCGAACTTGCGAAGCAGAATCGAGCCAAGTGTTGGACTCCGAACCATCGGTGTAGTTCAACAGTTGTGGGAGCAATTCCGAATGGCGAACTACTTCTAGCTCGCTTAGAAGCGAACTTGCGAAGCAGAATCGAGCCAAGTGTTGGACTCCGAACCATCGGTGTAGTTCAACGGTTGTGGGAGCAATTCCGAATGGCGAACTACTTCTAGCTCGCTTAGAAGCGAACTTGCGAAGCAGAATCGAGCCAAGTGTTGGACTCTGAACCATCGTTAGGTTAGTTCAACAGTTGTGGGAGTAATTCCGAATGGCGAACTACTTCTAGCTCGCTTAAAAGCAAACTTGCGAAGCAGAATCGAGCCAAGTGTTGGACTCCGAACCATCGTTAGGTTAGTTCAACGGTTGTGGGAGCAATTCCGAATGGCGAACTACTTCTAGCTCGCTTAGAAGCGAACTTGCGAAGCAGAATCGAGCCAAGTGTTGGACTCCGAACCATCGTTAGATTGAAGAGTTAAAAGTAGAGAGATGTAAACAGTAGCAAAAATATGAAAAAAACTTTATTTATTAATAACCAATGATCGGCCGCTTCTAAAGTTGCTAGCCGTTATTACAAGGAAAAATGAAAGAAAATCACTACAAGTAACAGGAAAGGAACGGTTCATCATCTCGAAGTACTTAGAGAGGCGTTGCTGTTCTCTCTTGGTATTTTAAGAGATGGTCGGCATTCCAAGTCCTGGGAATCTCCCTGCCTTCGAGATCTTCTAGTCTGTATGTGCCGGGGCGGATTACTTTAGAGATCTTGTAAGGTCCCTCCCAATTCGGGGCCAATTTGCTTTTCTGACCTGGGAATGAGATGGCCAACTTTCGGAGGACCAGGTCCCCTTCTTTGAGGTCCGTTGGGCGGACTCTTTTGTTGTATGCTAGCTCGATCCTTCTTCGGTAGCTTTGTTGACGTATGGCAGCTCTTTCTCGGATTTCGTCTATCAGGTCTAGACTTGCTCTGAGCTCTCTAGCGTTCTGATCTTCTTCATAAGCTATCAAACGAGGAGAGGGTATTCCGACTTCTAGGAGGATGATGGCCTCGGACCCATAGGTGAGATTGAATGGGCTCTCGCCCGTTGGGGTCCACTTTGTGGTGCGGTAGTTCCAGAGCACGTTGGGAAGCTGATCGACCCATAAGCCTTTGGAACACTTGTCTAACCTCTTCTTAATACCGGAGAGGATCTGTCGGTTGACATTTTTGGCCTGGCCATTTGACTGAGGATGAGAGACGGAGGAGAACCGATGTTGTATGGCGAGGTCTTCACATAAAGCTCGAAAGGCAGCCCCAGTGAATTGCGTTCCGTTGTCCGTAATCAGGACCCTGGGGATGCCAAATCGGCAGATCACGCTCTTCAAAAAGAATTGAACGACCTTGTTTTCGGTGATCGTGGCCAGGGGCTCGGCCTCTATCCATTTCGAGAAATAATCGACTGCCACGACTAGGAACTTAAGCTGTCCGGGGGCTGGCGAAAACGGCCCTAGTAAATCCATCCCCCACATTGCGAAGGGGATCGGACTTGATAGGGAAGTGAGTGGTGCTTGTGGAAGGTGTCGGATGTCGGAGTATTTCTAACAGGAGCTGCATTGCCGAACGTGTCGTTCAGCGTCCCGTAGGAGAGTGGGCCAGAAATACCCGTAGTTCAACACTTTGCGCGCCAGGGCTCTGGAACCAGAATGGGCCCCGCCGATGCCCTCGTGAAGTTCTTGCAAGGCGTAGTCGGCTTGCCCGGGGGAAAGGCACCTCAGGTAGGGCCGACCGTCCACCTGGGTGAAGGAGCGTTTATATAGGATGCCTCCGATTAGTGTGTAACGCTCGGCTCGGGTTCTTACTCTTCGTGCTTCCTTGGGATCCTGGGGGAGGAGTCCGTCCCTTAAGAATTCGACGAGGGGTTTCATCCAATTGTCTTCGAGGAGGACAGGCAATGTTTCTACGGAGTTGGGTGTTTCGTCCTCCATGCTGGGCTTAAGGAGGACTTCTATCAAAACAGTCTGTTCGATGCCTTGAAGGGAAGAGGAGGCTAATTTGGATAGGGCGTCGGCCTGAGCATTTTCTTCTCGGGGGATTCTTTGGATGAGGGCCTCTTCAAACAGTGCCATGAGACTCTTGACTTTGGCTAAGTATTTAACCATCCTGTCATCGCATGCTTCATACTCGCCGAGGACCTGATTGACGACTAGCTAGGAGTCGCTAAAGATCCGGAGGCATTGCGCCCCTGCATTTCGGGCCATCCCAAGGCCGGCTATGAGCGCCTCGTATTCAGCTTCGTTGTTTGAGGCTTTGAAGTTTATACGGAGGGAGTATTGGAGGATGAAGTCATCTGGGCCTACCAGGATGACCCCTGCCCCGCTTCCCTCATTGCAGGAGGATCCGTCAACATAAACCGACCAGACGGGTGGTCCCTTCACTGCTTGGCTGGACTCGGGGATAGTACTCTCAACTATGAATTCGGCTAGCGCCTGAGCCTTGATCGCGGTCCGAGGCTGGTAAGTTATATCGTGTTGGCTCAGCTCGATAGACCATTTCATAAGGCGGCCCGAAGTCTCGGGCTTGTGGAGGACCTGCTTCAGCGGCTGGTCGGTAAGAACGACCACCGAATGGGACTGAAAATACGGGCAAAGCTTTCTCGCGGTCATCACCAGGGCATAGGCCATCTTCTCTATCTTCGGGTATCGGAGCTCAGCATCCCGAAGCACCTTGCTGACATAGTAGATGGGCTTCTGAGCCCGGTCTTCTTCCCTCACTAAGACTGCACTGAGGGTCTGCTCGGAGGCTGCCAGGTAGAGGTAGAGGGATTCACCAGGGATCGGTTTGCTGAGGAGAGGGGGATTGGCGAGGTAAGCCTTGAGCTGGTTGAAGGACTCCTGTTGCTTCTGCCCCCATTCGAAACTTTTAGCCCCTCTGAGGGCCTTGAAGAAAGGGAGGCATTTCTCCCCGGACCTTGAGAGAAAACGCCCGATGGCGGCTAAGCGTCCTGTTAATCTCTGAAATTCTTTTACATTTTTGGAAGGGGCCATGTCTAATATGGCCTTGATTTTCTCCGGGTTTGCTTCAATTCCTCGTTAGCTAACCATGAAGCCGAGGAACTTCCCTGATGAGATGCCGAACGCACACTTGTTCGGGTTGAGTCTCATATTGTGCTTTCTCAAAACGTCAAACGCTTCTTGGAGGTCGGTCACATGATCAACGCCCCGGATGCTTTTCACAAGCATGTCGTCAACATACATCTCCATGTTCCGGCCGATCTGAGCCTGGAAAACCTTGTTGACGAGGCGTTGGTATGTTGCACCTGCATTCTTTAGACCAAACGGCATGACTCTGTAGCAATAGAGGCCTTGGTCGGTCACAAACAAGGTCTTCGGGATATCCGGAGGGAACATCCGGATCTGATTGTAGCCTGAAAAGGCGTCCATGAAGCTGAGGAGCTCATGTCCCGAGGTTGCATCGATCAGGGTGTCAATGCTCGGAAGAGGGAATGGGTCCTTGGGGCAAGCCTTGTTGAGGTCGGTAAAATCAATGCAAATCCTCTAAGTCCCATTGGACTTCTTCACCATCACTACATTCGAAAACCACTCAGGATAGTTCACCTCCTGTATGAACTGGGCCTTCAAGAGCTTGTCCACCTCCTCTTTAATAGCGAGCTGACGCTCGGGGGCGAACTTGCGCCTCTTCTGCTGAACCGGTGTGGACCCCGGAACAATGCTCAGGTGGTGGACCAGGAGCTCTTCGGAGATCCCGGGCATATCTGCAGCTGACCAAGCGAAGAGGTCTTCGTTCCTTCAGATGCATTGTACAATGTCTGAGCATAGGGCGGACGGGAGGGTCTTGCTAACAAAGAATTTGCGGGTCGGGTCCTGCTCAGAGAAGAGCACTTCCTCCAATTCGTCCACCGTCTCGGAGGTCGGCCGAGCATTGTCTTGGGGGATTTCCAGAGTTTCTAAGGAGAGGACAGGTCCGAGGGTAGAGGTCATGTAGCACTTTCTCGCCGTTTCCTGATTGCCCCTTACTTCCCCTACTCCGGCCCGAGTGGGAAACTTCATTTTGAGATGGTAGGCAGAAGGGACGGCTTCAAGGGCGGCTAGGCCGGGCCGGCCCAGAATGACATTGTAGGCTGCTGGGACATCTACGACCATGAAGTCCATCGACTTCGTTCGGGTAGTAGGAGTTTTGCCAGCGGTTACGTCGAGGGTAATCACCCCCTCAATAGTCACTGGCACTCCCGTGAACCCATGGAGCGTGTAACCGGCGGGCTTGAGTCTATCTCGGGAGAGCTTTAGGCCTTTGAAAGCGGCGAGGAAGAGGATGTTTACGGAGCTGCCATTATCCACTAGGATCCTCTCCACTTTGAAATTTGCCATGTGAAGGCTAATGACGAGTGCGTCACAATGTGGGGTGCGAACTCCTTCAAGATCTTCGTCGGAGAATGTGACAGGCACTCCGAGGCCTTTGGAAGGAGGGGTGGTTCGGACCGAGTTGACTTCTCTTATAAATGCCTTCCGAGAGGAGTTTGAGGAGCCCCCCATTGGGCCCCCATGAATGAGGTGGAGGACTCGCTCTTCCTCGAAGTCAGGCATCTCTTCTCGTTCCGGACGCTTGTTAGCCCCCCGAGGTGGGGGAGGAAGTTCGGCTCGGTCCTTTCTTACAAACCTGGTCAGCTGCCCCCTCTGGATAAGGGCTTCTATCTCGTTCTTTAAGGCGCGACAATCGTTGGTGTTATGCCCGTGGTCCCGGTGATAACGGCACCATTTCTCTTTATCTCTTTTCTTGGCGGGGGTGTTCATCCTCGGAGCAGGAGGTAAGATCCCTTCCTTTTCGACTTCCATCAGAATGGTTGAGACGTTAGTGGTGAGGGGAGTGAACTTCTCGAATCTGGGGGGAGGTCGGCGCTGGCCGGCATTATCCTTCTGGAGCTTCTTGGCTCCTTCCTCTTCTGTTCCCTTTCTCTTAAACCCGGAGGAAGACCCCTCCCAGTTGGGTCAATGCTCGGCCTCTTCAGCCCGAATGTACTTTTCACTGCGAAGGAGGAGGTCGGAAAAGTTCTGTGGAGGCTTCTTGGCAAGGGAGGAGCGGAGGTTAGAATTGAGGACATTAGATTGAAATGCTGCCGCAGCGACCGACTGGTCGAGGGATGCTATGGACCTGGCTTCAGCTGTGAACCTCTTCACATAGTCTCTCAATTTCTCCCCTTCTTCTGGTGGAGGTGCAATAGTGAGATGCTGGTCTTCTCAGCTCTACGGCTGCTTACAAAATGGGTGACGAAAAGGGTCTCGAACTGCTCGAAGGAGAATATTGAGGAGGGGGCAAGGCGAGAGTACCATTCTCGAGCTGGGCCCTTGAGAGTTGCGGGGATGGTTTTGCAGAGAAGGGCATCGAAAGCTTGATGGAGGAGCATCAGGGTCTTAAAGCTTTCGATGTGATCAACGGGGTCGGTCTCCCCGGAGTAAGTCTCAAATTGGGGAGGTTTGAAACCGATCGGCACAGGTGCATCCATTATGGTTCGGGAGAAAGGGGGTCTGCTAGGACGTAGGGTCCTCCCCCTAAGCTCTTCTTATCGGTCTATCTGGCCCAGGTGCCTCTCTACCTCATGAAGACGGTGGTACATAGTGTCGTCCCTCCGACGGTAATCAGCCGAGCCTCTAGACTCGTCTTCGTACGAAGGAGAGCAAGGGCTACGGCGACGGTAACTTCGGGAGCGACGAGGACTTGGGGTACGCCGGGAGTTGCTAGGAGCGGGACGAGGAGATGGGGATCGTCGGCGAGGGCTTCGAACCGGAGGAGGAGATGGAATCTTGGGTGCGTTGGTGTTGGGACGGAGATTGAGAGCTTGTAGGACGGTCGCTTGGAACTGCTGGAACTCGGCACGTGTGATGGGTGCCTCATTGTTCCTAGGCTGTTGCCGACCTGCAAGGGAGTGCAGCCTTCTTCGGTAGTGCTCGGGGGACTCTTTACGACCCCTTCGGTTAGGGGACCTTCTATATTCTCAGCGGCGAGGAGACCGCTCGTCCGGACGGTGTTGGCGGGAGGTTCCCTCTCGGGCCCGCTTCTCATCCAGATGGCGACGAAGGTCATCATCTTTCTGGCGATTGAGGGCGGTATTGTGGAGACCAGAGGCTCGGGGATGATGGGAGGCCATAGAGTCCGAAGAGGCATTGTGGATGGAGATGTGGTCCTGGTGAAGAGGCTATTTTTTAGGGTTAGGACCCTTTGGAGGTGGCTGATTTGGAGGAGGAAGGTCCTGTTGGAGCGGGTCCTCCGCTTGAGGAGGAAGCTGTCCCTGCTGTTGGGTAGGCTGGATGGGAACTTCTTGCTGCTGATCGGGGTTGGATCCTCTGTTAGATGATGAACCCAATAATATTCACATTTAGGAGCAATAATCTTAATGCAATTAGACATTTAAATGCTCTGTATGTGGTAATTTACTCTTCTTTTCTCTTTTCCATAGGAAACAACCAAAAGCAGCAAAACGAAGCAGATTCAAGACTAATACAGACTGAGAGGATGATTACACAGAAACTGCAGAGCATCAGTCGACTGGTTCTTCAAACAGGCGACTGGACAGAGAGGCTGAAGCTGCTCGGCACAGTCGACTTACTCCAACACCAGTCGACTTGACAGATTAATTGTGAATCTACAGATGTCTCGACACAGTCGACTGATTTCAAAACCGGTCGACTGGTATTCAGCGGAGTTAAAAGATAAGAAAGTTTAAGGTCCAACCTCAGCCAAATCCGAATCAAGTGGAAGTTATCCAAACCCAGGTCGTCTGCGTGTAACAACTCGTCATTAATTAAGATAGGGGACCAGGGTTGGCAAGTAAGAAGGTGGACTCAGTCTTATGCGTGAAGAGATAAGAAATCAGGAATTCAATATCTGCAGAAAAGGAAGAAAAGAAGAAAAGAGAAAGAAATAAAATGCAGATCAAATAAGGAAAGAAATAAGAGAAAGAAGAGGACTTCTCTGCAAAATGTGCAAACCCTAAACTCTCTTCTCGTGTTCTATAAATATCAACCAAGAGGCATTATTCGAGGGGAGGAACTGACCATCGACAGCAAGCATCAAGACACCAGCATCAAAGGAGGAGAACAAGTCGACTGCTGATTGGGCTCAATTTCAACATCATACAAATCAGTGTTCTTCTGTTCTTCCTTTGACTTATATTTTTATTGTAGAGTCATGAATTCTATTTTATTAATCAATAAAGGTTGTATTATGTGCAACTAATTTCATAGTTGGGTAGATTGAAACCGTAGTCATGTAATGCTAAATTCTTCTGAATCCTTCTCTTTTACTTATTGATTGAACCTGATTGAATTGGTATAGATTTATAATAATCAAACTTGTTCAGAAGTTCTAAGAGCAGTCGACTGAGAGTGACAGCAAGTCGACTGCCATGCAGAACCTGAGATTATCAAGTTTGCGTATTATAAATCTGAATCTGTTATATGAGCATAGAGACGACCCGTATCTCGTGCTCATAACTTGTAACACAGGAATCTTTAGGGGTTCTTGGTTTAATCAACTTAAAGGATCTAGATCTGATACCAATTTCTAGAACTTTGAGTGCTTGTTCGTTTTCATTGTTCATATGCTTTCTTCAAGTGCAACTTAGTAGATACCATGCTAAATACTTAAGGAAAGAAACGAATTAGAGTAGATACCATGCCTAATTCTTGGCTTAGGGAAACATTAACTTTAAGGAGTAGATACCATGTCCTTAAAGGAACAAACATGAGTAATTGGAGTAGTATACGACTTAGCATTATTGACTATAGGTGGAAATCAATGCCCAACTACTTAAATAGATATTTGTGACTCAAATTGTGATGCTACTTAATTTTAGATTGTTATCTCTTTCATTTCCTTAGAACAAACTTTATGATTTGCATTTTTCTTTATTTTTATTGATTAGTGAGTTAAGTACTACAATCTCTGTGGGATCGACCCTTGCTTGTCACTACGCTTCTCTAAACGATTCGTACACTTGCGAGGTTTTAATTTGTGTTTAGTTTATCTATTTATTTAGGTAGCTGGATTTCACAACATTAGACCCTCTTGATCTGACTTTCCTATGAGGCATGGCTGGAGAAGATCTGTTCACCGGGAAGAGGAGAGATTTCTATTCGTTAGTTTCCCACAGACGGTGCCAATCTGTTGCCGCTAAATTTGGTGTGGGGGCAAACAGATAGTATTTGTGGATTCTTAGGGAAACTGAATAGTAAACCTGTATACCTGTTCCGTCGGGGTCTGATCGTCGCGCCCGCCGTACACCTGCAAAAAGTGCGAGACACCGGGGTTGTTCCCGGCGATGCACCCTCCGACGCTCAAGTCAGTAATCTAGGAAGACTATGAAAGAGCGCAAAAACTGAAGAAAGATTGATTACCTCTTAATGGAGATGGATGGGGGTATTTATAGGCGTCTTAGGGAACAGATTAGGCATGTAATTCCTGTGTATAGATTAGGAATGTAATCCCTAATTCCCAGTGAAAGGATAGATATGAATCAGGGCCGTTGATTAATATTAATCAGAAACCCTAATTCTATCCTGCTGGACCGGGTTTGTTGCGGGGGGAGACTCGCACCCAGTTGAGGTGGATCCGTTCACGGGTTAATGGTTCTTTGGGGAGGAGAACCAGTACCCGCTTCAGACCTGTTTGTAGGTGAAATTACCGTTTTACCCCTGGGCTTCAGGATTCGTGCCCAATTTGGACGGTCTCGATTAAACCCCCATTTTTAGCCACATCAATTATTATTATTATTATTATTACCGTGCGATAATGATTTGTATTGACGTAGTAGGTCGATGGATTACCCTGCCTCATGTTTTTGCATTGCATCTACCACCTAATCTCTTCTTGAATACTACCCTTGATATATGTACCTGCTTTCACCTCTTGACATGCTCAAGATTACTGCCTTGATGTCACTGTTTTCACTGATTGCACCGAATGCATATTCATGATTGATCATAGTAAAATAATGACAAGCCGCGTTACAAAGGGGTACGAATTAGTAATGAACAATATATATGAGTGTACTTGGAAGGGGCACATGTTTCCCATAATAGTTATTCTTGATTCTTGATTCTTGATTACTGTGTTCTTGATTATATGTCATGTTTATTGATACTGTCACTAGAAGACTCGAGTACATAATCTTGTAGACTTCACCACTTAAGTCCAAAGGTTCACTTGTTTGTTATGCACCCGAACCTACGGTTTAGGATGCATGATTGAGTGCATTTGATATGTTAATAAAACCCATAGACTTAAGATTGACACTGAGCATTGACATGATTCTTGATTACATGGTCCCTGGTTACTAATTGATTGTACCTTGAAGTCCTTATTGCACTTGCTTACAGTTGTTACTTGCATAGTACATGGTCATACTATTTCGATATTTACACTGATACTTCTTGTTGCCTTCCAAGTTATACCATGTTGTTTTGCTACCAAACTGCTTGTTACTACTTGTTTTCCGAAGATACGATAATAAATATCATGTTGAGTTTATGACTGTACAGCTTATGAATTATGCTTGTATCATTCGCTAGGCCTTAGTTGCGTGCCCTTGATTCTGTATATTGGGAAGCGGGGCGTAATAGACACCATAATGGTGTTTGTCCTTGGCCATAAAAGAGTGTTTTTATTTTTGCTAGGTTGAAGGAGGAGAACACATAGACAACAATGTTCATGGGATTTTTAATTATATATATTGAAGGA
Organism: Hemerocallis citrina; assembly: GCA_017893485.1. NCBI lineage: Eukaryota > Viridiplantae > Streptophyta > Magnoliopsida > Asparagales > Asphodelaceae > Hemerocallis > Hemerocallis citrina. Next base: position 231,942,980 of record CM030359.1, on the reverse strand, counting down.
GGAGAACACATAGACAACAATGTTCATGGGATTTTTAATTTTATATATATATATATATATATATATATTAGAAGTGATCCAAAGAGAAATCTTTTAGATGAGAAAATGAGAAAGATTCTTAGAGACTATTAGATCTAAGTACCCCTTAATCAATGGTTATAATTAAAACACAAATAACCCGATTTTTTTATAGTCATGGTTCAATTTAATCCCTTCAACAATAAAAAATATGGGTTTAGTTCTTCTCTCTCTCTCCCAAAATCAAAAGGCTTCTCTCCTAAAAGTCAATGCTCTTCATCCCCAAAATCATGGGTTTTTTTTTTCTCCACCTCCCAAATCAAATCGTGATTTGATTTGGGAGATGGAGAGAACTGATTTGATTTGTGAGATGGAGGAAAAAAACTCATGATTTTGGGGATGAAGAGCACCGACTTTTGGGAGAGAAAAGCCTTTTGATTTTGTGAGAGGGAGAGGAGAATTAAACCCATGAATTTTTTTGTTGTTGAAGGGGTTAAATTGAACCAAGACTATAAAAAAAAATCGGGGTTATTTGTGTTTTAATTATAACCATTGATTAAGGGTACTTAGATCTAACGATCTCTAAGAAAATTTATCATTTTCTCACCTAAAATTATTTCTCAATGGATCACTTACATATATATATATATATATATATATATATATATATATATATATATATATATATATATATATATATATATATATATATATATATATATTTATATATATATATACACTAGTTTGCCCGTTGACACGTGCCTACGACACGTCTTTGGAACGGTGCACCTTGTTTGATCATATAAAATAGTTTTGGAGGTCCAGCAAATTAATTGAAGTAGAAAACATAGTGCAAAAAACATTTTTTTTTGAATTATTTTAAAAGTTTTTAAATTTTAAATTTTTTTAGGTTTTTAATTTTTTAAAATTTTTAAAATTTTTATTTTCTTAATTTTTTGAATAGAGGGAGAGAGAAAGAGAGAGAAATAAAAAATATAGGAGTTGTTTTGGGTGGGGGATTTGAATTTGAGTTTTTGGGAGAACTTTTGGAGGGAAAATATGTTTTGTAAGGTTAGATTTGGGCCTTTGATTTTTGGGGGGATTGAAGGAGAGCCACTTGATAGCTTTCTTTGTGTTTTATTATATAGATATATAAAAGGAATGCTCCATTGCAAACACTATTGTAGCATGCAAACCATCTAAGCCGTTGTTTGAAACAACTGTTTAGGTTGTATTAAATATAAAGTCGTTGTTTTAAACAACTACTTAGGTGGTTTGCACGTGTTTGCACGCTACAGTAGTGTAGCGTTTGCAATGGAGTATTCCCATATATATATATGAGAATTTGAGCATTTGGTAGTGAGCGATGTGGAAAAAATATTTAACTTATTTACTACTCTTTTTACTTCATATTACCATAATAGTACAAACTGGTAATTTACTACCAAATAACCCATCATTATTTCCATGCAACTACAATGAACCAATAACTTTTTTTGCACAGTGCAGTTATCATAGTAGTCTAGTGTTAAACCTCTTCGCTAATGGAAAAGAGGTCGGGGGTTCGAGCCTTCACTTGCACTAATTCATTGTTGTGGGATGAGAAAGAAAATGGTGTTTGTGGCTATGGTTTTATCCAAAAAATTAAAAAAAAAGTTTTCCCATCCAGGTCCTCAACAACTATAGAAATTTCATTTTAGATCTCTACATATTGCAATTTTAAAATCACTCTCTCGGTCGACTCTAAAAGTCTCAATTTTAAAATCATGAAAACTATGATCGATTAAATCTACTTTCAAGAAAAATCTTATGTGGAAGGGTCTCATTCTCTCAAAATAGTATTTCTGCCATTGCAATCTTTTTCTCTACTATGCTATTCTACTCGAGACTTTTTTCTTCAGAATTGATGTAATGGATAAGACTTTTCATAATAGTATACATGAATCTCAAATTGGTCACTTTTGATCACTTTTAGAGTTTTTTTTTAATAATAAAGGAGAATATATCGGATAGCCACCATGTTTCATTACAGAGAAAATAATGAACCAACCCAGAAGAACTAGGCACATATAAGAAAGAAAAGCAAGATACAAAATATCAACCTCCAACATCTCTAGGAGGGTAGAATATAACCAACTAACTAAGTATAGAAGAAAGAAATCAACATAAAAGCAAGGTCCTCCAGTAACCTGGAGAGGTAGGCTCTATCCGATGGTCGGGCTGATATCACTCTCCTCATCATCATATGTCTGTTGCATGTACGCCCCATAGATGCGCTATGGTTCCTTCTGCCCAAAAGAAAATCAAATGCATGATGTGAGTGAAATTACCATGAACAGAGTTACGAGAACCATGAGAATAAAAGTTATTTTTGTCTAGACAGAGCACCCAAGTTATTGTGGTAACCACAATAAACAGAGTTTCTTTCATGTCTTATCTACATCTAGCCAAAGAGAAATCTATTCAGAGCTCCTTATGGGTAGTTGGGTAGGAATTAGCTCCAAGGGCACGCAGAACTTCAGGCCAGATTGCTTTGCTACTTAGGCATTCGAGGAATAGGTGATTCCTCATCATTAGTGGAATTGCATAAATTGCACTAGTTGCTATATTCGGCTATCTCTTGGCCAAATTTTTGCAGGTGAGGATGCGTATCTTAAGGGGGTGTTTTCTCCTTCCAAACTATCATGGACTAGGGGGGTATGCACCCATGGTAGTTGATCCTAGAATAGAAAGTGCATAACGAAAACTACCCTTTCTTTTCTAGTCCCCAGTTCTGACTGTCGGGACCCGAGCTACACCTAACACCCGATGCATTGATGTGCTGGCAGAGTTCCTCCAATCTGAAAGATAGTTGTTCCGAGAGCCTGGGGGTTGGAATTGTGTTCCGACCGCCTCTTTTCCATGCCTTGGCCACCGGTAAATGTGGGTTTGGGCATTTTCATATAGGTCAGGAAAGAGAGACTTCATTGTGTGATTGCCACACCATTAGTTCCACCAAAACCTCATCGAATGGTTGTTCCCTATGAAGGTGGAAGTGCATATGATGAACTGATCGTATGCCTTGAAAATGCCTTTCCAAAAGAAGGAAGATTTTGGACCTTAATGGAACCCCTCTAAGCGGGTACCCTTTCCCTTGAGGTATTGTTGTATCGAATTCTGCAAGCCCTCTTCACTAGGTGAAGGATTTTCCACCACCATTTCCCAAGCAGAGTCATGTTCATATCCTTAAGGTCGATGATCCCTAGGCCACCATGATCCCAGCACATGCATGCCTTCTCCCACTGGGTGAGGTGGTATCTCCATATGTTCGTGTCCGCTGAATTGTTTGCAGCTTTTGTCAATTCTCTGAATTACTCACTTTGGTAGTTCATAGAAGGACATGTAGTAAGTCAAAAGGCTAGATAGTACCGTGTTATTAAACATGACTATGCCACCAAGAGAACGGGACTTTCTATCCTGCAAGGCATGAAGGACATGTGGTAGGTCGGAAGGCGAGATAGTACCTTGTTAATAAGCATGACTCTGCCACCAAGCAAAAGAGACTTTCCTTTCCATCCTGCAAGGCATGCTTCCACTCAGTCCAAGACAGGTAACCACTCAGTTTTCATGAGTCTACCCAGTCTGAGGGGTAGTCCAAGGTATCTGACAGGGAAGGATTCCACCTTAAAACATAGGGCAGCAGCATTAACACGCACAACCTCATCTGGAAGCAGCAATGGGTATGATGCACTCAAGTGGAAATTTACCCGTAGTCCCATTAATAACAATAAAGGTTCTACTCATGTAGAGGCGCTGCTTAATCCAACGGATCCACCTGGTATCAAAATCCATACCTTCAAGGGTTTCGAGAACACGGTCTCAATCAACTGAGCCATAAGCATTCAACTTTAGGGTGATTGTTGTGAATGGCTTCCTCTGATGTGGTAACACAGTCTACGATGCATCGACCTTTGATAAAACATGCATGTTCCTCCCCCACCAATTTGTCAATGACTCCTAAGTCTGCTCACAAGGATCTTGGTAATGATTTTGACTAAGAAGTTGAGAAGGCTAATGGGACGACAGCCAACAACTGTCCTAGAATATGCTCTTTTGGAGATAAGCACTATTTCAACATAGTTGAGGTGGCCAAGCTTTATTTGGTGGTTGTAGAATTCATTAATGACCACCATTAGATCATCCTTAATATCGTCCCAAAAAATGTGTTAGAACAGGACAAGAAAGCCATCAGGAGTTGGTGCTTTCTCATTACCCATGTCCGATACTGCGTCCTTGACCTTTTCTAGTTGGAACCGATCTTCCAGGCGATGCAAGTCTTTTTCAATACCCTCCGATCTTTCTAGCCAGAATTCCTGCCGTAGGGGGGTGCGGAATTCCCGTTTGAAACCAAAGAGTTGTTTTAGCACTCAAGAAATGCTCCCCGGATTAATCCTTCTTCTTGAAGGATGCCATTCTCCGTCTCGATGGATTGAATGAGGTTCGATATCCTGTTGGCACTTGTGATTCCGTGAAAGAAGGCCATGTTTACATCCTCTTCCTTCAACCATTGCACATGTGATCGTTGTTGCCACTTGATTTCTTCAAGCTTGTAGATCCTAGTTATGTTACCGCGTAGGGCTAACAGCTTGGTGCATTACTCTTGAGTGAGGTCTCTGGTTTCCTCGATCCTCTCTAGGATGTCATCGTCTACGAGAATGGAATCCTTAGTTCTCCAGATTGTGGCGAATCGCTGGTGGTTTCAATAATGCCAATATAGAAGAGCAATTTGTGAGAAACTAATATAGAATTCAATATTTGTTAGGGACCTACATGGGAAAAATACCCAAAAAAGCATGATAATTTTGGCGTAATGCCCCACTTTTTGAAAATATTTGGCGCTCTGCCCCAATTCCGAAAACAATTAGCGATCTGCCCCTGTTTAGGACACGTCAGCATAAACCGTTATTGCAAAATAATGGCATAGGTTATTTATGTGCCGTTATTTCCAATAACGGCATCTATATTTAAAAAAAGTGTCATGCCGTTATTTGGAGTAACAACATAGGTTATTTTGTTTTTCGACAGCATGTAGTCTCCATTTAGAGAAAAAATTGCAAGTGTGAAAACCTTATAACAGATGCCGTTATTTCAAATAACGGCATTCTCAATACTGATGACGTTATTTGGAATAACTGCATCAGTTATAAATTTTTTTTATAAAAAAGTAACTTATTATTCATCCTCTCCGACGAATAAATTAAATAAAAAAAAAATTATAACTGATGCCGTTATTCCAAATAACGGCATCAGTTATAATTTTTTTTTTAAAAAAATTATTATTCATTATCTCTGTTTCCAAACAACGACAAGAGTTCATTTATACATAACTGATGCCGTTATCTCCAATAACGGCATCAGTCATTCGAATGCCGTTATTCAGGATAACGACATTATTTATAAGTTTTTTTCACACTTAGAATTTTTTAAAGTTAGAAGATTTACACTTGTAAGAAAAATATACTGATGCCGTTATTCCAAATAACGGCATGAAAAAAATATAAAATAGATGCCGTTATTGGAAATAACGGCATCACCATCACCAATGCTGTTATTTTCAATAACGGTTTATGCTGACGTGTTCTAAATAGGGACAGATCGTTAATTATTTTCGGAAGTGGGGGCACAGTACCAAATATTTTCAAAAAGTGGGGCAGTACGGCAAAATTTTCAAAAAGCATCCTTACTTTAGCAGTGGGCCCACCTAGTCATAATGAATTGATCGGTGCGAGTCGCTGTTTGCTGTGTTGAGAACATTGTAGCGAATCTAGAGTGGGAGAGAAAGCGATCTGTTATGGCTTCCGTGTCAATTTCCCATCTTGATTTAAGATTAAGAAGAGAAAAAAGACGTACAAATTCCAACTGCTTCATCATTTCGTCGTTCCAGTCTGTCTCTCTCTCAGACCATCTCCAACGGCCTCGCTATTTCCCCCCAAATAGCCAAAATAGCGATTTTATCCCAATAATTCCTCTCCAACGGCCTCGCCAAATCAATCGCGGTCCTGGCGAGCTGATTTTCGCTCGCGATTTGCTCGCCAAATCTGGCGATTCGATCTCGCTCGCCATACTCCTTCTGCCGGAGATCAAGAGGGTTGTAACGGTAACATTTCTTTCCCGTTGATTTAAATCGAGAGTGATTTTCTTCAATTTCTTCAATCTGTTCTTGGTAGATTGCATCTCCTTCTTCATTGGGTTCTTCTTCTTGGTCATTGGGTTCTTGTTCATTGGGTTATTCTTCTTCTTCATCAGGTAAAAATTTGTCGTTTGATTTTTTTTTTTTTTTTTTGGATTTAGTGCTGTGATAATACTATGAGAGGATGAAAATGCCCCATAAGAACTTCAAGGGAGAGGAGTGAATTGAGAGGCAATGGATTTAGCTGTAATTTCAAAGTGGATAAATAATGCTACTGAAACTAGACAAAGTTAAGCTTGTCTTTATAGAGTACTGTTTGTTGTGAGTAAAATTTTGTTTAGAAACTACTGTGTCATTGTAAAAGATAATTTTATCACCTTCAGTTGAAATGTTTTGCACTTGACCTCCTGCAAGTGTTGCTCGCAAGCAGTAGTGGTCAAGTGAATTTTCTTTTTGCATTTAAGATTGAGAGGAGTTGGGGAAGAAATTTCCAAGAGAAAATTTTGGAAATTAGAGGCCTTGGAAAATTCCGGAAATTAGAAGGCTTGGAAATTAGAGGCCTTGGAAAATTTTTGAAATTAGAGGCCTTTGTCGTTTTATGTTGCAGCTGCATCACGGATACCTTTGAAGTCAAGAGATCTTCGTCTGTGAAGTGTCATATTTTGTTGATCTAGTTGTTGTTTCTAGGAATTCTCAAATTTTGAATTTGGACAAGTGTTAACTTTTGCCATTATCCGGCAAGATCTGTACTGTTTTGAGATTTAGCATTTTCTCCCTCTGCTTGTTAATTTGGTCTTGAACTTCCATTTCATACTTTGTTTGGAGCATTATTTGATGAGATTAAGATATATGTATTTTCATGCCTATTGCATACTTCATGCTGATTAGTTTCTACATGGTTTAGTTTACTGTTGTTGCTGTCTTAAGTTGTGTTGTTGTTTTATGTGTGTTTTATGCTTTGACCATGGTTGGATAATATGCTGCAGTGATTATGTTGATGTGTTATTATGAATACAAATAGAGTTTGCAGCCAACATTGTGACCATCTCTAAAAGTAAGGTTAGAAACATCTTTTATTGCTTGTTCTGTCCTGAGTTTAGGGGTTACTAAGTAGGTATGTGGCAGTAATGTCCATCACTTAAGCAGTTGGAAAGGTATCTTGGACTATCTTTTTCAGCTGAATAGATGCTTACTGCTGTCTAAAATGTCAGAATCATAAGATGGGCAGATCCTCTGCAATAAACTATCAGCCACGCACACCAATTTAACTATGGCTTTAAAGAGGTGGCAATTGAGTGGTGAAATTAATAGAGGTGTTGACAGCGAGTGAGGCATTTGTTACTAGGCCTCTAGTTCTGTTTTCTGCATTCTGCAACTGCTTTGTGCGGATTTTAACCTGAGTTATGTGGCTCATCCCTATGGCGGCCTCTAGTTCTGTTTTATGTATTCTGCAACTGCTTTATGCGGGTTTTAACCTGAGTTATGTGGCTCATCCCCATGGCGGGCTCTAGTTTTGTTTTCTGTATTCTGCAACTGCTTTGTGCGGGTTTTAACCTAAGTTATGTGGCTCATCCCTATGGCGGGGTTCAAATTATTAGCGAGTTTGATTACCAGATAGATGAAGTGATAACTCCTTTAACGTACAAATGGTGCAATAAAGGAATTCTGCTATCCAAATTGGTTTCTCGAGCCGCCTTGATTGATACACAGTTTGGAGTCCCCAGTGATCTCTAAGATTGAAGGCTCAGAGAGTCTGTTGGAAATACTATAAATACAAAAAAGATTTAACAGAGAGCTCATCATATATAAGTTGACTCAGAAAGTAGAGGATATCAGATACAGGTTATGTTAGTTGAATGTCAGGATACCCGATATAGGTCTCGTTGAATGGAGGATATGTTGGTGGGAAGAATTTTCCATATGATTTCCCTTTCCGTATTAAATTTGAACAAGGCGAGTTCTGTTTTAATATACTTTATATATATGCACTTGCTCATAGTTCTTGTCATGCAAATGCTCACTTTTTCTGTTTTATTCTTCTTCTCTCAAATAAAAGGACCATGCCACACATAACTTAGTTCCCACCGTGATTCTGTATGTTACAACTTCCATTCAGAACTTTTTCAGTGGTTTGTCATCGCATACTCTGCCCAATTGTAGACAACAGCTGATTTAAGATTATTGTAACTATTTATTGTAAATAAAAATTAAAACATTTATGGCTAGCCAAAATAGATAGCATGGTTGGAGTGTGAGTTTTTTTCGCTAGCCAAATTATCCATTGTTATCTATTTTGGCTATTCTAGCTAGCCAAAATAGCTAGCGTGGTTGGAGATGCTCTCAGCGCATCTCTAATGGCTCCTCCATCCCGAAAGCAAGGTATATTCTTCCGTAATTTTTTCTATTCCCCCCCCCCCCCCCCCCCCCCTTCCCTCTTTATTTATGTATTTTATTATATAAAATTTATGGAATTATGAGCAGTCATTTTAATCGATCTTGTCAATCATGTGTTTGATGAATTTATTAACTCCACAAAACAAAAGAAAAAAAAAGAAAAATGAATCATCGTTGTTTTGGGTTAAATTTAAGGTAGTTGTAATGGGTGTAAGAAAATTTCAACTGGTAGTGGAGATGACCATTGATAGGGTTTTAAACTGAGAGGGAATATGTTCATCTTTAGCTAAAAGTAGAATGAGAGGTGGGGTTTTTATTGTGGAATATGCTCAGACATGAATATGGAAGAGTAACAAATGATGCTGATAGGACGCGACTCAGACAATGTCTCAGATGGTTAAATTTCAGAAACCCCCCTCACTTTTCACAAAAAAGCAATTTTACTTTTGTTTTTCGCAACTCACCCTTCCTGGCTGTATTTGTGTCAATGTTTTTTAAAATTTTTTTTTTTAAATTCTGCTATTCGGCTGTAGCCGAATGTGCGATTTTTTTTGTATAGATGCACATATATACCCATGGATGTTGCCCATACAATATACAAATAATATAATTTAATATTGAGACACATTTGAGAAGTGTCAAAGTTGATTGCATTGCAGAGGGTTCGAGAAGCGGCCGTGTGCAATGCATGTCGGAGACTGTACAACTTTATGATTGAAGTGTTTGTGCTACATAGGTTGGCATGCACCATTGGACAATCAGGGAAATATGAAAAAATAGATCACTTGTAATTTGGTGATAATGTTTTTCTTGTACATGGGTCAAAGAATCTTTATTTTGGTTTTTCTTTATGAAGTGATCTGGAATTTCCGCTTACGTTGGAGTGAGAAATCTGTTGTCAGTTAGGGAAAGATCCTGATATGGGTTTAGAATCTGCCTTATCCCTTTCACTTATTGCATCTTCCAAGTCTGATTTCGGCATTCTAGTTTAGATGCAGATTCATTTATCTTTCTGTATCAAAATTATATTTAAACCCGAGTTTATCCTCGGCTTTTTCCTCACTTGAAGGTAGCAACCATAGGCTTAAGCCTGGAAAAGCAATTCATTCCTCTTCTTGGATAATATTTATGTGGTATTGGATCATTTTGCTTAATCATTTTGTAGGTTATTACATTATTTGGTGTTCTGAACTGCTCTATGGTTTGTGTGGTAGCTTAAAAAGATGTTTCACTCACACGCTGATGAGGACATCAAATCTGTTTTATTTTATTCTGAGATTTAGCAATCTGTAGTTTATTTGAGAGATTTGTTTTAGATTTGTTTGAGATTTGTTTTGAGCCTATATATAGGCATTGAGAATAATGAGAAAATATGATATTCTTGATTTTTTTAAAAAAATTATTGTGTTCAGTTTTGCTCTTCATCCCTCTTTTGTGTGATATAATTGAGATCCAACTTTAGGGTTTGTGATAAACTCTAAATCTACCTCCAAATTAAACACCAAAACCCTAAATCCCAATCCAATCAAAATCAAACCCTAGCCCCCTCCTTCTTCTTTTTCTTCTTCTTGAATCCTGTAACCCAACTCCTCAACTCCCTCGTCTCCCTCATCGCCAGCCCCACGCCATCCTCCTCGTTGCCCCTGTCTCCACAATCGATGCCAGCAACCACCATCATCCTCCACCTCAATGCCTTCCCCTCCCTTCCTCGTCGCCGACGAATCCATCCCTGAAACCCACCATTGCTTCTTCCGTCGCCCTCACCATCACCCCACTTTCTCCACCACCCGAGCACCCAGTCCCTCCTGCACCACAACCCGTCGCCCTCCTACGCGCGTCGCTGCAACCACCGAACCACCATCACCATCCCCCTCTTCATCGCCACTGCCTCAGCATCACTGCCGTGCCATCGTAGAAGCCTCCTGCCGCTGCCCCACCACTGCAGCCATCCCGAGATCTGTTCGCCAAATTTCATTGAACCCCAATAACTTCTTTTCACTTCTCAAATATTTGTATTACTGCTTTATCATCTCTATTATATTATCTGATTTATCTGTCGTCCACAAATATTGAGAGTGAGCGTTTCCACTTGCCTATTAGAGTACAGATCATTATTGCATCTCTTACTTGCAAAGAACGCGTAGGTATATAATTATTGATTGTTAGAATTGAATCGTTAATTGGGCTTGTTAAACTTAATTCGATTCTTAAAAATCCATCAAACCAATTTATAGTTATAAGTTCTACATTACGTGTTGGTAAACTTAATCTTTTAATATTCTTGGAAATTCTCTATTTAGGGTTAAGTTTATATCACACGCATAACCAAAACAACCAAATTGTGTCCACAAGATAATACTAGTGGAATCAAATTTGCTTGCATGTATGACCTTGCTTTGCTGAAGATCGATAAACATCTTACACGAAGTCATGATAAAAGTTATATTTGACCGGAGAATACCACTTTTACTTGAGGTTTACTAGTACAATGTTCGCCAGTTACTAGTTGAAGATTCTAACGACTTAAAAGTGATTTTGCGTGGAAGAGATAATCTGGAAATTTAGCAATAAATGCTTGTTTGATTCATTTTCTGGGGGAGTATATCTCCTTTTATCTCCCGTCTGATACCACTAACCTTTTCTATTTCAATGAAACAAATTTTTCAATACCTTTATCCATTACATGGTGAAAAAATTTCCCTCTGTTGTCCCCATTGTATTTAGAGGTTTTAAACTGTCAAATACTGTGACATATTTCATATTTTGCATGTTTACTTTTTCTATTGTGTGTTTTGTGTAATTTGTAGCTGTATGGCATATTTTCTACTCTTGCAGTCACCATTCAGTTGTCTATCAATGTGTGTGGGCATACACTTGGTTATACTATTTCGTTTAAGAGCATCTTTATCACTTTCTAGTTATGTGTACCAAATTTTATTGGGCATCAGTTTCTTTTAGCTAACAAGCACCAAAATATGGAAGGATCTCTTCTCCTATCTCCTATAAGCATCAAAACTGATAATGGGCTAGCTAAATTGTAAAATATTATTTTACTGTTTCACCAGCCTTTGTAACATTAGTCAACCTAATTGCTTTCATATTCTGTGCAGGTGATCAATCGAAGGATAAAATGAGTTCACACATAGGATTGCCAGCACTGGATATCGCTACTGCTTTTCCTCAGGCAACACCAGCATCAGTTTTTCCTCCGATGGGTAAGATATCAACTTGTTGATGTCATTGTTATCACCCACAAAAAAAAAATTTGTTACATACATTGACATCTAAAATTATGAAAATCAATCACATTATTCATAAATCATAAGACCGACGAAGAGCAGGGTAATATTCATATAAAAGTCTAGCAAACTAATAATAACTGCGATAAAATTCAGTATGAGATGGTTCAGATATTGGTATAGTAAAATGCAGACCTTTGCTCTATCTGGTTTACATTCAATGTTAAATACTTAAAATCTCTATGCCAAGTATTCTCAGCTAAAATGGTCCTCTTATTCTCTCTTGGAAGTTGCATCTTTTTTTGGCTCTCCTTTACCCCATTCTCCCTCTTTTCTGCAGTAATAACATCAGCATTTATTCCCTTCCTCTTTTACTGTCAATAATGCACATGCTTTCCCCTTGGTTATTTACAAGGTATTATTGTTTTATTAAGATTTTGCTCATCTCCTATGCCTGCTAAACTTATTCTCTCTTCATGCTTTTAGATGGATGTGTAGCTGAGTTGGATTATAGTTACAATTTGTTCATTCAACTTCATCCAAGTCAGTTAATGGCATCAAGTGATAGAGTTGGTTTGCTAGACCTGATGAAGCTGGTTTGAGCTGATGTAGTTCAATAATCAATGCTATGGAAGCCGGAAATTGGAGTGAAGCAGGATGGCAGGGATTAAGCTTTTAGAGCTTTAGTGGAAAAAAGTACAAAGTTATTTTGAAAATAAGAAATACTAAAAGCATAAAAATAAATTAAAGAATATAATAAAAAAATAATGTGAGAAAGCATATACCTAAATTTATAAAGATTTAAACTAGAACTGTAGAAAGTAACCTAGAAAAAAATCTTTAATTGGAATATTGAAATGAGGTTAAAATTAAAGTGGGAACTCAGAGAGGATCATTTTTGGGGCTTTTTGCAGTATTTTCAACAATTTAACTCATATTATTTTGAGGGGAAACAATTATCTCATATTATCTTCAATTATTCTACCTAAATACTGATTTTTGACTTCTTCCTATAATTTGGTTATCCATTAACTACTGAATATTATCTTTCCAATGCTCTGTTCGTAATGCTGCAGCATCCGATTATTATCAAGTTGACGACTTGTTAACTTCTGAGGAGAAGGCCTTGCAGAAGAAAGTTCGAGAGGTTATGGAAAGAGAAGTTGCTCCCATAATGGCAGAGGTACTTCCTATCTGAGTTGTTCTGCCCACTTACTTAGTACAGTGCAGTATATCAAAGACTGCATAAGTTCGACACAATGTGCAGGACATGCACGTGTTATCGAACTTAAACTGTTTGCTTTCATTATGTAGATGATGGTTGTTGCACTATTCCTACCAGATATTAATACACTCAATTAAATTTGCTCTAAACCGGCCTAGTGTCAGTAGAACTACTATAACTTTTTGTTTGATTTCAAATTTATTGGAAGTTTAATAGAAGAATTGCATGTTAACAATGAGATTTTAAAACGTCATTCAATGGTTATATGGAAACAAGTGTTTAGTAATTACATTGATGTTATTAAGGATATGAATGATAATGTAGTAACTATTGAGTGGAGGGAAGACAAAGCCATTTTGAGGCTTGTACCAAGGATAACCAAGGATATTTATATTAGTTATGGATGTATTAGCTAGGCATATTGAAGATGAGGTCCCTTGAAGCACGTTGTTTGCACATGATATAGTTTTGATTCATGAGATTAGATAATACATAGCTTCAAAATTAGAGAGATGTAGAGAAGCATTAGAATCTAAGGAATTTAGAATTAGTCTAAAACAAATCGACGTATCATAAGCTTAGCAAAACTAGAAAAGATAACAACAGTGCAGTTTCCAAATGCAATTTTCATCGAGGATAAGAAGTTATCGAGGAGTAATCACACTTTCGTTACTTAGGACCAATCGTTAATCAAAATGGTGAAATTGATGAGAATGGTATGCATAGAATTAGAGTTGGTTGGTTAAAATGACAAAATGCATTAAGAGTGATGCGATTCGAAATTACATCGGAAATTGAAGAAAAAAGTTTATAGTGTCACTATATGACAAGCCATGTTTTATGGATCAGTGTTGGGCAGTTTAGAAACATAATGTTCAAGGAATGAGTGTAGCCTAAATGAGGATGCTAAGGTAGATGAGTGGTTACACAATAAAATACAAAATAAGAAGTGATGCACACAGAAGAAAGTAGAGGTGGTCCCATGATGATAAAATATGGGGAAACCAATTGAGGGGATTCGAACACATACTCAAGGTTTTAAATATTGGATACCAATATTGCATTGGATGACAGATTTTCATTTTTGAAATCAGATCGGGATAGATGTTATTTTTTAGATATATCGGTTTCCCATATATTGGATATGGATATTTATATTTTATACGTGACTTAGACGACATGTACATCTATAATAAGTTATATATGACCGATAAGAACAACCTATATTTGAAGCTAAGCATCCATGCTAAATCCTTGTAGGAGACTATGGTAGAAACGAAGAAGGGGAACCATAATGATATCCCCTTTCCACAAAATTCAAGAGTGAAACTATACATTTAACTCTGGTAAACAAATAAGTGAATGTGTTTTATTGTGGAGAAAAAGCAAACAAGATTTGGGAGAATATAAAAAAAATTATTATGAAGAATGAGAGTTATCTTTTCAGGTTGTAATCTTCGTATCTAATGGATTAGGGTCTAATTGAATTTGTGTTAATTTTAACCTAAACCTAGCCTCATGAAATAACAACATCCCCCCCCCCCCCCCCCCCCCCAAAAAAAAAAAAACCTAATATCTGCCAATATATTAGATAATAGATATCATGTGACATACCAAATATCAAGGTGACATACCAAATATCGGCTGTTATATCATCCAACATTAGACAAAAACATTGTATGTTTGAAAACTGCAGTATTGGTATCAGTAAGCCATTCAAAACGTTACAATGGTTCATATAACGGTTGTAACAGATGCTAGGCAGTTAAAATCGGTTTTTGGAACTAATCGGTCTAGGAACGATTAGTGATTAATCGGTTAATCGGAAAATAATCGGGGATTAAATCGGAATAATCATTATATATATATATATATATATATCATCATTATGTATCAACCCTAAATCCTAATATAAAACTATTATGAGATTATTAAATAGGAACATATAGTTATAGAGAGAAAAATAGAGTACTTTGTTTGAGCTGAGTTTGGATTCTAGATGTGGGTCGGGTTGGATTTGCCAGTCAGTTCCATCAAACAAAAACAATCGGGAAAGAGGAGCAACGTGAGCAGCAAGAGGAGGAGGTGCAGCAGATGCGGGCCGGGTCAAGTATGCGACAGCGCAAGGGGAGCGACGGCGGGTCGGGTTTGGGTTTTCTCGAGGAAGGAGAAGAGAATCAGTTTGAGTTTGGATTTGAAAAGAATCAAATTGGGTTTGAGTTTGCCCGAGGAAGAAGAAGAGAGCGGCAATATGTCGGGTTTGGGTTTGCACGAGGACCAGAAGGGATTTGGATTTGAGTTTGGGCCGGATTGAGTCCAAATAATGCAAACGAGCATGAAAATTAGATGAGGAGATTTAATCGGTTAACCGGCCACTTAAAATCGGCCGATTAACCACTAATCAGCCGATTATACCCGATTAAATCGCTATAAAAATAATCGCTTAGCCTCCGGTCAACGATTAATCGGGCGTAATCGGAGATTTTAACTGCTTAGAATAGATGATATTTAAAACAAAGCACATTCAATGAAGATTGATATTCGCCCAAGTTAGGAAAATTGATAGGTTAGTATTTAAGTGAACTAAATACACTAGATGTAGACCCGGACGAACTTGGGTTGATGCTATTAGTAGGGATTTGATAAGTGATGATTTGACTACAGAGTTGGTTCTTAATAGAGTTGAGTGGTGGAGAATGATTCATGTAGGCGACCCCAACATTTTGGGATAAAGGAATTTTCCTTGATGTTGTTGTTCAATTTAAAAGTTTTCCGCAAGTGGTTTATGATGCATATCACATTTGACAGAAGATTTCAATTTCGGATTAAGAAGTAGTGACATGGACATGTCAATGGGGACATGATTTGTCAAGTCACATCGATACAAAAAATGTTCTAGTATAGTTTGAGGCGGAAGGCGACTGCAGGCTCTAAAGGACCATACCGCTTGAGGTAAGAGGCGGTCATGCAAGGCGACCACCTCATTTACATGAGGCGGTCATTAAGCTATGGGGACCTTATATGTATAAATAACTAGGAAAATTAAGGTGCAAAATAAAGACATCACAAAACTTCAAGAACAAAAGTAAAATCACTTCAGAGAATAATTAGACTACTAAAGAATCATATCTTATCTATGCAGAGGTAATTTTTTGTCTACGTAAATTGTAAAAACAGAAATGTAGGGGAAAAAAACAACACAAAATTTTGGAGAAGTAGCACCTGCTGGATGCGAAAAATATGCTCGGATATAGAAAAAAATTGTTCATAATCAAAGAGGAAAAGGAAATTGCAAACAACAATAGTCGTACTGAAGTGAAAATTAGGGACTTTTCACCCAGGCCTTCTATATTATCATGGGTATCGGGTTGTCCTTCTATTGGGTGGTTTTACTTCATACATGGGATTTTCAAATGAATGGGTGTGGGTCTAAAATTAGTGATATGAACTGCATTTCACCAAGGCAACTCCTCAATCTTCAAGCGAGGCGGTCACCTCATTTAATTCCAGCGCCACACATGTACTGCAAGGCAATAAGGCCTCAACTTGCACTGCCCGATGCCTGAGGTGATCGCCTTAGGTAACACTGGGCTATACTATTTTGAGATAGGTAGTGGACTGTGAATAAGTCGTGTGTCTGACCTTTGTTGAATGTGATTCAAATGAAAATGTCCATGATTCACAAAGTGTGGATAATCAATCATCTAGTTTTGAAATCAACTAGTCTCTCCCTCATAGACACATGCATTCATCTCTTTACTATTACTACCATAGATTTACTATCCTAACCAGAGAGATTGGTTGTGGCTGTGTGGAATGCACATGTATTACATTTTCATTTGTCTTGCTAAATATTCATGAAAATCATGTGCATTATATTATGTGGTGAGAGGATCCTCCTAGTAGAATTTGTGCTCAAATACTTTTATGTGGATTTATATATTCGAGCATCAAGTTTTGAATTGTAACCCGATAGATGCGATATCTTTCACCCAGCGAAAGAAAGAGAAGGAAAGGAAGTTGGCTTTGAATGTGGGACATAACATGAGATCGATGATAGCTGGTGATACTACCCTGCACAATTAAGTTTCACGGAGTATTACTTCAGTTTTAAACAACTAATAATTAGAGAGACTATTTTAAGCAAGCCCATATTGATATTCGTAGGGATGAATATGTAAGTATTGATTTTGGGGGAATGGATATGTAGAATACCCAATTTGTTAGGGATGTATATGTAGTGATGGCAATCGGGTCCACCAGGCCGGGCCGGGCCCAACCCGTTCGGGTTTGACCCAGTTTCGGGCGGGCTCGGGTCGGGTTGGGAAATGAAAAAACAGACCCGATCGATCCGTGAACACATTCGGGTTGAACCCGAGACAGGCCGGGTGGCTCGACGGGTTGGCCCCTTTTTCTCTCTTTTAATCTAAAAAAAAAAATTGTACAACAAGTATAAGAGATTAAGAATTCACTAAAATTGTATATATATTATCATTTCAACTTCTATAAAATTTTTACAACTTTTTTTACGTACAAATACTATTAAAAAATATACAAATTTCTTCAATTATATGTTTAAGAGGACAATCTATAGTTCGAGATAGCCTATACTTAGATTGAAGAGAGAGCATTGGACTATTGTCGTGCACCTCTACTTAACTTAAACTTAGGATCTCATCACCCTAAATTTCCTATTCTTGTTGTTGTACTTTAGACGAGTTGCTTCACTTGTTGATGTAGATGCCTTTTTTTTAGTCCTATCCTCAGCCTTCATCCAATCTTTAGTACACACGAGCATCTCTAACAAATCCGACTGTAAGTGATCCATGTAATCTCTTAGAACTCTACCACTTGTAGAAAAAATACTTTCTGAAGCAACCGTGGAGACAGGAGGAGTTAGTAGATCTCTAGCCATATGTGAAAAAATATGAAAAAGATTTTCATGTTCTTTCCACCATTGTAGCACTTCAATCTTAGTACTAGAACTCTCACTATCTTGTTGATTATACCAATTTAATTCATTAGGTACATTAGTTAGTCCTAGATTTTTTTGATTGAATACGAGCAAGTAAATTAGCAGTGACATCTTCTAATGTACTCTTACCCTTACTCTAGAAATAGAAGAAGTAACTATACTAGTTCTACTAATAGATGCAAAAGTTTTATCATAATAATCATACAAGTTATTCAATGTCGATTCAAAGCTAGCTAAAACTTCATCGCAATCAATTTCAAATTCATCTCAAAGTAAAGTAAAATACATTTTAATCAAATTTCTCGTACCTGCTAATTTGATATAAGGATCCATAACAGTAGCAATACAATATACCATAGGAGGAGAATTGAAATACTTCAAAAATTTTGTATAAGCGGGAATAACAATATGACTAATGTATTGGTCCGAAATCATTTGTTGAAAAGTTTGTATCATAGTGATGATTGAAATAAAAATACTACTAGAAGTAGAATCATAAGATGTAGAAAACTTCACAGTTGCGGTTTAAAATGTTCCAAAAATTGTAATAAAGATTCAGCAAAATATCATGATTGGGGAGTCATTTAAAAATTTCAATGTTTTTTGCAAGACAAAAATTGTTTATAATATCTTTGTATTGAGTAACAACATTTAGTAAATCGAAAGTAGAGTTCCATCGGTGTTTTAACATTTTTAGAAAATTTTCTAAAATGTATTTTCCTAGCTTTACACCATCCTTTAAATTCTTAAAGCATAGGACCACTCAAAGCAACAAAATGTATACAATTTCTAATTGCAATTATATATGAATCAGCTACTTTCAATGCATCTTGTTCACATAAATTTTAAATATGACGCGCGCATCTAACATGAAAAATTTTATTACATGGAGAAGCTAATTGTGTTTTTAATGTAATAATCGAAGTATTGTTGTTAGATGCATTATTAAAACTAATAGTAAAAATTTTATCACGAATATGATATAAATCACAAACTTCTAAAATATGTGTTGCAATAATTAGTCCATTATAGGGATACGGCAAAGCGGCAAGTGAGATGATTCTCTTTTAAATCATCCAATCACTATCTATGCAATGACAAGTTAAGCCCATCATCGGAATATCGTTGCAACTTTTTCAACAATTGGAAATTAACTATACTCCACAAGTTAAAGAATACAAGTGTGCAATTAAAGTATCTTTCATTTCATTGTAAAGTTTAAAATAATCGGACTTTAGTGTGTTTCTAGGAATTCTTCCAAAATGTGGATTTATTGTATTTTGGTTGAAAGACTACATTCCTACTCTCGGAATAGGAAAAAGGTAGCTCATCCTTACTAACTAGTCGGGTCATTTTCCGACAAACAAGTTCGGGATCATAGTGTTGGCTATCTATTTGTCCGATCCTAGGGTTAATTTTTTGTTGGCCTTGTTGGTCTTGTAATAATTCTTTGTGTACATTTAAAATGTGTCCTTTAATTGTAACTGTTCCCTGACCCTTCTTCCATTTGTGACTCTTGTCACAAGTTTTACAAATCTTATGTCCTACACCCGGATTATCCTCATTGGGGATATAGTCATAATATTTGTGTCAATCACTTGTTTCTCCCTAGTTTTTCTACTAGCAGTGGTTCGGTTTGTTGTGTTTGTGTGTCAACATTATGCATTTCTTCTTCTATTTTGTGTGTGAATATCGTGAGTTCCTACCATAGGATTCATTATAAATTCGGGCTCTACATGTGGGACTATTGGAGGACGACGTGAAGTACCGGTAGAATCTTGTCCACTTTGGTTACGACCGCTACCTCGTAATCTAGACATGATAATAGTGTATGTGAAAAAAATGATTTCTAGTGTTTTACTAGTGTATGTGAAATAATACAAAATAATCTAGGAGGTATATGTTAAAAATTAAAATCTAAAAAACAATAGGATGGTTGAAAGAGAGAAAAGCAAAAAACTAACAAATAGATATGATACAAAAATTTGAACTACAACAAAAATCAAGACAATAGGAGGGTTGTGAAATTTTGATACCGTACTTTGCGAATAATCGTATATAGAAATGTGAGAGAAAATAAAAGTAGAAGTGGACGTAGTCAATTGAGAAATGTAGTAGACGTAACGTAGTCACGAAGTCCGGTAGTCGTTGAAAGAGAGAGAGAGCTTCTTTGTTGGAGTTCAAGTAAACGTAATTGTGAGTTGAATCAACACAATTCGATACGATCCAAAATTTTCACTTCTTTGTTGCTTGCTTTTTTGTTGAAAAAACTTGATTGAATTGAGATTGAATTGAGTAGTAGTAGTAGAGAGAGTAAGAGAGTAAGGTGTGGATTTTTTTAGATTGAATTAAGGGGGTATTCATCGGGAAAAACCAAAACGAAAAAAATAAAAAAATTAAAAAACAGCCCAAAACAGAGCCAATGGCTCTGTTTTAGACCGTTCGACCCACAGGTCGAACAGGTCCAAAACCGCAGGTCGAATGTGCGGGTTTCGGACGGGTTTGACTTGGTCAACTGGTTCACGGGCCGGGTCGAGCTGGTTGGGTTTGCGAAATTTGCGACCTGGGTCGACCAGCGGGTTCGACCCAAACTCGAACCGCCTAATTTCGGGCCGGGTTCGAGCGAGCAGGTCGCAGGTCAACCCGGCCCAGTTGCCATCCCTATGTATATGTGAACTAAGATAATAAATGGAGTTACAAGCAGTTCCACAAAGCCAAAAATAAGATGTACCTAATTATAGTGAATAATGAGTTTTGCCTTCCGTAAGTTGATTTTTTTGCCGTACTGACCCACTTTTTGAAAATATTTGGCGCGCTGACCCACTTCCGAAAATAATTAGCGATCTGACCCAGTTTTGGACACGTCAACAAAAACCATTATTGGGAACAACGGCATAGGTTATTTACATGCCGTTGTTCCCAATAACGACATCTATTTTAAAAAAAAACTCTCATACCGTTTTTTGGAGCAACGGCATAGGTTATTTTTATTTTCAACTGCTTGTAGTCTCAATTTTAAAAAATAATTGCAAGTGTGAAAATTCTATAACAAATGCCGTTATTTGTAAAAACGGCATTTTCATAACTGATGCCGTTATTTAATAAAATAACGGCATTAGTTATTCAAACAAACTTGAAATGGCAGGTAGTAGATCCTCGGGTTGCTTTTTGTCTTTATATATAATAAAATGCTAAATATGTAAATTATTCCTTCCAAGCTGTATATCTTGGCGAGACACCTTTCTAACATCACTAGACATCTCCTTTTCTCTCGATATCGCAAAACTCGGCAACAACTAGCAAGAAATTCAACACTTCTTCAACTCAGCTTCCTCAACTTATGATTATAAGCTACAAAAACAAAGTACAAAATTAACTACATCAGTAACTTCAGAAAACTGAACAAAGATTAACACTTTGTGTGCAAACACAACCAAATTAGGAAATACTAAAAGGGTAAGCCTCCAACAAGCAAAATAATCGATCCATCAATTTTTTTCCTTAAAAAAAATGAAGAACTTCATGGGTCAATCAGCAAAGCTAACATATTACTAATTAAGATGAATAGGGCATGAAAATTAGATTAAAAGAACTGGGTAAGTTGGGTTTACCTCATTTGAGTTTGCCCAAGTTTTGATTTTGAGAAATTTGCGCTGGGTTTAGTCAATTGAATCCAATATAGTTGGGGCTGAGAGTGAAAATGGAGAAAGAGGAAGAGGGGGAACAGAGAGTGAAGCCAAGAGAGAAAAGGTTAGAAGGGAGGAATTGTTTTAGTTTTTTTGAAAAGAGAGATAGCGAGAGAAGTAACCAAGCAGAGAGAGTGGAAGTCCTCCTCAACAGAAGAATACTGGAAAAGAGTTTGTTTGAAAAACTGATGCCGCTATTTAAAATAACGGCATCAGTTATGAAAATGCCGTTTTTACAAATAACGGTATCTATTATAGAATTTTCACACTTGCAATTTTTTTTCTAAATGGAGACTACAAGCTGTCGAAAAATAAAATAATCTATGCCGTTACTCCAAATAATGGCATGACACTTTTTTTAAATATGGCTGCCGTTATTGGGAAAAACGGCATGTAAATAACCTATGTCGTTGTTCCCAATAACGGTTTTTGCTGATGTGTCCAAAACTGGGTCAGTTCGCTAATTGTTTACGGAAGTGGGTCAGAGCGCCAAATATTTTCAAAAAGTGGGTCAGTACGGCAAAAAATTCCCGTAAGTTTTTTTGTTTGTGGTAATCTTTTCATTGGGTCCCACATATTCGTCATAACTGAAGTTACTTAGAATTGTCTGGTTTGTAGTCATCTTTGTATAGTGAATGCTATCTTTATCATATTCTCCTTACTTTCTTACAAAATCTTTCCATGAGTTCTTGTACGACTTTGTTGGGAAAGAAGATCATTAAGCCTCTGGGCGACTACTCCACTTGTGTCTGTGTTGGGGATCAATTAATTCCCCCCCATCACATGACAATTATAAGGCTGATAGTGTTTGACAAGCTCGATGCTATCAGTCAAGTCTTAGACATGCTTTGAAGTCCATTTTATTAAAATCAGTTCTAATGTCAACTTTGAGATTTGTGAATTCCTTGCCACTACACTGAAACTTTGAACGTGTGGTAGGGCTGAAGGATTTATATTTAAATTCTAAAACACCCCACAAGTTGAGCTCTCTTTTTGTGGGCTGAAATGTGGGTTGTGGTGCCATCTTATCTTTTTATATCCACATTTAGTATCCACCGTAGAAGAATTGGACATGGAGGGATCTAGTACCATGTGAAATAACACTCAGACTGCACCAAAACTCCAAAATTTGTATAATTCTGCTCATTGCTGATTCTTTTGGTTTCTTCTTATTAGAAGCTGCAGTTTTCTTGTTATTCCTGATTTCCTACCATGTACTTCTCATTTCTGATTCTTCTGAATTCTTTTACCGGTTCCCTAAGTTATTGCCAGTGATGCTTTTATTTACTTCAGCATTGGGAGAAGGCAGAGTTTCCTTTTCATATCATTCCTAAGCTTGCTACTCTTGGTGTTACTGGAGGGACAATAAAGGTACATTCATTTCCAATCGTAGTTGCACATAGTTAAAAGTTAGGAAACATATGCACTAAATAATGTTTGTAGCAGGGTTATGGTTGTCCAGCTCTCTCAATAACCGCAACTGCTGTTGCAACTGCTGAAATAGCCAGAGTCGATGCTAGCTGCTCTACTTTTATTTTGGTGCATTCTGCTTTGGCAATGCTTACAATTGGTACAATTTTATGTTTGATTGCACAAATTTAAAGCTGATAATTAATGGTATTTTGGATAAGACAATTAGATAGCTTATTTATGTTTGCACCGCCTATTCTTGTCATAATAGCACTGTGTGGATCTGAGGATCAAAAGAAGAAATACTTACCATCATTGGCACAACTACGCACAATTTCTTGTTGGGTAAGTAATTACTCCATTGTAGGTAATCTTTTATAATGTTGGTTTTAGGGTTTTATTTAGTTTGTTGCATGTCTTAGGCTTTAACTGAACCTGATTATGGAAGCGACGCAAGCTCTTTGAGGACAACAGCTACAAAGGTTCAATTCTTTGCTTCACTACTTATACCATGTGGATTTTTTTACAATTATCTAAACTGGCCTTTCATGTTTCTTGTGGCTCTGTTCAAAATTTGATTTCATATGTCTGTTCTTGTATTGGAGTAGGTAGATGGAGGTTGGTTGCTAGATGGCCAAAAACGTTGGATAGGAAATGGTACTTTTGCTGATGTATTGATCATTTTTGCTCGCAACACAAGCACAAATCAGATAAATGGGTAATGAAGTTGTTTCTCTGTATTATCCATTTTTAAATTTTAGATACCTGTTTACACTAAAAAGGTAATATAGCTATGGTTACACAATTGTATGCTGATATTTTTTAGTAAAAATCTTACCCATTGCTTCAAATTATGGTCAAGATAGGGACGATAGTATTGAGTTGTATTTGACTTTTACCTTATCCAATACTTAAACAAAAACTCAAGATAGGCTGATATGTAAGTTGGAGAGGTGAAAGGAAAAGATTTTTAAAAAAAATAAAACTTTAAATTCCAGTAATAAGAAAATGCAACTCTACATAAAAATACATATGAAAAAGTGCCACCAGAGATGAATGAGGG
Source organism: Hemerocallis citrina (assembly GCA_017893485.1). Classification (NCBI taxonomy): domain Eukaryota; kingdom Viridiplantae; phylum Streptophyta; class Magnoliopsida; order Asparagales; family Asphodelaceae; genus Hemerocallis; species Hemerocallis citrina. Next base: position 231,918,801 of record CM030359.1, on the reverse strand, counting down.
TAACATGAGAGTGATACAGGATCAAAAGAGTCAAGTCAGAGAGTATAAAACCATAGAAAAAATATTTCGAGTATTTACATTTTCCTTAATAAGAGTATATTAGCATATATTATATTATTTATATTTATGTTTTATAGTTTATTTTAAAATAAAATTAAAATTTATATAAACATGTTTATATATGAAATTTAAAAGTTAAGCGTACACACATAGGACGAATTGTTATTAATGTAACAAAAATAGATTTGAGTGTTATTTATAAGATTTGGCTATTATAAACTATTTTTTAATAGGTTCAATTATTTATTTATTTATTTATTTTAAGAAGCGGAACCAAAATTTCTGAATCACCCAAATCAATAAAGTCTCATATTTCCGAGAATGTTGAAATGGGTCCCAACATTAAAAGGCCGAAACCGAACTCAATATTGATTTTGTGAACCATGCTCTTCACCTGATCCGTGTAATTGAATAATGCATAGATCTCCTGCTCAATTTTTTCTTAGAAGAAACTTCCTTAGCCGTCTATTCTGTTTCTTCCAGGTACATTGTGAAGAAGGGCACTCCTGGCCTGACAACCACAAAAATTGAGAACAAAATTGGTTTGAGAATTGTTCAGAATGCGGATATTCTCTTGAAGAAAGTTTTTGTCCCTGACGAGGACAGGCTGACAGGTGTCAATTCATTTCAAGATACGAACAAGGTAATAATATTATACGTGAAGCTTTTTTGAGCTGATATTGATGACCAATTCTATCTTTATTTGATAAGTTTATTGAGTATTTGGTTGTTAGGTAGATGGTATTCACCTTTTCTTTGTTTCTTTGTGTACTTTGGGGTTTTTTACATACTGAATTTAGTGTAAACTTAATCCTAGACGGAGAATTTTCAAGAATACTAAAAGATTAAGTTTACCAACATATAATACATATTAAGTTAGAAATTAAACTACTAATTGGTTTGATTGATTTTCAAGATATGAAATAATTTAACAAGCTCAATTAAAGCTATCCTATCAATCAACAATTATACTTAATCGTTGTTAGCATGTAAGATATACAAAAAGGGGTCGACGTTACTTGGTTATTTGAATTCATGATTATTCTTAAGAGACGGTTTAAACCAAATCTCTTATCATGAAAGAATTTAAACTCTATTTCTTATCCAAAAACACCTAGGATTAGAGATAAATGATTATCTCTAAACTGTTTCCGAAGATGACTATAAATACCCCCCCTACCCCCACGATAAAGAGATAATCAGTATCTTTCTCTACAAAAGCTCTTTCATAATCTTTCAGATTACTGATTTGAGCATAGAGGGTTCGTCGTCGGGATCAATCCCGGTGTCTCGAATTTTTTGCAGGTCAGCAGAGTTAAGAACGATCAGCATCGGCAAGTAGTATAAAGGTTATCTTTTATTGGTTCTAAAAGAATTCACAATCATCTGTTTGCTTTCATACCAAAATTAGCAGCAACAGATTGACACCGTCTGTAGAAATCAGGAAAAAGCAATCCAATCATACTCGCCAGCAAACAACTGATTTTTTTCAGCTATGCATCCAAAGGGAAAAGGGAAGGCGGCGGCGTCCAGCCGAAGAACCACCCCTCTTCCCACACCTCCTCCACTTGAGAACATCTCCCTCAACAAGATCAACAAGTTCAGTCGTCTCAACCTGAACAGTTGTCTCCCCAACAGGCTTGCCCCATGACCAGAGGGGATGCGCCGAGGGGCTCCTGTTGAAACCGTAAAAAACAACATCCTCTCCATGACTATGTCTCGGTCCACAATCCTTCCACCGACTCGATGGCCTCGCAAGGTCCTCAGGAGTCAAGAGACCTCCGTCAAGTCATCGTCAACTATCAACAGGGGGTCGACCTCCGACGCCGCTTGAATGAGAGGCGAACCCGTGATGAAGTCCCTCATCCAGAACACCAGAGAATCTAGAGGGGCCGTTCTCCCTGAAGTCCAAGATTCAGAAGGTCCCCCTCCCCAAGGGGGTGAAGGGGGAGGCGAAGAAGCCACATCGCTACGAGCCGATCAGCGCCAAAGGTTCACTAGGATGGAGGGGCACCGGTCACCCAGGCGGAATTCCGAAACTTCAAAGATGATATCATGCGAGCCCTTAACATCGCTCCAAGTCACGACCGACATGCACATAGCCATCGCCATGCCACCCCCTCGTGAAGGAGAGTTCCGAGGATCGATTAAATCTAACCAGAGGGACGACTCGGTCCATCGCCGCCTTCGAGAGATGGAGAAGCGCCTCAACAAGATCAACCTTGAAGAAGGTCAACAGACCAAGAACTTCCGCCCGAGCAGACCCCCTTCTCCAAGGCTATCATGGAAGCCCCGGTCCCCGAGACCTTTAAGCCGTCCCATTTTGAATCCTACAACGGGAAGTCTGACTCGGCCGATCATATTAAGAGTTTAAAACTCTCATGATGATCCATCAAGCCTCGACGCTCCTCTGTAAAACCTTCCCGGCCACGTTGAAGGGACCAGCAAGAGAATGGTACTCTCGTTTATCCCCAACCTCCATCTTCTCATTTGACCAGTTTGAGGAGCTCTTCCTCACCCACTTCGTCAGCAGTCGCTGAGCTGAGAAAATAAGCACATCTTTGCTAGCCCTTAGTCAAAGAAAATGTGAACACCTAAGAGACTGTCTGGTGCTTTACTGCCGAGGCATGTTTTATTGCCTCTCTCGACCAATCAATAGCCTCTACAGCATTCAGACACAACATCAACCATGTTGATCTGAAGGCATCCCTCGCTAAGAAGCCTCATCGGGACTTCTCGAACTCCTGTTGAGGAGTGAGAAGTACATCCGGGCTAAAGAGGCCCTGCATCCCCATGACCAGAAGGAGCCCCGTCCGTGAAAACGGAATGGTGCGGATGAAGGTCCCAAGAAGCTCGAGAAAGACAATAGCGGCCAGCGTCGCCCTTCGCCTCGTTTTGAAAAATTCACTCCCCTCAATGCCAGCATCTTGGCTGTCCTTATGGAAGTAGACAAGGAAGGACTGCTCCAACCTCCCCCGAAGATGAATACCCATGGTAAGAGAAGGAACAGAGACAAGTTATGCTGCTTTCACAAGGACCACGGCCACAACACAGACGATTGTTGGGCTCTTAAGGAAGAGATTGAAGCCCTCATTCAGCGAGGGCAATTGGCCAAGTTCGTCAGGAAGGACATGGACGATTCTCCTCCACCCCGGGGAGCTAACAAGTGAACCGAAAGGCCCACCAAATCCCAAGACCCTGAACCTGGGGCCATCCTTCACCTCATCCATAGAGGTCCAATGGGGGAAGAGTCGAACTTCTCTTGCAAGTCCATCTAAGAAGTTAACTCAGTACAGAATTTCTCACCACCAAAAGCCTAGGGATTCTGGTGACATTCTCGGACAAGGACCTAGAAGGCGTCCGAAAGCCCCACTATGATGCCCTCGTCATCAGTCTCAACATGGTCAATCACGAAGTGCACCGGATCCTGATCGACAACGGCAGTTCTGTCAATATCCTCTTCCTAGGAGGCTTCAAAGGCCTCAAGCTCTTTCGAGATCGCCTAAAACCTGCCGGTTACACTTTCCACGGGTTCTCTGGAGTGCCAGTAACGATCGAAGGAGTAGTCACCCTTGATGTGACCGCTGGAAAAGCCCTGACAAACCGAAGAGTGCCAATGGATTTCATGATCGTCGATGTGAAAGTTGCTTACAATGTCATCCTTGGCCGACCCGGTCTAGTTGTGCTTCATGCCGTGCCCTTGGTCTTTCACATGATGAAATTCTCAACCTCGGCAGGGGTGGGAGAAGTCAAGGGAAGCCAAGAGACAGCTCAGAAATGTTTTATGACTTCAATGGGAGGTCCGGTCCTTTTACTTGAAGTGCTAGAACTCCCACAAAGGAGCAGCCAAGTCATCTCAGAGTCAGTGGACGAACTAGAAGAGATCCCCTTTTCTAAGGAGGACCCAACCAAGACATTCCAAGTGAGCAAAGTCCTCCCCCACCAGGTCAAGAAAGAGATCATCAAATGCATTAGGGGGAACCAAGACCTATTTGCCTGGACCACTACCGATATGCCCGATATTTTGGAAGAGTTACTTATGCACCACCTCAGCATAGAACATGAAGCCAAGCCAGTCCAACAGAAGCGTCGCAAATTCGCCCCGGATCGACAATAAGCCAGCAAAGAAGTAGATAAACTCTTAGCGGCCCAGTTTATCCAAGAGGTCAATTACCCCGAATGGCTTGCAAACGTGGTAATAGTAAAGAAGGCCAATGGTAAGTGGAGAATTTGCATCGACTTCACAGACTTGAACAAAGCGTGTCCGAAAGACCCGTTTCCCCTTCCCAGCATCGATGCCCTGATCGAAGTCGCATCCAGTCATGAGCTCTTAAGCTTCATTGATGCTTTCTCAGGGTACAATCAGATCAGAATGCCCCCCCTCCGACATCCCAAATACCTCTTTCACAACTGATCAAGGTCTCTATTGTTACCACGCCATGCCCTTCGGGCTAAAGAATGTCAGAGCTACCTATCAATACTTCGTCAACAATGTCTTCAAGGAACAGATCGGCAGGAACATGGAAGTCTATGTAGATGATATGTTGGTGAAGACCCTCAGTAAAAAAGACCATGAGACCGGCCTTCAGGAAGCCTTCAACGTCTTACGTAAGCACAACATGAGACTCAATCCATCCAAGTGTGCCTTTGGCGTATCGTCAAGCAAATTTCTCGGTTTTAGTCTGCCAGAGGGGGATAGAGGTCAACCCGGAAAAGATATGAGCTATTTTGGATATGGCTCCCCATCCAACATCAAAGAAGTCCAAAGACTTACAGGGCGTCTCGCCGCCATCGAACGCTTCCTCTCCAAGTCAGGGGAAAAGTGTCCTGCATTCTTCAAGGCCCTAACAGGGGCGAAAGGCTTTGAGTGGGGACGACCACGGCAGGAGTCCTTTGAGCAACTCAAGGCGTATCTAGTCAATTCCCTGCTCCTAAGCAAGCCCAAATCAGGAGAGGTGCTCTACCTCTACCTCGCCACATCAGATCAGACCTTCAGTGTCGTCTTGGTAAGGGAGGAGGATAAGGCTCAAAGATCGATCTACTACGTGAGTAAAGTCCTCCGAGATGCCGAACTCCGTTATTCAAAAATGGAGAATATGGCTTACGCGCTGATCATGGCTGCTCACAAGCTCCATCCGTACTTCCAGGCCCACTCAGTGGTCATTCTTGCCGACCAACCCCTCAAGCAAGTGTTGCACAGACCAGAGAGTTCGGGGCGACTTATGAAGTGGTCTATCGAAATAAGCCAACACGACATAAATTGTCAGCCGAGGACCACCATTAAAGCTCAAGCTCTAGCAGAATTCATTGTGGAACGCACCATCCCTGACACCCACGAGGAAAACAAACCCTCTGTTTTGGAGCGTCTATGTCAATGGATCCTCATGTATCGAGGGGAGCGGAGCGGAAGTCATCTTAACTGGTCCAGATGATTTCATTCTTTAGTACTCACTCCGCATCAACTTTCGAGCTTCCAACATTGAAGCAGAATATGAAGCACTCATAGTCGGCTTATCCTTGACCCGTAAAGTTGGAGCTCGACGTGTCAAAGTATTTAGTGACTCTCAATTGGTGGTAAACCAAGTCCTAAGAGACTACGAGGCTAGGAATGACCACATGATCAAATATCTAGCCAAAGTCAAGAAGCTACTAGCCACCTTCCAAGATGCAGAAGTCATCTGTATCCCTCGCGAAGAGAACGGGCAAGCAGATGCCCTATCAAAGTTGGCTTCCTCTTCCTTTCAAGCACTTGACCACACCATCCTGATTGAAGTCCTCCTCAGGCCCAGCATCGAAGAAGACAGTCTCGAGCTCATGGTAATACCTCCCCTAGCACACGGGGAGAACTAGATGAAGCCTTTGTTCGTGTTCCTCGATAAAGGAACCCTCCCCCCATACCCTAAAGAAGCCAGAAAAGTTTGAACAAGAGCCGAGCGATACACGCTCATTGAGGGAGTCATGTACAAGCGCTCCTACACTACGGTAGATGACAGACCTATTTGTGGTGTCTATCTCCCGAAGAAGCCCAGTACGCCCTCGGGAAAGTTCATGAAGAGATCGGTGGAGCTCATATTGGAGCTAGATCCCTTGCTCGCAAGACTTGAATCATGGCTACTTCTAGCCTACGCACCTAAGCGATGCTCAACAACATGTTCGTCAATGTACTTTTTGCCAAAGGTTCTCATCCATCCGACGGGCACCTCAAGCCGAGCTCTCTTCCATGTCCAGACCTATCCCCTTTGCTATGTTGGAGATGTTGAATCCTGTATGCAAGGCAAATAACACTAGAGGGGGGGTGAATAGTGTTGTATAAAATTAATTAATAAATTAAACTTTTTGCACTGTTAAGTCGACTGAAAAAGAGAAGGCAGTTAACTGAAGCATCAGATTAGAAGAGTAATTTGACTGAAGAGTTACAAGTCTGTTAAGTCGACTTAAAGAGTAACGCAGTCGACTGACCAGACTTGATTTACACAAGAAACTCAGAGAAATTGAAAATGCAAGTCTAGAGAATACAACCACAGAGAGTTAACACTGCAAACACCACGATGTATCCTGGTTCGGTCATCCTGACCTACATCCAGTCCCCAAGCAACTCACTTGAGATTTTTTACTATTCTTGAAAAAAGTATAAGAATACTCTACGACCTTTGACAACAACTATCAAATCCGTAGACCTCTCTTACCACTAAAGAGAGCAAAACCCACTCTACACCCTAGAGTGAAACCGACTCTAAACCAAGAGTCCTACTCTCCAACCGAGAGGACCACTCTCACAACCCGAGAGTGAAACAACAACAAAAAGAGATTTACAACAACCTAAAGCCTTGTGTGTGGAAGTGCTTTTTGTATATTGGCTATAGGTCAACTTCTGACTTCAGTCTAAAACGAATTCAATGCTATACTAGACTAAAAATCAGAGAACCAAATCTTAAAGAAAGTATATGCTTGTTCTTCTTCTAATCAAAAGCAAAAGACTTGAAAATGAAAGTTAAGGAGTTAGGAAACCTTTCCCAATTGAAAACTATACTTTATTTATAGAGTTAGAAACTCTTGAATATTGAGAAATTGTATCTCAACTGCCATACAACGGCAGTAAAAAGGTTTGAATTTGAAAAACAAGTTTTAAATTCAGAAAACTGTCAAAAACAGCTTGAACAGTCGACTGGGTTGCCATAAGAGTTGACTGGTTAGAGCTTGAGTAAGTTCAGTTAGTTTTGTACTCTAACAGTCGACTGCCTCCAAGAGTAAGTCGACTGGTACTCAATCAGCTGAACTTATACAAGCTTTGTTTTGACATTTTGATTTTGTAAAACATTTTATTTGTTTAGGGAATGTGTGAGTGTGTGTGACAAGGCTTTTACAAAATTTTAAGACTCACAAATAATACAAACAATATTACAAGACATTTGTTCAAAAGTAGCTTAATCACTTGAAGCTCTTGAAAGTCATGAACTTGAAACTTGAAAGCTCTTGAAAGTCTTAAACTTGAACTTGAGTCTTTGTGACTTGATCTTTCCTTTTTGGCTTGAGCAAATACTTTTGAAAGCTTCATCACATGGTATTGGCCTTAAACACTTTTGATATACACTGCAAAAAGTATGTAATAAAGAACAATTGTGTATTGTGTTGTAGTCATCAAAATCAAGAATCTACATTCTCCTCCTTTTTGATGATGACAACACAATAACTTAAGATAATATAGACATTAAGTTTACATATTATGATACTCACACAAAATTTGAAAAGATATACAATTGTTATAAGCTCCCCCTAAATAAAGTACAATATGCACACAAAAGATGTTAAAACAAAACAACATAACAAAACATGCATCGCAGAACATGCATAACATAACACCATATTTATCCCCCCTTGTCATCAACAAAAACATGAGGAGGAAAGACAAACCGTAGATAAAAAACCAATATTTCATAAAGATAAAACATAAGTCAATTACATAAATTGAAGATAGAACAACATGAGAACATAAAACATAATTGCAAAATGACAAAAAAAAAAAAAAACATCAATCGTCTTCTTCGTCTTCATCAGCACTGGTTGAGGCAGGAGTTGGTTGTGAAAACTGCCTAACAAACATTTGAGTGAGGTTAGCAATGCTAGCCTCAAGAGAATCTTGTCGACCTAAGATGAGATCAGTATGATCCCGGAGATAATTAACAGAAGTGTAAAGACTCTCAGGATCAGAAAAACTAGCTCTAGGACGAACTCAAAGCATAAGACCGACAAGGAATTGAAGTGGCTAAAGGAGGTGCATTCCTTTGAGAGACCGAGGGGGTGAGTTGAGAATTTTCATACGTGCTAGGCTTGCATGATCAAAAGATTCATAATGAGTAACAACACTCGACTCGGATTCAAGATCAATGTTATAGTAGTTGAAGACACGGGTACGGAAAGCACCAAAAGGAAGAAAAGAGGAATGAGCCTTATGGAGACGATTAAAAATTACTTGACTCCAATTTATTTGGATGTTGCCGAAGATGGCATACACCGCTTATTGCAATTCAAATGAAAATTGGTCGTAGCTACCCGTTTTAGGGATAATGTTATACGACAATATGCGGGCAACAAGCTTGGCTAGAGGAGTAATTGATTTGTTGGTCATTAGAGGACCTCGATTAGGCAAAAAGGTTTTTGACAAAATAGATTGATCATCTATTTCAATTTCCCATAAATCCAACCCTTCATTAGAGATATTCAAAATATTCCCTAATTTTTCGGCAGTTATTTTCATTCGAACATTTTTCATAGTTGTAGTGAAAAATATTTCATTACCATCCTCGGATGTTGCAACCTTTATATTTGTATAAAACAAATATATGAGTTGGGGATAGTAATAGGGTTGATTGACCAAGGATAGAAATTCAAATAAACCACATTGTTCAAACAATGGGGCAATTGGAAATCTAAGTCGGGGAAATTAACAAATCTAGCCGGAAAGATCATAATTTGGCAAATGATAAAATACTTCTCAACAAGAGAAGGGTGCCTTAAGTACTGTAGATAATTGTGAGAAGATTGTTCTTCTTCAACAGTTGAACCTCTAGATCTTTTGGGTTTAGGCATATTGAGAAGCAAGAAAATTTTGAAAAGAGAGATTGAAAGAAGATTACCCACAACTAGAGAGAATCATGAGACTCAAGAAACTCCGAATGGATTCAAATCTGGACTGAGAACTCAACGCCAGGAGGAGCAACGAAGAGATCTTCAGAGCAGCAACCAGCAATTGACTTAGGTTTCTGAGGTGTGGGGATGAAAGGTGAAAAGGGGGAAGAAGAGTTTAGGGTTTTTACTAGAAATAAACAGCTGCGATTGAAAGAAGGTTTGAGTTAAGGGTCGAGATCAAAAAGAGGGTAAAAGAAAGAGAGATAAAAGCCTCATACTGTGACGATTCAGAGTCAGAAAGTCAATTTGATGTTGCGACAATCGACTGGGTTTTATATCAGTCGACTAAGTTGAGAGCAAATAAAACCAAACAAAAATTAAGCTCCTGTCAGTCGACTGAGGTTGGAAGACAGTCGACTGGGCAGAACACAAAATTCAGTCAGAAATATAGACAATGAAAATATTGTATAAGCCGACTGGAAATAAATTATAAGTCGACTTAAACATAAAAAATTTCAAGAAATGTCATGAAATGAGCAAATGCCTAGTTCTCTTCTAAAGTTGATAAAAGTGTCTTCTTTAAGAGGTTTGGTAAATATATCTGCTACTTGTTTATCAGTAGAAATAAAATCCAATATGATCTCCCTTTAACACATGATCACGTAGAAAATAATGTTGAATATCAATATGTTTCGTACGTAAATGTTGAACCGGTTTTTTAGATAAATTAATAGCACTGGTATTATCACACATTATAGCGGGTCTTGAAAAGAAATATCATAATCTAATAAAGTTTGTTTCATCCATAAAATTTGTGCACAAGCCAAACTTGCAGCAATATATTCAGCTTCTGTAGTAGATAGGAATACCGAATTTTGCTTTTTACTGTACCAAGATACTAGTGAATGACCCAAAAAGTGACAAGTTCCACTAGTACTTTTACGATCAGTTTTATTACCAGCAAAATCAGCGTCACTATACGAAAAAAGTTGCAAGTTATTGGTACGTGGATAGAACAAACCATATGATGTGTCTTCAATGTATCTTAAAATACGTTTCACTGCTTTTAAGTGAGATTCTTTTGGATTAGACTGATATCTAGCACACAAACATATGCTAAACATAATATTTGGTCTACTAGCAGTTATATATAAGAGTGAGACAATCATACCTCGATAGAGCTTTTGATCGACACTCTTACCTAATTCATCTTTGTCAAGTGCAGTAGTAGTAGCCATAGGTGTGGTCTTACTACTAGTGCTATCCATGCCAAATCGTTTGAGTAATTCCGTAGCATATTTTCCTTGATTAATAAATATGCCATTTTGAGACTGTCTAGGGTAGTTTGCTCTAGTGATTTAATAATGTTATCTAGTGGTGATGATTCAATTTCATCATCTTCAATAACATTAGACGAAGGTAATGATTCATCAAATGAAACATGCATAGATTTTTCAATAGTCAAAGTTGACTTATTGAAATTCTATATGCCTTACTCCTATTTGAGTATCCAATGAAGATACATTCATTAGATCTAGCATCAAATTTATCTAGATTATCTTTTGTGTTTAATATGAAACACTTACAACCAAATACTTTAAAATATGATACTTTAAGAATTCGTTTATAAAAAAGTTCATAACAAGTTTTTCTTAAGCTTTGGCCTAATCAATATTCTATTTAAAACATAGCATACTGTAGAAACAGCTTCAGCCCAGAAGTATTTAGGCAAATTGCTTTCAACAAGCATAGTACGTGCACATTCTTGCAAAGTCCTATTCTTTCTTTCAACCACTCTATATTGGGGTGAAGCTCTAGGAAATGCAAATGAATGTATTATACCATTCTTGTTGCAATATTCTAAAAACGTTTCATTCTCAAATTCTCCACCATGATCACTTCTAATAGTGACTATGGTTAGAGATTTTTGATTTTGAATACGTTTGCAAAAGTTTGCAAATTCTTCGAAGGCTTCATTTTTATGTTTTAAAAAGAATACCCATTTAAAAAAATTATCTACTAAAACAAATACATATCCACTTTTATTTAAAGAAGCGATTCTAGTAGGACCAAATAAATCCATATGGATTAATTCGAGAGGCTTAATAGTAGAAATTATTTTTTTTGTTTTAAAAGTAGATTTTACTTGTTTTCCTAGTTGACATGCATCACACATCTTATCTTTCTTAAGAGATAATTTTGACAATCCTTTAACTAGGTTATTCTTAGATAATTTAGCAATGTTTTTCATATTTACATGGCCAAATCTCTTATGCCAAAGCTAAGAATCATTGTTAGAAGCAACTAAGCAAAAATCATTTGAAAACTCATTTGATTTTAAACATAATTCATATATATTATTTTTCCTAAAACCTTGAAAGATCACATTTTGCATAGATGAATCATAGATTAAACATGCATCTTTTTCAAAGACTATTTTATAACTCTTATCACAAAGTTGACTAATACTTAACAAAGTATGCTTTAAATCACTAACTAGAAATACCTCTTCAATAGTAGGGGTAGTGTTCTTACCGACCATGCATATTCCAATGACCTTTCCTTTGTTATTGTCGCCGAACGTAACAATTCCTCCATCTATCTCTTATATGGAAGAAAGAAGGTTTGCATGGCCAGTCATGTGCTTAGAGCATCCGCTGTCAAGTATCCAACGTTCCCTTTTAGGTACCTATAAAATAAGAATTGTGAATATGGTACCCTTTTCATTGGGTCCGAAAGAGATTAGTGTTTGGGAAACCAAACTCAAAGTGGTATTTAATTTACAGAATTACACACATTATGAATAAAAGAATTTATATAAGTAATCCTATCATTTAGACTCAGGTTGACTGGAACCCAAATGTTTTTAGTCTGTCCAGTCGACTTTATTGTACCCTTCAATCGACTGTACTGTGAAGTCAGTCGACTGGGAGGTGAAAGAAGTCGACCTATATGAGGTTGTCGTCTTTTTGAATGGGACTCCAAACCTCTGGCCAGACGACCGAATTTTTGGGTCAGTCGACTGGTCTGAACAGAAGGATTACTCTTTTCATGATCAAAAATAATTTTTGGTTTTTCAAAATAATCATATAACTTCTTTTTCATACTAATCAATCTTATTACTACTAGTATTATTAGAAGAGTGATGTTTTTCAAGAGTTTTTTGAAAACCTAGTCCAAACTTTTTATTAGATTGAACTTGGTGTTGAAGAACTTCATTTAAATTCTCTTTTCCTTTGTTGAACTTAGATACATTCTTGGATATCTCTTCATAATTTTTCTTAAGAGATACAAGATCTGTATCCAAGTTTGAAAGACGAGAATTTAAAGATTTGATTTCAACATTTAAGTCAATATTTTCTTGAGAAAGTGTTTGATTAACTTTCTCTAGATTTTTAACTCTTATCTTCTCCTTTTTTAGTTCATGAAAAACCTCATTAAATGCTTCTAATAAATTATTTGAATCAAAATTGTCACTTACATCATTTTGAATAGCCATGAAGCATACATTTGCGACTTCATTTGATTCTTCATTCTCTTCTTCGGATAATGAGTTGCTATCATCCCAAGTTGCTTGATATGCCTTCTTGTTCTTCATGTACTTGTTCTTTGTGTACTTGTCCTTCTTGAAGTTAGGAACTTTCCCTTTTGATTTTGTATTTTCTAATGGACAGTCCTTCATGTGACCTGTCTTGTTACACTTGAAACAAGTGGGACGATCATTAGCATCTTTAAACTTAGAATTGAATTTACCCTTTCGAAGAAATTTCTTGAATTTTCTAGTGAACATTGCTATTTCTTCTTCATCTGCTTCTTCATCTTCTGAATCGGACATGGCCTTGAAAGCAAGAGTCTTCTTTTTGGCTTGTTGAGGTTCTAGATCCTTCTTGCGTTCTTCTAGTTGTACTTCGTATGCCATTAGATTTTCCATAAGATTCTCAAGAGAGTTGTGTTAAATCGTTGGCTTCTTCTATAGCGGTGGTCTTCTCCCATTCGGGGGTTAGGGCACGTAGGACCTTCCTCACCATCTCTGCTTGCGAATATGTCTTTCAAAGAGCCACATGAGAATTTGTGATATCCGTGAACCTTGTTATCATATCCGACACATTTTCGTTCTCCTTCATACGGAACATCTCAAACCTGTGAACAAAAACAGAGATTTTAGATTCTTTGACCTTATTTGTACCTTAATGTGTTACCTCAAGAGTGTGCCATATTTGATGAGCCGTTGTTGCGTTTGACACACGATTGAACTCTTCTTTGGTAAGTGCACAAAAGAGAGCATTCATCGCCTTTGCATTGTTCATGGTGTTGTTCTTCATGTCATCGTTCCATTGTGCATAGGGAATTGTAGATACGATATATTCTGTCTCGGTCATGTTCTAAATCTCATAGTTGATCGACTGTAGGTAGATCTTCATTCTACACTTCCAATAGTTGTAATTTGTTCCATCAAAGAGCGGTGGCCTTTGTGTGGATCTTCATGGTATTGACTTGCATTTGAAGTAGATGTCAATGCACTCAACTAGGTTCTGATACCAAGTGTTGGATCCTGTATGCAAGGCAAATAACACTAGAGGGGGGGTGAATAGTGTTGTATAAAATTAATCAATAAATTAAACTTTTTGCACTGTTAAGTCGACTGAAAAAGAGAAGGCAGTCGACTGAAGTGTCAGATTAGAAGAATAATTTGATTGAAGAGTTACAAATCTGTTAAGTCGACTTAGAGAGTAACGCAGTCGACTGACCAGAATCGATTTACACAAGAAACTCAGAGAAATTGAAAATGCAAGTTTAGAGAATACAACCACAGAGAGCCAACACTGCAAACACCACGATGTATCTTGGTTCGGTCCTCCCGACCTACATCCAGTCCCCAAGCAACTCACTTGAGATTTTCCACTATTCTTGAAAAAAGTACAAGAATACTCTACAGCCTTTGACAATAACTATGTCAAATCCGTAGACCTCTCTCACCACTAGAGAGAGCAAAACCCACTCCTCCCTATAGTGAAACCGACTCTAAAGCAAGAGTCCTGCTCTCCAACCGAGAGGACCACTCTCACAACTCGAGAGTGAAACAACAACAAAAAGAGATTTACAACAACCTAAAGCCTTGTTGTGGAAGTGCTTTTTATATATTGGCTATAGGTCGACTTCTGACTTCAGTCTAGAACGAATTCAATGCTATACTAGACTAAAAATCAGAGAACCAAGTCTTAAAGAAACTATATGTTTGTTCTTCTTCTTTTCAAAAGCAAAAGACTTGAAAATAAAAGTTAAGGAGTTAGGGAACCTCTCCCAATTGAAAACTATACTTTATTTATAGAGTTAGAAACTCTTGAACGTTGAGAAATCGTATCTCAACTGTCATACAACGGCAGTAAAAAGGTTTGAATTTAAAAAACAAGTTTTAAATTCAGAAAATTGTCAAAAACGGTTTGAACAGTCGACTGGGTTGGCATAAGAGTCGACTGGTCAGAGCTTAAGTGAGTTCAGTCAGTTTTGTACTCTAACAGTCGACTGCCTCCAAGATTAAGTCGACTGGTACTCAATCAGCTGAACTTATACAAGCTTTGTTTTGATATTTTGATTTTGTAAAATATTTTCTTTATTTAGGGAATGTGTGAGTGTGTGTGTGACAAGGCTTTTACAAGATTCTAAGACTCACAAATAATACAAACAATATTACAAGACATTTGTTCAAAAGTAGCTTAATCACTTGAAGCTCTTGAAAGTCTTGAAAGTCTTGAACTTGAACTTGAGTCTTTGTGACTTGATCGTGCCTTTGTGGCTTGAGCAAATACTTTTGAAATCTTCATCACATGGTATTGGCCTTGAACACTTCTGATACACACTGCAAAAAATTTGTAATAAAGAACAATTCTGTATTGTGTTATAGTCATCAAAATCAAGAATCTACAGGAGATGGACCTGCTACCTTTCCTTCCAGCAATTGGTCAAAGAAAATTCCTTGTAGTGGCAATCGACTACTTCTCCAAGTGGATCGAAGTTGAACCATTATCAACGATCATGGAGAATAGGGTCCAGCAGTTCTTTTGGAAGAACATTGTTTGTCGGTTCGGCACACCTCGAATCCTGGTGACTGACAATGAAACTCAATTCACAGGGGGACGTTCTGCAAGTTATGCGCCGACCTCGACATCCAACAGCAATTCTCCTTAATTTTTCACCCACAGTCCAACGGTCAAGCAGAGAACGTCAACCGGCAAATTCTCAGCGGCCTCAAGAGAAGACTTGACAAATCTGCAGAAGGACTTTGGGTCGAACAACTCCCCAATGTGCTCTGGTGCTACCGAACAACCAAGAGAATCCTGACAGGAGAATCTCCCTTCAATCTAACATATGGCTCTGAAGCCCTCATACCCCTCGAGGTCGTCCTACCCTCTTCCTGCCTGCTAGCCTTCAACGAAGAACAAAACTTCAACAACCTCTGTGGCAACCTTGACCTCATTGACGAGATCCGAGAGAGAACATCCATTCGACAAAAGATCTATCAACAAAGAGTCGAGCAGTCCTACGACAAGAGGGTCCACCCCACGAACCTCAGAGAAGGAAACTTAGTTCTCCGCAAGCTAGAAATCTCATACCCTCGCAAGAAAGGAAAACTAGCTCCGAATTGGGAGGGACCGTACAGGATCTCTAAAGTTGTCCGCCCTAGGGCATATCAACTTGAAGACCCGAGGGGGAAGAAGATATCAAGGACCTAGAACGCCAAGCACTTGATGAAGTACCAAGAAAGCTAGTTAGCTAGTTTTCCTATTTTTCAGTTCTTTTATTTCTCCTTTCAATAAGGCCGATACATGTGACGAGGCCAAAGCATGTAATAAAGGCTTGCAATATAAACTCAGCCACTTAGTTTCTATTTTTGTTATAAAAACTTAGTTTATTTTTCTGCAAAAATTGTTCTTCTAGCCTAATACATACATACCCAAGCCACGACAACCACAAACACAAAACAAGTTTGGAGTCTAACACTTGGTTCAACGTCACTTTAGCCACTTATAAACAAGCAAGTGCGAAGCAGCTTACCATTCGGAGTTGCTCCCACAATTGTTAAAACTCTTAAACAACAAGTTCGGAGTCCAACACTTGATTCGACGCCGCTTTAGCCACTTGCAACAAGCAAGTGCAGAGAGCTCACCATTCGCAGTTGCTCCCACAACTATTGAAACTCTTAAATAATAAGTTCAGAGTCCAACACTTAGTTCGACGCTGCTTTAGCCACTCGCAACAAACAAATGCGGAGCAGCTCACCATTCGGAATTGCTCCCACAACTATTGAAACACTTAAACAACAAGTTTGGAGTCCAACACTTGGTTCGACGCCACTTTAGCCACTCACAACAGGCAAGTGCGAAGCAGCTTACCATTCGGAGTTGCTCCCACAACCGTTGAAACTCTTAAACAACAAGTTCGAAGTCCAAAACTTAGTTCCGCCGCTTTAGGCACTCGCAACAAACAAGTGCGGAGCAGCTCACCATTCGGAATTGCTCCCACAACTGTTGAAACTCTCAAACGATACTCACAATACAGAGAGGATACAATGAAAAGAAACAACGCTTTAGAGAATCCTTTCATTCAAATCCAGAACATCGATACAAGTTCAAGAAATAATAACTAAATTACAACTTCTTACAACTTTAGACATCCCCCTAGGGTCACCTTTGCCCCGTCGCGGCAGGGGGATGTTTCTCTTAAGAGGCACTCGAGGTTTGCGGCTCCCTTCGGCACCCGAAGCGTTACTTCGTTCCCTCGAACCACCTGAAGAGGACTCCAGCCCAACAGATCTAGTCCGAATGATCCAGCCGAAGAGGTGCTCGAAGCACCAGCCACACCACTTCCATGCGAGCGGAGAGCTAATTTGTGAAACGGCCGCCCTTTCTTGTACTCTTCATAGGAACATGACGTGCTCTTAGTCTTTTGCTTCTTTGAAAAGCCACTTCAGTCAATTAATCTCCACCTACCGCTAGACAAGAATCTCCTTAAGAGTACTGTCCTTCACCCTAAACTTTAAACGACCAAACCGAGCATGCGCCATACTGGCCTGGCATGTTTCCCCCGAAGTCTCGAAAATGGTTTTCCTTAAAAGAGTTACATCTAAGCTCTTCTCAAGCACTACGTTCTTCAGCTCATCTCTTTCAGCAGTGGTCTTGAGTAAAGAACGCCGAAGAGATTCAACTACTGCATCACTTCTCGCTATAGTTTTTGCAGAGGGACCTTCGCCTTCGCTACAATATCCTCCACTTCAGCCGAGAAATGATCCCGAAGAACTTCACCATAGAGCCTCGCTTCGGTCTTCCTGTGCGCTAACACCCTTCTTAAGTGACCAAGTTCCGTCTTTGCCTTTATAAGCCTGTCTCGTGAGCGACCAAGCCCCACCTCCACCACTTGGAGTTTGTTACAGAGGCGGGCGATCTCACTGGAAGAGTAAGTTCCCACGTCGTACACGACAATCTGTCAGGGCAAAAGAACAAGGAGTTACTTCAACGAGAACGATCGTGATCACAGAAAGGCCGAAGACTCAAACACAAAGCTTCTAAACTTTCAACACAAGTTAGGAGAACCAAAATGAGATTTCATTGATTCAAAATGAAGATACATCCAGCGGTGGCCAGTCTGCTATTAGGTATCCATACAAAAGTCCAAAACTAATCAAAAGCAAAAAAACAACTAAGAAGAAGAATCAGGGGTCCACCTCAGTAGAAGGAACCTCAGGAGCGTGCATCTCCTCTCCGCCTCCCTCTGCAGCACTCGGTCCCTCTACGATCGTGACAGAAGGATCCACTGCGTCCTCTTCCCCTTCCAGCTCTTCTCCAGATTCATTCTCATCAGTGGCGGGGGCCTCCTTGAACAAGACAGACCCCGAGCAGTCGAAACTGGGAACCCACTCACTAACCTCATCAAGAGCCCTAGTGTACGCCTTTTCCATGTTCGCCGCTAAGAACTCGTCGGCCTCGGCCTTCCCCTTCGCTATCCCGGCCTTCGTAGTACCCCCTATCTCCTCCAGGGCCTGCTCCCTCTTCCTAGCCGCCTTCTCCTTCACCTCCACCAACGCTGCCTCCAACTGCGCAATCTGAGCGGCCTGCGACTCAACCTTAACCGTAGCCACCTCCAACTCCTTAGCAGACTTCGATTGCTCCGCTTTGACCTTTTCAACAGCCAACTTTGACTCCTCCTAATTCGCCATTTGCTCCAATAAATAGCTAAAGTGGTAGGCAATCTGCAAATGTAAAACAACCACTAGTTACGAAAAAGGCGACAACCATTCACCAAAAAGCAGAACAAGTGAAGTGCAAGGACAAAACATAAGAAACAACTTACCGTCATAGTGGCTGGGGAGACCTCTAAGGCAGAGTCTCCGACAGACCCATGTTTCAATGCAGACTTATCCTTCGGGGTCGCCAGATGATGAATGGCATTCATACTGCTGGGTGAATCCGCTTGAAAACCGTCGTGCTTCCTCACCTGCCAATCGAGAACAAAAATCTTCTTGTGCTAGTCGGTGAGACTCGTAGCGGTCTCCTCTGTAAGAGGAGTCTCGAGAGCTAGGGCCGCGCTCAGAGTAAAACAGCCCTTAGCGGGGGTAGACTAGGTGGCTGGAGGAGATCCCAAATCCACGAGCGTACTCTTCGCTACCTTCGCAAGAAAGGCTCTCGTGACCGTCTTCTTCCTCTTCTTCTCCTCAAGAGCCTTGTTGCTCAGGCCTGAGCGCTTGGACATGATCGCATCAAAATTCATCTCGACAGCCCCTGCAATGAGAGACACGAAAAGTTGTTTTTTTTTAAAGGAGGAAAATATAAAGGAAAGACACATAAGCGATATAAGAAATGAAAGGTGCGACTAGGGTCGATCTGGCTCAAACCCCCCTTAAGAACACCTCCTCGGTTAGATCATTCCACTTCATCACCGATCTCTTGAGAAGGATATCTACCATGCCCTATTCTTCTATACTCAAACTCGGATCCGCCCTAACCCTCACTGGGACACTCCCTCTAGACAGTAGAGATCCCCCACGGCTCGTGACTACGAATCAGAAATTACTTAACCCTCCAATGCTTGTTCGTATCATGGGTTGTCAACCAACTTCACAACGGTGCGGGGGCTGAGGTAGTATCTAAACTCCACCCTGCTCTTCTGGTGGAGCTTATAAAGCCTCTTGAACACATCCAATCGGAGCTCGATTCCTGCCGCCTGGCAGTGCAAAATAAAACTATTCACGTGCCTCCACATGTTCGGTACGAACTGAGTAGGACTCATATTAAACCACCTTGAGACTTCTCTAACAAAGGGATGTAGAGGGAGCTGGAGACCCGCATGAAAAGCGTCGAAAGGAAAGACGCACAGATCCGGAGAAATCGGAGAACAAGCTCTAACTCCGGGACCAGGAAGCAATAAATCGAACTCCGGTGGAATTTGATAGCACTCTCAAGCAAGGCCTAAATCCTCTTCGGAAAGATTGGAAGACGTCTCATCAGCCTCGTAGACTCCTGATGCTCATTTTCCTCATAAAACCTCTCCATTCCACGCTCGGCTTGTGCCCCCAATTCGGTGGGGTAGTCTCTAACGCCAGTACTACGCACCGAAGAGCACGGATATCTCTTGAGCTCACCCAGGGCTCCATCTGCCTCTACAATAATTTCCACAACTACGGATGGCTCGGCGGGCCCTTTGCCCCGATTAGTTCTAGAAGAGGGAATCTGAGACGATCCTTCACCTCTGCTCGTAGGGAAGGTCTCTCCGTCCGAAGAAACCCTAGACATCTTTGATAAGATATATATATATAATAATAATTTACCTTTGATGTGGCAACTACGGTCAGAATTGCTTGTCGTAGATCGGAAAAATCCGCCGGAGCTTCGTTAGAGCCAATTCTCACCGGAGAAGAGTTTTTAAGGAGCTGAAGTGGGGAGAGGGGAGGAAAAATGAAGGGGGGATTTTATAGCTGAGAAGAGAATGGTTGGGCTTCCGAGCTCGTGGGCCCCCGAAACTTGGGAAAGCCCAACACCTGGGTCAATGGTCAACATTGACTGGTCAACAGTTGACCAGTCAACCCGATGTGGCGCCTCCTCACAGGTCCACGTGGGTTCGGCGACACACCAGCTCGGGGCGATTCCAAGTTACCCTTGATCCAACCCTGTGTGAAACGTCTACCGTTCGATCTCCTAAAAAATCGTGCCATCAAAACCAATTGCCAAGATCTAAGGAGACACACCCCAGTCAATGGTCATTGACTGGTCAATAGTTGACCAGTCAACGCCACGTGGCGTCTCCTCACAGGTCCACGTGGGTTCGGTGATTCCCAGCTACCCTCTATCCGACCCTATGTGAAGCGTCTGCCGTTCGATCTCCTAAAAAATCATGCCATGAAGATCAACGGCCAAGATCTGAGGAGATTCACCCCTGTCAATGGTCAACATTGACTGGACAATAGTTGACCAGTCAATGCCATGTGGCGCCTCCTTACAGGTCCACGTGGATTCAGCAACGCACCAGCTCGGGGCGATTCCGAGCTACCCGCGCCATCAAAGATCAACAGTTGAGATTAAAGCAGTGCCACCCCAGTCAAACGGTCAACATTTGACCAATCAAACGCCATGTGGCGTGCTCGTATTGGGCCACGTCAACTCGGGGTCAAAGTAGCTTGAATTCGATCCGAGCATGTACCAAACCGACCTGGTCGAACGCGACGTCCACACGATCTCCTATATTTTCGCGCCTACACATGATGAACGGCTGAGATTCGATCTGGGTATTTCCTTTTCAATTAGTTTCCTTATTTAATTATTAATTCAAATTAATTATTTAAAAATTCCAAAACAATAATTTAAAATTTTGAAATAATTAATTTAAAAATTCTAAAAATAATTAATAATTCTGGAAAATATTTTTATATTCCGAAAAAATAATTTTATTTTTGAAATAATTAATTCAAAATTCAAAAATTAATTATTAAAATTCGGAAATTGAATAAAAATTCAAAAAATGATTAAAAATTGAAAAGAATTCAGAAAAAACCTGAAAAATCACAAAAAATTCAGAAAAGTCTAAAAGCCAATTATGAGTATTTTGCAAACTGGGAATAACACCGTTACACCCCGAGTAAGATCAAAACATCCCCGGAAACTCCGATAAATTATATAAGTCATTAAAAATGGGTGAACTACTCCTCAAAGATTGTGAAACTCAGTCTTCAAGAGGGGTGCTTATGATATGGCTAAAATTAGAACCAAATCAGGGTCATTCAAATCGGGCACAAATCTCAAAGCTCTCAGGGGCAAAACGGTAATTTTCCCTACAAATGGGTCAAAAAACGGGAACTGTGTCTTTTCCAAGCCCAATAACTAAAAAGTGGGTCTGTCTTACTCGGTTAGGGTGACAACCTATTATAAATGAACACAGATCAGTTAAAGAGTTATTTAAATTCATGATTATTCTTAAGAGGCGGTTTAAACCAAATTTCTTATCTAAGCAGTTAAAATCCCCGATTACACGCGATTAATCCCCGATTAATCGCTAATCGGAGGTTAAGCGATTATTTTTTTAGCGATTTATAATATTTCAATAGTTAGCGATTTAATCGGATATAATCGGCCGATTAGTGGTTAATCGGCCGATTTTAAGTGGCCGATTAACCGATTAAATCCCCTTATCTAATTTTCATGCTCGTTTGCATTATTTGGGCTCAATCCGACCCAAATTCAAATTTAAATCCAAACCCTTTCTGGTTCACGTGCAAACTCAAACCAGACATGTCACCACTCTCTTCTTCCTCGCGCAAACCCAAACCCAAACTGATTCTCTTCTTATTCCTCGAGCAAACCCAAACTCGACCCGCCATCGCATACTTGATCCGGCCCGCATCTATTGTACCTCCTTTTCTTCCTGCTCGCACTGCTCATACTGCCCGATTGTTTTTGTTTGATGGAACCGACCAGCAAACACGACCCGATCCACATCCAAAATCCAAACTCAACTCAACCAAAGTACTACTTTTTCTTTATAATTGTATGTTCATATTTGATAATCTCCTAATAGTTTTATGTTAGGATTTAGAGTTGCTACATAATGAGGATATCTCTTTTTTTAATTTTATATATATATATATATATATATATATATATATATATATATATATATATATATAAAATAATTTTTCCGATTTAATCCCTGATTATTTTCCGATTAACCGATTAATCACTAATCGCTTCTAGACCGATTAGTTCCAAAAACCGATTTTAACTGCCTAGTTTCTTATCATGAAAGAATTTAAACTCTATTTCTTATCCAAAAACACCTGGGATTGCAGATAAATAATTATCTCTAAAATATTTCCAAAGGCGACTATAAGTACCCTCCTACCGCCACAATAAAGAGGTAATCAGTATCCGTCTCTACAAAAGCTCTTTTAAAATCTTTCTCTACAAAAGCTCTTTTAAAATCTTTCAAATTACTGACTTGAGCGTTGGAGGGTTCGTCACCGGGATCAATCCCTGGTGTCTCAAACTTTTTGCAGGCCAGCAGCAGCGTTGAGAACGGTCAGCATCGGCAAGTAGTAAAAATGTTAGCTTTTATTGTATCTAGAAGAATTCACGAATTATCTGTTTGCTCCCACACCAAAATTAGTAGCAGCAAACTCACATGTGACAAGGATGTCACAAATTCAATGCGCGCCTCATACCCTCATAAAACAGGAATTTTCTCCACCTTATATTAAAAATCCATGCTCTCTTGCGGTTCTTTTGGCTTTTAGGACGTACAGAATGCTCCAACACGTATATAACTCACTTTGAGAATAAAACTATCTCTTAATCCTTGTCATTATTCGAAGTTTTGGAGAAGTAACAGAGATGCTTTCACATGGTACGAACATCATAGGTTCAGAGACGCCTATTTAAAATCAATTAATATATAATAAAGATATTGTAGACCATAGCTGAAGTTCCGGAATCGGATCCCACAAATTGAGGATTCAACTGGGGGCTTGTTAGGGAATAAATATAAATACTTTAACCCTCAACACAACTTCAGAGTTTCGGTGAAGTGTAAATGACATTTCACATTTTGTAAGTGAAATCTGTAGGCTGTATGTATCTCATCAATAATGTTTGGTCGTAGAGGAAGGAGAAGACAAGGAGGTAAAAAAGCTGAGGAGATCATACTAGTTGCATACTCGCATACTGGAAAAGTTAGGAGTTGCACTAATTGCATTCGAATTTTTCTTTAAATGGTGTTTTTAACTTTTGAGGAATGATATCTTTGCTAGTATGAGTGCACACAGATGTGCCTTTAAATGGTGTTTTTAATCTTATGGTTCTATTCCATTTTCAAATTCATTTTTTTTTCTTTTGGGGGGTTAAATTGACTTACTGCTGGTTACATCGAGCAGGTTCTTGCTGTTTCACGTCTATTGGTTGCATGGCAACCCATTGGTATAGTAATGGGTGTATTTGATATGTGCCTCCGGTATATCTTGTTTCCTCCTCTTCAATTACTATGCTCTTATTTCAATTTTTGAGCTTATCCATGACAAACATAATGCAAATGACATAGGTATTTGAAAGAGAGAAAGCAGTTTGGAGCTCCACTGGCATCTTTCCAGATTAACCAGGAAAAACTTGTTCGAATTCTTGGTAATATTCAAGCAATGCGTCTTGTTGCTTGGCGACTCTGCATGATGTATGAGTCTGGAAAGATGACTCATGGTCATGCTAGTTTGGGAAAGGTAAATACTTGCTACTTCTTGGGTTGTTTAATTTCGAAAGTGGGCTTGTGTAACATATTCCCTTAAATTTTACCTCTTCAGGCATGGATAACTTTAAGAGCGAAGGAGTCAGTTTCTCTAGCTCGTGAATTAATGGGTGGAAACGGAATATTATCCGACTTTCTAGTGGCAAAGGTTCAAGTTCTTGTCATCTGGTTTCTCTTGTATTTGTAGAGGCTCATAATTTTCTGTTCATCATGCATCAAAGGGTCGAATAACGAAGGAGAAGATGTTCATTAATTCAGAAACGGTTTTCCTGCTATATCTATTACTTTTTGTTTCCATACTGAACTTGCTTCTAAATCTATATTGCAATTGCAGGCATTCTGTGATATTGAGCCAATATACACATATGAAGGAACATACGATATTAATAGTTTGGTAGCGGCAAGGGAAGTCACTGGAATTGCAAGCTTCAAACCTGCAGTGTTGAGCAAAGCAAGCCGCCTTTAATCTGAACCTGTGGGCTTCAAAAATTCTAGGTTGATTGAAATACTGCTAGTTTCTTTAATCAGTCACCAAGATGTGCGATGTCGAGTTCAATGGTGTTGATCATGGAAGAAAAATGTAACGATAGAATAAAAAGGGAAAATGTCTGAATAAATCGAAACTGATAGATTATGCTCTGCTGACGGATAATAGTATTTTTGTCCAATGTGGAGTGTGCGTTGTATGAATGGTCAGCCAAAAATTGGAAAATCTTGAATCTACATGTGTAGTTCAATAGTTCGTGGGACCTGAGAGTATAGTTTTAAGAATATGTAACAAACACTCAAACACTGGATAGAACATACTATGTACCTTGTTGCCCAATCACTAGGTAATCATGTCAATCAAACATTGGTTTTCAGTAACCATCATTATTGTTGTCACCACGACCAACACAACTGTTTCTGACGCTGCCATTTTTGCCAGCCCATCGTCGCTGTTACCACTACCATGTAAGGGTAATTTGGAAACGCAAAATCGGATGATTCTCAAGAATCTCAAGATCCACAAGTATATTCCAATGAACATACCTTCGAACATTTCACCCATATATATTCTCAAAACCAACCACTTACTAGCTAGCACATCACACTGCATTCTCTTACTATTTCTGTTCTGAATGTCTGATACAGAACAAACAGTTGTACAAAGCTCATGCAACCTAAAATCAACAAACAAGCAGACAAAAGATCCAACAAAGAGTATAATGTATATCTCTCCTCAAATTAAAAACACCCATCATTATCATCTCATATTACCAACTAATTTTTATTTAAAATAATAATAATAACAAAAGTTCAGCTCAGATTAACTTTTAGTGGTTAGGTTTGGACTTGGGAGGCTGGTGACCTGGGTTTGCACCCGGCCCAGGGTAATCATCCACTCCCACCTCCTCCATACTCCTCCCTTCAACCATCAATAACCCACCATAATTATTACCTAATAAAAAACAAATAAGTAAACAATCTCTTAGTAGTATACAGTAATCATTGTACTAATTAGGCTACTTCTAGGAGTAATACTCTCAGTTGAAAAAGATCGAGTAACAAATAAAAATTTTAAATAAAAAAAATAAATCATTGGATATGTTCTGCACATTAAAATTGCCTCTAAACAAAATTTGGAAGTGTTTTGCCCCTCCATCAGGTGACTACAAATTATGTAACTTAAGACTTCTTTATGAAGCATTGATTTTAGATCAGTTGATCTGATGGAGAGGTAAAACTCATCAAAAAAATTTTGAAATTTTGTTTATGACTAAATTTGACAATTTCGATCATCTCTAGCTAACGGTATGAATTTTCAATTTGGATGCTTCATCGTCCAAATTTTGAGTTGAAGTGAAAATGGCCAGAGTTTATCTCATTTATATATACATGAAATGAAATGAAACGAAATTAGTTAATTACCTGAACAGAGAGCAGTAGTGAGAGCTAAGATGAAAAGAAGGCAGCAGAAGCGAAAGAGTTGGATAGCAGAACCCATCTTCTAGTTGTAGACTAGGTAGCTCTTTTTGGGAAGTGCTTGCACAAAATTGGAAGAAGATGTGTGGATTTTGAGAGGGTGTGAATGAGAGTTGTAAGAGAGAGAGAGAAAGAGAGCTTGGTATTTATAAATATAAGCAGAAATAAACAGCGCACGTGCCGAATCACGCACGTTACGTTGCATTTTGTTGACTATGGCATCAGGGCCTGTTAAGCCCGGGGCCGGCCCGGCCCGGACAGTCCAAATTCCGGCCCAAACCAGCTCCGAATCCCCCCCCACAACACACACACCCCCAATTACTTGCAGTCTTGGCCGGGCTCCACATCCAAGCTCGAAAGCCTGCATGGTCTCGGCCCGTGGGCTCGAACAGGGACCGGGTTGAACCGTCAACATCCGGTCTGGGCTGAACTGCGGACCGGGCTGAACTGCGGACCGACCATTGGCCCCCCATTTTTTTCTGAAACTTTTTTAATTAAAAAATTGAATTTATGTAATTATCATACTATCCCCCAACGAACCTATACTAGCTAGTTTTGGGGGATATTTTGATAAATTCAAAAATTTACATAATCTATATATACAATCCAATTTCATTTATTTCTCTCCACAAATTCACTCAACTCTCTCAGCTCTTTCTTAACTCTCTCAACAAATTGTGGAATCAACATCAACAACAATCAACAACTCTCTCAACTCTCTCAAGTGATCTCCAAGCTATCAACTCTCTCTACTCTCATTCTTCAATCTACACTCATATGATATATTTGTAATTGTTTAATTTTAGAAAATATCATTGTTCTCATCTCTATCTCCTCATTACACTGTAGTAGTTAATATATTACTACTTCATAATTTAAATTTTGTGTTTTGTTGAACTCCTTTTTTTTTTTTTTTTGGCTAAACATACACTAGTTCATCTCTTAATTGTTGTTGTTTCATTAACCTCTCTCTTCTTCTTTTTTCAAATTTTGTTTATTAACATAGACTAGTTCACAACTTGTTCTTTGTGTTATTTTTAGCTCTCTCCTTACTTGTTTTGTATAACTTTTTTATAGAACATACATTAGTTCATAATTTGTAGTTTGACGTTTTTTTTTTTAACTCTCTTTCTTATTTCCAGAATCTTTTTTTCAAAACATATATATACTAGTTCTTAATTAGATGACATTTAACTGATCACGCGGTAGACATAGTCGCCAAGAATCCTCCTTATTAGAGCTGGTATCGGGTCCTATCGGGTCGGGTCCTCCGCTACCCGGACCCAGTACCTCACGGGTCCGAAAATTGGACCCGGACCCAGACTTGCAAGAACCGGGTCTGGATCGCAGTTAAAAAAATCTACTCGTCGAGTCCGGTAGTGGGGAATAAATATTTGCACTTAAATATTTTGCACCCGATACCCTACGGTTCCAACAATTTTTGCACTTAAGTACATGAATAAATATTATATTTTCACATATATCTTCAACAATTACTATTTATATGTACATCCCTATAACCCTATTATTCAAATTCCATATTTTTGGGGGTATTCGTGTCCAGGTCCGGGTCTGGGTTCGTGTCGGTTTTATTTTGAGCGGACCGGGACCCGGAAGTGCATAGGGCTTATTTTAGGCCCCGGACCCGTACAAATCGGGTCGGTTCTGATCCAATGTCGGGTCCGGATCGGGTCCGGGAATCGGATAAATGCGACAGTGCTACTCCTTATCTCGTCGCATTCCTTCCATTCCTTCAATTCCACAAATAGATAGTGAAGATACACTTAGAAATTTTGATAGTATTCCCGATTATTATGATATTTGCCCATACACACATGGAAGATGTAGTAGTAGAAGATATAGAATCACAAGACACGGAACAAGCCCCTTCTCAATCCCGTAAAACAAGAGGACCCACTTCTGAAGTACACGAATATTTTACTTTTGTGCCTTTACAAATGATAAAAGTGTAGGACTTAAAATTTGTAATAAGTGTCAAATGTCATATAAGTTTAAATTAGGAGCGGGAACAAGTACACTTAAGCGTTACTTAGATAAATGTTGACCCGAATTATCTAAAGACACGCTTACACAACAACAAAAAATACATCCTAGGACCGGTCATGTAGATAGTCATAGCTACGATCACGATACTGTTAGCAGGAAAATAGCTAAATTAGTAATTAAGGATGAATTACCATTTCCTATGCTGAAAGTACGAATTTAGACAATTTTAACCAAATTGCATTAAACCTCCATTATAAAAGAATTGCTAGGAATGTGGTTAATAGATATTGTAAATTAGTCTATGTTAGATATTGACACAGGGTCGGCCCTGAGTTCCCGGGGGCCCAAGGCGAAAAGCCCAAATAATTATTTTTGGGGGCCCCTAATTACAATATAATTATTTTACTCGCAAAATACGTGCCTATATTTACAAGAAAAATACAAATTTGGTGGCCTGTAAAATTGCAAAAAAATTGGGGGCCTGAGGCGGCCGCCTCACCGACCTGAAGGTGAGGGCCAGCCCTAGATATTGTATTATATGTTTAGTCTCTGTTGCTGCTAATTTTGGTGTGGGAGCAAACAGATAGAATTTGTGGATTCTTGGAGAAAACGAACAAGGCAAACCTGTTGACCTGTTGACCTTCACCAATGTGTTGACTTGGTCTCTTGCCGCTGCTGCGAACCTGCAAAAAGTGCGAGACACCGAGATGGATCCCGGCGACGCACCCTCCGACGCTCTTGTCAGTAATCTGAATGATTAAGCAAGAACTTAAAACTGGAAAAGTATTGATTACCTCTTAATGGTGGTGGATGAGGGGTATTTATAGTCGCCTTAGGGATCAGATTAGGAATGTAATCCTTGTGATCAGATAAGGAATGTAATCCCTGTGATCAGATAAGGAATGTAATCCCTAATTCCCAGTGAACGGATAGATATGTATCAAGGCTGTTGATTTGGATTAATCAGAAACCCTAATTCTATCTTGCTGGACCGGGTTCATTTCGGGTTGGGACGTGCACCCAGTTGAGGTGGATCCGTTTGTGGGTTATTGGGCTTTGGATAAAATTCAGACCCGTTTGTAGGTGAAATTACCGTTTTACCCCTGAGCTTTAAGATTCGTGTCCGATTTGAACGGCCCCGATTTAATCCCATTTTTAGCCATATCACGAGCTCCCCACTCCTGGAGACTGAGTTTTACAGTCTTTGAGGAGTAGTTTTGTTGTTTTAATGGCGTACGGGATTTTATCGGTGTTCTTATGGGAGTTGGATCTTGCTCGGAGTGCAACGGTATTATTCTGGACTTGTAAAATGCCCCAAAATATCCTTAGAATTTTCTGGATTTTTGGTGATTTTTCCAGATTTTTCTGAATTTTTTCTCAATTTTTTGTGTGAATTTTTTATTCATTTTCCGAATTAAATAATTAATTATCGAAAATATTAATTAATTATTCTAATTAAATAATTATATATTTTAGAATTTTAAAATTAATTTTTCTGACTTAATAATTATTTTTAGAATTTTTAATTAATTTTTTTCGATTTTTAAATATTTGTTCGGATTTTTTAAATAATTAAAACAAATTAATTAATTAATTAATTAATTAAATATTACCTGGACATGTGGCGCATTTCTGGACGTCGATTGTGATCAGATGGCGCGCATCGCAAAGCAGATCATGCTCTGGACACGTGGCGCGTTTCTTAGCGTCGATCATGATCAGATGTGCACGCATCGCAAAGCAGATCACGTTCTGGACACGTGGCGCATTTCTATGCATCGATCATGTCGTGGCACGATTTTTGAGAAGATCGGACGAATTGTATGGGTCGGCGGGTTTTTTTCTTCAATTTCAAGGTCGGTACCTCGTCCACTCGGCTCGGCACCTCGGCTATTGTCGAAGTGTTGGAGTTGTCGCCACGTGGCATATATATCTTCTTTTTTCTTCTTCTTCTTCTTCTTCTTCTTCTTCGCTTCCTCCTCCTCTGCTCTTCTTCTCCTCCGTCTTTCTTCTTCGTCCCTACTTTTCTTTTCCTCCGTTTTCAACTCGACCCCATCTCTCCTTCGGTATATAGAAAGGTTGGAGCGTTGAAGGAAGTTCCGACGAAGGAGCTCGGTGATGGAGCCCGGAGCTCGAAGGTGTGGAGCTCGGTGGAGTTCGACAAGAAGTTGGGTTCGGAGCTTCGGAGCTTTGTGAGCTCGGCATTGGAGCTCGGAGGTGGAGTAGAGCTCGCGAAGGAGACGATGGGTTCGGCACCGTTGGAGCTCGGAGGTGAGCTCGGCAGCGAAGCTCGGCACGAATGGAGCTCGCGATATGGAGCTCAGCAAGGCAAAGAGCTTCGGTGAACTGGGTCGGCATTTTGAAGAGCTCGATGCTTTGGTTGCCGTGAGGGTGAGCTCGCTGAGTTGACGACGGAGACGAAGCGGTCGAGCTTGGCGAGGGGAGCTCGCGATGGTTTGGCAAGCTCGACAGTGGGGTACGTCGCCTCGTCGTGCTCGCCGTGGTGAAGGACATGATGGAACTCGGAGACGGTTCGATGAGGAGCTTGCTCGACACCGTGGTTGAGAGCTGTGCATGGGTCGGTGGTGGTCGAGCTCTGCATTGTGGACTCGATGGCCGAGCATTGGCCATGGCAGGACACTTGGGAGCTTGCCGAAGGAGGAGGAAGCTCGACTCGGCATGGAGAGCTCGGCGGGGCCTCAGAGCTTGTAAAGAAGACGAAGTCGAGCTCGGGACAGTGGGCGAGGAAGTTGGAGGAGGAGTTTAGTTTTGGCGCTCGAGGTTGAAGGAGTTCGCTCGAGGTTGAAGGAGGAGTTTGGCAGAGCTCGTTGATGGAGGAGTTCGATGAGAACGGGGGGAGAGCTTCGGTGATGGGCCTGGCGAGGAGAGCTCGCGAAGGAGAGGTGGAGCTCGGCCCTGTTGTTCGGTGCTGTGGAGGCCGACGAGGTCGAAGGTGACGAAGGTGGAGCTCGGCGCTGTAGCGGAACTTTGTGTTCGGCATTATGGAGCTCGCGGAGGGTCGTCGAGCGGCTTCGACGAATTGGCTGGCGAAGAGCTTGGAGCTCGACCATGGGGTCGAGCTCAGGGATAAGGCTTTGAAGGGGGAGCTGACATTGGGTTTTGTCTTTTGTGCTGTTTTGGCGGGAACGTGGAGAAGAAGAGGAAGGGAAGGGGTTCGGGTTTGGGACCCTAACGGGTCCAGACCCGACCCTTCTCTCCATTTTATTTTCCTCTTCTTCTTTGCTTCTTGTTCGGCAAATCTGAGCACGGGTTTAGAGGCACATTTTTCGCCACTTTGCAGTTTGGTAGATCGGTAGCTCGGATTTCAGATCCGAGCTACATGGTTCAATCGGGACGGTTGATTACGATCATGGCACGAATCACGAGACAAGAGACTCAAATTTCGAGAAAACGTTATCTTGTCATTTTGTGGAGACGTGGCGCGATCTGAGCCATTCATCATGTTCTAGCACGTTTTTTGAGATAATCTGACGATGAAACTGGTTCGACAGCATTTTTCTCCATATATGGAGGTCGGTACCTCGTCCCTTCGGCTCGGTAGCTCGGCCATGGCGGAGCTCATTGAGGTGAGTTCATTGAGGTGAGCTCGACGACGGAGGAGGGGCCGGAGCTCGACGAGGAAGGGGGTCGGCATATGAGAGAGGTGAAGAGCTCAGAAGCCTGGTGATGTGCTCTCTGTTTTTGGAGAATTTTGAAGAGGAGCTCCACTCCTAGGGGTGAAGAAGAGGTGCTAGGAAGATCCTCGTAAGAGCCATGGGAATAACCATTCTTTGAAGTGAGTGCAAGGGGCAACTCTATGGGAGAGTTTTGAGTTCCGAACTCGCTTAGAAAAGGCCCGCTTTGGAGGCGAGCGGAGTGAAGAGCTCGACTCTGGGAGAGAGCCATTTGTGAGACGAGGGTGAGGAGCAACTCTAGGGGAGAGTTGTGAGCTCCGAACTCGTTGAGAAGATGTCCGCATTAGAAGGAGCGGAGTGAAAAGCTCTGCTCTGGGAGAGAGCCATTTGTGAGACGAGTGTGAGGAGAAACTCTAGGAGAGAGTTGTGCTCCGAACTCATTGAGAAGATGTCCGCATTAGAAGGAGCGGAGTGAAGAGCTCTTGCTCTGGGAGAGAGCCATTTGTGAGATGAGTGTGAGGAGGAACTCGAGGAGAGAGTTGTGAGCACCGAACTCGTTGAGAAGAGGTCTGCCTTAGAAGTGAGCGGAGTGAAAAGCTCGGCTCTGGGAGAGCCATTTGGGAGACGAGTTTGAGGAGCAACTCGAGGAGAGAGTGGTGAGCGCCAAACTCGTTGAGAAGAGGTCCGCTTTGGGGGCGAGCAGAGTGGAGAGCTCGGCTCTGGGAGAGAGCCATTTGGGAGACGAGTTTGAGGAGCAACTCTAGGGGAGAGCTTCAGCTCCGAACTCGCTGTTTAAGTGAGAGAATCAACGGTTGTGGGAGCAGTTCCGAATGGCTAACCACTTCTAACTCACTTAAGAGCAAGTTATTTGAAGCCGAATCGAGCCAAGTGTTGGACTCCGAACTCTTCGTTTAAGAGAGTATCAACGGTTGTGGGAGCAGTTCCGAATGGCGAACCACTTCTAACTCGCTGAAGAGCAAGTTATTTGAAGCGGAATCGAGCTAAGTTTTGGACTCCGAACTCGTCGTTTAAGAGAGTATCAACGGTTGTGGGAGCAGTTCCGATTGGAAAACCACTTCTAACTTGCTGAAGAGCAAATTATTTGCAGCGGAATCGAGCCAAGTGTTGGACTCCGAACTCGTCGTTTTAAGAGAGGGCTAACGAGGTGTAGGAGCAATTCCGAATGACGAACCACTTCTAACTTGCTGAAGAGCAAGTTATTTGAAGCGAAATCGAGCCAAGTATTAGACTCCGAACTCATTGTTAGAGCTTAGTGAGTTGCGGGAGTAGCCATGTAGAAGAAGCTGGACTCCGAACTCGTCATTTTAAGCTTAGCAAGTTGCGGGAGCAGTCATGTAGAAGAAGCTGGACTCCGTACTCACCATTTAACGAGTCGTAGATGTGACTCGAAGAGATAGAGAAGAGGCAAGAGCAATAACTTTCAATGAAAAATGTAATGTTTTATTGAGATAAACTAAGTGGCCGCTTCAATAGGGCGAGCCATTATTACATGCTATTGGCCGAGTTACAAGCATCGGCCATATTGAAAATCAAGATCCTACTTCTACAATAAGGTGAAGACCTCTTGGGAGGAGCTGAGTCTTGAAGCTCGGCGGGCCTTTCTGTTCGTTTGTTGGCTCCTCAGGGGAGAAGCTCGGCCCCCTCTTTTTGGACGAACTTGGTCAGGTGCCCCTGCTGTATGAGTTCTTCGATCTCCTCCTTGAGAGCCCGACAATCATCCGTGTCGTGGCCGTGGTCCCTGTGAAAGCGGCACCACTTATCTTTGTTCCTCTTCTTGCCAGGGGTATTCATTCTAAGGGGAGTGCGGAGTAACCCTTTCTTGTCCACTTCCATAAGAACTTCTGATATATTGGCAATAAGGGGGGTGAACTTCTCAAATCGTGGAGTCGAGCAGCGCTGGCCATTACTGTCCTTCTGGGATTTTTGGGACCCCTCTTCACTTGTGTTCTTCCGTTTGTTCCCAGAAGATGTCTCCTCAAGAGCAAGGGAGTTGAGAGCCTCTTCCGCCCGTATGTACTTCTCCACCCTAAGTAGGAGCTCTGAGAAGTCCCGAGGAGGTTTCTTGGCAAGGGATGCCCTGAGGTTGGCATTAGTGATGTTGCGCTCGAATATGGCAGAGGCTACTAACTGGTTGAGGGGGGAATGGACCGGGCTTCGGCGGTGAAGCGTCGAACGTAATCCCTTAGGCGTTCGCTCTTTTCTTGGTTGAGGGACACTAGAGATACACTTGTTTTCTCGTCCCGGCGGCTACTCACGAAATGAGTAAGGAAGAGCCCTTCGAACTGATCGAATGAGAAGATGGAGGCCGGGGCGAGTCGAGAGTACCATTCTCTCACAGACCCCTTCAGCATGGCAGGGAAGATCTTGCAGAGGAGGGCGTCTGAAGCATGGTGGATCATCATGAGAGTTTTGAAACTCTCTATGTGATCTGCAGGGTCCGACTCCCCGGTATACGTCTCGAAGTGAGGCGGCTTGAAGTTTTCTGGGATGGGGGCCTCCATGATGGTGCGGGAGAATGGAGGTCTGCTCGGGCGGAGGTTTATCGCCCGTTGCTCTTCTTCCTTATCAATTCGGCCGAGGCGCTTCTCCATCTCGTGGAGACGGCGGTAGACTGAGTCTTCTCTTTGATCATATCTTGCCGAGCCCCGGGACTCATCTTCGTATGAGGATGGACTGGGGTTGCGGCGATGGTAGCTTGGAGAAGGACGAGCACTGAGAGTGTGAAGGCGGTGGCTCCTAGCTGGCTCATGAGTAGGTGGCCTCTGGTCGTTCTTTGGGGCAATATTGAGGGCCCTTAAGATTGTCGCTTGGAAGTCTTGAAGATCTGTCCTTGTGACTGGTGCCTCTTCAGCTTGGCGGTCCCTATGTGTGGCTCGGCTTACTGGAGAATGAGTTCTCCGTCGATGACGCTGAGGGGGCTCTCTTTGCCTCCTCGGGGGAGGGGATCTTCTAGTCCTCGGTCGTTGGGGGGTTCGGATTCTTGAAGCCCCTGAGTTCTCGGGTTGATGGACTCGACCAAGGGCCCGCCATCCATTCAGGTGAGTTCTAAGGTCGACCCCCTTTTGGCGGTCGGCAATTACTTGACGAAGATCCTGCTCGGGAGAGCTTTGAGAAGCCAGGGATTCAACTGAAGGATTGGGACCCGTGACTTGGTCATGAGGAGGATGTTGCTTCGGACGACTATGACGGGAGCCCCCTGGGCAGCCCCCCGAGACCCTTGAGGGGCCTGTTGAGTAGGAGCACCTTGAACCGGAGGAGGGAGAGGAGGAAGAGAAGTGGTTCTTCGGTTGGAGACCGCTGCCTTCCCCTTCTGTTTTGGATGCATGACTTGAAACTAGTATCGTTGATGAAGTTAGGTCAGGTTGCTTTTTCGGTTCCCACAGACGGCGCCAATCTATTGCTGCTGATTTTGGTGTGGGAACAAACAGATAGAATTTGTGAATTCTTGGAGAAAACGAACAAGGCAAACCTGTTGACCTGTTGACCTTAACCAATGTGTTGACTTGGTCTCTTGCCGCTGTTGCGAACCTGCAAAAAGTTCGAGACACCGGGATGGATCCCGGCGATGCACCCTCCGACGCTCTTGTCAGTAATCTGAATGATTAAGTAAGAACTTAAAACTGGAAAAGTATTGATTACCTCTTAATGGTGGTGAATGGGGGGTATTTATAGTCGCCTTAGGGATCAGATTAGGAATGTAATCCCTGTGATCAGATAAGGAATGTAATCCCTGTGATCAGATTAGGAATGTAATCCCCAATTCCCAGTGAACGGATAGATATGAATCAGGGCCGTTGATTGGGATTAATCAGAAACCCTAATTCTATCCTGCTGGACCGGGTTCATTTCGGGTTGGGACCCGCACCCAGTTGAGGTGGATCCGTTTGTGGGTTATTGGGCTTTGGATAAAGACCCAGTTCCCATTTTAGACCCGTTTGTAGGTGAAATTACCGTTTTACCCCTGAGCTTTAAGATTCGTGTCCGATTTGAACGACCCCGATTTAATCCCATTTTTAGCCATATCAGTCTCATATTGGGTTATGTGTCAGTTTAGTATTTGGTCTCATCCTATATATAGGAGACATTGTACTCAGTTATAATCAATCCAATAATATTTTCTCAATCTTACCGTTAACCTTAACATGGTACCAGAGCAGTAATATTAAAAAAAAATTCTTTCTCTAATCCCTAACCCTAATTGATGTCATCATCAACAACAGCCCACAAAATCGTAATACTTGTATTCTTCATCAGTGGCATTCATCAACAACAGCAACCCCAAACATCCCGTCGTCTTCGACCTCGGCAAATCAAATCTCTTGCGCCAGCAACAACAACCTAACGACCTCACCATCGTCGACTCCCCTACCATCATCCTCCCACTCTAATATTTCGAAACAGAAACCCATCGGTAACAGAAACCCAACGTCAACTCCCCGAAGCCCTTGTCCTCACCATCGGCAATAGAAACCCAATGCCAGCAACGGCAACAGAAACCCAACATCCTCTTTGAAGCCCTCATTCTCACCATCGGCAACAGAAACCCAACGTCGACTCCCCTACTCTGATATTTCAAAACCAAACACCTCTCGAAACCCTAGCCGCCTCCATCTCTTGCTCTACTCCAAACCCTAACCCTAATCCTTTTTTTATCCCTACTCTACACCTGACCCGCACCCAAATACACCTTATACCTGTAACTCTCGTTTCTGATTATACAGATTTTTATTTTTCTTTTCTTCGTATTCTTGTACTTCAATTTCCTTATAAATTTTTTTTGTTCATTTAAATTCATTTTTTTTTACATCTCTTATTTGATTGAACCCAAGCCCGTATATAAATTTTCTACGTATTTTTGTGATTTGATTACCTTTTATGATTTTTCATTCTCTTAAATTATTTTTTGTATCAGATTCATTTTTGGAATCTCCTTTTGAAACTTATTCTATTATTATATTTCAACTACTTTTATTTAATCCTAGTTCATATTATAATTATGTTATTTATTATTATTTAAAGAAGCCCAAACCCCAAGCCCATACTATTATACAGCCGAACCCTTACATATTTGTCACGCCCCGCTTCCCAAAATACAGGAATACGATTACATAACGAAGGCCCAGCAAATGATTTTACATCATCCATAAGCTGTAACAGATTAACTCAACAATATACAAGAGAATACAACCACGCAAGAGAAATGTAACCACATAAATAATGAATAAACTCCAAAATAATCATGAAATAAATTCACCAAATAATAATCCAACATCTGGGCTTAAACAAACTTCGGGTCATAAAATTTCGGAATACAAGTATGATAAAAGCAATACAATAAGCAAATAACAAGAGATAGCTATAGTAGTCTAATGGTCCAGCTCCGATCTTCAGAGAGTTTGCTCACCAATTTTTTCTGGTAGTGGTCCTTTAATACCTGTAAATTCTTGATTTAAAAAGAGATAAAAGAGTGTCCTCAGAGCAAGTCGTGGACAACAAGTAGAGAAAAACAGAGAATAAAGAAAGCATGTATGTCAAAGAAAAGGGACAGGATTAAAGTCAAAGAACAAAGCAAAGGCAGATAATAATATCAAAGGTCTATAATTAATCACACATGTAATGAGTGATGTCAAGTCAAGTTCAATACAGGATCAAGCATGAGATGATAAATGCAGGTTATTAATCATTTTATTAATCTATCTAGTGCATGTACTACTGCGTCCCACTCCACATGTTCGGCGCAAGCAAACAGTGAACGCTTTAGACTAATGGTGAATTCACGGATCATGTACTTGGCATCAATAACAATAATTTTACAATCAATAATTAACAATCAATCATTGGCAATCAATACTTCTCCTTCCAGTCAATATTTCTCCTCCTTCCATGACAATACAATATAACGATAAGGCCTTACCGAGTACATTTTCCGATCGTTCACTACCAAGTCCTTTCCATAATACCGCGGCTTGTTATTAGTTTATTTTCATCCTATGTGAGCATGCAAGAAGGTGTCAATGTTGTATGATACTAAGTGTGACTAATTCTGCTCGTTACAGACAAATCATGAAGCAAACATATTAAATTAGCACAATCACATAATCAGGCAACGATTTAATCATACAATCATACAATTCATGCTAATTAATAGTCAAAGTGCCAATAGATGTTTAACATGCATAATTTCAGTTTTAAAATGCAATTTCATAGGCATGGTAATCAATTCATCAAATCAAATCAATCTAACATGTCTAATTTACCAAACAATTCTATAATACCTGGATCTAGTTATTTTTCATGTAAATGTGCATATCCAAGAAACAATAGGGACTAGGTTTTAGATCAAAGATAGCGGCACGATGTTAAGAATATCTCGGGTTAGCTCGTGTAAACCCTCAATAGATGTCACGCCCCGCTTTCCAAAAAGAGAATACGGAATACGGATATGTGACTAAGCCCAGCGAATGATTTTCATCATCCATAAGCTGTTCAGAATATTTACAACATCTCACAGAAATAATCAGAGTCGGAAGCAAGAATAATCAACCACATATGCATAATCAAATTAAATATACCAACAGAAATTTATTTGAAACCAAAATATAATAATATCAAATAAATCAGATCTGAACAAGTTAATTATTCTGGGTCACATTTCCCAAATACAAAATAAATCCAAGTATCAAATACAATTTTTCAAATAAGCAACAGAAATAATAATAATAAATGCAAAGTTCCAGCACTAATATCTCTTATCACCAACTCCATCTGGCAGCTGATCACCCTGATCAGCAATTAAATAAATTGCAGGAAAAGAAAAAAGAAAACAAACTCCCATCAATGCAAGTTACAAGCCGCTTGTAGTGCATGATACAAGTACAGGGAATAAATAAACAAATATGTAATAACAGCAGAAACTAACATAGCATGGAATAAACATATTAACAGAAATATAATATCTAACATGAATCACGAAACAAATTAGATAGTATGGTATACTAACAGATACAGATAACATGCATCAAATGTCAAGTGTCAGATGGTATGCAGACAGATATACAGATAATAGTATCAGATGATAGTCAGACAGATAACAGATAATCAAATAACAGATGTCATATAACAGATAACAGATGTCATGTTCTTATAAATCTTGTGTGATTACTATCTAGTAGCACTTCATGCGCCCCAAGTTTTTATCACATGGTTGCTACATTCAAACAGTTTCATTTAGATTTCGTAGTGGAGTCCATAGGACCGGTTACTCAGGGATCAGACAAACAGATATCAGATGCAGATCAGACAGACAGATAGAACCTATGGGTTCTTTTCTGAGTACACCTTCCTATAAAGAACTAATGTAACACGTAACAGGTAAGGAACACGGGCCCTCTTCTCAATACACATTTCTATATTTTTCACTACTAGATCTTTCCCTTAACCCCGGCTTGGTTATTTTGTTATTATTATTAGACAAACATGTATGTACAGAAAACAGAGTGAGAATAGCATGGTATAAACATGTAACAGGTTCAGGATGGCAGACAAACATATACAGACTAAAGATAACACATAAAAAAGCAGAATAACGAAAATTCTAGTTTAGGACAGCAAGACAGTACTGCACTAAAACTGGGATTCCCGTTGCTACAAAAATGCAAATCTGGATCCTTCAAAGAATCTGAAAAATAGACTCCCTTCCAAATATATAGAAGACATAGTATTTCACAGAAACATAACTCAAAACTGAATTGAAACCAGAAAACGTGTTCAGCCAGAAATCAGAAGTTTGTATTCAAAGTCAGGAAAATAGCATGAAAGCTCATCAATTGAATCCACGAAAAATTGGGGGTATTTCCCTATATTTATTGTAACATAAAATCAAGTTTTAAAATTTTTCAACAAAAATAGAGTAGTCAAGTAAAATCAGAAAACAGCAAGACACGACAGTTTTGTAAATCTGGAATCACAAACACTGCAGTACGAAAACAACAATATCTCATAAACCACAGATCGAAATCCAAATCCGCCAAAAAGGTGATAAAATAGATACAGTATGCTAACTTTCATATTCACAGATATTTTACAAACAACAAGTAGAATTAGGATGAAAATCAGGTTCTTTATTTAACAGTATGAAAATCCTGTATGTATAGTTGTTTGGAAACATAGAACGGTTTGTAAAACCCATCAAATAAATCCACAAAAATTCAGGGTTAATCCCAATCAAGTCTAGTGGTATTTTGCAAAATATTGGATCAAAATAATACTTTTAACATCAGGATAAAAATAGGTTAGTCTTCAGAATTCATAGAGAACAAAATCTGGAGATCTCTTACACCTATGTAGTACAATAAACATAACTCACAAACCAAAAATCAAAAGTGAGATCTGTCAGAAGGGTTGGAAAATAGACAGAATTCTCTACAAATCTATTCACAAATAAAATTCATATACTGACCTTAAATGGGTCTAAAATACTGATCAAGAGCAAGTAACAGAAAAATACAGAATTATTCTTCGAACATAAAATCATCTAAATCATGTAAAACTCATCCAAATCAACCCAAACATGAAATATAGTGCACTAGATGTCCAAACAACATGGTATAGGGTATTTTGCAAGTCTACAACAAGTATAGTACGAATAACACATCAAGCACACGATATCACCATATTGCATGTATATATATACACATCCAAAAGTGGTCATCCCTAGTTGTTTCATGTCATGTACGTCGTGAGGCAACTGTGGTCGAATCAACACCACAGAGACAATATATAATAGAGGATTCACACATGAATTGTCTCTAGAATCCAACTACACTACAGGCAGTATTTAGTACTTATATTACACAAAGAAAAGAATACAAGTTACTTGCTTTAACTGCAGACGAAAACAACGAAAATCAATAATAACGGGAACGGATTCCCGAAACACGAACTCAACGAACGAATGGATCACAAACCAACCACACGATCACAACGAACCAAAGCAACACTCGCACACAAGCGAGGGAGAGAGACAACGGCAATGGCAGCGGGGCACAGTAAGGGAAGCTCGCTGCGGCTGCTGCTTGCTATCGGCGTCGAAGGAGAGCACAACGGCTTGGGGTCGTGTTGACTCGCTAGGCTACGTCATTATTGGTCGCAACCAGGGAGAGAAACACAGGGAGACAGGGGTCGGGAGGTGGTAGGCGGCTAGGGGTTTGTAGCAAGGAGAGCTCGGGATGGGGGGATGGTCGTAAGTGGATGCGGGGGAGATGACAGGAGGAGCACGGGGTGAGAATAGGAGGTCAGTAGGGTGACGGCAGTCAGAGAGAGGTAAGAGGCGGCTACAGGAGATGA
This sequence comes from Hemerocallis citrina, assembly GCA_017893485.1. Taxonomy (NCBI): domain Eukaryota; kingdom Viridiplantae; phylum Streptophyta; class Magnoliopsida; order Asparagales; family Asphodelaceae; genus Hemerocallis; species Hemerocallis citrina. The sequence continues at coordinate 231,877,870 of CM030359.1, read as the reverse complement.
AGAGAGCACAAGAGCATGGGTTAATATATAAGGTAAAGGAGTTAGGGTTTGGCTGATGGGTGAACAGGGTATATCGGGTATGGATTTGGGCGCATGGGTAGTTTAGGTTGTTGTGGGGTTTTAGGGGATATAGGAAACAGAGTAATTGGGTTTAGTATGGGTTTTGTTTCATCAGGGTATGGATTTAAATGTGTATTAGGTGTATAGGAGTTTAATTGGGTATAATAGCACATAGGGTTGGATAAATGGGTTTTAAAAACGGTATTGGGTTAAATAGAATAGGAATTAGAATAGGACATGAACCAATAAAAATAATGGGGATCAAAACAAAGCACGACCAAGCAGAGATGGAAGAATAGATAGATAATTGAATCAAAAGATCAAATAAAAGGATGACAATTCAAATAAATGAATATATTGAAAATAAAGATCCATTATACGGTCCAAAAGAGATACAAGAAGAATACAATACCAAAAAAAGAATAAAAAAATACACTCAAAAGTACATAAAATGGAAAACAGGGGTTACAATAGACTTAACGGAATTCAAATAGCAGTATGATAAAGAAAATGACTGGATCTACTTGCAGAGATCAAAGAAATCTTGAACAAAACAAACAACTAGTTCAAGTAGAGACTTGCCTGTTAATTAGTAGATTCGAATATCTCAGAATAACGGGATAAGAATCCCGGGCGACGAACCACGATCACACGTACGAGCCACATGTAAAACAATAACCAACAACATTCAAAACCAAATAGCAACTACAAGTCTGGATCTCCCCACAAACACCAAACACCAATAGTAGATCCCCTACTTATGAAACAGCACACACCAAATCCACTTTCTTCTTCCTCGGCTCGACAGAGAGAGAGAGAGAGTTGGCAGGAGAGGGGATGGCGACCACGGCGGCGGCTAGCGACGCTGGCGGCGAGGGCGACGACGACTGGCGACAGCGATGCTACGGTCGGGAAGCGACGCAGCGACGGAGACAGCGACACACGAGCGGGCTCTGTTTCGCTCCGAAAATAGAGAAGACAAAACGGTGAGGCGTTCGGGCTTGGATGGTGATGACAAGGGGCTAGGGATCTCTGGTGGTTGCGGGGGGGACAGCAGAGAGGCGAAGACGGCGGCAAAGAGGCGGTGGCAGCGATGATGGGTTAATGGTGAAGGCGGCAATGGATTCGAGCGGGTCGGAAGACGACGGAGGGTGAGATGGTGATGGGGATGGTCGGAGGTGACGACGGGATGAGGAGAGGGGGCGAAGGTGGTGGTCGGAGTGAACAGGAGGAGCGACGGGGCTTGGTTGGCTGTGGGTTCGGTGAAGATGGAAACAGAGAAGAGAGAGAGAGCGGGAGGATTGGGGGGGTTAATGACGGCTGAGGGTAATTAAGATGGATTAGCAATTAGGGTTAGGTTAAAAATAGATTAGTATATATATATAGGGAAAAGTGAGATATAGGGCTATTGGGTAATTGGGTTTAGATCCAAAAAATAAAAATAGATTGGATATGAATATAATTGATCAATATAAACCCAAATACAAAAGAATAGGATATCTGGTTAAATATGATTTATAACAAAAATATAATTTGTATCACATTACATAAATTATTTGAAACAATTATAAACACAATTATTAAATAAGAAGGAATTTGTTTTAATAATCAATAATAATAATAAATAATCACAATAACCATAAGAATAATAAAATAATCATGTCAATAAAAATAATAATACTAATAATAACAATTAATAATAATCATAACAATAAGAATAATGACTATCAATAATAATAATAGTGACAATAATAATAATAATAAAAATAATAATAATAGTAATAACAATAAATTATACTAACAACAACAATAGTAATTATCAGAGCAATATCATTATGTAAAAATAGGGATTTGTTGAAATAGTCCAAACAGTAATAATATTTTTTATTTAAGTTTAAATGTGAATAGTTGATCCAGTAGAAATGGAAACAAAGTTTATTCAAAATAATTATAACTATTGTTTAGAAAAATGCTTTAACATAAAATCCAACACGAATTTAACAAATAACGAATTTATAAATATCGAGATACAGAAAATACTCATAAAATACGTATTTGCAGAAATGAGGGTTACAATATTTTAACCAAAATCCACCACCACTCTCCATGTATTCAAGTCTCATTATCACATTTGATCAGACCCCATTTAATTCCATTAATCCCTTTAATCAGCCCATGAACTCATTAATCTCCTATATATATATAGTTATAACCCTAATCATGCTTAATTAACCTAACCTTAATTATCCCTCTTCTCTCAGCCGCCAATCACCAACTCAAAACCCCTTCATCTTCTTCCTCCTTCAGTAGCTCCTCTACAACCTCCCGACGTCTCCACTACCTCTTCCACCATCGTGACGGCCATCGCTCCACTCCATCACAGCCAAGCCCACACCCGCAACTCCGATTAGCCCACGCCACCTCATGAGCAGCACCTTCCAAACCATCAACTCCACCAAGTCAGCACCTTACCACCACTTCATCCCGAGCTCCTCTTCTCCACCTCGCCGGCACCTCGTCCGAGCTCCCGAAACCCCGACTACCCCGACCAACCCAACTGCCAACTGCATCCCCGCAACCACCAAACGCCCCTCTCCTTAACTCCATATTTCCCTCATGACTGCCTCCCTCACTTCTCCATTGCCTCACCCCGATGCCCCTACCGTTGCTCCTCATTACTACTGTAACTTCTGTCATCCCATTTCTTGTATTTTTGTACTGTATTTTTCTTCCCAGTGTATTCTATCTGATTGTATTGCTTCATTTTTCTAAACCGTGTATTCGTTCTTCTTTCTCAATATAAATTCATCTATTGTTTTGTCGTCTGTGATTTGATCTTCTTGATTCGAAATTTTCTGCCAATTATTTTATCCCTGAATGATTTGTTGATTCTAATCTATTTCATTCCTTGACCTAATTTGTAACGCCCCTGCCCCAGACTCAGACAATTTATATAATTTATCAAAAAAATTATTTATTATATAGTACAACTGTCCACCACATGCTGCCTCTCAAAAGGTGGTTAACCAGATTTGTGACTCTTAATCATAGGCTATATCATTTATTATTATTTTAATCTATTGTATTCCCGATATGGGACTATTTCAATACTATTTTTCTCCTCTTTCTTTTCTTATCTTTCTTATCTTATCTTTTCTTTTGATTCAAGATTTTATGAAGAAAAAGGATGGTATTTATAGGGTTAAATGGGTGAATGAAGAGACACCCATTACCCAAAATATAAATGCCCATTATCAAAATTAAACACCCACCACCATTACTACCACAAACTCTCAACTCTTCATCTCCTTCATGAATTGGCCAACTCTTGGATTTTCCACATGTGCACACTTCTCATTTAGTTGGTTATTATTTATTTGATTATACATGTTGTTACATGACAAGTGTAGGATAAAAAGTGGTTATTAAAAATGTAGATTAACTAATGGGCTTTTCTTTTAAATAATTATTCTAATGAGCTTTAAGATGATCTTTAGGTGTATGGGTTTTAATTTTTAAAAAAATATACATTTGTGATTAGAAAATGAGAAGAAAAGTTCTCATGACTTAATAAAATTTTAGGAATAAAATGTGCATGAAATTTTACGTGTAAAATACGTGTGAAAGAAAATCATAAATATTCGAATACAAAATAAATTCGGGAGAATGGAAAATATTCATAGACGATAAAAATATAACATACATAAAATATTCATATTGATAGTGTTACGAATATTTCATGTAACGGAAAAATATACGTAATTGACACGTGTATCGAAAACACGTGCAATACACGTAAAATATAAGGATTAAAATAAATATTTGAGTTGGCTACAATTAGGATTGAAATGAGTGTTGAGAAAACGGAAAACATATAAATAATCAGAATATAAGATATGTATGACTTTTATATAAAAATATGTTACGAATATTACTCGTAATGGTACAAAATACATTTGTGTAACACGCGAGGGCAAAATTGTCACTATCCAATTATGCGGGGTGTTACATAATTGCTTATTCATTTGTTTCTGGCTTATTGGATCTGGTTTTTACGCAGTCTACCCTATTGAAACCCTTCTATTCGTCCTACTGGATCCTAACCCGCTACTCAATACCATCTTCTTTTACTCAGTCTTCCCCAAATATTTCTTCACGTTCTCCATATCTGTCTAACAAGTATATCATATTTTTCCCATATCTTCTCTTGATTCCCCAAAATCCTACTTGCCAAAAATTCCATTATCCCAACAAATTTTTTTTGCACTGCTATCTACAAATTCTATCTCCTAAACCTTAACCTCTCAACCCTCATCTCTCTCCCTCTCTCCCTGTGAGCACCCCCCGACCGCCAGCCTGCCCCCTCTCCGTCACACCGCCCTGCACCTACGACTGCCGCGGACCCCCATGTCGTCGGCGCCCACACAATCTCCCGTCGCTGCCCTGCCTTACACCCACGGCAGCGCACCCCTCTCGGCCTTCCGCCCTTGCTCCCGACGCCCTCCGCCATCTCCCACCTCCCGCAAGTGTTGTGTTCATGATCGTTGTGTTCGTGATCGTTCGTGATCGTTTGTGGTTGTGTTCGTTGCCTAGGATCCATTCCTGTTATTTTCATCTTTTCATCGGATTTGTCAGCTACCCTAAGGCAAGTAACTTGTATAATTTTTATTGTATATACAAGTACAAAATAACACCTGTAGTCTCGCTTTTGTTTTTGGATTTGTTCTTATGAAGATATCTTGTTAAATCCTGATACATTCGTTGAACCATTCGTAGTCTTGATCCATCATATTTAGTTGTCACACACACGACATGAAAATAATCTAGATCTAACTAGACTCTTGATGCATGTATGTATGTTGCTTCGTGATCCATGATATGTAGTGTATTTGTTGCATGCTTGGTGTATTAGTTGCATTGTCTTGTAGTAGACTTGTTAAATACTCATACCATATTGTTTTGAATATCTAATATACCATGTTTTACATTATATTCTAATTTGGATTTATTGCATATGAGTTGTTTGATTAAATGCATGAGAAGAGTTTTTGTTTTGCTGCTGCCCTGTCTTGGTTCAGTATTTTAGACCCTGTTAAGATCAGTAAATTAAATTATTTTGTGAATATGATTCGTAGGCCTCGTTGTCTATTTTTCAAAACTTTCGACATATCTCAATTTCGATTTGTGGTGAGTGAGATATTGTCATTTTACTGCAGCTGTGTTGAAATTTCCAGATTCTGTTTTATGAGTTGTTGTATGGTTATTTATTTTAAAACTGGTGTTAAAGTAAGATTTGGATCTAATATTTTTCTGGGTATGAATAGACATTACGGGGATCAACTCCTAATTTTTGAAGAATTATTTATGACTTTTATAATTTATTCCATGATTGTGAACAAACCAATATATTTTCAAACTGCATGTTGTTCAGTAAAGAACCATATTTTCAACATGTTTCCAGTCGCGGTCGATCAAAACTTTGTGGACATGAAATTTTCAGTAGTGTCCTGCTGTCCAGAATTGAAAGTCTCGTTGTCCTAGTCTAATATGAGTTGTTTGTCACCCGTGCATGTTTCTGTCCGACCTGAGCCTGTCTATTGTTCTTGCCATGCTTTTCTTATCCTGTTTGTGCATGTCTATGCCTGCTTCAATAATAATAACAAATAATCAAGCCGGAGTTAAGGGAAAGACCTTAGTAGTGGACAATATAGGTAAGTGTACTCAAAAGGGGGACCGTGTTCCCCATTACTTGATGCCATGATTTTGTGATTAAACGATTCATGCCTGTTATTACTATGATGTCATGATTCGTGATTACGTGATTCATGCCTGTTACTTACTATATGATTATATGATGCCATGATTTCATGACTACATAATTCATGCATGTTCTTGATTACATAATGCTGCGAGTTCACGATTACGTGATTCGTGCCTGTTACGTGTTACATGATACCTGAGTACACGGCTCTATAGAAACCCACCACTCGATCTAAATGTAACTTGTTTAAATGTAGCAACCATGTGGTAAAATTTGGGACGCATGAAGTGCTACCTAGATAGGATTAAATACAAGACTTGAGAATAACATGATCACTTGCACGTTCCTGTTACCTGTACATGAGAGTGATTGATCTCCAGGATCGACTATACTACATCGGCTAGAAAGGGCGGTCTTACACTAAATGTGTACCCTGTACTGTAGCGCCCCAAATTTCTAATATAATAACTTAGAAAATACGTGGCACAATTCCAGAATCCACTTCAATGTAATAGTACACATAGCTCAAAACACAAATAAATTTTCTTTTATTACACATTCTTTTTCAAATGTAGCGGAAATACAAACACCTTGAATTAAAAGCATTCTTTTTACAACACTTCTCTTTACAAAAATTTCACAAGGCTCTATTACATTACTTATAATCTCCAAAGATAACTCAAGCGTGCAAACCCCCAAACTCTAAGCAACAACCTGCAACACATGAGGCTAGAGTTGAACCCTAACCCCCAACTAAGGGGTCAGCCATAATTGGTGTGAGTGATATAAACAAACAAACAACATAATTAAACGATAAACATGGTTTCTTAAACAACAAGTACTGAACGAGGGAAACATATACTAAACATGTATTGTGAAGTAAGAAATGACAGGAAAACATGAAAACATCAGGTATAGCTTAACTAAGTGTCAGAAGAATCCTTTTCAACAATTATAGCTCAACTGTGCAGTACAGTCGACTGCTTAATGGACCAGTCGACTGTTCGCTGCCAATATTCGGTTATCGGTCATTCTCAATGCCACAGATCGGATACCTGGTTATCAGTCACTCACAACACTGCAGATTGGATACCCGGTTATCAACCACTAACAGTGATTCCCAACACCGCAGAGTATACCCAATCCCAGAGCTCAATGACTCCCAATACCGTAGAATATATCCATCTACAAACACTAACAATACCATAGATCGAATACCCGGTTATCAGTCACTCACAACACTGCAGATTGGATACCCGGTTATCAACCACTAACAGTGATTTCCAACACCGCAGAGTATACCCAACTCCAGAGCTCAATGACTCCCAATACCGCAGAATATATCCATCTACAAACATTAACAATACCATAGATCGGATACCCGGTTATCAGTCACTCACAACACTGCAGATTGGATACCCGGTCATCAACCACTAACAGTGATTCCCAACACCGCAGAGTATACCCAACCCCAGAGCACAATGACTCTCAATACCGCAGAATATATCCATCTACAAACATTAACAATACCATAGATCGGATACCCTGTTATCAGTCACTCACAACACTGCAGATTGGATACCCGGTTATCAACCACTAACAGTGATTCCCAACACCGCAGAGTATACCCAACCCCAGAGCTCAATGACTCCCAATACCGCAGAACATATTCATCTACAAACACTAACAACTTGAAAGGACACTCATGTGAAAACCCATCAGCACCAGTCGACTTATACTGTTGTAAGTCGACTGCCCCGAGAACCAATATCCAAGATTATAACAAGTACTATAAGTCGACTTAAGAAACCATCAGTCGACTTACCCGAGACAATTTTCAATAATTCTCACGAAAATATTCTAAGCACTAACAGTCGACTTAAGGAGTCATAGGTCGACTGTCCAGGAAAGAAACTAAACTTGCAGAATAAATCTTGAGCATACCAGTCGACTGTAAGAGGGATTCAGTCGACTGTCCAGATCGTATTTTTAAGAATTTAAAGACACAGTAGTAGGGTCGTACCAGTCGACTGAATAGTAGACCAGTCGACTGTCGGCCTACAGTTTTCATGATTTAAGTCTGAATACGATGATCAAAACTGGAGTTTTCTAAGGATTCATTGCTTATGAAATTAATTCGTATTCAGGTAAACATGACAAATCTCAAAGTATCTCAGATTGGATGCGTTGGTCTAATTAATCCATGGCTCAAAACTCAAGTTCTCAAGTTCTAAATACCTAATTCTTTCATTAGGGTTTCTTCATACTAAATTTCTTTCACAACTCTTAACCCAGATCTGGTTTGTAATCTCAAGATCCAGATATTCAACCACCCAATTCCTTATTATCATAACCATACTCAATTCTTAACATGTTTTCAAGCAATAAAGGATTTGTTAATCAAGATCTACTAAACATTCGTGGATTTCACACGCATAATATAAATATCAACTATTGCATTGATCACATACAAGATACGAAAATATCGAAACGAAACCACACACAATCAGTCAACAAAACAAAGTCCATATCACAAAACAATATCACTCACCTTTAGAATTGAAAAGATCCAACGAGAAAGCATCTCTTTTACGAGATCCAAATCTTCCTCTTCAATCACCGAAAATATAAAATAATGAAACTTGAGTTATGCAGCGAATGATGGCTGTAACTCTCTTTATATAGGCCGGAAATACTGTTTTTAGGGTTTAGAATTGCATTTGCAAAATGGTCCTTCCAAAACATAGCTTTACATATATAGTCCTATTCTTGGAAATTCATCTAAAATTCATTAAAATTAGGATTTAAAATAAAATATGATCCTAAATCCCAACCGGTACTGTTCAAAACGTCCAGAAAATATATTTTGCGTTTTAACCCTCAAAATGTCAAATTTGCAAAAAGGTCCTTCTTTTCTAAAAAATTGCAAATAGGTCCAATTAATTTCAGAAAAATTTGGAAAAATAATAAATAAATCCCAAATATTAAATAATGATTTTTCATGAAGAAAACTTGACTTTTCAAACTTCTCAAGAATACATTTGCATGTGTTCTGTATGTGTAAAAAAGATAAATCTTTTAGAAAATATTCATTAAATCTCCAGAAAATCATTTAAATTCATTTTCAAATCTTTTAAAATAATATTTGAAAATACGGGGTTCTACATCACTCCCTCCTTAGAAGAGTTCTGTCCTCAGAACTACTGCTAATGGGATCCAAACAAACACACCAACAAAGGATGAAAACTCATGGATAGAAACATAATTTTAGGAAATACAGTCACACCAAAGAACGCATTCTATCAAAATAAATACATCATACAGAAGAAACACAATCATGCAAAGAATTCAGAAAAACAAACTTCCGCTGCACAACTCTGATAACTTGCCATCGGAAGTCTCGCTGCAACAACTACTGAACTCCTGCATCCAACTCTAACCTTCCACATCTGCTTCGTCCTTCCGAGAATTGGTGGCCACTCCCTCCTTAGAAAGGACATGACTAAGGATAACCACCTCAAGACCTTGCTTGGAAACACCCTAAGCTCCACACTTAAGACTAGCAATAAATGGGCGACACAATTGCATGCAAGGAAACAGTATCAAATAAAACTTTGTCTTTATTCAAATAAATCTTGTTACATGAAGAAAATACTCAATCTTCAATTATTCCCCAAAAGTTTTACTTAATACAAAAGAATAAATTTCAAAATTCTTGCATACACGGATCACATTTCTGGGTTACCCGCATCCTCCTCAGTCAATGCGAACACTCGCCCCTGCCTCAGATCCTTGTCTTTCCCTGCACTGTCCTTCTTCAGCTGCGGACAGTTTGGTCGAATGTGCCCTTCTTGACCACAATGAAAACAAGTCTGCTTTGCCAACTTCGGACACGCTGACCTGTAATGTCCTGCCTTCCTGCAGTAAAAACAAGTTACTTCCTGAGTTGTCGGTGCCTTCTGCACTGGATCACTGGACTTGCCCTGCTTCACTGGGAATTCCTTCCCATTCTGATCATCTGCTGGCCACTTTTTCTTGTTCCCGGTCTCTTGCTTCTCCTGAGACGGGTCCATGTCCTCCTCGGTCATGGCTGCTCTCCTGACCAGCTTGTCAAACCTTCTGTATATCTCTTGTTTATTCCTATACATGTTGAAAAGATCCTTATAGCTTATGAATGGTGAAAACCATTCACTGGACTTAGTCGCGTATCCGTATTCCGTATTCCTTTTTGGGAAGCGGGATGTGACAGCTACTGCTCCGAGCCTCATCTTCTTTCCCCTTCTGTCTTCGCCTACGACCACCCGACATTGCCACTTGCTATCCTCCATCAACAACCAAGCTCCAATCCATTCCTGCACTCTTCTTGCTACCCTGTATCTGAACCCTCATTGCAGCTGTGCTCATCCACTCTTGCTGCCATCGACCCAATGCTACTACTGTGTCGCTTGCTACCTTCTCATTGTTGTGGTCATGCTTGCTTGTTGCTGTCGCTGCTCTTGCTTATTGTTGTCATCTTACTTACATGCTACTCGCACGCCCGTACTCATCAAATATAAGGCAAGCATCTCTTGAACTCAATTTATTGTTTTGGTTCAAGAAAACATTTATTGAAATCCAACAAGTAGTTATTGAATTGAATATTGAATCTAATTAAATTCGATTATTGATTCATTGTTTTTCTTATCGTAACATGTTATTGATCCGAGTCTTGACAGTTAATTCATCATTTTATCGAATACTTGAATGTTCTGCCTTGTCATTTGTCTGAACTTGTACTGAGGTTTCGACCTAGTTTTCGACACCGAATATTAGAACTTTGTACATAGAAATTGTAGCACACCAAGTCTAGAATACGGAACATCTTACAGATTCTCAATCCGATTTATAGATTGTAAGTTATTGACGTTTTAGTATTGTCATATTGTAATTTTCAGAACAGAAATTATACACAAAACCAGTAAAGAATGAATTTATATGCCTAGCTACTGTGACTATAATGTATCGTGTGAATATGCATTGGAACCGGCAGTGAGTCTAGTTTCTAGAATCCCTAACAGAATCGGATTTGCATTCCGATAGCAGAGGTAAAGTGAATTTGAGTACCAATAGGTGTTGCTGTCTTGAACTTGCATTGTTACGTTTATGCATATAAGCCAATTATTTTTCATATTTAATGAAGTGAACTATGTATATTTCATGTATTGCATAGCCTTGATATTTTCTAGATATTGTATTAATACTACTGTTCTCATCGATTGTACCCATTACATAATTCTTGATACCACTATTCTCATTGACTGTATTGATTGCATGTCCATAATTGATCGTGATAAAATGATAACAATCTGAGCTAATAAGGGTTTGACTTAATAGTGAACAATATAGGAGACTTTACTCGAAGGAGGGGCGCATGTTTTCTTATTGATTATTGCTATCGGTTATTATTTTATCGATTGATTGCGGACTACTGCTACAGTATTCCGATTGTATCGTGTACCGATTATTGTTTATTGATTATTGATTATTGTTGCCGAGTACACGACCCTATAGAATCTACCACTATAGTCTAAACGTTCACTTGATTGTATGCACCCGAACCTGTGGTATGGAACACATGACTGTGTGCATTAGATAGGCCTAAAGATTGACACTAAACATCCGGCTATTGGTTTATTGATTATTAATTATTGTTTATCGATGATCGATTATTGGCCCGATTGACTATTGTTTATCGACCATTGTTTATTGATCATTGATTATCGACCAATGCATCATTGACTATCGAATAATGATCATATTAATGACTATTGTTTATCGATTAATATTTTATTAATTATTGACTATTATTTATCGACCATTGTACAATTGATTATCGACTCTTGATCTTGTTATCGTATATCATTTATCAACCTCTGATATCGTTCCAGTTCATTGTTTATTGTCATATCATCCTTTATTGTTTCACTGCTTGCTACTACTTGTCACCCGAAGCTTGCTCTAACAGGTACCCTTCCTTTTTCTTTTGAGTTAATGTTTATACAGGTACAGATAATGGGTTACTGAAAGAACTTGACAAACTGTTATTGCATTTTGTATTCTCGGGCATTCTGTAAGTTCTTGTATCTCAGATATTGGTTATTGCATTATATTATTGTTCATGTGATTATTATTGTATTATTGAGCTTAATGGTATTGTACAGCTTATAGATGATATGAGTTGGTATATTTTATATCATTCGTTGGGCCTTAGTTGCGTATCCATATTTCTGTTCGAAAGCGGGGCGTGGCAATACCTGTTTCCCAAAAAAAATGAAACCGACCCAAACCCAAATCCCGATATCCAAATCCAACTCGCACTCCAACCTGACCATCCTAACCCTTACCCAACTACATAGTTTGCTTCTGTTGCCGTCACAGCCGCAGTCGCCCCTGCCAGTCGTCACTCAAAAAAAAAAATCCAGGTACTTGTGCTTCTCCATGGAATCCCAATTTTGCCTGTATCATTCCATCTCCACCAATTTCCCCTTTCCTCTGCCAAAAATTAGACGGATTAAGCTGCCTCTGTTGAGACCACTCTTCTCGGACATTCCTTATGTGGTCACATTGATGGCTCTAATCCTCATCCGAAAGATCCCGTTGATACCACCAACAAGAAACTGATCCACACTTTCCAGGCCACTTGGGATGACCATGATCGTCGTATTATTGTCTTTATCATCTCCTCTGTCGATCTCCCTCTCTGTGCTGACCAACTTCGTATTCGTTTCGCTCAGGCTCTTTGGCTCCAGTTGACCACTCAGTATTTTCAGGCTAGCAGAGCCCATTAGTACCAGCTTCTTATTCATTCAGTTCTTGATCGTCAGGGTGATCAAAGCATTCAGGATCATTACACAGTCATGCACCATATCTGGCGTGAATTGCAGCAACTAGAAGATAGTGATGTCCTTGTTACTCATGAACGACGCCAGTTTATGTTCTTTATGATAGGTCTTCGATCAGAGTACCAATCCCTATGTATTCAGTTGATTCACCGAGATTCAGTTCCTCATCTTGAAGCTGCTATAGTTGAACTTGTGGCTGAAGAAACTTGGCTACATGGTCTATCAACTCCAACTTCTACCCCGTCATCCGGCAGTGATAGTGTTCTGGTTGTTTCCCCTCGTACGTCCTCCTCCAACAAACCTCGCTCTGGCCCCATGCCTCCTTCTTCTGACCATCACAGTGTCCCTGATCGTCGACTCCATTTTTGCACTCACTGTCAGCGGAATGGTCACATTAGTGTTTCATCCTGCGCACACATCTCTTGGTGCAGGCACAGCAGCAGAGGAAGCAACATGATTTACCTCATCTCAGTATTCCTTTTCATACGTCACGTGCAATGGTCATTACTCCACCTATGCCTTCTCTTGCTCCTTATGATATTCCTCAGCGACGTCTTGCTCAGCTGGATCTTCAGAACTCAAGTCAGTCCATTAATACTGGCACCTCTGCCCCCACTTTTTATGTTACTCTTGGTATGAATTCTTCCTGGCTTTTAGATTCTGGTGCCTCACATCATCTTACTAGCAATTATACACTCCTCATCACAAGCACTCCACTTATCTCTCACTCATCATCACTATACACCACCGATAGCTCACTACCCCACACTACACACTCATGATCTATTTACACTCCCACTCTCACATTGCCTTTCATCCTTTATGCGCCACATTTATCCATGAACCTTATTTCCTTGGTGCTCTATGCGATAGTGGTCTTACCGTTACTTTTACTTCTTTGAGATATACCACACAGGATCCTCAGACTAGTCACATGATTGGACGAGCTAGCAGACATGGATGTTTATATCATCTAGACTTTCTTCATGCTCATGATTCAACTTCTAATTTTGTTGGTGTCTTCAGTTCTGATGCCAACTTTTAGCACAGACGCTTGGGTCATGTTAGTGAGTCTCGTTTGAAAATTTTAGTCCATAGTGGTGTTATTGGAAAATTTAATTTCACTCTGTTATTTGTTTGTCAGGGTTGTAAATTGGCAAAACAATTAGCCCTCCCTTTTAGCAATAAAGGTATTTCTCATTCCACTCATACATTTCAACTTATTCACTCTAACATATGGGGACCATCTCCTACACCTTTTCATAAAGGTTATCTCTATTATGTTAGTTACATCGATGACTTTACTAGATACACATGGGTGTTTCTTATGCGCCAACGCTCTGAGATACATGACATTTACCAGTTCTTTACGAACATGGTTCACACTCGGTTTGGTGCACGTATCAAAACCTTTCGCTCAGATGGTGCTCATGAGTATACTTCCTCTACTATGAAATTGATCCTTCATTCTCATGGTACACTCTTTCAGCAATCATGCCCACATACACATGAGCGGAATGGTGTGGCTGAACGCAAGCATCGTCACATCCTTGAGACTGTTTGTGCTGTTCTACTCTCCTCTTATGTTCCTCATTCTTTCTGGGGTGAATCTATCATGACGGCTGTCTCTCTTATTGACATTACTCTCTCGTCTGTCATATTCAGCACAACACCTTATGAGGCTCTTCATCACTCCTCACTGAACTACAATGTGCTCCATACTTTTGGGTGCAGCTGTTATGTCCTTCTCCCTCTCACTGAGCGTACGAAGCTTACCGCCCGAGCTGCTAAGTGCGTTCACCTAGGTCTTAGTTATGAGCATAAAGGATATCGTTGATTTAATCCTGTGGCAGGTCATATTCATATTTCCTGACATGTTACCTTTGTGGAAGACTCTCCCCACTACTTGACCTCCCCCGAGGATGCCAGTTTTCTCGAATCCCCAGTTGTTGGACGTATTTCTCCGGCCATACCTTCACTCATTCCATTTGATCACACTCATTTGGCTCATTTTCCACCTCATAATGTCGTTCTACATACTATTCCTCCTACAGAGACACTGCCTGCATCCCCACAGCATCATGCACCCTCTGTAATACCCCATAGGAGATGGGCCTTCATGGTGGGCTTAGTAATTAATTCATGAATAGATGGGCCTATAAATTTGGTTGTTTATGTATAGAGCCTATAGAAAGAATGAATTAATTACTATGGGGCCCAATGGTGTTCTTGGTAGGTAGTGGTGACTTAGTCCCACATGAAAGGCAAGTTAGGATTGTGTGTGTATATATAAGGAAGCCTTTGATCAAGAGGCACCAACTAGTCATGACATCTTTTGAGAGGCAGCCTGTGGTGAGCAGTTGTTAGAATTTGTTTGAGCGAGGCCCGAGGGCGTTACACTCTCATCACCTGCATCCCCACAGCATCATGCGCCCTTACCACCTGCATCCTCACAGCTGCATGCACACACACTACATATCTCACCTCCACACTGTGTCCATCCGCGACCGGTCTGTTAGTCTACATGTTTTACCTCGGGCATCCCACCGGCACGTTACACACCTAATGTCACTGGTCCTTCTGACCAATTTTGTTTTGCCACCCTTGCCTTCTACTCACCACAGTTTCATGTGTATCTCACTGCTATACACTCCACACGTGAGCCCAGAACCTATCAGAAAGCTATTCAATATCTCGAGTGACAGGAAGCTATTGCAGAGGAGTTCAGTGCATTTGATCAAACTGGCACTTGAGATATTGTTCCACTGCCTGTGGGCATCCAGTCTGTAACACCCTGACTTCCATACACAGAAAATTCGTAGCACATCCAGAATCTTTACTTCAATTTCGTACAAAAATACGAGAAAATTTAAAACTTTTTCATTACAACATTATTCTTTACAATACACAGCGGAAATTACATATAAAATACAACTTATATCATTATAGATCTTCAATCACATAACATCTGTCGTCGCTAGCCCGAGTCCAAGCTATTCCTTAATCAGAGTTCTGCAACACTTGAAAACTGTGGGCATGTCAGTTAAATGTTACTGACGCAATGCTATTATAAAAGAGATCATCAACTCTACAATCAAAAACTTGAATGCAGAAACAAAGTATGAAAGTGACTATCCTAAGTATGTTGGTTTATGTCATGAACCTAGTGACTAATGAATAAACATTCATGCACACGATGCACCTCTAATGCGTACTTATTCGGATTCTATGCTGCCCATACAAAATAGGTCCGAGTGCAAGCCCTTAGCATTCTCCTCATTATACGGTTCAATCCCTCGCTATGTAATGCCTAAACCAATGATTTGTACTCCAACGTGTAATTAAATATAAGTTGCACCCCCAGGATATTGAACCTAACAGGCATACCCCTAGCCCACACACCCTGTAAGCTCTTTCACGGGCGTATCCTCAGTCACGAACCCTAGCAAGTCGATCATACATCCCCATGATATTGGACCTGGCAGGTATACCCCTAGCCCACACACTGTAAGCTCTTTCACGGGCGTATCCTCAGTCACGAATCCCGGCCAGTCGATCTCACTCCCCCAGGATATTGGAAAGAACATGCATACCCATAGACTACACTCTGTAAGCTCTTTCACAGGCGTATCCTCAATCAAGAACCCCAGCAATCTCGCATAACTACGGACCATGGTAGGCATACCCCGAGCCCACACACGCTGACTTAACGGGTGTATCCTCTTGTCCCGAACATTCCTAGGAACTGCAAGCTCTTTACCGGCCTTTTCGCGTACCTGAGAGGCATACCCCTAACCCAAATATCATGAATTTAATGGGCGTATCGTCAGTTCTCGAACTCCTAGGAACCGCAAGTTTTTTAGTGGACATGTTCGCTGTTATTTCTGTCATAACTTCTTCTGGTGTCTGTCCTTCTATTCGAACATAAGTAATATTACCTAGAGCAGCTTACCCTACCGGACTTAAACCACACACTGAGAACACTAGCCCACACTGACAGATTCTCAAATAAGTCATAACTTGCCGATACTCTTGGTCTCGCTCAGCCTCTAGAGTCCACACATATCCAAACATTCACAAAAAACTTTCTAGTTTATCCTTAAACCATTTAAAGTCATTATAATTCAATTTATTCATATTCTCAATCCGACTTTTATTTATTTCCCAAAACTAGTCGTTCTTAACAAACTAGATTTCTTTTCTTCAATCAAAATTTCCAATCCTAGTATAATAGGACTCCACAAGACTCAGTTTAATTAACATAATCTCTATTCTAATATTTCAAATCCAATTACCGAATCTGTGTAAAATTGTTTATTCAAATCCGGAATTTAATCCAAAACATTTGTACCAAATTTCCATTAAGATAATGTCATTTAAAATCAATTCTTAATTCTCCAAAAATACTAAAAAGTAGTAAATAAAATTAATCCAAGTACACAAAGATTCGAACTCTCAACCTGTAAGCTCTTAATCTGCATGCACTAACCAAAAATCCCAAGTACATAACTTTGTCATCTGCGTTTAGTTTAATCAAATCAACTCTAAGAAATGAGAACTAAAATTTATAATAAAAATCCAAATCTGAGCCCACACTGACTCAAATTCGCCACCTTCCAGCACCCAAATCTCACACACTAACCAGGCTTTCAAGCCTCACAATCTACCACATCTTTTCCATGAAACTAATTAAATCATACAGGTCGAGATTCTGATCCTCTAAATCAGAACCGAAACAGCTCAAGCTACTTGTAAAAATCACATAAAATTCTATAATTCTAGAAATTTTGATTTCTTAGACTCGAAAGAAAGGATAGAGGATCTACGTAAATTCTTAGTTACGAGGTTCCTCAAAATACTGCATATAAGAGATTAAAATGCTCAAACACCTTAAGGTGTACAAATTTCTAGAAACTAAACAAAACTGTCGACCAGTCATAAGTTTGAATTTATTTAAAATACCAAACGAGATCCAATGTAACCCCTGTTTTCCTTTTTCTTGTATTTTGAATGTATTTATTTTTTTCTGAGTATTTATTCATATTATATTCTTCTGTTCCTTCTAAATCGTGTATTTGATCTTCATTTTCAATATAAAATCATCTATTGCGCTGTTGCCTATGACTTGATCTTCTTGATTCGAATTTGTCTGTCTATTATTTCATTTCTAGTTAATCGATTGATTTATTTTATTATTTATTTGTCCGTGGCCTATTACTAGTGTTGTTTCCTATCTCTTATTGGTACCTACAAATACCCAATAACCATTTTCCCTAACCCATTATCCCCCTTAACCTAACCCACCTCCTATATATATATCCATATTGTTTGACCCTATACACCAACCCTAATTACTTTTCTAAAACCCTAGCCTTTCACCTCATCCCCTACCTCCTGCACTCCATGCTCCTGATCTTCTCTCTCCCTCTATCCCTGTGTGCACCCCCGACCTGCATCCTGATCCCCCTCCTGCACCCCCCTGTCGCCCTACAGCCCGATCCCTTCTCTCCCCTTCTCCTCCACGACAGCAACGACAACATCACCAGTCGACAGCAGCACTGACAACAGCAGTAGCACCCCCAGCGCGCCGCCCCTGTCTGCCTGCCATTGTTGTCCCCTCATCTGCAGTGCATACACATCTCCCTTTGCCATTGCTTGGTGTGTTGTGCATGTGGTTGATCCAAGTGTTGTGTTTGTGATCTTGTTCGTGTTCGTTCGCTCGTGATATTGTGTTCGTGCCCGGAAATCCATTCCTGTTATTCTCATTCTTTGTCGAATTCATCGTCATCCCTAAGGCAAGTAACTTATATTAATTTTTGTTGTATATACAAGTACTAAATACCGCCTGTAGTACCACTTTTATTTCTAGATTCATTCTCATGAAAAACCCTTGTTAGATCTTGACTCTATTTATTGATCCATCCGTAGTCATCCTTTATTACACACACGACATGAAATGATTTAGATCTAAGTTGATTCTTGATGCATGTATCTATGATGCTTGTGATTCCATGATATGTTGTACACTCGTTGCATGTTTGATGTGTTAGTCGTAGTATCTTGTGGTAGATTTGTTAAACACCCATACCATGTCATTTTGGACATCTATTATACCATGTTCTGTGTTTTATTATAATTGGATTTGTTGCCTATGAACTATTTGATTTAATGCATGAGAAGAGATTTCTGTTTTTGCTGCTGCCCTGTTTTGTTTTTGTACTTTATACCCTGTTAAGGTCAGTAAATGAAACTAATTTGTGAATATAAATCGTAGATCTCGCTGTCTATTTTCCAGAATTTTTGACAGATCTCAGTTTCAATTTGTGAGGTGTGAGTTATTATTGTTTTACGACAGATGTGTAGAAAATTCCAGATTCTATTTTATGTGAATTTCGTATAATTATTTATTTTAATACTGATGTTAAAGATTAAATTTGGATCTAATATTTTGCTGGGTATGACTAGACTTGACTAGGATTAACCCCAAATTTTTGTAGATTTATTTGATGACATTTATAAACTATTCTATGCTTATGAACAAACTTATAATTTCAAAACTGCACGCCGTTCAGTAAATAACCATGTTTTCAACCTGATTTCAATTGCTTTTGGTAAAAACTTTGTAAATATAAAATGTAGCCGACTGTATCTATTTTACAACCCTTTTGAAGGATTTGGATTTCGAGTTATACTTTGTAATCTATTGTTGTTTTGATACTGCTGTGTCTAAAGTTCCAGATTTACAAACTTGTTGTATCTTGCCGTTTTCTGATTTTATTTGACTATACTATCTGAGTTAGAATATTATTGATATGGCTAAAAATGGGGTTTAATCGGAACCGTCCAAATCAAGCACGAATCCTGATGCCCAGGGGTAAAGCGGTAATTTCACCTACCAATGGGTCTGAGATGGGTGCTGGATCTCTTCATCGAAGATCCAATAACCCACGATCAAATCCACCTCAATCGGGTACGGGTTTCGACCAGCAAAAAGCCCGATCCAGAGGGATAGAATTAGGGTTTCTGATTAAATCCTAATCAACGGTCCTGATTCATGCCTATCCCTCCACTGGGAATTAGGGATTACATTCCTAATCTGATTACAAGGAGAATATTCCTTGTCAGACCACGGGGATTACAATCCTAATCCAGTCCCTAAGACGCCTATAAATACCCCCCATCCATCTCCATTAGGAGGTAATCAATCTTTCTCCAGTTTTTGCGCTCTTTCATAATCTTTCTCTGATTACTGACTTGAGCGTCGGAGGGTGCGTCGCCGGGAACAACCCCGATGTCTCGCACTTTTTGCAGGCATACGGCCGGAGTCAGCGTCAAACTCCGACGGAACAGGTATACAGGTTTACTCTGCAGTTTCCCTAAGAATCCACAAATTCTATCTGTTTGCCCCCACACCAAATTTAGCGGCAACAGATTGGCACCGTCTGTGGGAAACTAACGAATAGAAACCTACCCTCTTCACGTTGGAACAGATCTCTCCAACCATGCCTCCTAGAAAAGTCAGATCCAGAGGGTCCAACCGAGGACCCAATCCTGATCAGCAGCAAGAAGTTCCCCCTAATCCCACTCCGCAGCAAGGGCAACTTCCCCCTCCAGCGGAAGACCCACTCCAACAGGACCTTCCTCCTCCTAATCAGCCACCTCCTAAGGGTCCTAACCCTCAGAAACAACCTCTTCACCAGGACCACGTCTCCATCCACAACGCCTCTTCGGACTCTATGGCCTCCCATCATCCCCGAGCTTCTGGTCCCCACAATACCGCCCTCAATCGGCAGAAGGATGAGGATCTTCGCCGCCATCTAGATGAAAAGCGGGCCCGAGAGGGAACCTCCCGCCAACACCGTCCGGATGAGTGGTCTCCTCGTCGCCGAGAATACAGAAGGTCCCCTATCCGAAGGGGGCGGAAAGAGTCCTCCGAGCATTACCGAAGAAGGCCGCACTCCCCTGCAGGTCGGCAACAGCCTAGGAACGATGAGGCACCCATCACCCGTGCTAAGTTCCAGCAGTTCCAAGCGACCGTCCTACAAGCTCTCAATCTCCGTCCCAACACCAATGCACCCAAGATCCCCTCTCCTCCTCCGGTCCGAAGCCCTCGCCGACGGTCCCCATCTCCTCCTCCCGCTCCTAGCAACTCCCGGCGTACCCCGAGTCCTCGTCGCTCCAGGAGTTATCGTCGCCGTACCCCTCGCTCTCCCTCGTACGAAGACGAGTCTAGAGGCTCGGATGATTACCGTCGAAGGGACGATGCTGTATACCGCCGTCTCCATGAGATGGAGAGGCGCCTGGGTCAGTTAGACCGAGAAGAAGAACTTAGAGGGAGAACCCTTCATCCTAGCAGACCTCCTTTCTCCCGAACCATAATGGATGCACCTGTGCCGATCGGCTTCAAGCCTCCTCAATTTGAGACCTACTCCGGGGAGACTGACCCTGTTGATCACATCGAAAGCTTCAAGACCCTAATGCTCCTCCATCAAGCTTCCGATGCCCTCCTCTGCAAAACCTTCCCCGCAACTCTCAAGGGCCCAGCTCGAGAATGGTACTCTCGCCTTGCCCCCTCGTTAATATTCTCCTTCGAGCAGTTCGAGACCCTCTTCGTCACCCATTTCGTAAGTAGCCGTAGAGCTGAGAAGACCAGCATCTCTCTACTGCACCTCCACCAGAAGAAGGGTGAGAAGTTGAGAGACTATATGAAAAGGTTCACAGCTGAAGCCAGGTCTATAACATCCCTCGACCAATCGGTCGCTGCGGCAGCATTTCAATCTAATGTCCTCAATTCCAACCTCCGCTCCTCCCTCGCCAAGAAGCCCCCAAAGAACTTCTCTGACCTCCTCCTCCGCAGTGAAAAGTACATTCGGGCCGAGGAAGCTGAGCACCGACCCAACTGGGAGGGGTCTTCCTCCGGATTTAAGAGAAAGGGAACAGAAGAGGAAGGAGCCAAGAAGCTCCAGAAGGATAATGCCGGCCAGCACCGACCTCCCCCCAGATTCGAGAAGTTCACTCCTCTCACCACTAATGTCTCTACCATACTGATGGAAGTTGAAAAGGAAGGAATCATACCTCCTGCTCCGAGGATGAACACCCCTGCCAAGAAGAGAGATAAAGAGAAATGGTGCCGTTATCACCGGGACCACGGGCACGACACCAATGATTGTCGCGCCTTGAAGAACGAGATAGAAGCCCTCATCCAGAGGGGGCAACTGACCAAGTTCGTAAGAAAGGACCTAGCCGAACTTCCTCCCCCACCTCGGGGGGCTAATAAGCGTCCGGAGCGCAAAGAAACGCCTGACTTCGAGGAAGAGCGTGTCCTCCACCTCATTCATGGGGGCCCAATGGGGGCTCCTCAAACTCCTCTCGGAAGGCATTTATAAGAGAAGTCAACTCGGTCCGAGCCACACCTCCTCCTAAAGGCCTCGGAGTGCCTGTCACATTCTCAAACGAAGATCTTGAAGGAGTCCGCACCCCTCATTGTGACGCACTTGTCATCAGCCTCCACATGGCGAACTTCAAAGTGGAGAGGATCCTAGTGGATAATGGCAGCTCCGTCAACATTCTCTTTCTCGCCGCTTTTAAAGGCCTAAAACTCTCCCGAGATAGACTCAAGCCCCCTGGCTACACGCTCCATGGGTTCACGGGAGTGCCAGTGACTATTGAAGGGGTGATTACCCTCGACGTAACCGCTGGCAAAACTCCTACTACCCGAACGGAGTCAATGGACTTCATGGTCGTAGATGTCCCCGCAGCCTACAATGTCATTCTGGGTCGGCCCGGCCTAGCCGCCCTCGAAGCCGTCCCTTCTGCCTACCACCTCAAAATGAAGTTTCACACTCGGGCCGGAGTAGGGGAAGTAAGGGGCAATCAGGAAATGGCCCATAAGTGTTACATGACCTCTACCCTCAGACCAGTCCTCTCCTTAGAAACTCTGGAAATCCCCAAAGATGCTGCTCGACCGACGTCCAAGCCGGTGGACGAATTGGAGGAAGTGCTCTTCTCTGAGCAGGACACAACTCGCAAGTTCTTTGTTAGCAAGACCCTCCCGTCCGCCCTATGCTCGGACATTGTACAGTGCATCCGAAGGAACCAAGACCTTTTCGCTTGGTCAACTGCAGATATGCCCGGAATCTCCGAAGAGCTCTTAGTCCACCACCTGAGCGTTGTTCCGGGGTCCAAACCGGTTCAGCAGAAGGGGTGCAAGTTCGCTCCCGAGCGTCAGCTGGCTATTGAAGAGGAAGTGGACAAGCTCTTGAAGGCCCGGTTCATACAAGAGGTGAACTATCCCGAGTGGTTGTCGAAGGTAGTAATGGTGAAGAAGTCCAATGGGGCTTAGAGGATTTGTGTTGATTTTACCGATCTCAACAAGGCTTGCCCCAAGGACCCCTTCCCTCTTCTGAGTATTGACACTCTGATTGATGCCACCTCGGGACATAAACTCCTTAGCTTCATGGACGCCTTTTCAGGCTACAACCAGATCCGGATGTTCCCCCCGGATATCCCGAAGACATCATTCGTTACCGACCAAGGCCTCTATTGCTACAGGGTCATGCCTTTCGGCCTGAAGAACGCAGAAGCAACATACCAATGCCTTGTCAACAAGGTTTTTCAAGCTCAAATCGGCCGAAACATGGAGGTGTATGTTGACGACATGCTTGTGAAAAGCATCTGAGGTGTTGATCATGTGACCGACCTCCAAGAAGCGTTTGACGTTCTGAGAAAGCACAGCATGAGACTCAATCCGAACAAGTGTGCGTTCGGTGTCTTTTCAGGGAAGTTCCTCGGCTTCATGGTTAGCCAACGAGGAATTGAAGCGAACCCTGAAAAAATCAAGGCTATATTAGACATGGCCCCTCCCAAAAATGTTAAAGAAGTCCAGAGGTTAACAGGCCGCTTAGCCGCCATTGGGCGCTTTCTCTCGAAGTCCGGGGAGAAATGCCTCCCTTTCTTCACGGCCTTCAGAGGGGCTAAAGGTTTCGAATGGGGGCAGCAGCAACAGGAGTCCTTCGACCAGCTCAAGGCCTACCTTGTCAATCCCCCTCTCCTCAGCAAACCGATCCCTGGTGAACCCCTCTACCTCTACCTGGCAGCCTCCGAGCAGACCCTCAGTGCAGTTTTAGTGAGGGAAGAATACCGGGCTCAGAAGCCCATCTACTATGTGAGCAAGGTGCTTTGGGACGCCGAGCTCCGATACGTGAAGATAGAAAAGATGGCTTATGCCCTGGTGATGGCCGCGAGAAAGCTTCGCCCGTATTTCCAGTCATATTCGGTGGTCGTTCTTACCGACCAGCCGCTGAAGCAGGTCCTCCACAAGCCGGAGACCTCGGGCCGCCTTATGAAGTGGTCAATTGAGCTGAGCCAGCACGATATAACCTATCAGTCTCGGACCGCGATCAAGGCTCAGGCCTTAGCAGAATTCATAGTTGAGAGCACAATCCCCGAGTCCAGCCAAACAGTGAAGGGACCCCCCGTCTGGTCGATTTATGTGGACGGATCCTCTTGCAATGAGGGAAGCGGGGCAGGGGTCATCCTGGCGGGCCCAGATGACTTCATCCTCCAATACTCCCTTCGTATAAACTTCAAAGCCTCGAACAACGAAGCTGAATACGAGGCACTCATAGCCGGCCTTGGAATGGCCCGAAATGCAGGGGCGCAATGCCTCCGGATCTTTAGCGACTCCCAGCTAGTCGTCAATCAGGTCCTCGGCGAGTATGAAGCACGCGATGACAGGATAAATACTTAGCAAAAGTCAAGAGCTTCATGGCACTGTTCGAAGAAGCCCTCATCCAAAGGATCTCCCGGGAAGAAAATGCTCAGGCCGACGCCCTCTCCAAACTAGCCTCCTCCTCCCTCCAAGGTCTCGAGCAGACTGTTTTGATAGAAGTCCTTCTGAAGCCAAGCATAGAGGACGAATCTCTCGACTCCATTGAAACGCTGCCTGTCCTGCTCGAAGACAAT
Organism: Hemerocallis citrina; assembly: GCA_017893485.1. Taxonomy (NCBI): domain Eukaryota; kingdom Viridiplantae; phylum Streptophyta; class Magnoliopsida; order Asparagales; family Asphodelaceae; genus Hemerocallis; species Hemerocallis citrina. Next base: position 231,853,204 of record CM030359.1, on the reverse strand, counting down.
TGGATGAAACCCCTCATCGAATTTTTAAGGGACGGACTCCTCCCCGAGGATCCCAAGGAAGCTCGAAGAGTAAGAACCCGAGCCGAGCGTTACACGCTGATCGGAGGCATCCTATACAAACGCTCCTTCACACAGGTCGACGGCAGGCCGTACCTGAGATGCCTCTCCCTCGGACAAGCCGACTCGCCCTACAAGAACTTCACGAGGGCATCGGTGGAGCACATTCGGGCTCCAGAGCCCTAGCCCGCAAAGTGTTGAACTACGGATATTTCTGGCCCACTCTCCTACGAGATGCCGAGCGACATGTTCGGCAATGCAGCTCCTGTCAGAAGTACTCCGACATCCGACACCTCCCACATGCTCCATTCACTTCCCTATCAAGTCTGATCCCCTTTGCGATGTGGGGGATGGATTTACTAGGGGCTTCCGGACAGTTCAAGTTCTTAGTCGTGGCGATCGACTATTTCTCGAAATGGATAGAGGCCGAGCCCCAGGCCACGATCACCGAGAACAAGGTCGTTCAATTCTTCTGGAAGAGCGTGATCTGCCGATTTGGCATCCCCAGGGTCCTAATAACAGACAACGGAACCCAGTTCACTAGGGCTGCCTTCCGAGCTTTATGCGAAGACCTTGCCATCCAACACCGGTTCTCCTCCGTCTCTCATCCTCAGTCGAATGGCCAAGCCGAAAATGCTAATCGACAGATCCACTTCGGCATTAAGAAGAGGTTAGACAAGTGTTCCAAAGGCTTATGGGTCGATCAGCTTCCCAACGTGCTGTGGAACTACCGCACCACAAAACGGACCCCAACAGGAGAGAGCCCATTTAATCTCACCTACGGGTCCGAGGCCATCATCCCCCTAGAAGTCGGAATACCCTCTCCTCGTCTGATAGCTTATGAAGAAGAGCAAAATGCCAGAGAGCTCAGAGCAAGTCTAGACTTGATAGATGAGATCCGAGAAAGAGCTGCCATCCGACAACAAAGCTACCGAAGAAGGATTGAGATGGCATACAACAAAAAAGTCCGTCCTACCGACCTCAAAGAAGGGGACCTGGTCCTCAGGAAATTAGCCATCTCTTTCTCCAGACTTAAGAGCAAACTCGCTCCGAATTGGGAGGGACCTTACAAGATCTCCAAAGTAATCTGCCCTGGCACATACAGACTAGAAGATCTCGAAGGCAGGGAGATCCCCAGGACTTGGAATGCCGACCACCTCTTAAAATACCAAGAGAGAGCACCAACGCCTCTCTAAGTACTTCGAGATGTCGAACCATTCCTTTCCTGTTACTTGTAATGATTTTCTTTCATTTTTTCCTTGTAATTACGGCTAGCAACTTTAGAAGCAGCCGATTATTAGTCATTAATGAATAAAGTCTTTTCATATTTTACTCTTGTTAACATCTCTCTGCTTTTAACTCTTCAATCTAACGATGGTTCGGAGTCCAACACTTGGCTCGATTCTACTTCGCAAGTTCGCTCCTAAGCGAGCTAGAAGTAGTTCGCCATTCGGAATTGCTCCCACAACCGTTGAACTAATCTAACGATGGTTCGGAGTCCAACACTTGGCTCGATTCTACCTCGCAAGTTCGCTCCTAAGCGAGCTAGAAGTAGTTCTCCATTCGGAATTGCTCCCACAACCGTTGAACTAATCTAACGATGGTTCGGAGTCCAACACTTGGCTCGATTCTACCTCGCAAGTTCGCTCCTAAGCGAGCTAGAAGTAGTTCTCCATTCGGAATTGCTCCCACAACCGTTGAACTAATCTAACGATGGTTCGGAGTCCAACGCTTGGCTCGATTCTACCTCTCAAGTTCGCTCCTAAGCGAGCTAGAAGTAGTTCGCCATTCAGAATTGCTCCCACAACCGTTGAACTAATCTAGCGATGGTTCGGAGTCCAACACTTGGCTCGATTCTACCTCGCAAGTTCACTCCTAAGCAAGCTAGAAGTAGTTCGCCATTCGGAATTGCTCCCACAACCATTGAACTAATCTAGCGATGGTTCGGAGTCCAACACTTGGCTCGATTCTACCTCGCAAGTTCGCTCCTAAGCAAGCTAGAAGTAGTTCGCCATTCGGAATTGTTCCCACAACCATTGAACTAATCTAGCGATGGTTCGGAGTCCAACACTTGGCTCGATTCTACCTCGCAAGTTCGCTCCTAAGCAAGCTAGAAGTAGTTCGCCATTCGGAATTGTTCCCACAACCATTGAACTAATCTAGCGATGGTTCGGAGTCCAACACTTGGCTCGATTCTACTTCGCAAGTTCGCTCCTAAGCGAGCTAGAAGTAGTTCGCCATTCGGAATTGCTCCCACAACCGTTGAACTAATCTAACGATGGTTCAGAGTCCAACACTTGGTTCGATTCTACCTCGCAAGTTCGCTCCTAAGCGAGCTAGAAGTAGTTCGCCATTAGGAATTGCTCCCACAACCGTTGAACTAATCTAACGATGGTTCAGAGTCCAACACTTGGCTCGATTCTACTTCGCAAGTTCGCTCATAAGCGAGCTAGAAGTAGTTCGCCATTCGGAATTGCTCCCACAACCGTCGAGCCACTCTAGCGAGGATCCAAAGTCAAACACTTAAGCTTGAACGCATTTCGCGAGCTCACTGTTCAGCTCACCTCACGAGACTGCAAGATTGGGCGACCGAAGCACAGCTCGGCACCACTAGCCGAACGCTCACCTCGCCGATCTGCGAACAAGCAAGTGGCTGACCTAGGAACCTCGGCACAATGAACACAGTCACAAACATAAAGACTACACAAAACCACAAGGGACACACAAGTTCGGGAACAAAATTTTATTGATAAATGGGATACGGTACAAAGCGACTCCTTCACACAGCAAGATTACAAGGCGTTAAAAAGTGAAAGTTACAATGCCGAATTATTACACTTGGCTAAAAAATACAAAAGCTTTTAGAAACGAGGTCTTCAGCGCTTTCTTGGAGCCGGGGCGTTCCGCTTCAAAGACACTCGAGGGCGACGATGCTTGTCTTTGGAGCTCGACCCCAACCCGGCAAATTGGGACGAATCCTCGACACCGCTCCTAGTAGCAGCTCCGATGGATGCTCCGCTCGACGAAATTGCCATAGAGCTTTGCGCGTCCCCCGGACTAGGATGGCCGATGCACTGACGGGTCGCCATCTCGTAAAACGTAATGCCCCGATCGCTTTCCGCGCGAGTGCACGAAGTGCTCCTGACGTTGATTGGCCCCGAGCGCGATTTTAGGTGAGCGACCTCCACCTCTAACTCGGAGATCCGCTCCCTCAAAGAGTTGTCCTTTACGACGACCTCGAAGCGAGGGGGTATCGCGGAGTCTGGCACACTCGAGCGACTCGCTATCAGACGACGAAGGTGAGTGACTTCGATACTTTTGTCAACCGTAGCCCTCTTCAGCGTGTCGACTTCGGCTGTCAACTCGTCCCGTTCAGCCGTCAGCTCAGCCACATTGGCCGTCAAGCCCTCTCCCTCCGTCCGAAGCTCCGTCTCTACGGTCTGCAGATGGCAGATCTCGGAAAGCAGGTCGTCCATCTCCGCCGTTATTTTAGACAAGTTGTGCCGGATGCACTGAATCTGAAGCCCGTTGCTGAAAGCAGTCGGCGAACATTCATCCTCTCCTGTGGGAGTCATTTCGGCGATCCTGCTCTCCAAACGCCGGATCTCGATGTTTCGCCGACCGAGGACGAGCTGAAGATGGTTCCGCTCGCTTTCGGCTTGACGCAATCCGAGCTCGACTTCGTAGAGCCGCTCTCGGCACCTCGCCAGGCACAACCTCGTCGCCCCTAAGCCAGCCTCGGCTCGAGCTTCGTCATCCGAGCGAGCGGGCTCGACGTCTTGGGCAACCACCATGAGCTGAAAAGAGATCGAGGAAAACAGCAAGAATTCAAACACTGCCGTAGTCTAACACTTCAGAAGTTTTCAAACAAAATTTCGACAAAAGAGGAGAAAAGGCAAAGACACAAAGCCGAACTCCAACACTTCAAAAAAAAATTTCATTCATTTCAAAAAACAGTGGTGGCCAGTCCGCTATTAGGCGTTACATTTTTTGAAAAGAAAAAAGAACAAAAACAAAAAAAAAGGAGAAGAGCGGAGTCAAGGCGCGACCTCTTTCCCCGGGCGACGAGAGCGAGTGGGGGTCGACTTCTCCGAGGGGGACACCACCGCCAACGGGGTAACTGCAGTGCTGGGGACCTCATTGGTAACTTCAACCTCGGTCTCGGTTTCATCCTCCCCTTCTTCATCTTCCCCCTCGGATTTGGGGTCGAAGCCCTCGACGTGGCCCGGGAACAGCCTCCATCCCGACACGTCCACTTCGGGGTACTCCTTCGACACCCGGGCGATGGCTTCGGCATAAGCCTTGGCCATATTTTGGGCGAGGTACCCTTGCGCCTTCGCCAAGGTCGCGTCCTCTGCCGCCTTCACCGCCGCCTCCTTGACCTCCTCGGCTTCGGCCAACTGCTTGGCCGCCCCCTCCTTCTGGCGAAGGAGGTCACCCTCCAACCTCGCCACTTCGGCCTCGAGGTGCTCGATCCTCGCCGACCTCCCTTCGTGCTCGACGCGAAGCTTGTCGAGCTCATTCGACATCCGAGCCTTCTCGTTCCGAGCATGGTCGGACTCTTGCTTCAGCTCCTTCTCCAGAGCTGTCAACCTCTCGGTGAGGTGTCCGAAGTGGACGATAATCTGCGACAAAGAAAGAAGGACTGAAAGATTAGAAAAATTGTGGTTAAAGAAATTCAACAATGACGAAAATCCAATACTTATCGAAACCGCCGAACGAGCGATCTCGATGACATCGTCGCCTTCTCGTCCGGCCTCCATGGCGGCTCGGTCCTTCGGCATGGCGAGGTGCTTGATGGCCTGCATGCTCGCCAGTGAGTTCCCAAGGAATCCATCGTGCTTCCGGACTTGCCTGTCTGGAATGTGGATCCTTTTATGCTCCTCCGTCAGGAGCTCCTCAGCTGCTGTCGTCAGCGGCGGCATCGTCATTCCGAGGGCGGCGGCGATGGGGAACTCGCCGGCCGCAGCTGATGCCGAAGTCCCCGCCACGGCGGCGACTGGACTGTCGAGGGTCTCCACCTCCTCGACCGAGGCTGCGATCCTCGGAGTCTTCGGGGTCGGCAACTTGGTCGCGACCCTCTTGCGCTTCTTCGGTGCCTTGCTGGCGAGCCCAGCCCTGAGAGCCAGCACTGCATCATAGTCCATCGCCTCTGCATTTAAAATAAAAATTGGTTAGTACATTACAAGTGGCGAGAAGTAAGGTACGGAAAGCAAAGCATAACAAAGGCCACGTACTGGGGATCTACGCGGCAGAGCCCTCCCTTATACAGAACGTCCTCGGTGAGCTCCTTCCAATCGTACTTCGACCGATCGAGGAGAGTTCGGACTGCCTCTTCTTCTTCAACACTAAGCTTCGGCAGTGCCCTCGCCCTCTTCGGCACCCCTTCTACCCAGCCGGAGGGGATCGGCCAAGCCTCCGGACTCCGCACTATCATAAACTTCTCTCGCCAATGCTTGATGGAGTCGGGGCATATGACGAGCCTGCCGCCGTGCCTCGGAGTCAGATAATACCGGTACTCCGACTTGTTCCCTTGATGGAGCCGATAGAGTGTCCGAAGCACGTTCAGCTGCGGCTCAATCCCTGCAGCTTGGCAGTGAAGCACGAAGCCATTTATCACTCGCCGTGCATTCGGCATGAGTTGGATAGGGCTGACCCCGAACCAACTCACCACGGTAACGGCGAACGCATGGAGAGGCAGCCGAGCCCCGGCGATGAAGGCGTTGACCGGCCAGCAACACATCGTCACTGGCAGCGGCGAATTGGCCTTAACCCCGAGACCCGGCAACATGAGCTCGTACTCCTTTGGGATTTGAAAAGAATCCCGGATCACTGCCAAGTCCTCCTCACGCAGGATCGACACCGTCTCGTCCGCCTCCGTCGTCTCCCTCGTCGCATTCTCCTCGAAGGACCTCCTCCTCCCGTGAACGATTCGCTCGGCTTGATCCTCCGGAAGCTCCCGAACTCTGTGAAGCCCGGTCAGCGGCCCTAGCAGTCTCCCGAACTCCCCCATACGCTTCGGATCCTCCACAATCGAATCCTTGCCGAACACCTTCTTGCCTTTAGTTGGAGTTGAATCTTCGACAACTTCGAGGGAGGGCTCGGACCAAGAGATCGACTCGGAGACAGAAGCAAGAGACATAGTTTATGGAATAAACTAAGTGTAAATTACCTTGAAAGGTTAGCTGCCGAAAAACTTCGCCGGAAAAACAAACGTCGACCACCGGAAGTACTCGCTTAAACACAAGAGATCGCCTGAGCAAAAGAGAAGAGAAGTGAGAAATGAGAGTGGGGGGTGGGGTTTTATAGAGAAAGGCACGCTAAACGAGGATAATGGGCTTGTACCACCGGCCCATTTATGCAAAATGACAAAAGCGACCTCAATCGTCACCTTGTTTACCACGCCAAGCCGTACACTGCATTTAATGAGTGTCCCATCTGACAGAAGCTCAGAGATCACTGCATTTAATGAACGTCCTGTCTGTCAGAGTCATCAGAAGTTCAGAAGGCGCGCAGAAGCCGCCAACTCATACGACAAAAATGACAAGTTTTGGACCTCGGCACCAGCTGCCGAGCGTTCTTGACACCGACCCCGTTACGGGGGAATAATGGACCTCGGCACCAGCTGTCGAGCGTTCTTGACACCGACCCCGTTACGGGGGAAAATTTGGGGTTCGGCACCAGCTGCCGAGCGTTCTTGACACCGACCCCGTTACGGGGAAAAAATGGACCTCAGCACCAGCTGCCGAGCGTTCTTGACACCGACCCCGTTACGGGGGAAAATTTGGGGTTCGGCACCAGCTGCCGAGTGTTCTTGACACTGACCCCGTTACGGGGGAAAAATGGACCTCGGCACCAGCTGCCGAGCGTTCTTGACACCGACCCCGTTACGGGAGAAAATTTGGGGTTCGGCACCAACTGCCGAGCGCTCTTGACACCGACCCCGTTACGGGGGGAAAATGGACCTCGGCACCAGCTGCCGAGCGCTCTTGACACCGACCCTATTACGAGGAAAGATTGGACCTCGGACCTCGCCGAACTCCCTCTCAGCACTCACGACCAAGCCGAGGTCCCTCTCCTCTTAGGAAAGAGGTGCCGAACTACCTACAGACCTCGGTCCCCTAGCCAGTGAGCTCTAGAAGGGGTCGGAAGTGCGAAACAAGCCTGTGGTCCACACAACGAAGGAAAACGGCCAACCCGTCCACCAAGAGATTAAAAAAAAAAAAAAAGAGAGAAACAAAACAATTCAAAATGCGGGAAATTAAAGAAGGACTTCCAGTAATTGCGAAGTTGGGGAGGCATTCTCTAGTCTCCAAACAAGCAATTATCGCCGAGAACAATCTTCTAAGGCCCCCGACCGACGAATTGACACTTCGTAGAGTTAAAAGGATACTCTTGCAAGAACATCACATGACCATGAGAGCTCAGGAGCGACTCAGAGTTCAATCCACTTGAAATCACCACACTACCCCCATCAAGATTCAAAACTTTCCATTTGGGCTCCGATACAACTCCCCCAGCCATTAAAACGGTAAAACTACTCCTCAAAGGCTAGCCAAACTCAGCCTTCGGGAGTGGGGGCTCGTGATATGGCTAAAAATGGGGTTTAATCGGAGCCGTCCAAATCAAGCACGAATCCTGATGCCCAGGGGTAAAGTGGTAATTTTACCTACCAATGGGTCTGAGATGGGTGCTGGATCTCTTCATCGAAGATCCAATAACCCACGATCAAATCCACATCAATCGGGTACGGGTTTCGACCAGCAGAAAGCCCGATCCAGAGGGATAGAATTAGGGTTTCTGATTAAATCCTAATCAACGGCCCTGATTCATGCCTATCCCTCCACTGAGAATTAGGGATTACATTCCTAATCTGATTACAAGGAGAATATTCCTTATCAGACCACGGGGATTACAATCCTAATCCAGTCCCTAAGACGCCTATAAATACCCCCCATCCATCTCCATTAGGAGGTAATCAATCTTTCTCCAGTTTTTGCGCTCTTTCATAATCTTTCTCTGATTACTAACTTGAGCGTCGGAAGGTGCATCGCCGGGAACAACCCCGGTGTCTCACACTTTTTGCAGGTGTACGGCCGGAGTCAGCGTCAAACTCCGACGGAACAGGTATACAGGTTTACTATTCAGTTTTCCTAAGAATCCACAAATTCTATCTGTTTGCCCCCACACCAAATTTAGCGGCAACAATTATGAAACTTTATTTGTTGATACTAGACACACTAAGAAATCCTCCAGATATTTCTTAGATTTAATCAGTATGTTTTATGCCATTTTCATGTTTATGAATACAACCATGTGATTTCTAGCTGAACATGTTTTCTGTATATAATTTTATTTTGAGCCTTGTTTTTGTAGTTATTATATGACTTGTGTATATGCACTGGATTCGGCTGGGAGTCTAGTTTCTAGATTTTCTGATGGAACCATATTTGCACTCTTGTGGCAACGGGAATCTCAGATTTGGTGCAACATGGTTTTGCTGTCCAGAATTGAAAGTCTCGTTGTCCTAGCCTATTATGAGCTGTCTGTTACTCGTGCATATTTCTGTCCGACCTGAACCTATTCCTTGTTTCGTTTCATGCTTTTCTTGCCCTATTTGTGCACGTATACACCTGCTTTAGCAATAATAACAAATAATCAAGCCGGGGTTGAGGGAAAGATCTAGTAGTGGAAAATATAGAAATGTGTACTTGGAAGGGGGCCATGTTCCCACCTGTTACGTGTTTCATGATTACATGATACATGATTCTGTTTACTTGATTACCTGGCTACACACTTATCTATAGGAATGTGTACTCAGAAGGGGACCCGTAGGTCCTACCTGTACCTATTTACCTGATACCTGAGTAGACGGCTCTATACAGTCCACTATGAAATCTAAAACGCAACTTGTTTGAATGTAGCAACCATGTGGTAAAATTTGGGATGCATGAAATGCTGCCTAGTTAGGATTAAGTACAAGTGTAATGCCCAGGATCCTCGTTGCCGGACATCCGTGACACAACCAGAATCTTTGCCTTCAAATGCATCTCAACACAGTGATTAACACGGAAATTTAAAAACTTTTATTGCCATCAGACTTATTACATCATTAGTTACAAATATTATTTTTTCCTTGAACAAGAAATACAAATTACATAACTCATTACATCCTTTTACAGATAATCTGACTCCTCCGGTGAGGCTAACAGCTGTCTTCCAGATTGGCAATCGATTGGTCACTGTCGAAACTCGGCCGAGTGGTATATCTGCTTCCCTGGGACTTGCCCCTCAGCTTGATCCTTCTGTTGCGCGACTCTGATATTTCTGCACTCGCTTGAACGGTAGGTATGCACACTGCCACTCCACTTGGATGCCCTATTGGTCTTGGCTCTCCTGTACTCGTGACCCGGTATCTAACACCTAATTAAGTGGGCACATCAGTAATTCTACCGACGCAATACGCATAAGAAAACAGCGATCCCCAACTAGCAGTCATAAACCATTTTGAATGGAAAAAAGAAACGTGCATCCTAATTTCCTAGTGTTCATGTATGCTAGGACCTGAAGTTTAATGCATAATACAGAGTACAATACAGATGCACTTAATCTAATGTCAGTAAGACTCTGGATACACATGCATCCCATACTACATGTGCTCTAGCTCAAGCCGTTTCTCCAATTTCAGGGATTCGAATCCTCGCTATGCAATGCATTCTGCTATTGTACTCTTTCCATTCCTGATAGATACAATCGTGGCTGGTAATCTTGTAGTTATTACTGCTAAATACAAATACAGTGGTTCTTGTTGCCACTAATGCCCCAAATCGAATCATACCAAATACCTGTGATGAACATACAGATATACAACTACATATCTATGGCACCGAAGATCCATGGGACAACAGCCCCATGGTTCGTTCGTGTCCACACAACATAAGAACATGACGACCTCGAATTCTAAAACCCCCTATCCAACAGGAAGCTTTTGTTCTTACCACGGCACTTTAGGAATCAACAGCGCAAGTGTAGCGCCCCAATTTCCGTAGAACTGGGAAACCGTGACACATGCCAAGTTCTTTCCTTCAATTAGTCACGATACACAAAAATGCTGGAAATTTAAAACTTTTCTTCAACACAGAGTTACCACGCAGTAATTACAAATATCAGTTTGTAATACCAACTGTAGCGCATGCCCTTTTTCCTTTTTGACTCCAAACTCAATTCTTCCAATTTCTATATCACTTTGAACATAAACTAAAATAGTTATGTTTCAAAGAAAAATTGGGCAGAGTCTCCCCTGTAATTTCTGCCCCAAAACAGAAAAAGCTTACGAAATTCTGCTCTAAATTCCGTAGCTCACATTACAGGCAATAATATCACGGGCTCCCCAGGCCAAAATGAGCATTATCACACAGGCAATATATATATATGCTCTGGGGGCCAAACTCATAACGGTATAACAATTATCAAATAAAAACCATAAATCCCTTTGAAATCGTAGTAATTTTTTAGAAAATAACCTGTAAAAACCTACCACGACGCCCGGCACTCCACACGAAATGGTTACGGGTCAAAACCATATCCTGCCGCCTCACACTATACTCTTCATCATCACCCACATACTTATACATCAAAAATACAATTTAAAGCATAAATCTTTACTATTTACAATTAAATCATAACAACGAATTATAACTAGAGCTTCACTCCACGGAAACCTGTACCTACACCTCACCTCTGCACTGCTGAGGACCTGTAACAGTAGGGACCTAGGGTAGTCCAGGGACTCCCTAACCTCCAAACACTAAGGGGTTAGCCATTTCTGGTGTGAGTATAATTTATTAAATAAGTAAATAAATTAAACTTACAAGAAAACATAACGAACTCACAATTACCAAGATAAACAAATCTTACTTGACATCTGAACACGTAAACCTCATAAATGAGATTTCACCTCCAATACTCTCTGGGCCATCACCTATATGTATGTCCATACCCGCTCATAACATACTTATCTTAGTAATCATTTGAATAACCCCTCACATAATACCAATATTGATCTTATTGCATTATATCACGTATCACATCATAGACATAAACATTCATTCGCATACTACCACATTCATTCATGTCCAACCTAACATCTCATTGCACATTACCATTTATATGCATTACATCACAATATACTCCACGACGCCAACGTGGTTTGGCAATAACATATCACACCCCAAAGCTGATGGCTTGGGTAATAATTCACTGCACCCCCAAGCCGAACTTGGGTAATATCACAATACATCCCAAGCCCATAGCTTGGTTATTGATTTACTTCAACTATCACACTCGCAATTCAACTTAAATGGAAAGGCACGTGTACATATAATTTATGTGCCAGTGTTATGCTATGACTTAACTCTAATGCAAGATTACTAATACGATGATGCTCTTATTCTAATGCCAGCAAGTCTCTGAAAGCAACATGCAGCCCATACTACATGCGCCCCATCTCAAGCCGTTTCTCCATATATAGGGATTTGAACCTGCGTTATGAATTCTAATTGTACACAACCTGTTCCTGACAATACTCCATGACTCTGTGAGGTTGCAGAAGGGATCAAGTCCCCCTATGCAGTCTGCTTATGGTGTCTCCGTTTTCCACTACTACCCAGCATGCCGGACCTCACTGACAATCCCAGTGTATCGGGCCTCGTTCCAAAATCAAACCATAGGTTCTCACAAGCGCAGGGTAGCGCGAAGCCTACCCTGTGGCACCCTCTGGGGTCTCGCAAGCGCAGGACTGCACAATGCATCCTGTGGCACCCCAGCCACGGTATTTCAGGAATTAACAGCGCGAGATACGTAACCCGTGTCCTCAACTTGTGAGACGGCACCATACGTATCCCTTTGACGGGAAGGTACAACCCAATAACACCACCTGGTCTGCCTCCAGGGACGAGTGAGTCGTAAGGTGCGCCCTACAACCGACTCCTCTCTTCCGGCAAAGGGTTTAAGTAATGATCTTTATAAGTCACTACCCTAATAATGTCCCTAACCCTGAACACTCCTAGGGAGGACAATATTATAACCACAACATGCTAGGCCTCAAATTAGGCTTTGCAAGACAACTCTACTAGGCTGCTCAACCTAGACTTACCGGAACCCCTCAGGATCCGGTTCGTGGCTCATCGATCCAAGACTTCGGCCGTGCGAATATACATGCATGCCGCTACCCTAAACTTGGATTCCGTCTATACTCCGGTCCTCGATTAACCTACCCTGGTTAAGATTCGACGGTACACAAGGAGTGACTCCTCCACAGTTCCTTAGGGTAAGAAACATATGTCTTGATGGTCGATAGCTCTTGGGTAATAATATTTCCCTTGATGAGCACAACAACTGTATACTAGCTTAATGAGCTATATACTGTGACTAGAACCCCTACGGGCCAACAAGCTACGCACGGGCCAGTCGAGCCACGTACGAGCAAATCACATACCAACAACCATATAGGTAATCAACCTGAAAGCAACCAACTGTGCTTACTAGCAACTTAATCTTCTATAATTAGAAGTAACAGAAGAATCTACTATAATCAACTTAGCATGGGTTTCTTCTAAAATCAACTCATCATGGCATACCTACTATAATCAACTCAAACATGAGTTTCTTTCTAAAATCGACTCAACATGATAGGTTTTACTGGAATGTCGCATAGGCATGAATGGGTTCTTCACACAACTCAAGCATGGTGTTCTACTACAACTGAACCATGGGTTTCTTTCTATAACAATTCAAGCATGGATTCTTACTATATCACAAGTGTGGGTTCTTTCTCCACAACAATCTAAATCCATAGGACGGGTTCTTTTTACTCACTACTCCTAACAACTAAAATGGGTTCTTTTTAGCATACACAAATAATGTAGCCCTAGGAATGGGTTCTTTCTCAACCTACAACAAGTAATCAACAAAAAGGTGTGATCTTTTAACATCCTACAATCGACAACATCAAAAGATTGTTTCTTTATCATACTACAACTAACATAACATCAAGTTGGGTTCCTTTAGCATCCACAATTTACTCAACCCTCAAAATGGGTTTTTTCTCAGCCTACAACAACTCATACCCACAGATGGGTTCTTTTAGCATCCATAATTCATATCAATACCTTAGTTTATTCGAACCTCCTTAATCATCCAAATACGTATGTCAACCCACACACCATATTTTGATACCATCCTACGAACATAACTCACTCCCATATACACGTATATGTTATTCAAACATCTTTTAAAACATCAATACATAAGTAAATCATACTCAATATATTTCTTAAACCACAAAAATATATATAAATAAATAAATTAAACTCACGTGTTCTTCAAACCACAAATATATATATATAATAAACTAACTCACATATTTCTATAATCACAGAAATACGCGGATAAATTACACTCACTATATTTCTTAAAACACAAAAATATATATAAATTAAACTCACATAATTTTTAACACATAAAAATACATAATAAATTAACTCACATATTCATCAAACCACAAAAATATATAATAAACCAACTCCCATAATTTCTATAATCACAGAAATACACAAATAAATTACACTCACATAATTCTTAACACACAAGAACACATAATAAATTAACACTCACTATATTTCTTAAAACACAAAAATATATATAAATAAATTAAACTCACATATCCTTCAAACCACACAAATATATAATAAACCAACTCACATAATTATGCGAAGATCCAAAGCGCCACCGAGCCACCTCGCATCCAAAGTCGCAATATATCCTATCATCAATTTCAAGTAATTAAAACTCAAATCATCCAAACCAATTATAAAGCTAATAACGCCATCCCAAGTATCACACAAGCGTTTATTGAACCCTTGGGATATACACGTGCGATGTACGTAATGATCTAATGCCTATGGTATTTTCAACCCCAAATAATTACTAAAAGCACCCCCAAAATAATCTAAGGGTCCAACTACAATTTCTATTACTATACGACAATTAATTCATATCCATAAAATTCTCTTTTACAAACTCAAAATCCTAATTTACTAACAACTCACAATCTCTCTAATAACCTACTAATTTCTCACATCTACAATTTCTAATATCTTTAAATCTCTCTACCCTAACATTCCTACTCAATAAAAATTAACCCAACTAAATTCTATACAATAAAATAGTTAGGGTTTTACCTTTCCGAATCCAATCGAAAATCCGACGCTACTACGATGTAGAGAATCCCTCCATTAGTTTACCCTACAATTTAATTTGGAATCCATGGAGAAAAGGGGTGGATTTGAGGTGGGGAGATTGATCGGCGAATGGGTTCGTGTTTGGCGTCGGGATGGAGGTCGGAAGGGAAGGAGAAGAAGGAGAAGGAAGAAGATGGAGGGGCATGGGTTTCTGTCGGTTGGAAGCGAACGGAGAAGGAGAAGGGAGGAGGAGGAGGCCGGGGTTTCTTTGGGTTCGGGACGAGGAACGAACGGGAAGAAGAAGAAGGGAAGAAGAAGGAGAAGAAGGAGAGAGGTGGGAGAGAGAAGGGGGTTTTTTTGTAAAAAGGGAAATAAACAATAATAGATAGATAAATATCTAAGGGAATGTTTCGTATAAGCCCCCTAGCCTTAATACATTTCAAATAAAGCCCAACTCTCTACTTTAATAATCCAAACAATACAAAATACATTAAAACTACTTCGTAGGTAATCCGTATAAAATAATTTAATACGAAAATAATAATAAAATAAGGTAGACAATATATCTTATATTTCTCAATTAAAAATAATTGTTATCAGAAATACATAATCGCGCGAAATTCTCAATCGCGCACACGTTTTGATGCAAAATAGCTATATGCTATTTTTCAGGTCGTTACAGCAAGATACATACTGTAGCACGTATCCCTAATGATAGGAAGAGATAGCCCCGGTTATCACTGCCTAGTGCTAACTCTTAGAACGAGTCGAATTATAGGGAATCACCCCTAACACCAATTCGGTCATCAAGCGAACAATAAAGAAAACCTAACCGATGCAGTTTTACTGAAAACATGTTATCACTCAATTCATACACGGTGTCGATCAAACAATGTCGAGCCTGACTGGTCTGTCAAAATAACAATTAATTACGGGAATCACATCCACTGATTCCTAATACCTTCACAGGTCATCGACCAATAACCCCAGCCCGTGACCCTCAGCGAGTAGTCCAACGGTGCCCAAAAGATGCAATGTAATTTGAATGAAGGTAAGCACACACATAACCACAAATTTCTTATCACTGACAGACTCAGGCATCGAGACACCAATCTCAAATCGACCATAGCTATCCTCTCAACTCATGTCTACCATAAGTACTAAGCACAGGAAACTTATCTAAGTTCCATGAAGTGCTAAAACATCTTAAATTCAATATAGCTCATGGTCACCATACTGCGGCATGCGGAAAAATTCCTTATCAATCTTCCAATCGTAAGTAGTTCAAGCAAATACCACTTGCCGCGACTCAAGTTACTCTCATCAGAATCCAACAAAACCAGGCTTTCTACATAGATAGGAGACTTTATTGCAATCCCCTAGAAGACAATATCCTCAAATTCCTTAAGTTCCCAATTCAACACAAGCTTGGAGTCGATCAGGGCAACCGGTTGCTAAACTTGCAACATCCATAACTTCCAATATATAATTCGCAATTGCTTGATATTACCCATTCTGGAAAGCTAAGATCCTAGGCTACAACTCTCCAGTTAACTATTTCCTCAAATTCAATCATCTTGACATTATAAAAACCTCATATACTCTCAGCTGTACATTCCCAAATGCAAAAGCTGCACCTTCCCAATAGCATAAAAATTTGCTCACTCATCGGAATCACTCGATTTCAGATTCTATGGAAATCTAGGAGTGTATACTACAACTTCCTAGTAGAACACATCCTCATATTAAATCATTAAAGTCCTCAAAATCACCATTTCCTAACAGATGCACATTCAGGGAAAGAATTGATTCTTCTATAGACGGGCCTTGATTAAATCTGGATCTGCCTCAGTCGTAGGTGTAATACCCTGAATTTTTATTAAATGTGAGATTGTTGATTTTACGTGTTGTGCACGTGCAAATTTGTGTATAAATATTTTCCTATGAAATGATTTTTTATATAGCATTAGCAAATAATTAATTTCTTTCCTTTCTTTTTACTCTTTTAAGCCCATTTTTAAGAAGCCTAAATTTATTTTCTAAATAAAAGCCCAACCTAAGAGATTAATTATTTTATTCAAAAAGCCCACTATTTTTAAAAGCCTATGAATTAACTACTTTTAATTAACTTGTCATGTTGGGCACCTTATCCCTTTTGGCTAGCGTGTGGGGCCTTGGGTCTCAGTGACTGTGCACTGTATGTGTGTGTTGTGCGGTTCGAATCTGGCAGTTACCAAATTATTTTTGGAAAAAAATTATCTCTCTCTTTTCTTCCTTTTTGATTATTTCGAGCTTTTAAAAAAAATTTAAAAATATTGAAAAAAAATAATAGAAAAATTCCCAAAAATTTTTCTATTATTTTGACTTATAGATCTTTAAATGGAGAAACAAAGTACAAAATTTTCAAGAGTGAAGAGTTCATTTTAGTTTTTGATCTTTGAAACTCTAAAATAAAGAAATGAAAATTTTGAGTATAGAAATTATTGCAAAGAGATAAATTGAGACTTTTTTTGTTAAGTAGAATCAAATGAGAATTTTTGAATATGCAAGTTGTGCATAGAAATGTGTTGAAAAGAGAATGTGATGAAATGTGAAATTTTGTGAACATGCTTCAATGAATATGAAAAGAGGACTTATACTAGAGCTTGGCTAAGACTCTACATCGGCAAGAATGAAAAATAGTGTAAAGAGAATTTATGATATTTTGACCAAGTTTGGGTCGTTGATAAAGGTTGATATTGAAAAGACCGATATAGGAGTAATGCTAGATTCTATAATATTGACCTACAATTATACATAAGGATGAGATACATAGTGAAGATGTGATGAACGCAAAAGACAAACATGAGTATGAGGGCCATTGGATTGGCGGCATGAGAGTATTCACACGATGTCCCATGATGCGTCATGATTAGGACGTGGATACTACTCCAGAGTACCGTCCCGGTGGCGACGCTTATGGGGTGATCGAATGACTGCGGGTGGTGTCACGTTTATGGTAGGAGGTGAATCACCACAGGATGCCTGCATGATGAGTCATGTGTCAGTGCGTTGGGATTCTCTCTACGGTGCCTAGACGTGAGTTCGTAGTTCATAGAATACCTAAGATACTTACCGTAGTTACAGTAGTAGTTTAAGTCATGGCGAGGGATTGAACCCTACAAGATGAAGAACGATTAAGAGCTTGCCCTTAGACCTATGTAGTATGGGCTACATAGACTCTGAACAAGTAAGCATTAGTGTCATATAATGTAAACAACTGCATTCAGCACAACACGACATCATTAGGATAGTCCCTTGTAGTTTGTCTTGTGATCAAGTTTGTGGTTGTTTAAGCATGGAAAATCGTTCTACTGTTTCCGACATAGAGAGGATGACCGTGTATAATATTTCATCAGTTGAATGAACTGACACGCCCACAGTTTTACATGCAGGGCAAAGAGATTGACAAACTGAAGTATACATGCTACTTCAAGATTGATTTAAATGTGTACATTTTCGTGTAATTACTGTAAATTGCTTCCGATGTATAAATGTAAATGTATAATGTAACTCTGATGTAAGAAATATTTTAATTTCCTTGTAAAGTTGTACGAAAGAAGTGTAAAGATCCTATGGAACTTCGAATTCAGACTGTTTTGGAATTTGGGGTGTTACAGAGTTGTATCAGAGCCACGCTTCCAAGTAGTACATATGTATAAGGAATGACACCCTAAGAGTGGACATTTGAGAGTATGTTAAGTCTAGAGATTTAAATGTAAGTCACTTACATTTGTGTTGCTCTATGATTTATATTTCTTCTTCTCCTTTCTTTAAGATGGCAGACCACTTCGACCCAGCTGGAGATGATGATTGGCACATTGTTGAAGAGGATTACTACCCCGGGTAAGCTGATTCAGACGAAGAGGATCCTGAAAAATTTGAAGAGGCATGGCCTGAGTCCCGAGAGATCACTCCACCTCCGGATTCATCTGATGATTCCTCCGATAAGGAAGAACCAGTTCCGAGTAGTCTTATTGTGTCTCTTCAGAGGCAGGTAGAGACTCAGAGGGAGAGAGCGGAGCTGTTGCAGGCACAGTGTGCGAAGAGCAAGGAGAGCACTGCCACTCTCAGTCATCGTGTTTGGGAACTTGAGAAGAGAAAAAACATGTACGATGTACTGAAGGAGGAAGTAGCGGAACTACGGGAAGAGTTTCGAGAAGCCAAGAGGAACCATAGGAACTAGATAGTTGTATCTTACTACTTTCATTTGATGTCAGAAATGTTTTAAATTCGAATGTATAAAATTTGGAATTCAATGAAATGCAAAGTTGATTTAAAATTCATGTTTCATACTTCGAATTTAATGGATCTTTTGCATTAGAATATGGCTAGAAGAGGAGCTCGAAATGGGAAATGTCTGGACTTGGAAACGGAACTAGCGAGGATCTATCAGACACTCAATGTCATTGCCATGAATCAGAATCAAGGAAGGGTGCCTGCGAATCCACTACCTGAAGCAATCAAACTCGTGGAATCATTCAAGCGGATGAAACCACCGGTGTTTGAAGGGAAGTCAGACCCTGACACGGCTGACAATTGGATCCGACAGTTAGAGACTATCTTCGAAGTCTTGGAGATTTCGGATGACAGCAAGGTGAAGTTGGCGACGCTGCAGTTCGAGAAAGATGCGGCTGTGTGGTGGCAGTCGATGAAGCAGACGATGGGAGGTATTGTTCTTGGCTGGGATGAATTCTTGGAGGAATTCCGCAGTCATTATTTTCCATCAGACGTCCAGGAGAAGAAGGCCATGGAGTTTCTGGCGCTACTGCAGGGCGGCATGTCAGTTAGGGAGTATGAGACAAGATTCACTCAGCTCTCAAGATATGTACCCGAACTGGTGATGGACGAGGCAAAGAAGGCTCGAAAGTTCGACCATGGGTTGAGGTCAAGTCTATGATCCAGGATGACACCCCTCGGTATCAGGAGGTTTGGCAAGCTGGTCAAACGAGCGGCAGCCACGAAGGCGGACATGGAGCAGTTCCACGCTGTTTAGAATCGGAGGAACAACTGGAATGTGGGAAAGAGATCCGCAGTTGTGGGGAAAGTCAGGGGACAGCCTCCGGCTCAAAGGTTCAAGCCTACGGGTGCGAACGCTGTTCAGGTGGCGGTATGTTGGGTGAGACCTCCTGTGACTTGTTTCAACAGTGGAGAGACAGGCCACTACAAGTCTCATTGCCCCAAGCTGCAGGATGTCATCCGCAATGGACCAACTCAGCAGGCCGGGAAGAAGCCATACCAGTAGGGGCGAGTATTTGCCTTGACCGAAGCTGACGCTGATGAGGTGGATCATGTCATCACTAGTACGAGTAGGGGTGTTTAGGAGTGTTTTCCGTTGTTCTTTTCCCGTTAATTAGTACACAGTTATGTAACGAGTGTGTTATGTAACAGGAGAACTTTATTTGAATGAAAGAAAGCTGTTGTTTTGTTCGATACAGGGTCCTCTCATTCCTTTATATCACCTAAATTTGCTAAAGTTCTAGGAGTTGAACTGAAGATATTTCCAGGCAAGGTTTTAGCAGTAGCTACTCCATCAGGGGAGACTTTAACCACTGATCGGTACTATGCGGACTGCGATATCGTGATTGGAGATAGAATTTTCGGGATTGATCTGATCGAGCTAAATATCTTGGAAGTCGATGTTATCATTGGAATTGATTGGATGGCGGTGTACAGTGTGAGCATCGAGTGCAAGACCAAGACAGTAACAGTGAAGGCTCCAGGTGGACCTGAAGTCACTTTCCAAGGGAAGAGGAGATGTTCAAATTTGGTTGCTGCTATCAGCCAGAAGAAAGGGATTCCTGTAAAGGTGCAGCAAATTTCGGTGGTTCGGGATTATCCGACGGTATTCTTGGAAGATCTGCCTGGGTTACTCCCGCATCGTGATGTGGAGTTCAGCATCACTATTCAACCAGGAAGTGCACCTATTTCTAAGGCACCGTATAGGATGGCACCTGTGGATTAGAATGAGATCAGACGGCAGATTGAGGAACTGTTGGAGAAAGGCTTTATTCAACCGAGTGCGTCACCTTGGGGAGCACCGGTGCTGTTGGTAAAGCAAAAGGATGGTTTGATGAGGATGTGCATCGATTACCGAGAGCTGAATAAGGTCACTGTTCAGAACAAATATCTGATTTCAAGAATTGATGACTTGTTCGATTGTCTACAAGGAGCATCTGTTTTCTCCAAAATAGATCTTCGATCAGGATATCATCAAGTTCGAGTGAAAGCTAAAGATGTGCATAAGACTGCGTTCAGAACTCGACACGGGCATTACGAATTCTTAGTTATGCCATTTGGAGTGACGAATGCACCTGCAATTTTCATGGAGATGACGCACAGAGTTCTAAGGCCGTTTATCGATTCTTTCGTCGTGGTATTTATCGACGATATTCTTGTGTACTCCAAGTCGGAGGAGGAGCACACGGAGCATCTGGCAGTAGTTTTGAAGAAGCTGGAAGAGCAGGAGTTGTATGCCAAGTTATCCAAGTGCAATTTCTGGAAATCTGAAGTGGCTTTCCTGGGTCACATCCTTTCTAGGGAGGGAGTGCCAACTGATCCGCAGAAGATTGAGGCGGTGAAGGATTAGGCAAGGCCTACTACAGTGAAGGAAATTAGGAGTTTTCTTGGGTTGTTTGGATACTATAAGAGGTTCATCCAGGGCTACGCTCAGATAGCTGTGTCTCTCACTGGTCTGACCAAGAAGAATGTGAACTTCAAGTGGACTGAACAGTGCGAGGCAAGCTTTCAGGAGTTGAAAGAGAGGCTGACTACTGCTCCCATTTTAGCTCTGCCCAGAGCTGGTGTTGAGTACAATGTCTACAACGATACTTCACATCGTGGGCTTGGTTGTGTCTTAATGCAAGAAGGGAAGGTGATCGCTTATGGGTCTAGGCAACTAAGACCGCATGAGAAGAATTATCCGACTCATGATCTGGAGTTGGCTACGATTATCTTCGCCTTAAAGCAATGGAGGCACTACGAGTATGGTGAGAAGCTGAACATGTACACGGACCATAAGAGCTTGAAGTACATCTATCAGCAGAAGGATCTGAACCTGAGGCAAAGGAGATGGCTGAAGGTACTTGAGGACATTTGTCCGGAGATTAAGTACCATCCTGGGAAGGCTAATGTGATTGCTGATGCACTTAGCCGCAAGAGCAGTTTAGCTAGTTTGATTACAACTCAGAGGTATCTTGCAAAGGAGCTGGATCGGGTTGGTATTGAAGTCGTTCTGCAAGGCTTGGGATCATCTTTAGCTCAGTTAAGGCTTCAACCAACGCTGAATGAAATGATTATCACCAGTCAGAAGGAAGATGCAGAGATTCAGAAGATGAAGGAGCAGGTCGGTGCTGGCAAATTGTCGGAGTTTCAGATCAGGGATGAAGTGCTGTGGTTTGGAAAGAGGTTATGTGTTCCGAATCAGTCGGACTTGAATGAGAGTATTCTTTAGGAGGCACATGCTACTCTTTTGTCTGTACATCCTGGGAGTACCAAGATGTATAAGGACATTAAACAATATTTCTGGTGGTCAGGTTTGAAGCAGGATGTGGCTGAATTTGTATCGAGGTGTGAGATTTGTCAACAAGTCAAGGCCGAGAATCAGAAACCCGGAGGTCTATTGCAACCGTTACCTATTTCGGAATGGAAGTGGGATAACATCAGTATGGATTTCATCACGGGTTTGCCCAAGAGTTCCAAGGGCAATGATGCGATTTGGGTCATAGTCGATCGACTAACCAAGTCCGCTCACTTCTTGGCATTGAAACTCACTGCTTCGATGGACAAGTTAGCTGAGATGTATGTTGGTTAGATCGTCAGGCTTCATGGTGTTCCATTAACCATTGTGTCTGATCAAGATGCACGGTTTACTTCGTATTTCTGGAGGAGTCTTCAGACAGCCTTGGGTACCAAGACGGATTTCAGCATTACTATTCATTCACAAACCGATGGGCAGACCGAGAAAATCAACCGTATTCTGGAGGACATGCTTCGGTGTTGTGTACTAGACTTTGGAGGCAGTTGGGAAAGGCATCTAGCTTTGGTAGAATTTGCCTACAACAACAGTTTTCAGACTAGTATTGGGATGATGCTATACGAAGCTCTATATGGCAGGAAGTGCAGGACGCTTGTTTGTTGGTTCGAGGTAGGGGAGCGGCAGATGTTTGGGCCTGAGATTGTGCAGCAGACCTCTGAAAAGATTGAACTGATCAGGAAGTGGTTGGTGGATGCTCAGAGTAGGTAGAAGAACTATGCAGACAACCGAAGAAGGGATCTTGAGTTCGAGGTTTGTGACTTTGTCTTTCAGAAGGTATCACCTAGCAAAGGCATGATTCGCTTTGGCAGAGGTGGGAAGTTAGCCCTAAGATTCACAGGCCCGTATAAGATATTGAGGCGGATTGGGAAAATGGCTTACTGGCTTGAGTTACCGGAAGAGTTGTCTCAGGTGCACAATATATTTCATGTGTCTATGCTGAGAGGTTACATTCCAGATCCAAGACATCATTTGCCTGAAGTGTCGGAGGGTTTGCAGTTGGATCTGAGTTACATTGAGCTTTCGGTTGAGATTGTTGATCGTCGGGAGAAAGTCTTGAGGAATAAGACGATACTGATGGTCAAGGTAGTCTTGAGAAACCAGTTGGTTGAAGAGGCTACTTGGGAATCAAAGGAGAGGATGATGAAGGACCATCCTGAGCTCTTTGTTTGATTTGTATTTTTTTCTTTCTTCTTATTGTGTTTGTTCCTCACTCTTTTATTGTAGTTCCGGGGACGAAACTATTCTAAGGAGAGAGTGCTGTAATACCCTGAATTTTTATTAAATGTGAGATTGTTGATTTTACGTGTTGTGCACGTACAAATTTGTGTATAAATATTTTCTTATGAAATGATTTTTTATATAGCATGAGCAAATAATTAATTTCTTTCCTTTCTTTTTACTCTTTTAAGCCCATTTTTAGGAAGCCTAAATTTATTTTCTAAAAGATCAACCTAATAAATTAATTATTTTATTCAAAAAACCGACTATTTTTAAAAGCCCATGAATTAACTAATTTTAATTAACTTGTCATGTAGACACATTTTTGTAGACAACTAATTAATTTATAATGTACAACTTTAATTAGGGGGACACTAGTTGGGACACGTGCTTGCACATGTGTGTGCTTTGCACACCCTCCTTGGCCGGATTGCATGAGTGAGAGAGTGGGGGTGTGGACTAGTGGAGTGGTGGTTTTTGTGTTCATGGGTGGTTGCTACAACTTCCCATTGTATCCTAGTCATTCACCTACAACCATCTAATGCAATCATAGCTCACCATTTCACCCTAAAACTAGTATAAATAATCCTCTCTTTATGCATACAACACTAAGAAATTTTTGAAAGAAAGAAAACTATATAGGAAAGTAAAAGATTGAGAGAGAGTAAAAAAGATTAAGTGCATTAGTGTGTGTGTTCTTTTTGGAGGTCGGCTACTACAACCCACGGCAAGGGGAGGTTCAGGTTTCACCAAATGCATGGAGGAGGAACTTTGTGGTGACTCATTCTAGGAGGAGAAGGACCGCTCGTGTGTTCAAGGAGATTCTAGGAGTTTTGTATTACTTTCTTCAAATAGGTGGGTGTTTTTCTAAACTTCTAATATTAGACATCCTGCTAGGGATTTTGATATATATATGCATGCCGAAAGAACTGATAAGATAATCACTTATTGACCCTAAAAAGGACTTGCTAGACGAATGAGTAAATGCTTGATGAATTGCGTACTATTGGTTATAATTCATGTTTAATGTAGTTAAATTCACTTATTGCCATGAAATTGTGGAATTGGAATCATGTAATTGTAGAAAAATGTTCATGAATTGGTTAGTGAATGAATTATTAAATTTTTGCATTTATTGAACCATTGTATCATTTTGCTCAAGGAATGCAACTTTGATTATAAGTATTATGAATAAAGAGGGAAAAACAGAAATTTACACTTTTTAATAAAATCTTAATGCAAGAAATTGAGTAGAGAATTTGTTAAAGTGAATTTTTGCAATTTGTAAACATAGAACATAAATTAGAGTGAAAATACTTGTTTTTAAAGTCAAAATTATTTTTAAAAACACTGATTTGTTAAATGTATGTAAATTTAGTATTCTGGAAATTTTTAGAAATTTTTGTGAAGAAGAAACTAAGTTATGATCTTTTGAAAATTGAAATATTTCAAATAAACACAGACTCGACTTAAACCTATTTTGAACCAATCCTATATCAGTTAATTCCTATGGACATACTAGTTATAGGGGGGGCATTAGTTGCGTTACTGTAGCAACCTGTGACTGAGTGTGTGTGGGTTCGAGTCTCGGCAAAGGCTTTTTATTCCAAAAATTCGAATTTTCCAAATACCGAGAATCAAACTTAAACCACTGACACTCCTCCTTTGTGATAGTTGTGCGCCTTGTCCCTTTTGGCTAGCGCGTGGGGCCTTGGGTCTCGGTGACTGTGCACTGTGTATGTCTGTTGTGCGGTTCGAATCTGGCAGTGACCAAATTTTTTTGGGGGAAAAAAATCTTTTTCTCTTTTTCTTCTTTTTTGTTATTTCGAGCTTTTAAAAAAATGAAACAGATATTGAAAAAAAAATAATAGAAAAATTCCTGAGTATATATATATAAACTTCAAAAAAAATAGAAATTATTTTTGACTTATAGACCTTTAAATGGAGAAACAAAGTACAAAATTTTCAAGAGTGAAGCGTTCATTTTAGTTTTTGATCTTTGAAACTCTAAAATAAAGAAATGAAAATTTTGAGTATAGAAATGATTGCAAAGAGATAAATTGAGACTTTTTTTGTTAAGTAGAATAAAATGAGAATTTCTGAATATACAAGTTGTGCATAGAAATGTGTTGAAAAGAGAATGTGATGAAATGTGAAATTTTGTGAACATGCTTCAATGAATATGAAAAGAGGACTTATACTAGAACTTGGCTAAGACTCTACATCGGCAAGAATGAAAAACAGTGAAAAGAGAATTTATGATATTTTGACCAAGTTTGGGTCGTTGATAAAGGTTGATATTGAAAAAACCGATGTAGGAGTAATGCTAGATTCTAGAATATTGACCTACAATTATACATAAGGATGAGATACATAGTGAAAATGTGATGAACGTAAGAGACAAACATGAGTATGAGGGTCATTAGATTGGCGGCATGAGAGTATTCACACGATGTCCCATGATGCGTCATGATTAGGACGTGGATACTACTCCAGAGTACCGTCCCGGTGGCGACGCTTATGGGGTGATCGAATGACTGCGGGTGGTGTCACGTTTATGGTAGGAGGTGAATCACCACAGGATGCCTGCATGATGAGTCATGTGTCAGTGCGTTGGGATTCTCTCTAGGGTGCCTAGACGTGAGTTCGTAGTTCATAGAATGCTAAGATACTTACCGTAGTTACAGTAGTAGTTTAAGTCATGGCGAGAGATTGAACCCTACAAGATGAAGAACGATTAAGGGCTTGCCCTCAGACCTATGTAGTATGGGCTGCATAGATTCTGAACAAGTACGCATTAGTGTCATATAATGTAAACAACTGCATTAAGGACTAAGTGCACAGCACAACACGACATCATTAGGATAGTCCCTTATAGTTTGTCTTGTGATCAAGTTTGTGGTTGTTTAAGTATGGAAAATCATTCTACTATTTTCGGCATAGAGAGTATGGCCGTATATAATATTTTGTCAGTCGAATGAATTGATGGGCCCACAGTTTTACATGCAGGGCAAAGAGCTTGACAAACTGAAGTATACATGCTGCTCCAAGATTGATTTAAATGTGTACATTTTCGTGTAATTACTGTAAATTGCTTCTGTTGTATGAATGTAAATGTACAATGTAACTCTGATGTAAGTAATGTTTTAATTTTCTTATAAAATTGTATGAAATAAGTGTAAAGATCTTGTGGAACTTCGAATTCAGACTGTTTTGGAATTCGGGGTGTTACAGTAGGAAAATCATAACTTTCAATCTACAAACTAGAATTTCATAATTCTAGATGTTTTGGAAAGCATTGACTCCCTACTACAATTCTCTAGTTGAACACTTTTCCAAATTCTTAACACAAAATTCCTGAATTACCCATCTTCACAGACTAGTCAATCTAAACTAAGCTGAACCTAGTCTATTTTAAAATTCAATAACAAATCAAGCCTAAGTCAAAAACTCATGAAATTTGAGATTCTGAAACTAAACATATACCATTCCATTGTATACAAAAATTGCATCCATCTTCATCTTACACACAGAGTTATAACTCCTTAAATATAGCTCAAAAAATTCAGCTGCATTCCAAGCAGGGTCTTTACTTTTCCACACTATTTATTTTTGAAACTTCATCAAATGCTATCAAAAAAATCTAAAATTTGAGAATCATGATTCAGACACATACCAGAAGCTACTGCAAAAATTTCATAGCAATGTCATACACACACAAGTAGTTATGACTAAATGAACTTCAGTCTAAAAATAGACAACTTCAGCTTATGTTCCTCAGACCAGTTGCAATCTACAAATTCTTTGAGGTATCAAACAACCTCAAAAAATTATGAAATTTAAGAATATGGTTTTAGAAACATTCAAGAGTGTTCAGAAAAAATTTTCAGCTCAAAAAACCCAACCAATACTGAGTTACAATTTCGGAAAGACACAGCAGAATTCACCCAACAGAAACTTTTTCAGTTTCTCTCTGTCCGAAATTGAGAGGAGTGTTTGGGCTATCAAATGGAATTCAAATACTATAAAAAAAAATCATGTGATCTCTAGATACATAGAATAACAATCCCTAAAAATTTGAGTCCCAAATTCCAACCCATTCGTGAACTAGAAATTCCCAAACTTACACCTCACAAGCATGCTTCTTTAACAAAAGTTCATGGAAAGAGTTGTTCTTATCATACAACTATCTTTTCTTAGCATATCCATATACATGGAAATCAAATTTTTCTTAGCTACTTCTACATGCTAATATCTTATACAAAAGAAAAGACTAATCTTTTAGAGTATAAAGTATCACCCACTTTTTGTAGTTGCAAGAAAATCTCCTTGTAGCTTTGCTTGCTTGCTTGCTTTCCTTTGCTCCTTGCTCTTGTAGAAGATTTGGCCAACCGTCTACTGCACTTCTTCTCCTTCTCTACTACTCTTTCTACTCCAAAAGACTTCACCTTCTTTTTTGAATAAGAACAAGGATAAGAAGAATGAGAAGAGATGAGAAGTGAAATGAGTAGGGGTTTTATAGAAAAATGGAGAGCTAGGGTTTGGGGTGTTGGGCCAGCCAAATGTAGGGTAGGGATGGGGGGGAGTGGAGTGAGTGGAAGTGTGTGGTGGATAAGAGTGCCAACAAAATCTTCTAGAAGCTTCAAGGAGCTTCTCATTCCTTCAAGAAGTCAACACATGGTGAATTGTTTCCACCATTGGATCTTCATCAAGATTCAAGTCATGATCATCATGACGCTAGGGTTCCTAACCCTAGGTTAGGTCAAGGAACCCTAGGTCATCATACCCCAATTCTAATTCTTGTGCACAAATACAATCCACATTCAAATTAAGTACTAACTTAGTTTATAAAAATATATGTTTTATAAAAGTTATTATTTTCTCCCGAAAATTTTCTGGTCAAAACAATCGGGACAAATCTACAGTTTAATTGAGAAGATATCCCGAGTTTATTTTATCGGGTTCAAAATATCTCATATATCTGAAATTTCTCAGTTAAAACTGATAATTATTAGAAAAATATGTAATCGTGTGCAATTCTCAGCGGTGCACGGATTACTACGCAAAAATAGCTATATGCTATTTTGCAGGGTATTACCACAAAACCTGTAATAACATGATCACTTGCATATTTCTGTTACATATACATGCTACCTGATACCTGTTACTTGTATACATGCTTGCATGCTACTTAACACCTATTACATGTTACCTGCACCTTGTCACCTCATCATATTACTTGAATCTGTTTCTGATTTATGTTAGTCATTCTGTTTTGCTATTACATCCATTCCATGTTTATTCTGTACTTGCTTCCGCTGTTACTCTATACTTGTCTATCTGTTTTCTTCTGTACTTGTTGCCTGCAATACAAGCGGCCCGTAACTTACATTGACGGGCATTTTGTTTCTTTTTCCTCTTCCTGCAATTTGTTAAAATTGCAGACTTTGGTGACCAGCTGCTTGATGGAGTAGGTGACCAAAAATTCTAGTTGGCTGGAGTTCTTGCTACAATTTATTTCCTGCTGTTTTGAATAAATGTAATTGTTATGTGGATTATTTTGTAATGGGTAGTTTGGCCCAGAATTTATAACTCTTGTTTCCAGATCTGGCTTATTTGAGAATTATTTATTTTGTTTCAAGTAAATTCTGTTGGTTATATTAATTTATTCATGTATGCGTGGTTGATAGCTCCTTGTTTATTTCTTGTTTATTCCTGTGAAATGTTAAAAAGATCCTTACAGCTTATGAATGGTGAACGCCATTCGCTGGACTTGTGTCGCGTATCCGTATTCCGTATTCCTTTTTGGGAAGCGGGCGTGACATCCAATCCTCATGAAATTTTGTGAACATAGCATCGACATATACTAGATTCTCCTATAAAAATTTAAGGTTCCAATTCCATATATTTTTGGAGAAAGAATTTCGGAAGTGAGATTAAAAGTCAGGAAATCAACTCAAAAAACATAACAATATAATTTTTGATAGCAGTACCTATTTGCACTAAAATTTACTTCCCCGCTTCTTTGAGAGAGAGAATTCGATTCCATCAGATATCTCTGTCGAATCCAATGCCTACTCACTCGAAAAATTATAAATTAATTAAAAATATGCATAAAATTTGTTCTTTACGGATTCGCGCATCGACATACTAACTACAATCTGGAAATTAGACGTTATAGTACTAAAACATCGATAACTCACAATCTATACATCGGTTTATGAAACCGTAAGTTATTCTGGATTCTACATTCGAAGGGCTATAAGATGCATATATAAAACACTAACTTTGGTGTCCAAAACTGGGTCAAAACCTTAGTACAAAGCTAGAGAATTTACTGGGCAGAATATATAAAAATGTTTCCAAG
This sequence comes from Hemerocallis citrina, assembly GCA_017893485.1. Taxonomy (NCBI): domain Eukaryota; kingdom Viridiplantae; phylum Streptophyta; class Magnoliopsida; order Asparagales; family Asphodelaceae; genus Hemerocallis; species Hemerocallis citrina. The sequence goes on along the minus strand of CM030359.1, from coordinate 231,823,746 downwards.
TTAATCATATCATAATTTTACATAATTAATTAACAACACATAATCTATCAATAATGAACGCATAATCTAATCATGAATAATCAATTTGTAAAGATTATCTAGCATGTTACTATAAAAAATAAACTAGAAAGTTGGAAAAACTCAATGTGCGGGTAAAGAAGCTAGTCCAGCAAAATAAGTTTAAGTTAGCGACTTGGAATATAGGAACATTGACAAGAAAATGCATAGAACTAGTAGATAGCATAATTAGAAGGAATATTAATATAGCTTGTTTACAAGAAACAAAGTGGGTAGGGGAGAAATCTAAAGAGATAGATAGTTTTAAATTATATTATACTGGTAAAATTAGATATAGAAATGGAGTAGGAATTTTAATAGATAAGAAATTCAAAAGAGTAAGCTTGTTTTAGGGAAAAACATAATTAATATCATTAGTGCTTATGCACCCCAATCAGGATTAGATGCACAAGCTAAAAATAAATTTTGGGAAGATATGGATGAAATAATTCAAGGAGTACCCTTAGGTGAGAAACTATTTATAGGAGGATATTTCAATGGACGTGTAGGAGAAGATAACATGGGGTATGAGATGGTGTATGGAGGACATGAGTTTGGAAATAAGAATGATGGTGGAGAGGCACTTTTAGATTTTACGGCTTCGTATGATCTTATACTAGCAAATACTTATTTTAGGAAGAGAGATGAGCGTTTGATAACCTTTAAAAGTGGGGCAAATATGAGTCAGATTGATTTTTTCATCACTAGAAAGGTAGATCGCTTGACATGTAAAGATTGTAAAGTTATACCGATAAAGTGGAATCTACTATTGATAGTCCTGCTGCCTGCCAGGTCATTCAATGTCTCTCACTCCCAGGGTTTAGCTCTCGACCGGAGGAAGAGGGGCAAGGCATTAGGGGTCAATCTATTTACAATTTGGTCTAACTTCTGCTTATTAGCAGCACTAGGGAATTTGATTGCTTTCCTGCCCAGTGGTCAATTCTTAGGTTCCCAACCGCCGATGACAAAAAGAAGCTTGGAGGGGAGTCCCGTTCCCGGATCTCACTTACCTTACTGTAGGAAAAACGATTTTGTCCGACCATTTTCAAAAAGCGCATAGTTTCTCCTCAAAAATCCAATAGTAGGTAAAACTTGTTAGATACCGAAGTTAATTGTATCTAATAAGTTTTACTACCCATCTTGTGGAAGTTAAGATTGGGAAACACATATGTGCAAGGAAGGAGACTAGGAACCCAATAATTAGGTGGTGGAACTTGAAGGGAGATAAACTAGAAGTTTTTAGAGATAAAGTCCTTAAAGTGGTATCATGGAAGGGAGAAAAATATGATGTGGACTAAAATGGCTACGTACTTAAGAGAAATTTCAAAAGAGGTACTTGGAGAATCTAAAGGTAGAGGGTTGCTAAATAAAGAAACATGACGGTGGCAAGAAAAACTCCAAAATATTGTGAGAGAAAGAAGATCAACCTTCAAAATATGGCAAAAGAATATAAATGAAGAAAATTTGGAGAGATATAAGATCATTAGAAAAGAAGTTAAGAAAGCAGTAAAAGATGCAAAAGAAAAAGCTTATGATGATTTATACACAAAATTAGAAACAAAAAAGGAAGAAAATAACATTTATAAGCTTGCTAAACAAAGGAATAGAAAAACAAAAGATCTGGGTACAATTAAGTGTATTAAGAGTGAAGATTCAAGAGTCTTAATAAAACATGAGGAAATTAAGGAAAGAAGACGAAATTACTTTGAGAAGTTATTAAATGAAAAGTTTGTGAGTAACTTAAATATAGAGGACTCGAGGGAGAGCCGAGAGCATATGTTTTTCCGTAGAATTAGGACCTTGGAGGTTTGAAATGTTCTAGGAATGATGAAAATAGGAAAAGCTTTAGGACCGGATAAAGTTTGGAAGTGTCTTGGGGATGTAGGAGTGGGTTGGCTAACAAAATTATTTAATAAAATTTTGAGGACTAAGAAGATGCTCGATGAATGGAGAAAGAGTATTCTAATATCTATATATAAAACTAAAGGAGATATACAAAGTTGCTCAAACTACCGAGGAATTAAATTAATGAGTCATAGGATAAAAATTTGAGAGTGATCAAACATAGACTGAGACTAGAAAATACAGTATCTGAGAATCAGTTTGGGCAACAATGAAAGTAATTTATGTACTGAGGAGACTTATGGAAAAATATAGGGAGAATAAGAAAGATCTACATATGATTTTTATAGATCTAGAAAAAACATATGATAAAGTCCCCAGAGACATAATATGGTAGGTGTTAAATAATAAAAGAGTTACTATTCGGTATATTGAGGTAATTAAGGATATGTATGAAAGGGCAACGACCACAATTAGAACAACCACAGGAGAGACCAACAATTTTCCTATTACAGTAGGTTTACACCCAGGTTCAGCTTTAAGCCCCTACCTCTTTACTTTGGTTATGGATGAATTGACACAAGTAATACAAGATGAGGTGCCTTGGTGTATGCTTTTTGCTGATGACATCATTTTAGTGGACGAGACTAGAGCACGAGTCAGTGCTAAATTAGAATTGTGGAGAGAAACTTTGGAAGCTAGAGGCTTTAGGATAAGCAGAACTAAAACAGAGTATATGGGGTGTAATTTTAGTGATATTCGGAACACAACTGAGGAAATAGTGAAGCTTGATGGCAAAGGGATACCTAAGAAAGACTGTTTCCGATATTTAGGCTCGATTATACAAAGAGATAGGGAGATTTGTGAAGATGTTATACATAGGATCCAAGAAGGGTGGTTTAAGTGGAGAAGTGTCAGTGGTGTTTTGTGTGACAAATGTATATCTTTGAAGTTGAAGGATGGCTGTTATACCGGCAATGATGTATGGAGCAGAGTGTTGGACAACAAAGAAATAACATGTCCAAAAAATGAGTGTAACGAAGGTGAGGGTGCTAGGATGGATGTGTGGTAAAATAAGGAAGGATAGAATTAGAAACAAGCATATACGAGACATGCTAAAGGTAGCTCAAATTCAAGATAAGTTAAGAGAGAATCACCTCAGGTGGTTTGGACATGTCACACGTAGACCTAGTAATGCCCCCATTAGAAAGAGTGATTTGATAAGTATTGAGGGTAAAGTTAGGGGTAGAGGAAGACCTAAACCAACTTCGATGAAAACGGTGAAAAAAGATATGATAGCTTGTGACCTTAGAGAAGATATTGCGCTAAACCAAGCAGAATGGAAAATCAGGATTCATGTAGCCAACCCCAGCTAGTTGGGAAAAATGCTTTGTTGTTGTTGTTGTTTTGGAAAAACACTCACATAATTGTTTTGACAGGCTCTCGTTTGTGTAGCTATTACGATGCCGATTTCTTGTACATGTAGAAACTAAGCAACTCGTCATTGTGCTCCACTTCGTGCTACGCTTCCGGCAAGTGTAGAATAAGAAGAAGGCCGTAGGAGATGAGGGAGTGTGGTAGTGTGGTGTATTGGAGTTGGAGTGAGGTGAAGTGAAGGAGAAGGAAATGAAGAAGTGGCTGCGATGGAGTTTGGAGGAGCTTTAGGTTTGGGAGTGAGAGGGAGACAATGGAGGCTCGGGGTCGGGATGGAGCTTCAGGTGGTCAGGGGCGAGGTGGAGATAGGAAAAGGGGCTGTCGGGGTGGCTCGGAGGTGCGGGGTGGTGGGTGTGAGGATGGTGGAGGAGATCAGTGAGGAGGTAGCGATCGGGAATGAGGTAAGGTGGAGCTCGGGATTAAGGGAAGGAGGTCGGGTATGTGGTATAGCAGTTGGTGGTAGTGCTTCGGGAGTTTGGAGCTTGGGTGTTTGGAAAAGAAGATGGGGGATCGAGTGTGTTGGAATGAAGGAGAAAAATGAAGGCAGCGATAGGGAAATTGAATGATGAAAAGATGATAAGGAGTATGTATATATATATATATATATATATATATATATATATATACATATATGTATATAATGAGTGGGAGTGGGGTTGGCTGCATGTGTGTGTTTGTAGGTTAGGGTGTAGAAGAAGGGAATGAGGCAGTGAGTAAATGAGAGAGAGATGTGGTATATATATAGGAGTGAGAGAGTGTGTCTGTGGAATGAGAAGAAGAATGAGTATAAAGTTAATTATAGTGAAATGTAGGGTGAGAGGTAGTAGAGTAGGAACAGAATTAGTTGTGGAGTGAGAAGGAGAAGGGGTTAGGGTAAGAGCATAGTAAAAGTAGGGAGTAGGCAGTAAGTTTAGATGGAGGTGGAATTTGAAAGGAATTGTAAAATATGGTTGGGGGTTGGGTTACGGGATGAATTAGGGTTATGGATTAGGATTAGGATTATGAATATGGTTAGGATTAATCATAGTTAGAGTTTAAATTAAACTCAAATTGAGAAATCAGAAAATTAGAATGGATCAGAAAATATATAGGTTGTGTTTAAATAAGAGATCTCAAATGAATTCAAATACAAAAATAAATTAGAGAGAACGAAAATATATTTATAAAATATCGAAATACATAAAAATATTTACATTAAAAATGTTACAGATATTACCCATAACAGTTCAAAATACATGTGTGTAACACACATGGGAAAAAATTGTCATAATTCAATTTTGCGGGGTGTTACACAGCCTGTTAGCTGCAAGTGGATCTCAAGGTCAAATATCAACCTGATGGCTCCGTTTAGCGGCACAAGGCTTGTCTAGTTGTCCGATGATTTACTCAGGAACATGGCATTGATTATGATGAGACTTTTACCCCGGTTGCACAGATGACTACAGTTCGCACTCTTCTTACCGTTGTACCAGATGGACGTGAAGAATGCATTTCTTCATGGTACATCATCTGAGGTTGTTTACATGCATCCTCCTCATGGCCTTACCACTCCTCCTTGTCATGTTTTTTGTCTGCGTCGAGCTATATATGGTCTGAAACAGGCCCCTCGAGCTTGGTTTGAATGTTTTCATAGTGTCATACCCAGGCTGGTTTCAATAAGAGTTCACAAGACCACTCTATGTTTATGCGTGGGGGGGGGGGGGGGGGGGGGGGGAGGCCTTCTATTACTATATGTTGATGATATGATTTTTATTGAGGATGATTCTGCATGCATTGCATCCATCCAGAAATACCTTTACCAGCAGTTCATATGAAAAATCTTGGCAAATTATGCTACTTCCTAGGTTTAGAGATTGCACATGGATCTCGGGGGATACTTACGTCTCAACAGAAATACACATCAGATATTATCTCTGCTGCATGTCACTCTGACAGTCAATCAACCGATACTCTCTTAAAGCTTCATGTGAAGCTTTGTCCCACAGATGGTGAACTCCTTCTCGACCCTACTAGATACAGGCAGATTGTTGGACAACTTGTCTACTTATGCATGACCAGACCCGATATTTCTCATGCTGTTAGTATTGTTAGTCGGTTTGTTTCCGCTCCTACATCGGTTCACTACCGCGCTCTTCTTTGGATCCTCATATATCTTTGGGGCACTATCACTCGCTCATTATTCATGCCTTCTATATCCAAATTGAAGCTCAGTGCATATTCTGATTCAGATTGGGCCGGTGATCCTACCACAAGATGATCTACCGCATGTTTCTATCTATTTCTTGGTGATTCAATGATCCCATGGTGAAGCAAGACACATGCAGATGTTGCATGTTATTCCACTTAAGCTGATTACAGAGCAATGATAGCTACTACTACAGATATTGTTCATGTTCGTTGGTTGTTAGCAGATATGGGTGTAACTCTTACAGGAGCTACTCCTCTTTAATGTGATAACTGGAGTGCATTGCACATTGCAAGCAACTCGGTCTTTCATGAGCGAACGAACTACATAGAGATAGATTGCCACTATGTTTGTGAGCGCTTTGCAGCAGGGACCATTTCACTTCATTATGTTACCTCTTCACAGTAGATAACAGACTTCTTCACCAAATCCTACACTGTTCAAAGATTTTGTTACTTGATGGGAAAACTCACACTGTTCGACCCACCGTGAGTTTGAGATGGGGTGTTAGTTATTATATTATATATTTAGTCCCATATCAGGTTATGTATCAGTTTAGTATTTAGTTCCCTCCAATATATATAAGACATTGTACTCCGTTATAATCCCTCCAATATATATAAGACATTGTAAGACATTGTACTCCATTATAATCAATCCAATAGTATTTCTCAATCTCTCTGTTAACCATAACAGTCTACTATGAGGCTAATGATATGTTAGTTGCAACACTGACATTACTAAACACCAAAGTTTCTTTAACATCAGATAGTTAGGTAGGACTTAACGGCGTACCAATGATGTGTGTAACATGTCATTGGATAGATTCTGATTGGTTACTCCAAAAGCGAATTATCTCATTCGAATTTGTTAGGTACCCACATAAGGGTGAGATAATTATGACACACATCATGGATGCATGTAATAATTTTGATATTTATGATAAATTTTTTGCTCTTGGTTTAGATAACGCCTCTAACAATAGTAAGGCGGTTACTAGTTTGAAAATTACTTTAAATCCTATAGAACCCGATATTTTTCATGTTATGTGTGCTTGTCAAATTTTAAATCTTTGTGTACAAGACGCACTAAAATACAGACACGATAAGATTAGTGTAATGAGAGATTATGTTAATTTTATTACTTTGAGTGGTCCAACATATCAAGTTTTTCATGATTGGTGTCAACTGAGGAGAATTGAATTTAAACGTTTTTCTAAAGATGTTAGACATCGTTGGAATTCTACATTTGATCTCTTATGTGTAGTTCTTCATTATCGAACTCATTTAAAAGAATTTTGTGTTGCAATAGGTATGCAAGATTGTATGATTGATGATGATTTTTTGGTTCTTTGCCGATAGTTTATTAAAAATTTTAGAACCTTTTAATGATGCAACTTTACAATTTTTGAAAACATACTCATCTACTTCTAGTGGTATTTTACTTACAATTGTAACTTTGATGACCACAATTAAAGGTTATGTAAGCAACACTTATATTGGAATAATGATTTATGCCGCTTATCTAAATTTTGAAATATTTTCATCCACTTCCTATGTTATATTGTGTTAGTGTAATGAACCTCATAATTAAGTTAGAGGGCACAAAAAATTTAATTGAGATTTTTTATTCAAATGTTCCAAACGATGAAATACAAGATTTTGATCATGTTTTTTAAACTACACAATTTGAGCATGTTTTAAATACTTTATATGATTGTTACAATAGGCTTTATGCATCTAATACTACACAAACACAAAATGTTAGTTCTTCTTCGTCTATATCAAAGCGAAAAGTCTTACATTTTCAACTAGTGGTTTTTTAAATCTTATTAAATTAAAAAAAACAAGAACAAATGCACCAAATGAGTTGAATTGTTATAATGCACAACTTCCCATCGATGATATAGTTGATGTGTTAATTTTTTTGAAAAACAATGAAAATGTTTTTGCTATTCATTCTCGTATGACTAAAGATATGCTAACTCCACTGGTGTCAACTATTGCATCGGAAAGTGTTTTTTTTTCTCTTGGTGGCATGATAATGAGTCGAACATGAATCACTTGCTTTTGAAGAATTTGGAGATACTAGTATGTGCGAAAGATTGGATGAAAACGGAAGAAAAGATACAAGATTTACTAAAAGAAGCACAAAACGGCTCGAGTAGCGACGAATGAAAATTGAGTAGAAGTGCACTACGGATTATGTATTGTAAATAATTGAAAATTTTAGGGCGATGAGATTCTATATTTAGGTTAAGTTGAAGTACACGACAATAGTCCAATGCATTCTCTTAAATCTAAAGAGAGGCCATCCGGAACTCTAAATTCAAATATTTTCCTAAACTTGTAATTTGATTATATTGTATGCAATGTTACTTATCTATTTGATTATATTTAAAATTTTGTAATTCATTGAAACAATTTAATATATATGAATCTTGTCCTTTAATCTATATGTTCTTACAGTTGTTGTTTTAATTCAATCTTTCCCTTTAATCTTTCTGCTCTATTCAAAAATAAAAAATAAAAAATAAGTGAAAAAGGCCCCAAACCCATGAACTCGAGAAGGCCGGGCCCCCCTCCCCAGCCGGGCCAGGCCTGACCTGCCATTACCCTTAGCCCGGCCTGGGTTGGCCTGGGACCGGGTCAAGCCCGCTGGTTTTGGGCCCGACCCGGGCCGCCCGGTTTCCACCCATAACTTTAGATGATTTTTTTCCCTCTGGTTTTTCTATTTTTTTGTTTTTCATGGAAAAGTTGTGGCTCTGAGAGGGTAGTCAAAACAAATAACTCAAAACAAATAACAATTAGTAATCTTTTGGGTGATCTTGACTCTCAAGGGACATAAACAAAACAATTTGATAATATTAGACTACTACTCCATCTACAATGGGTATATTTGTTTTCTTTTTTTAAAAAAGAAAAAAAACAAGGTAAATGACGTAACAGCTACAAATTTATCACCTAATTCTTTGTAACAGAAAATGTAAATCAATCTTTTTCCAACAAGATCGTAGCCATAGATTCAGGCAGTCTACTTTTTAAATTGAGGGAGTAAACTTTCACATTTTCACTAAAAAAGTTATGAGTAATTAGAAAAAATAAATAGAATAAAATAAAGAAAATAAAAAGAAGAAGATGTCTCACATGAAATAAGTTGTAGCAAATAATAAAACTATAGAAGAAGTGTGAGTCATGCAATATTTAGGTGGCTTAAAAGATGGGGATGCTCTTTATATAGAAAGCATGATAATTCTTTTTCAGTAATAAAATCCATCTTCTTTATTTATATTTTTGTTTTTAGAAATTTTTATCCTTTTTGATAATAGTTGAGTTCACTTTGTGCTTACAACTTTTAAGATATTTTATTGTCAAAAGAACCTTTTAAGATATTTGAAAAATCAGGATATTGATTATCTTCAAGAAATAAATCAGGATAATAAATAATATATTAAAAGTGAGGCGATTTCGAAACGATAGTTACTGTTGTTTCTTCCCTATCCTTCAGCACCCAGATCCGGTCACTCCATCCTCTCTTTACCCACCCTTCCTTCATTAATCTTCTTCAGCTTCTCCTCCTCTACAAACCCATATCCCTCTTTCCTCCTCCCCCCCCCAGTTTCGGCGATCTATTCTCCCCCCTTTTTGGATTCGATCGAGCTTCCTCCGTCGGAGCCTTGGTTTTGTTCGTCTCTCCGTTCAGATTCTCGATCCCAGTTCCTTTCGAGCGGCCCGTCCTCGCTGGCGCCTTGCCTGCAAGAGGGTGCTTCCCCGGTGGCCCCGCCTCTTCATCTCTGCCTGAGTTGAGTCGTGGCTTCGTTCCTCGCATTCCTCTGTTTCGTCGGTGCTCTCTATTTCGCGGACGGGCTTCAGCCAGGAGCATCCCCCCCCAGCTGCGATCCTGGCTCGCATCCTTACCGCTCGCTGTGAGTATTTCGATCGTTTTAATTTTTAGCGTGTAGACTCAGTTGGTTTGGTTTGTTGGATGTTTCCCTGGTGCTTTCTTTAGCATCGCTGATACTCCTGGTCACTGTGTAGTGCCCCATTAGCTGCGTATTAGTAGTGCCCCATTATCTGCCTGTTAGCTCTAGCATTGTTCTCCCCTTTGTCGGGGGTTCTTATTGCTAGTGTTTAGCTCTGCTTATTTCGGCGCTCTGACCGAATTTTCTTCTTGCTCTTCCGTTCTATCTATCCCCACACTCTTGCTATTTTCACCATTCTTTTTCTCCGATTGGAGAGTGCGGCCTCTGCTTTTCGAGAGGCGCTGTATTGGTTTATCGCTGGCTACTCTTATCCTTGTTGGTGTGTTTAATCTTGTGGATTATCACTATATTGGTTTAGTTGTTGGGGGTGTATTTCCTGTCTGTTAGTGGCTTCTTTACCTTTCCTTTATTGGAGTTTTGCTTTGCTCCTTGCCTGGAAAGGATTCTCCCATGAAGCTTTCCATGTCTGTACCGAGCTATTATTGTTCTACTTCGGATCAGGACCCAAAGCGGGTGTTTTCTTATTCTTCCCGGGATGTCTCCCGCCCCTCTCAGGGTTCATCCATCTTCTCTAAATCCACTTCTCAAAGTTGGTCCGATCATCATAGGGTCTGTTTCAAGTGCCTCCTTCCTGGGCATATTAAGCGTGTTTGTACGTATAAAATGAAGTGTCTATTCTGTGATAAGCTCGGTCACTCCCGCAGACGATGCTTCTCCCTCCAAAAACTTCTTGGCTGGCCCAGAGGTCTCTCCTTACCGGCCAAACTCCTCACATTTCTTAATTACCCCCTTTTAAAGCTCAAGCTTCGGATTAGCTTGGCTAGTAAGTTCAGTAAGGTTAAGAGCCAGGAGCTAGACTCCTCTGTTGTTATTGCTCTACCAGCGTCGCTCCCCTCCACTACTATCTCGTCTCCTTGCGCACCCCTAGTTACTCTGCATAGGCCTAACATTGCTTCCCTGTTTAAGGATCGTAAAGCTTTTACGAATCTTGTCTCCAACCCTCGCCTGATCTCTCTCAAGGCTCGCCCCCGCCCTTTCTCGGCGGCTCCATCATTGTTAGGGATTTTGGGTACAAATCCTGATTGTTTTAATTCCTATTCCTCGTATCTTTCGCAGCCTAGTGGTGCGAAGGAGACTGCTCTTCACCCACGCTCTTCTGATCCCCCGTTGCATCCGAACAGAGCTATTGTTCATTTTAAGGTACCAGTATTAGGTTATAAATTCCCTTGTGATCTGAAGATCTCTGTTCCCTTTCGCTCAGCGTGCTTAATTCATTTTCCTGGCTGCCTATACTCTTGGTATCAACTTTTAGGGGCCCAGTCATGGCTCTATCAGGTCATGAGGGTTTTTAAAAAATTCTTGCTTTCCCTTTCCATCAAGAATTCTATGGCTCTTGATGTACGTTCTTTTTCACGTTCGGACGGTTCCTCCAAGCCCATCTCTTCGGCCCCTCCGGTTGCTACCAGCAGCCTCAGTTCCCCTCCGTGCCCCATCTTGGTTGACGCTGCTCCAACTGTCAGTAAGGCGTTTTTGCCCCCTTCCGTGAGGGATGATCATCCCCCAGTCAAGCGAGGTTACAACAAGAAAGTTTTCGATCGTTCGAAGATTCGAGTGAGTGCTCGGCTTCTAGCGAGGAAGCAGGCTTCGTGTCAGCTTATTAGCTAGGAGTGGGTTTCATTCTCCAGTTTTGCTTGGATCGTTTGCTTAGGTCCATCTCCTTTTTCGAGCACGGATTTGCGTCCTTGGTCTTCTTTTGCCAGCGCTTCCGGACCAGTGTCTCCTCTCTCTTGGATCGGTGTGGCGCATTCTTGTCATGTCTTCTCGCTCTGTTTGGATGCTCGCTTTTGTAATTCTTAATTGTATTTATTTACTGTTTAGATTAATTCTGTTTTACCTCTTGTAAAACCATTGATTTCTGTTTGTATTATTACTGTTTAATTGATTAATATATTTTTTGATGGCTGGAGCCTTTAGGCTCTATCCGATACATCAAAAAAAAAGATATTTGAAAAATCAACAAATGAATGTATTGTATTCGAGACCATAAATCACTAACAAACAGACTAATCCTCAGAACCCGAGTGAGTTGCCATATAGAAACTATGATGTGAACCATGAATGCCATCATAGTCGGTGGAACATAGGCAAAGAAATTTTTTATTTCAAATAAAGAAAATGTGGAGTATGGTCACCTTATTTCATTGATGAAAAAACGTGATCCAGATAAAAATATAAGGTACATAAAATAAACCTCCAACAACCTTAAGAGAATAGGCAATATGGTAAGAAAAGAAATAAAAACATATGAAAAAGCAGAATATCTCAAACAATAACCATGGGAGGTAGGCTTTACCCTATGGTTGGGCCAATCTCGTCTCGGTGTTGTCATATGTGTAACCTCTATTTCCGATTTTTCGGATTTTTCTTTTGTATTCTTTCCCTTTTCTCACTCATGTAATCTATTATTTTAATAATAATTGTTTGCTATTTATTTTGTTCCAATCCATTTATTTTCATTGTTAAATTATGGGATCTTTGTACAGTCAATTTATTTGTGTATGAGGTGTTGATCCATCTATTACATTATTTCATTTAGTTCTTTCAATTTAACCCACTAATTGATTTGCTTCCCCTTGTTGGATCCAAACCGGTTAACCCAAGCACATTTCCTTTTGGATCCTAACCCAAACCCAGTAACTCAATTCCCCTATTATCTGTTTATTGACAAGATCAATTCCCTCTCCACGTTCACCCCCTCAATTCCCTACTTTACTGCCTCATCACTACCCCATTCCTCTAAATCCTAACAAAACTATCTAATCTCTCAATCAACCAATTAATTACCCCCCTTAATTACTCAGCTCTCTCTCTATCTATCTATCTCTCTCCCTCTTCCCTATTTCTCTCTCCCGACACAAACAGACCCAACACCCCCTGCCTCTTCGACTGCCCCTTCTTGTCGAGCCACCCTCGACGCACCCCACCCCGTCACGCAACCACCGCGACCACCAAACTGCAACTCCACTCCACCACCGAACGACGCCCTCCACCTCCAAATCCACCACTACACCCGAGTGCAGCACCCATCGAAGCTCCCATCGCCATCTTCGTCGCCAGCCCTGCTACAGTCCCCGTCGACCTCCTTTCTCGACCACCGCCTTATCCCCCAGTCACCGCCCTCGACATCGCCATCATCTTCATCCCCTGTGTCGACGCCCACAGCCACCACCTCACCTCGCTGATCCTTCGCCTTCGACCTTGTCCTCGTCAAAGCCCTTCCATCGACTGCAACCCATTGCTGCCATCATCATCATCCTCACCCTACGAACTCCTCTACTGCCTTCATCGCCAGCACCACCATTGAACCCCTGCATCCTGATGCCCCTCTCTTGCTGCTCTCAACCCGCGACTGCACTCGACCGTCGCTAATGCCATCACCAGCCACCGCCTTCACCTTCAAACGACAGCCACCACCATCGCCTGCGCAGCCATCGCCTGCGCCGCCATTGTTGCGTCCTCCGTCAGCACTGTAATGCCCTTGCCCCTAGCTCAGACAATTTATACAATTTATAAGACAAATTAGATACTATGTAGTACAACTGCCCACCACAGGCTGCCTCTCAAAAGGTGGTTAACCGAATTGGTGACTCTTGATCATAGGCAATAGTATTTATATATTATTTTATTCAAGTTAATTTCCGACGTGGTACTATTCATATACACTTACCTCTTCAAAATTGCACAGCCGAAGCCATAGTATTCTGACACCCCGGGTGGGCCCCCCAAACAAGGATGACGTCATCATCCTTTTTTTAACCAAACCAACACAGCACTTACAACGTGCTGTTCAACGTGCCCCCCCCCCCTATACACATATTCACTTAAATTACCATTATACCATCAATCCATTTTACTTTATACAAACAGCCACTATATATATATATATATATATATATATATATATATATATATATATATATATATATATAGGGAAAGCTTCGGTTGAGCACTACTCTAGTGCTCACCGCGTGAACACTAGGTCTTCGGGCGTTCATATCGAAAATCCAAACCGTTCACATTGATCTACACATCTAAATTAGTCTAAATATGTAAAATCAAATCATTTGAAATTCATTTGCCCATCCATCATGTGACTATAAAAACAATGACTTTCAGCCATACAATTTTGTAACACTTCAATGAATGGGCAAATGAATTTCAAATAATTTGATTTTACATATTTAGACTAATTTAGATGTGTAGATCAATGTGAACGGTTCTGATTTTCGATATGAACGCCCGAAGGCCTAGTGTTCACGTGGTGAGCACAAGAGTAGTGCTCAACCGAAGCTTTCCATATATATATATATATATATATATATATATATATATATATATATATATATATATATATATATATATATATATATATATACACACACACACTAGTTGGAATTTACCGTGCACCAAGTGCACGTGACTTGGTGCACATAAATGTTGAAAATTTTATCTAACCATACTTGCATTTAGCACACCCATTTCTTCAAACTACAAATTTAACTAAGTCAATCATCATAAAAATCAAACCATGAATTTCAAAATTACTCCAACGATAACAAGCTCAACGAAATCAGATTTGAAGCAAGCATCAAGAACCCAAGTTTAATTAATTCTAGCAAAATTTCAATCAAAACAAAGCACAAATGGATCAAAATTCGAACGATATAAGAGACAGCTATATGCGTAATAGTTTCATCTAAAACATAAATATATAATCATTGTATTTTTCATAAGATTAATCATCATTTTTGACTTTAACTTTCTTGAACTTAAAACTGATATTAAAAAAAGTAATTAAAAAAAAAGTAAATCCAAAATTGATATTATCGTTTTTTCATAAGATCAATCATCACTTTCGACTTTAACTTTCTTGAGCTTAAAATTGCTAGTGATTTCTTGTTCATCCTTTTTAATTTTGCATCCTGTCAATATTATTGTAGTTGCTCTTTCATATTGGACATCTTGTGATTTGATATAAAAAAATATACTCATCTCCAATGCATTTCTTGGTCCATCGATCAAAATTTTCAATATTTTTTTTCTGCATATAGAATCAAGAAATTAGATCTTAATTATTTGTAACACTATGAGAATAACATATGATACCTTGTTCTTAATATCTTCCAGGTGTTTTCTGAACAGCCAATGATGCATCTTACTTCCTCATCAAATAGAGTCAATTCTGTCTCCGCACTTGTATCTTTTATTGTGATTTTAAATACATATCTGAAATAGGTTATTCTTAGTTTTTTTTTAAAAATTTATTGTTTATTATTTTTTAAAATAATTTAATTGAAGAATGGAAAGATGGGAAACTAACGAACAAATGTGGACAACTCTTCATTAGTTTTTTCATTTAATTAGGAAGTGTCCACAAAATTTTTGTAAATAGTACAATTTGAAGTACAAAAAAATTCAACGCCTCTTTTGCGAAAGTTGCTTATACTAAAAACAACTTCTTTCTTTTGATTATAAATAAATCACTACATTCAAGAGGCAATTCGTTATAATCTCATCTTTTTTTTGACGGTATGCATTATAATCTCATCAAAGTTTGCAAAAAATTTATAGGTGAATGAATGAATTTGCTTCAAAATCGCAGTGCTCTTTCTATCATTCTTTTTCCCTATATTTGTCTACTTCCCTCCTATCAAATCATATTTCCTGAAGAGCCGCTAGGAAAAGAGTATGAAACGTTTGAAGGTGGTCAATCTCATGAGCTTGGAGGTGTTTGTCCGCGTGGATCTCAAATCAAAGATCAAGCAGTACTCTGATCATGATACCACAATCATCATTGCCAGGAATCTCATACCATCTCTATTGATTCTTCTTCATCTCCTTAACAAGAAGAGCTTATTCTCAAGATGCATCATGTAAGAAGATAAAAAGGCAAAGGAAAGGCTTCATCTTTGACTTTGTCCATAGCTAAAAGTTGGTTAACAAAGAACTACTGATTTGGTGGTAACATACAACCTAGCTGGCATTCAAAAAATAAACATCTAACCCAACTCTATAATAAGAAGAACGAAGAAGAACAATATTCTACGAAAAAAACACTTTAAAGAATTACATTGACAATAACAACAAACAAAAATATAATCTATAGAATTCAAAGCTTCATTTTGGCTACTTTTATGAATTCCTTTTGACAGACTGCAACATAAACATTTTCATGTTAGAAAGGCAAAGCTTCAAAAGCATCAGTAAATATTATTTCATTTTTATACCTAGCACATAAACTAAATTAGTGCAGTGACCCAAGTATAAATACCACCACTAATACTCTTTCAATGAATGAGATAAATATTAATTTTTCTAGTTTGATAGTTATGTTAATTTCTTTTATTTTGGGGGATATATGTTTAGAACCAAATGTGATATATGGTGAAGGTAGAATGTAACTCACATGACTTTAAGCACCCAAGTAGCAAGCATTTGACGTGCTATATGTTAAAACCAATGAAACATTAAACTTACTAAAACGAACTTTGACATGTTTATCACCTGCAATTATTTTTACATTGTCCAGTCTTAACTCAGTCCATGGCTACGTAAGCAATTCACCTAATTCACCTGAGAAAACAAAAGGAGACATGAATGAATAGCCAGTTGATTGCATAATTATCATTGCCCAAGTACATAGCATTTACAATAGGGAATGATGGTAAGATAGACACGACAACCAAAAGATCTCTTAATATGGTCCTATCAATTGACTCAAAAAAATAGGGACCTACCTAGAAACAATTGGGAATTTATAGTAAGATACATCAATCAAATAATATCTGAAAGTCCTAACCTAAGCACACCCCCCAAAAAAATAACTAGGCCAATTTCTCTCTCAATAGGATCTTAGCCCGCTCTTCAACCCATGTCAAAATAGATTCTAGACATATGTGTTGAAGGCTTGAAGCCAATGTCTCGAAAATAATGTCTCAAAATAGCTATTGAAAAAATGAAAAACAAATAAGAAAATTGATTTTTCATTTTTTTTTTTGGCCCAGTCCTAGGACTATCCATTTATCACCAAAAAAAAGGGTCAAATCAATTTTTGTTACTTTTTTTTTCTTGGTATTTGTTCTTGTGCTCATTTTTTTGTCAAAAAGCTTAATGGTATTAGATATGAAGGTATTTGTCTTGTATGCAACCGAAATTACAACAAAAAAATCATTACAAGTGAATGGGTATAGATAAGGATAAAATGTTGTAATTTTTTTTACTTGCAATGCATCCAAACATTGCAAGTGAAACAATTGTAACATTTTTGTTGTAAATGAGCCAATCACAACATAGCAAATCACCCTAGAATTGTGGAGCATTAGTTCCCAAATAAAAATAAAAATTTAAAATTTAAAAATTAAAAATTTTAAATCATTGAAGATCTGCAGAACATTAACAAGCATTTTCGGCAATAAATTTTAAACGCTAGTTAGGGAATAATAATTGTCGAGATTAAACGAAGGAGGCTATAAAAGCAACAAAATTATACATGATATCAAACAACAATTAAAGCAATGTAAACTATCTATCTACAAACTTCGTCAAGTGTGGGTTACCCCTGGTTGAATATTATAAGTTGAAAGGTAAATGAATCAAATAATAAATAAGTTCAAGCCTTCAATTGAAGTTATGGTTGAACATGTTCTAGATCAAAATTAGCCTACCAGTTTTAATATCATGGTGGCCGGTTCCATATTGTTTTAGTTGTTAAAAATCAAATTGAGATATCAATTCACCAATAACATTACTGTTTAAAGTTTAAACAAGTTTTTCCCATAGAACAGATAGTTTAATGATGTAAATGTGGTCTAAGTTAGAACTTAGAAGTCATAAAGAATTGCTTCAATTGAGATATTAGCCAATCTGAATGGAGATATTAGCCAATTGAGATATCAAGTATGCTATTGGTTTGGAATGTTGGTTTTTTCACATTCAGATTAATGCAAGTGATAACCATGGCATGGCTGATTTTAAAATTGTTAAAGGAGTAGGTGGAAGTACTTCAATTCTATCAAAGAACTCATTAACAAATGAGGCCATGGGAAGAAGCAAGAAATGGTTTGTATTGTGTGATCTATTTCTCTCTATTTTTTATAAAGCAATATATTTAGTTTGTTACTTGACATTGCAGGTTTAAGCATCGAAAGACTGCAATAATAATGGATGAGGTTGATGGTATGTATGTCGGTGATATGGTTGTTATTAGACAAGAAGGTCTCATAAAGTTTTGGGGGTTCCATAGAAAAATTAAGCATTTTTTTGGTAGGTCTCACAGGTCAATTTGTTATTAAAGTGGTTCTAACAAAAAAATAATGATCATCACACAAACAATAATAATCAAATACAAATTGAAACAAATTAAGCATATTAGTTATAGAGATTAAGAAAGTACCTTAGATTAGTACAGTGGGTGACAATAACAAATATAATCCATATCTAGCAACAACATGAAGTAAATAAAGGGGATAGCAAACAACTGAGATTGTAAAAGAAGAGTCAAGGTAGAATCCTATACATTTCGAAAGGGCAACTAATATAACAAAATGCTAATTACCCAATACCTAAATAGTTTAGACACGATGCAGATATATGTAGGAAAATTATGAGGTAGCATCAGTTAACTGAATAATCATGCTAGTAAGCAAGATAGGTTTAATGCACATGCAGGTCCAACTCCCACACGGGCCCATAGAGTCTAATTGTGGTCCAACGACAAATCTCCAAATCTCTACATAATTGCACAAACAACAACAATCAACTACCTTAACAGCTATCTACAACCTATAATAGGAGACTCAAATCTCTTCCAATAATAAATTTGTATCAGGAATGTAGTGGAAGGGCTAAACTTTAAGATAATTTGCACAAGTATTGAGCTTCGATATTCTCTTTAACTCTACCAACTTAAAGACAAAGTTGAAGGAAACTGCGGGTGTGAGAAATGTCCTAAGAACCAAACCAACATAAGAAAGCAACAAACCCTATAAAAACATAAAACCCTAAAGAAGCAGTTTACATTTACATTCATATTTAAACAATAACAGAACTACATAACTCTATCGCATACATTCTCATATTAAGACAACAAATTACTCAAACAACCCCAAGCATACTCATTACTTACCTACCTATGATAGACCAAATCAGGCGTTATCTGCCTTGGATCATTCCAGAACATCTCAGTAATCAACATAGCCCGAATAACAAACTGATCCCCTACATTCTCATCTGTCAAACACTGTTGCAGATTCTCTTGCAAAATACCACACCCATTATCAAAACCATTCAAAATTTGTTAACATTTTGAAGGGAAAATCCCGAATTCAAGGACCTCACTCCGGGAGCATAAGGCTTAATCTCCACGGCGGTCCACTCATATCGCACATTCATAAACTTGTCAAAATCTCTAACAAATTCACCTGAAAATAAGTGACTTATCCAACTTGTACCACGTCTCCTCCCTTGCCAACTCTGCCTTTTACACAACCAAATCTACAAAAAATTAGGGTTTACCCAAAACCAAATCAAAATTAAAAAAGGTTCAGAATTTTATTACTACCCGAGGAGTATTGTACTCGATAAACCTCCTTAATCCTCACCCAAATCGCCTTCCGAAATGCCTGGGTCATCGCTTCCATCTTCGATATCTCCAACGAAAATAACTTCGAAGCCACCACCATCGCAAACAGCGGCTCTAACCACAACATTTCACCAATCCCATTGCAATCGCATCTTCCCTGTTCTCGGCTGGTCGGCAAGAAGCACGGCGGGGCTCCATGGAGGAGTCGAGGCCCAGGCCGCAGCTGGTGAGGGAGAACGGGGAGGTTGCCGATGAAGAGTTGTAGCCATGGTGACCATGAATCGCATAATGGTGAAGAGAGATAGATAAGGGTTTAGGATTAGGGTTTGGGGGATCGGATGGATTGAAGTTTGGGATCGGATGGATTGCTTCGTATTTTCCAAGCCCTTACAATGAAGAACAATTCCTGATCAGATCCCACCTGATAGCATGTAGTGTATTCATCTAGAGGGAGAGGAAGCGGTGCGACTCCTTTGGCCGTGGAAGGAGAAGCGATATGGGTATCACACAACACATGCAACAGAAACATACCAGCAGTACCAATAATTGCATAGAAGTGGCCATTGTAGTAGGATAAGGCCCTACACATTTTAATGGGCTCCCTACAATCATCACCCATCCACACGGTAGTCCAGGCAGTGTCTCTAGGGCAACAGAATGCCAGTTGCAAATCCCATCCATGTACAATCATGATTTTGAAGTTCGATGATGATGAGGAGGAGGATGAAGGGTTCGAGGAAAGAGCAGTAAGACTAACGAACTGCCTAAAAGAAAACCCCGACTCCATAACTTGTTCTTCTTCTTCGCCGCCTTCTGATGTTGAATTTGATATTCGTTTCCAGGTGATGGGGAGAGGGGGGAGGGGAATTTGAACACGGGTGAAGGGGTTGAAGAGGAAAGGGGAATTATTACTATTGTTATCAGATTGATTGTCGATGACGATGAGAAGCCAACCGGGTTGATTCAATCCACGGTAGTCTCTGTCACGGAGTTGAGGGAGGTTGAGGAGATCGTCGACATCTTGAGAACTGATGGTGTTGCTTTTGTTTTTGTTTTTCTTCGGGATTTTTGGGAAGGAAGAGATTGGAATTGTATAAAGGATGTATGGCTGTGATTAAGCCTCACATATAATCAATCGAATTCGATCGATGGTCCAGATCTGCTCAGATTCGATCGGCGGTCCAGATATGCTCTGGACAGATTTATTGTGGCTTTTATAATAGAATATATATATATATATATATATATATATATATATATATATATATATATATATACTCTTTGAAAATAACGGGGTGTTATACCCCCCCCCCCCCCATCAGAAATCAGTGTCCTCACTGAGCACGGGGCATGCACAATCTAGTGCAGGATCTCCTTTCTAGCCGATGTGGAGTGGAGTACCCTGATTCTGCTAGCTGCACAGTACCCTGATTTTGCGGGTTGTCCATCACAGGACCCAACCTCGCTCCCTCTCAGGCATACTTACTCGTACATCTGCTAGCTCCATCTCAGGCATACATCTCACCCACTCTTACCCACACTCGGTGTCGAAAGTCGGCTCTGATACCATTTGTAACACCCCTGCCCCTAGTGTAGCGCCCCGAATTTCTAATATGATATCTTAGAAAATACGTGGCACAATCCCAGCATCAACTTTAATGTAACATTAAACACAACCAACACCACAAAAAATTTTCAACCTTTATTAC
Organism: Hemerocallis citrina; assembly: GCA_017893485.1. NCBI lineage: Eukaryota > Viridiplantae > Streptophyta > Magnoliopsida > Asparagales > Asphodelaceae > Hemerocallis > Hemerocallis citrina. Next base: position 231,802,897 of record CM030359.1, on the reverse strand, counting down.
AACGAACTTTTACAAAGCACAGCGGAATTCAAAACATCTCAACTCATAATTTTCTTTATTTACAACACCATCTTTTTACAACTCTGCTTTTACAAATATACACAAAACTCTTATAAATCAAATTATCTCAAAACTATCTCAAGCATCCAACCTCCATACTCTAAGCAACAACCTGCAACATATGAGGCTAGAGATAACCCTAATCCCCAAAACTAAAGGGGTCAGCCATAAATGGTGTGAGTGACATAAAAGCAAACAACATAAATAAACATCAAGCACGGATTCTTAAACAACATATAATAAACAAGAATACATAAAATATGACGTAGCAAAGAAACATGTAAACAACAAGTGGAACTAAACTAAGTGTCAAGTGTAGGAAACAGGAAACCACGTGCATAAAACCAAGTCAAGAAAACACAAATTCTATATGCGGACTCTCTAATGCGTACTTGTCGAAGTCTATGCATCACACTCTACATAGGTTCGGTGCAAGCCCTTAACGTCTTCACTTCATAAGGTTTAAATCCCCGCTATGAAACTAATCCTAACACGATGACTACTACGAGATAAAGATAAACTGTGAGTATTAGCCCATGCCCCGATAATTTCGGAGATAGATCCCACACCACAGGTATTTTACCGTGATAATTCTGGAGATCATCCCACACCGAAAGCAATGACCTCATCACACGAATACCACATGTGCGTCGCCTCGACTCCGATAATTTCGGAGATCAATCCCACACCACAAGTAATCTACCGTGATAATTCCGGAGATATATCCCACACCAGAAGCCATACTGAGGTACTTGACCCATGTTCTCGTTCATCATATCACCACTAGTGCCTGTCCTTATTATTTTTGGGTTACTTAATTACTCAACGAATCTCCTAGAGTTGGTGTACCCTACCAGACTTAACTCAAAACTGAACAACTGAAATGCCTCAACAGGCCTCAACAAAAGAACTCAACGCCGGTATACTAGGTACACACACATCCTCTAGAGACTCAAACTCAAATGTCTAAACCAACTTTCCATCATAATTAGCTCAACTGAATATCTTAAAATCAGATGCTTAACAAAAGACAAGTGTAGGCTCAAATATCTGAAGACTAATCATTCGAAAGAACATACAAGCTTACGAAAACTCAACAGTACCAGTCGACTCATACTGTAGTAAGTCGACTGTCCAGAGGGAACATATCCATGATTTTAAGAAAATAAACTAAGTAGTATAAGTCGACTTAAAAGATCATCGGTCGACTTACCCGAGACAAATTCCAATAATTTTCGAGAAAATATTCTAAGTATTATAAGTCGACTTAAGATGTCATAGGTCGACTGTCTAGAGAGGAAATCAACACTAACTTTGCAAAATAATTTTAGGTATACCAGTCGACTGTAAAAGGGTTAAGTCGACTGTCCCGAACGAATTTTCAAAAGAAACTAAAGACACAGTAGCTGGGTCGTACCAGTCGACTGAAAAGGCTACCAGTCGACTGTTGGCCTACAGTTTACATAATTTAGGTCTGTATACAATAATCAAAACTGGAGTTTTTCTAAAGATTCATTGTTTATGAAAATAATTCGTATTCAGGCAAAAATGACCAATCTAAAATAATCCTCATTATGGATACATTACTCAAAATATCCAATATCTCAAAACTCAATTCTCATGTTCTAAATTCCTAATTCTTCCATTAGGGTTTCTCAGTACTAAATTTCTTCACAACTCATAACCAAGATCTGATTTGTAAACACAAGATCCAGATGTTCATCCATCCGATCATAACCATACTCAAATCTTAACATGCTTTCTAGCAATACAAATTTATAAACCAAAATCTACTCAACATTTTTAGATTTCACATACATGGTACAAACAACAACCTTTGTATCATTCTCATGCAAAATACACCAAATAAATAACATATCAAACAAACGACAAACAATCGTTCGCATAGATCAATTCACAAACAAAGTTCATATCATTCACAAAACAAAACAAAACAAAACAATGTCACTCACCTTGGAATTGAGAAGATCCAACGAAAAAGCCTTCCTTTTTGCAAGGTCCAAATCTTCCTCTTGCTCTTCCAAAACAAATCACAAAATCTATTTTGTGCAGTGAATGACGGCTGTAAAAATCCTTTTAAACACCCGGGATAAAGAGTTTAGGGTTTTACCCCACTTTTACAAAATGATCCCTTCAAAATATCACTTTATATATATAGTTCTATACTTGAAAATTCAACAAAAATTCATTTAAATTAGGATTTAATATTAAAATATAATCCTAAATCTCAACCGGTACTGTTCAAAACGTCCAGAAAGTACATTTTACATTTTAACCCCTAAAAATGACAAATTTGCAAAAAGGTCCTTTTCTCAAAATTTGCAAATGGTTCCAATTAATTTCAGAAAAATCTGAAAAAATACTAAATAAATCCCAAATATTAAATAATAATTTTTCATGAAGAAAACTTGACTTTCAAACTTCTCAAGAAAGTATTGCACGTGTTTTGCACGTGTAAAAAGATAATTTTTCTGAAAATATTCATAAATTCTCCAAAAATCATTTTAGTCATTTATAAACCTTTAAAAATAATATTTTAAAAATACGGGGTTCTACATCACTCCCTCCTTAGAAGAGTTCTGTCCTCAGAACTACTACTAATGAGTCCAAACCACATACCAACAAAGGGAACAATATCTCATAAATAGAACATAGTCCAAACAATTGCATACGACAACACAATCAAAAATAGAAGGAATACAACTTAACTCAATCAATGGTACAAATATTCAAAAGAATCACAATCACATAAAAGAAATGCACTCATACAAAAAGCTCTGGGAAATCCTTCTGCATGCGATCCTCTGGCTCCCAAGTAGCCTCCTCGAACTGTTGATTCCTCTACAGCACCTTGACCATAGGTATCACTTTGCTCCTAAAAACTTTCTCCCTACGATCAACGATCTCAACGGGCTGTTCTTTGTAACTCAAGTTCACCTGTAGATCTTCAGGAACCTCTACCAACTGATGATTCTGATCTGGCACATACTTCCTCAATAATGACACATGGAATACATCATGCACTTGTGCCAACTCCTCTGGAAGCTTCAATCTATATGCTGTCTTGCCAATCCGCTCCACGATCCTGTATGGCCCAATATACCTTGGCGCCAACTTGCCTCCCTTACCAAACCTGATTACTCCTTTGGTCGGAGACACCTTGAGGAAAACTGCATCCCCAACCTCAAACTCCAAGTCTCTTCGTCGAGTATCAGCATAACTCTTCTGCCGACTCTGAGCCTCGACCAATCTCTTGCGAATCAGCTCAATCTGCTCTGACGTCTGCTGTACGATCTCAGGACCATACATCTGCCTCTCGCCAACCTCGTACCAACAAACAGGTGTCCTGCACCTCCGTCCGTACAAAGCCTCATACGGTGCCATCCCAATACTCGCATGGTAACTGTTGTTATAAGCAAACTCAACCAATGCCAAGTATCTCTCCCAACTACCACCGAAATCCATAACACAAGCCCTCAACATATCTTCCAGTACTCGATTCACCCTCTCCGTCTGACCATCGGTTTGTGGATGAAACGCGGTACTGAAATCAGTTCTGGTGCCTAAAGCTGCTTGTAGGCTCTTCCAAAACCTTGAAGTGAACCTTGCATCTCTGTCGGATACAATCGACACAGGAACTCCATGAAGTCTCACAATTTCATTAATGTACAACTTGGCCAATTTCTCCAATGACCAAGTAATCTTCATGGCTAGAAAGTGAGCCGACTTAATCAAACGGTCCACAACAACCCAAATCGAGTCATTGCCCTTCGAACTCCTCGGCAAACCTGTGATGAAATCCATACTGATATTCTCCCATTTCCACTCCGGAATGGGCAACGGCTGTAACAAACCTCCCGGTCTCTGATTTTCTGCTTTGATCTGCTGACAAGTCAGACATCTTACCACGAAATTTGCTACATCCCTCTTCATACCAGACCACCAAAAATGCTGTTTGATGTCCCTGTACATCTTCGTGCCTCCCGGATGAACTGACAACAAGGTACTGTGTGCTTCCTGCAAGATACTATCTCTCAAATCTGCATTATCTGGAACACACAACCTCTCACCCAACCAAAGAATTCCATCTTGGACACGAAACTCTGATAGTCTGCCCTCTGAAACCTGTTGCAACATCTTCTGAATCTCTGAGTCTGATCTCTGACCTTCCACAATCCTCTCTCTCAAGGATGGCTGCAGCCTCAACTGAGCCAAAGACGCCCCTAAACCCTGCAGCACCACCTCGATACCTGCCTGATCAATCTCTGCTACCAACTCACTTTGAGTAGTGATCAAACTTGATAAACTACTCTTCCTGCTAAGTCCATCAGCCACCACATTCGCCTTGCCCGGATGATACTTGATCTCGGGACGAATGTCTTCCAAAACTTCTAACCACCTTCTCTGTCGAAGATTAAGATCCTTCTGTTGATAAATGTACTTCAGGCTCTTGTGGTCAGTGTACATGTTGACCTTCTCACCATAAACATAATGCCTCCACTGCTTCAAGGCATAAATGATAGCTGCTAGCTCCAAATCATGCGTCGGGTAATTCTTCTCATGCGGATGTAACTGCCTCGAACCATAAGCAATAACCTTGCCTTCTTGCATCAAGACACAACCCAAACCTCTGAGAGACGCATCACTGAAGATATCATATCCCAGCTTGTGGCAAAGCTAATATAGGTGCAGTAGTCAACCTCTCCTTTAACTCAAGGAAACTCTCCTCACACTTATCTGTCCATAAAAATTCCACATTCTTCCGGGTCAAACCTGTCGAAGGAACTGTAATCTGAGAATAACCCTGGATGAATCTCCTGTAGTAACCAGCTAAACTCAAGAAACTTCTGACTTCCTTCACAGACGTTGGCCAGGGCCAATCCTTCACTGCTTCAACTTTCTGAGAATCAGTGGCCGCTCCCTCCTTAGAAAGGATATGACCAAGGAAAGCTATGTCAGACTTCCAAAATTCACACTTCGACAACTTGGCATACAAGCTATGCTTCTGCAATTTCTGTAATACTGCTGTCAAGTGCATAGAATGCTCCTCCTCCGACTTTGAATACACCAAGATATCGTCGATGAAAACCACCACGAAGGAGTCAATAAATGGCCTCAAAACCCAATTCATCATATCCATGAACACTGCTGGCGCATTCGTCAACCCGAATGGCATCACCAAAAACTCATAGAGTCCATGACGAGTCCTGAAAGCTGTCTTACTCACATCTTTCTCCTTGACTCGAACCTGACGATACCCCGATCTCAAATCAATCTTCGAAAACACAGCTGCTCCTCGAAGCCTGTCAAACAAATCATCAATCCGCGGCAGTGGATACATGTTCTGAATAGTCACCCTATTCAACTCCCGGTAGTCAATGCACATCCTCATTGACCCATCCTTCTTCTTGACCAACAACATTGGCGCTCCCCACGGAGAAGAACTCGGCCTAATAAGTCCTTTGCTCAATAGCTCCTCAATCTGCTTCTTCACTTCATCTTGCTCTATAGGTGCCATCCTGTACGGAGCCTTAGAAATCGGCGCGCTCCCCGGCTGAACATTGATGCAAAACTCCACATCTCTCTGCGGCGGTAATCCTGGAAAATCTTCCAAGAACACCTTAGGAAAATCTTGGACAACCGGAATGCCCTTGACTTCATCTGAAATAACCATCTTGGATACCATTGCAGCCACCTTCAGAATCTTCTTCTTCCCTTGGAAAGTCACTGCGGGTCCACCTGGTGCTTTCACCAACACTTCCTTCTGTTTGCATTCAATTGTGGCATCATATATTGCCATCCAATCAATGCCCACGATGACATCCACACCCAAGACTTGCAGCTCGATCAAATCAATGTCGAACAACCTCCCACCAATCTCGATATCACAGCCCTCGTAATATCGATCCGCAATCAACTCTTCACCTGACGGCGTTGCCACCGACAAAACCCTGCCTGGAAACAATTTAGGTTCCACACCTAAGATCCTTGCAAAATTTGGCGATACAAAAGTATGCGATGAACCAGTATCAAATAAAACCCTTGCCTTTATTCCATTAATTAAAACAATTCCTGCTACAAGAAGAGTGATACTCAATCTCCAATTGTTCTCAAATAAAGGTTTTACTTATTACATTGATTTAAAATAAAAATCAGAATTCTTGCATACCCTGTATTACATCTTCCGAGTTACCCGCGTCCTCCTTGGTTAATGCAAATACTCGCCCTTGCCTCTGGAATTTGCTTCCACCCGAACCATCCTTCCTTAAATTGTGGACAATGCGACGTAGAATGTCCAGTCTGCCCACATTGGGAACAAGTCTGCTTCGCCAACTTCGGACACGCTGACCTGTAATGTCCTGCCTCCTTGCAGTAATAACAAGTCACTCTCTGAGTTGTAGGTGCCTTCTGCACCGGATCACTAAACTTGATCTGCTTCGCAGGGAATCCCTTCCCACTCTGACCTGATGCTGGCCTCTTGTTCCGGTTCCATGTATCTTGCCTCTTCTGAAACTGGTCCATGTCCTCCTCAGTCATAGCTGCTCTCCTGACCAGCTTGTCGAACCGTCTGATGCCCAACGGGATCATCCTCGACCTCAAGTTTGGCCTCAAGCCCTGCTCAAACTTTTTGGCCTTCTTCGCCTCGTCAACGACCAACTCTGGTGCATACCTCGAAAGTTGAGCAAACTTGGTCTCATACTCCCGCACGGTCATGCTACCCTGCTGAAGGTTCAAGAACCCGGTCGCCTTCTTCTCCTGAACATCTAGGGAAAAGAAGCGATCCCTGAATTCCTCCAGAAAAGCTTCCCAAGTTATCGGCTGATCTCCCAAAGTCCTCTTCAGTGATTCCCACCAGACACCAGCGTCCTTTTCCAGCTGCATCGTAGCCAACTTCACCTTGCTGGCTACCAGAGTCTCCAATACCTCGAAGATTGTCTCCATCCTTCTAATCCAATCATCAGCTGCGGTTGGATCAGATTGCCCCTCAAAAACTGGCGGCCTCATCCTCTTGAAGGACTCGATCTGCTTGATAGGATCGGCGTTAACCAATCCCTGTCCAGCTCCATGATTTTGCTGCTGATTCTGCTGTTGATTCTGACTTTGCGCCAAATTAAATGCCATTAGCGCATTCAGAGTCTGATACACCTTGGCGAATTCAGCCTCAAGATCAATTTCCGTTCCTCGAGAACTTTCAGATCCATCCTCATTGTTACCACCATTCCTGGGCCTGGGTGCAACCATTCTGAATATTGCAAAACGAGGGAAAAGTTAGAGCATCACACACAATTCAAACTCACATCAATATCCTTTGGCAAAACCTCAATTGTATCCCAAAGGTAAAACATCATGTTTCAGTTCTATGTGATACTCACTCTTTAATGTCCACACCTAGGTACTCACACTCTAGTGTCCACACCTAGGTTATTTTTATGCCATGTTCATTATTACTATTGAAGCATGCTCTGATAACAATCTCTGTAGCGCCCCGAATTTCTAATATGATATCTTAGAAAATACGTGGCACAATCCCAGCATCAACTTCAATGTAACATTAAACACAACCAACACCACAAAAATTTTCAACCTTTATTGCAATGAATTTTTACAAAGCACAGCGGAATTCAAAACATCTCAACTCATAATTTTATTTATTCACAACACAATCTTTTTACAACTCTGCTTTTACAAATTTACACAAAACTCTTATAAATCAAATTATCTCAAAACTATCTCAAGCATCCAACCTCCATACTCTAAGCAACAACCTGCAACATATGAGGCTAGAGATAACCCTAACCCCCAAAACTAAAGGGGTCAGCCATAAATGGTGTGAGTGACATAAAAGCAAACAACATAAATAAACATCAAGCACGGATTCTTAAACAACATATAATAAACAAGAATACATAAAATATGACGTAGCAAAGAAACATGTAAACAATAAGTGGAACTAAACTAAGTGTCAAGTGTAGGAAACAGGAAACCACGTGCATAAAACCAAGTCAAGAAAACACAAATTCTATATGCGGACTCTCTAATGCGTACTTGTCGAAGTCTATGCATCACACTCTACATAGGTTCGGTGCAAGCCCTTAACGTCTTCACTTCATAAGGTTTAAATCCCGGCTAAGCAACTAATCCTAACACGATGACTACTACGAGATAAAGATAAACTGTGAGTATTAGCCCATGCCCCGATAATTCCGGAGATAGATCCCACACCACAGGTATTTTACTGTGATAATTCCGGAGATCATCCCACACCGAAAGCAATGACCTCATCATACGAATACCACATGTGCGTCGCCTCGACTCCGATAATTCCGGAGATCAATCCCACACCACAAGTAATCTACCGTGATAATTCCGGAGATATATCCCACACCAGAAGCCATACTGAGGTACTTGACCCATGTTCTCGTTCATCATATCACCACTAGTGTCTGTCCTTATTATTTTTGGGTTACTTAATTACTCAACGAATCTCCTAGAGTTGGTGTACCCTACCAGACTTAACTCAAAACTGAACAACTGAAATGCCTCAACAGGCCTCAACAAAAGAACTCAACGCCGGTATACTAGGGACACACACATCCTCTAGAGACTCAAACTCAAATGTCTAAACCAACTTTCCATCATAATTAGCTCAACTGAATATCTTAAAATCATATGCTTAACAAAAGACAAGTGTAGGCTCAAATATCTGAAGACTAATCATTCGAAAGAACATACAAGCTTACGAAAACTCAACAGTACCAGTCGACTTATACTGTAGTAAGTCGACTGTCCAGAGGGAACATATCCATGATTTTAAGAAAATAAACTAAGTAGTATAAGTCGACTTAAAAGATCATCGGTCGACTTACCCGAGACAAATTCCAATAATTTTCGAGAAAATATTCTAAGTATTATAAGTCAACTTAAGATGTCATAGGTCGACTGTCGAGAGAGAAAATCAACACTAACTTTGCAAAATAATTTTAAGTATACCAGTCGACTGTAAAAGGGTTAAGTCGACTGTCCCGAACGAATTTTCAAAAGAAACTAAAGACACAGCAGCTGGGTCGTACCAGTCGACTGAAAAGGCTACCAATCGACTGTCGGCCTACAGTTTACATAATTTAGGTCTGTATACAATAATCAAAACTGGAGTTTTTCTAAAGATTCGTTGTTTATGAAAATAATTCGTATTCAGGCAAAAATGACCAATCTAAAATAATCCTCATTATGGATACATTACTCAAAACATCCAACATCTCAAAACTCAATTCTCATGTTATAAATTCCTAATTCTTCCATTAGGGTTTCTCAATACTAAATTTCTTCACAACTCATAACCAAGATCTGATTTGTAAACACAAGATCCAGATGTTCATCCATCCGATCATAACCATACTCAAATCTTAACATGCTTTCTAGCAAAACAAATTTATAAACCAAGATCTACTCAACATTTTTAGATTTCACATACATGGTACAAACAACAACCTTTGCATCGTTCTCATGCAAAATACACCAAATAAATAACATATCAAACAAACGAAAAATAATCGTTCGCATAGATCAATTCACAAACAAAGTTCATATCATTCACAAAACAAAACAAAACAAAACAATGTCACTCACCTTGGAATTGAGAAGATCCAACGAAAAAGCATTCCGTTTTGCGAGGACCAAATCTTCCTCTTGCTCTTCCAAAACAAATCACAAAATCTATTTTGTGCAGTGAATGACGGCTGTAAAAATCCTTTTAAACACCCGGGATAAAGAGTTTAGGGTTTTACCCCACTTTTACAAAATGATCCCTTCAAAATACCACTTTATATATATAGTTCTAACTTGGAAATTCAACAAAAATTCCTTTAAATTAGGATTTAACAGTAAAATATAATCCTAAATCTCAACTGGTACTGTTCAAAACGTCCAGAAAGTATATTTTACATTTTAACCCCTAAAAATGACAAATTTGCAAAAAGGTCATTCTTTTCTCAAAATTTGCAAATGGTTCCAATTAATTTCAAAAAAATCTGGAAAAATACTAAATAAATCCCAAATATTAAATAATGATTTTTCATGAAGAAAACTTGACTTTCAAACTTCTCAAGAAAGTATTGCACGTGTAAAAAGATAATTTTTTCTGAAAATATTCATAAATTCTCCAAAAATCATTTTAGTCATTTATAAACCTTTGAAAATATATTTTAAAAATACGGGGTTCTACACCTAGCTCAGACAATTTATACAATTTATATGATAAATTAGATACTATGTAGTACAACTGCCCACCACAGGCTGCCTCTCAAAAGGTGGGTAACCGAATTGGTAACTCTTGATCATAGGCAATAATATTTATATTATTCAAGTTAATTTCCGATGTGGTACTATTCATATACACTTATCTCTTCAAGATTGCACAGCCGAAGCCATAGTATTTTTACACCCCAGGTGGGCCCCCCAAACAAGGATGACGTCATCATCCTTTTTTTAACCAAACCAACACAACACTTAAAACGTATTGTTCAACATGGGCCCCCCTTATACACATATTCACTTAAATTACCATTATACCATCAATCCATTTTATTTTATACAAATAGCCATTATTCATATATTATACATACATACATACATACATACATACATACATACATACATACATATATATATATATATATACTCTTTGAAAATTACGGGGTGTTACAAGCATGCCTATCGCCCACATCACCTTGCCGCTCGAGCCATTGATGCCACCCACCGCTGCACCCTCATCCTCTCGGCCTCCTCGCTGCGCCCCGAGCCTCCACCATCGATTGCCTCCTTCCTCCACTCAACAACCATCGAAACCCATCGTGTGCATGATCTGCTGTTGTTCTCGTCGCTCGCACATGCTGTCGCGTTGTTGTTGTTGCAGTGCCTCTTGCTGGGTATTGTTGTTGTCTCTTGGGTTGCCGACCGCCGAAGTCCGTGCCACCACCACACATAGCTTGCACGTGTTGCCGCCATGTGTCACCATCGCGATGCTCGTCCCGTTATTCTCTTATTATCGAAATCGTCGAGTGAAAGGCAAGTTTCCTCTTGAACTAGTTTTCTTTATTCTTGTGCAAGGAATTATGTTGATCCTCGCAAGTAGTTCCACTTGATTATCATATATTGATTGTTTAACACCATTCAAGAGACTACTACGGATTCATCGAAACCAAGTAGTAGTTCTCTTCTCGAGCCATCCCCTTGATTCAAACCCAAGCCTTGTTATATATCGCCATATGCATACACCACACGAATATATAGATTAAAAACATACATGTAAAGAATGATGACTGAATGCTTGTTTCGATTTGAAGTGATATTCATGCTATGATGTCTTATTAAATAGTAGAATCCGACCACAATGATTGAGATTAATTCCCTGTTAATTGTTTCCATAGAGTTATATGCTTGCGCACAACGTTTGTTGCTAATTAAGAATTATTCGACTTGCTGGCATGTTGGTGCTCCATGTTATTTTCAGAATTTGACCCGATTACTGTTAGAATTTGATTAAACCTTGTAAATAAAAGTCAGAGTCTCTTGAATCTAGTTTCTAGTACATTCGACGGATCTGGATTCCGAGTTGTAGAAACTAAATTATCACATTTTTTTACTGCTGGGTTTATAAATTTCAAATTGTTAATTATGAGCATGATGACCTGTTTCACGAATTGAAACACCTTGTTAATAGAAGAATTTAAACTTGAAATTTATTTGAATGCTATTGGACATAATTGGGAGCCTTAAAACAATTTTTATAAGATTTTTGGATAGATTTCCAGACCCATTATACACGTGTAAACTTGACCCTAAACTGCTGTTAGAATACTAGACCAGTAATGACTTGAACTTTTGACCCAGATGTAGTTAGAAACACTTAGGAAATTCTGAATAAAAGTTGTAGCCCTTTGTGTGAGGAATCCAGAAGATTTTACAGATTCTCAATCCGACTCGTAGAATTCAAAATATTCAAGTTTTGCTATTGTACTGTCAAAACTCCAGATTTGCTGTTTATAATTACATCGCAATGTTAAATTAATTGGAACAGTAGAGTAACTTAAGAAATTAGACTTGATAATTTTAAGAATGTTAATTAACAATGTTAGGAACTTAATTATATTTTTTGTGAGATTTTTAATTAAGTTTTTAGTGGAGTTACGCGTATAATAACATGATGCTCAGTTGCTGCCTAAACAGTAAATCCATGAAGAACCAACTAGTAAACACATTTATTGTAGTCGAAATGTATTGTGTGAATATGTGTCGAAATCGGCAGAGAGTCTATTTTCCTAGAACCTCTGATGGAGTCTGATTCGCTTCACCGTAGCAGCGGGAAAGTCAACTTTTGTACAACAATATCTTGCTGTCTAGAAATTACATTGTTCATGTTGATTGTAAATTGTTTAAGATTTGCATTGCATTGCATATCGTTTATTGTATAGCCATTGATACATCGTTCATATCGTTTCTTGACACTATTCCATTGATTGCACATTCATGTTTTATGTTAATATATTAATAATAAGCCGAGATATAAGGGTCGACTTGGTAGTGAACAATCAGTGACTATACTCGGATAAGGGGCCCGTGTTTCCTTATCCTGTTATCTTGTTATCTTCATATCTTGTGGATAAAGGCTTGTTATGGATCGTGAATTGTGGACTCTTGTTATTGTTATCGTGCCGAGTACAAGATCTGTAGAGTTCACCACTATAGTCTAAACGTTCACTACTTGTATGCACCGAACCTGTAGTGTGAGACATAGTACAATGTGTATTAGATAGGATAATAAAATATGATAGACTTAGGATTGACACTGCATTGATCTCGATTATTGTTACCAACTTGAAATCTTGATTTATTGTATGGTTACTCGTTAAATTGTTGACTATAGACCTTGCCTCGTTATCGATAATTTCATTGTCACTTGATATAGTACTTGTTCGTTGTTCATTGGTAATTACATGTCCTGCTTATTGTTCCTTGCTTGTACTATTTGCTGTCCGTGACTTGCTCTAACGAATATTTTTCCCGCTCTAGACTATGAACTCGTAGGTACACAGGAAGAATTGCCCGAAGGACTTGGTGAGTAGACCTTCTAGGGATTGGAGCCGAATTGTTGGCCACAATAATTGTCTTGTCATTGTCATTTAAATTCCAGTAATATTGTTGTAATCACATTTTGTATTTTGGGCTTTGTTGACCTGAAGTTTGTTCTTTACAGTTGTTGGTTATTGTTAAGACATTTCATTTAATATCTATGTTATGTGATTTCCCTTTAGCATGCGTGATTGAATTTATATTGCATATTGTTGAGTTAAATATTACATCTTATAAATGATGCAAATCATTCGCTGGAACTTCGTTACGTGCTCGTATTCCTGTATTTTGGGAAGCGGGGCGTGACAATATGTATGCAGAGAGAATTGCTCTGAGATGCCCTCCTTGGCTCCTACTCTGCTCCATTTGTCCAAAAGAAAATCTAATGCATGATCTGAGTGAGTTTTCCATGAGTGAAATTATTACATGAACCACGAATGTAAAAGTTGTTCATGTCTAGCCAGAATGATTAGCAATGAGAAGAGATTGAAGGGAAGCTTTCATTAAGGTCATTTCTGAATACATCACTTTACTCTAATGAACTAAAACACTTAAACATATATGTCCTATGAATAATAATAAGAATTGTCATACTTGAATTTAAGAACTGCTGCCACTTGTTGGATTCAGAATAAGTTTAGAAAGGAAGAAGAAAGTAAAAGAGACAGAGCCAAACCCAAAGCCCTAGGGTAAAATTATTGTGAACAACCAACAGGTAAATGGAATATTTTCATCAGACATCACTTTCATAAACATGTTGTTAGCTAGTCCTTTGTATTAATGGATATACTCTAAAAATGATGAAAAAGACTACAAATGCGCATAGATATTGTTGCCTTCTGTTGGATTCAGAATAAGTTTAAGAAGAAGTAAAAGAGACAGAGCCCTAAACCAAAGCCCTAGCGTAAAATCTTTGTGAACAACCAATAGACAAATGGAATATTTCCAGCAGACATCACTTTCACAAACATGTTGTTAGCTAGTCCATTGTATTAATGAATATAATCTAAAACTGATGAAAATGCCTACAAATACAGATAGATTTTCTAACCTAGTGGAAAAAGCAGTAGGAGGATTGTATGATTATAAACAAAGCATTGAGAATGACAATAATTTGTAAAAGATACAGTCATACCAAGTTTTATCTAACATATATATTAGAACCTAGAAGTAGTAATATGCCACTACAAGTTACTGAATATATGGATTATGGAACAATTCCTTAAGAAGGTGTTTGGTACATGAGAATGTGCAAGGGAATCACATATTCCCCCTTAGATTATCTTGTTTCGTATGTGACAAATATAGTTTTGGAAGGAATGATGAATTCCTAAGGGAATCAAAATCCTTTGTTGGGAAGGATTTCAATTACCCCAAAAAATCATGAGATTTGAGAATTCCCATGAGATTTCCATAAGAAACAATAAAATAACCCAAAAAAATAGGGGGGAAAATTCCCCTCAAATGATGAGATTTGAGGATTCTCATGAGATTTCCATAACAAACAATAAAATAACCAAAAAAACTAGAATAAACAAAATACAATAATAAAGGATTTTCGGGAATGCAATGTATTATACCAAACACGATAATGCAACATTCCTGACAATCTTCATTCCCACTCTCACATTCTCGGGAATCCTCTCATTCCTGTGAATCTTCTAATCCATGTACCAAATGCCTCGTAAAATGCTAGAAGACCTCATAAACATGATATAAAGAGAAAACGATGTGTTAAACACAAACTATGGAGATACTATGACTAGAAAACCATAAGTATGCAATATTTACTGTAAGTAATTTATTTACTGCCTAATTGTTAGATAACTAATTGAAGATTGAAGGTGACACTTGGAAGCCATATTAAAAACTACCTGACTATTTATATAAGTAATTTATCCATTTTGCATGTTTTCCTCCCTTTTCTATTGTGGAACATAGTTTTCCAGACATGTGTTTATGAATGACTTATTATCACCACACATGGTTTTATATGGATATCTCAGGGAATTAAATTAAGATTTGGAACATCCCCCAAGAAGGGTTAGAATGGCAGTTCCCGCCACAAATATGTGTACACATGATGCAAGACATACATGACATGATTTTGGATTTCCGTTATGATGTTATTATTATTATTTATAAAGTTGATTATTATTAATGAGCTTTGATGAATTTATACCATGCAGACTATAACCCGCGAGTTTATATTTGCACTGTGTGGACCATAGCCAGTAGATTTAATATTATTGCACTGTGCAGATCATAGCCAGTGGGTTGATATTATTTATACTATGCAGACCATAACTAGTGGGATTATTTATTATCACCGAGCGGGCCATTGCTAGTGGGATGAGTGCTTATAAATTTTAACTTACTCAAAGTTTCTGATTTGATCATGCTTTATGAATATTTTTTGTGGCATTTGGTATTAAGGTGTTCTGTACGAGGTTATAACAACTTTCTCCATGATCAGCCTGTATCATACTTTCATTTGCAAATATCATGTGTTTCTTATTTAAATGCAAAATGGCTATATTGCGTCTGGGCTGTTAGTGCTCCTCCGGTTTGAAAGATATTTTTCAGATTAGATGCAAACCCTTGGATAGCATGGACACATCATTTAGAAGAATAAAAATGTAGACTTTTGAGGAGCCCTACAATTATGCTCAGCAACCCTTTAATAGTATTTGAAGTATTCTATTTTTGAGGCATGTATTAATTATTATTTTGCTGCTCAAATAATAGAATTAGTCAAGAATGAACTTTACAAGTCTATCAATAAATTATTGTTCTGAACTAGTGTTTGTATTAGTCTTACAACTCGGATGTGAGTTGTGATATATGTTATGTGCTCCTCGAAGTGTTTCAAAGCGTGACACAGAGTATCCATGTTGTTATGGCTAGGGTTGGCAACCGGGCCAGGCTGACCTGCGACCCGCCCATGACCTTCTCGCCAAAACTCTGCCCGTTGATTTATAGTTTGGGTCTTTGTCGAACCCGCGAACCTAAGCGGGTTGACCCGAGTCATCTAATATGGATTTCCAACCCATTGAACCTGGCCCGCCAACCCGGTGAATGGTGGCCAACCCGCCCACCAACCCGCGGGGTTCGAACCATTTGATCCATACGGGCCAAACGTTCGACCCACGGGTCCAACAGCTAAAAAAGCCAGCCAACGGCTGTTTTAGCTTTTTTTTGTTTTTTTTTATTTTGTTTTTTTTATTTTCCGCCTATAAATACCCCTTAAACCACTCTAAAAATTTCACACCTTACTTACTTTCTTACTCTCTCTACTATCACTACTCAATTCAATCTCAATTGATTCAAAATTTTTCAACAAAGAAGCTAACAACATAGAAGCGACAAATTCTGATCGTATCGAATTCAAGTTACAACTACGTCTACTTCAAGTCTTCAACTCCTCCAATGCTCCAACAAAGAAGCTCTCTTTCTTTCTATATACGAGTCCGGGTTTCTACTTTTACTTCTACTTTTATTTTCACTCTCATTCCATATACGAGTATCCGCGAAGTACGGTATCAAATTTCACAACCCTCTTAATGTCTTGATTTTTTTTTTGTAGTTATAATTTTTTATATCATATTTGTTAGTTGGTTTTTTAATTTTCTCTCTCACAACCCTCCTATTGTTTTCTAGATTTTAAAAAAAAACTTATCTTGCCTAGATTTTATTTAATTTTTTTACATACACTACTATATCAACATATTTAGATCACGAGGTAGCGGCCGTAGCCAAAGTGGACAAGATTCCACCGGCACTTCTCGTAGGCTTCCTGTTGTCCCATAAAATGAGCATGCCAAAGAGTACCCTATGACCGGACACATTGGTACACACGATGTGTTTGTAGGAGACATAGACATAGAAGAAGAACCACAAACACAAGCAACCGAAACAACACAACCGGATAGTAGTAGGAAAACTACAGGGGAAACTAGTGATTGATACAAATTTTATGATTATATTCCGGACGAAGAAAATCTGGGTGGATGTATAAAAATTTGTAAAACATGTTCAAAGTCATACAAATAGAAGAAGGGTGAAGGAACGTGTACAATAAAACGACACATCCAAAATGTACACAAAGAACTTCTTGTAGACCTACCCGGCCAACAAAAAATCTACCCTAGGACTGGTGTAGTTGATAGCCACTTAAGGAAGAGTTACTATTTTCCTATTCCGATAGTAGGGACTTAGAAACTTTTAATCAAACCACATTAAACCCGCATTTTAAAAGAACCTCTAAGAATACTTTGAAGTCGAATTGTTTTAAAATGTACAATGAAATGAGAGAAGCTTTGATTGCCATTTTATGGAGTTTACTTATAGAGTTTCTTTAACTTCCGATTGTTGGAAGGGTTGCAACAATATTCCAATGATGGGAATAACTTGTCATTGGATCGACAGTGATTGGATTCTTAAAAAAAGGATCATATCACTTGTCACGTTGCCCTATCCCCATAGTGGTAATGAAATTGCAAATCGTAATTTAGAAATTTGTGATGTTTTTCATATTCGTGATAAAATTATGTGTATAAGTTTTGATAATGCATCTAACAACAATGCATTAATTAATATATTACAAACCTAATTAAACCCTCTATCTGACAATATTTTACATATTAGATGTGCATGTCATATTTTAAATTTATGTGTTCAAGATGCATTAAAAATAGCCGATCCATATATAGTTAACATTAGAAATTATGTACATTTTATTGCATTAAGTGGCCCTATATTTCAAGAATAGACATCATGGTGTAGGCTTAAAAATGTACATTTTAGAAAATTTCCAAAGAATGTTAAACATCGATGGAATTCTACTTATGATTTGCTACAAGTTGTTACTGAATATAAAGCACGTATAAATAATTTTTGTATGGCAAAAAATATGCCAAATTTTTAAATGACTCCCGAAGGTTGGTTTTATGTAACACCCCGCAAAATTGGAAACTACAATTTTGCCTCTGGGTGTTACGCACATATATTTTTGTAATGTGTTTCACTACATATTTTGGATTTGTACTATTTATACATTTTCCGTATTGATTTCAGTCGACTAAAAGATAATATTTCAATCTCTGGGATTTACGTGCTTTTTACGTGTTTTGATGCACGTGTTTCCACCACTACGTACAATGTTTTCTATAGGTTTAAATTATTTATTTTTATGTATTTAAATCTATTTTATAAAACTGAAATTTATTTTCCCCCCTATTTTGATTAAAATGTATTTTTCGATTTTTTTTTGCACGTATAATGCACGTGCTCTCTACGTGTTGTGATTTCATCATGAAATATATGTAAATTAATAAATGTAATTTTGCTTATATTGTTTTCGATTATATTTAATGACTTTTCATCAATAAAGTCGATTTTCGCATTTTCATGTTTTTGCGTGCGACGCACGTGTTTTCGGCAAACATATTTGGACATATTTGTTTTCGAAATAAAGTCCGGAGTATGTGTAGGACCGTGATTTTAATAATATAGTGATAGTAAATAGTTGATATATATAGTATATGTATATATTAGTAGATGTATGTATATGTTGAAAATATGTGATGGTTGGTAAAAGTATATGGCTGATGACATGGTTAAGATTATAAACAGATTAGTAAAATATATATGATAAGATATATTGTAATTAGTGTATGGCTAGAAGGGGGGCCCACGTGATGGAGAAGGAAAGATCAAGCACTAAGTTGTGCTGATTGAATATGGGTGTAAGTGCATATGTGCACTTGTGCATGCACCCACACACATAGGGACCGGATTTCTCCTTGCACATAACCAGTTTGCACACATAAAATGAAAAGGGATTTAATTAGGAGGGGGGGTTATGATTTGTAGGATTAAATTAGAGGAGTTGAGAAAATGAAACGGTGGGAGTTTGAGAGTTACGAAATATGAAGAGTTGGTGAATTAATTTTAGTAATTTATTAGGTGTAATTATGCAAATAGAACCCTAGCAAAATCCTATAAATAGAACCCTCCATTTCTCATTCTTTTGACACCAAAAACAACAGAAAAATAAGAGAAAGAGAGAAAAGAAAAGAGAAGCAAGAAAGAAAGAAAAGAGAAAAAATAAAAGAAAAGAGAGTAAGAGCAGTAGTGTTCTTATGCTTTGGAGTAATCTTGCTAGGAGGGGAGGCCTTGCTAGAAGTGCTTTGAAGTTAGGAGCAAGAAGGAACCCTTTCTGGTCTTCATTCTTCAACTAAGGTGGGTGATCCTATACTTTCTAATTTTAGAATAATGTATGCTAAGTAATAAATAATGAGTAGTATGGGATTTCTTATATGATCTATGCTATGGTATGAGATGAGAATGATAAGTAATTCATGTATGATTAATAAATTAAGTCATGTTAGGGGTTAATGAGAAAAAGAATTGATTGATTATTTGTCATACATTAGCATGCTATTATGATTAATGAGTAGTATAAATTTGATGTGATAATTAGAAGATAAAATTCATGTTTTTTTTTATGTATGACAACTTGTAGAAGTGTTATTATTAATTAAGAAACAAAGTATTGTCATGTAGTTTGAAAATTTAAAATAAAAAGAAATTGTCATTTGTACGTTAACTAGTAATTGTTAAAATAATTGAAGATATTTCCCTTGTGTTTAAAGAGGAAATTTTGTATAGAAAAAGGGTATACATAACTTATTGTTACTTGTTGTAAAGTAATACAAATTTTCTAGTTGATTAAAATGATGAACTACATTCTTGTAATAAAAGAGAAGAAAGAGAGATTTGAAATTTAGATATTATTAAATATAAGTTTTTTTTAAACACATGAATTTCTGTAATAAATAAATTTCAGTCTAAATAAACTATTTGGAGACTAGTGGAGAAGATTGATCAAATGAAAAATCTAGTTTTATGAAAAACAATAAAATAACAGAAAATTGGGTCAAAAACCCACGAAATGGGTTTAGAGTGTTGGGCGCAATTAGCCTGTTGGCTCGGCCGTGCGCTGCTTCCTTGTTGGGTCTGGTTCGATACTCAGTATGGCCGAAACATTCCTTTCGTATATTTTTTTTATGAACACTAAATTGAGGAATATGTGAAAAGGTTTTTGGTTTGTAATTGAGACAATAAGTCCAAATGGACTTGGTGGCTAGCTCCTTGGGCCTGGGCGCTGCTGTTGTGTGTTAGCAGACCCTGGGTTCGAAACAGGCCACCACCTTTTATATTTTTTTCTTTTATTGAGTTTGAGCTTCATTTTTAACACTTGCTGATTTGAAGAAGGGTTGGAAAATACATTTTTTTTCATATGAGTTCACATAAAGATTTATTATAAATTGTTCTCAAATTTTAATCTTGTATTTTCGAAAGTAAAAAGAGAATTTAAATAGTAAGTGCGCTTTGTTTCTAAAATTATTATTTGAGTAAATAACTCTTTTTTTTTAAGAGAAGAATGTGCGATAAGTTGTGAGATTCTATTGTTTAAAATGAACCTTTGAGACTAAATACTTGTGTAGAGTTTTGGAAAGAATTACTATATCACTAGTTTGCCTTGATGAGATTATGTGAATATGTTTGTTTATGGTTAAGGATTTTATGTGATTAATTTCCTAAAAGAGATTTGGATTTATGATACAAACTCATGAAAAGAATTGTTGCCTTAGAAAGATAGTGAATGAATAGTATGAATGATGCAAAAACAAGACATTCACCAAGTTGTGAATAGTTTGAAGATAAAGAATACTTTGAGTTAAGACATGATTATTAAAGGGTATGTGTACCCATGTTTCTTGTACATGAAACATTTATGATTTAGAATTAGTACGACCTCGGTTACCGGTAGTTTTGAAAGAAAGATTTTGAGACTTGATTTCGAGATAATGCCGTCGGGCGATCTCGTATTTTTGTGAATAAATCCGGTATGAGGTAAAACTGATTCTAGGGTGATAACATATTCATGTCTTGAACTAAAAATAATTAGGCACCTAGGTGAAGACGTAATAGACATGTGCAAATGTAAATGGGTGCTTCTATATAGTCGGCGGGATCTCCGTGGCTATAGACCCAGTTGGTGGACTGTGGTTGCTCCGTAGGAGATGGACTGTATTTTATCCGGAACTTAGGGTAGTCGGCGGATGTTTACCATACTCCAAAGAATATGTATATACCGAGGCTAGAGGGGCATTTACGGGATTATTCTCACGATATAATAGCCAGGGAGGCTGGGATCTGTTATTATAGCCAGGGAGGCTAGCCAGGGAGGCTGAGATCCGTATCTGTGAAATAACTCTAAAACTTGTTTAATTACTAGGTAGTCTCATGGCGAGGGATCGAACCCTTCAATATGGAGTACGTAGGCACTTGCCCTCAGACCTATGTAGTATGGGATGCATAGAATCTGAACAAGTGTGCATTAGTGTCATCCTAGTGTAGAATTGTGTGCATTAGGCATTAAGGCATGACATACACTTATATTTAGAATAATCACCCTTGACACTTTACTTGTTCATTCAATCCTTTTTTGTGATTTGTTAAAGTATGAGATCGTTATACTATTCCCGGCATAGAGAGGATAGCCGTGTATAACATTTCGTCAGTTGTAAGTAACTGACGTGCCCACAGACTGACATGCAGGTAAAGGACTATTCGTGGAGTTATAGAGTGGATATGCTGTTGCTGTTTAAAAGTTAAAGATGTTGCAAATGATGTTAAAGTTATACAAGTTGTATTTCATTGTTGTAATCTTTTAGTCTTCCGCTGTGTAAAAACCAAGTGTAAAGGAACTCTGATGTATTGTGAATGAAAAGTTTTAAATTTTCTTGTAAAATTGTACGAAGTGAAGTAAAGATCCTGTGAAATCTCGAATTTATCCTTATTTGAAATTCGGGGCGTTACATTTTATGCTGAATCTTTGTTAAAATTTTTAGAACCTTTCAAAACCGCAACTTCAAAATTTTCAAAATCTTGTGAATCTACTTCTAGTAGTTTTTCTATTTCAATAGTTAGTATGATGCAAACTTTCAAAAAAAAATGATTGATGATGCTTTTATTGGTCATATTGTGAAACCTGCTTACACCAAAATTTTGAAGTATTTTAATTCTCCTCCTATGTTGTATTGTATTGCTACTATGATGGATCCTCATATCAAATTAGAAGGTACGAAGAGATTGATTGAAATGTTTTTTACTTTACTTGAGGAAGATGAATCTGAAATTGATTGCGGAACATTTTTAGCTAAATTTGAATCGACAGTAGTACGTCTACTTTAGTTACTTATTCTTCTGCTACTTCTAAAGGTAAGGGTAAGAATAAATTAGATAATGCATATTTAATTTACTTGCAAAAATTCAATCAAAAAAGCTAAGACTAATCAATCAAATGAATTACATTGGTATAATCAACAAGATTCTGAAAGTTTTACTTCTTCATTTGATATTTTACAATGGTGGAAAGACCATGAACATACTTATAGTATTCTTAAATATATGGCTAAAGATCTACTAACTCCTCATGTCTCTACAGTTACTTCAGAAAGTGCATTTTCTACAAGTGGCATGGTTCTAATCGATTATAGGAATCGCTTGTAGCCTCAATCGTTGGATATGCTCGTCTGCACAGAAGACTGGATGAAGGCCGAAGATAGGACTCAAGAAAAATGGTTCGACACGTCTACAAGTGGAAGCAACTTGCCGGAAGAACAACAACAACAACAATAGCAACCAACATGAAGAATTGAAGACCAACAACAACACCAAATTGAAAACCAACATATGCAAGAAATTTGTAAATGTATAAAAAATTGTAATAAATCTTTGTTTCTTATATAAATAAGTTGGAAAATTGAAAAAAATTGTCATTTTATAGGAGAAAATTGTAATTGTATAGAACAAATTTATAATAATTATTTGTTTCTTATAAAAAAGTTGAAAATTTGTATACATTGAAATCATATGTATAATATATACATTTTTTTATAGCAATTTCACCATTTAATTCTTATTATTATCATTATTATCATTATTATGACAATTTGTTTTAAAGTTAAAAAAAAATGTTGAAACAAACGGGCCAACCCGCGACCCGACCCGACCCGACCCGACTCGGGTTGGACCCGAATGGGTTCACGGGTTGGACCCGAATGGGTTCACGGGTTGGCCGGGTCGAGTTTTTCCTAAGCCAACCCGGCCCGGTTAACCAACCGACCCGACACGCCCTACTTCGGTTCCAACCCAGGCAGGTTCGACCCGATTCGGTCTGGTCGACCCGGTTGCCAACCCTAGTTATGGCTATCACGACGTACCATGATTCCTTCATGTTATGTCTCTCTCTGGCAAATGTGCCACATATCCATATGTCATCAAACGAGGTTGAAAAAGTGTGCACTCCGACGGCTCGAAGTACTTCGTGTCAACCGGCTTTGCTTCTAGAACAATGAAGGAATAAATAATTTATTGTCTCTACGTGAGGCGTTGCAAAAGTCACACGAGAGGCAAAGAGATATCTTGCAGTGTGATCCACAATCAATTATGAACTAAGATTCAAGTAGTTGGTAGGTATGGTTCAATTCGGAGTACCAGCAAAATTCTTACCAACCATAACTATCGGTATGTGGCCCCATTGATCAAATTATCAAATCCATCTATCTAATTCATTTCGGCCTTGCCAAGTGCCAACAGTTTCCATATTCTTTTGTCCCACTTAGTACACAAACAAAACAAAGCATAACAAAACGTATACCACTTAATTCTATTTTTTGTTCGCGTTTTCTTCCTCGATTGCTCGAATTTTGACGCAAAAAGAAAAAGAAAAAAGCAGAAATGGAACTCGAGCTCGATGGCGAACCTCCGATTCGCAGCCATTGCTGCAGGGAGTTGCAGCTCCAAGAATTCGCTGACAAGTTCGTCGTCAAGTCTCTCGATCTCGACTTCCCCGATCTCGCCTTCTCGATCGGCCGCTCCGATGGCGAGCTCCTCCCTCTTTCCGGTCAAAACCCTAGATCCCTTTTCTTCTTCTTCTTCTTCTTCTTCTTCTTCTTCTTCTTCTTTCAATCTCATAATTTCTTAAAATTCGTTACGGTTAGGTCGATATTCAACTATTGATGCAACTGTTGCCATACAAAGCTAGAACTAGAAGTCAACTTCATCCTGAAAGACATGAAAGTAACATCCACCTAATTAGCAATACTTTGTTTGGTTGGATTGTTGATGTATTTTCCCAGTTCACTGGGTTTGTTTCGTTATTTTCTCATTAATGAAACATGGTTATTGCATTTTTCCTAAAACATTAAAAAAAACGGTTTTGCATAATGGAAACAATAGATTAAGGTATCCTGAGGGTTTCTTTAGGTTTTGAGATAATGGTCTTATATTTGGAGAATTGGATGTTGGAATGGATAGAGTTACTGGTTTGTGATTTGGGTGCAATGCATTTGGAGAAAGAAGTGTTGGGTGAAGAAGTGGAGAGATTAGCTTAGATTCTATGGAGGTGGGGGCGAAATTGACAATGTAGAAACAAGATTTAGCAGAGAAATGGAGGCAAAATGTGCTAAGTGGTTTATTGGCTAGAAAGAAGGTTCGTGCATTATTTGCAACTTGTTGTTATGAAATAAAGGATCACTTAATCATGAATCCTAAAAGAAGATTCATGCATTCTCAGTTATAGTCAGTTGTTGTCGTAAAAGGTAACGAAGATAGAAGTAAAGGTCATTGACATATTGGAATATATGAATGTAACACCCACCTAATTCATAATAAGTAGTAGAGATTTCCAAGAGTAATAACGGAAACAATATATTAGGGATTCTTGCGATTTGAGTTGAAAGTCTTATTTGATGGGACATTGGACTTGGCATGTCTGGAGTTTAGGATTTGTGAAAAGGGTGCAACTTGTGCATGTTTTATTTTGGAAGAAGGCCATAGCAATACATTCTCACCCACTCTCAGCCAATATTAATAATTGGGGATTGGCGGTGCAAACGGGGCCTGATTACACGACCTCTTGCTCACTAGCCAAGAGGCTAACCACTAGGACCTAATGGCACTTGCAGGGTGCAACGATTTAGGAGAAGGAGTCTTAGGGGAGAAAAAGGAGCCCTTAGCTTAGATTCTATGATGCTAGGAGCCAAAATTGGCAATGCACAAATCAGATTTAGAAGAGAAATGGAGGCAAAGGCTGTGAAGGGGCTTATTCACTGAAAGTTGACCAAGATGTCAACCTAATGGTGGCAGGGGTCTATTATATTGTGAGCAAACATTATGGGGTTTTCTTGGTATTTACACTGTAAAATTCGAACCTGTATTTTATTTATACTTTATATTAGTTTTGGCTTGTGAAAAAGATTGCAAGGTTTGTTACATTGTTTAGATAACAAGATATTGATCATAATCTTGAAAATGCTAAGATATGTTATCTAATGGAATTGTGTTAATGAATTGCAGGGGATATTGCTTCTGGAGTTCCTGCAAAAGTTTCAACTATTTATGGAGTGGTTGGAATCATAAGATTGATTGCAGGTATTGTACTAATTGCTTGTTTAAGGTAGTTGTCATTTTGTGCAGAATAAATGAATTATTGTCACTAATTCCCACATAGCGTTGCTTTTGGATACTGAAGCTGCAGATAGACTCCAGATATTTATTATGTTTTTTTGAAACTAAATGCTTTTAAATAGGTTTTCGATGTAAATATGTTCTTGCATCTGGAGATCTTTTGCACAGATATTTGGTAGCCTGGTGTTTATCAGGACATGTAAGGCTGTCCCAGAGTTCCTTATTGTTGCCGCTGAATCTGGTGTGGGGGCAAACAGATAGTATTTGTGGGTTCTTAGAAAACTTTGAATAACAAACCTATTACCTGTTTCGCTGGAGTTTGATCGTTGCTCCCGCCGTTCACCTGCAAGAAGTGCGAGACACCGGGGTTGTTCCCGGCGACGCATCCTCCGACGCTCAAGTCAGTAATCAGAAGTGATTATGAATGAACGCAAAAACTGGCAAAAGATTGATTACCTCTTAATGGAGATGGATGGAGGGTATTTATAGGCACCGTTGGGATTAGATTAGGAATGTAATCCCCTTGTGGTTAGATAAGGAATGTAATTCCTAATCCCTAGTGAAGGGATAACTATGAATCAGGGCCGTTGATTAGGATTTAATCAGAAACCCTAATTCTATCCCTTATGGACCGGGTTTGCTGTGGGTTGAAACCCGCACCCAGTTGAGGTGGATCCGTTTGCGGGTAAGTGGGTCTTCGGGGAAGATAACCAGTATCCACTTTAGACCCGTTGGTGGGTGAAATTACCGTTTTACCCCTGAACTTCAAGATTCGTGCATAATCTGGACGGTTCCGATTTAATCCCATTTTTAGCCATATCATGAGCCTCCCACTCCTAAAGACTGAGTTTGATCAGTCTTTGAGGAGTAGTTTAACTGTTTTAGTGGCTAGTGGAGCTGTATCGGAGTCCGAATGGAGGGTTTTGAATCTCGAAGGGGGTAGTGAGGTGATTTTTGAAGCTGTAAGCTGTTCTTAAGCTTTTCTGAATATCCGACGGTTTTTATCTATTTTTCGGATTATTTATTTAATTTTGCGATGTGTTAACCAGTCATTCGGGGGCTTTCACAATACATTCTAGGCAATAATTGTTCGTTCAGGGGTTCAAAAATATTTCTCCGAATTTATAATTATTTTCTAGAATTTTTAGTTAATTTCCTCGAATTTTTAGTAATTTTTTCGCAATTTTTAAATAAATAAAACGATTAAAATAAATAAAAACTAATTTTTAATACCTATTTATGGCGTGGCTTGATCTGGGCCCTTTATCTGTGTTGAGCGCGATTTTCTGGGCGATCGGACGGTCGTGGTCGCTCGGCGGCTTTTTCCTCCGTTTTGGAGCTCGGATGGACACTTGCTCGGCAGCCGACCGGAGGTCTAGGGGCTTGGCTGTCCGAGCGACGTGGCACGATCTGTGCCGTCGGATCCCGGCATGAATCTCGAGGAGGCGCGTTTCCCAAAAAACGTTATCTTGTCGTTTAGCGCACGTGGTACGATCTGGACCGTCCATCACCAGAAGCGCGATTTTCTGGAAGATCCAATGGTCGTTGTCGCTCGGCGGCTTTTTTCTCCGTTTTGGAGCTCGGATGGGCACTTTCTCGGCAGCCGACCGGGGGTCTGAGGGTTCGGCTGTCCGAGCGACGCGGCGCGATCTGAGCCGTTGGATGGTGGCACGAATCTCGAGACGGGTCCAGTTCCCAAGAAAATACTATCTTGTCGTTTAGCGGCGCTGGCAAGATCTGGGCCGTCTAATCGAGATCTTACACGAATGTTGAGGGAAAAGTGATTTTTCTCCGTTTTGGGGCTCGGATGGGCACTTGCTCGGCAGCCGACCGGAGGTTTAGGAGCTCGGCAGTTCGAGCAATGCGGCGCGATCTGAGCCGTTGGATGGTGGCACGAATCTCGAGACGGGCTCAATTCCCAAGAAAGCACTATCTTGTCATTTTGTTACGCTGGCAAGATCTGGGCCGTCTGATCGAGATCTTACACGAATGTTGAGGGAAAAGTGATTTTTCTCCGTTTTGGGGCTCGGATAGGCACTTGCTCGGCAGCCGACCGGGCTCTTTGATGTTGGGGTTGGATCGCACGTTGCTCGGATTTAGATCCCGTGTGTGCCGAGCTATTCGACTTGTATTGAAACGTTTTGCCTTTTCGCCAACCGTTGCTTCTCGGGTACAAAGTCGTTTGAGCTTTCGTAACGCTTCAAAAGCCGATCAAGAGTCGCGCCCTTACGTTACGAAGTCCAAGAGACTTTTTCTTTTACTATAAGTCTTCACTCCCCCACCCCCAATCTTATTATTCACTTTTACTTTCTTACTCAAGTTTTTACTCTTCACCATCGAAGTTTTTAGCTCCCGGGTGGCGCTGCTAGCTGTCGCGGCAAGGCGTTTCTTTGCTCCGGCGAACTTTTCCGACCGTAACAGTCACTTCAAGGTCAGTCTCTCTCCTTTCTCTTTAGAAAAAATGGTTAAGATTACTTCTTCGGATGAGACCCCCGCCTCGGACCGAGTCGTTAGCCGAGAGGGTAAAGAGAAGGAGGTGGTAGAGCCGACCGAGCAGACCGTGGTCCGGTCGAGTAAGAGTGGGGAGGTCGCCGAGCCACTCCAGGAGGTTTCACCGAGGTCCCGGAAGGGTAAGGGAGTGGTTACGGTCATAGAGCAGCCGAAGACGGCAGGGGAGTTCGGTCGGCAGCCGATCGCTCTGTCGAGCGTGGGGGGAGTACGGAGCTACTCCGAAGAGATGTTGGAGAAGGTGACCCAGGGCACCGCCAAGTCGGTGGAGGAAAACGAGCCGAGAGAGATGTTCGAGGTGGACCAGATCTCTTCGGTCCTTACTGAGGCTAATCTGCATCGGATTCGGACTGGATTCCAGATCCCTGCCGAGTATGGGCTACTTCTCCCCGGACCCGGTTTCCGAGGCTGCACGTCGTCTTCTGCAGACACGTGCGTTTTTCCGGTCGACTCCTTGGCCGCCGGGCTTCGTTTGCCGTTGCACCCGTTCATTGTCGAGGTCCTCAATTGGTACGGCCTGAGTCCTGCCCAGCTGATGCCGAACACTTGGAGGCACGTCTTGGCGTTTGTTCTTCGGTGTCAAGAGATCGGCACCGAGCCAAGTCTATTCCTTCTTCGGAGCCTCTACCGTCCTTGCCAGCCGAACAGGAACGAGCAGAGGTTCTACCTTTCGCCGCGGACAGGCGTGAAGTTGATCGAGAACCCGAACTCGATCAAGCATTGGAAGGAGAAGTACTTTATTGTCTGAGCTCCCGAACCCTGGGCAATTCCGATAGCTTGGTTGAGGGAGGGCTTGCCCAAGCGAGCGAAGAGAGAGCCAGTGCTTAGTGACGAGGAGGCCGAAGTCCTCAAGAAACTCCTCGGCCTGCCGACGCTTAGTTGGAAGGACATCACCGAGGAGGCCTTGTTCCGAGGGGGTCTCAGTCTGATCGATCCCAGTATGCCTCTAGTATTTTTACTTTTTCCTTGAAGTTCTTGAAAATTTTTCTATGTTTTTTCATTCGGTTTGTGCAGAGTCTTCCGGCATGGACTATAGGGCGTTGATGGCGAAGGCCAAGGCGGCCAGGGAGCAGGAGGCGAAGAAGAAGAAGATACCCTCGACAGGGCCTCAGGGCGGCCGAGCGCCGAAGATACCTTCGGTCCCAAAGACCGCCGACCTGCAGGTGGTCGTGCTTTTGGATGCCGATCCCGAGCAAGACCAGGTCGTGGCCTCCGATCTTCCTGTCTCGGATGCGCCGACTCCAACGGCGAAGACAGATGCTCCCGGCTCGTCGAGCGGCGCGTTCAACGTGAGCGCGGCGTTAGCCCTTCAAGTTCCGCCTCTCACCGCCAAAGCAGAGAAGATTCTGACCGAGGAGCATAAGCGGATCTTCGTCCCCGACTGGCAAGTAATGAAGGTCGACGGCTTCTTGGGGGACGACAATATTTGCATGCAGGCGGTGAAGCACCTGCCGACCCCGAAGGACCGAGCGGCGCTTAAGTCCAGGGAGGTCGGGGACGCTACAATGCAGATTGCTCGGAACACGATGTCGGTAAGTAGACCGAACACTTTCTTCTTGAAGCATTTTTTTTCGAAATTTTCTAAGTTTTTAGGTCCGGATTCTAACTGTTTGTTCTCTTTTCAGACCCTTTGCCACTTCAACTTTTTGCTCGAAGAGTTCGCGAGCAAAGAATAGGAGCTGACGGCGCTGTGCGACCGGGAGAGGTCGGAGCGTGCGAAAGCTATGAAGCTGTTCGAAGCCGAGCAACTCCTCTCGGCAAAGCGCGGAGCCGAAGTGGCGGGGTTGGAGGCGAAACTGGCCGAAGCTATGCAGTGGTCGGCAGACGAGGCAGCCAAGCTCGAGGCCTCGGAGAAGGAGAATGCCGCGCTTAAGGAGGAGCTGGCCAAAGCACGGTCGGAGGCGGAGAAAGCTCGGAAGGAGACCGAAAGGGTCATGGCCAAGCACCAATCGAAGGTGGCAAGGGCGAAAAGGGCTGTCCAGAAAGAGGTCGAGGAGCACATGTTTAAGAACATGGAGGATGCGTACGGCCGAGTCCTACTTTATATCGCAGCTCAGAACCCGGGGTTCGACCCTTCCTCCTACCACTTTTACGACCCTGTGGAGGGGGAGGAGGAGTTTCCTTCGGCAATGCTCGGCCCCGAGGGACAGGCTGACGGTGTCGAAGGCTCGGGCGAGACAGAGGCCGAAGGTGAGGAGGAGGACGGCTCCGAGGACGACGACGAGGACGGGGACATAGAAATCGTCGAGGGGTCGGCAGACCCGAGCGACAAAAAGGTCGACCCCTGACTTGGTTGCGTCTTTGGTCTTCTTTTTGCTTCTTTTCTCTTTTTTTTTTCATGTGTAAAGCCTAACTGCGGACTGGCCACCGCTCTTGTGAAAGCTTTTTGAGTTTTGAATGAAAACACTTTTTGCTTGGCTAAAAATTCTCCAAGTGTTAGACCTCGGATTTTGTGTTTGACTAGTCGCAAAATTTCTCCAAGTGTTGGGCATCGGATTTATCTTTGCTTTTCAGGTAAAGTTTGGTTGATCACGGAGGTTTCGTATCTTCGTAAGGAGCTGAAAGAAACGAAGCGAGAGCTTTCTCATAGCCGAGAGAGGCGGTTTTATATGCTCCTGAAGCTGGAGGAGATAAAAGCAGCTGCGAGGGGGTATTGTCGTGAGTTGAAGCAACTACGGAAGCAACCCCAAGCTTCTCGTCTTGAAGGTGAGATAGAGCTGCTTCGTAGGGAGCTTTTCGCTGTCGAGCAAAAGAATAACGAGCTCTTAGCTGAGATCCGTCACTTGGAGGTAACGGAGAAAGAACATTCGGCGGAAGAAGAGAAGTTAGCTTCCGAGTTGGAGAAGTTGTCATCCGAGCGCCAAGAGTTGTTGGCCAAGATCGACAAGCTTAGGAGGATTACGATAGACAGGGGGATCGAGGTCACCCATTATCGACGTCTTGCGACCGATAGTGCCAAGTTGCGGGCTCGTCAAGACCTCCTCGTTTAAAGATGTCGACAAAGGATGATGTTCTGAGAGATAGGATTATCGAGCTGGAGGAAGAGATCGCGTCGCTCAACCCTCTGCCTAAGAGGGCCAACGTTCGTAGTACGTCGTGTACTCGCGAAGAGAGCGAGAAAGGAATTACTTTCTACGAACTTGCGACTCGTTTCCCTACGGTGAGGCGGAGTCCCGCTGACGCTCAGAGTGGTGTAGCTGTCTCGTCTAGCGGCACCTCAGTTGGTGCCACAGTTAGAGTTAGCGGCGGAGGGGGATCTTGCTTCGCTTGTTTGGAATCGAGCTCGGAGGTTAGGCGTCGCCGTCCCCGCGTTTCCTTGAATCGGAGCGCTCCCCTTCCGAAGAGGCACTAAACAAGTTGTATTATGTTCCTTTAAGTTATTGTAAAACTCTGCTGTAGCGTCGGTCTAGTTGTATGTAGAGCTACTTTATTTGAATAAAAACCTCGCTTTGCTTCTGATGCTGCGTTGGGAGTATTGGCTTCATGTGTAACTCCAATCTTTGACAACTTACTCAAAGTCTGAAAGTTTGTTTGAGAATTCTTGAAGTGTGGGACTTCGGCAATGTTTGAAATTTTGTTGTTTGTCTCTTCTTCTTTTCAGCTCGTGATGGTAGCTGAAGACGTCGAGCCCACTTACTCGGATGACACCGCTCGAGCTGAGGCTGGCCCAGGAGTGACGAGGCTGTGCTTGGCGAGGTGCCGAGAGCGGCTGTATGAAGTCGAGCTGGGATTGCGCCAAGCCGAAAGTGAGCGGAACCATCTTCAGCTCATCCTAGGTTGGTGAGACATCGAGATCCGGCGTCTGGAGAGCAGGATCGCCGAGATGACCCCATACGTGAGGACGAAGGTTCGTCAACCGCCTTTAGTAACGCCCTTCGGATTCAGTGCGTTCGGCACATCTTGTCAAAAATAACAACGGAGAGGGACGATCTGCTTTCTGAGATCCGTCACTTGCAGACCGTAGAGGCGGAGCTTCGGACGGAGGGGGAGGGACTGACGGCCGAGGTTGCCAAACTGACGACCGAACGGGACGAGCTATCGGGGCATCACATTTTACAAGACGGCGGCCCGTCCGCCCCTCGGTCGTCCTAGCCCGGGGGATGCACAAAGCTCGGTGGCCATTTCGTCGAGTGGGGCATCCGTCGGTGCGGCTGCTAGGCGCAGTGCCGAGGACACATCCCAATTCGCCGGTTTGGGGTCGGGCTCCGGAGGCAAACGTCGCCGACCTCGAGTGTCCCTGAAGAGGAAACATCCCGGCGCCACGGAGTCATTGATGATCGTTTTTAAAGCCAAGTGTAGTGGGTCGGCATTGTAATTTTGTTGTATGGAAGAGTCGCTTTGTACTGTATCCCAATTATTAATAACATTTCTTTCTCGAACTTGCATGTCCTTTGTAGCTTTGTGTAGTTGTTTTGTTTGTGACTGTGTTCATCGTGTCGAGGTCCCTGAGCCGGCCTCTTGCTCGTTCGCAGTTCGACGACATAAGCGTTCGGCCAGTGGTGCCGAGCAGCGGTTCGGTCTCCTAATCTTGCGAACTTGCGAGATGAGTCGAGTCTTACCTAATAGTGGGCTCGCTGGCCATCGTAAGAGTAGTTCGACGGTTGTGGGAGCAACTCCGACTTGTGAACTACTTCTAGCTCGCTTAGGAGCGAACTTGCGAGGTAGAATCGAGCAAAGTGTTGGACTCCGAACCATTGTTAGAGTTCAACGGTCGTGGGAGCAATTCCGAATGGCGACCCACTCCTAGCCCGCTTAGAAGCGAGCTTGCGAGGTAGAATCGAGCCAAGTGCACCATCGTTAGAGTTCAACGGTCGTGGGAGCAATTCCGAATGGCGACCCACTCCTAGCCCGCTTAGAAGCGAGCTTGCGGAGTAGAATCGAGCCAAGTGTTGGACTCCGAACCATCGTTAGAGTTCAACGGTCGTGGGAGCAATTCCGAATGGCGACCCATTCCTATCCCGCTTAGAAGCGAGCTTGCGGAGTAGAATCGAGCTAAGTGTTGGACTCCGGAACCATCGTTAGAGTTCAACGGGGAGCAATTCCGAATGGCGACCCACTCCTATCCCGCTTAGAAGCGAGCTTGCGGAGTAGAATCGAGCCAAGTGTTTGACTCCGGAACCATCGTAAGAGTTCAACGGTCGTGGGAGCAATTCCGAATGGCGACCCACTCCTATCCCGCTTAGAAGCGAGCTTGCGGAGTAGAATCGAGCCAAGTGTTGGACTCCGGAACCATCGTACGAGTTCAACGGTCGTGGGAGCAATTCCGAATGGCGATCCACTCCTATCCCGCTTAGAAGCGAGCTTGCGGAGTAGAATCGAGCCAAGTGTTGGACTCCGGAACCATCGTTAGAGTTCAACGGTCGTGGGAGCAATTCCGAATGGCGACCCACTCCTATCCCGCTTAGAAGCGAGCTTGCGGAGTAGAATCGAGCCAAGTGTTGGACTCCGGAACTATCGTTAGAGTTCAACGGATGTGGGAGCAATTCCGAATGGCGAACCACTCCTATTCCGCTTAGAAGCGAGCTTGCGGAGTAGAATTGAGCCAAGTGTTGGACTCCGGAACCATTGTTAGAGTGAAGAGTGAAGGCAGAGGGATGTGAACAATTTTTACAAGTAAAGTATGAAAAAAGCTCTTTATTGATGACTAAGGGTCGGCTGCTTCTAAAGTTGCTAGCCGTTATTACAAGAGAAAAATAAAAGAAAATCATTACAAGTAATAGGAGAGGAACGGTTCGACATCTCAAAGTGCTTAGAGAGGCGTTGGTGCTCTCTCTTGGTACTTTAAGAGATGGTCGGCATTCCATGTCCTAGGGATCTCCCTGCCTTCGAGGTCTTCTAGTCTGTAGGTGCCGGGCCGGACTTCTTTGACGATCTTGTAAGGTCCCTCCCAGTTCGGGGCCAATTTGCTCTTCTGACCTGGGAATGAGATGGCTAACTTTCGGAGGACCAGGTCCCCTTCTTTGAGGTCCGTGGGGCAGACTTTCTTGTTGTATGCCAACTCGATCCTTCTTCGGTAGCTTTGCTGACGAATGGCAGCTCTTTCTCGGATCTCATCTATCAGGTCTAGACTTGCTCGGAGCTCTCTGGCGTTTTGCTCTTCTTCATAAGCTATGAGACGAGGAGAGGGTATTCCGACTTCTAGGGGGATGATAGCCTCAAACCTATAGGTGAGATTGAATGGGCTCTCTCCTGTGGGGGTCCGTTTTGTGGTGCAGTAGTTCCACAGCACGTTGGGAAGCTGATCGACCCATAGGCCTTTGGAACATTTATCCAATCTTTTCTTAATGCCGGAGAGGATCTGTCGGTTAGCATTTTCGGCTTGGCCATTCGATTGGGGATGAGAGACGGAGGAGAACCTGTGTTGGATGGCAAGGTCTTCGCATAGAGCTCGGAAGGCAGCCCCGGTGAACTGGGTTCCGTTGTCTGTTATTAGGATCCGAGGGACACCAAATCGGCAGATCACGCTCTTCCAGAAGAACTGAACAACCTTGTTCTCGGTGATCGTGGCCAGGGGCTCGGCCTCTATCCATTTCGAGAAGTAGTCGATCGCTACGACTAAGAATTTGAACTGTTCGGGAGCTGGTGGGAATGACCTTAGTAAATCCACCATTGCAAAGGGGATCGAACTTGACAGGGAAGTGAGTGGAGCTTGTGGTAGGCGTCGGATGTCGGCGTACTTCTGACAGGAGCTGCATTGCCGAACGTGTCGTTCGGCGTCTCGTAAGAGAGTGGGCCAGAAATATCCGTAATTCAACACTTTGCGGGCAAGAGCTCTGGACCCCGAGTGTGCCCCGCCGATGCCCTCATGAAGTTCTTGCAGGGCATAGTCGGCTTGCCCGGGGGAGAGGCATCTCAGGTAAGGCCGGCCGTCTACTTGTGTGAAGGAGCGTTTATATAGGATACCTCCGATTAGTGTGTAACGCTCGGCTCGGGTTCTAACTTTTCGTGCTTCCTTAGGATCTTCGGGGAGGAGCCCGTCCCTCAAGAATTCGACGAGGGGTTTCATTCAATTGTCTTCGAGCAGGACAGGCAACGTCTCTATAGAGTCGAGAGTTTCGTCCTCTATTCTTGGCTTCAGAAGGACTTCTATCAAAATGGTCTGCTCGAGACCTTGAAAGGAGGAGGCTAGTTTGGAGAGGGCGTTGGCCTGAGCATTTTCTTCTCGGGGGATTCTTTGGATGAGGGCTTCTTCAAACAGTGCCATGAGGCTCTTGACTCTGGCTAAGTATTTAACCATCCTGTCATCGCGTGCTTCATACTCGCCGAGGACCTGATTGACGACTAGCTGAGAGTCGCTAAAGATCCGGAGGCGTTGGGCCCCTGCATTTCGAGCCATTCCAAGGCCGGCTATGAGCGCCTCGTATTCTGCCTCGTTGTTCGAGGCCTTGAAGTTGATACGGAGGGAGTATTGGAGGATGAAGTCATCTGGGCCCGCCAGAATGACCCCTGCCCCGCTTCCTTCATTGCAGGAGGATCCGTCCACATAAACCGACCAGACGGGTGGTCCCTTCATTGTTTGGCTGGACTCGGGGATGGTACTCTCAACTATGAATTCTGCTAGGGCCTGAGCCTTGATCGCGGTCCGAGGCTGATAAGTTATATTGTGCTGGCTCAGCTCGATAGACCACTTCATATGGCGGCCCGAGGTCTCGGGCTTGTGGAGGACCTGCTTCAGCGGTTGGTCGGTAAGGACGACCACCGAATGGGACTGAAAGTACGGGCGAAGCTTTCTCGCGGCCATCACTAGGGCATAAGCCATCTTTTCTATCTCCGGGTAGCGGAGCTCGGCATCCCGAAGTACTTTGCTCACATAGTAGATGAGCTTTTGAACCCGGTCTTCTTCCCTTACTAAAACGGCACTGAGAGTCTGCTCGGAGGCTGCCAGGTAGAGGTAAAGGGGTTCTCCAGGAATTGGTTTGCTGAGGAGAGGAGGATTGACGAGGTAGGCCTTGAGCTGGTCGAAGGACTCATGTTGCTGTTGGCCCCATTCAAAACCTTTAGCCCCCCTGAGGGCCTTGAAGAAGGGGAGGCATTTTTCCCCGGACTTTGAGAGAAAGCGCCCTATGGTGGCTAGGCGGCCTGTTAACCTCTGGACTTCCTTAACATTTTTGGGAGGGGCCATGTCTAATATGGCCTTGATTTTCTCAGGGTTTGCTTCAATTCCTCGTTGGCTAACCATGAAGTCGGGAAACTTCCTTGACGAGACACCGAACGCACACTTGTTCGGATTGAGTCTCATGTTGTGCTTTCTGAGAACGTCAAACGCTTCTTGGAGGTCGGTCACATGATCGGTACCTCGGATGCTTTTTACAAGCATGTCGTCAACATACACCTCCATGTTTCGGCCAATTTGAGCTCGGAAAACCTTGTTGATGAGGCGTTGGTACGTGGCTCCTGCGTTTTTCAAACCGAATGGCATAACTCTGTAGCAATAGAGGCCTTGGTCGGTGACAAACGAGGTCTTCGGAATATCCGGAGGGAACATCCGGATTTGATTGTAGCTTGAGAAGGCATCCATGAAGCTGAGGAGCTCATGTCCCGAGGTTGCATCAATCAGAGTGTCGATACTCGGAAGAGGAAAAGGATCCTTGGGACAGGCCTTGTTGAGATCGGTAAAATCAATACAAATCCTCCAAGTCCCATTGGACTTCTTCACCATTACTACATTCGACAACCACTCGGGATAGTTCACCTCTTGTATGAACCGGGCCTTCAAGAGCTTGTCCACCTCCTCTTTTATAGCTAGCTGGCGCTCAGGGGCGAACTTGCGCCTCATTTGCTGAACCGGTTTGGACCTCGGAACAACGCTAAGGCGGTGGACCAAGAGCTCTTCGGAAATTCCGGGCATGTCTGCAGCTGACCAAGCGAAGAGGTCTCGGTTCCTTCGGATACACTGTACAATGTCCGAGCATAGGGCGGACGGGAGGGTCTTGCTAACAAAAAACTTTCGAGTTGGATCCTGCTCAGAGAAGAGCACTTTCTCTAATTCGTCCACCGGCTCGGACGTTGGTCGGGCAGCATCTTGGGGGATTTCCAGTGTTTCTAAAGAGAGGACTGGACCAAGGGTAGAGGTCATGTAGCACTTGCGGGCTGTTTCCTGATTGCCTTTTACCTCTCCTACTCCGGCCCGAGTTGGAAACTTCATTTTGAGGTGGTAGGCAGAAGGGACGGCTTCAAGGGCGGCTAGGCCGGGCCGACCCAGAATGACGTTGTAGGCTGCGGGGACATCTACGACCATGAAGTCCATCGACTCCGTTCGGGTAGTAGGAGTTTTGCCAGCGGTTACGTCGAGGGTGATTACCCCTTCAATAGTCACTGGCACTCCCGTGAACATATGGAGCGTGTAGCCGGCAGACTTGAGTCTGTCTCGGTAGAGCTTTAGGCCGTTAAAAGCGGCGAGGAAGAGGATATTAACGGAGCTGCCATTGTCCACTAGGATCCTCTCCACTTTGAAGTTCGCCATGTGGAGGCTGATGACGAGTGCGTCACAATGAGGGGTGCGGACGCCTTCAAGATCTTCGTCTGAGAACGTGACAGGCACTTCGAGGCCTTTGGGAGGAGGGGTGGCGCGGACCGAATTGACTTCTCTTATAAATGCCTTTCGAGAGGAGTTGGAGGAGCCCCCCATTGGGCCCCCATGGATGAGGTGTAGGACACGCTCCTCTTCGAATTCGGGCGTTTCATCGCGTTCCGGACGCTTATTAGCCCCCCGAGGTGGGGGAGGAAGTTCGGTTCGGTCCTTTCTCACGAATCTGGTCAGCTGCCCCCTTTGGATAAGGGCTTCTATCTCATTCTTCAGGGCCCGACAATCATTGGTGTCGTGCCCATGGTCCCGGTGATAACGGCACCACTTCTCTTTATCTCTCTTCTTGGCAGGGGTGTTCATCCTCGGAGTAGGAGGTATAATCCCTTCCTTTTCGACTTCCATCAGAATGGTAGAGACATTAGTGGTGAGGGGAGTAAACTTGTCGAATCTGGGGGGAGGTCGGCGCTGGCCGGCATTATCCTTCTGGAGCTTCTTGGCTCCTTCCTCTTCTGTTCCCTTCCTCTCAAACCCAGAGGAAGACCCCTCCAAATTGGGGCGGTGCTCGGCTTCTTTGGCCCTAATATACTTTTCGCTTCGGAGGAGGAGGTCGGAAAAGTTCTGTGGGGGTTTCTTGGCGAGGGAGGAGCGGAGGTTGGAATTGAGGACATTAGATTGAAGTGCTGCTGCAGCGACCGACTGGTCGAGGGATGCTATGGACCGGGCTTCAGCTGTGAACCTCTTCACATAGTCTCTCAACTTCTCACCCTTCTGGTGGAGGTACAGTAGCGAGATGCTGGTCTTCTCAGTTCTACGGCTGCTTACAAAATGTGTGACGAAGAGGGTCTCGAATTGCTCGAAGGAGAATATTGAGGACGGGACAAGGCGAGAGTACCATTCTCGAGCTGGACCCTTGAGAGTTGCGGGGAAGGTTTTACAGAGTAGAGCATCGGAAGCTTGATGGATGAGCATTAGGGTCTTGAAGCTCTCGATGTGATCAACGGGGTCGGTCTCCCCAGAATTGGTCTCAAATTGAGGGGGTTTGAAGTCGATCGGCACAGGTGCATCCATTATGGTTCGGGAGAAAGGAGGTCTGCTAGGACGAAGGGTCCTTCCTCTAAGTTCTTCTCGATCTAACTGACCCAAGCGCCTCTCCATTTCATGGAGACAGCGGTACACAGCGTCGTCCATTCGACGGTAATCAGCTGAGCCTCTAGACTCGTCTTCGTACGAGGGAGAGCGGGGGCTACGACGGCGGTAGCTCCTGGAGCGGCGAGAACTTTGCTCATGTCGGGAGTTGCTGGGAGCTGGAGGAGGAGATGGGGACCGTCGGCGAGGACTTCGGACCGGAGGAGGAGAGGGGATCTTGGGTGCATTGGTGTTGGGACGGAGATTGAGAGCTTGTAGGACGGTCGCTTGGAACTGCTGGAACTCAGCACGGGTAATGGGTGCCTCATTGTTCCTAGGCTGTTGCCGACCTGCAGGGGAGTGTGGCTTTCTTCGGTAATGCTCGGGGGACTCTCTCCGCCCCCTTCAGATAGGGGACCTTCTGGTTCTCGGCGGCGAGGAGACCGCTCATCCGGATGGTGTTGGCGGGAGGTCCCTCTCGGGCCCGCTTTTCATCCAGATGGCGGCGAAGATCCTCATCCTTCTGCCGATTGAGGGCGGTGTTGCGGAGACCGGAAGCTCGAGGATGATGGGAGGCCATAGAGTCCGAAGAGGCGTTGTGGATGGAGACGTGGTCCTGGTGAAGAGGTTGTTTCCGAGGGTTAGGACCCTTAAGAGGTGGCTGATTCGGAGGAGGAGGAGGAAGGTCCTGTTGGAGCGGGTCTTCCGCTGGAGGAGGAAGTTGCCCCTGCTGTTGGGTAGGCTGGATGGGAATTTCTTGCTGCTGATCGGGATTGGGTCCTCGGTTGGACCCTCTGGATCTGACTTTTCTAGGAGGCATGGCCGGAGCGGATCTGACCAACGGGAAGAGGGGAGGTTGCTATCGTTAGTTTCCCACAGACGGCGCCAATCTGTTGCCGCTGAATCTAGTGTGGGGGCAAACAGATAGTATTTGTGGGTTCTTGGGAAACTTTGAATAACAAACCTATTACCTGTTCTGCCGGAGTTTGACCGTTGCTCCCGCCGTTCACCTGCAAGAAGTGCGAGACACCGGGGTTGTTCCCGGCGACGCACCCTCCGACGATCAAGTCAGTAATCAGAAGTGATTATGAATGAACGCAAAAACTGGCAAAAGATTGATTACCTCTTAATGGAGATGGATGGGGGTATTTATAGGCGCCGCTGGGATTAGATTAGGAATGTAATCCCCATGTGGTTAGATAAGGAATGTAATCCCTAATCCCCAGTGAAGGGATAACTATGAATCAGGGCCGTTGATTAGGATTTAATCAGAAACCCTAATTTTATCCCTTCTGGACCGGGTTTGCTGTGGGTTGAAACCCGCACCCAGTTGAGGTGGATCCGTTTGCGGGTAAGTGGGTCTTCGGGGAAGATAACCAGTACCCGCTTTAGACCCACTGGTGGGTGAAATTACCGTTTTACGCCTGAACTTCAAGATTCGTGCCTAATCTGGACGGTTCCGATTTAACCCCATTTTTAGCCATATCACTTATAAATTGTAACAAGTTTTGAGAGTATTCTATATTTGCTTAAAATCATGTTAGTTGATTTGTTCATGGCTCATTCAATTGATTCATTGATTTATTCATGCATCCAATTCTTTTGTTTATTTACAGTTTCCTTCCTTACTCGACTAACTGTTTTGCATTGAGAATGAGGTCAATACCTGGATGGCACATATTAGACTAACTTGCGTAATTTTGTAGGCGATAAATTGCCAGTAACTGCAAGTTATAGATTATGCCAGTTAGGGTTTTGTCATTCCTATATGCTACGACTTTCACTTGCTACCAATAATTTAGAACACCATATACGGAATTACTAGAATCTTACCTTCTCACTAATATCATACACCATGTTCTCTTTTGTCGGAATCTTTGTGCAGTTAGAAAGAAGTCAAATAATATTTGAATTCAAGCCATAACAATTTATTGTTTTTATTTTAAACTTAAAAACCATGATTCTGAGTGTGCAATAAATGCTAAACAACTTATGGAGGTATTCTTATTTTGTAAATTTTTTCAAAAAGGCTAAAATTAATATGAAAGAAAATGAAAATTTTTAGTGATGGTGAAGCACAAAAATTCCGACTCTAAGAAACCAAGAATAAATAAGTTAACGACATAAGAGTTTATAGTTTACCTCGATCGTACGAAACTTCATTTAAATACAACAGTTAAGTTGAAATATGGTCATTTGAATCATTGTTAAAGTAGTGCTAAGTTTCCCACATCGGAAAATATGTTAGTTTACTTTTTGTCATCTCCTATATTTATAGGAGGCATTGTGCTTAGTCATAATCATCCAATAAAGTATTCTTTCTTTCCGTATACTACACGTCAATATGGTATAAGAGCAGCATAATTATACACAAATTTTTGACACAAAAAATTAGGATTTTTGATTCTCTTTTTCCTTAAATTCTTTTTATCGATCAAGCCCTATCTCTCTTCCTCCCGATTCCCCTTCTTCTTCCTCCCACCTCTGCATCCAAACCCATCCACCTCACGATTGCCCCTCCACTCCCGATGCCTTCATCTGCTGCCCGTTTCCCCTCCAACCGCCCCACCTCCCCTCCTCTCGCTGCTCCAGCCCCTCCCGATGCTGCCACCCTCTCAACTCGCAGACCTTCACACCGCCGCCCGTCTCATCCCTTCCATTATCCCCGACCTCATCGAAACCCATTCCCTCTCCATCATCGTCATCGGCATCCCAAACTTCATCATCCCCGATCTCCACCCGACCTCGCCGTCGATCCTCCTCTAGATCCCGCTACCCTCCTCTAGATCCACAGAAAAAAAGGAAAAGAAAAAAAAGAAAAGAAAAAAGGAAAAAGGAAAAAAAAAGAAAAAAATCAGCAAGATGCACTGTGATACGTGTTGCTCCGTAATGTGTGTCCGTTCTTGATCCCCTCTCCAATCAACATCTCTTCAAATCTATCTTCACTTTCAGATCTTATATATATCTGCTCCAATGGTGACCTCTCCTCCAACGACGACTGATCCTTTTACTCTGTTGAAGGCCGAACGCATGACCACCGAGAATCTCTCCGGCCATAGCAACTTCATGACATGGTTCAGATCTGTAATGTGCTTCCTCAAAGGGCGTGAGCTGTACCATCTCCTCACTAGAAAACTCCTATGGCTAAGGATCCGATGTTCCAAGTATGATGACAACTTGATTGCCAATATGATGACCACCTGCATAGACCGAGACGTCTATAACTCCATCATTTTTTTCGACACAGCAAAGGAGATTTGGGATACATTTCATCAAATGTGTTCCACCAATAACATGCAACACATATAATATATTCCGTGATGTGATCGAGACCAAGCAGGGTGACGACATTTATGCATCTCTCCAGATTTAATCAGTTCTTAGAAGAGTGGAAGATTTATCAGCCATACTTTGCCGATTTTGCTGTTCAGCAACAACAATTTGAGACTCTTCTAGCTGTTCTTGTATTGAACAATATTCACTCATATCTTGAAGGTGTTCGTTCTCATATTCTCATCATAAATGCCAGTTCCTCCTTACATGATCTTCATGATCAACTGCCACGAGTAACCGCTCATGCTATTGTTGAAACCCCAATTCCGTCTACACTCGCCTATGGTCTGATACATGATTTTTTGATCACTTGCAGCAGCTTCCTTCATCATTCAGGGTCGTGATTCTTATCCTTCATGGGGCCACGGTGATCGTGATCGTGGTGATGATCACCGCAACACAAAGTATTTCACTTACTCTCAGGGCCGATCTCATGGATATAAGACATGGGAAACGTCTCGGACATCCTTCAGCTGCTCATGAGTCTTCCTCAATGGAACCTTCTCATTCCACTACTGCTCCTACAGATGTGCCAACCTCCTCCCAATATACCCTTTCTGATGAAGAGTATCACACATTCCGCAACATGGTATCTCCTCCTTCTAGTTTTGTTCACTTAGGTAATGCTTGTTATGTTTCGTCACATCAATAGATTATTGATTCAGGTGCTTCTGAACATATGTCTCCTTTATCGCTTTCTTAATTTTTTTGCTTCTAAATTATCATGTGCGTATTGCTGATGGCTCACCTATCCTTGTTGAAGGACTAGGAGATATCTCATTTTCTTCGGATATTTCTTTTAAATATGTTTTGCGTGTTCCCATCTTTCGAAATAGCTTATTACTAGTTTCTGAACTTTGCAAGGATTTAAACTGTTTAGTGACATTTTTTCCTTCTCATAGTGTATTCAAGGATATGACGACGAGGAAAGTGATTGATGCTGGTCGTGAACAACATGGGTTATACATTTTGGATTCTTAAGTCTCGGCTTTTAGTTCTTCTACTGATCCTGCATTATGGCACCGACGACTGGGACATCCTTCCTCACTTGGTTTCCAGTTGTGAGTTTTCTCTTAAGTTATTTTGTGAGTCCTGTGAGTTAGGTAAACATTATAGAGTTTCCTATTCAAGATGTGTCAATAAACATAGCGAACATTTATTTGATTTAGTGCATTTTGATGTTTGGAGCCATGTTGGTTTTCCCACGTTTAATACATATCGTTATTTTGTTACATTTATTGATGATTTCTCTCGCATGACATGGTTGTTTTTCATGAAAGATCATTCTGAAGTGTTTAAATTTTTCAAGAATTTTTCTTGGAGATAAGAACACAATTTGACATTACTCTTAATTGTTTTCATTCTAATATGCTAAAGAATACGTGAGTTTTGATTTTCGATTTTTTTTTCTCTACATAGAATAGTACACCAAATTTCTTGCGCCTACATTCCTTAACAAAATGGACTTTAAAATCAATCCCCATTCAAACCGGCATGTCTACTCATATTCTTTAAAATCAATTCCCATTCAAACTAGTATGTCCATCTAAAGATCCACGTTCACTATCACCTCGTGTTTTTTAGTGCACATGTTTTGTTCAAAATCTCACCCCATGCGCTGATAAACTTGACCCGCATGCTACTAAATATATGTTTTTTTGAATATTCACGCTTTTCGAAAGGTTATCTTTGCTATTGTCCTTCATGAAAAAAAAATGTTTTCCTTAGCGGATGTTTCATTTTTTTAACACAAACATTTTTTTCCCGAACAAACTCCTTCCAAAACTTCTGATTTACCAAGGATTGTTGTAGAGTCTTGATTTCCCACGATTACCAACCATCACCACGTTGGGTTTATGTAAGGAAACGAAAGAATCGTTCACACTCGACCAGTCAAGAGATACTCTCTGTTGTTCAACCGGTGCCAACCATTTCTATCTATCGATAATATCCCTAATAGAGATGATTTACCTATCGGTCAATGTAAGGCTAAACGTTCTTGTGCTCACTATCCTATTGCCATGTTTATTGCTTCTTATAAACTGAACATATCTTTTCGGGCATTTACTTCTTCTTTCGATTCCATCTGTATATCTAAAAATATTCAGGAAAGCACTCAAGCACAGTGGTTGGACATCGGAAAATGTATTAGTTTACTTTTTGTTGTCTCCTATATATTGGAAGCATTGTACTCATTCATAATCGTCGAATAAATTATTCTTTCTTTCTCTGTACTATACGTCAATAATCATAAAGGAATTAATGATTATTGATTAAGGTGTGGATGGGAACAGAAAGGAAGAGATTGATGTAGAGTTATTCTTGGAAGAAGTGCAACTGCTGAATAAACTATGCTAAGCTAAACCATATAAATTATATAATGATGCCTACAGAAAACACTGAAAAACATACGAAACCTTTCCTACATCTATAAATGAGGGACTAAATCTCATTTTCAATCATAGTCCG
The DNA here is from genome assembly GCA_017893485.1 of Hemerocallis citrina. Classification (NCBI taxonomy): domain Eukaryota; kingdom Viridiplantae; phylum Streptophyta; class Magnoliopsida; order Asparagales; family Asphodelaceae; genus Hemerocallis; species Hemerocallis citrina. Next base: position 231,758,184 of record CM030359.1, on the reverse strand, counting down.
TTGATCCTATATTTATGATTGTGCAGGGAGAGTGAGATCTTACCTTTTCTTTATCAGACTGATTCTCTATAACTGCTTCCAGTTTAAGTTATCTAACTATAGTTATCAAGGTACTGTTCCGCTGTACAAGAAAATGCGGTATAACAATAACTGAAATAGAAAAGTCCTACTACAATAGATTTAAGTTGAACTTTTTAAAATATCCATCATTACACTATAAATCTTTCAAGTATGCTAATCGTTTTTTCAGTGTCAGCATGTTTTGGTGTACAACAAATGCAATTATTCATACATTATTCATTTGTCTCTTTATGTTGTTTCTTTGCAGAAATAGCATCCATGCATGCTTGTAATGCCAGGATTACTTTATTATTATCAAAGTTAATATTGTCATGATGAGTACATCTAAAACTGATATTGACTTACCCTTTGATAGAAACTGTATATATACATACAAACAAACATACGTACACTCTATGCACACAATATTTATTAAGATTGGAGCCATATAAGTTGATAAAACTGTAGCTTGATATTTGCATACTATTCAGTAATCAAGGAAAATAAATTAATTATTAAGCTGAACTGAGTCTGATTCTCTTATTCGTTCGTTAGCGGATTGTGGCCAGTTCATTCGAAAAAGTTCCCAGCCGCGTTAGGTGGAGGTACACCCACAATTGGGGGGCCGCCCTCTTCGCAACCCAGAGGGTTACTTGCGGCAAAGAACACACGAACAACAGCCTTTGAGGAACTTTGGCAATAAGTTCTTTCATTCCTTTCATTAAATGATATTTACATATGCCTTGCTCAATTTCTTTTGTTATGTCTCATCCTTTGTGGTATTTATTTGAACTTAATTTGTCATTGCCAGATTATTTGCTTTGGTTGAGGAAAATATAACTTTAATATGGACAATCTACGAGCTTTAGTATACTTTTTTATCCTTTCGAATATTCTTAGAATAATTTCAGAATTTTAAAGTATACCAAATTGTGTATGTCATATATACTGACGAAGTTGTTTGTGAATATCCTACATTCCCTTTTCCCTAGGAATTTGAATGGTTCTTTAACTGGGTAGTCTTGAGCTTTCATCGTTATATCATATCTTAGAATCTTGTTACATCTCTTATATTTTGATCTTATGTTTTTGGTCCAGGAACATATGTGCTGGTGATCACTTCTATGAAAGAAATAGGCACTTATCATGGCTTTACTGTTTATCGTATTAACTCTCTGAGATTTTTGTCCTGCAATGAAGCACTGAGGCGTTCAACATCTCAGGAAGTATGATTTGTGATTGTTGATCACTTATTTTCTTTTTTTAGTTCAACATCCGCCATTGAAGAGAAGAAAACAGTTACGGTCATTTATTGTGGCATATAATCCTTTGTGCAGAAAAGAGATGAGGCTTACTTCATGTCTCTCTTGAGAACTGTGGAATCAACCCCTGGATTGTACTATTCATATGAAATGGATTTAACATTAAAGTGAGTATTCTGCTCATGTATTTACCAAACTCAGTTTGTCAGTTCAGTTATCAAATTCTAAAATCTCAAGTGTGCATTGGTTTGCTTTAATGTTGGCCTGTTACCATCAACTGATCAATTTGATGCCAAAATGAACAGTCTTTGTCAAAGTAAAAGGAACTATTTTAGTAGATGATGGGTCATGTTCATCATTATTTAGATCCTTCTAAACATCCATGAAAGAAAAAAAAAATTATGTTTGAGGACTTGTGAATCAGAGGTCTATTTAGCTAAACTCTTGATTTTTTTATTTAGTTTGCAATTGATGAATGTGTAAAAAGTTTCCCTAATGCATGTTTTAAAAAAATAATTATTACCTTGTCTATCTTTTAAATATGCATGTTGGAATTAATATATTGAACTGTTAAGTATGCTGGTGGATCATTCCGATTGACAATCCATATTGTTGGATGTGATTAGCATTATAAAAACTACTGTGAATAAAAAAATAATCTATAAATTTTACCGGTACATCATGTAACTACAAGTTTGGTAATCTAAGCTTTTTTTTACCATAATGCTGATTTTCTGTCTCATGGATGCATAAATGAAGCTCTTCAATACCATTGACTTTTTATATCAAAATAGATATTAATATATTATGATTTTGATCACATCATCTCATCCATTAATGTGGATTTCAAATTTGAATTGTCTATAATCAAATTTACAGCGAAACTCTTCACATCCTGGAACTTTCAGTAAGTAGTTTAAGCCCAATGTTTCTTCTATACACTATTTCATAATCTTACTTTTTTTTTTCTCTGTAGCTTACAGAGGACATGCAAGTTGACTAGAGGGAGGCTGCAGAAACCTCTATGGAAACAGGTTTGCTGAAATTAAATTATATTCAACTGGGATTGTTGCATTGAAGATTTTTCGACGCTAATTGATGTACTGTTGTGAAAAGTCTGCTAAAACCCTGCTATTAGCCTCCTCTTTTGCTCCATCTTTTTGTTACACTAAACGTGCTTCAAAAAATTACACTAAACAGTTTGCCCTCGTATTGTGTCTTTAAATTCATATTATTGTTAATTTTGAAAATTGTTTAATTAGTGTTGTACTTCTATTTGATTTTTATCTTCTAAACTAAACTGTTTTTTATGTATTATGTTTTTTAAAGCTACTTGTTTTTAAAGCCTCTATAACCTAAGCTCTTTTCTCTCGCTTTTCGCTTCCCTCAATGGCATAACATCAAATTGAAGTCACCTAATCTACTTACTGTAAATTGATGTGCTGTTGTATAAAAGCTTGCTAAAGCCCCTCTCCTTTCTTTGTATTAGGTTTATATTTTTGACACAAGATTTTGACACAAGATACTGAGTTCCTGTACTTTATCTTAGGATTAAGTTTCATATTTTAGTGTCAATATTTTAAGACCTATTATTGTTAGAACTTCTGCAAAATTTTATTTTAATTTTTCCAATGTTTTTATATATAGGGAGCTGATCCTCTAAGGCCCTACCTAACCTCTTATCTTGAGGGCCTTCATGATACGAACTCCCATAAAAAAATTGAACCGTTCATCTTGTTCTACATGCCTAAGATAGACTAAGGGTGTAAAATCAAGTTATTTGACATGCATTTCCCACCCATCCTGTTGTTAGAAAAATGAAGAATTTAGCCATACAATATTGTCACATTGTAAAACATAAACAAATGAACTTCAAAATTCAAATAACTTGATTTTACACCCTTATGCTATCTAAATGCATGTAGAAAAAGATGGAACGGTTCAAATTTTTCATGGGGATTTGATGAGGACATCGGTTCAAGCCGATTCGGGCATTTTTATCAGCGCAGATATTGTCTAGGACAGCTGCTTCATTAGTTTAGTATTTTATTCAGTACTCATACTTGTTTTTGACAATTATAGCCATATGTAATAGTTTTACGATTTGCACCATTTCTTTTTATGCTTTAGAATATTTTTGAGATTTGTATCAAAATTTGTTTTAAGCTTATATATAGGCCTTGAGAATAATGAGAAGTTATGCTATTCTTGATTAAAAAAAATTATTGTGTTGAGTTATTGCTCTTCATCCCTCTCTTTGTGTGAGACAATTGAGAGAAATATTAGGGTTTGTGATAAACTCTAAAACTACACCCAAATTTCCAAATTAAAAATCCTAAAACCCTAATCCCCAAATCCAACTCAAAGTCAACCCTAACTCCCTTCTTCTTCTCCACTGCATCCAAATCCAAACCCTAGCTCTTCTCTCTCTCACCCAGACGACCACCCCAACCGCCAACCCTCAATGCTTCCCTCCCGCCGACGTCGCCCTCCCCTCGCCTCACGACACCGCAATTGTAATACCCCTAGTGTGTACTACTTTTCTTACAATAAAAATATATATGCATTGTTATATATATATACATGTGCATTTTTATCATACACTATTATTTCTTTATTTATTTTTGTTTAGCATATCCATATGGATAACTTTTTAAAACCCAATATATTTTCTTTCTTAAAAGCCCAACTTTCTTTTCTTAAAGCCCAACCCAATATGGTTATTTAGGGGGGTTAAGTGAAATTAGTTAAAAACCTAGGGGGTTTAATGCAAAAAGGGAGGACACCTAAGCAATTCTACACCTTTCCAGACTTCACTACTTCTCTCTTTCTCTCTTTACAGTCGGCAGCAACAGCAACCTTTTTTCTCCCATTTTCTCTATATATTTATCTACTACTACTACTTCTACTTCTACTACTACTTAACTACCACTACTGCTGTTAATGCCTAATACTACTGCTGCAACTGCTACTACTGCTACTTGTATCTACTACTACAACTACTACTACTGCCTACTGCTACTTTAACTACTACTACCTACTACTACTACTACTACTACTACTATACTACTCTACTACTACTATTGGATTGGAGCAAGAAGTCAAGAAGACTAAAAGTGCAAGTAGGAGAAGAAAGCAACTTGAAGCTTGCAAACAAATCAAAGTGGGTATTCTTCACACCTCATGTATTATCATTTTTCTTTATATATTTTTCTTTATATATGGAATGGATGATTGATGCTTGCTAGACATTATAGTGGGTGTTCTCCTTTCTTACTTATGAATGTTATGAAATTATATGTATAAAAATGCTAGTGAATAAATAAAGATTCAATCTTTGTGATAAGAATGGTAGTAAAAGTATAAACGATGAATCTTTTATGCAAGATTATAAATAAAAATCATGTCATTAGCAAGTTAGTATCTTGATTAGTAAAATTTTACATTGATAGTAAGCTACTAGCATTATACTAAAAATGTTAGTAAGCTTGGTTGAAATGTTAGTAAGCCTAATATGTGTTAGTAAGCTCCAATGTGTAGTTGAGAACTATATAAGGATTTTCTTGTGTAAGTTGTGATCATGTTAGTAAGTTAGTTAAATAGGCTAGTATGGTAGTAAATTAGTAAAGTAGATTGTTGTAAAGTAAAGAGCTATGGGTAGTATAGAAGAGATTGTAGGCATGAATGCGGTGATTGATGGAATACCGTATGCATGTGTATGCGGGTATGCATACTTGAATATTTACATATGGTAGTGTTTTGTGCACATTGAGTGCACTAGTGTGGTGCATGTTGGGCCGACCTCTAGCATGATTTGAAAAGCTAAGTTGAACCCAAATTAAATCAAGATAAGACTGGTTGAGATTCAACTAGGTTGTATTTACTTAGAACCTAGTTAGTGAATTAAGTTAATTTAGTTAAGTAATTTGCTGAAGGGTGAAAGTGGAAACTAGGAGCACAGTTTAATTAACTTAGAAAATAGAAGTTGTGATAATAAAACAATTAGAATCGAGTAAGTTGGTGAATTAAGAAATTAATTTAGGATGATTGGTAAGGACAGACACTAGTTGGGCGTGTACTCACCTGTCAAGGGGACACGTGCGTCATCGTCTCATCTGGGACACGTGCGGCGTGGTCTCGACTATTAATTTTTGGGATTTAGTGATAAGAACGGGATGCAGACGTAAGTCACAAGTCCTGTCGGAACTTAGGAGATGAACTCTTAAGTTTTCGTCTAATACGAACAAGGAGCAAGAGTGTAACTCTAAGTCTCTGGGCGGAGTAGGGGTGACCCTATCGATTCGCCTTATGTTCATGATAACTTTGGTAGGGACAGGAGTGGAGAAGGACCATGATTCCGGCAGAGCTGATGATCACCGGCCTGACCGGGAATGGAGAGGGACCATGATCCGTCGGAGTGAAGAAGGACCATGATCTGAACGAACAGAGTGATAACTGCCGTTTAGAGTGGAGAAGGACCATGATCCGACTGTAGGAGCAGAAATGGATCACATGTACTGCAGACTCTACCAGTTACTAGATGAATGTCAGAAACGGGAAAGAGTTCAAGAGTAGGATGCATGACGAGGGATTGAACCCTATCATCTGGAGAACACGAACTCGATTTGGGGAGTATGTAGTATGGGATGCATACGTTTCCAGATCAAGTTTGCATTAGATTAAGAGCATGGTGTGCATATGAGTTGTGCATTAGAATCTAGATCATAGCATACACCGACACTTATAGTTTGACTTTCACATTTTTCTTCTGCATCAAATATTAATTGTTGAGGATTTTGGAGATTACGGGTTTCATCCACATTGCGTCAGTTCAATTCAACTGACGTGTCCACAGTTTGCTAATTGCAGGATTGCTGATCGTGGAGCAGGGGACTCGAGCTGCGGAAAGCATCCAAGTGGAAGATATAGTTTTCTTCTGTAATGTAAGTTTTTAATTTTCTGTGATTTCTGTGTTGTATACTTATTGAAGTAAAGATTCTGGGTAAGTGTCACGAGCTTCTAGTGTGTGGAACTCGGGGCACTACAGCAACCCCGTCCTTCCTCCTTTCTGCATCTCATCGACCTTCTCCCCGTCTTGTCGCCTCAAGTCGCAGCACACTTGACCACCCATCGCCCGACAACCAGTGCCACCACCTACAACCCCCACTCGTCGCCGCCCCTGCCATCGTCCGCCGCAGGTGCCGCCGTCTCTTGCCCCACAACGCTTTCCCTTCCCCCCTGCTGCCTTTACCACAACAGCCACCTCGGAGCACTAACACCAATTTCTTCGAGCCTGGTAATTTCTTTTCACTTCTCAAATATTTGTGTTACTGCTTTATCATCTCTATAATATTATTTGATATATCCGTCGTCCATAAATATTGAGAGTGTATGCTTCTACTTGCCAATTAGAGTACAAATCATTATTGCATATTTTACTTGCTAAGAACGCTTGGTATATAATTATTGATTGTTATACTGAATCGTTAATTGAGCTTGTTAAACTTAGTTCTATTCTTGAAAATCCATCGAACTGATTAACTGTTTTAATTTCTAACTTGATCCGCATTACATGTTGATAAACTTAATCTTTTAATATTCTTGGAAATTCTCTACTTAAGGTTAAGTTTACATCAGGGCTTGTTTCAATGGGGTCACATGTAAGGCCTCAAAACAAGAGGTGAGGTAGGGCCTTGGATCACCCCCTATATATATATGTCAATTGTGACCTTAGGCTTGACAGCTCGAAGCTTTGTAATAGAGCATCAATGAAGTATTTGAGTAACCTCTTGACCGATTACAATGACATGCTTGCTGACAGGGATTATAGATCCTAGACGGCCCCCTTGTAGATCAATTTTTAGCCAAGGTTGGTCCGGTCTTCGCAGGTTCGTAACCATGTTTACATTTAAATAGTCGGTCTGGTGATCGGCAATCTTTTCAATGACTGCAGAAGACGGTTCTTGTGTGATTGGTCTCAGCACACCCATTTCCCTGAAGAGATCAAATACTTCTTGGGCAACTTAGAGGTCTATGGTGTAACCCGTAGGTTCACCTTCCAATTCGGGGTTTACGCCGTAGTGGTCATGAATATACACAGGCGCTACGTGCGCGGTCTTGGGAAATGATTACTTTTCAATCATCATCTGTTTGTTTTTGATGTAAACTAAACCACAAGTAGAAAATTTTCAAGGATATTAAAAGATTAAGTTTACCAACACGTAATGCCAATTAAGTTAGGAATTAAAACTAATAATGGGTTTGATGGATTTTCAAGATATGAAATAGTTTAATAAGCCTAATTAAAAATTCACGTCTACAATCAACAATTATACTTAACCGTTCTTAGCATGTATGATATTCAATAAAGATTCGTACTCTAAGTAGTAGGTGGAGGCACTGATGAGGACATCAATTCTGCTTTGTTTTATTTTGAGATTTAGCCCTATGTAGTAGTTTTGCAATTTGCACCATTTATTTTATGCATTAGAATATTTTGGAGATTTGTATTGAGATTTGTTTTGAGCCTATATGTGCCTTAAGAATATATGCTATTCTTGATTAAAAAAATTATTGTGATTGAGTTTTCGCTCCCATTCATCTCTTTTGTGTGAGACATTGAGATAAAATTAGGGTTTGTGAGAAATCCTAAGTTATACCCTAATTTCCAAATAACCCTAATCCCTAAATCCCCCACACTCTCTTCTTCTTCATCCTGTTCTCTTATCCCGAAACCCAACAACCCCCCATCGCCTTCTCTTCCCCGCTCAACCTCCGAACCCATCCCCGAAGCCCCAACACCCGTTGATGTGAACCTAACCCCAAATAGATAATTTCCAAGATTCTTAATTGTTTAATTTTACCAACACGTAGTACGGATAAAAGTTAGAATTTTAAACAATTAATTGGTTTGATGGATTTTCAAGAATTGAATTAAGTTTCACAAACCCAATTAATAATTCAGTTCTAACAATCAATAATTAAATTCCTAAGCATTCTTAGCAAGTAAAAGATTCAATTCTGATTTGTACTCTAATTAGGTAAGTGGAACGCTCAATCTCAATATTTGTGGTCGACAATTAAATTGAATAATATAATAGAGATAATAAAGTAGTATAACACAAATATTTGAAAATTGGAAAGAGTATTCCGAGGGTTCGAAGAACTCAGTGTAGATCTCGGGTTGAACAGCAGTGAAGAGCACAACAATCAAAGAAACAGTAATGGAAGCATAACTTCAAGAGCAATGGCAGCAATCTGCAGTGATGGGGCCACGGGATCTGGCTGACATGGCTCGACGGCGGGAGGGTGTCGAGCGGCGAGGGTGGCGGTGCAAATGACGCACTGCGGCGTCGGGGTGCCACTGGTCGACGAAAGAGGTGGGGTTTTGGCCTGGGGCGTTGGGTTGACGGGAGTGGGGGGGTCGCCGGAGGTGAAGATGGGATGGGGAAGCAGATGTGAGGAGTTGTCGAAGGCATGAAGTGGGGCTAGGGTTTCGGTTGAAGGAGGGGATGGGTTCGGGGATGAAGTCGATGGCGAAGGAGGTGGCTGTGTTGGTTGTAGGATGGCGACGTGGGGGGCTAGGGTTTTGGTCGGGATCAAAAGTAAGGGGAAGAAGAATGTGAGAGAGATTAGGGTTTTGGGTTAATTTTATTTAGGGAATTTTTTTTAATTTGGGGGTAGATTTTAGAGTTAATCACTAACCCTAAAATTGTATTAGGATTTGTCACAAACCCTAATAATTGGATCTCAATTGTATCACACAAAAAGAGACAGGAAGAGCAAAACTCAACACATAATTTTTTAAAATCAAGAATGACATACTTTCTCATTAATCTCAAGGCCTATAAATAGGCTCAAAACAAATCTTGATACAAAATCTCAAAATATTCTAAAAATCTCAAAAATATTCTAATGCATAAAAGAAAGATTTTATATGGCTATAATTACCAAAAACAAATATGCTACTGAATAAAATACTAAACTAAACAGAATAGATGTCCTCATCACCCGTCGATCCCCCGTCGTCCTCCAGTCACCGTCGCCATCACCCTCCCCGGCTCCCTCACCACCTCCACTCATCCTCCGACCAACCCCCCCATCAACCGACCTCCTCCCTCTCCCTTCAATCGAACCCCCCACCACGTTCGAAGCCGACTCCGACACCACCTCAAGCCACCACCCTTTCGTCCACCTCGCTGCCTCCCCGATGGCAACCAACTCCTCCACTACAGCGTGCCTCCTCGCTGCCTCACCACCACAGCCCTTGGTGCACTAACGCGATTTGCTTCGAATCTGGTAAACTCTTTTCACTTCTCTTTTATTTGTGATACTGCTTTATCGTCTCTAGATTATTATTTGAATTTTCTGTCGTCCACAAATATTGAGAGTGTGTGCTTCTACTTGCTAATTAGGGTACGAATTGTTATTGATTAGCTTACTTGCTAAGAACGTTTAGGTATAATTATTGATTGTTAGGATCGAATCTTTAATTAAGTTTGTTAAACTTATCTCATATTTTGAAAATTCATCAAACCGATTAATAGTTTAATTTCTAACTTAATCTGCATTATGTGTTGGTAAACTTAATCTTTTAATATTCTTAGAAATTCTCTATTTATGGTTGAGTTTATATCATTTTGGTATCAGAGCAAAGGTTTTTAAAAACCCTAGTTCTTGCATCATTTAGCTATAGTTTTGCGTTCATTTAGGAATTATTTGCATTAAGCAAGTTTAGTTCATTAAAAAAAAACAAAAAAAACAAAAAAAAACAAAAAAATATAGGTGCATTTAGGACGTGTTTCCCCAAAATTTAGCAAACACACGTCACCCCGACCCTTGGTTTTCCACTGTTGGTGAATGCGTCTTGCTGCACCATCACAAATCCCGAAGAGCCTTTCTTGTCTCTCCTAAATTACCCAATCAGGAACCCTAGAATTCAGCAAACCCTTCCTTGCCCTGAAATGGACAACTCTGATATTTCCACTACTATCGCTGCCATTCAAGCAACTTTTGCCAATATCAATCTGAGGCTTGAGAAAATGGAATTGAATTAAAATGTTGCCCCTGAGCTTCATCGTCGGATTCCTAAAGGGAATGATCGTGACGACCAACGTTAAGATCGTGACCCTGACGAATAATACAAGAAGAACGTCAAGACTGACGTTCCCCACTTTGAAGGCCATATGGAACCCCAAGCTTATCTCGATTGGATTTGTGCCATGGACCGCTACTTCGTGTGGTTTGACGTGAGCGAAGCCCTGAAGGTTAAATTTGCCACTATGAAATTGACTGGTAAAACTCAACAACATTGTACCATTCTTGAACACGCCCATAGAGGCCAAGGCCTGACACCCATAGCCACTTGGGAAGCCATAAAAGAGAAGCTCACTGAGAGATGTGCCGTTATCGTTCCACACTCGATTGCTAGATTCGTGGAACCAACTCTATCAAGGAAGCAAATCTATTCAAGAGTATGTTGATAAGTTTGATGACTTCCTTATTCGGTGCAATGCCTTAGGTAAGAGAGTGAAGAACAAACTCTCTCTAGGTTCAGGGCTGGACTACGAGCCGATCTTAGGAACGAGTTAATTCATAGAAATGTGGACTCATTGGCGGTAACTTATGCCCTTGTCTTCGATATAGATTTCTTTAAAGCAATTTTCCATTATAGGTCCAGCGATTCGATGAATCATTCCTCTAGAATGACACCTCCTAATCCCTCTACACCTGAGCACTCCTTTCCTCAGTACCCAAATATGTCTTACCCTAGCAAGCCTACTTCAAATCTCTATTCACTTAGAAATAACATCACGGGTAAGAACACTGAAAGAGACTATTCTAAGATTGATCTTCTCACTAAGTGCTATAAATGTAAGGGATACGACCATGTTCTGGCAACTGTCCCAGTCCAAGTAGGATCAATATAGTAGAGGGTACCGCTGTCATCGCTGATGAGCCCGATAATGAGTTTACCTATGAACCTCTTGTAAGTGATGACTTTGATGAAGAAGCGGAGGACCAACCTCTTCAGTCGATCCAATCACCTCCATTGAATATACCTGAGTCACCCATTCCTTCCCAAGTCACTAAGCAACTTATAGATTTTATCCATGTGCTAGAACATTATAGTCTTAGAGTCTGCATCCACATTTGCATTCCGCATTCATGATTTGCATAGATACATTTTCAATGAAATTAATGAGAATAATTTTAACTACAAGCTAATAGCAAATACTAGAAGAAAATTTAAAACTCTTGATGTTGATGACGAAGTGATGGTTCGGATTCGTCCGGAACGGTTTCTAGCTGGATCCGTTAAGAGTTGAATGCACATGCTGCAAGCCCATTTAAAATTTTGCATAAAATCAATAATAATGCCGATGTCGTTGACCCTCCTAAAGGTTTTGGCATAAGTAAAACTTTCAATATTGAGGATCTAGTACTCTATGAAGGCTCAAAATTTAATCCTAGAAATTTTCTTATAGATAATAGATGAGCCTACCTTGCAGTCTAATGGTGAGATTCCCACATTTTCTCCTTTACCTGAGACTACTTACCCAGCGACAGACAAATTGGATAATATTTTAGATGATCAGATAATCTCTACTAGTAGAAATGGTGGTATTCATAGGTATTTGGTGAGATGGAAGAACAAGTGAAGTCGGAGGACACTTGGATTGATCGTGAAGAGCTCCAACACTTAGATCCAGATCTTTTGGAGCACTATGACATGATCACTGATTTTGACTCGACTGGGTCGAGCTCTCTCCCACCCAGAGAGAATGATGAGGACATCGGTTCTGCTTTGTTTTATTTTTAGATTTAGTCCTATGTAGTAGTTTTGGAATTTGCACCCTTTATTTTATGCATTAGAATATTTTGGAGATTTGTATTGAGATTTGTTTTGAGTATATATATGCCTTAAGAATAATGAGAAAGTATACTATTCTTGATTAAAAAAATTATTGCAATTGAGTTTTCGCTCTTCATTCATCTCTTTTGTGTAAGACATTGAGCTAAAATTAGGGTTTGTGAGAAATCCTAAGTTATACCCTAATTCCCAAATCCACTACAAAGTTAAAACCCTAATCCCCAAATCCCCCACACGCTTTCTTCTTCTTCTTCTTCTTATTCTCTTTATCCCGAAATCCAACAACCCCCCACCGCCTTCTCTTCCCCGCTCAACCTCCGAACCCATCCTCGAAACCCCAACACCCGTCGATCCCCGTCGCCCTCCAGTCACTGTCGCCATCACCCTCCCCGGCTCCCTCACCACCTCCACTCATCCTCCTACCAACCCTCCATCAACCGACCTCCTCCCTCTCCCTTCAATCGAACCCCCCACCACGTTCGAAGCCGACCCCGACACCACCTCAGGCCACCACCCTTTTGTTGACCTCGCTGCCTCCCCGACAGCAGCCAACTCCTCCACTACAGCGACGCCTCCTCGCTGCCTCACCACCACTGCCCTTGGGGCACTAACGCGATTTGCTTCGAATCTGGTAAACCCTTTCCACTTCTCCTTTATTTGTGATACTACTTTATCTTATCTAGATTATTATTTGAATTTTCTGTCGTCCACAAATATTGAGAGTGTGTGCTTCCACTTGCTAATTAGGGTATGAATCGTTATTGACTATTTTACTTGCTAAGAACGTTTAAGTATAATTATTGATTGTTAGGATTGAATCTTTAATTAGACTTGTTAAACTTATCTCATTTCTTGAAAATCCATCAAACCGGTCAATAATTTAATTTCTAACTTAATCTGCATTACGTGTTGGTAAATTTAATCTTTTAATATTCTTGGAAATTCTCTATTTTGGGTTAAGTTTACATCAAGCAATAGGCACACACTCAATATTTGTGGACGACAGATAAATCATATAATTTTCTAGAGACAAATATATGGAGGAGTGGAAAGAGGTTACCGAGTTCTATGAAAATTGCGCTGGTGCTCGGGGTGGCTGTAGTGGTGAGGCAGCGAGGAGGCGTCGCTACTGGGCAGGAGGCGGTGACTGTGGCAGCTGCAGGCATTGGAAGAGGCGGCCGATGAGGATGGGCCATCAAGAAGTCGATGGGAAGAGGAGGGCATCGGCCTAAGGTGGCACTGGGGTCGATTTAGGGTTAGGGTTTTGAATTGGATGAAAGGGGCGGTGGCGTGAGGGGTTTCGAAGTGCAGAGGAGAGGGGTGCGGTGATTGAAGAGAGAGGAAGAGGGAAAGGAGCTAATGGGTTTTGGGGCTCAACAAAGAAGAAGAAGGGAAGGGGGATGGCGGCTGTGGAGAAGGAGAAGTAGGTATTAGGGTTAATGAATACTTAGAGGATTTGGGTGTAGTTTAGGGCTTCTCACAAACCCTAGTATTCTCTCAATTGTCTCACACAAAAGAGGGATGAAGAGCAAAAACTCAATCACAATAATTTTAATCAATAATAAGCATTGAACTTATATTAATCTAAAGGCCTATTGATGAGGACATCAATTTTATTTAGTTTAGAATTTTACTTCAGTGCCATATTTGTTTCTGGCAATTATAGCCATATGCAATCTTTTTTGTATTTTTTAGATTTTGAGATTTGTATCTTGATTTGTTATGAGCCTTTATATAGGCCTTGAGATTAATGAGAAAAGATGTCATTCTTGATTAAAAAAATTGTGTTGAGTTTTTGCTCTTTCTCTCTCTTTGTGTGATACAAGTGAGATCCAAATTATTAGGGTTTGTGATAAATTCTAATACAATTTTAGGGTTAGTGATTAACTCTAAAATTTACCTACAAAAAAAATCCCCTAAATAAAATAACCTAAAACCCTAATCTCCCTTCACTACTCTTCTTCCCCACCTTCTCCGACCGAACACCTCACCACCCCTCCCTCCTCCGTCGCGACCCCCGTCGACCACCCCTCTCACCTCCACCCCAAATCGCGTCGCCCCCGGTCCCGCTCCACCATAACGCCCTCGTCGTCGCCCTTGACCCTCGTCTTCGCGATCCCCGTCGCCGGATCCCCTATCTCCGAACCCATCTCCATCATCCTCCGTCCTCATCCCCGATCACCCCAGACTCCATCGTCAACCTCCTCAACTGACCCCTCGAAACCCAAAGCTCCGACCTTCTCTTTCCTTCTGCTCCTAACCAAGTCGAAACCCAAAGCACCCGACCCCCCAACTCCCTGGCCTCCACTCTTCCCGTCATCACCCAAGCACCCCGTCTCCTCCAGCCAGCTGCGATTCCCTCACACTAGGCCGACCACCAGTCCAGTCACCCGTGCACGTCCTGTGCTCCTCCCGAGCGCCGATGCCAGCCCAGATCTGTCACTGCTGCCGTTACTACCTCTTTGATTGCTGTGCCTTCCTAGATCTACACTGCGTTTTTCGAACCTTCGGTATATTCTTTCCACTTTAAATATTTGGGTTATACTGCACTGTTATCTATATTATATTATTCAATTTAACCGTCGTCCACAACAATTGAGATTTAGTGTTCCACTTGCCTGATTAGAGTACGACTCGATATTGAATCTTTTACTTGCTAAGAACACTTAGGGATTTAGTTATCGATTGTAGAATTGAATTATTAATTGAGATTGTTACACGCGATTCAGTTCTTGAAAATCCATCCAACCAATTAATTGTTTAAAAATTTCATATTTGATCCACACCTACGTGTTGTTAAAATTAATCCATTAAGAAGAATCTTGGAAATTCTCTATTTTAGGGTTAATTTTACATCTTTTTGGTATCAGAGCGAAGGTTCTTAAAACCCTAGTTCTTGCATCGTAGGCATCAATTTTGCATTCATTTAGGATTGTGTAGTCTTTTTTTTATTTCTTTCTTTTATTTTTGGTCATTTCAGATTCATAAAAAAAAAATTTAGGATACACACGACCCCTAATTTCCACTTCTGGTGAATGCGTCTTCGTAGCACCATCACAGATCCTGACGAGCCTTTCTTATCCCAAATCACCCAATTAGGAACCCTATATTTTCCCGACCTGAAATGGACAACCCTGATATCTCCGCTACCCTAGCTGCCATCCAAGACTCTTGCCAATATCAATCAGAGGCTCGAGAAAGTAGAGTTAATTCAAACCATTGTCCCTGAGCTTCATGCCAATTGTCAGATCCCTCAAGGGAATGTTCGTGACGATCAACGTCAAGAACGTGACCCTGACGAACAATATAAGAAAAACGTTAAGGCTGACGTTCCCCAGTTTAAAGGCCACATGGAACCCCAAGCTTATCTTGATTGGATCCGTGCGATGGACCACTACTTTATGTGGTTTGACATGAGAGAAGCCTTAAAAGTTAAATACTGGACCAATCTTGAACATGCCCGCAGAGACCGAGTCCTGGCACCCATATCCACTTGGGAAGCCATGAAAGAGAAGCTCACTGAGAGATATGTACCGTTATCGTTCCACACCCGATTGCTAGATTCGTGGAACCAACTTTATCAAGGAAGTAAATCCACACAAGAATATGTTGATAAGTTTGATGACTTATTCGGTGCTGCAATGCTTTAGGTAAAAAGTGGGAAGAACAAACTCTCTCTATTTTCAGGGCTGGATTACGAGCCGATCTGAGGAACGAGCTAATTCATAGAAATGTAGACTCATTAGCGGCAGCTTATGCTCTTGTCCTCAATATGGATTCCATTAAAGCAAGTTCTCATTACAAGTCCAGCGATTCGATGGATCATTCTTGCAGAATGAATCCTCTTGATCCCTTTAGACCTGAGCACTTCTCTCCTCAGTACCCTAACAAGTCTTATCCAAACAAACACACTTCAAATTTCTATCCACTTAGAAATGACAACACGGGTAAAAACACTGAAAGAGACTATTCTAAGATTGATCCTCTCACTAAGTGCTATAAATGTAAGGGATACGGCCATGTTGCTGGCAATTGTCCCAGCCCAAGTAGGATCAATATAGTAGAGGGTAACGTAGTCATCGCTGATGAGTACGACACTGAGTTTACCTATGAACCTAATGTAAGTGATGATGTTGATGAAAAAGTGGATGACCAGTCTCTCAATTATATTCAGTCTGTTCAGTCACCTCCATTGAGTGTACCTGAGTCACCCATCCCATCCCAAGTCACTTGGCAGCCTATAGATTTTATCCATGTGTTAGAACATCCTAGAGTTACAGAGTCTGCACCCACATTTGCAGATCACATTCATACTTGCATAGAGAAATTTTCAAGGAACTTAATGAGAATAATTTTAACTACAAGTTAATAGCAGGTACTAAAAGAAAATTTATAGCTTTTGATATTGGTGACGAGGTAATGGTTTGGATTCATCCGGAACGGTTTTCTGTTGGACCCGTTAAAAACTTGAACATACGTGCTGCAGGCCCATTTAAGATTCTACAGACAATCAATGATAATACGTATGCCATTGACCTTCCTGGAGGCTTTGGCATAAGTAAGACTTTCAATATTGAGGATCTAGTACTCTATGAAGGCTCAAAATTCAACCATAGAAATTTTCTTATAGATGAGCCCACCCTGCAGCCTAATGGTGAGATTCCCATATTTACCGCTCTACCTGATACTATTTACCCACCGACAGAAGAATTGAATAATATTTTAGATGATCAGATAATCTCTACAAGAGATGGTGGTATGCACAAGTATTTGGTGAGGTGGAAAACAAGCCGAAGTCGGATGACACTTGCAGTGATCGTGAGGAGCTCCCGCAACTGGATCCAGATTTTTTGGCGCACTATGACAGGATCACTTGTTTTGGCTCGACTGGGTCGAGCTCTCTTCCACCCGGAGAGAATGATGACATCAATTTTATTTAGTTTAGAATTTTATTTCAGTACCATATTTGTTTCTGGCAATTATAGCCATATGTAATCTTTTTTGTATTTTTTAGATTTTGAGAATATTTTGAGATTTGTATCTTGATTTGTTTTGAGCCTATATATAGGCCTTGAGATTAATAAGAAAAGATGTCATTCTTGATTAAAAAAATTGTGTTGAGTTTTTGCTCTTCCTCTCTCTCTTTGTGATACAAGTGAAATCCAAATTATTAGGGTTTGTGATAAATCCTAATACAATTTTAGGGTTAGTGATTAACTCTAAAATCTACCCATAAAAAAAAATCCCCCAAATAAAATAACCCAAAACCATAATCTCTCTTCACTACTCTTCTTCTTCCCCACCTTCTCCGACTGAACACCTCACCACCCCTCCCTCCTCCGTCGCGACCCCCGTCGACCACCCCTCTCACCTCCACCCCAAATCGCGTCGCCCCCGGTCCTGCTCCACCTTAACGCCTTCGTTGTCACCCTTCACCCTCGTCCTCGCGACCCCCATCGCCGGATCCCCTATCTCCGAACCCATATCCATCATCCTCCATCCTCATCCCCGATCACCCCAGACTCCATCGTCAACCTCCTCAACTCACCCCCCGAAACCCAAAGCTCCGACCTTCTCCTTCTGCTCCTCACCAAGTCGAAACCCAAAGCACCTGACCCCCCAACTCCCTGGCCTCCACTCTTCCCGTCGTCACCCAAGCACCTCGTCTCCTCCAGCCAGCTGCGACGCCCTCACACCAGGCCGACCACCAACCTAGTCACCCGTGCACGTCCTGTGCTCCTCCAGAGCGCCGACGCCAGCCCAGATCTGTCATTGCTCTTGAAGTTGTTGCTGCCGTTACTACCTCTTTGATTGCTGTGCCCTCCGAGATCTACACTGCGTTCTTCGAACTCTCGGTATATTCTTTCCACTTTAAATATTTGTGTTATACTGCACTGTTATCTCTATTATATTATTCAATTTAACAGTCGTCCACAACAATTGAGATTGAGTGTTTCACTTGCCTGATTAGAGTACGACTCGATATTGAATTTTTTACTTGCTAAGAACACTTAGGAATTTAGTTATTGATTGTAGAATTGAATTATTAATTGAGATTGTTACACGTGATTCAGTTCTTGAAAATCCATCCAACCAATTAATTGTTTAAAAATTTCATATTTGATTCGCACCTACGTGTTGGTAAAATTAATCCATTAAGAATCTTGGAAATTCTCTATTTTAGGGTTAATTTTTCATCACCTATTTAATCTAGAGGCCTATATTTAGGCTCAAAACAAATCTCAATACAAATCTCCAAAATATTCTAATGCATAAAATAAAAGGTGCACATTGCAAAATTACTACATAGGGCTATAATTTCCGAAAACAAATATGAGTATTGAAATAAAAAATACTAGGCTAATAGAGCAACCATCCTGGACGATGCCTGCGCTGATAGAAGCGCCCGAATCGTCTCGAACCGATGTCCTCAACATGCTTCGTCGAATAATTTTTTAATATTTTTTTTACTGTTTTAGCTATCGGACGGAACAACATGTTCCGACCTAATTAAACCATAAAATAATAGCAGACGGTACAAGTTGTTTCGTCCGATAACTCAAAAAAACAAAAGAAGTGGTCGGACGGAACAACATGTTCTATCCTTCCATTACTTTTTTTTTGGAAAATTTTATCGAAGTCCATGTTTCCTCCATTCTTTTCATAAACATCCAAGACCAAGTCAAACTAAGTTCAAAACAAATTACATCCAAGACCAAGTCAAACTAAGTTCAAAGCAAATTACATCAAAGTCCAAGAGGCTCAAAATTTTTTTAAAGTTATTTTATTTGGATGGACGGAACAACATGTTCCGTCTGTCCATTTGTTTTTCTCATTTGCCATATTATAGCAAACGACGATTGGAGCAAAACACTCCTTTTGCCATTTGCTATTTTGCCAAATTCTCAAAATAGCGAAAACGATTGGAGATGCTCTTACATTGCTGAGTTGGCTAAGAAAAATGCCTTCCCGGATTTTCCATGATTTGATTCATGACCAGTAGAACAAAATCTTTCTGTGGCTGTTATTGACTGCAGAGAAATAGGGTTTCTTAATACTACAGCATATTGGCAATGTCAATTGTTTTTTTATTTTACTTAATAACTGCGCACAGAAATTCTTTGTGAAATTTTTAAGCATCATTTTGAAAATTTCAATTATTACAATTTATTCTTTCTTTCTTTCTTTCTTTTTTAAAAAAATACTTTTTTAAACATTTGGTTATAGATAAAGACCTAAAATAATTGCTGTATATTTCGAAGTGGGTCCTTTTATAGTCGTAGGTTGTGAACAGTATGAAGTTAGTCACATCCTACGACTATTAAAATGCTCTCATATACATAGAGACTGTAAATATCTATATGACTTTTGTTCTTTTGGTAAGTCATCTGACCATGTTTAATTGTTGTATTGTTCACTACATTTGCCTGTTCCATTCTTTTCCCAGGCTGACCCTCGCTTTATTTGGAACAAGAGCTTATTGGAGGAGCTCATTGAGGCAAAGGTAGGAGAGAGAGTGTGTGTGTGTGTGTGTGTGTTTTGTTTTCTTATTTTTCTCTCTTCTTGGGTTCTTTTTCTACTGTCAAAAGCTGGACATCTGTGCTGTCCATTTCATTAATCTTGGTCTTATTGTGCTGCAGCTCGACGCTTTTGTGCTTCCTCTAATTCAAGGAAATATCCTCTATCAGTCACTAAATTTTAAGAGTAAAATTAATAAGAGAAATTATAGCATGCCACTCTCACATGATTGGTCCATACATAATTTTTAAATGATAAAACAGAAGTATGGTTAATTGGGACCACTTACTTTTTGAAATTGGACCAATTATAGAGTGGCAAATGGAGTTGCACATTTGGAGTGGCATGCTATAGTTTCTCTATTAATATTCCATTGTCTTTTGTCTGTGTACACATATTTGCATGCATCTATGTACTGGGTTTCATAATGGTGCAGATAATCCATTTTTTGTTATAGCTTTTCTTAGTATGGAAAGTAAATTCCTTGACAACAACCTAAATTTTCAGACAGTACAGTTCACCATTAAAGATTCGCTTGCCAAACTGACATTGATTTCGCGCAGGTGTAATCGACGTTTAGGTATGATGAGTATCTATCCTTTATTTTTTGGAAATAACTTATCTCAAACCTGGTAAAATAAAATGGTTTCAGGTACTAGAATGTGGAGAAGAGGAGCTAACCTTGAAGGTGCAACTGCAAATTTCATTGAGACGGAACAACTGTTGCAGTATAACAATTTTAAATCCTCATATTTACAGGTTAGTGTACCATCTACAGACAAAGTTTTCATTAGGAAATCAATTGATGATTCTCACTGAATATTCTCTTCTGAAAAGAGCAAATCTTTAGTTCCTACATAACAATTTATTTTGGAACTTGATTAATTTCCTGATGACATTCTTTGAAATAAAAGGATCCAATTATTGTTGTTACTAGAGTTGAACCCTATATTTATAGGTTTTACCAAACACCACAACAGATAAGCACATCTATCACACATGTTAAAATCAAATAAATTGTTCTCTAAGAGCATCCACTATCGTTGG
The DNA here is from genome assembly GCA_017893485.1 of Hemerocallis citrina. Taxonomy (NCBI): domain Eukaryota; kingdom Viridiplantae; phylum Streptophyta; class Magnoliopsida; order Asparagales; family Asphodelaceae; genus Hemerocallis; species Hemerocallis citrina. Next base: position 231,737,424 of record CM030359.1, on the reverse strand, counting down.
CTAAAGCTATTCTAATTTTAGCAATGAGATTTTAGCTTTTAGGAAATGTCGCTGCTATCGTTATTTCTAATTTAAAAAAAATATTGTATCGAACGGATCTTGTTCATCCGTCTAACCCTTTTTAAAATTTTTTTTATTAAAAAATGAGTTGACGGTGCTTCTTCATCCGTTTTAGAGAAAGGACGGAGCAACATCCTCCGTCGCCATATTAATTTTTTTTTTTTTTAATTTCGTTTCCAAAAAAAAAAATAAAAATTCAAGTGAACAGTGCTAGACGGATGATCTTCATCCGTCTGGCACATTCACTTGATTTTTTGTTTAAAATGTTTTGTCACCTTTAGCAGATGACATTAATACCCTTGCCATTTGAAAACAGACAAAAGCAACCAGAAGGATGTTCTTCATTCGTCTGGTGCTTTTCAAATTTTTTTTTTAAAAATTTTTTTAATTTTTTAAATTTTTTATGGTCAATAGCCGTTGGATTTAAAAAAAAAATAAATACAATAGTGTCGTTGGACATTGTCTCCCACAACGGTTAAACCTTAGGGGTAAAAGGGTAAATGTATGCCTAAATAATGTTTAGCAAAAGTGAGGGACGGATGAACTTCATCCGTCTCTCACTTTCCCATTTTTTTTTAATAAACTTAACCTATTTAATAAATTAATTTTATATATTCAAATTGAAATTTACGAATAGACGGAACAACTTCATCCGTTTTTCAAATATTTATTAAAAATCGAATTGAGACGGATGATCTTCATCCGTCCCTATCCTCAAACGGATGAACATTCTCCGTCCCCTATATTTAGCAATCTTCTAAAGCGGCTCCTAAGTTTAGCTGTCTACTGTACATTCCTATTCTAAATTTTGTATTTTTAGCGAACGACTACATGGCTTTTTCCTAAAGCTATTTCTAATTTTTGAGTTTTCAGCCAACGATAGTGGATGCTCTAATTGGTTACCACATTATCTATAATAATGTATGCCAGGTCTGTCTAATGTGCCAATTTTGCTATAATGTTCCTAGAGGTGGTGATGTAAACATAACCCTCGGTAGAGAATTTTCAAGAATATTAAAAGATTAAGTTTACCAACATGTAGTACCGTTAAGTTAGAAATTAAAACCAGTGATGAATTTGATGGATTTTCAATACATGAACTAAGTCAGCAATCCCAATTAAATATCCAGCCTAAGATTCAATGATTATACTCAAGTGTTCTTAGCAAGAAAAATATTCAATAGTGATTCGTACGCTATTTGGCAAGTAGAAGCACACACACTCAATATTTGTGGATGACTAATATTCTAGAGATGATAGGCAGTACCATAAATAATGGAGAAATAGAAAGATTTTACCGAGGTTCGATGAATGAGTCATCGCCACAGATGGAGAGGAAGAAGAAGCCACTAGTCAACGTCAATGGCGTTGTACTCCTCCATAGATCATTCTCTTGATGTGAAGATTATGTTAAAGGATTGAATGAAGATTTGGGGATTAGGGCTTCGGATTTGAATTGGATTTGGAGATTAGGGTTTCGGATTTTGGAGTGGGAGATGTTTCGGTTGTGGTGGTGGAGGTTGGATCTAGGGTTTCTCACAAACCCTAATGTTTTCTGAATGTCTCACACAAAAGAGATGAATGAAGAGCAAAACTCAACTACTCAAAATTTTTAATCAATCAAAGCATAAAATTTTCATTAGTCTAAAGGCATATATATAGGCTCAAAACAAATCTAAAAAATTTATCCCAATATGCAGAAAGTAAAGGGTGCAAATAGCAAAACCACTATATATGCCAAAATAACTAAAGTGCTGAAATAAAAATGACTAGGCTAATAGAATAGCCATCCTAGACGATGTCTGCGCTGATAGAAGCGTCCAAATCGTCTCGAACCGATGTCCTCATCCAGTGGACATAATTGTTTGATTTGTTTTGCAAGAGGGCCTGATTGACCTTTTAACCTGACTTGGTTAAAATATCTTTGTATATTTTTTGTATTTGTTCTTTTTCATATTTACCAATTTTCTAGTTTCTCTTTAATTTTTGTCTTTTAATAGTGGTGAAGAAAAGCTATTTGTTTGCCAATAGCAGCCACATCTTTGGGAGAATTAGATCCGTAGCTTGTTATGTTGTACTATTTAATTAATTCTCTCTCCCTACTTTTATTTTGCTACTAACCCAAATAGATTTTGTGAAGCCAAAGTGAGAAGCGTCATTAATGTCCACTAAAGTATCTTTCCCAGGTCTTATTTAACTATTTTATCCAAGTAGGTTGTGTGAAGCCAACCTTTATTAAAATATTGCTGTGGGGGATTGGAGTCTTGAAAACGGCTAAAGTATATAAATCATGTGCTTGTAAGCTTTCTAGTGAATGGTACCAACTGGAGAAGAAAACACATAAAAAGTTTGATCCTTATCTAAAATCAATTTCCTAATGTTGGAGATCTCCAAAATTTCTGTTTCATCTTTCTTTCTCGGCAACATTATAATGGGGTCATCATCTTTTCAGTTTGATCACTGGCTCATTGGTGTAGACAGAAAGAAGAAGATAGCAAAGAGAAGGAGAAATAACAAATAAATCGGGAGGAGAGAATCAGTCAATTTTCTTGAATTTTAAGGTTGATTCAAGAACCCCTGCAGTATCATTTGATTGTAAAGAACCCCTACATCCGAAGATGCTCCATATAACCCCCTTACTCTACCCTAGTGGGTTTATGGTGTGGGTTGTTAATTTATTTCCATCTAGTGTGCTGGAGGTGGAGTAGGGGTGGAAAAGGTAAGGGAGGCAGGAGAAATTACAGCGTTGGTGTGAATTACGTTGGTGGAGGTGGAGGTGCATATTTGAATTTGATGAGGTCGAGATGGTGGTGGGCAAAGTTGGAGAGATGATGGAAGAGATGGAGATGATAGTTATGGTTAAGGCTAGGAGAGAGAGAGAAAGGAAGGGAAGAGAAGAAATGGATAAGTGGAAAATAACAACAGCCACCATACATTGCATTATGATTTAAACCATCCCGTGTTAATCTGGTGAGATGTCGCACACATCGTACATATTGTCTATCACTTAAGGAGGTGATCCAATTGCCATGTTTTAGGTTGCTCCACCCACCCATCCACTGGCCCTAGACCACAGTTTTAATGCCGTAACTCCAATTTCATGAAATCACGAAGTTGGTAAATTTCTACGGATGAGACCTTTCATCAACAAGGTCATTTACTGGCGACGCAGAACTTCTCCAATTCATGTCCAAAGGATGTCCCCAGATCATATGGATAAAAATTAGAGATTAGAAGCCTGAAGCTGTTGGTAACTGAGTTACCGACTGTATCTTAGTTAACTAATTTTAAAAAGTTGGACTTTTATGTTGATATCTTCATTTGTTTGGCAGATTTTTTTTCCTTCATGTTTTTAGGCTTGATACCTGTTTATATATAAATCTATTAGTCTAGGGTTTTGGCAGGGTTCATTACTTGTTTTCTGATATTTTGGGAAAAACTTTTATAATTGCTTATGTGATTTTTTTTTCCGTTCTATTTAAAATTACAAATTTCATAGAATTATTATGTAACTTTGCCATATTCTCTACAATTATTATGTTCTTTTGTGCACTCATTCACCCATCTCCTCTCTTGGTGCATATGGCGATTGAGGGTAATTTGAATTTAGTTAGTAGGTCAGAGAAGGACAGAAAAGGGTGAAGGTGATGGTTGGTAGATCTTATGACAATAATTTACCCACTGAATACTTGGCTAACGAGGGCAAAGTAGGATCAATAAGAGTTACCTGCATAAAAAGAATAGGAACTGTTGTATGTTTTTATTTTTTTGGGCCTAGTAAAAATTGGTCTGGTTATTATATAATGTGAATTTGTAGAAAATTTCAACTCATTTTTCTTGGCAGTGGCATATTTAATGATAATTAACTATCAATTGTCCTATATTTTTTACTACCAAATGGGACCATATTGTCCTTATTTGGCTGTTGACTTTTGAAAGTTGTAAGATTAGTTTTTTGTCATACTATACTGTACATGCTACACGTGCTCAAAAGTACAAGTCATATAACTGAGTCTGTATGTGGTAATCTTTTGAGGAGGGGTGTATTTATGTATAGGATGGTTTTACATTAAGGTTTCAAATGTTTTTTGACTTTCTACTACTGTGGCATCTGAAGAAACTAACTCATTATACAAATTCATGTGTCTCTTTAATAATCTGAATTTCTTCTCTAATTTTTTAGATTCGAGGTTCCATTCCACTTCTCTGGGAGCAGATTGTGGACTTGAGTTACAAGCCTCGACTTAACATAATTAACCATGAAGAGACGGTAAGAATCCTGCTCTGAATTGTTGCTATATAATTTGAACTGGTACTAAATTTCACAATTATAGCCAAAGGTTGTGGAGCGCCATTTTCATGACTTGTTACAAAGATATGGGGAGACAGTTGTAGTTGACTTAACTGACAAAGTAAGTTTCTTCATTACATATATATTGATTTTGTGTTAAATCAGCGGACATAACTTTCATCCAATCTTCTCTGTTTACCCAAATTATTTATATACCATGAAAAATGAATGGAATTGACAACTAAAGTTCAATATTAAAAATTACTTGCTCCATGTACTTGTGTTATCAATGTCTTTAATCCAATGCATTGTTAAACTGGTTATTCTTTTATTAGGTATATTATTTCCCATTTATAACCAATTTGTAGTTCATGCTTCACCGCTTCGTCAATATTCAAAATTTACCTCCTATTTACTTTGATACTGATGTCTTGTGTAACTGATGTTGGTTAAAACATTGATTTTCTACAAAATATAGCGAAGTATTGATTGTTGACATGCTTTATCTTGCTATTCTTTATTAGTGTAAATGACCATCAACTGTATTTGTTTAATTTTTGTCATTCTTTTAACCGTCATCTTCACATTTCACCTTGCTGTCAATTTTTTCACTATTTATCAAGGGGAACGTGTACTACAACAATACACCCATGATTTTGATAATAGACGGAGCTGTAAACTGTTGCTCACCCTCTTATTCACCACTTTACTTTTTCATTGGGCTGTAGAATTGTACATGGCTCTGTATTTTTAGTTTCCAGGTCTGAATGGTTTTATGCTAAGCTTTAGCCTGTTCTATGCATTATAGTCAATGCTACTATTACTAACTGACCAGAGATTGGGGCCACAATTACCTTTCCAATTAATAGCTAAACATGGTGTTTAAAACACTCAATTTGTCTTTTCTTTTGGTCTGGTATGAAAGACATGTATCACCTTAAGCTTCTTTCTTAATTAGTAGTTAACTTCCAGCTTTAGCACACATTTTTGGACCTTCCTGGCAGCTAATTTCCAACACAGTTATTTGCATCCTCAATGGTATAAGACAGGCTTAATTCAGGCAGAGGCAAAGATGAAGTTCATGATAATGCTTTTAGGTTTATTATTTGCTTTAATGGAAAAAAGCTAGGCTTAAACCAGCTGAGTAACCAAAATGTTTGGAAGGTTTTTCCCAAGCTCTCTCAAGCTCAGGTGAAGCTGGAGTAGGTCTAAGAGTACAAAGTTTGTTTTTATCATTCCTAGGACTCGTCATCTGTCAATGGGTGAAGTATGCTACTATAATGATAACATTGAAATACTGACAGAACTGGATGAACTTATAAATCAACCAAGCCCCAAGAAAATCCTTAGGAATTGATAATATTCACAGAATAAGAGAAAGGAAATACTTTTTATTGGACTTGCTAATTGATATGGCTAACAACAGAACCAAATCTGACCGTTCAAATCGGGCACGAATCTTAAAGCTCTCAGGGGTAAAACGGTAATTTCACTTGCAAACGGGTCCGAATTGGGAACTGGGTCTTTCTTCAAAGCCCAATAATCAAAAAACGGATCGGTCCTATTGGGTATGGGTAGCAACCCGTTACAAACCAATTCGGATATTTAAAGAGTAATTCAAATTCATGGTTATCTCTATGAAACGATTTAAACTCTATATTTTATCCAAAAACACCGGAATATAGAGATAAATGATTATCTCTAAACTGTCTCTTAAGGCGACTATAAATATCCTTTTCCCCCCACCATAAAAGGTAATCAATCTTTTTCCACATAATGCTCTTTCATAATCTTCCTGATTACAGACAAGAGCATTAAAGGGTTCGTCTCCGGGATCCATCCCGGTATATCGAACTTTTTTGCAGGTTCACGCCAGCGGCGAGAAACCAGTCAAACGCCGGTGAAAGTTAACAGGTTTGCCTTACTCGTTTCTTCAAAGAATCCACAAATTCATCTGTTTGCTTCCACACCAAAATCAGCAGCAACAGGTTGGCGCCGTCTGTGGAAAACGAAAAAGCAATTCAACCTTCATTAGCGAAAGTCAGTTTCAAACCATGCATCCGAAAGAGAAGGGGAAGGCAGCAACCATGCCTCCGAAAGAGAAGGGGAAGGCAGCGGGCTCCAGCCGAAGAGCCACTCTTCCTTCTCCAGTACACGGTGTCCTTCCTCAACTCAATCAGCAAGTTCAGCAACTGCAGCCTGAACAGCCTCTTCCTCAACAACCTCTTCAACAGGCCCCCCAGGGTCTCGGGGGGTTGCCACGGGGGGCTCTCGTCGAAGACGCCCAAAGCAACACCCTCATCATGACCATGTTTCGGTCCATAATCCCTCAATTGACTCTATGGCTTCTCAAAGTCCTCCAGGGTCGGATCTCCATCAGGTAATTCTTAACCGTTAGCAGGGGTCGACCTCTGAACTTGCTTGAATAAATGGAGTGCCCCTGAGAAAGTCTCTCAACCTGAGCACCCAGGGGCCTCGAGAGTCCGGATCGAGGACCAGAAGATCCCCTCCCCTGAGGAGAAGAGAGTCCCCTCCGCGTCATCGGCAGAGAAGTCACTCCAGTAGGCCGAGCCACACCTAGGGATCGCCGAGCTGGAGGGACACCAGTCACTCGGGCCGAGCTCTAGAACTTCAAACACGACATCATCGGAGCTGTTAATATTGCCACGAGTTAGGATCAGTGTGCCGCTAACCCTCACCATACCGCCACTCACGAAGGAAAGTCCCAGGGTCGACTAGATCCGACCGAAGGGATGACTCGGTCTGCTGCCGTTTTCACGAGATGGAGAGGCGCCTCAACAAGATAAATTCCGAAGAAGAACAACGGGCCAATAAGTTCCGGCCAAGCAGACCCCCCTTCTCTAGGGCCATCATGGAAGTTCCGGTTCCCGAAGCCTTTAGGCCGCCCTGCTTTGAATCCTACAATGAGGAGTCAGACCCGGCCGATCATATCGAGAGTTTTAAAACTCTCATGATAATTCATCAAGCCTCGGATGCGGTCCTCTGCAAGGTCTTCCCAGCAACATTGAGGGGACCAGCGCGAGAGTGGTACTCCCGTCTAATTCCCGCCTCCATCTTCTCATTTGAACAGTTTGAGGAGCTTTTCCTCATCCATTTCATGGGCAGTCGCAGAGCCGAGAAAACAAGTGCATCTTTGCTAGCACTTAGCCAAAGAAAGGGTGAGCGCCTAAGATGTAATACCCCTAAATTCTTACAATATATATATATATACACATTGTTATATATATATATGTATATATGTATATATATATGCATTGACATTACTATTATTATTTTTTTTTTTCATACACTACACTATTATTTTTATGTTAGTATGGTTAATTTTTTTTTTTAAAAAAAAAAGCCCAACCCAATATGCATGTTTTATTGGCCTAATGAATCCATGAACATGCACATATGGGTATATGTATATGTGTGTATATATATGTGTCTATATGTATGTGTATATATATATATATATAAAATATATATATTTTTTTACACTAAGCTACTATGTATATATATAAGTATACATATACTATTACTACTTATAGCCTACAAATTTTGACTACAAGACAACTTTTGACAAAAAAAAAAAAAAAAAAAAGAAAAAAAAGATTACTAGCCTACAATTTTGACCAAAGAAAGCTTAGGTGTACACTCTAAGCCTTAGGGTCTAGTCCTAGAGTGGTGACTAAGCACTCTAGGAAGATCCACACCCCTCCACTATTTTTCTCCCTCTCCTTTTGCAGCCGACAGCAACAACAGCAGATGCATCCCTCTTTTCCCCCTTTTTCTCTATATATATGTGTTTTCTATCATCCTACTACTACTCATACTACTACTACTATACTACCTTACTTTTGCTACTACTTACTACTCCTACACTTCTCTTCTTCTCTATTTTCTCCCTTTACTGCCGACAGCACCAGCAACAGCAGCTTCTTTCCATCTCTCTTTTTCTATATATCTACTACTACTTCTATTTCTAATACTACTTACTACTATTACTACTACTTTACTGCTTCCACAACAATTACTACTACTTTTTCTACTACCTACTACTTCACAACTACTACTACTGACTAGTGCTACTACTAATACTACAACTACTACTACTTACTACTACTTCAACAACTACTACTACAATTACTACTACTACTACTTTACTAATTCAACAACTACCACTTCTACTACTACTATTCCAACTACTTAGCTACTACTACTATTATACTATTATTGGAGCAAGGAGTCAAGAAGACTAAAGGTGCAAGGAGGAGAAGTAGCAACTTGAAGCTTGCAAGCAATCAAAGTGGGTATTCTTCATACCTTGTGTTACTATTGTTATTATTTTTCTTTATATATGGAATGAATGATTAATGCTTGCTAGAAATTGTAGTGAGTGTTTACTTGTGTGAATTTTATATGCATAAATATACTAGTGAATAAATAAAGATTTATTCTTTGTGTTAAGAATGATAGTATATGTAAAGATGTGATTTTGTGATGTTGTGGAGTAAATTATCTAATTAAATTTTCATGTTTGAATGCTTAAAGTTCTTATGATTAGAAGCTAGTATCTTGATTAGTAGAGTTACGTTGATAGTAAGCTACTAGCATTGTACTAATAATATTAGTAAGCTTAGTTATAATGTAGTATAAAAGATTACTCCTCGAATGCTTAAATTGATGTGATTGCATGAAACTACACACTTGTAGTAATATGCTTAGTGGTTGTAGTTGCATGCTTAGCTAATTAGAAACTCATGATAAAGTTAAGTAGATTGTAGTAAAGAACTATTGGTTGCATAGAAGAGATTGTAGGCATAAATACGGTGATTGATGGAATACCTTATGCTTGTGTATGCGGGTATGCATACTTGGATATTTACATATGGTAATGTTTTGTGCACATTGAGTGCACTAGTGTGGTGCACGTTGGGCCAACCTCTTAGCATGATTGGAAGCTAAGTTGAACCCAATTAAATCTAGATGAGACTTGTTGAGTTGGTGAATTGAGAAATTAAACTAGGATAATTGGTAAGGACATGCACTAGTTGGGCGTTGTACTCTCCTGTCAAGGGGACACGTGCGGCATGGTCTCGTCTGGGACACGTGTGGTGTGGTCTCGTTTGTTAATTTCTGGGATTTAGTGATAAGGACTGTATGGTGGAAATTAGGGAATGGACCCTCCAAATCCACCTAAGGTTCTATGTTGTTCAATACGAACAAGGAGCAAGAGTGTAACTCTAAGTCTCTGGGCGGAGTAGGGGTGACCCTATCGATTCGCCTTATGTTCATGATAACTTTGGTAGGGGCAGGAGTGGAGAAGGACCATGATTCCGGCAGAGCTGATGATCACCGGCCTGACCGGGAATGGAGAGGGACCACGATCCTGTCGGAGTGGAGAAGGACCATGATCTGAACGAACAGGGTGATCACTGCCGTTCAGAGTGGAGAAGGATCACAATCCGACTGCAGGAGCGGAAATGGACCGTGGGTACTGCAGACTCTACCAGTCACTAAATGAATGTCAGAAACAGGAATGAGTACAAGAGTAGGATGCATGGCGAGGGATTAAACTCTATCATCTGGAGAATACGAACTCGATTTGGGGAGTATGTAGTATGAGATGCATACGTTTCCAAATCAAGTTTGCATTAGATTAAGAGCATGGTGTGCATACGAATTGTGCATTAGAATCTAGATCATGACATACACCGACACTTATGGTTTGACTTTTCACATTTTTCTTCTGCATCAAATATCGATTGTTGAGGATTTTGGAGATTGTGGTTTTCATCCGCGTTGCGTCAGTTGTATTCAACTGACGTGCCCACAGTTTGCTAATGCAGGATCGCTGATCGTGGAGCAGGAGACTCGAGCTGCGGAAAGCATCCAAGTGTAGGATAAAGTTTCCTTGCGCAATGTAAGTTTCTAATTTTCTGTAATTTTTTTTCTGTGTTGTGTACTCATTGAAGTAAAGATTCTGGGTAAGTGTCACGAGCTCCCAGTGTGTGGAACTCGGGACGCTACATAAGAGATTACGTTTGGCGCTTCACCGCCGAAGCCCGGTCTATTGCATCCCTCAACCAATCGGTAGCCTCTGCGGTATTCAGGCACAACGTCACTAACGCCGACCTAGCCTCGGGACTTTTCGGAACTCCTGCTCAGGAGCGAGAAGTATATCCGAGCGGAAGCGGCTCTCAACCTCCTTAGTCTTGAGGAACCATCTTTCGGTAACAAACGGAGGAATACAAGTGAAGAAGGCTCCCACAAATTCTAGAAGGACGACAATGGCCAGCACTGCCCAGCTCTCCGTTTTGAGAAGTTCGCCTCCTTCAATGCTAGTATATCAGCAGTTCTTATGGAGGTGGACAAGAAAGGGCTACTCCGTGGTCCCCTTAGAATGAATACCTATGGCAAGAAAAGGAGCAGGGATAAGTGGTGCCGTTTTAATAGGGATCATGGCCACGACACGGATGATTGTCGGGCTCTCAAAGAGGAGATCGAAGAACTCATACAGCGGGAATACCTGGCCAAGTTCATCAGAAAAGACGGGACCAATCCTCTACCCCGAGGAGCCAACAATCGAACCGAGAGGCCCAACGAGTTCCAAGACTCCGAACCTGGGGCCATCCTCCACCTTATCCATGGAGGTCCAATGGGGGGAGAACCAAACTCCTCCCAGGAGGCCTTCACCCTATCGTAGAAGTAGGTTTTCAGTTTTAATAAGGCCGATGCTTGTAACACGGCCAAAAGCATGTAATAATGGCTCGCCTCATTGAAGCGGCCACTTAGTTTGTTTCACTTAGTTTTTTTTTTTATTGAAAATTATTACATTTGCCTCGTTTCTATCTCTCTGAGTCACATCTACGTCTCGTTAAACGACAAGTTCGGAGTCCAGCTTGTCCTACATGGCTGCTCCTACTACTTACTAAGCTCAAACAACAAGTTTGGAGTCCAACACTTGGCTCCACGCTGCTTTGGCTGCTTGCGAACGAGCAAGTGCGAAGTAGCTCACCATTCGAAATTGCTCCTATAACTCGTTGAAGTTCTTAAAAACCAGTTCAGAGTTCAACACTTGGTTCGATGCCCCTTTAGCCGCTTGCAAACAAGCAAGTGCAGAGCAGTTCACTGTTCAGAATTGCTCCTACAACTCGTTAAACCCTCAAACAACAAGTTTGGAGTCCAATACTTGGTTCGACGCCGCTTTAGCTGCTTGCGAACGAGCAAGTGTGAAGTAGCTCACCATTCGGAATTGCTTCTACAAGTCGTTGAAGTTCTTAAAAATAACAAGTTCGGAGTCCAATACTTGGTTCGATGCCGCTTTAGCCGCTTGCAAATAAGCAAGTGCGGAGCAGCTCACCATTCGGAATTGCTCCTACAACTCGTTGATAGCTCCATAACAACTAGTTCGAAGTTCACAATCATAGTTCGAAATTGTCCTTACAGCTTGCAAGTATGCGGTTTCGGGGCTCAAAACGAACATTCATACTACTCCCACTACTGGTTATATTTTGCAATAAGCAAGTTCGGAGCTCAACTCCCCCCTAGAGTCCCTCCTCAAACTTGTCTCCTAAACGGCTCTCTCCCAGAGCCTGGTGATGCTCTTCGCTCCGCTCGCATCCCGAGCGACTTCTCAACGAGTTCGGAGCTCAACTCTCCCCTAGAGTTCTCCTCAAACTTGTCCCCCAAACGGCTCTCTTCTAAAGCCTGACTATGCTCCTCCCGCTCACCTCCAGAGCAGCCTTCTTCCAAGAGAGTTTGGAGCCTAACTCGTCTAGAGACGCTCTCTAAACTCGCTTCCAAGAACAGACCTCCCCTAGAGTCATACAAAGCCCTTCTCAACTTCATGGAGGCAAAAATGTTGCGGGACTATTTTGACCATGAAGAAGGGTGATTCTTCAACTAACTTCTAACGAGAAATCGTAGATCTTCGAGCCAGCTTCGAAACGAGGGGTCACACGTCCTAATCCGACCTCAGTAGCACCAGGAACGTCGGTTACAATATAGCTATGCCGAAGCCTCCCTGGCCTTCGACAACTCTCGCCGAGCATTCCTGCCACCAATGTCCAAATGCGAGAAATGGTGTTGATTAGTCAACGGTCAACGGTCAACACGCCATGTGTCGCTCTCCTGGACTTCGACAACAAGTGCCGAGCGCTCTTGCCACCGACGTCCAATTGCGAGAAAGTGCGTTGATTGGTCAACGGTCAACGGTCAATGCGTCACGTGTCGCCCTCCTAGACTTCGGCAACAAGTGCCGAGCGTTCTTGCCACTGACCCTGAAATGAGAGAAAAACTCCCCCTCGCAATCTGCGCTCAAATCAAATCAACGGTTGTGATTAAAGCAAAAAAGAGTCAATGGTCAACGTTGACCAAGTCAACGGTCAACCATTGACCACCACGTGTCAAGCAGCGGAAGCCTCTCTTGAGTTCGGAAACATGATACGAACACTTGCCACCGAACTCAAAAACGGAGAAAAACACCGTCTCAAAATTCGTGCTCAATCACGATCAATGACCCGGATTCGCACAACAAAAAAAAAGTTTTACTAAAGGGTTAACGGGTCGGGTTTGGACCCGTTAGAGGCCCAAACCCGCGACCCCTACCTTCTTCGCCTTCACAATTTTCCGCCAAAATAGAAAGAGAAAAAAACTTCAGGCCCTCTTCGAAAACCCTTCGACGTCGAGCTCCGTCTCCACCTCCTTTTCGAGCTCCCCTCCTCCGTCGTCAAGCTCTCTTCAACGAGCTCCATAACTGCCCTCCACGAGCTCTCGTCAGCGAGCTCTCCTCTCCCACCGAGCTCAGCCTCGTCGAGCTCAAGAATCATCGTCTCCGAGTTCGAGAGCTCCATGGCCAAGCTCGAGGACTCCATCACCCTCGTCATCATCGAGCTCTCCCCATGCCAAGCTCGAGCCCTCCTCTCGTCTGCTCCGTCGTCGAGGTCCGACCTCAACTCCAACTTTCCGAGTTCGAGAGCTGCATGGCTAAGCTCGAGGACTTCATCACCCTCGTCATCGTCGAGCTCCCGCGACGAGCTTGTCTGCTCCGTCGTCGAGCTTCGACCTCGAGCTCCAACATCCCGGGCTTCCTCTCCGCTGTCGAGTTCCTCCCTCGCCCGAAGAAGTGCTGAGCTCCACCCCCCAAACTCCGTCGAAGCTCGAGCTTTCCTTCCATGGCTCCGTCGAGCTCTCCCCATGCCGAACTCGACCCCTCCTCTCGCCTGCCCCGCCGTCGCGTTCCGACCTCGACTCTAACTCTCCGAGCTCCAAACCCATCACCTCATCAACTTCCTCGCCGAGCTCCTCTCCCCTCGTCGAGAACCCACGAGCTCCAATCGAGCTCCTCGACTCCGAAGCTCACTCCACCATAGCTCAAGACGTCGAGCTCCTCCTTAACAAGCGCTGACATCGAGCTCCCCTTGCCGAGCCCCTCTCTCATCGTTGAGCCCCCATGTTGACCTCCGCTGTTGTTGAGCTCCGTCGTTGACCCCTCCTTGCCGATGCCTAGCCAAAATGTCGAGGACGCTCGCTACACGGCGCTCGGAGGAGTCGGAGAAGGAGACAAGGGAGGAAGACAAGAGAGAGTAGAGGTCGGAAGAAGAGGGAGGGAAAAGAAGAAATTTTTTTTTTAGTCAACGTTTACCACGCCACGTGGTGTCGTCTCGTGGGTTGGCAGTGCGATCCGAGCGCTCTTGCCACCGGGAGCTCAAATGAGGAAACAATTGGCTCCTCCCGATGCACGCTTGCCTGATCATGATCAATGCCCAGGATTGCGCCACGTGTATCGGTAAATATCAAGTTATTTACTTATTTGAATTAATTATTTAAAAAATCAGAAAAAATTAATTAAAAATCGAAAAATTAATTATAAAATTCTAAAAATAGTTATTAATTTGGAAAATAATTTTAAATTATGAAAATGATAATTATTAAATTGGAATAATTAATTAAAATTTTTGATAATTAATTATTTAAATTCGAAAATTGAATAAAAAATTCAAAAAATAATTAAAAATGGAAAAAATTTAGAAAAATTTGGGAAAATCACAAAAAATCCAGAAAATTCTGAGAATAATTTTGGGTATTTTACAAGCTCAGAAAATCACCGTTACACCTCGAGCAAGATCCAAACGCCCCCGAGAACGCCGATAAATTCTATAAGCCATTAAAAACGGGCGAATTACTCCTCAAAGGCTGTAAAACTCGATCTTTAGAAGTGGGGGGCTGTGATATGGCTAAAAATAGAACCAAATTGGGACCATTCAAATCAGGCACGAATCTTAAAGCTCTCAGGGGTAAAACGGTAATTTCACCTGCAAACGGTTCGGAATTGAGAACTTGGTCTTCTTCAAAGTCCAATAACCCAAAAACGGATCTGTCCTATTGGGTATGGGTAGCAACCCGTTACAAACCAATTCAGATATTTAAAGAGTAATTCAAATTCATGGTTATCTTTATGAAACGATTTAAACTCTACATCTTATCCAAAAACACTAGGACATAGAGGTAAATGATTATTTCTAAACTGTTTCTTAAGGCGACTATAAATATCCCTCTCCCCTTTCCATAACAAGGTAATCAATCTTTTTCCACATAAAGCTCTTTCATAATTTTCCTGATTACTGACAAGAGCGTCGAAGGGTTCGTCACCAGGATCCATCGTGGTGTATCAAACTTTTTTGCAGGTTCACGGCAGTGGCGAGAAACTAGTCAAACACCGGTGAAAGTCAACATGTTTGCCTTATTCGTTTCCTCAAAGAATCCACAAATTCATTTGTTTGCTCCCACACCAAAATTAGCAGCAACACTAATCTACTGTATCGTATAAGAGAATAAGATAATACTTTTGTTGAATTGTTATAGTGAACACAAAGCCTTATATATATGAGAGGATACCAGCCAACATATTGTTCAAACCAATACGGGACTAAACTAATGTTTATTCTAATACTCCTCAAGCTGGTGCATATATATCATACATGCACAACTTGTCACAATTAAACTGAATTCTAGGACATGTCAATGGTTTTGCAAAAAATGTCTGTATATTGATGACTGGTGTGAACATTACGTGTCTCAATTTGCCTAGTCTCCTCAGTCCCAATTACCTTGTTGTGAACCTTATGACAATCGACCTCAATATACTTTTTTCGTTCATGAAAGATGAAATTTGATGTAATACTAGGTTTGCCTGTGGACACATGCCTACAACACGTCTTCGTGACAGCATATGAAAAGCTCTATAAACAGTAAAATTTACCGTCATGAACCAGTACATCGTACATGTCCACCTTCCACAGATTAAAGTTGATTTTACCGTCGAACTGTTTGATCTACATAGCTGTGACCTGTCATCTTCACAAAGGGACTCGTCAAAATACCAGTTATGAAATTATGGCGCAGCAGAGTTGTTGACCAAGGGTGTGAGGAGCGCAAACAAATCTGATGACAACCAAGCAATTAGATCACACCAATCACACAAATCTTTATCCTGATTTGGGCGAACCCTAATCCGAGGGAAAATATAAGGAGATATTATACAACTAGAGAAGATTACAGGAGTTAAGTTAAACTCATTCACCAAGAACTATCTCTCGAGCCTCACTTACAATGAAGAAATCTCAATGAAGTACTTCCTCTCTATATGAATGCTATCACAATATATAGAGATATAGAGAAATCCTAAATTTATTCTTGATACAATAACTGTCGAATAAATCCTGAAGAGTGTCATACGATAGGAGCTGTACGTTCTAACTTGGAGTAGGAGATGGACCAAAAAGATCATCCAGATATAGGCACCGTTTGGCAGTCGTTGACTGCCCTAGGGGGTAGTCGACCGCACTACTCTCCAGTCCAACCATAAAGTTTGTGCGGTCGACTGTCCTAGAGACAGTCGATCGTCAATTAATTTGTTCTGCTCTTGCTGCTGCTGCTTATTCTTCTTACAATGACACTTCGATCTTCCTCTCGCTTCATCATCTTCTCTTCTCATCGAACCCAAGTATGTAAGACATACACCCAACATCTTCTCCATATCCATCCAAGATTTGCTCTTCATTTGATTCAAAGTCATATTCATGATCACCTTCATCTTCCGCTTCATAATTTGGAATGTGGAACAAAGTACAACAACGATCGAGCGATCTTCATGTAAATGTATATTACAGATAGTCACAAGTCACAACACAACCAAAGTATGTTTTGTTTTGTGGAGATAAATTTATCAATGTTTGCAAGACTCCCTACTAAAGACTATATAAAACAATGCTAAATTTAACTGTCTTCTTTAGTAAGATTCCAATGCTAGAATCACCCTAGAGATTTGATTTGATATTTTACAGGTTCTGATTCTAGAGGCAGAAAATCAGCTTCAGCTAAAAAGAGGAGGGATCATGGATCTTCAGATCCAAATGTCTTATATGGAAAACCATAAAATGTTTAGATAGATAGTTGTGAGTTGACTATGTTGAGAGAACAGGTAGATGATTTCGATAGGAACTTGTTGGAAAAAGAGGAAGTCCTGAAGGTTGCAGAGGATTCACTTAATCAAATGAAATCGGCTTGCACATCAATAAATGAACTAAGGCACCAAGTTTCAGAGAAGGAAGCAATGCTAAAATCAGTTGACTCAGAAATTCTAACTATATAATTAAATAAGAAAATGATAGAAGAATATATGGAAGTAGTTGGAGCAACGAGGACAATTGGAAATGTCCCATATCTTGATGAAATCAGAGGTGCTGGTGGAAGCGGAGGTGGAAGCAATCGGAGGAGCAAAGTTAAGAGTTTTTTTGGGTGGTTTGGGAGGAGGGTTGCGGCTGTAAAAGAGAGAAGAGATAAAGAGATATTTTGACAGTGGATCCCACCCACTTCTCTTCACAGGGGTTTTTATAAAATAAATCAAACTGCCCCATGGGCGATTTTGTCAAAGTATCATAAAAAACTCACCTAACCCCTCAAATAGATTAACAGACACTGTCCAAACCCACCTGGGCCCGCTTAGACCCGTGTAGGCGATGAGAACAATTTTTTCAAATGCCCAGGGGCTAGGCGAGTCGCCGGGGACCGCCTAGGCCAATTTTTAGAACACTGCTCGTGAACAATCTCAACCCAAACATTTTAACAGGCCATATTGTTTATCGAAACTCAAATCCTTCAAAAGGTTTCTTCCTAACTCATCAGAGATGGACATATAATCTTTACAGAATTTAATAATATCATATAGTCATGCATGCATAAAAAAACCTATGGAACATTTGGCAAATGTGTTGTACAACATTCTAGCTAAATAGTTTGTACACATATATTTCAAGGAAATTATAAACATCGTATAAAGAATCCAGTTGTTGGATTCAAATATAACTCATAAATTTTTCATAATTTAATATCAAGATTAACTTGTAGATCAGATGCAGCCAAATTGGCTCACAAAAATTCGTGTGCTAAAACAAACCTTAGTGTAAAAATTCTATAGACAACATACTTTTCCGTTTGCTCTCAAATTTTGCAATAACATTATAGACATGCAAAAGAACTCTGAGTAAAATTTTCATATAATAATAAGAAGTTTTGGTAACCAAAATAACAATCAACATTTCAACCATAGCATATGCAAAGAAAGTAGATAGTTTTGAGAATAGATGTTACCCACTTAGCATTTTCATTTGTTGATTCTTTCCTTTGATTTTCTTTTGCTGAGATGAAACCCCTCCTACCTAAAGTCTTCTTCGCTACCTATAAGAATTTTAATCATTACAAAAACCTTAGTAGAAATTATGAATTTTTGTTGGGAAAGAATAATTCTTCTTCAATGCCCTATCATCCTCCCTATCTCTCTTTCTCTCTCTCTCACTGTCTTTCTATCTAATGTGTTGAAATGAAGTGGATAAATCAGGTGGTGAAGAGGTATATATGATGGTGGTGAGTTTATTGGAACAGTTGGAACAAAATCTGAAGTAAGAGATGTGCATGATGAGGTGGATGAGATGTGCATTTGATAAGCGGTTCAGCTCGCTTATCTAATGATGGGGTTGCCAAAGATGCAAAATCTATGACTGTAGGAGCCGAGTTTTCTTGAACTTCTTGATTAGGCGATGTATTTGGAATCATTTTGGTTGGGATCGGGGATATCATCATAATACGACAAAAAATATGGATTTCCAGGTCAAATAGTTGATGATGAAAAATAAAGAGAACATAAGATTGATTCAGAAAATTCAGTTGAAAAAAAAGATTCTGATTCCATAAAAGTCACAACATCGAAGATAAAATCTTTTAGTAATTTAAGATAATAACACATGTAACCTTTTTTTATGCAAATCATAGCCAAGAAATACACATTTAATAACATTAGAAACACCAAAACGATTATCATGCACAGAACACACACTATCGAAAATTCTGGGGGAGGGGGGAGGTGCGAGGTGCTTGAGAATGAAACATTACAGAAAACGGTATTTCCTTTTTAATTCAGTGGAAGGCATGAGATTAATGAAATAACATGCAGTCAAAACTACAAAAATTCTCGGAAACGTGTTTATGAATAATCATTGTTTCTGCAACTTCAAACATATGTCGTTTTTTGCATTCAACAATTCTGTTCTGTTGGAGCCTTGGAGGGTGTAAGGACAAGATGATTCATGAACAATGCCATATTCAACAAAATTTTTAACAAAATCAGATGGAAAATATTCTTTTGCATTATCACTTTGCAAAACTTTCACATAAATATCAAATTGAGTTTTCACTTCAACACATAAGTTACCAAAAGCATCAAATATTTCTGGATGAGATTTCATTTAGTAAAGTCGAGTCAAGTCTCGAAGAATCATTTACAAAAGTCACAAAATGTCAAAAACCTCCATCCCCTCAACAATATATGGTCCCCAAATTCCAAATGAATTGAAGAAAATAAACTATCATATCTCTTCTCAACTTGAGGTGGATATGTGGCATGGTGATGCTTACCCAACTGACATGACTTACATGCTAGTTCAGGAACGAAAGATAACTCAGGCTTTAAAGTATTTAGATTTTGCAGAGATGGATGCCTTAGCTGACAGTGTAAGTCGAGAAGCCTTGAATCACACATGCAATTGGCCCATAAATGCTATCCAATAGATACAGTCCCGCAGATACATGACCTATGCCAATTGTTTGATTCTTTCCAAATTCCTGAAATACATAGCGATAGGGAAAAAGAAATACATAGCGATAGGAAAAAAGAGAACATTTTGGACTCTTTGTTAATTTACTAATGGAAACCTAATTAGAGAGAAAATGAGGCACATATAGAAGGTGTCAATTGAACAAAGCATACTGATTCAATAGGATAAAAAGATCCATAAGCTAATTTCATAGGTTCATGTGTGGATTTACTATCTATACTAGACAATATATTTGATTTCCCAGTCATGTGATCATAAACACCTGAATCAAACACCTAAGTTTTAGGATTTGACGAAAACAAACAAAGTAGAAGGTATACATGACTTGACTAAAACAACAGTAGGAGAAGAATGCACTAAAACATTACGATGCTCACTCCTTCTAGAAAACCCTCACAGTCTGTTAATTTCAAAACTATCACCATCTCAAGATTGGCGCATGACAGGAAAGGCTGAGGACAGAACATCTTGCAAAGAATTTGTCTTTCCCAAAGATTTTCATCCTATTAGTAGAGACTGACCATCACTCGAGGAATGAGGCGGAAGCATCTCCCTCAGAGAGTTAAACACACCATCATGGCCATGGGTGCAAGCAGATTCAAAGTGTGCCATCCAAGATACCCAACAATTTCAAGTGTCCCAATTGGACATACCCAAATTCAAACAAGTTGAGGAGTTCCATGACACTCCTCATAACTACCTCCCCATTTCCACCTGAAGAAACTTCCAACATCGTAATAGAAAAGTAGTCCCACACAGATTTAAAGTTGAAATTGAAACTAAGGAAGGCGTTCACAACCTTCATATCTTATAGAAAATTAACACCGAAGGTCCGAAACAATAGGACGGCAGGAGGCCGTCAATCAACAAGGCAAGACAATCGAGAAAAAAAACTCATATCTGGACTGATGCAATCAGAGGTGTGGTGTTGCAGGCGCCATTTTGACCTAGGAGATGGACTAATCTCGGAATGAGACCTGAATGAAAGTCTTAGACCTTCGACTCGCCTTCGAAATGAGTTATCATATGTCACGAACAGAGTTGTCTAGCTCCGGAAAAATTAGTTTTTTGCAGTTGGGTGGAAAAATTTTGAGAAATCTCTTCAACTCGAGAGCTGGGTGGAAAAATCTCTTCAACTTGGGAGTTGGTCAGAAGTTGCCGATGAGAGGATCTGGAACGTAATGGGGATGGCAGCATCATGGTGTCGTCGAGAGGAGAGAAGGTGGCACTAGGAGGTTGGGATGCGATAGATTAGGGGTAGGGTTTGTGGAGGAAGGTGGTGACAGCTAGAAGTTAATATTAGGGTTTTGGATCTGATGGGAGGAAGAAAGAGGGGGGCCTGATGATTTTTACTCTCCTTTTATTAAATTTCTTCTCTTTTGGCGAAAGAAATCAAAGAATCCTAAAAAGTTTTTGTTTTTGTATAATCTCTTTTCTCTGATACTGTGCTAATGTACTATATAAGAGAAGAAGATAATTCTTTTGTTGGATTGTTATAACTGAATACAAGGCCTCTTATACATAGGAGGGGATATAAGTCAAATCTACTGTTCAAACTAATAGGGGACTAAGCTGATGCTTATTCGAATAAATCATAACTGAAATACAAGGTCTCCTATGTATAGGACTGGGTACAAGCCAAAGCGTTGTTTCTTCTACTACTTAGTCACTTCTAAGTTCAAATAGGAATTTTCAGCATTAATCTCTATAATTGAATTTGTTACTTGGTAGATTTCTGCGATATGCTTGGAAATGGAGTTAGTTAATCTAGTTCAGCGTTTCTTTGATGGCACATTACTTATTAGGCACACCTTGTATTCTTATAGAAGAATGCTACGTGACTTGTTTGATAGGTGCTCATTTCTTCTCAAGGATTATGTTTGTTGGCCACAGGTTCAGCCCTTTCATCTCATGATCATGTATTCGGTTCTGTGAATATTATAGTTTATAAGAAAGGTTATAAGCTAAAGTATAATCAGTTTGCAGTATACAGCTGACTTTAAACAAACAGTTTTTATTGAATGAACTGGTTGATGATTTGAGACTGCATATACTAGTTCGTTTTATGAATTCCTTCTAATCCCGTTTTCTAACCCTTCTTCGAAATAGTCATTTCATGTAAAATTTATGTGAAATTTACTATAAGGAATGTATTCAACTGTTCGGGATAACGTCTAAATATATAGAAATTCATGTTGTTTCTTGATTATTAAAACTGAATTCATCTTTACATTATCATCCTATGACAGCATGGTGACGAAGGTCAGTTAAGTCGTGCGTTTGCTTCTGAGGTAGAAAATCTCCCACATGTAAGGTACCATCATTTTAGCTTTCTGAAACTAGAGCTTCTGTGTTATTCACTAATTAATTCAATCAGTAACATTAAAAATATTTTTAGCTTTCTATCTTTGTCAGTCATTGTCGCTCTGCATTATGGATTACCTTTTATGGTTATTCTATACCATTTTAGGCTATTGATGCTAGATCTTTTTGGTGCACAACCTTTTAGTGGTTTTCGAAGTCTTAGGAGATTATTATGATTTTAACTGTAACCAATATTGAACGTCTTTATTTTCATCTTCCATTTGTCTGCAATTTATATAGTCCAAGGCCTTGCATTTATAAAATTGAAGTCTCAGGAGATTATTATGATTTTAACTGTAACCAATATTGCACGTCTTTATTTTCAACTTCCATTTGTCTGCAATTTATATAGTCCAAGGCCTTGCATTTATAAAATTGAACATGGGATAAGAAAGGTGTAGGTCATACATTCATTCTTTACCAGCCAACAATTTGCTCTCAACCAATAGCATATTGCTGTAACCTTGATGTTAGCAACGATTGTTTGTACTTTCTACTGCTTAGTGTCATTTGCATTAAACTATCATTGAAGTTGAGTTTGTTACAAATCTCACTTCCTCTACTAATTTTTTCTAATTCTTTTGGTTCGTTAATCCACCTGAACTTCAATTTGTTATTTCTGCTTGACCACGTAGAAATCTGGTCCATTAGCATTGTTTATGCAAAGATTTTAAAAAAAAAATGAAAAATGAAAAATCAAAACAGAAAAGCTAACTCTTTCTATGCGATCTCACAAATGATTTCCATTTCAAGGTTGCGTTCTTCTCGTAGTTCTTAGTTAAATAAGACTTTCAGTCCATCTGTTTCATATTTGTTATTCACTACATAATTCAATCAGTAACATTGAAAATATTTTTAATTGTTGTTCGTTGTCAGTCACTGTCTCTCTGCATTATGAGTTACCTTTGATGGTTATTATATACCATTTTTGGCTATTGATGCTAGATTATTTTGGTGTACAACCTTTTTAGTGGTTTTCCTTACATAGCTTTTTGATGCTGAGGAGATAAATATGATCTTAACTGTAACCAAGCAATATTGCAGGTCTTTATTTTCATCTTCCATTTTGCCTGCAATTTATAATCCAAAGCCTTGCATTTTTAAAATTGAACATGGAATGAGAAAGATGTAGGTCACACATTCATTCTTCACCAGCAAACAATTCGCTCTCAACCATTAGCGTATTGCTGTAACCTTGATGTTAGCAATGATAGTTTGTACTTTCTACTACATAGTGTCATTTGCATTAAACTATCATTCCTTTTTAAATTTTTTCTATTTCTTTTGGTTTGTTAATCCTCCTGAAGTTCAAATTCTTATTTCTGCTTGACCATGCAGAAATTGGTCCATTAGCATTGTTTATGCAAAGATTAAAAGAAATGCATTTCAAAAGAAGCCAACTCTTTCTATGAAGTCTCACAAATGATTTCCATTTCAAGGTTGCGTTCTTCTCATAGTTCTTAGTTAAATAAGGCTTTCAGTCCGGCAGTTTTGTAGTTATTACATGAAATTCTTCTTTGAACATGTGTATCTCTACTACTATAATGGGAGAAGGCCTTAGTGTAATTTGTCCATCTACTAACCCGTGCAACGCACGTGCATAACTATTGTAAATGAGGTTTTAGATCAAATCCAGACGTAGTCTGAATTTTTACTTTTAAGAAAAACTATATTTCTTAAGACGTGCAGCGCACGTGTAAACTACTAGTATATAACATTAAATTAGACTTCCCTATGAAAACGTTATTGTCGTAAACAAACTGAATGAGCCATGAAGTTTTACTGTTTGATCTATCAGTGATTCAGTATCATGTTATTCAGAGTTCAAACAGTGGATCTTTAATATTTTTTCATTGTAGCATACTGACTGCCTAATATGATTGGTTTCACAGATATGTATCATTTGACTTCCATCACATTTGTGGCAAAGGAAACCTAGAAAACCTTCAACTTCTTTACAATCAAATTTCTGATTCTGTCGACAATCAAGGGTAATCAAATGAAGAATCATTTTGTGACAGTTACTATATACATTAATGCTTCAAAAGTTCTTTTCAATATTTTGAGGCTCTTGCCATAATGGTTGCAAGTAGAATGTTAATTTATTGTTGTGCCAGCTGAGCAGATATTTTCTGACGAATGATGTGGGAGACGTACTATTGGAACAACACGGAATTATTAGGGCTAATTGCATTGATTGCCTGGACCGCACAAATGTCACCCAGGTTTGTTCTTCACATTACGGATATATTTACTGTGAGATCCTTGTTAATTTCATTATTTTAAGATTTTAAGGGTGTCAATATTTTCTGATTCAACATGCATGCTCTCAAACTTTTCCACTATACAAGTGTCTAGATCTGTTCTCCATACAAGCATCTTCAACTTTCAGAGTATTGTTAGATATTATGTTTAAAATCTTTAATTCATGGGTTCTTTCTTTCTTGATCTCATTTTCCCATTACAGTTTATCATCTTATCTTATCATTTGCACCCTTTTTGCTCGAAGATCCTAGGTATATAATTGGAGTGGGAGCGGATTATGCCTGCAGGTTGTGAAGATCTTGGTCAAATACTTTATTGTGCTTTTTTCTTAACTTTGAGACATGCACCACTAAATTTGGGAATTTGATTGGATGTAGATGATACCTTAAAAATAGATTACTCTCATCCACCCCCACTTTTAACTCTTCCCACGCTTTTATTTTTCCTTAAGTAGTTTCCTCTTATCTTTTGCTTGCTCATGTTCTCTCTTTTTCTCGCCTCATTCCCACTTTCTTTATATATTTTGGGAAGGTGTGTTTCAACAATTAGTTTGTAGGCTTATATAATCGAAACTCACTATGAGTTGGAATGTCACGCCCTGCTACTCGTTATACGGAAACACGGACATGCAGCTGAGGCTAAGCGAATGATGTAAGTATGCCTTCATATCACCCATAAGCTGTACAATACCAGTAAGCTCAACAATACAATAATAATCACAGGAACAAGAATATAATGCAATAACCAATATCTGAGAATTAAGAACTTACAGAATGCCCGAGAATACACAATGCAATAACAGTTCGTCAAGTTCTTTCAGTAATCCATCGCCTATACCTGTATAAATATTAACTCAAAAAAGAGAGGGAGGGTACCTGTTAGAGCAAGCTTCGAACGATAAGTAGTAGCAAGCAGTGAAACTATAAACAATGATATGACAGTAAACATGAACTGAAACGATCTCAGAGGTCAATAAATAATAGAAGATAACACGATCAAAAATCGATAATCAATTGTACAATGGTCAATAAATAATAGTCAATAATCAGTATTATAATAATCGATAAACATATAGTTGATAAACAATAGTCAATGGGGCCAATAGTCGATAGTCAATAATCAATAAACAATAGTCGATGAACAATAATCAATAATCAATAATCAATAAATCAGTAGTCGATGTTTAGTCAATAATCAATAAACAATAGTCGATGAACAATAATCAATAATCAATAATCAATAAATCAGTAGTCGATGTTTAGTATCAATCTTTAGGTCTATTAATCTTTTATTAACCTATCTAGTGTACGCAATCCTACGTCCCATACCACAGGTTCGAGTGCTAAGAAAACATTTAAACTATAGTAGTGAATTCTACAGGGTCATGTACTCGGCAATAATAATCAATATCAATAATCCATAATCCATAATCCATAATCCATAATCCATAACAATAATGTAGGAAAACACGGGCCCCTTCTGAGCACAGTCTCCTATATTGTCCACTACTAAGTCGATCCTTATTATCCTGGCTTGTTATCATTTTATTATAATCAATTATAGACATACAATCTATACGATCAATGAGAACTGTGGTATCAAGAATTATGCAATGGTACAATCGATGAGAATGGTAGTATTAATTCAATATCCAAAGGATGTCAAGGCTATGCAATACATGAAATGTACAAAGTTTAATTCATTAAATATGGAAAATTAAGGGTTTATATGCAAAAACGTAACAATGCAAGTTCTGGACAGCAGCACTTATCGATACTCAAATTCACTTTCCCGCTACTACGGAAATGCAAATCCGATTCCGTCAGGGGTCCAGAAACTAGACTCACTGCTGGTTCCAAATCATATTCACACGACACATTATAGTTACAGTAGCTATGCATATAAATTTATTTTTTACTGGTTTCGTGTACAATTTGTGTTGTGGAAATTACAACATGATAGTATTAAAATGTCAGTAACTTACAATCTATAAATCAGATTGAAAATCCGAAAAATGTTCTGGATTCTAAACTCAATGTGCTACAATTTCAATGTACAAAGTTCTAAATTTCAGTGTTGGGAACTGAGTCGAAACCTCAGTACAAGGTCAAGTAATTTATAGGATAGTAAAGTTGAATGTTCAATAATATGATAAATGAACGGTTCAAGATTTAAATCAATAACAATGATACGATAAGAAGACTATGAGTCCATAACATGGTATGATAAAGAAAGCTATTATCGATTCAATAACTACTTGCCGGAGGTCAAAGAAAATACTTGCACAGGAACAAAAAAAAGTGTACAGGAGATACTTTCCTTATCACGGTGATGATTCTGAATGTGTGCGTATGACGGAACGAGGAGCAACGTTGGCGGCATCGACGATACGGGGCAACGTGCAACAGCGAACGCAACGGGACAATAACAGCAAGAACGATAGTAATCACCACCGTCGGTAGCCACAACAGTGAGCACCTGCGATGAGTAAGAGCGAGGCAGTGGTAACACAGCAATGACAACAGAGAGTAACGACAGCAAGAGGAGAGCTGTCTGCAAAGGAGCTCGGGACTGTAGTAGGGTGGTCGGCAGTGGATGATAGCGGAGGCTGTGGGTGGTTGTGATGGCGGTCGGCGAGGCAGGGTGGTGCTGTGGTGCAAGAGATGGAGGCGGGGTTGTGGTGGGAGTGGCCTGCGGGTTGTGCAGTGGCAACAAGATGGAGTAGCAAGAGGTGGGGCTTGGTGTTGCGGCTGCGGCGGGAGGTAGCAGCAAGGGGCAGCCTCGAGTGGTTGCGGGGTTGAAGATGATCGGGGACGAGGACTCGAGTGCTACTGGTTGGGTTTCAGGGCAGCACGGTAGTGGAGGTTTCAGGCGATAGCAGTGGTGGTGAGTGTGTTGGCGGTACTGCGGTGGTGGACGGAGGAGGTGATCGGAGCGGCAATGGCAGGGACTTCTGTTGCTGCGCGACTGTCGATGGTGGTGCTCGTCGGTCGATGAGGGCAATGGCGGTTGGCGGCGCTCGGTGAGGAGGTGGAGAAGAAGAGGGTGGTAAGGTCGCAGTGGTGCTGTTACGGGTGATCGCGGTGTTCAGGGTTTGCAGCGAGGTGGTACTCGGAGATGGCTGGGAGAGGCGGAGCAGCGGTCCGGGACTCGGTTGTGGCGATGGAGATGATGGCTGCGATGGAGATTGGCAGCGAGTGGCGGGTGGCTGCGAGCCGGTTGACGGGGAGGTGGACGGGAGTGGGAGGTATCGAGGTGCAGCAACGGTGTGGTGGCGATGAAGCTCGAAGGTGGAGGGGCTCGGTGCAGCAAGGACATGGAGAAGTCGAGTTGCGGGAGGAGCAATGTCGGGTTGGTGATGGTGGGAAGATGAAGAAGTGATCGGCTGAAGAGGAAGATGGGGTGAAGAGATAATTGGGTTGAAGGAGGAGGCTTGTTGTTTGGTGGAGAATAAGATGAGGATGGAGATGAATAAATTGATTAGGGATTAATGAAGATGATGGGGATTAGTTGAGATAAAGATGAGGATTAGTTAGGAGATATGCAGTTAGTGGAGGAAATGGAGGGGATTAGTGGGGGTGATGTATACTGTTAGTGGAGATTAAGGGGGATGTGTAGTTGAGAGATTTCACGTAGGGTTTAGGAAAAAGGGCTTAGGGTTTCGGGTCTAAATAGAGACTTGGGCTTTATGGGCTTTGATTTGGGTTTATAATTTAATAAATCAAAATAATAAGAATACACTTGATTTGGGCTTATAAAATAAATAATAAACTAATTGTAAAATTGATTAGGTGTTTGGGTTAAAAATACATAATCTATATAATAAATTACAAAGAAAGCTATCAAGCGGCTCACAATCAATCCTCCCTAAAATCAAAGGCCTAGATCAAACCTCACAAAACATATTTTCCCTCCAAAATTTCAAACCCCAAAATCAAATTTTTTCCCCCAAAACTAAAAAAATTATTACTTTATTACTATCTCTCTCTTCTCTCTTCACTTTTTCATATTTCTCTCTTTCTCTCTCTCCCTATCTCTCTCTCCAATTCTTTCTATATTTACTTAAAAATTTAGATTTTCAGAATTTTAATGTTTTTTTTGCACATGTTATTTTGAAAATAGTAAATATCTCTTCAACTCCACACTTAAAGTTCTAAGAAGTTAGATTTTATACCCCCATTTATAATTATTTTTCAACATATACTAATGGAAACATGGACTTTTATTTACAACTAATTATTGTCATACTATTCAAACTTGAGCTACATAGTTGTTGTTTTACTGTTTACAGGCTTTTCGTGTTTTGTATCATTCCAAAGACGTGGAGTAGGCACGTGCCCACGGGCAAATCTAGTTAATCTAATAAGAAAGAAATATACTTATAGAATGGAATAAAATTCATGTTAAATATATAATCAATTAATCATTTGAAAATAGTTACAAATACAATTGATGATTAGAAGAGGCTTTAATAAGAGATCCAAAATGATTTTGAAACAAAAATCAGTTTAAAACAAAATGATTTAAGGGCGGAAAAGAATTGATAAAGAATTGAAATACAGAAAATACACAGACAATATGTATAGGCGAAAATGGGGATTACATGGAAGCAATCTGAAAAGGCCAAGGCGATGGAAGAAAGGCTCCCAGTGAAGGCATTATGTTATCAGTAACCCTCAAGCTGCAATACCACCACCTGTTGTGAATATCATGTTGTGAATATCAGCTATTGCATGTTCCATTCACAATAGTGTGGGCTGACTTTATTTGCTTTTAAATTCATGCCACTTCATGCGGGGAGATTTTTAAGCACCGAATTAAGGACCTGAACAATGTAGTCAATTTTAAATCCAAACAATGATGCGAGGTGCAATTTAAGGCGCACTACAATTATTTTTGGATTTAAAATTTCTAAATATGATAAAAGAAACAACTATATCATACAATTCATTATATACTGAAAAATAATCATTTGTATGAGGAATACAAAAGCAGCACCCACAGCAGCGTACAAATAATCAATTGTAACCACAGTAGCAACAGCAGCCTGCAGCAGTAATATTAGAAGAAGAAAAACAAAGAAGTGCAGCAGTAGCAGTGAACAAGAAGGAAGAAGAACAAAAGAAGTTTAAACGATAAGTAAATAATGAGTAATTACGCAAGAAAAGAGAAGAAAATACCTCTGTGAAAGGGAACGCACTGTAGCATCACCTGAGGAAGAACTCAACAAAGGAGAAGAAGAGCGCTTTTCCGAAGCACTAGTTCCCAAAATATTAGATTTTTGGTTATTTGACCTAAATATCCTACTCACAACTTATTTATTCAAGGGGATATGAGCTTTATCTTAGTTTAAAAGCCCAAAATCCATTGTCGATGCACTTTTGTTTGATTCGATCGTCTCACGCCTTGATCAAAGTGCACTAAGGCATGCGCATTGGTGGCGTCTCAGCAAATTGCCTTGCCTCAGTTCTTTTGCAAGGCACATTCCCTTAAACTTGCATTGCCTCACACCTTAGGTGACCTCATGCACGCCCTTTTATGACAATGGACCTGAAGAAATAGGAAAGTTGATAGCACTTGAGGTAACTCAATCTTGTTAGACACAATGCCTTTTTCTTCCTTTATGCTCTGTCAGTTGACACAATGCCTTTTGTAGGTCAATATAATTACACATTTCGGAGTGATAGACTCCCCATTACCTTGATGGCATGCCATGCCATAGCCCCAGGAGCTGTTTGTGAAACCAGCTGAGATGAAATGTTGAAACAAAAATAATGAAACTACTTGCCTCAATATATGTTGCATTGTTTATATTGCTTGGGAGTAAGAAATATAAACCTTTTTATTTTTATTTTTATTAGCTACGAACATGATAATGGGCAAAGGATACAGACCTAATTTCCCTTCTTGCCCTAACCCTCCAAGTCCCCTTTCCAAAATTATCCTTGGTTCTAAACCAAACTCTTTGTGGATTGGTGACGGTAAAACTAACCCTAAATAGAGAATTTCCAAGAATCTTAAAGGATTAATTTTACCAACATATAGTGCGGATCAAAGTTTGAATTTTAAACAATTAATAGGTTTGATGGATTTTCAAGAATTGAATTAGGTTTAACAAGCCCAATTAATAATTCGGTTTTAACAATCAATAATTAAATCCCTAATCATTCTTAGCAAGTAAAAAATGCAATACTGATTTGTACTCTAATTAGGCAAGTAGAACACTCAATCTCACTATTTGTGGTCGCTAGTTAAATTAAATAATATAATAGAGATAATAAAGTAGTATAACACAAATATTTGAAAGTGAAAAGAGTATACCAAGAGTTTGAAGCAACTAGGGTTAGATCTCAGCTTGGCCGCAAAAACGAGGAGCAGCACAAAGGGGGGGGGTTGCCGCCGCTGTTGGAGCTATTGCCGGCTGACTGGCGATGCAGGAGGGCGGCGCGTCGAGAGGAGCACAGCAAAGAGGACGGGGTGAGGCCGCGCGAGCGGTTGTTGCTATCGAGGAGAGGCTCGTTGGCGTCGCTGGGTAGCAGCGACAGAGGGGAAGATGGGTTCACTGGTTGTCGACGATGGCACACGACGAGGGTGGCGCGGTGGCGAGGACGGCTGTTGCGGTGCCGCGACTGAAGGAAGACGGCACTGCGGTTGAAGGAGAGGGTCGGGAAAACAGGAGGTGGTCGAGAGAGATGGGGTTGTAATACCCTGAATTTTTATTAAATGTGAAATTGTGATTTTACATATTGTGCACGTACAAAATTTTGTATAAATATTTTCTTATGAAATGATTTTCTATAACATGAACAAATAATTATTTTCTTTCCTTCTCTTTATTCTTTTAAGCCCATTTTTAAGAAGCCCTAGAAAGAAAACCCTGGGCAGTAGACTCAGCAAAAATTTTGGTTAACACATTATAATTGGCCAAACCCTTCGTTTTGAATTCTGTAGCTTTAGGGTGTGCCTATTCATAAATTATTGTGTTGTTAGTTTACAAGTACTAAAGTCAATAATAAGTAAATTACGATGATAATCCTACACTGCATAAAAAAAGTAAATTATATGTGAACGTTGACATATGCCTTCCAAACAACGAGATCGCAAGTCACTGTCTGGTTCTCTTCATCCCAACCCATACCACTTTGATTCTTCAAATCGTGAAACTCTTTCCACTGCATCTTAAGTCGGGAATATTTTTCTTTTATTTGTTTAAGCGTGTATGTACGGTTACAAATTTGGTTCAAAGATGCCAGCAATTGAGACCATTGTCTTGCATCAAATTTCAAACTTTTCAAGCTATTTCGATCGACCTCCGCCTCCATCATTTCAACAAATATATGTACATTACATGGTGGCCAAATGACAAGATCACTCTCCATCTCAATCTCCTTTCCCTTAACGATCAATATCAAATAACTCAAATTCAGATCATTTCCAATTTCAATTCAGTAAAAAAATAACCCTCAATTCAGTATAGTTTTCCAGTATTAAAAGAAAGAATTTTTTTTTTCAGATCTGGAATAAACAAATCGACATCGAATTTGAGAATCAGTACTCAACATCTCCAAATCACAGCAAACCAAAAAAAAAAAATTTGGTCCCTCAAATCGTTAGTCCGTCCAAAAAATTAACACCAAAAAAGGGATTTTTTGTGAAGCAAATGTGGAAATAACGACCCAATACCATAACAGAAGCAAAAAAATTGAATAGATTTTCAACATACCCTGGTTTGTTGGTTTTCAAACCTCAAGAAGTTGTCTCCGACAGATTCCCTCGGCCGGCGTCTGATTCTACAACTACGTTCTCGAAGACACCTTCTTGTAAAAGCAGATCTGGTCTCACAGACCATGAATCGAGCGTCGTGCAGGGTGAGAAGGGGTGAGAAGAGCGACACGCTATCGTGCGGGGTGAGAAGGGGTGAGTCGTGCGGGGTGAGAGTGAAGATGGAGTAAAGAATTCGCAAGATGGGAGGAAATGAGAGTAAAGAGGGCGTTAGGGTTTTCAGATCTAAAGTCGGCTGTCAACGAAGAAAGAGGAAGGGGGAAAAGGAAGATAGAGGAAGGGTTTTCAGATCTGGAGAGAACAGCCTTTGGCTTGTTTTCTGAAAATTGGGCCAAAACGAAAATATAACCAAACGGGTTTTCACAAAAATATTTTGTGAAAATGGGCCCAAAAAACGTAACCAAACAGACCCCAAGCATTCCCCTTTCATGACAGTTGGGCACCTTGTCCCGTTTGGCTAGTGCGTGGGGCTTTGGTCTCGGTGACCGTGCACTGGCTGTGTGTGTGTGCGTTCGATTCTGGTAGTGGCCAATTTTTTTTTGGCGAAATCTATTTTCTTTTTTAAGTTTACTTGATTTATTTCGAGCTTTAAAAAAATAAAATAAATACTGAAAAATATTAGAAAATTCCTGAGTATATATAAACTTCAAAAAGAAAAATTATTTTGGACTTCGAGACCTTTAAATAGAGAAACAAGAGTAGAAATTTTAAGAGTGAAGAGTTCATTTTAGTTTTTGATCTTTGAAATTCTAAAATAAAGTAATGAAAATTTTTGATTAGAGAAATGATTGCAAAGAGATAGATTGCAAAGAGATAAATTGAGATTTTTTTGTTAAGTAGAATCAAATGAAATTTTTTGAATATGCATGATGTGCATAGAAATGTGTTGAAAAGAGAACGCGATGAAATGTGAAATTTTGTGAACATGCTTGCTTCAATGAATATGAAAAGAGGACTTATACTAGAACCTTGGCTAAGACTCCACATCGGCAAGAATGAAAAGTATTGAAAAGAGAATTTATGATATTTTGACCAAGTTTGGGTTGTTGATAATGATTGATGTTGAAAAAGACCGATGTAGGAGTAATGCTAGATTCTAGAATATTGACATTCAATTATACATAAGGATTAGATACATAGTGAAGATGTGATGAACGTAAGAAAAAAACATGAGTATGAGGGCCATTGGATTGGCAGCGTGAGAGTATTCACAGAATGTCCCATGATGCATCATGATTAGGGCGTGGATACTATTCCAGAGTACCGTCCCGGTGGCGACGCTTATGGGGTGATATAATGACCACGGGTGGTGTCACGTTGATGGTAGGAGGTGAATTACCACAGGATGCCTGCATGATGAGTCATGTGTCAGTGCGTTGGGATTCTCTCCAGGGCGCCTAGACGTGAGTTCGTAGTTCATAGAACGCCTAGGATACTTACCAAAGTTACAGTAGTAGATTAAGTCATGGCGAAGGATTGAACCCTACAAGATGAAGAACAATTAAGCGCTTGCCCTCGCACCTATGTAGTATGGGCTGTATAGACTCTGAACAAGTGCGCATGAGTATCATATAATGTAAACAATTGCATTAAGGACTAAGAGCACAGCCAACACGACATCAATAGGATAGTCCCTTTGTAGCTTTGTCTGTGATCAAATTTGTGGTTTGTTTAAGTATGGAAAATCGTTATACTGTTTTCGGCATATAGAGGATGGCCGTGTATAATATTTCGTCAGTTGAATGAACTGACGTGCTCACAGTTTTACATGCAGGATAAAGAGGTTGACAAAACGAAGTATACATGCTGCTCCAAGATTGATTTAAATGTGTATATTTTCATGTAATTAATGTAAATTGCTTCCGCTGTATGAATGTGAATGTAAATGAAACTCTGATGTAAAGTAGAGTTTAATTTTCCTTGTAAAAATTGTACGAAGAGAAGTGAAAAGATCCTGTGGAACTCGAATTTAGTCTGTTTTGAAATTCGGGGTGTTACACGGGTAATGGTCGGGATAGGGTTTTGAAGTCTGGAGTGGGTTGAACGGGGAAGAAGAGCAGGGCGGCTGATAGGGTTTAGAGGATTAGGGTTTGGTATTTTTAATTTGGGGTAATTTTAGAGTTTATCACAAACCCTAAATTTTATTAGGACTTATCACAAATCCAAATCCTAATAAGTTGGATCTCAATAGTATCACACAAAGGAGAGATGAAGAGCAAAACTCAACACAATAAATTTTTAATCAAGAATGACATGTCTTCTCATTAATCTCAGGGTCTATAAATAGGCTCAAAACAAATCTTGATACAAATCTTAAAATATTCTAAAAATCTCAAAAATATTCTAATGCATAAAAGAAATATTACATATGGCTATAATTGCCAAAACAAATATGGTACTGAAATAAAATACTAAACTAAACTGAATAGATATCCTCATCAATTGTATTTGTGGGAAAAACCACTCAGATGCCTATAATAGACAAATGCTAGACACTATTTGTTAAAATGGTCATAATATGTCATTGAATGTATTTAGGCAGCCTGTCCTTATATTTGAAGTAAAAAAAACGGGTTCTTCCATAATCAAAGTTGTTTTGTTTATGATATACTAAGACATTTTGCAGTTCTAGAACTTATATTGCAGTTATGGCTGCAAACGAATCAAGCTATTCGCGAGCTATTCGGCTTGAGCTCGGTCAGAGCTCGGTCAAAGCTCAGCTCGAATCGAGCTCGAGCTCAAAACTGAGCTCGTTTTGTAAACGAGCCGAGCTCGAGCTTGAGTTTTTTTTAAGGCTAAGCTCGCGAGCTATTCGGCTCGAATACGGTCAAAGCTCGGTCAAAGCTCGGCTCGAACCAAGCTCGAGCCGAGCTCGAGCTCAAAACTGAGCTCGTTTCGTAAATGAGCCGAGCTCGAGCCTGAAGGTATTCGGCTCGGCTCGGCTCGATTGCAGCCCTAATTGCAGTGAATAGACAGCTACTAGATGTGTATATTGTTCTTTAGTTTATTCTTTAGTAACACTTTGATGCATGCCTAATAAGTAATGTCAGGGATGAGGATGGATGAGAGCTGGGATTCGTATGCTGGATTAGTTGTTTGTTTCTTTGTTTTGTAATTGTGCACAATTCTGTATTTCACGCGCTGCGCGCACCTTTTCTTTTTTGTTTGAATGTTGTAATTGGTGGGTGGAGCGCACATGGCCATCACGTGAGCTGTAGCTATTTTTCTTCTCCCTATAGCTGCCTATAAATAGGCGATAGCGATGATGAATAAAGCCAAGTATTAGCTGATCTTTTCTTCCCCAAATCAGACTCCTTAAACCCTAGCTCAATTTCACCATGGCCAAACCTAAAGATTCCCGTACCACAGGCCCTGACATCGTGATATCAGAGCCGACCGCCGATGATGATGATCGGGATGTAGGCAGCCCAACGGCGGTGGATTCTAAGGTGGAAGCTTTCGAAGGGCAAATGGCGGTGGTTCAGACGCAATTGAACTACGTTGTGGAGCAATTGCAAGAATTGGTCAAGAATCGAACAACTGTCCAAACTCTGGTCATCTCTACTCCGATTCCTACAAGACCTAAGTAGCAAATCCTAACTCTAATTCCTCTAATTCTAGGGTTCGTCAAGATTCTTTAAGATTTCAAAGAACTCTGTTTAAGATGGAGTTTCCTACATTACATGAGGGAGATCCTACATAGTGGGTGTGCGGGGCTGAATAGTTTCTTGATTTTTATGAGATCGAGGATTCACAAAGATTGAGGTTTGCTGCGTTAAATTTGAAGGGAAGAGCTGCACAATGGTATAGACGACACATCAAACCTAGATGTTCCACACTTGGTCAGAGTTTGTAGAGGAGTTAATGACTAGGTTCGGGCCAACTATATTCCAAAATTATAGTGGAGTTTTATCAAAATTGCAGCAAAAGGGCGATTTAGAAACATACGTCCAAGAATTTGTCGATTGTCCAATTTTGTTGAGGATTGGACTGAGAATAATCTTCTGAGTGCGTTTGTGAGTGGATTAGGGGATGAAATTAGATGGGATGTGAAGTCACAAAAGCCTAGAAACATAAATGAAGCTATATGGCTTAGCAAGAGGGTTTGAGGAAAAATTAGCCTGCATACGGAAGACTGTTAAACCTGTTTACACACCCAGGACGACCATGCATAATCTTGTGAATACCTTTCCTTCCACAAAAAATAGTGAGAGCAGATTACCCCCACCTACTATCCACATGAGGTGAGAGAAAGAAAAGAAAAGGGGCTTTGTTTTAATTTTGATGAGAAGTATACTAGAGATCATCGGCGTAAAACTTAAGTTTTATTTTCTGGAGATGTTTGAAGATGATTCCGATGAAGATAGTGGAGAGGAAGTAGAGGAGGTGGAGGAACCTGCTGTCTCTACTGACAAATCACATGTACAACATGCGGGAACAAATGTACCACCTGCAATTTCTTTTCATGCCTTATAGGGTCTCAAGTCTACCCTCAAACAATGCGAGTTAAAGAGAGAATCAATGGTAAGGAGGTGTATATTTTGATTGATACAAGCTCAACTCACAATTACCTGGATCCCTAAACAGCTATCAAGGCTGGGCTGTTAGTGAAGAGTGAACCAAGGTTTCGGGTCACCATTGCAAATGGCCAAAACATGTTCAGTGAAGGGAAAGTGGATATGGTGAAATTTACAGTTCAAGGGGTTGAATTGATGGCAGATCTCTTGTTATTATCCCTTGGCCCTGCTCAAATGGTTTTGGGAGCACATTGGATGCGATCATTGGGTCCATTTACTTCTGATTTCAGTAAAATGACTGTTGATTTCAAAGTAGCAGGTATTCTTAGGAAGCTACAAGCTATTAATAATCCACAAATCAACATGATAGAGGCTACTGATTTATACAAAGCTACGGGGCATGTTTGCCAAGCTGTTATGATACAAGTGCTTGATCAAGGAATTGTTCCATCAACTGCAGAGGAGTTTTGGCAATTAACTGATGAAGCTCAAGGCAATAGGGTGTGCAACTGATACTGCAGTAGTACCCAGAGGTGTTTGCAGATCAAGTTGGTCTACCCCTAGTAGAAAAATTGATCATCAGAATCCTTTTGTTGAAGGCTAAGCAGTTAAAATTCCCAATTACGTCCGATTAATTCCCGATTAATCGCCAATCGGAGGCTAAGCAATTATTTTTTTAGCGATTTATAATATTTCAATAGTTAGCGATTTAATCGGGTATAATCGGCCGATTAGTGATTAATCAGCCGATTTTAAGTGGCTGATTAACCGATTTGAGACAATTGAAGCTCTAGTGTGTCTATAGTCTATAGAGCTATTGGAACTTGAGATGACTGACAGGAAGTTCACTTGGTCGAATATGCAACGCAATCCGATCTTGGCGAAATTAGATAGAGTCTTGGTCTCCAACGATTGGGAAGATCTACACCCGACAGCCAAAGTGAAATCAGCACTCAAGTACACTTCTGATCATCTGCCCCTTGTTATAGACTGCGGATTGAAAGCTAAGAGGATACATCACGGTTTCAAGTTTGAGAAAGCTTGGACAATCCACGAAGAGACGAGGCAAATCATTAAGGACTCCTGGGAGGCTGCCACTCCTCAAGCGTCAGCTGTGAGCGTCTGGACAGAGAAGATGAGACGTCTTAGAAGAAGATTACGTGTTTGGGCAAAAGCGGAGAAGGAAATCATTGTGCAAAGAAGAGGGGCTCATCAACAGAATCAGCAGTCTGGAAGTAGCCTTGGAAGAGAGAGATCTGCAGGAGGAAGAGAAGGACGAGCTCGCAAATAAAAGATTGGAGTTTCACCAGATCGGGAGGATGGAGGAACTGTACTGGCAACAGAGAGCGAGAGTTCAATGGCTTAGAGAGGGGGATGCAAATACAAAATACTTCCACAAGGTCGCAAACGGTCGGAGAAGATTGAATCATATCACGGGTATCACTGTAAACGGGACGTGGACAGAAAACGAAGATCTTATCATGGATCATCTAGACAAATTCTATCACGAACTCTTAGGAGGGGAGTCAGCAGGGAGATGCACGCTAGCACCAGATATGTGGAACACCTCAAGGATCGATGGAAGCGAAGGATTAGAAGCCAAATTTTCAGAACAAGAAGTGTGGGACGCCGTAAAGAATTTGGGGCAGGATAAGGCTCCAGGCCCGGATGGTTTTCCTATCATTTTTTACAAAACATACTGGTCTATTATCAAAGATGACCTTCTCAATATTTTCCATGAACTTTACGATGGGACGTGTAACCTGGACAGGCTTAACTACGCTACGATCATCTTGATTCCCAAGAAGAGCGAAGTCTGTGCCATTGAAGACCTAAGACCAATAAGTTTGCTGAATGGATCGTTCAAAATCATTACCAAGGTCTTAGCCCAAAGATTAGGTCCACACATGAACGAGGTGATTGCTCCTTCACAGAGTGGGTTCATAAAAGGAAGGGATATTATGGATAGCATCGCTTCAGCCCATGAAACCATCTTTAGAGCTCACAGAGATAGGCTGGATGGTTTCATACTGAAGCTTGATTTCCAGAAGGCGTACGACTCGGTCTCGTGGGAATGCACAGAGGAGGCCTTAAAGCTTAAAGGGTTCGGCGACAAATGGAGAGTATGGATGAAAGCGTGCATTAGGGGGGGGGGAAATCAAACATACAAGTTAACGGCCAGCGGGGGAAGGAGATCAGGTGCAAAAGAGGACTCAGACAGGGCGACCCGATTTCATCACTTCTATTTGCTATAGTCGCGGACGGGATGGCGGAAATGATCAGAAGGGCGCAAGAGAATTCGATTATCCAAGGATTCCAAATTAAGGGGATTAAGAAACCTATGTCAATTCTCCAATATGCAGACGATACTATCCTGTTTGGCAAAGCTACTGTGGAAGAAGTCATTGCCATTAAAGGCGTGTTGGCCTGCTTTCAAGGGTGGTCGGGACTGAAAGTCAACCTTAACAAGACGAGTGTGTTACCCGCATCAGAGCATTTGACAATGTCGGTTAACGATATTTCCACGAGTTTGGGCTGCAAATCTAGCGATTTCCCAATCAAATACTTGGGGACGCCGATTAGACCCGGAAAGCTGTTGAAAGATGATTGGACCTTTGTTATCGACAAAATTAAGAAGAAATTGGCAGGATGGCAGGGTAGGTTTCTGTCGTTAGGAGGGAGGATTATCCTCCTCAATTCGGTTCTTAGTGCTATTTCGCAGTATCTGATGTCTATCTATGAACTACCTAAATGGGTTTCCAACAGCATCGACAAA
Source organism: Hemerocallis citrina (assembly GCA_017893485.1). Lineage (NCBI taxonomy): Eukaryota > Viridiplantae > Streptophyta > Magnoliopsida > Asparagales > Asphodelaceae > Hemerocallis > Hemerocallis citrina. The sequence continues at coordinate 231,698,190 of CM030359.1, read as the reverse complement.
CTGAGGCGGAGATTTCTATGGAAAGGGACGGATGAAGGCAACAGAGGATTCCATTTGGTTAACTGGGGAAGGGTCTGTAAGAAAAAGGAATTCGGTGGATTGGGGATCACGAACCTACAAGACATGAACAAAGCATTGCTCTCGAAGTGGTGGTGGAAGTCTCATCCACCCACAGTGGGTGGTGGAAGCATTCCTTCGAAAGTTTCCGCAAGAGGAAGAAATATCGGTTCGGCGGGAGAAGCGCGTCCGCTAAGGTCTCTCTTCTATGGAAAGGCATATCAAAGCTGGGAGATATCTTCTTCACAAATACTAGATGTAAAGTTGGGAATGGGAAAAAGACGAGATTCTGGAAGGACAAATGGTGCGGAGAAACTACCCTGCTAAATCAGTTCCCCAAAGCCGCAGAAGCAACACAGAACCTTGATCTAACGGTGGCCGACATCAGGAAATACGGTAGGCTGAGCTTTGTAGTGTCGTGCGACTTAAGCTCAGAGGCAGTGCAGCAGTTTCAGGCTTTGAATGTTACGGTCAAACAAAATGGCGATCGAGAATCAAACTTGGAAGACGAAAGATGGTGGGAGCGAGATGTATCTAATGTTTTCACTGTGTCGTCGATGTATTCGTGGATTAACGACGGTGGCCTCAGATGTAAAGGGCAAGCGGCCATTTGGGGAGCACTCGTACCATTCAGGGTAAAAGTGTTCTGTTGGCTAGCTTTCCAAAACGCGATCCTTTCAAAAGCGAATCTTCAAAAGAGAATTTCTAACATAGATGTCAGTTGTGAGAGGTGCCCCTGCGAAGTCGAAGATGTTGACCACATTTTTATCCAATGTCCAAGAGCGCGTTGTACGTGGGAAATCGTTTGTCGCGGGTTCGGGACTAATAGGGTTCCCATCTCAACGAAAGATATATGGGGTACATTTAGAGAAGTTCACATAGACCACACTAACACTAGGGCCTGGGACATCGCTTCTGCAGCTACTATTTGGAGTCTTTGGCTAGAAAGAAACGATTTCATTTTTCGCAATTGTCAATATAGATTATCAGTCGCCATGCAAAAAATTTTTAATCTTATTCACGATTGGGCAGGTGCAAAGGAGGGCGTGAAGAGGATCAGGAACAATGATGCAGTTTAGCCATGGAGGAGGGTCAGAGGAGGAGTCTGGCGGTATTCGACAGTGGGATAACATGGAAGGAGCTCAAGCCGGGATCTGTGTCTGCAGCAGAGCATCTGACCCTCTATCGGTTGACAGACAGCTGAAGCGTCTCAGTCCTGTGGACTTGTTTTGTTTTGTCATGGGGCAGCCTTAGTTTGTACCGTAGTTTTAGTGTGTTGTAGCTTCGGTCTGGTTCCGGGTTGGTCCGGGTACCGTTCAAGGATGTAGTTTTTATTTACTGCTTATGTTGTACTACTTTGTTTCGTTATAGCTTATTAATGAAACGGTGACGTGCGTCATCTTTTATCAAAAAAAAAAAAAAAACAACCCCAGTGTTCAAACTGCCAGACTTTTCTAAGGATTTTATTGTAGAAACCGATGCGTCTCAGTATGGAATTGGAGCTATTCTAATGCAAGATAGTCATCCCCTAGCTTATATGTGTAAGGGACTCAAAGGGAAGGCTCTAGGCTTATCCTTTATGAGAAGGAAGTGTGGGCAATTCTGGCTGCAGTTAAACAGTGGCGTCAATATCTTCTTGGGAGAACTTTCATTATCAAGACAAATCAAAATAACATCAAATTTATCCTTGAGCAGCGCATTAACACTGAGATGCAAGAGAAATGGTTGTGGAAGTTACTCGGGTTCAACTTCATTGTGGAGTACAAGAAAGGGAGGGATAACATCGGAGCTGAAGGAGATTACTTTTGTCATTCCTCAATGGTTGGATGATGTGAAGGCCATGGTACAACAAGATCAGTATTTCACTAAGTTACAATTGCAATTAGATAATCATGAACTATCTGATATGTACATGGTTTTGATTAGTGTCTGGTATTATAGAGGGAAAATCTTACTGAGGCCTACATCTCCTATTCGACACATGATATTTTAGAGAATCATGCATCAGCAGTGGGGAGGGGGGCATTCTGGGTTTCATAAGACCCTGCATCGTATCATGCGATCTTTTATCTGGCATGGCATTTGTAGAGACATCAAGATAATGGTTAATGAATGTTTGATCTGCCAAAAGAACAAATAAAAAACAATGGCTCCTGCAGGTCTTCTTCAACCTCTCCCTATTCCTGATAAAGTACGGGAGGATATCTTTATGGACTTCATTGAAGGTCTATCGAAGAGTTTTGGGAAACCAGTTATCATAGTTGTTGTTGATCGCTTGACAAAGTATGCGCATTTCATCAGTTTCTCTCATCCATTTTCAGCTCAATCGATTGCGTCGGTATTTGTTGATCACATTAGAAAATTACATGGCATGTCCAGGAGTATAATGAGTAATCGTGACCCTATTTTTGTGAGCTCTTTTTGTAAGGAATTCTTTAAGCTCCAAGGAAGTAAAATCTTGCATACAACGGCTTATCATCCCCAAACCGACGGCCAAACGGAGATTGTGAATAAGGTAGTGGAAATGTGTTTGTGTTGCATGTGTGGATTGAAGCAAAGAGATTGAGTTCGATGGTTGAGTTGGGCGGAATTTTGGTATAATACTAATTGGCACTCAAGTGTAGGTATCACACCCTTTCAAGCCTTGTATGGTAGATCCCCACCGACGCCACAACATTATGTGCAGGGTACTGCTGCTTCCTCTGTTGTAGGAGATGTATTGCTAAGTGGAGATGAGGTACTGAAGTTGCTTCGGGATAATATACAGGCTGCCCAAGAGTGCATGAAACACTTCGCAGACAAACACCACACTGAAAGGGAGTTTGCAGTAGGGAATTTGGTCCTTCTTCGGCTGCAGCCTTGTAGGCAGTGTTCCATTAAGGGTATTTCGCCTAAAAATTGTCCATGAGATACTTTGGCCCTTGTAGAGTTCTGGAAAAGATTGGTGTAGTAGCTTACCATCTTGAGCTTCCTCCTTCAGCTACTATTCAGCCAGTTTTTCACGTTTCTAAATTGAAGAGATGCCAGTCATGTTCCTGCTCTTTCTGAGAGTTTGCCTAGATGAAGATTCTGAGCTTTTACCAGAACTGGTATTGGATCGCAAATACTTTAAAAAGGGAAATAGGATGGGAATTGAGCTGTTAATTAAGTGGCAGGGGTTGGATGATACTCAGGCTACTTGGGTTGATATAAATGACCTTTGTCGTCGCTTTCCTACTTTTGAGCTTGGGACAAGCTCTTTCTGAAGGGAGGGGGAGTTGTCAGGGATGATGATGGATGAGAGTTGGGATTTGTATGCTGGATTAGTGATTTTTTACCGAAATGACCCACTTTTTGAAAGTATTTACCAAACTGACCCACTTTCGAAAGTATTTACCAAAATGACCCACTCGCTATCCCAGATACCGAGTTTGGTTAAAACCTCATCGCTATCTGAGATAGCGAGCGTATGGTTATGTGTTTCAAGAAAAACATCAAGTATAGACTCGCTATCTTAGATAGCGAGTATGTTTGTTCTACACTCGCTATCTCTCTCTATGGTTGTGTAGAAAATTTCCCAATCGACCCTCGCTATCTTTGATAGCGAGTGTGTTTGTACCACACTCGCTAACTGGGATAGCGAGTGTAAGGTCTTGAAAAAAAATTCCCCAAATTAATATCTCAGTTAGCGAGTGCTTTTGTACAAAACTCGCTAACTGAGATAGCGAGTGTCGATTGGGGAATTTTTAAAGACTTGTTGTTTCCCTCTCCCTCACTTCTCTCTTTCCATTCCCTCTTTAACTCCGAAAGAAACCCAAAACGAACAAATCCTGGCCTCCCAAATTCGTTATTTCACCAACAAAATCCATCCAAAATCTATTGGGATCTAATTCATCACTCACAACCTTCTCTACTCCCACTCTCAAAACCTTAAACCCATCATCGAAGATCCCGAATTGCACAATATTCCCGATCATAGATTCAAAGGTATGATTTGTATAACCTTTTATCTTGTACACTTGGGTAGATTAGATTATGTGTCTCATTTTTGTATAAATATGTATATGTATGGATTACGATATTCCTATATGGATTTATTTTGGTGGTGAAATTATTCGTGATGCGAAGATAGGTTGTTATAGTACTGTTGATCCTGAAATAATTTGGGCACCCCGTACAATTACAATGGTAGAATTAGTCGAGAAAATTTATAAGGTTACTAATTGGGCTAGAGATCAATGGAATTTTAAAATTTTAGCTTGATATGCAGCGGAAAAAGGTGAAGGTCAATATTTTATGACTGTGCCCATAGCAAATGACAATGCTCTAAAGTCCATAATTGCTAGGACAGTTGATCCAAATTATAGTTGGTGCGCATTGGAATTATATATTTAGCAAATCCAAATTAGTAATGCCCAGCCACATGCTAATCCTAGTTCAAGCTTCGTACGAGAAGTACCGACACATGGAATGGGTTCTAACCCAATTCAACCACCACATACAATCCCACATTCCCCACAAGAAGACACGTTCACAAATACAAGCCTGGATCCTACAGAAGTTGAGTTGCCATGTCAACCTAGTTTGGTTCAAGATTATGTTCAATCAGTCAATGTCTATGGAATATTTCAAAATGCTACCGTCAACAATGAATTATTAGATGATGAAAAAAATGAAATCGATGATGAAGTTGATGAAAGTATAGAAAATGATGACGAAGTGGAAGAAGATGAATATGTAAATATTAATCTAAATGAGAGGAACGATAATGACGTGAACGCTACTGATGCCTTTAATAATATTAATGTTCATGTTACCGAGGAGATGTCACAAAGTGCGAGAATAAATCAAGTTCCACAAGATTCGTCCGGTTCATCGAACGTCGATGAATGGTACATTGGGCAGGAGTTTCAAAGTAAAAAATCGATCCAGCATGCGGTGAAGCTATACTCCATCAAGAAACATCGGGAATTTGTCACATTGAAATCTACACCCACCCTATATACGATGAAATGTAAATTGGCACCTAGGAAATGTACCATTGAGATGGTGCAAATCCCACCAGTCGTAAGTGAGGGCGGTTGTCCGTGGAGATTACGTACAATCGTTCCAAAGGGTGGGATGTGGGACAAATTTCGTGGTGAAGAAAATTCTTGGGCCGCATACATGTTTGAATCCTACGTTGAATCAAGACCATAAAGTTGATGCTAAACTTGTATGCAATTTGATTGTGAATGTTGTTAAGACTGAGATAGGAATAAGACCGCGGGCCATTATTGAGATAGTCAAACTACAGTTCAATTATCAGATTTCGTATAGGAAGGCTTGGATTGCAAAACAAAAAGCTATTGAGAAGTTATTTGGTAACTTTGAAAAAGCATATACTAAGTTGTCTTATTTACTATCAGCAATACAAGCAGCAAATTCAAGAACTGTTGTTCATTGGGATAAGTATGAGTCCGGTCCCGGCGAGGAAACATTCAAAGAAGTATTTTGGGCTTTTGGTGCTTCGATTGAAGGGTTCAAGTCTTGCGGGCCTGTTATAAGCGTTGATGGAACACACTTGAATGGAAAATACACTGGATGTTTGTTAATTGCGTTTTCGCCAGACGCAAACGATACCCTTCTTCCGTTTGCCTTTGCAATAGTTGTTGCAGAGTGTATATACTGGACATGGATCATGAGCTGCATTCGTTTTTGTCACGGATCGGGATAGGTTATGTGTTATCTCCGATCGTCATGCAGGTATATTGGTCGCCATGGAAATGCAAAACGGAGCATGGAACGAACCAAATGCATATCATCATTATTATATGCGACATTTCGCTATGAATTTTTTCACCAAATTTGGTACCAAAGCTATGAGGAAAAAAGTTAAAATAATAGCATGTCAAAACCAACCCAAAAAATTTCATAGTAAACTCGTTGAGCTGGAAACTGTCAATGTAGAGGCCGCTATCTGGTTGAAAGAGAACCCTGTTCAGAAATGAGCTCTTCATGACGAAGGAGGTCGTCGATGTGGCATTATGACTACAAACCTATCGGAAGTTTCCAACTTAGTTTTGAAAGGTGTGCATAGTTTACCCGTAATTGTAACTGTGGTAATGATCTTTTAACATCTAAATTCTTACTTTGTCACTTGTCGCCAATTAGCAAACACACTTATATGTGAAGAAAATTTTTTTGCTCCAAGAGTTCGGGATTTGATCAATTTCTGGCGTGAGAGAGCAAACCTGCATGAGGTCATAATGTTTCATCATCAACCTAGAGTTTTTTCGGTCAAAACAGGTATACGAAGGGTAGGTGGCAATTCTAAAGGTGGGAACCTGCACAGCGTGAATTTGGGTACTAGAACATGCACTTGTCAGAAATTTCAGCTGAATCATGTTCCGTGTTCCCACGTGCTGGCGACTTGAGCATATCGTGCAATTGATTACAAGCCGTATGTCGATACATTTTATTCTACTAGTGCCTTAGCACAGACATGGGCTCCCACCTTTCATCCGACACTAGATCTAGCATATTGGCCTGTGCTTAGTGGACCACGCCTCATTGCTGATACGAGCCTGCGTCGTTGTAGGAAAGGACGGCCGAAGACCACGAGAATTCGTAATGACATGGATGTAAGAGAACGGGTACGGGGATGACTTGTTCCAAATGTGGTTTGAAAGTCACAATATGCGCCGATGTCGGAAAAACTCAAGTCAAACTTCACAAAGCCGTGTATGAATTAAATTTCGCATTTACTACAAACTCATGTTTCGGGTTATTGTCTTTTGTATTACTTTGGTAATGGAATTTTGTTATGTATAATTTCGGTAACAAAGCCATTACTATGGTTGTTTAAGTGTATGAGTGCAAGGAAGACTGCTCTGAGATTTGAGATTGAGATTGAGATGACATGAGATGTATAATTTCGGTAACTTGCTATTTTTCTTCAAGGCCATACACTCGCTATCTCAGTTAGCGAGTGTGGTACAAACACACTCGCTATCTGCAATAGCGAGTCTGAACTTGGTGTTTTTTTCAATTTTTCTCCAAAGTGTGGAGAAACACTTAACCATACACTTGTTATCTCAGATAGCGATGAGGTTTTCACCAAACTCGCTATCTGACATAGCGAATGGGTTGTTTTGGTAAATACTTTCGAAAGTGGGTCAGGTTGGTAAATATTTTCAAAAAGTGGGTCATTTTGGTAAAAAGTTCTGGATTAGTTGTATGTTTCTTTATTTTGTAATTGTGCACAATTCTGTGCACTTTTCTGTATTTCACGCGCTGTGCGCAGTTTTTGTGTATGTGTTTGAAAGTTGTAATTGGCGGGTGGAGTGCACGTGACCATCACGTGAGCTCTAACTGTTTTTCTTCTCCCTGTAACTACCTATAAATAGGCAATAGCGATGATGAATAAAGTCAAGTATTAGCTGATCTTTTCTTCCCCAAATCACCGACTCCTTAAACCCTAGCTATGTTTCACCATGGTCAAACCTAAAGCTTCCCATACCGCAGGCCCTGACAAGTACCTATCTTGAAACAAAGGCTGCTAGGTTGTTTGAAGAGGGGGTTAGATGGGGATTAGAACTTTTTTGAGTCGGAGAGTTAGTTACGATAGCTCTCTCCAAGAACAAAATTCTTGTGAAACAACTATCAGCTCATCTTTATTATTTCCAGATTGATGTCTACATTCAACTCTGTCCCTTATATTCTACAAATGAAAAAAGGAATACACTAAAAATGCATCCAACAATAATATATACTTTGAAATTCGTTATTATCTTCTTGTTACTTCTAGGAATTTGGTTAACTAAAAGATAGAAGTCATATTGTATCTAAAATTTCTGATACTTCTACAAATTCACTAATTTGGGCCTAAATAAAAGGAAGTTGGCCGATCTTGCCTGGGGGCAGTGAGGCTGTTGTCCTGGTTGAATTTGTTGTCTTGTCAAGCCAATGCCATGATGTCCTTATTAGGTCAATTCCATACTCAGCCGGAAATTGCATTTGTTTTGTTGCAATTAGTGTCCACATGCAGACAGTTGTATTGGCTATCCATTATCGTGACTTGTGAGTTGCTAAGGAGTACTTTTGCGATAGTGCAGGATTTGCTTGTTTTGGCTTCTGTCTTTGCATGTTAATCACTTTCTATTTATTCTTGGAGTTGTATTCCCGGATTACATTTTCAGCTACTCAACTTGAGGAGAGTTAGAATAGGCACTATGTGCTAGTTTAGTTTAGTCCATATTGGTGGGAACTATGAATTGGATTGTATCCTTTCCTACATGTAGGAGACTTTGTATTCAGCAGATTTATCTAATAGAGTATTTTCTCATCTCTTTGCTGTTAACAGAGTGATATATTTTATGTTATATTCTCAGAGCTATTTGGCTTGGAAATCATTAAATTCTCAACTGCAAAGGATGGGGGCACTTTCCCCAACTGAATGCATATCTACACATGTTGACATCTACGAAATGTTCAAAATATGTAAGACTTTTTTGTACACTTATATTAACCAAAAGCACAGTGCATGGAAATTTCCAAGAATCAGATCCTTGTTGTTTACATATTTTAGTATGGGCTGAGCATGGAGATGAAATAAGCTTGGAGTATACTGGCACTCATGCACTAAAAGGCGACTTAGTAAGGTATTTCTAGGTCATTTTTTGAGTAAATAACTCGTGGTAGTTGTTCTGCTAAATAAGGTTAGATGCCCACTTCTCAGATATGGGAAGCAGACTGTTTCTGGAATGATAAAGGATGGAATGAGTGCCCTTTCACGATATTATCTAAATAACTTTCAAGATGGTCTCCGCCAAGTAAGCCCCCACCCCCCCCCCCCCCCCCCCCCCCCCCACACACACACACACACACAAAAAGAACTTCACAATTTATTGTAATGTAGGTAAAGCCTTTCTGACTTCAAAAGCAATGGATGACGTTTTCAGGATGCTGTAGATCTTATTAGTGGGCATTATAGCATCAGAAGGGACGGTCCTTCTCCTTTCCAACTGAACGGGTTTGAATCGTTATCGGTGAGTTGTTCATAGGCAAGGCTTAAGGGGTTTTCTATTTTTCTTTCTTTTTCCTTCTTCAGTTTATGATTGTAAACCAAAATTTGACTTGTTGCGAAAACACACTGTAGTATCTTCCAATAGCATCGGCTCTAGTAGTTGGAGGTCTCACTATGACAACATTTACACTGAATCAAGGTCTTACCAATCCTAATTTTGATATTAGAAGACCTTTTACATTTTTTTATATGTAATAACCCTTGTTGATACCTCTTTTCTTGTATGGCTCTTCATTAACGACAGTTGGACGAAATGCACAACACTTTGTATCTTCAGTACTGTGGGCTGGATTGACAGCAGGGGTGATAGCTGTGATCAAAGCCAATGGGAAACAGTTCTGCTCCAGGCCTCGCTTGTGTGGTCTGCTTTAGTGAATCTTGTCCCTCAGTCCCTGTATATTCTAAATTTGTAATTTTGACAAGGAAGGAATTACTTGTGAGATTAATTGTTCTATTCTTTGTAAGAGTGCAGAGGTCTGTGAATAAACTGAACCAAAATGAAGTGTCGAAGAATACATTTGTAGAGAGTAGTCTGATAAAGGATGAGTGACAGATCAATTTCACTTTTACTGTTGCAACATCTAAAAGAATTCCTTTACATTAGAATGGTGGGCATGTTTTCCTTACCAGAACCTGCGTCCAGGTTGAACACTTCCTACTTCATGCTCTTCAGGCAAAAAGCTTCAAAAGTGCAGGGACGCTCTTTTTGGTCTTTGTGGTGTAATATGTTTTGGGGGCTTTTGGTACACGAATTGGAGCATTTCCTGGAATGTAAGGGTGAAAATAAAGATTTCCAAGAATGTTATACTACCGTGTTTGATATAACATTGCATTCTCGAGAATCCGCAATTACTACATTTTTTATTCTATTATTTTGGATTGTTTTAATGTTTGTTATAGAAATCTTATTGGAATCATCTAATTCATGATTTTGGGGAGGGGAAGTAAATTCATCTCAAATTTTTTTTGATTCCATTGAGAATCCATCAGAGCATCTATAGGCGTCTGGTATATATGCATATTATGCATTTTTTATAGCAATTAGAGCGATACAGTCATGTGGTATTTATCTATTTTTAAAGCTTTTTTGCTATAGTAGAATGGTATATTTGAGAAGAATATAGCAATATGTATGTTATAGATAACGAAAGATAATGTTTTGTCTGAAATATTTTATAATATTTTTTTGGGATTCCACGAAATATGATGTTTTGTCCGATGAAGTTAGAATTCTAAATAATTTAAAAAAAAAAAGGAAGAAACTCTAATGAAACTTGTCAAGAGCCCGATTGCAAAATTATTGGTTTTTGGGAATTCTATGGATTGGAATGCAAATGATTTTCCATGAATTATTGATTGTGGCCATTGAATTATCCATGAATTATTGATTAACTCTTGATAATCTATGGGGCACTAAACTATAGGGGGAAAAAACATGTAATCAGCAAAAGCAACAGATGTTTCATCCGACGAATTTTTTTTTCTCATAGACAGAACATCATATTTGGTCTATATATATATATATATATATACACACACGCACACTATTCAGACAAAAAAAATTAAATACATAAAAATTTGTTTTGAACGAAACATCATGTTTTGTCCGATCATCTCCTTTGCTATTTTTTAACATTTTATCCTTTTTCATATACATTTTCATGTATCAAATACCTCCTTATGCATGTATGTGTATAATCTCCTTATGTATGTATGTGTATAATCGTGAATATGTGATGCAGATGCTTGTACAATCTAATGGCTTGCTAATTTTCTGTGATTTTGGGCTCAGTTGGAGTATTATGATTATATCATACTAGTATTATACACGTGCGTTGCACGTGGGGAAAATAGGTACGGGAAATGAAAAGGACCAAAAAAAAATCTAGTATTATACACGTGCGTTGCACGTAGAAAAAATGGGGAGGAAAAATGAAAAGGACAAAAAAAAAATTTCTACCAACACGTGCGCTGCACGTGTTGACAAAATGACACTAAGACCTCCCATTATAATATTAGAGATATCACGTCCTATATGTGTAATGGGGGAGGAGTGGCATTTATACTTTACTATGGCTAAGCTAGTTATGTCTACCCTAAGAAGTACTCCCTCCCTTCAAAAATGTATGTCGCTTTAGATTATCAACTTGCATAGGGTTTGTTAATGATTTTTTTATTAGATATCCAACTTTGTCCTTGAACGACTTCATTTTCATTAAACAAGTTACAAAGGAAGGCAATTATGGAACTTTACTATAAGTATATCATTTCAATTTTTAATGGTAGAAAATATTTGTTCCTTTCACGATTATGTTAATTAATAAGTTCGCAGAAACCTGGGACCGACATACATTCTGGAATAAAGGGAGTATATGGTTTACTATTGAATTAGACGTTCACTCTATCCATATCACACTAATATTCAGAGTTGAAAAGTTAGTCTTTTTATCAATGATATATTCTACCCGTTTATCAAGCAACATAAAAAGAATGGCTTCTCAGAGCATCCACAGTGGTTTTCTAAAATTGCCAATTTGCCATTTTTTAGAAAACGAAGCGTTGCAATGGTTTTTCATTTTGCCTTTTTTAGCAAACGTTTCAAATTTGTTTCTCAAATTTGAGAAACAAAATGAGAATTCTCAAATTATAAAGGACGGGGAATAATTCCCCGTCTCTCAAATTTTAATATATTTTATTATCAACAGACGGGGTATCTTATACCGTCTGGTAAATTTTATTAATTTTTTTTAAAAAAAGGGTCAGACGGGATATCATATCCTGTCGTTCCCCTTTATTTTATTTTATTATTTTTTTTTAAATGAACGGCCATGATTGGCCGATTAGAAAAAAATAAAAATAAAAAAAATTCGTAGTTATGTGCCCACAAGCATGGGTCATCTTTAGGCCCATCAACTCAACCAAGTCCGTAGTTATGGCTAACTTAAAGGCCAAGTGAGAGTGATTTCTAGCCAATTAGGGTTGTCAGACAAATCCCCTACATGCATATCTAAAGCAGGATTATTAACTGATTCTATCAATTCACCATGAGAATCTTTAATCAGATCCTAAAAAATACATTTTCAGGTCTATTTTCTACAACTAACTCCTAGCCTATAAATACTTCCCCCCTCCATCAGTAAAAGGTAATCAATATTTCTTCAACAAAAATCCAAATCTCCTTTATGAGTTGCTGACTTGAGCGTCGGAGGATCTTTCAACGGAGCCACCTCCAATGTTAAGACTTATTGCAGGTTTGCATGACGCTTTCAGTCGTCCAGATCCAGATCCAGATGTTCTCAGTCATTTAGATCCATATCAAGGGGCTTTCCGCCATCTTGATTTACATATTAATCGACGGTCTAGATGATTGCTTTCCTCCTAAAAAATAACTTATCATATGATTGCTCCCACACCAGGAAAAAGCAGCAATAGATTAGTACCATATGTGGGAAAGCACAGATCTACCTCTCTGATCATATATCACCGATAACAAATCACTTTCAGTCATGCCTCCAGCAAGAAAGGAAAAGGATGTGCCTGGCTCCCGCAACCAGAGGGATCCTTATCCTCCGTCGTTACAGCCCCCTCGTCCACCGTTGCCGCCTCCTCTTAGTAGGATTGCATATGCCGACACCTAACGACCTCGCCCTGAGCCGCCACCTGCTGGGAACCGGGGATCTGTCTGCACCTCGACCCCTACCACGGTGCCCTCAGCACAGCCTGACCTCCGCGACGTCATCAACTCTTGAAAAAATTGAACAAATCTCCTTCCTTGCATAGACGAAAGGCCCTCCCTATGTGATGTTCCCCGCTAGGAACACCAAAGGAGTCAAAGGAGCAACCCGCCCCCCCCCCCCCCCCCCCCCACACACACACACAAAGTCACAGCATCAAAAGTCCTGGCGGACCCCCTCCCGCGGGACCAAAGAAGCAAGAGGAGCCCGACTCCAGTCAGTTGGCGACATCCTAGGAACAACAGAGGAGAGGAAGCACCCGTAATTAGGGTTGTTCCGGGAATTCACCAACCAAGTTCTTAAAGCCTTCCAGAGTGTCCCAAGCAGGGGCCGCCAAACAAGAGATCCACGCCATAAAACTAAGCAACAGGAAGAGTCACATTGGTCAACTCGATACGAGGACCAAAAACATGTGGTGCTTCATCCTTTGAGAGATGGAGAACCATCTTGAACGGATCAGTCGAGAAGAGGGGCACCGAAGCAGAGGATACTGCCCCAGTCGTTTGCCTTTAACCAGGGTTATCCTTGAAGCCCCTATCCAGGAGAAGTTCAAACCCCCAACCTTCGATCCATATGACGGTGAATTCTATCCAACATATCACATCGAGAGCTCCAAAACTCTTATGATGATCCACCGAGCCTCCGAAGCACTCCTCTGCAAAACCTTCCCAGCTACCTTGAAAGGATCCGCACAGGAGTGGTACTCTCGTCTCCCTTTAGGGTCTATCTCTTCATTCGATCAACTTGAAGTGCTCTTCTTCACACACTTCGTCAGTAACTGCAAGACTGAGAAGACAAGCACTTTATTGCTCGAATTGGAACATAGTGCAGGGGAGCTGCTCAAGGACTACATCAGGTGCTTCAAAGCCGAGTCTAGATCCATCTCTGCCCTTGACTCAGCGGTAGCTGTTGCCACTTCCCACCACAATGTCTATGAAGCTAACCTCAAAGTGTATCTTGCTAATAAGCCGCCTAAGATCTTTCTTAGCAACTGCTAAGATGCAAGAAGTACATCCGAGCAAAGGAGGTTCTCCATCACTGAGACCAAAGGGAGTTTTCGTTCGGGAACAAACGAAGCAGCACAAATGAGGAGGAGCTAAAGAAATTCCAGAATGACGGATCCGGCCAGCACCTCTCTGATCCCTCGACACCGACATATCAAATATCTTCAAGGAGATTGAGGGAGACCACCCCCCTCCCCCCCCCCCCCCCCCGGGGGGGGGGGGGGAATGAACTATCAGCTGGAGGAGCTAACAAGCATGCCCGAGTCCCAAGACTCAGAGCATAGGCCCATCATCTATTCCATCCATGGAGGTCCTATGGGTGGGGAGTCCAACTTCTCCCAAAAGGCGTTAATCCAAGAGGTCAAATCAGTGCACAATGTCCCCCCCTGCCAAGAGCTTCAGAATTCTAGTAACTTTCTTAGACAAGGATCTTAAGGGTGTCCACACCCCTTACAGTGATGCGCCAGTGATCAGCCTCTCAATGGCAAACCACGAAGTGCACCGCATCCTGGTGGATAATGAGTTCTTGTGAACAAGCGTTCTAAGGCCTCAAGCTTTCCAGGGACCATCTGAAACCCGCTTGGTACACCCTCACCTCAAGCTTTCTAGGGACCATCTGAAACCCGCTGGGTACACCCTCCTTGGGTTCTTTGGGGGTCCTGTCCAGATCGAAGGAATAGGAACCATTGACTTTACTGTGGGAAGAGCCCCAGCTACCCGAACCGAAGGACTTCATGGTCGTTGATGTGAAAACCGCCTATAATGCTTTCCTCAGCAGCCCTAGCCTAGCAGCTCTTCATGTCATAGCTTCAGCCTTCCACATGAAGATAAAGTGCCCCATCCCAGCATGGGTGGGAGAGGCTAAGGGAAGTCAAAAAGTGGCTCAGACTTGCTACATAGCCACAATTAGCAGCTCGGTCCTCCCCCTCGATGCCTTAAAGCTTCCTCCAGAGAGGAACCAAGTTGAGCTTGAGCCCAAGGATGAACTAGAGGATATACCCATCTCCCAAGAAGACTTGTCCAAATGTTTCCGGGTGAGCCAAGTGCTCCCCCGCCGAGTCAAAGAACAACTAGTCAGTTGCATTTAGGAGAATCGTGACTTGCTCGCTTGGACGCTGCTAACATGCCTGACATCTCGAAAGACTTGATCATTCACTGCCTAAGTGTTAACCCATATGTCAAGCCAGTCCAATAGAAGTACCACAAGTTTGCCCATGACAAGCAACAAGCAGTCAAAGAAGAGGTCGACAAGCTCTTAACTGCTCCTTCATTTAAGAGGTCAGCGAACCCAAGTGGCTAGCCAATATGGTCATGTTGAAGAAGGTCAATGCCAAGTGGAGGATTAGCATTGACTTTACAGACTTGAACAAAGCTTGCCAGAAGGATCTCTTTCCTCTTCCTTGCATTGATGCCTTGATCAATGCCGCTTCCGGGCATGAGCTCCTTGGCTTCATGAATGCATTCTCGGGGTACAATCAGATCCGAATGTTCTCCCCCAACATTTCCAAGACATCCTTCATCACCGACCAAGGCATCTACTGCT
The DNA here is from genome assembly GCA_017893485.1 of Hemerocallis citrina. NCBI lineage: Eukaryota > Viridiplantae > Streptophyta > Magnoliopsida > Asparagales > Asphodelaceae > Hemerocallis > Hemerocallis citrina. Next base: position 231,682,806 of record CM030359.1, on the reverse strand, counting down.
ATCGGGTCATACCAATTGGTCTAAATAATGCGGAAACCACCTACTAGTGGCTAGTGAACAAAGTCTTCAAGGAATAGATTTGCCAGAACATTTAAGTCTTTGTGGACAATAAGCTCGTCAAGATTCTTAAGAAGGAAGATCATGTAGCTGACCTCCAATAACACAACATGAGGTTTAACCCCTCAAAGTGCTTCTTCAGGGTCTCTTAGGGGAACTTTTGGGGAATCATGGTTAGCTAGAGAGGAATTGAGGTCAATCCAGAGAAGATCGAGGCCATACTCAACGTGCCTTCCCCATCTAGCATAAAAAAAATTCAGAAGCTCGTGGGGTGCCTCACCGCAATTGGTCGTTTCCTCTCCAAGTCCGAGGAGAAGTGCCTGCCCTTCTTCAAAGCTCTGCGAGAATCAAAGAATTTGAGTGGGAGGAAGTCCAACAGAGAAACTTTGAACCACTCAAAGTGTATCTCACCAACCCCCCACTCCTAAGCAAGCCAGGCCAGGGAAAGTACTCTTTCTATACTTAGCCACCTCAGATCAAACCCTTAGTGTCGTCTTAGTAAGGGAGGAAAACAATGTCCAGAAGCTAACCTATAAGTGAGCAAGGTACACCATGATGTCGAGCTTCGATATTCAAGATGGAGAAGATGGTATATGTCCTTTTAAGAACAGCCATGAAGCTCTGCCTTTACTTCCAAGCACACTCTATCTTGATCCTCATTGACTAACCCCTAAATTAAGTACTTCACAAGCTGGAGAACTTTGGGCACTCATGAAGTGGTCCATCGAGTTGAGGCAACACTATATTAGCTACCAACCAAGGACGGCCATCAAAGCCCAAGCTTTGGTTGAATTCATCGTAGAGAGCACCATCCCTGGTCAGAGGAAGGCCAGGATCCTTTGGTCTGGAGTGTCTATGTCGACGGCTCCTCTTGTAGTGAAGAAAGAAGGTTGGTGTCATCTTGCTCGGTCCAGACAAGTTCATCCTCCAACACTCACTCTATCTCAATTTCCAAGCCTCCAACAATGAAGTTGAATATGAAGCGCTGATTATCGACCTCCTCCTGGCTCGAAAAGCGGGGCCTAGAATGTTAAAGTGTTCAGTGACTCATAGTTGGTGGTAAGCCAAATCCTAGGAGACTATGAGGCCTTAAATAACCGCATGGTCAAGTACATAGCTTGCGTCAAGAAAGTCATAGCTACATTCCAAGAAGTTGAAGTAACTCGCATATCTCGTGAGGAAAATGGGCAAGCATATGCCTCTCCAAGTTACCATCCTTTTCCTCCGAAGGACTCGACCACACAATGCTTATTGAGGTCCTACTCAAGGCAAGTATCAGAGAAGAAGATTTAGAGCTCACCCGTAGATAACTGGATGAAGCCCTTTGTTGACTTCCTCGACAAGGGCATCCTCCCGTCAGATCCCAAAGAAGCAAAAAAGATCCAGGGTAAGAGCCGAAAGGTATACACTTATTTAAGGAGTCCTATACAGACACTCCTACATTTTGATAGATGACCGACCGTACTTGTGAGCCTCTCCCGCTAGGAAACCAAGTATGCTCTTAGAGAAGTACAAGAAGGAATCGGTGGTGGCCATATGGGCGTGAAGTCCCTTGCATGAAAAGTTCTTAATCATGGGTACTATTGGCCCTCACTCCTTGATGATGCCCAAGAATATGTCCGTCGATGCGCCCCATGCAAGAAGTTCTCCCTAATCAAGCAGATGCCCCAAGTTGAACTTTATTCCATGTCAAGCCTGATCCCCTTCGCCATGTGGGGAATGGATTTACTTGCGCCGTTTCCCCCCGCTATCGGACAGAGGAACTTCTTAGTGGTGGCCATCGACCACTTTACGAAGTGGATTGAAGCAGAATCGTCGGTCTCCATCACCGAACATAAGATTTAACAATTCGTTTGGAGGAACATTGTTTACATATTTGGGATCCCCCACATTCTGGTCACCAACAGCGGGACCCAATTCGTTGCCAAGAAGTTCTATATTTTCTACTCTGATTTCGGGATCGAAAGCGTTTCTCTTCCTTTTCATGTCCTCAGACCAATGGGTCAAGCTGAGAATGCCAACAGACAGATCCTCGATTGTTACCCTTGTTTTCGATTTTTCGGATTTCCTTTTTGTAATCCTCATTCATGTAATCTCTTATTTTAATGATAAACTTTTGTTATTCATTTTCTTTTATTCCATTTTATATTTCATTGTTGAATTCTGAGATTCTTGTACACTATTTATTTGTGTATGAGGTGTTTGATCCATCTATTTCATTATTTCATTTGGTTTCTTTCAATTTAACATATTAATTGATTTATTTCTCTTGTTGGATCCTAACCCATTAACCCAAGCCCATTTCTTATTGGACTCTAACCCATTAACCCAAACCCAGTAACCCAATTCCCTTATTATCTGCCTTTTGACCAGATCAATCCCCTCTCCATGTCCACCCCCCCCCCCCAATATCTCCATGATTCCCTACTTTACTGCCTAACCACTACCCCATTCCTATAAATCCCAACAAAAACCCCCTAATCTCTCAATTAACCTACTAATCCCCTCCTTAATTGTAACCCCCATTTTTGCCTATACAAAATATTTTCTGTATTCTTGTATTTGAATTTTCTATAAATTCTGCTATTCTTTGAACCCAGTTGTATACAATCGGATATTCAATTCTTATTTAAATCCTCCCTAATTATTATTTGTATTTGTAGCTATTTTCATATGATTATAGATTTTAACCCGAATTATATTCCATTCTATAATCTTAATTCTTTTTTCTTGATAATGTATTTTAACACAGATTTTACTGCATTCTAAAATTTTAGTTTTTTCCTATTCGGTCAATCACTTATATTCTAGCCTAAACAAAGTCCAATTTTATTAATTGTCTATTGATAAAGTATGAGACCATAAAGTCCAATTTTATTAATTGTCTATTGATAAAGTATGAGACCATAAACTCTATTTTATTTTAATCCATTATATATATATAATCTCATCATTATTTTGAAACTCAAATAAACCTTATTCTCATAAACTCAATTGTATCCATCAACTCACCTAATTATATTTAGAACCCAGAAATTATATTTTTAGAAGTAATCAATTATTTAACTAATATTTATTATTAATTATTTTTGAAAAGTAAAAAACCTCATTTGATCAATTGATTTTGTTTGTAGGTAGCCCAACTCTAAACCCGTTAACTCAATATCCCTTTCTTATTTATTTATTTTAAACCCTATAGCCCATTCTTATTGGATCCTAACCCTATAACCTATTAACCCAACATCCTAAATCCCGTATATATATTTAATCAACCTAAACCTAATTAATCATCTAATCTCATCAACACCCCCCTCCCACTTCTTCTTCTTCCTCTGTTTCTTCTGAGACCCAAGCCCCTCATCATCCCTATCGAGACCTCGACGCTCATCCCCAGCCTCACCCCTATCGCTGATAATCCCCGCCACCTTCGCAACACCATCGCCCCCTGCATCCCGCCGTCCATCATCGTTGCCACCATTGCTCGCTGCCCACCTTCTTCCCCTATTCGAGTTCGAAACCCAGTCTCCGCCCCTCGTCTGTCCATCGACCCATCACCTCTCCCCCATCCTCGACCACCAGTCACAACACCCATTCGCTGCTCCTCCTACCACCGAGCCCCTATCCTCCTCGTCGAGCCCTTTCACTGCCTGCATCCCGCTCGTCGCCATCAACCTCATCTCCGCAGTCCACCGCAACCAGCCCTTGACCATCTCCAGTCCTTGCTCACCCCCGCAGCTCCATCCCCGACTGCCTTCGCATTGCTATAGCCATTGACCCCTTCACCCTCCTCATTGCCGTCCTCATCACCGTCGAGCCTCACCCCTCTCCGTAATACTCCTCGGAGTCTATGCATCACCCTAACCACCGAATGCAACTGCCTTCGTCGTTGCAGTACCCCCGCAGGCCTGTTCTTAGTCGGCCTCCTACACCGACTGCTGCATCCGTCGACCCTGCTATCGCAACCACTCGCAACCCCGTTGCTGCACCCCCTCGATCACCCCTGCCTCATTGCAGACACAACAGTAGCGACCCTCTCTCCCTTGCTGCATCATCTTGCTGCTGCACACTTCTGTCGCCCCTTACCCTGGCCAATGTCGTTGCTGTTGCCGCTTGTTGTTCTTATTATTGCTGTGTCTCTTGCCGTGAGTGCTGCTGTTTCTAGTGTTCACTACTGCCGTCGTCTCATGTGTTGCCGCCTGCACCATCGATGCCGAAGCCTCTTATTGCCGTTGCTGAGTTGCTATCTTGCTGTCCCCGTTGCGCGCACGTGCTCTCGCTGATCGCTGTAGTTTGCACGTGATCGTTGTGTATGTAGTTTGCACGTGTTGTTGTTGTTGGATATTTTCGTATCATCTTCATTAATATTTGGAATAATCGTCTAAATGTAAGTTTCCTCTTGAACTAGTTTTATTATTCTTGTTGAAATTTTTTTTTTGATCTCCGCAAGTAGTTCCTCTTCCGTTTATCATATTTTATCTACTTGATACTCTCAAAGAGACTATTACGGATTCATCGACGAAACCAAGTAGTAGTCATCTTTTCGTGCCATTTACCTTGATTCAAATCCAAGCCTATATATTTTGTCATATGCATACACTACATGAACACATAGATTAGAAACGTGTATATAGAAAATGATGATGTGAATGTTTTCCGATGGAATGTGATTTTGTTCGTGAAATTAAAAGCCATGACTATAATAATCTTTCTGTAACGCCCCAGATCCCCGTTACCGGATATCCGTGACGTAACCAGAATCTTTGCCTTCAAATGCATCTCAACACAGTAATAACACAGAAATTTAAAAACTTTTTATTGACAAATAAAGTCATTACATCATTGATTTCAACCAATGTCTTGTTCTTGAACAAGAATACAAATTACATAAACTCATTACATCTTATTCCAAACATACATCACTCCTTTTGTAAAGTTAACAACTTTATCTCAGAATGGCAGTCGACGGCTCACTGCCGAAGCTCCGCTGAACAGTCAATCTGCTTCCCTGGGACTTGCTTCTCGGCTTGAGTCTTTTACTGCGCGACTCTGATATCTCTGCACCTGCTCGAAGGTTAGAACCGGTACCTAAAAGGTGGGGAACGTCAGTACTTCGACTGACGCAATACTGATAATAACAGCGATCCTCCAAACTGGCAGCCACAACCCATCTTGAATGGAAAAGGAAACGTGCATCCTAAATTATGTAGTGCTCGTTTATGCCATGATCTAACAACTAAATGCACCAATCACAAGCCTATTCTAAAGCAAATAAGACTTGGGACTCTGGATCCGCATGCATCCCATACGACATGTGTTCCAGACCCAGGCATGGCCTAATCGAATGTGCAAAACAAGAATGCACACGATGCACCTACTCTAATGCAATTTGGGAACGTATGCATCCCATACTACATACTTCTCCAAAATCAACTTCAATAGAAACGTATGCATCCCATACTATATACTTTCTAAAGAGTTTGCCTCTCCTGATTGTAGGGTTCAACCCCTCGCCATGCATCCTACCCTTGTACTCATCCTGTTCCCAATAGATTGTCCGTGTCCAAGGAGGTTGCAGTTGGTCGGTCTCGTTCCGTCGCTGCAGTACCTAAGTGGTGGTCGTGTTTGCCACTCGGTACCCGCGTATGGACCTCATCAGAAAGCCGCGTTGAATTCAGTTGCAAGACCGTGTAATTCATGTGTCCACCCCTAACCCGGCTGTGAACTGTCCACCCCTAACCCGGCTGTAGACTGACGCATGCGTGTTCACCCCTAACTCGGCTGTGAACTGATATATATAAACAAAACCCACGTGCATAAGAATGTGATGGCCTCGAGGGTCAAATCCCCCTAGCCTCCCGTTCCTTACTCCGGCAAAACTTTGGGAATTAACAGATCGAGATACGAGCTGAGGACTCACTTATAAGTGCCAAAAACGTATCCCTATGACAGGAAGGTACAGCACCGACTATGGTCTGCTAGTACTAATGCAATTACCAAACCCCTATTGCATCACTCTAATCTCACCCTCATTCTAATCACTTTGGGTAAAAGATAAGATTGCTTTCGAAACTTGCCTATCAACCTCTGGCCCTGGTGATACCGGTCCGGTTCGCCACTTCCCCGGGCTTGGATTTGTCCAGCACCATGGCCTACATTCACCCCTAACCCGACTGTGAATGTATGTGTTGTAATACCCTGATTTTTCAAATATATGAAAAATTATTTATTTCTGCACGTAGTGTGCACGTGTAATATTTTGGCTATTATTTTCAACATGATGAATAAGAATATTGTTTTCTATAAAGCATTTTTTTTCTAAAGCCCAAATGTTAGTTTACTTATTTTTCTTTTAAATATTTATCTTGGCCCAATTAATTTAAGGCCATGGAACTAATCTTTTATTCTCTACAACTTGTAGTGTGTAGCTTTTCTTTTTTTTTAGACTTGTCATTGTGTACAAGTTCTTGTAGGGTGATTTGTGCATACACGTGCATGTTACATACACGTGTAGAACACACCCTTTTGTTTGGCCGGATTGGGTAGAGAAGTAGGTGTGAGTTGTGGGTGGTTATTTAGGGTGTGGGTGGTTATCACAACTCCCTAGTGCATCCTAGCCCTTGATCCAATAACCATCTACTGAATCCTAGCCCTCCATCTCACTCCATTTGGTGTATAAATACCCCCTCTCATTCATTGGTTCTTTTACACTAAAAATTATTTTTGTAAGAGAACTATTATTGTGAGAGAGCGTGTGTGTTTTTTTGTGGAGTCCGGGCATCATCTTCTGGAGATTTTCAGCAAGGAGCAAGGAGCAAGGAGTGGTGCACTGCATTAAGGAGCTTTTCTGGATTTCGATTATTTCGTCAATAAGGTGGGTGTTTCTCAGGACTTCTAGTGTAGAAAATATACCATGATTATGATGTTTGTTGCTCTGCTTATGAGAAGTAAATTCAAACGTACTAGAATTGCTTGAGTATGTTTATGATGATAATTGTGAAAGACTAATAGTGTAATAACGACACTGTAAATAAGAACAAATGGGTCGGTACAGTCGACTGTCACATGTACAAGTCGACTGGTATGAGGCGAATATCTTCATGATTTGATGATGTACGTATATGCAAAACAGAAGTAATAGTATGATTGCTAAATTCATATTCCCCCATGTTATATATGATGGAGGAAATGTGAACGGATGAAAAGAACTAGTGATGATTAATAAGATTAAGAATGACTAGTGCAGTCGACTGATGCTATGAACAGCCGACCGATGCATTGATTAAAATATGATTATTCCAGAAATTCAATGAAATGAGATGTTTCCATTGTGTTTTCCTAGTGTAATAAATTGAGATTAATATTTCATCTCTGCAAGAAAGTTATGAACAAGTGTAAATGCATGTTTAAACACTTCCTTGAAAAGACAATATTAGTGACTTGAAATTCCATGTTGCGATGTTACTGAACAGTAAGAAATTTCGTGTTTATGTAGCATGAATGTATGTATATTGTAATTTGACACCATGATACATGTGCATGTAAGAACTGATGGAAAGATAAACCCTTAAATTGAAATGTGAACCTGTCCAGTCGACTTAATGCGAATAGTAAGTCGACTGAGCTGAACATGGATATGTACTGTTTAGACCAGGACAGACGACTGATTTGTTGACAGTCGACTGTCATGTGAATAACATTTTGAGTATAGAAAGTTGCGGAGCAGCCGACTGCTCATGTGCAGCAGTCGACTCTCCCGAGTGTTTATGGAGAACTTGTATTGACTGTACAAGTCGACTGGAATGTTCCAAGTCGACTGTCCAGAGTGTCTTTTGATATGTCAGAAAATCTTATTTCAGTTTATATTGAAGATTGTGAACCTCGTGGTTGATGTTGATAAACTCTATTCTGTTGTTGCATGAATTTTACATGAAATGAATCATAGTTTTGAATTGAGATTTACATGAAATGAATCATATTTTGAATTGAGAAATTTACATGAAATGAGTCATACTTTGAATGAAGAATTACATGAATATGAAAATTAAGAACATGATATGCTGAGGCAATGAAAATGAATTCATGAGTTGGAAACGCTCAAATTGGAAGTTGTGAATTGGAAATTGAACAAAAGAGTAGCTAAGTCTCTCCCGGCAATGGAAATGAAATGAAATTGAAAAGAAGACCAAGGTTGGTCATGTGAACATGAAATGAATAAGTCCGGTTGAGTGGAGAGGCTAACTCTAGAACTTTGATTTTTATTCATGATTCTAATAATTAGTACATAGTGGAGATGTGATGAAAGTGAGAGAAAACATAAGTATGATAGCTAGAGTTTACGGTGCGGGTGTGTGAGCCACAGAATGCATGTTTGATGAGTCAAGACATGGCGTGGGCACAACTCAGTAATGATCGGACTTTAGCCACGCTTGTGGAATGTTTGGTGACTGCAAGAGGATCGTGTTCAGGGAGGAGGCTGAATTGCCACAGAATGCATGCTTGATGAGTCAAGACATGGCGTGGGGTTCCCCTCCAGGGTCCAGTGCACGTGCTTGTACTCATAGATTATTTAGGATGCTCACCGTAATTACAGTAGTAGATTAAGTCATGGCGAGGGATTGAACCCTACAAAAATGAAGAACGATTAAGAGGCTTGCCCTCGGACCTATGTAGTATGGGATGCATAGAATCCGAACAAGTGCGCATTAGTGTCATCTAATTAACTAACTGCATTAAGGATTAAGTGCACAATCACAACACGACATCATTAAGATTTTTCCCCTTTGATTTACATTTTTATTGTGAACAAGTTTGTGATCTGTTAAGAAATGAGAATCGTTATACTGTTTCTGGCATAGAGAGGATGGCCATGTATAATTATCGTCGGTTGAATAAACTGATGTACCCACAGTTTTGTATGCAGAATAAATGACATGTTAAAGGTTAAAGAGGAATGGATGCATAAAGATTTTACCATGTTGTTGTATATTTATTCAAATATTGTATATTTTTACTTCCGCTGTACAAATGTAAATGTAATATTTGATGTAACTCTGATGTAAAGTGAAAAGTTTAATTTTCCTGTAAAATTGTACTAAAGAAAGTGAAAAGATCCTGTAGAACATCTCGAATTCAGTGTATTTGGGATTCGGGGCATTACATGTGTAGACCCCTAACCCAGGCTATGAACTTATATTAATGACATGTCTCGGATGTCCTACGCTTCGGTGGAAGTTCCTAACTTAGGGTCGACCGATGCAGGGTATCCCTTACCCTAGTGACTAACTCGAGTCACACACCCACTATGGGAGTCAACAAAACCAACAACAGATACCAAACATCCCCATACAAGAGTTATCAACTCCAACAGTACCAGGGAAAAGTCATCACAATACCTAGTCAACACCTAAGACTAAGCAACCTACGGAGTTTCTGTCCGAATCTTAAAAAGATCATAACTCCCTCGATACAACTCCGATTGGGTGTACAAGCCCAATCCGAAAAGGTAAGAACCTATGCTACAACTTCCTAGTTGATCATAACCTCAAATTCTACCATCTAAGTCCTCAAAATGGCCTCTCAAGCCTCAGCCTATGTATTTCTTGTACACGGGCTGCACCTTGCCGGTAGCATAAAACACTGCTCACTCATCAGAATGCTACAAACCCAAGTTCTATGGAAAGGTGTGAATGTCCTCAACAATTCTCTAGTTGGTCATAAGTCCCAAATATGCCAATAGATCACCCTAACACTCACATTACTCACAAGTGTACCAAGTCACACACACCAAGACTCTCTCAATCAGAGCACTCAGCTCAATTCCTGGTCTCTGTCCAGTATTGCAAAAATCATAATAACTCAACCACTTACTAGAAACACCTCAAATAGGTCTTGTTGGAAAAGTTTTGATGTCTAATACAATCCTCTAAGGAAATACTTCCTCAAAATCATCTCTTAAGGAGCCTCAAATGTGCCATCTCTACAGGATGTCAAATTTGACTGAAACCAGCACAGTACGTGCCAATAAAATCATCATAAATTCTATACTCATCCAATTGACACATAATTTACATTAAAGAAACTAGATATCATAATAAGCAACATGCAAAAGGTTTCATGTTCAAATTCTAAGTCTACACTGAGTTCTTCATGTTTCAATTAAGCACAAAAATCATCTTGTTCTTCAGTTACAATTCTAGATACTGTTGATAGATCAATTTTTAACATACCTGTAACTTCATCCAAATATTTCCCTGATTTTTCTGTAGAGTCTATATACAAGTGGAAAAACAGGGTAGAAGTTTCAAATTAAGATCTTACTCCAATTAATTATGAAAAACCCAACAACCTCAGGAATCATGTTAACCAATTTCTGCTGCTGCCTTACGGCACAGTTCCACAATTGGATTTTATTAAAATACCAAATGATCTCAGAAAAATCCGAAATAATTCATGACTCATCTAGACATATGAAGGAACAACATGTAAAGATTTCATGATCAGATTCCATGTAGTTTGCTCTCGGGAAAATTTAGAAAATAGCATACAGATCAAGATTCCAGTTCTAGTTTCTGATTTCAACTTCCAATCTTCTTAAACATTCATTCTAATACTTACTACCACACATGCATGCAAGAAATCAATCAAGAAACAAAAAGAAAGGTTTAGAGAAACTCCCCACTCTGAGTTGATTGTAGAGTAGTTGATATCTTTGAGCTTCCCTTCCTCAAGAATCACTCCAGGAGCTCCTTCTTCAATCTCTCTTCTTTTCTCTCATTCTCTTCTTTTCTTTGGTTTAAGTTCTGAAATTTTCAGAACAAGGGAGATGAATGATGGGGTTTTTGATGGAAAGTTGAGTGAGGAAAGAGGGGGGAAGGCGGGGGCCGGATTCTAGGGGGTAGGGGGTAGGGTGTAGGGTGGTTTTGGAGTGGAAACCATGGTCTAGCCAATGGTTTTAGGGTATGATAGGTTGGCTACCCATTTTAGCTCCTAAATGGGTTCTTTGATGAGGGGTTTATCGAGTGTAAGCAAGATATACTCATCGTAGTATTATACAATGTTATATTTGCATAGGTGTCGTACCAAAAACTAGTGTTTATACCAGTATCGGTCCTCCTCATTCTCGTGCATCTTCTAGAACGCAACCATCCTCATGAATTGCCTCGCAAACCTAACCGCACACCAATGATTGCATAATCAACCAAAACACTGCAATCGTGTGCACACATACAGACAATATACATACAAACATATATATATTTAGTTATCGTACAATCCGGGGTGTTACACTTTCCTTGTTAATGGTAGAGTTTGATCCTGATAATTAAGTAGAATATTCCTGTTGATTAATTGACACGTAAGTATATGCTTGCTTGTTTATTTTGTTGTCATTTAATATCAATCTACTTGCTGGCCTGCTGTTTGTCCCATGTTGCACTGAATTTTTGACCCATTTGCTGTTATAATTTAATAAAACTTTGTAAACACAATTTGTAGCCCTTTGAATCTATTTTCCAGAACTTTTTTACGGATCTAGATTCCGATTTATAAACTGTAAGATATTATATTTTTTAACATTGCTATGTTTTCAATTTTCAGATTTCTATCTAGAGTTATACCGACATGATTTTCTATTAAAATAAATTGCTACATCAGAAATGGAACTTGAAATTTTACATTTTGTTAGTAGACATGACTAGAAGTCACATTATTATTTTTATAAGATTATTTGATATTTTTCCAGACCTTTTATAGGTATGAAAACATGACCCTATGTTGCTGTTAGAACACTTGTTCAATAAAGAACCAGAATTTTGACCTAACTATAGATAATAGCAATTATAACTTATTAAATAAAGGTTGTATCTCTGTATGTCTAGAATCCAGATTATTTGACGGTTTTGCAATCCAACCTACAGATTGCAAGATATCTATATTTTCGTACGGTGGCATCTGAATTCAAGAATGCAGTTTGAAAATGCATTACCATGTCTAATCAATTAACAGCAAACTAATTTTAAGAATTAAAATCTGAGATTAATTGTGTTGTTACTGAATATTGTTAGGAATTAAAATATGATTTTTATGAGATTTTTAAATGATTTTACAATCTATTTTTATATACAAGAATTTTGACCCTAACTACTGCCTGAACATGTAATCAGTAAAGAATGAGATTATTCGCCTAGTTTCTGTATTTATTATATATAGTTTGAATATGCATTGGAACCGACAGGGAGTTTAGTTTCTGGAACCCCTGACGGAACCTAAAATGCTTTCCTGTAGCACCGAAAAAGTTGGTTTTTGTATAGCAACGTCTTGCTGTCCAGAATGTACATTTTGTGTTTTTTAAGTGTATCCATGTTTAATTTTTCATCTAGGGAATAGAATTAGTTATACCATGCATTGCATAGCCTTGACATCTCTTTGACATTACTTTGAAACTTCTATACCCATTGCATGTCCACATTTGTGTGTAATAAAATATTAACAAGCAGGGATATTAAGGGTCGACTAAGTAGTGAACAATCGGAGACTGTACTCGGAATGGGCCCCCTGTTCTCGCTTGTTTATTGTCATGGATTGTGGATTCTCGTTATTGTTATTGTGCCGAGTACATGATCTATTGAGTTCACCGCTATAGTCTAAATGATCACTGTTTATATGCACCGAACCTGTGGTATGAGACATAGTATTACGTGCATTAGATATGATAATAAAATATTAATTAACTTAGATTGACACTTGCATTCTTGATCATGATTATTGTTATTGGCCTTGAATCATGGATTACAGTCATTGTTTATTGCATCGTTAATTCTAGACCCTTGAGTTTTATTATCATCCCTTGTTATTGATCTTGATTTTAATCTAGTTCATTATTTATTGACATACCATGTTTTCCTTGCTTCTTTTGTCACGCCCCACTGTCCAAAAATACGGAATACAAGCACGTAATATTGGCCTAGCGAATGATTAACGTCATCCATAAGTTGTTTATTTAATCAACTCAACAATATAATCAATACAGAACAATTGCACAGACAATAATAATAATCTCATGAACAATAATACTTGGAATGAAGCAATATGAAATATCCAAATATAATAACAATCCAACATCTGGAACAAAACCTACAATATTCGGGTCAAAAGCCCACAATACAATGAAATAACAATAGTTCAATAATTAGGTCTTCATGGCAAAACAATTATTTATTAAGCGGCGATGCAATCAATTCCTTCACCAACATTGTTCTCCCAATCGATCAGGCAATTCTCCATCAACACCTGTAAACACTTCATCTAAAAAGAGGAGAAAAATTGTCCTTAGAGAAAGTCATGGACAGCAAGTAGAGAAAACAAGGAACAATGGAATAACGGTATAACAATGATTTCAATGGATCAATAGGAATCAATAACATGGCACAATAATCAATAATCAGTATCATAGTAATCGATGCAATGACTATAAACAATGATTCAATATTCGGTAACAATAATCAATGATCAATAACGGTAACACTTAGTCAATATTCAATATCAATAGGAACAATCATGAATAATGTAATGTTGGTGTGGTGTGAATCCTTAAGTCTATTTATCATTTTAATCCTAACTAATGCATGTACTACTACATCCCATTCTACAGGTTCGATGCATACAATTAATTTCGTTTAGACTTAAGTGATAGATTCTATAGTTCATGTACTAGGTATGATGACAATAACGGTAATAACACGGTCTATGTATAATTTCTTACACGATGACGATAATGGTAATAACACCGGCCATGTATAATTTTTTACACGATGACGATAACGGTAATAATCATGGTCCATCATTCGAGTACAGTCCCTATATCATCAACTACTCTAGTCAATCCCTTAAACCCTGACTTATTAATTATTTATCAATGAACAATATAATATGCAATTTGAGACATTAGATGAACAATAGTATCAACAGGAGAACAATAGGATGATAACTTGGATAGGACGATTAGAATGGTGACAATAATTCATTAGGATCATGCAATGCAACATACACACTTCGTTTCATGCAATACTACGATATAAGAATAATTAATCTATTAAAAACTAAAAAGTGAAATTCTGGACAGCAAAAGTGGTCTGTACAAAAATATAGTTTCCCGCTGTTTCAGAAATCGAAAAGTAAATCCATTAGAAATTCTAGAAACTAAACTTCCACACGGTTCCAACGCATATTTAAAGTTCAAAATTCGACAACAGTAGCTAGGTCAATCACATTATTCTTTACAGATTTCATGTTCGGGTAGAATTTCGACATTATGTTATTATGATTTTAGAAACAGCAAAACCTCCATAATAAATTCATTAAAAATATTTTCTAGACTCCTAAACATGTTAAGCAACAATCTGAAAATTTCAGAGCAAGATCTTATCATTTGATCAGCCTATTTACTATTTGAACATGCAAGATAGAAGAATCTGAAAATCTGAAAGTAAAAACACAACTGTAGTGAAATGGGCATAACTTTTGCTACACAACTCGGATTAAAAATTCAAGATGTTATGGAAAATAGAAAGATAAGGCTACAATTCATATTCAGGAAGTAATTCATTTTAAGATCGTTTACTGGTTCAAAACTAGCAGTCAACATACAAGTCAGCAAGCATATACATGATTTTGGGTAGTTTTCTTGAAAATAAATTAATTAGACTATATGAGTATCGATTCTTTAGTCAATAAATTATGTAATGAACATGATGGATGTCAAAATATGATAAATAAAACTAGAACACGCTCATACATCAATTTATCATCAATCAATCATCAATCGATCAGACAACATACAACCTATCAATTGTCTCTACAATAATTTATTTGTGTGACGATTATATGAACAACCCTATTATCAATTCTATATGTACTCATGAAAGATCCAAACTTTAGAGTCAAAAGTGGCACGATGTCAAGAATATTGGGGTTAGCTCATGTAAACCCTAAATAGACCCAACGAAGAAATGAACAATGGATAATACGATAACAAAGAGATCTACTTGCAAGAGTTTCAACGAAACTTGAATTTGATACAATTACCAATTCAAGAGGATGGTGACTTGTCTTATTTACGGTGAAATTGAATACCAAGAATAACGGGATAAGAATCCCGCAACAACGAACCCACGAACACACAAATCCACAATTTAGCACGTGTATAACACGTGCAAGAGAAGATCAGCAACCACAACAAGAGGGATAACGAGAGTTCGACGGCATCACTGCCGGCCAGCGGGGACAGCGTCGACGGCTAGGTCGTCAACAAGCGGCGAAGCATAGGGCGCGCGCCTGGTCTGATCGTCGACGGGAAAAAAAGGGTGAAAATAGGGGCTTCAGGTGTTGGGTGTTGTTGTCGATCAGAAATAAGCCAAGGGCAAGGTCAGGGGGTGTGCTTGCGATGCTCGCATTGGCGTCGACTGGAATAGAAGAAGGACGGGAGGGGGGTTCTGGCTGTGTTAATGTTGAGGACAGTGGAATGGGAGGCCGGAGTTGGGGGTTTTGGGGGCCTGGCCGACGAGGTAAGAGGAGGGCGGTGCTGGGGAGTCGACGGGGGGGGGGGGGGGGGGGGGGGGGGGGGGGTCTGATCAGAGCTGGAGCACGGGGGAGGCCGGACTTGGCCGGAGAAGAAGGTGAATAGGATAGGTTCAAAACGGAGAGAAAGAAAGAGGAGAGAGGAGAGAGAAATTGCGTTAGTTAGGAATTGTATTTTTGGATTTTTAGAGTTTGTATTAGGGTTGCAGATATAGAATATTCAAGTAGATCATTGGGTTAATGGGTTTAGGATCCAATTATAGTGGGTTTTGGGTCAAGAACAAATTGCAATTGGATTTTGGGTTCAACAAGAGATGGGTTTGAAGACAATAGGGTTCAATAAAAATAACCACAATCCAATAAAATAAGATTCACAAGATAAATAGTCCAACAAAAAGAGAAAATAGTTCATGAATGAAAATTTAAACCCAATTAAATAAATAATTAATACAAACAAATATAATATAAATTGGGGTGGAAAATAAATTGGAATTCGCCAGGAAAAATCAGATCAAATACGAAAATGAAATAATTAGGTAATTAAACAATCAGAAGTAACAATCATAATAAAATTATATAACAAAATAGTATTCAGGTTTGACGAACTCATTGAAATAATCCAATAATAATAATATATTTGTTTTAGGCTCAAAATAAATAGCCGATCAATCAGAAATAGATAGTAAGATTAAAATACACCGTTATTCGAAATGAATATAATTTTTGGTTAGAAATTACTTTAATAAAAGATCCGAAATGAATTTAGCATAAAATAAATTTATAAAAATTAGATTATTGAAAATACACAGAAAATACCTATTGTCGGGAATGGGGGTTACATCTTTGCTTCCATTACTTGCTGTCCGTAACTTGCTCTAACGGACAATTTTTCCCCACCTCTACTTGATGAGTTCACAGGTACCAGAGGAAATTTGACTAAATGACTTGGTGAATAAACTTTCTGAAGAATTGAGCTGAGCCATTAGACTGCTATAGTTATTTCATGTTATTTGTTTATTTTATTGCTTTTATCGTACTTTGTATTCCGGGCTTATATGACCCAAAGTTTACTTTTCTCCCAGGTGTTGGATATTATTTGGTAAATTTATTTCATAATTATTTTGGATTTTTTTTCATTGTTTATGTGGTTATTCCTTCTTGAGTAGTTTTGATCTTTTGCATATTGTTGAGTTAATCTGTTACAGCTTATGGATATGTACACATCATTCGCTGGGCTTTTGTTACGTGCTTGTATTCCTGTATTTTGGGAAGCGGGGCGTGACATTAATCATCCCTAATTTATTAAATTAATACCTAATTACTCCTAATCACAGCCTAATCCTTTCTTTCCTTACTCATCTTCTTCCCCTGTTTCTTTCTCCCAAAACCCAACAGCTCGGGCACCACCTCATCGCCGCCACCCTCACCCTCGCCCTTGCCCCGCGCACCACCCGCAACTCCTCGCTAACACCTCCACTGCCCCCTGTTCTTCCACTGTTGTTGCATCTTCAACGCCATCGCCCAACACCCCCTGCCTCTTCGACTGCCTCCTGCTCGCCGACTCCCCAACACCCCCTGCCTCTTTGACTGCCTCCTGCTCGCCGACTCCCCAACCCCTACTCCTCAGACATCGAGCTACCCTCGACGCACCCTGCCTCCATCTACCACCGCCCTGCTCCTCCCCAGCCTCGACCCCACTGCACAACCATCACCGTCGTGACCCCGATCACCTGCACCAGCACCATCACCCTGCCTCCCTATCATCCCGCTGCCCTCATCCCCAGTCATCACCAGCACCGCCACATCAACAACCCACCGCTTGAGCTGCTGCTTGCCGATGCCCAGCCACCACCTCACCATTACCGCTGTCTTGCTATTGTCGCCGTTTTCTTGTTGTGTCTTCACTGTCTTGCTGTTGTTGTACTCTTGCTGTCGTCGCTGAGTGCTATCCCACTGTCCTCGTCACGTGCTCTGGCGGATTGCCGTGGTTGCATGTGTTGCTGTGTATGTAGTTGCATGTGTTGCTGTCAGGTGTCGCCATCGGGATGCTCATCCCATTATTCTCTAATTATCGAAATCGTCGCATGAAAGACAAGTTTCCTCTTGAACTAGTTTTTCTTTATTCTTGTCCAAGGAATTATTTTGATCTCTGCAAGTGGTTCTACTTGATTATCGTATATTGATTGTTTGATACCCTTCAAGAGACTACTCCGAATTCAGCGAAACCAAGTAGTAGTTCTCATCCCATGCCATCTCCTGATTAAAACCAAAGCCTTGTTATATATCGTCATTTACATACACCATACGAATACATAGTTTAGAAAAATACATGTAAAGAATGATGATTGAATGCTTGTTCGATTGGGCATGATATTCATGCTATGTTGTTTTGTTAATAGTAGAATTCCACCACATGAATGAGATTAATTCCCCGTTAATTGTTGCCATGGAGTTATATGCTTACACTCAACGTTTGTTGCTAATTGATAATTAATCGACTTGCGGGCCTGCTGGTTGCTCCATATTATTTCGAGATTTTGACCTGGTTGCTGATGGAATTAGATTAAACCTTGTAAATGAAAGTCAGAGTCCCTTGAATCTAGTTTCTAGAACATTCGATGAATCTGGATTTCGAGTTGTAGAAAATAAGTTATCACATTTTTTTGTACCGTTGGGTTTTAAATTCCAGATTGTTATTCATGAGTATGTTGACACATTTTCACTAATCGAAACACCATGTTAATAGAAAATTTAAAATTGAATTTACTTGAATGTCACTAGACACGATTGAGAGTCTTAAAATGAATTTTATGAAATTTTTAGATAGGTTTCCAGACACATTATATATATGCTAACTTGATCCTAGAATTCTGTAGAACACTAGACCAGCAAAAGACCCAAACTTTTGACCTAGCTACGATTAGAATCTTTTAGAATTTGCTGAACAAAAGTAGTTTCCCTCTGTGTTAGGAATTCAGACCATTTGATAGATTCTCAATCTGACAATACAAAATATCCAAGTTTTGTTACTGTACTGTCGAAATTCCAGGTTTGCTGTTTATAATTACATCGTCATGCTAAATTAATTGATATAGTAGGATAACATAATAATTTGGCCTGAGAATTGTGTAAATGTTAGTGACCAATGTTAGGAACTTAATTATAATTTTTGTGAGAATTTTAGTTAAGTTTTTAATGGAATTATACGTATAATAACGTGATGCTGAGTTGCTGCTTGAATAGTAACATCATGAAGAACCAACTAGTAGACACATTTATTGTAGTTGAAATGCATCGTGTGAATATGCGTCGGAACCGGCAGAGAGTCTAGTTTCTAGAACCTCTGACAAAATCTGATTTGCTTCCCCGTAGCAGCGGAAAAGTTGACTTTTGTACAACAACATCTTGATGTCCAAAATTACATTCTTCATGTTGATTGTAAATTGTTTAAACCTTGCATTACATTGCATATCGTTCATTGTAAAATCATTGATACATCATTCATATCATTTCTTGACACTATTCCATAGATTGCACATTCATGTTTCATGTTAATAAATTAATAATAAGCCGGGGTATAAGGGTCAACTTGGTAGTGAACAATCAGTGACTTTACTCAGATGAGGGGCTAGTGTTTTCCTATATTGTTATCTTGTATCGTCTTGTGGATAAATTCTTGTTATAGATCGTGGATTGTGGATTCTTGTTATTGTTATCGTACCGAGTACATGATTTGTAGAGTTCACCACTATAGTCTAAACGTTCACTGCTTGTATGCACCGAATATATGGTATGGGACATAGTACTACGTGCATTAGATAAGAAAATATGATAGACCTAGGATTGACACTGCATTGATCTCGATTATTTTTACCGACTTGAAATCTTGTTTTATGGTATTGTTACTCATTAAATTGTTGACTATAGACCTTGCCTCATTATCAATAATTTCATTGTCACTTGATATAGTACTTGTTCCTCGTTTATTGGTATTTACATGTCCTGATTATTGTTCCTTGCTTGTACTACTTGTTGTCCGTGACTTACTCTAACGGACATTTTTTTTCCTACTCTAGACTATGAGCTCGTAGGTACACAGGAAGAATTGCCCGAAGGATTTGGTGAGCAGACCTTCTAGGGATTGGAGCCGAATTGTTGGCCATAATAATTGTCTTGTCCTTGTCATTTAAATTCCAGTACTATTGTTATTATCATATTTTGTATTTTGGGCATTGTTGACCCAAAGTTTGTTCCTTTCCAGTTGTTGGTTATTGTTGAGACATTTCATGTAATATCTATGTTATGTGATTTCCCTTTAGCATGCATGGTTGAATTTGTATTGCATATTGTTGAGTTAAATATTACAGCTTATGAATGATGCAAATCATTCACTGAGCCTTCGTTACGTGCTCGTATTCCTATATTTTGGGAAGCGGGGAGTGACATCGATGACCTCAAGATAAGGCTTAATAAACCTCCAAAGGGACTATGGGTCAAAGAACTCCCAAGTGTACTTTGATCCTGCTAGACCACAAACAGGACCACTATAGGAAAGTCTCCATTCAACCTCACATCCGGGTCCGCACTTTTGTTAAAGAAGTTCACGAGAAATCTGCCCTACAAAGATAGATATATAAGTAAAGGGTGGAGAAGTTCTACAACAAGAAGAAGGTCCAGCCGATGAACTTGAAAGAAGATGACATCATCCTGAGAAAGCTCGGTATCTCTGACCTGCCCAAGAAGGGAAAACTCACTCCCATCTGGGAATGTCCCTACAAGGTCTCCAAAGTCGACTAACTAGGAACTTACCAACTTGAAGACCTGGGGGGCAAGAAGTATCATAGACTTGGAACACCGAGCATTTGATAAAGTTCAACAAGGATGCTTAACGCACTCTCCTAGACTTTTCAAGATTTGTAATAAGACCGACATTTATAATGGTCGGAGCATTTAATAAAGGTCATCCACCATGACAACCACTTTGGTTTATTTTTTCAATACCTAGGTTTTTTTCTTCAATAAAGTTCAGCATTTCCTTATCAAAATTTTGTATTACTCTCCTCATGCAAACACTGTGTTTGGTGCTCAGCCCCTCTCCCGAGCTACACCAACAACTCATTATCTCCCGAGCAGCAAGTTCGGAGTCTACTTCGTGGCTTGAAGCTGCTCCTGCAACTTACTAGCGAGCAGTAAGTTCGGAGTCCACTTCATGGCTCGAAGATGCTTCTACAACTAGCTAGCAAGCAAGTTCAAAACTCGGCTTGCCACTCGAACTGCTCCCACAAATCGCTATCCCCCAAACAACAAGTTCAGAGTCCACTTCCTGGCTCGAACTGCTCACGCAACTCACTAGCAAGCAACATCAGTGCTCAACTCACTACTCGAACTGCTCCTGTAACTCACTATCTGCTCAAACAGAAAGTTCGAAGTTCACTTCATGGCTCGAAGTTGCTATCGTAACTCACTAGCAAGCAAGTGAGGAGCTCACCTCACTGCTTGAACTGCTCCAACAACTTGCTATCCCCCAAACAGCAAGTTCGAAGTCCATCTCTTCCCTAGAGTTGCTCCTACAAACTCACAACTCAGTTCAATGGATGACAACACAAATAAGGTAAGAATCAAGAAAAAACACATGAGGATCTTCATTTCATATCAACGCTCTAGTACAAGCTCGAGAATACATGGGAGATCTTCATTCCACTTAAAAAAATTAGTACAAGTATAAAAAGCTGAGTGCATTAGGTTGGCTTACAATTCCTCTCCGCTCCAATCACTTATGACCACAGGGAAGATGGATTCTTTGGTTAAGAGACACGATCCATCTGTGATGCCTCCTTGCCAGTGAAGAACCACCTTGGCCACCTGAGTTGTCCGAAGGAGGGACCTGCCTGCCCGACTGAGTCTAAGGGTTGCAGTCACGAAGATGCGACACCCTCTAAAAGCTAGATTATCCGGTTACCCCAGCTCTAGGAATCCTCAGATTCCTCGATACTACTCAGGAGCAGAAGGCAAGGTCATGGAATAACTTCCCTTAATTATACTCATCACGAGAATAAGAGGTACTCTGTGTTCGTTGTCCTTTGAGTAACATCTTCACCCTATAAGTCTCCACCTCCTCCTTGATGAGTATCTCCTTGAGGTGAGTGTCCTTGATCTGAATCTTCCACTAAATCTTATGAGTGCAAGTTGAGCAACCTGGATGATCCTTAGATGAACAACTAGGATGGGTATCCTTCAAGTCGACAAGCTCCAAGCTCTTCTTGAGAAGCATGTTCTTTAGTTGGTCCCTCTCGTTCTTGGCTGCAAGCAGGGTAGGGCAAAGGCAGTCAATCTTGGCGTCCCGAGGATCTCCTCATGTGCATACAACTACATGTCAACAAAGAAAATGGTGGAGTGACTACAACACTAACAAATACAAAAGACTTCGCTACGATGTTAGGAAGACTCAAGAGATCCAGCAAAACACATTCAAAAGTACTTGCACAAAAGAAAAACTCAAGTGTTGGACACCAAAGTATTTTTATTAACTTAGAGATGAAGATACATAAGTGGTGGCCAGTCCGCGATTAGGAAGTTTACAAAATCTAAAAAAGAAAAGAGAAGATGGAAAACGAAGGGGAAAAGATCAGGGTCCACCTCGGTTGACGGAACCGCAGGAGTGGAAGTCTCAGATTCTTTCTTCCCCTTACCCCCTGAATCTTACTCCTGGCTCTCCTCATCTCCGTCTGCTGCCTCCTTTAGGGACTCCTCCTCTTCATCATCCTCCTCGGCCAACTCATCTTCGGGCATAAGTTCGATGTGGTACCCTTTCAGGATGAAACCGGGAATGCGTTTGGCCACATCCATCATGACCTTTACATATGACCTCTCCATCACATTTTGGAGATTGTTCTTCACCTTGGCCTTCGCACTGGCCGCCATGGCCTCCCTCTCCCTCTTTTCCTCCTCCCGCTCTACTCCGCCTCAAGAGTGGAGATGTTGACAAGATGACTCTCCTCCCATTTCTCCAAAAACTCAAGCTTCCGAACGACCTTCTTCCTCTCCTTCTCTCCCTGAGAGGCCTTATTCCCCATGGCCTTCTCTTCGGCCTTGAACTGGTCGATCAAGTTGCTAAAGTGATAAGTGATCTGCAAAGGGTAAATTTTTTAAGGCTCATATATATGTGAAGGACTACAAAACTATGCTAAAAGGAACAAAAAATTTACCGACATATTGGCTCGAGAGATCTCCATGATGGAGGAGGTCGATTGTCTCATTGGCCAACCTTTTTCGATTCCTCGGGACCGGGAGAGTTTTGACCGCCTTAACGCAGCTCACCGAGTCACCAAGGATTTTGTCGTGCCGCTTGATATGCCAGTCAGGCACGTAGAGCTTCCTCTGCTCACTGGTGAAGATCACATTTTCCTCCCTTACTAGAGGAGGGCGCGCGCTACCAATGACCACGGCGAAGGTAAGACCCACCGCAGCTAGGCCCGTTAATGCCTCTAGAGGCAAATCCAAAGAGACCACCAGGGTGGGGCCAAAGAGCTCCTGACCACCTTAGAGGACGCCGGTTTGCTTGAAGTCCTCTTTCTCTTCTTCGCATCCTCCGGTTGCTTGCTGCACAAAGCAGTGCTATACGGAAAAAGAGCATCAAAGTCCATATCTTCTATCTCTACAAAAGAAGAAAAAAACATTTGAGAATGAGATGAAAGGAAAAAAGCTAAATACTTGACATAAATAGAACTAAAGGAGCATACTAGAGTCTATTGGGCTCTGCCCCCCTCGAAAAGGACTTCCTTTGTCACATCTTTCCGCCTTAACTTTGGGCGCATGAGGAAATCATCACACAACATTTTCTCCTCCTCACTCACCTCTGGATCGGCCTTCACCTTCTTGGATACGTCTTCCCTCCACTTGGTAGGGAACCCCCAGGGCTCAGGACTCCGAATGATAAAATACTTGGTCTTCCATTACTCTATCGAATCATGATTCTCAATTAGTCCCATCTCCGGGTGGGGGAGGGGGGATAGAACCAACTATCCACCCTATTTGTCTGGGCCTGATGTGCCTTCTCCATACAGTCAAACTCAGTGCGACATCTACATATCAACATTGCAAGATGAAGCTGACCAAGTGTCTCCACATGTTCAGCATATACTGAACCAGACTAAGTTTGTACCAGTTCAGGACCTTCTTCACGATCGGGTGCATGGGTAGACGCAGTTTGACATCAAAGGCGTGTAAAGGAAGATGGAGAACTCACTACTCATTATGGAGAATGCCTAGACCTCAGGGCCAGGCAAAAGCAACTCATATTAGGAAGGAATCTTGAAAGCATCTCTGACCTTCATCAGGTCCTCCTTGGTAAGAATCGTCTTGATGCGATAAGTCGAATCAACATGCCCTCTCTCTGGCTCGTCGTATCTCTTACCAAAATGCACAAAGTCCCCCAAGTCTTCAAGGTGCTGACGAATTAGGAGAGGAGTATGAGGAGGAGGATGCCATTCGAAGAGGCACCCTTTTGGCTCTTTTGTCTCGTCTATATCCTTAACAAATACAGAAGAACTGACTCCCTTCCCCTTCTCCATTCTCATGGGGCAAGACTGACTTCTCTTCACTCTCTTCGCGATCTGAGGAGGAGGTGGAGCTTCCCGAATAGACCCTAGACATAAATTACAAATTATAATAAGTTATTTGGCTAAACAATGACAAACTTCAATTAAGACTAGCCGCAACACCCGCCGGAGTTAAGTCCTAAAGAAAGAAAAAGCACAGATGAGAGAGAAAGTCTTGGGTTAAAGTGAGACTGGAAGTGAAGAAATGAGAAAAAGTGGGGGTGAATTTATAGAAGAGGAATTCCAACTGCTACGTCCACACGGCATAACCCCTTGGATCCACATGGCACAATCACAACCATCGAAGCCGCGTAACCGCTTGCCACATGGCGTAGTCCACACAGTCCAAATCTCACTGTCTGATTGCCTTGTGATTCGCGCCCGATGATTGCAGTCGTCGGATCTACTTCAATATTTTCACTCACTTCGTAGGCGTGCATAATGAAAAAAATTATTGTTGCCAGCTAGCTCCTCGGTGCAAATTTTCATCTGCAGAGCTCACCACTTTTGGCAATTCCAGATGATCGCCTTGTGATTCGTGCAAAGTGATCAGAACCGTTCAATCAGTGATGGAATAATTTACAAGCTTACAAAATTGCAAAAGTAGTATAATTTAAAAGAAAAGAGTGTCGAACCCACATGGACTAATTATTTTATTGAGTATCGAAATTCACCAGATTAACTATTATTTGAAGAATCGAAAATTTGATAAAAATAACAACTAAACTAAATTAAACTAAAGTAAGAACTAAACTAATTAAAAAGAATGAATTTAAAGTTTTATGATTTATTAATAGCAAAACTAAATCTAGGGTTTTTTATTTTACTTAGTTAATCCCACACAATGCATAATTCCAATAGACTAAAAACTCCACTTTTCCAAGTTGTAGACCAAAATCTCCTAATTATTCAATATTTTCTCTCGAATAACACCAAACATATCCCCAACTAATAATTTGTCATATCTCTATGCAAATTTAATTATTTGAAGATTCATTAATTCTATGGATTTCTTTATAGTCACATTAATCACAGTAAATTATCTCTAATTTCACTCAATCAATGATGTTTAATTCTATAATTCTAAATCACAAGTTACCTCTCGGCATCTCCCATGATTTATAAATCAAACAATAGTTGGCCAAACAATTGTATGCATTAAGATAAAAAAATAAAACACACAATTACGGAAAAATAGAAGAATAAAATAACATGAAATTAGAATTATGTTCTCAAAATTAGACTACATCGAAGCTCTATAAAATTAAATTTAGTTCATGATAATTTTGCAACTAACAAACATAGTATTGGATTGCATAATGAAAAGTAGAAGAGAAAAAACAACTCTAGACGATCTCGACGAAAGCTATGGCTCTTGCTCTCCAATGGCGTGATGAGTCGTCTCCTCCAATTTTTTTAGCCTCCAAGATGTTTCTCATTACCCTAGTTCACATTATCATCTATATATAGCTCCCAAAGAAACCTAAAAAAGTTAAATAAAAATACGGCTCATTGGACCCGAAACCTGCACTCAAATTATAGCATCAGCCCCACCACGTTCGACTGCAAGTTCGGTCGGTCGACTGTGATTTTCTGTTCTCCAAACAATAAGTGTAACGGCTGGTTTCGATTTTGGTCGGTTGATTGTCTACTTACTATTTTCTGCGTGCAGGCTATGCAAAAAATAATTTTTCCAGAGCTGTAGAACTCCGTTTGAAACGTATGAGTACTCATTTTGAAGAAGACTCAATGACCTACATCTTTGATTTAGAACACAAGTTCAGATTCATCCATATTCATGTTCAAATAGCCGGACAAATTCTTATTGCTGTTGTTGCTTCTTTTTCGTATTGCTTTGCCTTCTGTTTCTCCAACTCCAAGCCCTGTGACTTCATGTAGAAAGAAGATGAAATTCAAATAAATAAACGCAAACTCACAATTTTTATGCGTAAAAAGAGTAATAAAATCAGGTAGAAATTACACTCATCAAATACCCCCAAATTTAAGATTTTGCTTGTCCTCGAGAAAAAGGAAAACCATAAATCAATGAATAGTTATAGTATTATGCTCAGCTCATCGCACCTAAAGGACTTATCGTGTAAGCATTAAATCTTCAACTTAATACATAAATAATTGCAAATAAAGTAAAACTAAGCATACTCACTTTCTCTAGTGCAATTATTCATACATAATTCCAAATTCAATCAAATTTGTCATGCACTTAACGCAGCTATATCATGTAATAAGTCCATTTGTGATCACCCATTCTCACTACTACAAACCGAGTAGCAAACTAGAGTTTTTTTTTATTTTTCTCTTCTTCTTCTAAGTTATCTTTTTGACGCAAATGCAAACATTTGTGATAGATTCACCCCGTTACTCAACAAGTCACACACTTAAAATACTTTTGCATACTCATATTTCAAGTTGCCATTTGATGTAAAAGTAAACATTGGTGATGAATACCCATAGTTACTAAGCAACTCAAAATATTGGGGTAGATAAAACTTTATTCATTCAATTTTTTAATCAATATCACTCTATTTACATAAACTCTGTTTAGGACTTGATCAAAGGGGATAATCACAATAAAAGCATCACATTCATCTTTTATCTATAATCACATGACTCTCACAATTTTGTAAGGAATTTTAAACTTCAATAATTCTAAAGAAAATAAGTATGGTTAATCTTGCTTTATATGATATTGTCTATCCTTAAAAAAGTTTACAATGCTTTAGCACAATAAAGAACCAAAAAATGCAGTGGTAATCCTAATTTAAGTCAATTTTTCCTTCTTTTATATAAAAATAAAATTTTTAACCCCTTCCCCCAAAACTAAATATCACACTGTCCTCAATTGGAAAATAAAAGAAAAAAAAAGAATGAGAAAAGTTCAGGATTACTCCCTTGATTTATATTGAAATTCTGACTGAGTGACGTTCATTGTTTTGGTGATAGCTAGAGTTGTAGATGTTCAAATTCCTTGATTCTTTTGACATTGGAAAACTAAGACAATTTTCTTCCATCTCTATTTGAAACATTTTTTCAGATTCGGACTCCATCCTGCTAAAAAATAGCTCTCAAAGTAGGTCTAGAAAACAACCCCGCCGAAAACCCCCTAACTTAAGCAATCCTATAAAACAAAATCAAAAATTAAAATTAAAGCAAACAAAAAGAAAAGAAATTCTAATAGCAGTAAAAAGAAACATGGGTTGTCTCCCAAGAAGCGCTAAGATTTAAGTCTTCAGCCGGACGTGGTAGCTGAGATGGTTATGTGATGCCATGATCCAACAACATAAGAACCTCTTTTCTAACAACTTTCTTCATGTGTGTATTGGGTTTTCTCTGGGCATCCGACAAACTAGATGGCAGTGGTTTAAGCTCGAGTTTGTGTCATTTCTTTCTTGAAGATGACGTCTTTGATATCCCCGCCTCTTTGAATTTCAGCTGAGAAGAAAGATGAATAGATGATGTAGCTTCCAAATACCGAACATATACTAAACCCTTTTCTTTATCAGATTCAAGAGTTGCTGAATTTGTTAAACACACTTCTATCGGTAACTTTTCATCTTCATCCCTATGTGTCTCGCCCATAATTAAATCAATTTCACTAACTTGAAAACAATAGAGAACTTCGGCAGAAAACTCCATGAATTTAAAGACATCAAACGTTACTTGCTTATCCTCAACTCTCAAAATAAGTTTTTCTTTTTGGACATCCATTAAAGCTCTCCCCGTAGCTAGAAAAGGTCGCCCCAAAATCAACGGAATTTGTTCATCTTTCTCCATGTCAAGTACGATGAAATCAGCCGGGAATATGAACTTGTCTACCTTTATTTAAACATCTTCAATTATTCTTCTTGGGTACTTGATAGATCTTTCTGCTAATTGCAAAGAAATTGTAGTGGGTTTTGCTTCTCCAAGACCAAGTTTCCTGAAAACCAAAAAATGAATAAGATTAATATTTATCCCTAAATCACATAAAACTTTATCAAAGTAAGAATTTCCAATAGTGCATGGAATTGTACAACTCCCATGATCTTTTAGTTTATGAGGCAACTTCTTTTGTAAAATTGCACTACTCTCTTCAGTTAGCATCACCATCTCATGATCCTCTAGTTTGATAAAATATCCTTAAAAAATCTAGCATATTTAGGCATTTGTTCTAAAACTTTAATAAAAGGAATATTAATATGCAATTTCTTAAATATATTTAAAATTTTAGAGAATTGATTATTGAGATTATTTCTTTTAAGTTTTTCTGGAAAAGGAATCGGTGGATCATAATGTAAATTATGATAAGTTTCAGAATTAAACTCTCTGGAAACAATGGGGTTTGAAGATCCTTTAATCTTCTTAGAATTCTCAACATGGTTGTTGGCCACCTGCTGCGTTTGTTCCTCCAAAATTTGCTCGAACTCATCTTGCTTTTTAACCACATTTTGTTTGGCAATTTTTTCTTGTGGCTGCTCAATTATTTGTCCACTTCTCAGTGTTATTGCTTTGACATGCTCCTTATGACTGGTCATGGTGTTACTGGGTAAGGTTCATGCTGTCCTCTCTGTTAAAGCCTTAAGGTTGCGAATTGAAGCAACGGTTAAAGCCGCATTAATTTAGATCACCAAATATGTCTTTTGCATGTATTGCATGAGCATCTCCTCAAGTGTCGACTTCTTTTCTTGCTGTGAAAAATTATGAGGGTGTCCAATTGCTCCTTGATTGTTGTTCCAAGAAAAATTGGGGTGATTTCTTCATCCTGGAATATACGTGTACGAATAAGGATTGTTTTGTTTGGAAGTTGGACACGTAATTTGCTTGATAGGAATATGGTTGAGCAAATGAATTTTCCACTTGACAGTCAATACTTGAGTGATTTACTGTACAATGATCACAAATAATATTAGTCTGAATAGCATTAATATTCATATTACCTAATTGTTTTGATAGAATATCAATTTTTGCAGCCAATGTGGTAATAGGATCAAGCTCATAGACTCCAGTTGCTTTTCTAGGCATTGCTCTCTCTGAAAACCATTGGTAATTGTTAGATGTCATCTCCTCTAAAGGCACATAAGCCGCTCCATGAGTTTTTCTCATAAGAGCTCCTCCGGCTGCTACATCTACCATAGACCGATTTGTAATTTCCAAACCATTATAGAATGTTTGGACTTGCAGCCATTTCGGAAGTTCATGATGAGGACACTTTCGCAATAAATCTCTATACCTTTCCCACGCATCATACAAAGATTAATTCTGAAATTGAGTAAATGTGATAATGTTATTCCTTAACTTTGTTGTCTTTGTTGGCGTAAAATACTTAGCTAAAATTTTTTGTGCAAGTCCCTCCCAAGTAGTAATAATACCCTGTGGTAGAGAATTTAGCCAAACATTCGCCTTATCTCTTAGTGAAAACGGAAAGAGACTCAATCTGATTGCATTATCTGATTCTCCATTGTGCTTGAAAGTGTCGCAAATTTCTAAAAAGTTTGTAATATGAACATTAGGATCCTCGTGCTACAGTCCACCAAACTGAACAATCCGTTGAATCATTTGAATTATCGCCGGTTTAATCTCAAAATTGTTATCTTGTATAGTCGGCCTCTTTATGCTTGATGTCGCTCCATTAACCGAGGGTATAACATAGTCTCTCAAAGCCTTATTTTCTTCTCCATTACCCTCGTTCTCCATGATGATACATTTCTATGTCCTGAAATATATCTATTAAATAACAGAAAAACTAATCAAACCTATCTTTCTAAAAAATATATATCCAAATTAGTAACAATCTAGCAAATATTAATATCAATAAAAGAATAATTAGTCCCCGGAAGCGGCACAAAAAACTTGATGGAATAATTTGCAAGCACAAAAAATCACAACAAGTAGTATGGTTTAAAAGAAAAGAGTGTCGAACCCACAAGGACTAATTATTTATCGAGTATTGAAATTCACCAGATTAACTACTATTTGGATAATCGAAAATTTGATAAAAATAACAACTAAACTAAATTAAACTAAAGTAAGAACTAAACTAATTATAAAGAATGAAAATATGAAATTTTATGGTTTATTAATAGTAAAACTAGGGCTTTTGATTTCACCTAGTTAATCTCACACAATTCATAATTCCAATAGACTAAAAACTCTACTTTTTCAAGTTGCAGACCAGAATCTCTTAATTATTCAATGTCTTCTCTTGAATAACACCATACACATCCCGAATTAATAATTTGTCATATCTCTATGCAAATTTAATTATTTGAAGATTTATTAAGTTCTATGGATTTCTTTATAGTCACATTAATCACGGTAAATTATTTCTAGTTTCGCTCAATCTGTAACACCCTAGACTTTTAAATAATGATTTTGAAATTTATAAATGAATCAAAATGATTTTTGGTGATTTAACAAAGTTTTTCTAAAATTTACCTTTTTACACGTGCAAAACACGTGCAAATATTTTCTTGGGAAAGTTCAAAATCAAAAATTATTTTGGGGAAAATCTATTATTTATTAGTAAGTATTATTTGTGAATTTTTTGGATTTTTTGATAAATATTAGACCTATTTGAAAATAATACAAAAATAGGGGCTTTTGTGCAAAATAAACACTTGGAGTAAAAACTCCAGATTTTTGGATTTTTGAGATGAACATGATGTCTAGTCAACTCAGAGGTAAATATTTTACCTTTTATTTCAATGGATTTGGTTTATTTTGCAAGTTTTGTTAAAAAAGGGTCTTTTTGCAAAATTGCCACTTAGTGTGCAAAAGGTACAAATTTCATTTTTTGGGTTTTATGATCAGTGCCGGTCAGATCTGGAGCATTTTTTTGGCTTCAAATTTAAATTGGATTGGTTTATCTAATTTCCAAGTATAAGGATTTATTTATGTAAAGATATATTCAAAAGAGATATTTTACAAATTTATTCAAAAACCCTAGAAACCCTATTTCTGACCTATTTAAAAGTGAGTGCAGTTGTCTCTTTGCTGCACTACACAAAGGGTTTTCTTTATTATTATTTTCTTGGAGTTTCGAACCGAGGATCATTATTTTCTTGCGATAGGAAGAATTTTCTTATTTTCTTTATTATCTTCGGTTGATTCTTTAAAAAGGTGAGTGACACATGTTTGATTTCTTTTTATGCATGTGGTATGTGATGATTTGTGTAGTAGAAAGCATGATTAGGGATTAAATGATGAAAATTTGAATTCTTGATGTATGGATGTACAAAAATTGAAGCTTTTCATGAAAACCATGCTATTGATAATTAAAACTTTATATAGATAACTTGAGATTTGTTAAGAATCTAATAGAAACCATGAGTAGGTTGTTTTCTCCATATGCTTACTGATTTGATGAATTCTAATGAGTATGCATGTTATATAATACACAAATTGACTAAAGACAAACTTCTACTGTGTATATCCATATGCTTGGGCTGTTCTTGATGTTCGGATGAGTGTAACTCGATTAAATCATGTTATAATTGGCTTTTGTTCATGTGTAACTGGTGTTAATAGTTGTGTATGAGTTTAATGAATTACAAGGGGTTGAGTTTTGATTTCAGATTTGATGGGGTATGGTCGAAAGTGGCTTTTGTGATTTTCTTGAAGATTACGATTTGAAATTTCGTTGCTTTGATAACTGAGATTGAATCATGCTTTAGGCCACTCCTATACCATGATCCTATTGATTATACTGATCTATATATATATATATATACACACACACACATGAACATATCTTACTGTTGAAGAACTGCCGAAGCAAATTTTGATGTTTTACGAAATTTCGATTGAAATCTGAGTGTTCGAATACTCAGTTTGATCAGAATAATATACCACCTATATATGATGCTTCTTGTAGTTTTACTGATGCTTAAACACACATATACACGCTTATATATCATATTTTCTTTTTTGAAGTAATTTTGATGAAAAATTGTTCTTTTATGATCTTGAAGAAGTTTTGATTAATTTAAAAAACTCCAGTATATTATACAGTTATATTCAACCATCTGAGGAATTTGGTTTTACAAATTTGTGGTTTTACAAAGTGGAATCATGTATCAGTCGAAATGTGCACAAACTTTAAACTGGCTGTATAGCAGCTAGTGGTCGACTGCAGGTAGACCGACATTCTTTAATTTGAGAATTTCCACTTGACAGTCGACTGCCCTGTTTTGCACTATTTGAGCGGTCGACCGTCAGTTGCTTTACCGGATGTTTTTGTGAAGTTTTCTTCGTTTCTTTTAAATGATTATTTCTTCGATATTATGGACTATTGATCTACTGTTTTAGATGATGTTTTAACTACAGATTACAGTATTTTTTAGGAAGTTATATTTTGTTTATAATAGAATTTAAATTACATTTCTATGACTTTATAAAGAGAGATATATGTGGTTTTCGAAGGAACTGATGTTTTATGATATTCAATGACTCCAAATTGTAATTCTCAGTTATTTAATGGATTTAATACTTTATTTCAATTCTGAAATTTTATGAGTATATTAAATGAATTTGGACTTGTTGATTTAAGAAGTTTCTTGATGTAAACGTTCTGATAATGGGGTTAAGAGTCTTAATGAAAGATTTTGTGTTGATGATTGAGTTATGAGTCTTTAGAGGGCATGTGGGACCCTAGTACACCGGCAGTTGAGATTTTTGTGATTTGGCTGGTTGGAGCCTTATTGTTGATCAGTTGAGTTAAGTTCGGTAGGGTACACCAACTCTAGGAGATTCGTAATCAATTAATTAACTTAATAAGATAAGGACAGACACTAGATGGTGATATGATGAAATGAGTGCAAACATGGGTTATGGACCTCAGTATGGCCTGCGGTGTGAGATAATCCTCGAAATTATCGAGGTGTGAGTGAAATAGTCTCCGGATTTACCTGCGGTATAGGATTGATCTTCAAAATTATCGGGGTCGAGGTGACACTCATGAGGTATTCGTGTGATGAGGCGCCATAGCTTGCGGTGTGAGATATTCTCGAAGATTTCTAGGTGTGAGTGAAATAGTCTTCGGAATTATCAGTGCATGGGCTAGATACTCACAGCTTATCTAAATCTCATAGTAGTCATCATAATAGGATTAGTTGCATAACGAGAAATTTAACCCTATTAAGTGGAGAACATTAAGGGCTTGCACCGGATCTATGTAGAGTGGGGAGCATAAATTTGACAAGTGTGCATTAGAGAGTCAGCATATAACATTAGTGTTTTCTTGACTTAGTTTATGCATGTTGTTTCCTGTTTTCCTACACTTGACACTTAATCTAGTTTCACTTAATATTTTCATGTTTTATTTATTGTTATTTCATATTCCTTTCATTACTACTGTTACTATGTGTTGATCATGACTAAATTTATGTTGCATTTCTTTTGATGTCACTCACACCGTTATGGCTGACCCCGTTGTTTTGGGGGTTAGGGTTATATGTATCCTCATATTTTACAGGTAGGTACCTATAGCTTGGATTTGGATACATGTGGTAGATTGATTATGTGGCTTATGTAAATTGTAAAAAGAATGTGTTGTAGAAGAAAGAATTTGTAATTCAAGGTGTTTAATTTTCCGCTCTGTTTTGTAAAGACTGATGTAATAAAAGTTGAAAATTTTATTTGTGTTTTGTCTATATTTACTATTTCATTGAGGCAGATGCTGGAAAATGTGCCACGTATTTCTGAGATATTATATTGAAAATTCGGGGTGCTACAGAGATTTGGTATCAGAGCATGCTTCAATGGTAATAATAAACATGGTATAAAAATGAACCTAGGTGTGGACACTAGAGCGTGAGTACCTAGGTGTAGACATTACAGTGTGAGTATCACATAGAGTTAAAACATGGTGTTTTGGTTGGGGGTATGACTAAGGTTTTGCCATAAGTTATTGATGTGGATATGAATTGTATTGTGATGCTCTAACTTTACCCTCATTTTGCAGTATTCAGTATAATGGCAGGACCCAGGACCAGAAATGGTGGTAATGGTGATAGGGTTGGGAGTTCCTATGGGGCTGGACTTGATCTTGAGACTGAGATTGCCAGGGTGTATCAGACCTTGAACACATTCATGGCAGCTAACATGGCACAGAATCAGGATCAAAATCAAGGGACTGGACCAGTGTTTGTGAATGCTGATCCGATCAAGCAGGTTAATTCCTTCAAGTGGATGAAGCTGCCTATTTTTGAGGGGTAGTCTGATCCAAATGAGGCTGATGATTGGATTAGATAGATGGAAATGGTCTTCGAAGTTTTGGAAACCCCAGTAGTCAATAAGGTGAAATTGGCTACTATGCAGTTAGAGAAGGATGCTGGCGTCTGGTGGCAGTTAGTAAAAAGGACTTTTAGGGATCAGCAAGTGACTTGGGAGGTTTTTCTGGATGAATTTAGGGATTGTTTCTTTCCTCTGGATATCCAGAAGAAGAAGGCAACAAATTTCTTGATTCTGCAACTAGGCAGCATGTCAGTGCGTGAATATGAGAAAAGTTCGCTCAACTATTAAGGTATGCACCGAAGCTGATTGTTGATGAAACAAAGAAGGCCAAGATATTCGAGCAGGGCATGAGGCCGAATTTGATGTCAAGGATGATTCCGTTGGGCATCAGAAGGTTTGATAAGCTGGTCAGGAGAGCAGCTATGATAGAAGAAGATATGGACCAGTTCCAGAAGAAGTAGGAGGCCTGGAACAGGAATAAGAGGCCAGCAGTTAATCAGAGTGGGAAACAGTTCTGAGTGAAGCAGGGCAAGTTCCGTAGGCCAGAGCAGAAGGCACCTGCAGCTCAAGAAGTGGCTTGTTACTACTGTAAGGAGGCAGGTCACTTCAGGTCGGCATGTACTAAATTGTCGAAGCAGACTTGTTTCTAGTGTGGGTGAGAGGGGCATACTAAGTCTTTCTGCCCGCAACTTAAGAAGGATGGTGCAGGCAGAGGCAAATTTCATAGGCAGGGGCGAGTGTTCGCATTAACTAAGGAGGATGCAGGTAACTCAGAGGATGTGATCCAGGGTATACAAGAATTATAAATTTTTATTTATTCGATGTATTAAGTAAAACTTTGTTTGAGAATAAAATTGGAGATCTGAGTATCATTCTTCACGTTATAGGATTTATTTTGGTTAATGGAATAAAAGTAAAAGTTTTATTTGATACTGGTTCTTCACATACATTTGTGTCGCCCAATTTTGCAAAAGTCTTAGGTGTGGAACCTAAGGTGTTTCCAGGCAGAGTCGTATTGGTGGTAACGCCATCAGGAGAAGAATTGATTGTTGATCGGTATTACGAGGGCTGTGATATCGAGATTGGTGGAAGATTATTTGGCATTGATCTCATCGAGCTGCAAGTTCTAGGTGTGTATGTGATTATGGGCATTGATTGGATGGCAATATATGATGCCAAAATTGAATGCAAGAAGAAAGAGGTATTGGTAAAAGCACCATATGGTCCCGCAGTGACTTTTCAAGGGAAGATGAAGGACCTGAAAGTGGCTGCAATGGTATATAAGTTGATGATTCCAGATGAAGTCAGAGGCATCCCAGTTGTCAGAGATTTTCCTACAGTGTTCTTGGATGATTTACCGGGACTGCCACCGCACTGTGATGTGGACTTCTGTATTAATGTTCAGCGGGGGAGTGCTCCAATTTCTAAGGCTCCGTACAGATGGCACCAGTAGAGCAGGATGAAGTTAAGAAGCAGATTGAGGAATTGCTGAGTAAGGGTTTCATCAGGTAGAGTTCTTCACCGTGGGGTGCGCCAGTGTTGTTAGTGAAGAAGAAGGATGGGTCAATGAGGATGTACATTGACTATAGGAAGCTGAACAGGGTGACTATTCAGAACAAGTATTCACTTCCATGGATTGATGATCTGTTTGATAGGCTTCGGAGAGCAGCTGTGTTTTCGAAGATTGATCTGCGATCAGGGTATCATCAGGTTCGAGTCAAAGAGGAAGATGTGAGTAAAACAGCTTTTAGGACTCGTCATGGACTCTATGAGTTTTTGGTAATGCCATTCGGAGTGACAAATGCGCCAGCAGTATTCATGGATATGATGAATCGAATTTTGTGGCCATTTATTGATTCCTTCGTGGTAGTTTTCATTGATGATATTTTGGTATAATCAAAGTCAGAGGAAGAGCATTCTATGCACTTGACAAAGGTGTTAAAGAAGTTACAGGAGCATAACTTGTACGCCAGGCTATCGAAGTGTGAGTTTTGGAATTTTGAGGTAGCTTTTTTTGGTCATATCCATTCTAAGGAGAGTGGCCACTGATCCTCAGAAGGTTGAAGCAGTGAAGGATTGGCCTAGGCCAACGACAGTGAAGGAAGTCAGGAGTTTCTTGGGTTTGGCTGGGTATTACAGGAGATTCATTCAGAGCTATGCACAGATTGCAGTTCCTTTGACAGGTTAACTCGGAAGAATGTGGCATTCACATGGACTGATAAGTGTGAGACAAGTTTCCTTGAGCTAAAGGAGAGGTTGATGACTGCGCCTATCTTAGCTTTGCCACAAGCTGGGAAGGAATATGACATCTTCAGTGATGCATCTCTCAGAGGTTTTGGGTGTGTCTTGATGCAGGAAGGCAAAGTTATTGCCTATGGTTCGAGACAGTTGCATCCGCATGAGAAAAATTATCCAGTGCATGATTTGGAGTTAGCAGCTATTATTTTTGCCATGAAGCAATGGAGGCATTATGTATATGGTAAGAAGGTCAACATGTATACTGACCATAAGACCCTGAAGTACATTTATCAACAGAAGGATCTAAATCTTCGGCAGAGAAGGTGGTTGGAAGTGTTGGAAGATATTCATCCTGAAATCAAGTATCATACAGGCAAGGCGAATGTGGTGGCTGATGGGCTTAGTCGGAAGAGTAGTTTGTTGAGTTTGATCACTACTCAGAGAGAGTTGGCAGCAGAGTTTGATCAGGCAGGTATCGAGGTTGTACTGCAGGGTTTAGGAGCGTCTTTGGCTCAGTTGAGGCTGCAGCCTTCTTTGAGAGAGCAGATTATGGAAGGTCAGAAATCAGACGCAGAGATTCAGAAGATGTTGCAGTAGGTTTCCGATGGCAAGTTATCAGAGTTCCGTGTCTAAGATGAAATTCTATGGATGGGTGAGAGGTTGTGCATTCAGGAGAATGCAGATTTAAGAGAGAGTATCTTGTAGGAAGCACACAGTACCTTATTGTCAGTACATCCTAGAGGTGCAAAGATGTACAAGGACATCAAACAATACTTTTTGTGGTCTGGTATGAAAAGAGATGTGGCAGATTTTGTACCAAGGTGTCTGACTTGTTAGCAGATCAAAGCGGAGAATCAGAAGCCTGGAGGTTTGTTACAACCATTGCCCATTCCAAAATGGAAGTGGGAGAATATCTGCATGAATTTCATCACAGGGTTGCCGAGGAGTCCAAAGGGCAATGACTCAATTTGGGTTATTGTGGACCGTTTGACTAAGTTAGCTCACTTTTTGTCCATGAAGATTACTTGGTCGTTGGAGAAATTGGTTGAGCTATATATTGATAAGATTTTGAGAATTCATGGAGTTCCTGTGTCAATTGTTTTCGACAGGGATGCGAGGTTCACTTCGAGATTTTGGAAGAGTTTGCAAGCAGCTTTGGGTACCAGAACCGATTTCAGTACTGCTTTTCATCCACAGACTGATGGTCAAACTGAAAGGGTGAATCGGGTATTGGAGGATATGTCGAGGGCTTGTGTTATGGACTTTAGTGATAGTTGGGAGAGGTACTTGGCATTGGTCAAGTTTTCTTATAACAACAGTTAGCCCCGTATGAAGCTTTGTACGGGAGGAAGTGCAGGACACCTATTTGTAGGTATGAAGTTGACGAGAGGCGGATGTTTGAGGCTGAGATTGTGCAGCAGACATCGGAAAAGATTGAGTTGATTCGCAAGTGGTTGGTCGAGACTCAGAGTCGGCAAAAGAGTTATGCAGACACTCGAAGAAGGGACTTGGAGTTTGAGGTTGGGAATGCAGTTTTTCTCAAGGTGTCTCCGACTAAAGGGGCGATCAAATTTGGTAAAGGAGGCAAGTTGGCGCCAAGGTATATTGGGCCATACAGGATTTTGGGGGGGATTGGTAAGACGACATATAGGTTGGAGCTTCTGGAGGAATTGGCACAAGTGCATGATGTGTTCCACGTGTCGATGTTGAGGAAGTATGTGCCAAATCAGAGCCATTAGTTGGTGGAAGTGCCTGAAGGTCTACAGCTAAACTTGAGCTACAAGGAATAGCCTGTAGAGATTGTTGATCGCAGGGAAAAGGTATTGAGGAATAAGGTGATACCTATAGTCAAGGTATTGTGGAGGAACCAGCAGTTCGAGGAGGCTACTTGGGAGTCAGAGGATCCATGCAAAAGGATTTTCCTAAGCTTTTTTGTATGATTGTATTCTTTTGTATGATTGTACTCTTTTGATTAGATTGTATTTCTTTTGTTAGATTACATTGTCTTGTGTAATTGTATTTCTTAAACTGTATTTCCATCTATGAGATTTCATTTCTTTTGCTTATATTGTTTGGTCCCTATTAGTAGTAGTTCTGAGGACAGAATTATTCTAAGGAGGGAGTGATGTAACACCCTAGACTTTTAAATAATGATTTTGAAATTTATAAATGAATCAAAATTATTTTTGGTGATTTAAGAACGTTTTTCTGAAATTTACTTTTTTACACGTGCAAATATTTTCTTGGGGAAGTTCAAAATCAAAAATTATTTTGGGGGAAATCTATTATTTATTATTAAGTATTATTTGTGAATTTTCTGATAATTATTTGACCTATTTGCAAATAATACAAAAAGATTGGCTTTTGTGCAAAATAACCACTTGGAGTAAAAACTCCAGTTTCTTTGATTTTTGAGCTGAACATGATGTCTAGTCAACTCAGAGGTAACGAGTTTACCTTTTATTTCAATCGATTTGGTTTATTTTGCAAGTTTTGTTTAAAAAAGGGTCTTTTTGCAAAATTGCCACTTAGGGGCAAAAAGTACAAATTTTGTTTTCTGGGTTTTATGATCAGTGTCGGCTAGATCTTGAGCATTTATTTTGTTTTAAATTTAAATTGAATTGTTTTATGTAATTTTCATGTATAAGGATTTATATATGTAAAGATACATTCAAAAAAGATATTTTACAAATCTATTCAAAAACCTTAGAAGCCCTATTCCTGGCATATTTAAAAGAGAGTGCAGCTGTCTCTTTACTGCACTACACAAAGGGTTTTCTTTATTATTATTTTCTTGAAGTTTCGAAGCGAGGATCTTGGTTTCTTGCGAGAGGAAGGATTTTCTTATTTTCTTTATTATCTTCGGTTAATTCTTCAAAAAGGTGAGTGACACATGTTTGATTTCTTTTTATGCATGTGGTATGTGATGATTTGTGTAGTAGAAAGCATGATTAGGGATTTTATGATGACAATATGAATTGTTGATGTATGGATGTACAAAAATTGAATCTTTTCATGGAAACCATGCTATTGATAATTAAAACTCTATATAGATAACTTGAGATTTGTTAAGAACCTAATAGAAACCATGAGTAGGTTGTTTTCTCCATATTCTTACTGGTTTGATGAATTATAATGAGTATGCATGTTATATAATACACAAATTGACTAAAGACAAACTTCTACTGTGTATATCCATATGCTTGGGTTGTTCTTGATGTTCGGATGAGTGTAACTCGATTAAATCATGTTATAATTTGCTTTTGTTCATGTGAAACTGATGATAATAGTTGTGTATGAGTTTAATGAATTACAAGGGGTTGAGTTTTGATTTCGGATCTGATGGAGTATGGACGAAATTGGCTTTTGTGATTTTCTTGAAGATTACGATTTGAAATTGAGTTGTTTTGATAACTGAGATTGAATCAGGCTTTACGCCACTCCTATACCCTGATCCTATTAATTTTACTGATACACACACACATACACACACACACACACACACACACACACACACACGAACATATATTACTGTTGAAGAACTGCTGAAGCAAATTTTGATGTTTTATGAAATTTCGATTGAAATCTGAGTGTTTGAGTACTGAGTTTGATCAGAATAATATACCACCTACACACACACACACACACACACACACATGAACATATCTTACTGTTGAAGAACTGCCGAAGCAAATTTTGATGTTTTATGAAATTTCGATTGAAATCTGAGTGTTTGAATACTGAGTTTGATCAGAATATACCACCTATATATGATGCTTCTTATAGTTTTACTGATGCTTAAACACACATATACACTCTTATATATCATATTGTCTGTTATGAAGTAATTTTGCTTTATTGGCTGTTTTTGTGAAGTTTTCTTCGTTTCTTTAAAATGTTTTTTCTTCGATATTATGGACTATTGATATACTGTTTTAGATAATGTTTTTACTACAGATTACAGTATTTTTTAGAGAGTTATATTTTGTTGATAATTGAATTTAAATTACATTTCTATGACTTTATGAAGAGAGATATATGTGGTTTTCGAAGGAATTGATGTTTTATGATATTCTATGACTCCAAAATGTGATTCTCAGTTATTTTATGGATTTAATACTTTATTTCAATTATGGAATTTTATGAGTATATTAAATGAATTTGGACTTGTTGATTTAAGAAGTTTCTTGATATAAACGTTCTGATAAAGGGGTTAAGAGTCTTAATGAAAGATTTTGTATTGATAATTGAGTTCTGAGTCTCTAGAGGGCGTGTGGGACCATAGTACACCGGCAGTTGATACTTTTGTGATTTG
Organism: Hemerocallis citrina; assembly: GCA_017893485.1. Classification (NCBI taxonomy): domain Eukaryota; kingdom Viridiplantae; phylum Streptophyta; class Magnoliopsida; order Asparagales; family Asphodelaceae; genus Hemerocallis; species Hemerocallis citrina. Next base: position 231,641,796 of record CM030359.1, on the reverse strand, counting down.
GCTAGTTGAGGCCGTGTTGTTGATAAGTTGAGTTAAGTTTGATAGGGTACACCAACTCTAGGAGATTCGTAATCAATTAATTAACTTAATAAGATAAGGACAGGCACTAGATGGTGATTTGATGAAATAAGTGCAAACATGGGTTATGGACCTCAGTATGGTCTGCGGTGTGAGATAATCCCCTGAATTATTGAGGTGTGAGTGAAATAGTCTTCGGAATTACTTGCCGTGTGAGATTGATCTCCGAAATTATCGAGGTCGAGGTGACACTGATGGGGTATTCGTGTGATGAGGTGCAATAGCTTGCGGTGTGGGGTATTCTCGAAGATTCCCAGGTGTAAGTGAAATAGTCTCCGGAATTATCTGTGGATAGAGATTGACGTCTGGAATTATCGGGCATGGGCTAGATACTCACAACTTATCTAAATCTCATAGTAGTCATCGTAGTAGGATTAGTTGCATAACGAGGGATTTAACCCTATTAAGTGGAGAACGTTAAGGGCCTGCACAGGATCTATGTAGAGTGGGGAGCATAGATTCGACAGGTGTGCATTAGAGATTCAGCATATAACATTAGTGTTTTCTTGACTTGGTTAATGCATGTTGTTTCCTGTTTTCCCACACTTAACACTTAGTGTAGTTTCACTTGATGTTTTCATATTTTATTTATTATTATTTCATATTCCTTTCATTACTACTGTTACTATGTGTTGATCATGACTTAATTTATGTTGCATTTCTTTTGATGTCACTCACACCGTTATGGCTGATCCCGTTGTTTTAGGGGTTAGGGTTATCTCTATCCTCATGTTTTATAGGTAAGTACCTATAGCTTGGATTTGGTTACATGTGGTAGATTGATTATGTGGCTTATGTAAATTGTAAAAGAATGTGTTGTAAAAGAAAGAATTTGTAATTCAAGGTGTTTAATTTTCCGCTGTGTTTTGTAAAGACTGATGTAATAAATGTTGAAAATTTTATTTGTGTTTTTGCTATATTTATTATTACATTAAAGTAGATGCTGGGAAATGTGCCACGTATTTCTGAGATATTATATTGAAAATTCGGGGCGCTACACAATCAATGGTGTTTAATTCTATAATTTTAAATCACACGTTACCTCTCGGCATCCCCCATGATTCAATAAATCAAACAATTGTTGGCCAAACAATTGTATGCATTAAGATAAAAAATTAAACACATAACCATGAAAAAATAGAAGAATAAAATAACATGAAATTAGAATTGTGTTCTCAAAACTAGACTACATCGTCGCTGTAGAAAAATAAATTTAGTTCATAATTTTACAACTGAAAAACATAGTATTGGATTGCATAATAAAAAATAGAAGAGAAAAAGAACTCTAGACGATCTTGAGGAAAGCTGTGGCTCTTGCTCTCCAATGGTGTGATGAGTCGTCTCCTCCAATTCTTTTAGCCACCAAGATATTTCTCATTACCCTAGAGTTCACATTATCATCTATATATAGCCTTCAAAGAAACCCTCAAAAAGTTATATAAAAATATAGCTCATTGGACCCAAAACCTGCACTCAAATTATAGCATCAGCCCCGTCACGGTCGACTGCGACTTTAGTTGGTCGACGGTTATTTTCTATTCTCCAAACAGTAAGTTTAACGGTCGACTGTGATTTCAGTTGGTCGACTGTCCACTTACTATTTTCTGCGTTCAAACTGTAGAAAAGATGATTTTTTACGAACTGTAGAACTCCGTTTGTGATCTATGAGTACTCGTTTCGAAGAAGACTTGACAACCTTCATTTTTTATTTAGAACACAATTTCAGATTCATTCATCTTTATGTTCAAAATAGCTGTACAAGTTCTAGTTGCTGTTGTTGCTCCTTTTTCGTATTGCTCTGTGTCTTCTTTTTCTCCAACTCCAGGCCTCGTGACTTCATGTATTTGAGTCTATAATCCTAACAATCATCTCATTCCTTAAAAAACAAAAAATATATAATAAAATTAAATAAAAAGATGATGAAATTCAAATAAATAAACGCGAACTTACAATTTTTATGCGTAAAGAGAGTAATAAAATTAGGTAGAAATTACGCTCATCAATCTACTCCAAAATTCGCGCTCCTATATTTAGCACAGAAAATGATAAATTATTACGCCAGTGAGCTGACGTAAGCAACCTCTTTAGCACACAAAATCAGTCCGAGGAGCTGACTATTGCAGACCGTTAGATTGCCTCAATTTTCGTGCTCGGCTAATACAATCGATTGCTTCAAAATTCATGTTCGCCTTTGATTTTTTAATTAAAATTCCAATTAAATAATTGTAAATTTGTGAAAATTAATTGAAAATTTTGAAAATAATTAAAATTTGGGAAAAGTTAATTTAAAATTTTTGAAAAATTCGGGAAAATTTATTGGAAGTCTTACAGAATTGCTACTACCCAGAGAACCTCTGAACAAGATTCTAGGCGTCCTCAAAGATACTATATGCTCTCCTGATTATCCACAATAGAGCAAACAACTCCTCGAAAGTTGCTGTATCGAACTTGCAGGAGTGGTGGGCTTATGATATGGGTAAAACCAAACCTTCAAACGTTCTCAGTCATTTAGATCCAGATCAAGGAGTTTTCAGTCATCCTGATTTCGATCCTAATCGACGGTGTAGATCATTGCTTTCCTCCTAAAAAAGAACTTATCATGTAATTGCTTCCATACCAGAAAAAAGGTAGCAACAGGTAATTTAAAAATTTTAATTACTACGAGGAATTTAAATTGTAGAGGAAGAGATTCATCATCCACCACCATAACTCTATTTTTCATAGAATGAAGTATAAAAATGCATATAGATCCTAAATTGAGCGGACCATCGATACACCCCTTTGTAAGTTGTACCCCCAACATCTAAAATGAAATTAAGTAAAGCTAAAAATCTGGGTCCTAATTTCAAACCCGACCGTACCCGCTACCACCCAATTCCTAATACACACTTTTGTAAGTTGTATCTCTAAAATTTAACTAGTTCCTCGAATCCCCGTTCATGGAGGATGAGGTCAAATGAGTGGTTTTCCAGATGGGTAATGATAAAGCTCCTGGTCCTGACGAATTCCCATTGATCTTTTACCAGACATTTTAGGCTGAGATCAAAGATGATCTAATGGCATCATTTATGAAATCTACGACCACAGACTTAAATTTAGGAGACTTGATTATACAAAGGTTGTCCTTATTCCTAAGAAAGAAGATTCTCTAAGAGTTGTCGACTTTCGTCCTGTCAGCCTCCTTAATTGCTCAGTCAAAATAATTAGCAAGATCATTGCTAACAGATTAAGCAAGTTGATGGACTAACTGATATGTAATGAGCAAACTAGTTTTATTAAAGGTCGATGTATTCTGGACTGTGTTGCTATTGCAAGAAGAGACTATTCACCAATGACATATCTTGAACGACGGGAGTTACTTGTTAAAACTGGACTTCGAAAAAGCCTATGTTTCAGTCGAATCAGACTGTCTTCTTGAAGCACTCAAAGGCAAAGAATTTGGGGACAAATGGATCAGATGGATTAGGCGCTACCTTTCTACTAGTAGGTCGGCTATTCTGGTCAATAAAAAGACAGGTAGGTCATTCTCTTATCACAGAGGTCTTAGATAGGGGGACCCTTTTTCCTCCCTGCTTTTTATGATTGTTGCAGATTTTCTTAAAGGAATGATGCATAACTGTAGACAAGCGAGTTTGATAACACCGATGGTTACGGGTAGAAGCGGTTCTGGGTGCTCAATCTGGCAATATGTTGACGATACCCTTTTATTTGGGAACAGAGATTCTGGGGAGACTATTACCTTTAAAGGAATCATATATTGCTTTAAAGCTTGGTCGGGGCTTAGGGTGAACTTCCATAAGAGTGCCCTCATTCCTATAGCCTTGGATGAAGAGGAAGCACGAGATCATGCAACCGGTCTGAATTGTAAGCTTGATAACTTCCTTATTAAGTACTTGGGCCTCCCTTTTCGCACAGGAAAACTTAAGAAAGTGGACTGGTTACCGATTAGTGACCGAGTTGAAGCCAAACTGGCTGGTTGGAAAGGTAAGACCCTGTCGTTAGGAGGAAGAGTGATCCTGATCAACTCGGTACTATCCAATCTCCTGACATATTACTTATTCTTTTTTGAATTCCTAAAGTGGGCCATTCAAAGGATCGACCGAGTACGAAAGAGATTCCTCTGGAATGGGACTGATGCAAATAAAGTGGGCTACCATCTTATCAAATGGGAGAAATCATGTATGAAGACGAATCAGGGTGGGCTTGGCATCATTGACCTGAGAGACATGAATCTAGCCCTCCTCGACAAATGATGGTGGAAAGTGAATCACCATAATGGTGAAGGTTGTCAGGATTTTATTCATTCTTACCTTCTAGGAAAGGGGATGCGAAGATTTGGGTTTCGTTTAGGCCCTAAAGTGTCTTGGTTTTGGAGAGGGGTTGCCAAAGCCTATGATCCATTTCATAGCTGTCACATCTTTCATTGGCAATGGTCTGATGGCCAGGTTCTGGTAAGATAAGTGGTGCAGGGATCACTCTTTTAGAAAGTTATTCCCTGATCTTTTTGAACTAGATTCTCAACCTAACATTACAGTGGCCAAGACTTGGAAGTGTGGATCTTGGAGACCCTCCTTCATATCGTGACTCGATCCGGAATCCCAATTAAGACTAGGGGCTTTACAATCTTTGCATGGGTTAATCGGGGGTTAGATGTTCTCAAGGACCAGACTGGAAAGCTTGGGGTTGGAGAAGAATGGGTCCTTCACGGTTCGATCACTGTATAACCGTATCCACTTTAGAGGGTGTGGCCCAAAATGATCTACGATTCTTTGGAAAGCCAAAATTCCATTGAAATTTAGAGTATTCTTCTAGCTGTCCTCAACAATGCGATTCTAACAAGAGAGAACCTGACTAAAAGACAACCGCACATCGCTACTAATTGCGGCTTCTGCAATGCTCACATGGAATCGAATACTCATCTTTTCTTAGCATGCTACAGAAGTAAGGCCGTTTTTGTGCAAGGTCCTGATGGCCCACGACACATCAGTATATCCACAGATTTATGAAAATCTATGGATATGACCCACCTTCGCTAGTGAGAGACATGAGATGATGGAAGCGTGGTATATCGCAATCGCCACACGACTTGGGTTTTATGGCTTGACATAAATATTTTTGTGGGACTTGTAGTAATATTTCTGGTAATCTTACTCATATCATGCATCTTATTTCCTTTTGGGCTACAGTTGCGGCGGCAGGTCCAAGAGGGAGAATCGCCAGAGCATTTGAGGTGGAGGAGTACGACGATGAGGAGGTGGTGATTGGTCCTACTTTTACGGTGCGTCACAACTTGGTTGCTCACCCTCCATGACGTTGTTGGAGGGACCTATTTTATCTTGTTATTCTCGTTTTGATTCACTTGCATGTTTAGATTTTGTTGTATTTGTCCCATCCTTCTATGCACTTTGGAGGTACTTTGTTTTATTTTCTGCATTGTAGTTTTTGTAATTGAGTTCAGTATCTTAAGTTTGTTTTATTAAGTTCTTATTAATGAAACAAGGTGTCTATATTTCATATTTTCTTCGTAGAAAAAAAACACCACGACTACTTCGCTACCCCACCAAAAAAACCCTCAAACAAATTTGGGTCCTAATTTCAAACCCGACTTGAACCCACTACCGTCCCCACCATCTCAATTTACAACTTCACTACTAGTTCACTACCCTAAAATAGGAAGAAAAAAAAATCTCAACGGCCGAGATGACGACACGCCACTCTCGTCCTCACTTTGATTCAAATCCTCCATTCATCTAGTGCCACGTGTCACTCCACGGACCCGGATCTAAGAGCATCTGTAGTCGTCGTGAGCCAAATTTAGGGTATTTGCAAAATGGAAATATAAAAAATGAGTTTGCATTGTAGTCATCGAAAGATAAAATTTGGGTCAGACGAAAAATTATTTATCGTCCAAGCGATTTGTAGAGATAAATTAGAACGGACGGAGGATTATATATCGTCTGTCGAAAGAAAAGAAAAATAATTTATTAAAAAATATAAGGGACGGGAAATGAAATGCCTTTCGACGAATTTTTAAAAAAAAAAATTCCGAACGGACGGGAAATCATATCCCATCCGTCGAAATGATTTTTTTCCCCCCTATGTACCGGACGGTACATTGTTTACCGTCCAACACTTATAACTAAAAAAAATAATAAAAAAAGTGAGTTGGACTGGGAATAATCCATCATTTAAAGTGAGTTGGATGGAAAAAAAAGTGAATAAGGGTATATATGTAATTATTAATTTAAGGGGGAAAAAAATTAAGTGGAGGGACGGTAGATAATCCACCATCCTACCCCATTGTTTTTCTTGTTGTTGTTGTTGTTGTTGTTAAGGGACGGTACATTGTTTACCGTCCTTCAACTTTATTTTTAATTAATTCAACGAACGAAAAATTATCTCCCATCCATCGATGTTTCAGCTGAAAATGTGTAGAGACGATGTTTTATTTCCCGTCTCACGTCTCCGACGAAAGATAATCTTTCGTCCCACCAAACGGACGAAAGATAATCCGTCGTCTGCTATATTTTGGCAAAAGCCATTTCGTCTCCCAAATTTAGCCGATCGTCAAAATTTGAATAAATGGCCAAGAACTACATCAAATTTTTTTTCTTCCAATTTTCTAAAATTTGGGTAAATGGCAGACCACTACAGATATGCGCTAAACCACCCAATAAGATCCCATCCTCCCCCTTAGATTCACCAAATCCCTAGAGCATCCACAGTCGTTTGCTATACTTGCCAATTTGCCATTTTTTGAGAAACAAATCGCTGCAGTCGTTTGCTATTTTGCCATATTTTGGTGAAATCGGTACAGTCGCTTCTCATTTCTGAGAAACGAAATTGCGATTCTCAAATTATAAGAGACGGGACAACATTTCTCGTCCCAAATTTTTTATTTTTTTTAATAACGTTGGATGACACAACATGTATCGTCCCTATTTTTTTTTAATAGCGTCGGACGATACATCCCAATTATTTCATATTTTTAATAGCGTCGAACGATACAACATGTATCGTCCCAATTATTTTATTTTTTTTAATAGCGTCGGACGATACAACATGTATCGTCCCAATTATTTTATTTTTTTTAATAGCGAATGGACGATACAACAAGCATCGTCCCTTTTTTTTCCTTTTTTTTTTTACTAGATCAACGGTCAGATTCACCGGGTAAAAAAAAAAAAAAAAAAAAAAAAATCACGGACGGGGCAACAGGTACCGTCCTTGATTTGACGAGTAATTAGTGAGTAGGTTTAGTTGGTTTTAGTTAGGTTTAGTTGGGTTTTAATTAGGTTTAGGTATTATAATATTATTTATTTTATTTAATTAACTTATTTTAATAGTTAATTAGTAATTATTATTATTTTTTTCTTAAAACGAAAGAGACGATACAATCGTCTATACCATTTTTTTAAAAAAAAATTGCGGGACGGTAAATGTTCTACCATCTCACGCAATTTTTTTTAAAAATTTGAGAAGGACGAGACATGTTGTCTCGTCTCTTTCTTTTTTTATTTTACACACCATCGGATGGTACAACATATATCTTCCGACTATAAAAATGAAAAAAATATAGCAAACAACCACTGCATAACATTTTGCTAAATATTAATACTGTAGCTGCCATTTTTTAAATTTGAGAATTACTATTGGGGATGCTCTAATACAGTACTCCCCACAGTGGTTTTTTTATAAATGGCAAATTGTCATTTTATAAGAAACGGATCGCTGCAATGGTTTTTCATTTTTCCATTTTATAGCAAATTTGCTATACTGATTTCTCATATATGAGAAACGAAATACCAATTCGCAAATTATAAAGGACGGGATATCATATACCGTCGCTCCGATTTTAAGATTTTTTAATCGATTGAGATGGTAAAACATATACCGTCTAAATATTTTATTTTATTTTATTTAAAAAAAAGGGTCGGACGGGGAAACATACCCCGTCCTTCCCTTTTATTTATTATTATTATTTTTAAATCTCCTCAGACTGGGAAACATCTCCCGTCCGGGAGATGTTATCCCATCCGGGAGATGTTATCCCGTCCAAGGAATAATTATTATTATTATTATTTTTTTTTGGGTTTTTTTGTTTCCCAAATTGCCCTTCAATCCATATTCTTTGAATATCAAAGGAGGGTGTAATTTGGTCTTTTAATATGTTACACGCAAATGAAAAAAATTTAACAAACCACCACTGCTGCACGATCCTCCTCCATATACTATTACTGTAGTTGCCATATAATAGAATATAAGAAATACTACTGTGGATGCTCTAAAACTCACCAAAATATCCCAAGTCCCCGAGAAAAATTAATTACTGACACCACCCTAAACAATTCGAAAATTGCAGAAACAAACGTGCGGCCCTTAAAAAAGAAGCAGGCCCGACCTCTGATTCATCATCTCTAGTCTCTTCCCTTCTCTTCAAATCCAAAAAAAAAAGAGCAGGAAGAGAAGACCCAAACCATGGCGAGTTGGGTCATCTCCGAGTTCTGCGGGTTGCGCCCGCTACCTACCAAATCCTTCACCAAAACCTGCACCTCCCGAACCCGGATCCGCAACCTCCCAGTTGCTGCCTCCGCCGCCGCGAGTGGGATAAACCCGACCCGGCCTATTTCGAGGGACTGGGCACTGAGGGTCAGTGCGCCTTTGAAATTCGTGCAAGTCGAAGAAGAAGATGCAAGTAGTAGTAATAGTGAAGAGTTTGATGCGGGGAGTCCGCCGCCGTTTGGATTGGCGGAGATAAGGGCGGCAATTCCAAAGCACTGCTGGGTGAAGGACACGTGGCGGTCTCTGAGCTACGTGGTTAGGGATGTGGTGATTGTGGGTGCTCTTGCTGTTGCCGCGGCTTGTGTCAATAGTTGGGTCGTTTGGCCGCTGTATTGGATTGCCCAGGGGACGATGTTTTGGGCTCTCTTTGTTTTGGGTCATGATTGGTAAGTTAAATTGACTCTTTTTGGGGGTAATTTATCAGAAAAATGCCTTAAGGTTTACTACATTTATTTCTCCAATTCCGAGTTTGGAATTTTTTTTTGGAATGAAAAGACGGGTAATATTGTGTGCACGCACGATCTTTGCTCTGCGAGGGGGTGTTGGCACAGTCTCTATCGTACTGTACGGATCTTTAGAAATAGAAAGATTGGTTGAGATTGTGCCACATCAGATGTGGTGGAGTAAACATTGTGCACATTGCATTACACTAAAAAAGATAGGGATATGAGAGGGAGGGTATCTTATTAGTTTTTTTTTACATCGACTATTATGTTTGTCTTGTCTCGTAGTGAAGGCTAAAAGCTACTTTTTGGGGGTAGTTACAGAAAATGAAATACTGATTATGGTATTCCACATAAAAAGTAGTAGCATACTTTACTCTATATATATATATATAGAGGCCTTCTTCGGTTGCAAACGCTACCGTGCAAATGCCTTAACCCGTCATTGGGGATGACAGGTTATGTGTTTTGCCTTAACCCATCTCCCGATGACGGGTTATGTGTTTTGCCTTAACCCATCATCCCCAATGACGGGTTAAGGCGTTTGCACGACATTTGCGTTTGCAATGAAAGATGACCCTATATATATATATATATATATATATATATATATATATATATATATGGGTAAAAGGGATATGAGCAACTTGCTCATTTAGTAAATGAGCAATTGATTATGTGGCATGCATGTGATACATTGGACAACTAACCATTTTAAGGCTTTTCCAATCACATGTATGCCACATCAGCAATTGCTCATTTACTAAATAAGCAAGTTGCCCATACCCCTTTTTCCCTATATATATATATATATATATATATATGAACATTTCGTTGTGCGCTAGCTATGGTGCCCACTCGGCCTTCGGCAGGGGCGCAGCTGGCAGCTGCGCCCCCCGGGATTTTAAAAAATTTTCAAAAAAAAAAATATTTAGTAAAAAGAAATTTAATAAGGGTTTATGTGTAAAATTCCCAACCGATTTACTTTACTCTTTCTTCTTTCACTCTTTTGTTTCCACTCTACTGAACCTAAACTCACTTCATAATGAATTTGTAAGAGGGATTAAAATCTACAAGTAATTAGTTGGGTTTGTAGAGGAGGTCAGAAGAGAAAGAGAGTGAGGAGTCGATCGATTCCAAACCCTATTGTAAGTAAATTTTTTTGTACATTTTGATAATTAGGATTCATATTCTGAAATTTCGTGAATTCATATATGATAGGATAATTAGATTGCTAATTTCTGTTTTAGTGTTACTGATTTGTCTGAGAATGGACTGAATTAGTATGATATGTAATCAAATTAGAACCCAAATGGGTACAGATTATAGTGTTAATTTCTGTCTTAATTTTGAGCTAATTTTCGAAATTTTTTATATTTAAACACATGGAGTTTAGAGTTGAATTTTTTATATGCGTATCTTATATATGTGAGCAACGTTTCCACAAATTTTCATGATATTTGGAGAAAACCCAGGTTCAAGGCGCTACATTAAATTTGTACTTCATATTGTTCAATGCCCAATCTGGTTATTTGTACAAACATATACTATTATGATTCACCTTCATTCTCTTTCTCTTTTCTTCTTTTTAATTCAACTTACAAATCTCATCGCAAATTCAAAGGAGGCCCGAGAGGAGTTCGAGAGGAGTAAGAAATAGATCAAACAACATACACAAAGTGGGTAACTAATTCTAACCATTAGTTTTTACTCTTTCTATGCATATACTTATGATATGAACATCTAGTGCTTGATGCACTTAATTACTTTGAGGTAGACTGATGATTGAAGTTGGAAATAGAGAATGTTTAACTACTAGTTTATTTTAATGGCATTGCTATTACCCGTTGCAACCGCAACAGTAGAGAGAGTGTTTTCTGCAATGAAAATCATCAAGACTTCATTACGAAACTAATTGGGAGATGAGATGATGAATGATTGTTTGGTTGTATATATTGAAAGAGATGTATTGGATGCCATTGACAATGAAGATATCATTCAATATTTTCAAAATATGAAATCTCGAAGGATTTTATTGCTAAAGAAAAATGTTATTTAGTGATTGTAATAGTTTGTGACATTTGATAGTAATATATGATATTTTGAGGCTTGCAAATGTGTTTATTATAGTTTTTTTTAATAGTAAGTGTCGCGCCCCTAAATGGAAATTCTGATTACGCCACTGGCCTTCGGGCCTTTGTATCGACGATCCGAACCGTTCACATTGATCTACATGTTTAAATTAGTCTAAATATGTAAAATCAAGTTATTTGAAATTCATTTGCCCATCTATCATATTATTATAAAAAAAAGGATATTCACCCATACAATTTTGGAACACTTCAATACATGGGAAAATGAATTTCAAATGAATTGATTTTACATATTTTGACTAATTTAGACTAATTTAGACTAATATGTAAAATCAAGTTATTTGAAATTTATTTGTCTATGCATTGAAGTGTTACAAAATTGTGTGTTTGATATCCTTTTTTTTAATAACTAGTAATCTGCACGTGCGATGCACGCTTTATTTTTTTTATTTTAAATATAGTAAATAATAAGACATAATTTGGCCTCGAACCCGAGACCTCTCTTTACTCATCACATACTCTTTACAAATTACCCATAGTGGCACAAACTTTTATTTTATATGAGTGACACTTTTGTAAATAATTATATTGTGAATAAATTTGAACTTTGAGGGTATTATAGTAACTAACAACAGTTGAGTAAATGAATGGTTAAAATAACTCACACTTAAAAATGAATGGTTGAGATTAGATGGTTGAATGACTACAAATGACAATCCCAACTCTCCCATTATATTTTTTTATAATGACAAGATGGATGGACAAATGAATTTCAAATGACTTGATTTTACATATTTAGACTAATTTAGATGTGAACTGTTTGGATCATCCATGCGATGGCCAGAAGGGCGAGTGCACACGGAGTACACAACGGAAGGGGACTGACTCTCTTTCTCTCTCTCTCTCTCTCTCTATATATATATATATCTTTTGGATAATTTTTTGAGGTTTTTGTGCTAAAAAATTGATTTTTTTTTTGCAGTGGACATGGGAGCTTTTCGAGTAATCCCAAAATAAATAGTGTGTTTGGGCATTTCCTGCATTCTTCCATTCTTGTGCCTTATCATGGATGGTATGCATTTCATTAGCTTAATTTTCTAAGTTAATTTGATTTGATGTTTTGATGTAATGTATAAATATAATGTGATTGGGGGGTTTAATTTGTAGGCGGATAAGTCATAGGACGCATCATCAGAGCCATGGGCATGTCGAAAACGATGAGTCATGGCACCCAGTAAGTTTTGTTTAGTTCAGTTGTGATTTTAGAGCATGTATTTGTAGTTTTTATTGACAAATTTGAATGATGGGTTTATCTAATTGCAGTTGTCTGAGAAAATATACAGGAGTTTGGATACATTTACTCGAACACTTCGATTTTTGTTGCCTTTTCCAATGCTTGCCTACCCATTTTATCTGGTACAAATATTTAGGTCAATTGAACTGATTTTTTTTCAGTGTTGAGAGTTCTGTTTAGCCTAAATTCCTTTGTGTATTATTATGTAGTGGGGTAGAAGTCCAGGGAAGAGTGGATCACATTTCCACCCCCATAGTGATTTGTTTCTTCCAAATGAGAAGAAGGATGTGATAACCTCGACTACTTGTTGGTTAGCAATGGTGGGTATTCTTGCAGGATTAACTTGGTTTGTGGGTCCTATTCAGATGCTTAAGCTCTATGGAGTTCCATATTGGGTAAAGCTTATTCCCTACTTTCCTGTTGTTTATGGTGTTTTTGGTTTTGCTTTCTAGTTATGGCAGTTGATTGTGATATATTCATGACTGGTTGAAATTGCAGATATTCGTAATGTGGTTGGATTTTGTTACTTATTTGCATCACCATGGGCATGAAGACAAACTCCCATGGTACCGCGGCAAGGTAAGAAATGAAAAAAACGACTAAGACCTGTTCTCGTGTACAGTCATCTGTTTCTTGAGTTTTGTACTTTTTTAGATTCGTAGATTCGTAGATTAGGGTTAACAATCATTGCTGATTGAGGTTTTTTAAGTCCTTGTATGATGTGGATGGAATTTATTCACAATCTTTAATGAAACTCTCAAATTAAGATTCTAGTACCTTGTTCATATTTTTTGGCAGATAAAAAAATCCGAGAAGAAAAACAATCCAAAAATTATATACTTTCTTGTCTTATATCAGTCATATTGGATAATTTCCCAACTCCCACAAAACTTGATAGAAAAAAAAATGCTTCTCTTATATGGGCCAAATATTCACCTATTTGAGACTTTTAACAGTTCCCAAAATTGAAAAGTTTGTTCCAAACTCAAAATCGTGCTGTTTTCCAAATGGTAAGGGTTATTGAACTAGTGAGATTTGTAACCTAGTATTCTGAATGACAAGGAGTAAGATGTGGTGTGTGAAATTTTTTAATGAATGAAGATTAGTTTAACCATGTACTCTTATTCATACTTTTATTTTCATTATTTTTAGGAATGGAGTTATCTGAGAGGTGGGCTAACAACCCTCGATCGTGATTATGGATGGATCAACAATATCCACCATGATATTGGGACGCATGTCATTCACCATCTCTTCCCCCAGATACCTCATTACAATCTAGTAGAAGCAGTAAGCATTAACACTTGGTTGAATATTCTTCATTATTTTTATAAAAAAATGTTTTCCTCAATGTAACTCTTTGACATATCAGACTGAAGCAGCTAAACCCGTGCTCGGCAAGTACTATAGGGAGCCAGAGAAATCTGGGCCATTTCCATTCCACCTGTTACATGTATTAGCAAGGAGCATGAGAGTCGATCACTTTGTTAGCAACGTAGGGGATATTGTTTACTATGAGACTGACCCACAATTATCGCAGTTAACATCAGATTAAATCCTTCCATGATTTGAAAGAAGAACATGGATGATTTCTGACCTATCCTCATTAAAGATTCCTATTGTCTTTATGCCTGAATGTTTTTGTTTCGCTGGGCAGCAATTCGAATTGATTCTTTATCTCTTCCAACAGAAGACCTGGGTATTATACAATCCTTCCTTAGAAGTTATACTAGTTAGAGTAAACACCAAGTTGTATTTGTTATCAATGAATTGAAAGCAATGCTTATTTGTGAGTGGTGAGAGGAAATGGGAGGATGTGGATGTTTTGTTTCCTTTCAACTTCATTGCAGAAAGAATTTTCCAGTCCACACTTTTTTTTTTCTCATGAAAAAATGAGTGATTCTTTTTCCTTTCTTTTTAGAGTGATCTTGACAAGCATGTGATTCCATTGTGTTTTTATGTGGTTTAATTATTAGCAAGAGCAAGTGGTGATAAAAGGAGCCATGTCTCTGTTTCTTATTGTGAGCCACAACCCACAAGTAGGGCGAGAGAGATACTTATGCACGATTCAGTGGCTGCTTCTGCCTGTGTTTTCAGACAATAATCCAACCATTCAGATTGCCTACAAGTCTTTGAAAGTGGAAAGTTTGGTATTGAGTGAAAATGACCTCCAAATTTATTTTATTTGCAATTGTTATGTGAGAACATGCAAGTCTTTATTGTTATCATTTGTTGGCTAGACCCGGGGTCTTTGTGAACAAACTGATGTCAGCATACCACGAATATGGAGAGATAAATAGTGGGTTCAATGGTTTGCCTGGCATGGAACGGTGAGACAAGTGCACATTCATTGGTAAATGGTAAGTGGAGATAAGATGATATTGAAGAGAAGATAATTAAGGTTGGGTGTCAATTTGATCAACAACCAAGTCCGACCTGAGTAAACTTTTATGATATTGGAGAAAACTAAAAAGAAAACAATAGTATTTGAATATTATTTGGAGACAACGGGGAGAATCACGATATTCATTCCAATTCACCGAACAATTTCGAAGTCATTGGTTCTAAGAGTTTGTTGGAAATAGTTTTGGCATATTTTCCGGGCCGGATTCCGGTGGGTTCCGGCCACTGGCGGCGCCGGAAATTGATTGGATTACGTTCCTCTTGTCGAGTACTATTCCGTAATGTACTCACTTGTCAAAAACGGTTTTTGTATGAATAAAAAATGTAGGTCCAAAGTTGGGTACTCAAAATGTACTAACTTGGGCGGTTGGAATGGATAGTCCCACATCGGAAGATGGGAAAGATTTTATCTGGTATATAAGCTAAAGAAATGACTAAAAGGCGTAGCCCTTGGGTTACCACTAACGTGTAGTGGAGAGAGGACCTAGCCAAAATAACAAATAACAAACGTATAGTAGGTGTTCTGTGCAAACATATTTGGGCAGTTTTTTGGTGGTACTAGCGACAATTTTACTTCTCGTTATTGTGAATTGAGCCACCACTCAAAATAGATGGTCGATCTTAGTTGTTCTACCGAAAAAAGTTACAAATATATGCTCGGTCACATGCTTAAGGGCATTGAAGGCATTTCTCGTTTGCACCTTGGAATTAGCAGACATCACAAAGGTAGTGCACAACCCCAGAGTGGTGGAGAACATGTTGAAGGCAGTGGATATGAACATGTACTGGTGGGGGACCATTGATAGTGCATTACAAAGGAAAAGCACATTCGACATTCGACTTGCAGGGAAGTGGACATGATTCTAGAAATTGTCCAAATATAGTAGCTAGGTAATATATGTATTTTTAGTTTAAAAATATTGACTCACCCAATCTTTCCTTTTTTTTTTTTGACTAACCTATTGAAGACATTTATTTAGCGGGTCCAATGCATATGAAGAAGATCCAAGCGGTGAAGAGTTGATGAAGAAGGTGATGATTCATTTTGAGGTAAATTTCTTATTATGTATGTAAAATTCAAGTCCGAAACCTTCATTACTTATTTCATTTGATGATACGAAATTTAAGATTTTTGAAGTTTTATGTTGTAGGTTTTGATTGGAACATGATCGTGCTGACGAAAGGTGTTTATCTTGAAAAAGATTTATATTTCAAGATGTGTATATATGGTCTTGTAATTGCATTTTTAAAATTGTGCTAAGTTGAGAAATGTAATTGAAGTTATAAGTATAATTTTGTGTATGTAATTGTAATTTTTTGTATGCTATTGTTGTTATTGTTGAAGATGAATGAGATGAGAATTTGAGAGATGGATGAGAATAGTAAGATGAATGAGTGCAGCTATAGCTGCTGTGTGTTATTGTTGTTATTGTTGAATATGTGTGCAGCTAACAGCTGTCTTTGTGTGGTTTTTGATGTTTAATTTTAGTGAACATAACCTAACCCGTTATTGGTAACAGCGGGTTCAGCACACTTAACTCGTTATAGCCAATAGCGGGTTAAGTATAAAAATTTTAACAGATCTTGAGATTGTTGGATTTAAAATTTATAAATTCATCTTCTACTTAATCCGTTGTTGGCAATAACGGATTTGGTTAAATGAACTCGTTATCGCCAATAACGAATTTAGTTGAATGATTTGAACCTAAGCCGTCACCACCAATGATCATCACCACTAATTTTGAGTTCAATTTTTTTTTGAATTTTTTTTTCTTTTTTTTGGTCTTTTTTTTTATTAAAGGTGTGGGTTGTTTATGTAGTAATGTGAAAAGATGTATTTTAGGTTGTTTTATTTCAAAATCGTGATCACATATCTTAGGAATGGCATGAACACTATGTATATCCTAAGGTAAAGCTTTGTTAAAGAGAGCAAGAGTTTTTTATTATTGTAATTTTTTTTGTGCACATAACCTAACCCGTTATTGGCTACAACGGGTAAGCACACTTAACCCGTTATAGCCAATAGCAGATTAAGAATGAAGATTTTAACAGAACTTGAGATTGATTTAAATTGTACAAATTCATCTTCTACCTAACCTATTGTTGGGGATAACGGGTGATGCTGCTGTTTTTAAGGTGTAGGAGCAACAGATGATGAGTTCAATTTTAAGGGGGAAGCAGTCGTGGATCTTGATCGGGAGAAAAGTAGGAGGAGTGGATCTGCTGATGGTAGCTCTCGACCATGGGCCGCTGGACACCTGCAAAAAGTCCAGAAACACTAGGAGTTTTTCCAGTGGCGGATCCTCCGATGGTCAAGTCAGTGACTGAAAGAGAGAAAATGAGATCTAGTGTTTTGGAGTCTAATTGTTCATTACCTTGTCATAGTGGAGGGAATCTGCTAGTTATCGACAGAGAGAGGGAACCCTAGTGGACCGTGTTGACCCTTCTCTGTAGGCCAGATGGGTGCAGAGGGCTGCTAACAGCCCATGGATCGTGCAGGCATTATCTGATGGGTTTCAAGATCTTGATGGGATCAGACAGTTCAGATGAGGTCGGATTTTGATCCACATCATAGCCCCCATATTCCCGAAGGTTTGGACATGTTAGCCGTTGACGTGTAGTTCAACCCCATGGAAAAAATCAGTCGACAGTGCAACTGAGGGCGCAACGATTATTTTGAGCGAACATGGCTAGTTCTGGCTCGGGATCCACACCGAGTTTCAAGCACCACTGAGCTCCGAGCATCGCGCTCCAGGTCGTCCTAGATGAGGTAGCCGCCGAGCTCCGAGCATCGATCGTCAAGCACGAGATCACGTTGTTGTTATGGCTGGAGATCACTGCCGAGCATCGAGCGGTAGCGAGGCTATGCGAATGTTTGTAGATGGCTCGAGGTCACTGCCGAGCGTCGAGCGATAGCAAGGCTGTAGGAAAACTTGTGATTGGCTCGAGGTCACTGTCGTGCGTCGAGTGGCAGCGAGGCTGTGTGAAAGCTTGAAGGTGGCTCGAGGTCACTGCTGAGCATCGAGAAATAGCAAGGTTGTAGGAAACCTTGTGGGTGTCTCGAAGTCACTGCCAAGCGTCGAGCGGCAACAAGGCTGTGTGAAAGCTTGTGGGTGGCTTGAGGTCTTTGTGTAACTCTGACCGGTAGCAAGGCTGTGTGAAACCTTGTAGGTGGCTCGAGGTCATGGTCGAGCGCCGAACGGTAGTAATGCTTTATGAAACCTTGTGGGTGTCTCAAGGTAATTGTCGAGTGCTGAACGATAGCAAGGCTGTGTGAAACCTTGTGGGTGGCTCGAGGTCATTGTCGAGCGCCGAACAGTAGCAGGGTTGTGTGAAACTTTGTGGGTGGCTCGAAGTCACTGTTGAACGTCGAGCAATAGCAAGGCTGTAGGGAACCTTGTGGGTGGCTCGAGGCCACTGTCGAGTGTCGAGCATTTCACACTTGGAGATTTTTTAGAAAACCAGTTTGTGCTCATGGAGGCCATGGTGAAGGCACGTGTGCTGCATGTGACTCGGCTGACATCACAGTTTAGGAAATCGAGGAGTCTTTATGTTATCCACCGTTGGATCAAAACAGATGGTCAAGATTGGTTGTAGGAACCGAGGCATCCGTAAGGCGTTTATATATACTCCTCCCCCTTCTCATTCTCCCTTTTACTTTCTTTCTCTTGCTCCAGAGCTTCTCACTCTAAGTTTTGTTTTGGTACTGGCGAGTAGCTTTCCGACGCCCTTTTCGGCAATCAGGTTAGTATTTTATATTATGTCGGGGGTTTAGTCCAGTTCTTTTGCCTCTATGTTTGGCTGAGGCGACAACAGTTTTTCTTCTGAGTCTACATCCTGAGAAAAAATCCAGGAGGTCCGAAAGGTCCAGCCTATTCGAAGCCGAAGACGCTTTGTAGTTAAGTCGAGTGATTCAGTGGAAAAGGTCGAAGGGATTAGGGTGGTCGGCGAGGATGAACCAATAGATTCGGACGGAGGCGAGGAAGAGGAGAAGGAGGAAGTGAAGCTAAATTTGGCGATGTGGGAAGAGGAAGAGGATGGATCTAGGGAGGTCGGCTCGCTGGAGGGGACCATGGGTTTGTAACAGTTGGCGACGACCTTTCCTTTGAGGGCTCCCCGTATTTAAGGGAGGAGGCTGAAGTGGACTCTTCCTGACTACCCTAGATCGCCCATTGAGTTCCAATTGAAGGGCATGGTTGACCCCCTATCTTCAGCAACCGAGCTCGATCAGAATGTACCCCGACGACCTTGAGAATTTGATTCAGTATGGGGTGAAACCTTCCTCGATGACTTTTTCAGAGGAACAAGTCAGACGACATCCAGAGTGTGCTGACAAGCACCGACATTCCTTTGATATGGGCAAGCTACTTCATTCCCTTGGATTATGAGTTGATGGTGCCAAACCCGGGGCTACGACCGATGGACAACCTGGCCCCTTGGTTCTGTATGTTTCCGCTCGATGCCTTCATCTCGGGGTTGAGGTTGCCTATGCATCTATTCATGAAGGAGGTGTTGAACTGAGCAAGGCTGAGTCTGATGCAGTACGACCCGAACTCGTGGAAGCAGATCGTCTACTTCATGCTGCTCTGTGAAAAGAGGGGGGTTCCCTTAAAGTTAAGTATTTCCGAGCCTTCCTAGGGATCCAGTCGGTAGGGACGTATGAGGGGGTCTATTATATCTCCCCTCGGCCTAATAGATGGGTAGTCCACGTTCACCTGGACTCCATTAAGGAATGGAAAGAGAAGTATCTCATCATTCGAAACCAGGTACCTTGGGAGATCCCGACGAACTGGTCCCCTTACAAACCTAACCACAAAGCCCCGAAGGAGAAAGACTTTACGAAGGAGGAAAACGTGGATGTGGAACGGATTGTCGCCAAAGGGAGCATTCCCTGGGTGACCGTGACCAAGAGGCAGCGAGGATTGGACTAAGCCTCATTGACTCTTGTATGTTTTTCATTTCCTTTTTTCATCTTTCTTTTTTCCTTCGTTCTCACAATCCGTGTTTTATTTGCAACTATGGATGACACGGAGATCGAACAGAGGAGGGTCTTCCTGGCCAAAAGGAAGGCCACCGAGTAGCAGAAGCAGAAGAAGAGGCCAAGCGCTGCTACGTCTGAGGGGACTAATGAGGCGAAGTCCAAAAGGTCGAAGGCCTTGACAATTTCGGGATCCTCTGGATCGGCCAAGGCAGTGCTGAGCCCCGACAACCTTAAGGTCACCAAAGGAGTGAGGTATGGTCTCTCGTCCATCTGTCCCGATGCTAGGGAGATTGTAGGGGAGGCAGGGTTGGCGCCATGTGCCCCCAATTGGTCCGTGAAGGTAGCAGACTCTCTGATGGAGGGTCGGGTGGTGATCAAGGCAGTGGAGAAACTGGCCACCCCTCGGGACAGGGAGAGCCTTGCGACCGAGACCCTCGAGTCGTGTTTCATGAAGTGGGCTCAGGTCGATCTGGCGGTAAGTGTTCTCTAAGCCTCGCTTTTTTTTCTTTTTCATGTCCTTGAAAATTTTAAGACTTTGCTTTTCGTTTACAGGAAACTTTGCAAAGGGAGGAGCTGAGGAGGCGCTACGCTTACGAGCTCATTTAGTCCGAGCGAACAGCAAGGCGGTACGAGAGGGAGATGAAAGAGTAGAAGCTGCTGTCCAAGCATCAGAAGCTCATGAGTGGTCCTTCAAGGTAGAGTTGGCCACCTTCGCCGACGACCGTACTTGACTAGAGAAGGAGAAGGAGAAGACCCTCCTGCAGGAGAACGAGAAGAAGCTGCAGGCCGTGAAGCTGGGCACCATCGACAAGGTCATCTACGCCCAAGATCAGGGGTACAAACGGGGACTTGAACACGCACTGATAAAGTACCCCCATATCGAGTTCGAGGGTTTTCACTTCTCCATGAAGTTCCCTGAGCTCCCACTCACCCCGGGAGGAGGTGACAATGAGGGGGATGATTGCTTACCCACCCTTAGGATGGACCGACCCTAGATACCCCCGGGGTTAACGTTGCGGGAACTGAATAGGTGCCCTCCTCTCCCAAGCAATAGCTTTCTTTTTTATTTTTCCTTCTTTCTTTTTCATGTATTTGCCGAATGCGGACTCACCACCGCTTTTGCATGGATGTGGATTGATGAATGAAGAAGGATTTTTAGGCCGAACTTTTGGACTTGATTTTTCATATGATATTTTGTATGGGCATTTTTTGTTCTTGAGATTTGGCTAAGTCTACAAGAGTCGGGGTGACACAACTCTTTCTTCTTTTATCAGATGGTCGAGCCCATTTTGGCCGACCCCATGGTGCCGAGCTCGAGTATCTTAGGGGTAAGGTGAAGTTGTTGGAGTCTACCTTGGCACGCTGTTGTAGAGAGGCCAGGGATCGGGAGGTGGCATTTTCTTTCTGTTTTAAGAGGTTGCAACAATTGAGCCTAGAATTGCCTCACCTGAAGAAGGCAATGGTCAATCTGGATTTAGGAAGCGCCGAGACCCGTCTATCGGCCTCATGTGATTCCTTTCGACAGCCACCCCGATTAGGGTGACTCGCTTGTCTGATTCTTTCCTACGTGCGATGTTGATGGAGATGAAGCTGAAGATATACAGATTAGAAGTCGCGTTTGGGGTAGCGGGATCTCGGATTTCCTCTTTAAGAAGTGGCTGGCCTTCTATCTGTGGCCCTTGTCTGACCCTTAGACTAGAACCGCCGAACCCTGGTGATGCTCAGAGCTCGGTGGTTAGGGCATCCACCTTGGCCACTCCTAGAGGGGAAGCTGATAGGCTCGCAGATGAGTAGACACGCTCGGAAGGACTCGACCTTGTCGACCTTGGCCGAAGGCCTCCCAGACAGAGGAGCAAGTCGTTCGGATGACTTTCATGCTTTGCTGTACTCTGGTTGTATCTTGTTGTACCTTGTTGTAATCTTTATGGCCTCGCCAGTTGTGTAATAACTTGGTCAATAGATGGAGCTTGACACCGGGCTGCCTTGTGTAAATGCGTCACCTTGGAATTTGAAATATTAGTCTTGAAAATTGTGGTATTTGTTTAATGGTGTTTTCTTGGGATCTGAAGTCTTAGTCTTGGAAATTGTAGCGTCTTGTTTAATTGAATCCGAAATGCTGGCCTAGGGGTGCATGGCAATGGCTTCTTCGCAACCGTGGATGAGGATGTGCAACCCGGATCTGTCCACGTCATCATTGTGGTTTTCTAGGGTGCTTTTCTCCTGTGGCCTATATAAGTTCCTTTTGTTTCTCAGGTCTTTATCAGCTGCCCAAGCTTGAGTGGTTCTCCTGCTACTCACTAACTTTTAGGGGTAAATCGGCAAGTATGGTTGCTTTTTCCTTAGCTGCCAGCGGGAGATAAGGTGATCATTTCGGAGCTCGGACCTACTGAGGTCATATCACATCTTATACAGGGATTCAAGGTATTGGAGAGCATCTTGGTTCACGTGGTCTTCCTACCACCCGCTGACAGTTGGGGGTAGAGCTGCGAGCATGGTCGCTCCGTCCTTAGCTATCTGCGGTTGATAGGATGATCGCCTCAACAAGTTTTGTGCTAAGTCCCTTGTCGAGCTTGATGAGCAGGTCGAGCGGTGAGAGATTAAGAGTATATAGAGGTCGAGGTCCATGCCGAGCAGCTAGGATTTAGGAGAATGTAGGAAAACGTTCATTAGGATCGAAGTCCATCCCGAGTGACGAGGACTTGGAAGATTGTTGGGAATATGCCATTAGGGTTGAAGTCACTGCCAAAAGGCAAAGACTCGGGAGATTTTAAGAAATCTTCCTTTACGGTCGAAGTCCATATCGAGCGGTGGGGCCTTGGGAGATTGTAAGAAATCTCCCATTAAGGTCGAAGTCACTGCTGAGCGGCGAGGGCTAGGGAGATTGTAAGAAATCTCTCGTTAGGATCGAAGTCACTGCCGAGCGGCGAGGACTTGGGAGATTGTAAAAAATCTCTCGTTAGGATCGAAGTCACTGCCGAGTAGCGAGGGTTTAGGAGATCGTAAGAAATCTCCCGTTAGGTTTGAAGTCACTGCCTAGTGGCGAGGACTTAGAGATTGTAAGAAATCTCCTGTTATAGTTGAACTCACTACCGAGCGGCGAGGACTTGAAAGATTATAAAAATCCGGCCTCATCTGAACCTTCTAATTCCATCAAGATCCTGAAACCCATCAAAATAGGCCTACACGCTCCATGGGTCGTTAACCAGCCCCTTGCACCCATCCGGCCCACAGAGAAGGGTCAACCCGGTCCACTAGGGTTCCCTTTCTCTGTCTATAAATAGCAGAACCCCTCCACTGTGACAGGGCAATGAAAAATTAGACTCCGAAACCCTAGACCTCATTTTCTCTCTTCCATTCACTGACTTGACCGTCGAAGGGTCCTCCACCAGTAAAACTCCTGGTGTTTCTGGACTTTGTGCAGGTGTCCGACAGCCCACGGTCGAGAGCTACCACCAGCAGATCCACTCCTCCTACCTCTCTCAAGATCAAGATCTACAGCTGAGATATGTTCTTCCCCCCTAAAAAGTAGAACTCATCATTTGTTGCTTCCACGCATTAAAAATAATAGCATCAGATTAGGACCGTCTGTGGGAAACATCGCATATCCAGCCTCTTCTCGAAATCCCATTCTCATTAACCTCTTCTTTGATGGCTCCCAAAGCCAGGAAAACCGCCACAGCGGGTCTCCATGCTGATCTTCTTCCCCCACTTTGTCTATTGCGTAGTTGAGCGGTCACTCAGGGGTCACATCAGCGATTGAATGAGTGCTCGCATGCTCTAGCATCAAGCACCTCCCGCTCAGTGGCTCAATATCCTGAGTCCTCAGAGGGCCCCGACCTTCGAAACATCACAAATAACCGACTGCGTGAGGACGACCTCCGTAACTACCTCAGCCACACCAGGAACGATGCACCATCCGGCCACGGTATTAGCCGAAGCTGACATTCCTCCCATCCGAACGACAGGGAGCACAGCCGGTTTCCAATTGGTCACCGACCTCTAAATGGCCAGGCAGAAGGAGGCCACATTACCAGGGCCAAATTCTAGGAGTTCCAAGATGAGATCCTCCAAGCATTCCGAGTAAGAGCCAGGAGCGAGCACACCCAACACCGTCACGGTGAGGAAGTCACCGAACCAGACGGGATGAGAACCAGGAGTCCCACGAGTCAACCCGACCTGAGGGATGGGAGGACGTTGTCCTCAAGCGGTTACAAGAGATGGAAGACCGCCTGGCTCAGATCGGTGAAAGTGATGGGCAGTCGAATCGGTGGTACCGACCCTTTCAGCCCCCCTTCTTTTCTCGTACCCTCGTGGCCACCCATGTTCGAGACTTATAATACGGAGTCGGATTCGGATGATCACATGGAGGGTTTTAAAACCCTCATGATGGTTCACAGTGCATCGGATGCACTCCTCTACTGCGCATTCTCAGCTACATTGCGCGATCCAGCTTGGGAATTGTTCTCCCAGCTCGCTACCAATTCCATTTCCTCCTTCCACCAGCTCGAGGAGAATTTCCTCGTCTATTTCGTCACCAGCCATAAGGCTGAGAAAACCAGAGCCTCACTACCAGGTCTGAAGCAGAAGGACGGGGAGTCCCTCCGGGACTTCATTCAGAGGTTCACTGCTGAAGCCCGGTCAATCTCCTCCCTTGACATTAGGGTCGACACAATTTTAGACATGACTCGTTGAATGCGTTCCTCACTAAGAAGCCTCCGACAGACTCCCTTGACTTCCTTCTCAGGAGCGAGAAGTATATTCGAGCCGAAGAGGCATTGCATCCAGCTGGCCATAAGGACTCCTCCGCAAGAGGGAAGAGGAAGGCGGACGGTGCCGGGGCACCAAAGAAGGTCCAGAATGATGTCTCCGGGCAGAGGCGCCCACCTCTGGTCCCTAGGTTTTACAAATTCACTCCGCTGAATGCGAGTGTATCAGCCATCTTAATGGAGTAGGCAACGACATCCTTCGACACCCTCCTTGAACCAACAATGGAAATAAGAAAAGGGACCGTAGGTTCTACTACCGCTTCCATAGGGACCACGGTCACGAGACCAAAAACTGTCAGGCTCTTAAGGATGAGATTAAGGTGCTCATCTGAAGGGAATACCTGAAGAAGATCGCTAGGGATGAGCCGAGATCCCCCCCTCCCCGGGGTGCTAGTAGGCGACCCGAAGTCGAAGCTGAGCCTCAGGGCTCCGAAGGACTGGCCATACTCCACTGTGTCCATGGAGGGCCTATAGGCAGGGACTCCAATTCTTCCCATCGAGCCTTTATCCACAAGGTCAACTCCATCCATAACTGTCCTCCTCCTCAAAGTCTTGGGCTATCAGTCTCATTCTTAGACTAAGATCTCTAGGGTGTCAGGGTCCTTTATTGCGACGCCCTAGTAATCAGCCTTAGTCTCGCCAATCATGAGGTCCACCGAATCCTCGTTAACAATGGGAGTTCGGTCAATATTCTGTTCCTTGTAGCCTTCGAGGCCCTAAAGCTCTCTCGTGATAGGCTTAAGTCGGTGGGCTATACCTGTAACGCCCCGAGTTCCGAATACCCGTAACCCGTGACAAAAGCCAGGATCTTTCTTTAAATGAGTCAAAACATAGTAAACATCACAGGAAATTAAAAACCCGTGCTATTACTTATCTCCGATACTAGGGGTTACAGTCATCCACTTTATTCCTATCGCTGCCACGCTAGTGGTGTCCAATTCCTCGTATTTTATCCACTGCTCCCGGGGGTCGCAGTCGCACGGTTTACTCCGGCCTGGCTAAAACCCATAGCAGGTTGTGGTAATTCTGCAGCCCCGGATCTCACCAAAAGCTGATGGACAGACACTAGGGCTCCCCCACCGAGAATGTTATTTTAGAGCCCCAAAGAGTTCACTCACATGGCAGTCTCTAAGTCCTCTGTCCGTATTGATCAACATAGGACCTGACGGATTTTAGGGTTTTTCCAACTCTCCGCTACACTCATCCTTACACTAGACCAGAACTTGCAGTCGAGACGACGTCACCACTCCAAAGCTCTTCAAAGGTTGTTATGGATATGAAGACACTGGCGCCAAAGACAATAGATCCCCAAAGAGTTCATTCACATGGCAGTCCCTAAATCCCCTGTATGCATTAAATGAACCTAGGATTCAGCCAGGCGTAAAGACGCCACACGTCCTCCTGATAGGCGAACACAACACCCACTAGTGCCTGTCCTTACATTCAACAACGACTCGAACTAATCCTACAACATCAAGAACCCAAGGTAATACTGCTAATCCCCTATAGGACCAAGATTAAAAATTAAGGTTAATTACGTGATTACTAGCTTTTTATCCGATCATCTGATTATCTAAATCCCAAGACTCCAATCAATCTCTAATCATTTTTCATTATCTCATTGTGAATTATTAGGCAAGTCTAGTTCTATTTCATTTTAACCAATGCTCTTCTAGTTAGAAGATCTATCCACTTTCATGTCCTAACTTAGTAAATAACTTTTGTTTATTATGATCAACTAGTTAAGTTCTACATGTAGACCATTCTCTAGTTAATTATTTTTTTCATTATTAGAACCTAACACATCCCATAATAGGACTCAATCTAGCCCTCAAATCCGGCCTAAGGGTTGCCCCACCTCGGCCCACACTTGGCCCGAACCAACGACGAACCGACTCTGTCGATCGCCACAACCGCCATCTATGCTTGGAGTTCGAGCGCAACCTCAGCCCGACCAAGCACGTAACCAGGGCCGGCCCTGAGTTCTGGAGGGCCCTAGGCGAACTTCCGAAATGGGGCCCCCCTTGCCCCATATAAAAAAAAAAAAAAATTTACGCGCGAAACGCGTGCCTATATTTACAAGGGAAGTTTGAAATCGGGGGCCCCAAAAATGGCGAATTCCGCGGGGGCCCGAGGCGGCCGCCTTCCCTGCCTTCATATCAGGGCCGGCCCTGCACGTAACTACCGCTAACCTTCACGCTCCACGGTCCTCGACATGTTGTAGCACCAAACAAAACTATGGAATCCTTCCATGAACGGCGAGTACGTCGGCACATGATTCATCTTCTCCAATGCATTCAATGCGACACGGATTCCTATTCTATCGTATAAATTTGCCAACATGACTTAAACTTAGAGTCTCAAACTCAACCAATGTAGCCCAACAATGGCACACTACCCTAGAAATAAATCCTACACCATGAATACCCTAAAAGAGTGATAAAAAGCTTTAAAAATGGAAAATTGCATTTCCAAATAGCAAGTATACAATTGGCATTCATGCCAAAATGGGGTCGTTCCTGGTCCTGTTTCATTGAAGAATCGCGATCGGGTGCTTCCCATGCGTATACTCAAAGTAGATAGCAAGCAAAAGCATGAATTGGGCATAGATCTCATCCCAAAGTGATCAACAACAATACATAAACAACCATCACAAGTCCAGCTTCAAAACAGTGAACAACATGTCTATATTGTAGGTCTACAAGCACACATGAGCTACTCATAACATGAAACTTTAGATAGTTTAAGTACTAACTCATTCCCACACCACAACATGATTTATGACCCACAACAACACTTAAAACTTAGATTCTACAAGTTCAAACTCAATCTCTTAGGCATAGTGTAAACAGTGAGCTTTAAGAATCTGTGTGTTTCTGTTATCACTTGAAAAAATTCATTATACTTCATATACTAATCTAAATCATGAGTTCTTAGACAATACAGAAAGATCTATGTGTCTACTACAACTTTCTAGTTACATGCTTCTTCAGGTTAAGTCGTTTAAGTGGTCAAATAAGTCATTCTTTAACATGCATGCAATAATTTCCAGAACATAGCAACAACTAACCAGTGATAACATAAAATTACTTTTAAAATAGTAAATGATCTCTAAACTTCATGAAATTTGAAACATACGACCTTCATACAGGGTAACATAACATATTTAAATTTCAAGTGATTCTACTAAGTACTTTTCAAGTTATGACTTCTTCAAGATTAACTAAAAACAAAAGAGATCATCTTCACTCTGTCTTTTCTTTTCAGATTAGTCAAAGGTTTCGAATTTTATAAAAATTGAAAACAATGTCCAAAAATTATAATTTTTTTTATTTAAGCACTGAACACATATTAGAAGCACATACTATAATTTCAATAATAGATCTCAAGTGGTTACAGAGTTATGAGCTTTGGAATATCATAGTCAGAACTTATGCTAAATATGTTTTCTGCACAGTCAGTGTTCAAGTTCGTATTTAATTAAAATAGTGAATATATTTCAAAAATTATGAAATTTGGAAGCAAGATGTATAATATGCATACGATTCTACATTTAAAATTTAAACTTCAAACTCTAAGTATTCTTCAAGTTATAGCATCCAGATCTAACACACTTTTCTGTTTAGCTTTTTACTAGTTTTTTATTTAGTCTCCCATCAATAAAACTAGCATGCAACGAATTTTATCACTCAATCACATACTTCATGACCTTCACATGCTGTCAAAACCAATTCAAAATTTCAACACATAAATTTAAACACCACAAAGGTTTAGAAATACCCACCTTGTTTTGTTGACAAAATTGCAACTTCAAGCTCCTAGCTTTGCCTTTGGCCCTCTTTGCTCCAAACTCCTAGTTCTTCTTCTCCTTGGTCCTTCTTGGTTCCTTCTTACCTCCAATTTCAGAATATAGAGAAATAGGAGAGTGTATAGGAGTGATTTTAAGGATATGAGAGATAGTTGGATGTAGTAGAAAATGAGAAAGTGAGCTAGGGTTTGTAGAAGAGTTTAAATGGAGTGAGGGAGAGGGTTTGACCTGATGGAGAGAGAGAGAGAGAGAGAGAGAGAGAGAGAGAGAGAAAGGGTGAGGCCAACATGCATTGGAGGGGAGGGGAGGTGGAGTGTCCAAGTGAACAAATTGCTTTGGATGCTATAACACTCAAGTAATATTTTAGGGTTACACAAAAACCCTAGATTCCCTGCCATTTAAAATCCACAACAATTGCACCCATCTCTCCCTTTCCGTCCAACATATGGCTGGCCAAAGCTAGTGCATGTGCACAAAATTTTGTTCATGCTATGCACAAAACAAGTTAAGTTAGGTTGGGTTAACTTGGGTTCAAGCTAGAGTGTGTTTGTTTGGGTCTAGTTCAGTCATATTGGGTTTACATAGATGATTTAAATTACCGAAATCTCACACACAATTATAATCAAATAGAAATTGAAATACACACAAATAATGTCAATACAATTTGTATATACAATTTGTAATAGCACACATTAAATCGTATTATCACCATACAAAATAATAATTCAATATTACGTATCCTAACTCAATTATAATTAAGACTAATATATGACTTAATTGAGAAGATATCTTACCTCCGGTCCTACAATTGCACCTTCGTTGAGTTCAAAACATATCGAATAATAATATGTTTCAATACTTAATCAATTAAAATTGAAAAAAATTCATTAATACGTGCAACTCTCAATCGTGTACGGATTAAATTACAAAATAGATATTTACTATTTTGTGGGGTCTTACAATACCCTTCATAGATTTTCGTGTGTTCCAGTCTAGATAGAGGGAATCATCACACTAGACGTCACAGCCGGAAAGTCCCCGACCTCCCGAACTGAGGCGATGGACTTCATGGTGGTGAACGTGATGCAGCGTAAAATGCCATCCTCAGTTTTCTACGGCTCGCTTCCCTCTAGGAAGTACCCTCTGCCTATCATATGAAGATGAAGTTTCCGACCGAGTCCGAAATCGTGGTCGTCATGGGAAACCAAGAGGCTGCTCAGGCCTACTTGCTTCATCCAGGAGGTTCATTCCCCGCAATAGACAATGAGAATGGACCTCCTGGATGAAGCAAGCGGGCCTGAGCAGCCTCTTGGACGAAGCAACCATTCAAAGACGATTTCTAACATTGTGTCATGCTTCAGCTGTGACCCCAACTGTAACTGAGATCGAGAACGTCATGGGAAAGCCGCAGCTGTGACCCTAGCTATTGCTGCTTATTTTTGGTATAGGAGCAAACAGATAGTGAGTTAATATTTGATGGAAACTACCAAAAATATGACCTTTGATCTTTGTCGTGAAATGCGGTTAGAGCTCTTGAGATTGAATCTGGATCGTTGATTGAACACCGTGATCTGAATCTGACAGTTGCTCATGCGACCGATGGACCTGCAAAAAGCGAAAACACTGGGGGTGGTCCCAACGACAGACCCTCCGATGCTGAAGTCAGAACCAGAAAGAGAAAGAGAGTTTGAGAGAGAAACTGTTGATTACATTCTGAGTGAGGAGGGGAGGGGGTATTTATAGGCCTGAGAAACAGTACAGGAGATTGATATGAATCCATTAGATCGACTATGAATTCCTTATCTTCTATTCGAATCTCCCCCTCAAGAGATAAGCTCTCTTGCTTGCGGATAAGAGATTTGACTAACAGCCTTCATGAGCCGGGTCTCTCTTATTGGGCATAATCTATCACTTTTTATGGGTTTGAAAGAGGCTCATGTCTTGTAGAGGTGCCCGGACTAGTTAAAGTGGCCCATTATGATTAATCTGCCTGTAGAAGCTTTGAGGCCTGTGCTGGAATCGTACGGCCCCGATTTGCTGCGATTTTTACCATTATCAAAAGCTCCACTCCTTGAAGACAATTTTCTTGGCTTTCAGGGAGTGGTACGCCTTATTTTTGGATTTTGGAATACAATCTTAGCTTTTAGGGTGCTTGGAGATACCTGAAATTAATCAGTGGCTTCTGAAGGCGACAATATTAACTTAGAATTTTTGATATTTTTTCAAATTTTTCCTAATTTTTCTGGATTTTAAAAATGATTTTCCCAATTTAAAAACCAGTTTTTCAAATTTATATTTAGTACCCAATTTTAAATTATTTTTCAGAAATTTTAATTAATTTTCCAAATTTAAATAATTATTTTGGAATTTTTAATTAATTTTTGATTTTTAATGATTTTTGGGACTTTTTATGAATTATCAAACCTGGTCACACTTTTTAAAGCGATCTGCAACGATGATCATGAGGAGCTTGCCCGCTGAGTTATTTCAATGCTCTTGATGTCTTTGAGCGATGTGGCATGATCGTGGTGCGTTGATCACTCGCTTTCCCATGTTTTGACACGATCTGGCGGTTGCAAACTGAAGAAGAAAAGGAAAAAAATGATTGATGCCATCCGACTCGTTGATCAAGCTCGAACGCAAATTTTTGAGTGATCCAAAGGATGTTGTAGGCTTTCGAAGCCCCTTAGCTCGGCCGACGATTTTGCCAGTTATGGAGCTTTGGGCGTCGCCGAGCTATGGATTCTCACCTTTGCCGAGCTACAAGGGACGTCGTTGTCACTGAGCTAACTCATCTAGCCAAGTTAAGACAATGGTTTGAAGTTGTTGAGCTGATCACCTCGCCAAACTCTAATCTCTTTAGCTGAGCTATAGACCTGGCTGACCTATCCCCCTCGCTGAGCTACGAAGTTCTCCAAGTTGAGCTATGGTGTCGACCGTCGCCGAGCTATGGAGTTTGCCGACCTATCTCTCGCCGAGCTATGAAGCTCTCCAAGCCGAGCTATGGGGTCAAGTGTCACCGAGCTATGGAGTTCATCGACCTATCTAACTCAGAGCTTCACCAAGTATGGAACTCAGAGCTTCACTGAGCTATGGAGATGCTCTGTCATCGAGTTTGTTCAAGTGCGCTATTTTTCCACTGGTCGAGCTTTGCAATAGTCGAGCTATGGATCCTCTCATCGACCAAGAATTTGGCGGATCTCTTGTCAAAGCGAGAGCTCAGAGTTGGGAGTTACAGAGCTCGGAGTTGGAGTGGCGAAGAAGATCGATGAGCTGTCTAGATTCGTGAAGCTCCATTTTCTAGAAGGTAGTTTTTGAAGAGGAAGAAGGAGAAGTTTTATGGGTTTGGATTTTGGTTTTAAAATTCATACCCGCAACCTGTCTTAGATCTAAACTTTTAGGATCTTTGGGTTTCACTTTTGGGTTTGGTTCACGTACCCGAACCCGACCCGAACCCACTCTATTATTTTCTTCTCCTTTTCTTTTGAACCCAAGATTTCATTCTCCTTGTTGTTATGATTTTTTGGTTGATTTCAAGCTTGTTCATCCTTGAACGGGAGTTGATTGTTGAACTTGTTGATTGTTCCTAACAAGTTTGTAGGGAAAACTCTTTGATCGAATTGATGTAGAGCTTGCCATTTGATCCGAGATAACTCTAAGATGGAATTGAATGCTGAACTTGCCGTTTGATCCCAGCAAGTTTGGAGACAACTCTGATACGGAGTTGAACATTTGAGCCTGTCTTTTGCGCCCGACAAATTTATACGGACAATCGCAAGACAAAGTTGGTCATAGAGCTCACCGTTTGATCTCGGCGAGTTTATAGTGACAACTCTGAGGCAGTGTTGTACGTTGAACTTGCTGTTTGATCCCATCAAGTTTAAAGAGAGCCCTGTGATGGAGTTGAACGTCGAACTTGCAGTTTGTGCCTATCAAATTTTGGGAGACAACTTCGAGATGGAGTTGGTAGTTGAGCTTGCAGTTTGACCCCAGTAGGTTTGTTAAGACAACTTTTTGACTGAGTTGATGCAGAGCTATCGTTTGGTCCCAGCAAGTTCAGAGAGACAACTCTGAGATGGAGTTGAACATAGGGCTTGATCCCGACTAGTAGAGGCAACTCTCTGACTGAGTTGATGTAGAGCTTGCTGTTTGATCCCGATAGGTTTGTTTAGAAAACTCTTTGACTGAGTTGATGTAGAGCTTTCTATCTGATCCCAGCAAGATTGTAGATAACTCTGTGATGGAGTTGGACGTTAGACTTGTTGTTTGCACCCAGCAAGTTTGTGTAGAGGCAACTCTCAGACGAAGTTGATGTTGGACTTACTGTTTGATCCTAACAAGTTTAAAGAGACTACTCGTAGTGGAGCTAATGTTTGGACTCATTGTTTGCGCCCAACGAGTTTGGAGAGACAACTCTAAGATTGATTTGATCCTAGAGCTTGCCGTTTGCTCCCAGCAAGTTGGTAGAGAAATCTTGTGATGGAGTTGAATGTAGGAGTTGCTGTTTGACCTCAACAAATTTGGAGAGAACTCTATGACGGAGGTGAACGTTTGAACATGCTATTTGCATCCAACAAGTTCGTCGAGAACAAGGCATTGAACTTATTTATTTGGAACAAACGAGTTGTTGATGGAGCTCGAGCAGAGGGCAGAGCATTGAACTCGTTGTTTGGAGTCGACGAGTTGTTGATGGAGCTCGAGCAGAGAGCAGAGCATTGGACTCGTTGTTTGGAGCCAACGAGTTGCTGATGGAGCTCGAGCGGAGAGCAGAGCATTGGACTCATTGTTTGGAGCCAACGAGCTGCTGATGGAGCCTGTTCGGTGAGCGGAGGGTACAGCGTTGAACTCGTTATTTGGAGTTGACGAGTTGTTGATGGAGCCGAGCGGAGAGCTGAACATAGGACTCGTTGTTTGAAGTCAACGAGTAGCTGATGGAGCTCGTTTGGTGAGCGGAGCATTGAACTCGTTGTTTGGAGCCAACGAGTTATTGATGGAACTCACGCGGTGAGCAGAGCATGGAACTCATTATAGGGAGTCGGCGTGTTATTGACGAAGCTTAAGTGAAGAACCAGGCATTGTGTAACCCCTGTTTTTCGTTTTTTGTATTTTTGAGTATATTTTTTTCTTTTTAGTGTGTTTCGCTCTTTGTATCTTTTTCTTGGACAGTATATTGGACCTTTTGTTTCAATATATTTATTTTTATTGTTATCATCTTTTTATTTGAATTCTTGATTCGGTTGTCTCCTTTTGATTCGTTTCTAATTGATCGTGCCAGTATTTTTGATTCTCACTGTTAAATTGATTTTTATTCCCATTTTGTTATTTTAATTCATTCATTTTTGCCCTATCAAATTTTGGATCTCTTATACCCAAACTCACATTTATACCCAATATCTAACTACCCTTATCTTATTCAAACCCATACAACCATCAGACTCGTTTACCCATTTACCTCTAATTTACCTAATTACACTTAAACCTATTCATACCCAACCCATTCACCTAATACTCTACCCCACCCCCAATATGCCAACCCGTTAAGCCCCTATAGCCGTCACCAGACTTCCTCTACCCCCGTTAACCCTAACTCCCCTATATTTGAACCCATGCAAACCTTCTTTAGCCGCCTATAGCTTCTCGACTCTCTCTCTCTCTCTCTGTTCCTCTGCCTGTGCTCTACCTTGTGCACCCCGATCACCCCCGTACTCTCTCCCACCTTGCACCCATAGCCTCCTGCCCCATCTCCTATCCTCTCCCTATCGCTCTTCTGCTGCACAGCACCGGAGTGCTGCGCCCCGTCCTCTCCGACACCAGAAGACCAGCACCTCCCGTCGGAGCAGCGATTGCGGCATCAGTTTCCTCGCCGCTCTCTCTTCGATGCAGCCAGTGGATTGCATCAGTGAAAGTGAGGCCCGAGCCACTGCCGTTGCCTTTGTCTCTCTCGTTCCTCGCTCTTTCTTTGAGTGCATGTGGTTGTTTGTTGTTCGTGGGTTTTGTTCTCGTTGGTTCGTAGGTTTTGTTTGTCGTGGTTCGTGGGTTCATTTCGTTCGTTTGAGTTCGTTGCTCCGAGAATCCGTTCCCGTTATTCTTGATCATCATCGTCTTCATCGTCGGTTAAGGCAAGTAACTTATATTAAATTTCTTTATAAATACAAGTACAAAATACCGCTTTTAGTGTAGTTGGGTTCTAGAGACAATTTGAGTGTGAATTACCTTGTTGATATTGTCTCTATAGTGATGATTTGACCGTAGTTGCCACACGACACATATGACAAGAATTAATTTAGGGTTGACCACTTTTGATGTATATGTTCATGCTATTTTGAGATATTGGTGTTTGATGTGTTATCCGTGTTATACTTGTCGAATACTTGTGAAATACCCTTTACCATGTTGTTCGGACATCTAGTATACTATATTTCATTTTTGGGTAGATATGGATGAATTTCGTGAGATCTATGTTGATTTGAGTATGAAGAACAAATCTGAAATTTTCCGTTTCTCTGATATTGATCAGTATTTTAGACCCTATTAAGGTCAGTATTTGAAAATAGTTTGTGAACATGATTTGTAGAGAATTCTGTCTATTTTCTAACCCTTTTGATGGATCTCAGTTTCAATTTTTGGTTTGCGAGTTATGTCATTTTACTACAATGGTGTCGAAAAATTTCCAGATTTTGATTTCTATGAATTCTGAAGAGTAATATATTTTTATTCTGGTGTTAAAATTATTATCCTGATCTGAAATTTTGCTCAGTATTTTTTGACTTGATTAGGGTTTACCTAGAATTTTGGTGGATTTATTTGAAGAGTTTTACAAACCTTTTTATGCTTGCAAATAAAGATTTTACATGCAGAATTTTACTACTGTTCAGTAAAGAACCTGATTTTCGACCTAATTATACTTGCTGTTTGAAAAATGTTTCTGAATCTGAAAGTTAGCCTACTGTATCTATTTTATTTCTCTTTTGGCGGATTTGGATTTCGGTTTTTGGTTTGTAAGATATTGCTGTTTTCGTACTGCAGTGTTTACAATTCCAGATTCACAAAACTACTGTTTCTTGTTGTTTCCTGATTTTACTTGACTACTCTACTTTTGTTGGAAAATTATGAAACTTGATTTTCTGATACTAAACATATAGGGGAATACCCCAAATTTTTCGTGGATTTAATTAATGATTTTTCATGCTATTTTCCTGGATTTGAATACAACCTTCTGATTTCTAACTGAACGTGTTTTCTGGATTCAAACCTGTTTTGAGCTATGATTTCGTGAAATACTTTGTGACTTATATATGTTTGCTGGATTCGGAAGAGAGTCTATTTTCCAGATTCTTCGACGGATCCAGATTTGCATTTTTGTAGCAACAGAAATCACTGTTTTAGTACAGTAGTGTCTTGCTGTCCTGAATTAACATTTGCATGATTCTATTCCATTATGAACTGTCTATCATCAGTACATGTTTATCTGTCACCGTGAACCTGTTACATGTTTATACCATGCTATTCTCACTCTTTTTTCCTGCATATACATGTCTGTCTGATAATAATAACAAAATGACCAAGTCGGGGTTAAGGAAAAGATCTAGTAGTGGAAAATATAGAAATGTGTACTGAGAAGAGGGCCCGTATTCCCTATCTTTTACGTGTTCATGACTACATGATTCACCACTCTGTTAATCTGACCCTGACTACATTACTTCCCTATAGAATGGTGTACTCAGAAGAGAACTCATAGGTTCTATCTGTCTGTCTGATATGATTATCTGATATCTGTCTGTCTGATCCCTGAGTACACTGCCCTATGGACTCTACTATGAAATCTAAACGTAACTTGTTTGAATGTAGCAACCATGTAGTAAAAACCGGGATGCATGAAGTGCTACCTAGATAGTAATCACACAAGACTTATAAGAGCATGACATATGTTATCTGTTGTCTGTATCAGTTATCCGACATCTGTTATCTGATTATCTGTTATCTGTCTCACTATCATCTGACACTATCATCTGTATATCTGTCTGCATACCATCTGACACTTGACACTTGACACATGTTATCTGTATCTGTTAGTATACCATGTTATCTGATTTGGTTCCTGGTTCATGTTAGATGTTACATTTCTATTGACATGCCTATATCATGCTATGTTTGTTCTGTTGTTGTTTTATATTTGTTATTTATCCTATGTACTTGTATCCTGCACTACAAGCGGTCCGTAACTTGCATTGACGAGAGTTTGTTTTCTTTTTCCTATTCCTGCAATTGTTAAATTACAGATTTTGGAGAACAGGTACCAGATGGTGTTGGTGATATGAAATATTAGTGCTGGAGTTTTGTTTGATTTATTATTATTATTATTTCTGTTGTTTATTTGAACAATTGTATTGGATACTTGGATTTGTTTGTATTTAGGTAATGTGACCCAGGATATTGACTTATTCAGATCTAGATTATTTGAGATTATAATATTTTGGTTTCAAATATTTCTGTTGGTATATTTGATTCGATTATGCATACTTACTTGGTTGATTCTTTTGCTTCCGACTCTGATTATTTCTGTGAGATGTTGTAAAGATTCTGAACAGCTTATGGATGATGGTCACTAGGCTTAGTCACGTATCCGTATTTCGTATTTTCTTTTTGGAAAGCAGGGCGTGACAAGATTTTTAGTGGTATCAGATCCCAGGTTTGACTAATGTATTAGTTTTACTGATATATTAGACAAGCTTGGGTCGTACTGGGATCGACTCAATATTTTACCAACCATCCATGCATAAATGAATTAATTATTATCAACCTTGATCTGGATGCTGATTATTTTTGGTTTTGTGCAGACTATGGCTCATAGAGGTTCTTCTCGTATTCCGGATGATCAGCCTGGGCTTGAGACTGTCACCGCTGTGCTTGAGCGCTTGATCAATATGAAACAGAACCATAGTGATTTGGTGATGGCTGCTTTGGAAGCTGCTCGAGTTCCTCCGCCTGCTGTGCCTATGTAGGCCGCTCTTCCTCCCCGTCCGGGTACAGTCACGGACTTCATGAGGCTGCATCTGAACAGGTTTCAGGCACTGAGACACCTTTGGAGGCTGAATAGTGGTTGATTCGGGCAGAGCAACCGCTTTTGGTAGCTAGAGTTGCAGATGCAGATCGAGTGGATGTGGTTGCCATTCAGCTGGTGGACTTGGCTCATATTTGGTGGAGGTCTGAGTCCGAAAGGCTCGAAAGACCGATCACTTGGGCTACTTTCACTAGGAGCTTTTTGGAGAAGTTCTTTCCTAGCAGCACTAGAGTGGAGATGGAGCAACAATTCTTAGCCCTGAAACAGGTTGGTCGTTATTTCTAGTAATGGAATTTTTTTGCATATTGTCCATGCAATGTTGTAACATCAAACTTTTTTGAAACAGGGCTCCAGGTCCGTGGACGAGTATGCAACTAAATTTACTAGACTCAGTTGCTTCGTAGCTGTTCTTGTGGCGAACGAAGAAGATCAGGCTCGTAGATTCATTTTGGGGCTTGAGCGTGAGATTAGGGTGCAGCTTGTCTCCCTTCGCTTACGCACTTATGCAGTAGCTCTTGAGGCAGCTCGTGCTCAGGAGCAGGCTCGTGGTAGTTTGGCTCTTTCTCAGCGGACTGTTCCGCACTCCTCTGCTGTTGTTAGGCCTTCTGGTGGTCCTGCTCGGAGGCCTGTTCCTGCCCGTCCTATTAGGGCAGCTCCGTACCCTTCTGCTGGTTTCCCGAGGGGTAGTTTTTGCGACTTCTGCCAGGTGCTTAGGCATGAGTGCAAGAACTGTTTTCGCGCCAGCCACCGATGCTTTAGGTGTGGCACGGCTAATCATTCAGTTTGAGATTGTCCGCAGCTATAGCAGCAGTTGGCTCTTCTAGCTAGGGGTCCCGTTCAGTAGGTTGCCCCAGCTCGTGGTCCTGTTAGGCCACCGCTTCCTCCTCAGTACCAGATTGTCGGTCAGAGGACCGCTGTTCCAAAGAGAGGTTAGGCTTTCAACCTGACTGCTGCAGATGTGGAGTCAGCTGAAGGGGTTGTTGCAGGTATATTTTGCTTTTATTGTTTTGTTGTTTTATTGTCTTTCTTTTGCCTCTTTTCTTTCCTATTGCATTGTTTCTTTCATGTTATCTTTCTGTATTGTTTATCCTCACCCCTGATCAACCATTCTTTGTTCTCTTGTCTTTTGATTCTATCTTAGGTGTCATCCTTGTTTTCTTTTTCCCTGCTCATGTTCTTTTTGATTCTGGGGCAACCCATTCTTTTGTCTCTTCTCGATTTGTGGCTCGCTATCAGTTGGAGTGTAGCACCATGTCAGAGGCTTGGAACATTGTGACAGGTGGTGGTGTTGTCATTTGTTTCCGGGAGTGCAGGCAATGTCCCGTAATTATTGGTAGAGCAGATTTCAAAGTCAAATTGATTGTAATTGGGAATTCAGAATTCGACGTTACTCTGGGTATGGATTGGTTTGGTGAAACCCATGCCATTATTGATTTTCGTGCCAAGAAAGTTGTGTTCCGGATTCCAGATCGTGCAGAGTTTGAGTTCAATGCCGGGGAGTCTTCCCTTGGTCGAGCTGCAGTTGATCAGGAGGTTTGTGCGATGAAATTGCATTCAGGCTGTGAGGCTGCGCCTCTAGTAGTTCGAGATTTCCTGGATGCTTTTCTAGAGGAGTTGCCTGGCTTACCCCCTGATAGGGATGTGGAATTCGGTATTGAAGTTCAGCAGGGTACGGTGCCTATATCGAAGAGTCCCTACAGGATGGCACCGGTTGAGCTAGCAGAGCTTAAGGTGAAGATTCAGGAGTTGCTTGATTTGGGGTTCATCAGACCTAGTGTTTTGGCTTGGGGTGCTCCAGTCCTTTTTGTCAACAAGAAGGATGGTAGTCATCGACTATGTGTGGATTATCAGGAACTAAATAGTGTTACTGTGAAGAATCGGTATCCGTTACCCAAGATCGATGATTTGTTTGATCAGTTGGGTGGGGCTGCTATTTTCTCGAAGTTGGATCTTCATTCTGGGTATCATCAAGTCAAAGTGAAGGCGACTGATGTACAGAATAATGCTTTCAGGACCAGATACGGCCAGTATGAGTATCTTGTAATGCCGTTCGAGGCCACGAATGCGCCTGCTGTATTTATAAGTCTTATGAACCGGGTCTTTTCTCAGTTCTGGGATAGATTTGTGGTGGTCTTCATTGATGATATTTTGGTATATTCTCGGAATCGGGAAGATCATGCTGAGCATCTTATGGTGGTTCTGCAGACTTTGAGAGAGAATCAACTCTATGAAAAACTCTGCAAGTGCGAGTATTGGCTCGACAGGGTTTCATTCTTAGGGCACATTATCTCAGACGATGGTGTTTCTGTGGATCTGGCCAAGGTTGAGGCTGTGAAGGATTGGCTTGTTCCCAAGTCAGTTTCAGAGGTTAGGAGTTTTCTTGGTTTGGCTGGCTATTATCAAAAATTCGTCCAAGACTTTTCAAAGATAGCAGGACTGTTGACTAAGCTGTGGGAAGGGTCATAAGTTTTGTTGGTCTGATGATTGCAGTGAGGTTTTTGTTGAGTT
The DNA here is from genome assembly GCA_017893485.1 of Hemerocallis citrina. Lineage (NCBI taxonomy): Eukaryota > Viridiplantae > Streptophyta > Magnoliopsida > Asparagales > Asphodelaceae > Hemerocallis > Hemerocallis citrina. The sequence continues at coordinate 231,601,799 of CM030359.1, read as the reverse complement.
GAAGAACAGATTGACATCAGCGCCTGTGTCGACTATTCAAGATGGTTCAGGTAGATTTGTAATTCACTGTGATGTTTCTGGAAATGGTCTTGGAGCAGTTCTGATACAGAAGGGCCAAGTCGTTGCATATGCATCGAGGTAGTTGAGGCCACATGAGAAGAACTATCCGACTCATGACTTGGAGTTAGCAGTAGTGATCTATGCTTTGAAGCTGTGGAGACATTATTTACTTGAGGACCGAGTGGAGATCTTTACAGACCACAAAAGTCTCAAGTACGTCTTCACCCAGAAGGAGTTAAACATGAGGCAAAGGCGTTGGTTGGAACTTATGGCCGATTATGACATCAGTTTGCAATACCATCCTGGTAAAGTAAACTTGGTGCCAGGTTTTTTCTGGATTCAAACCTGTTTTGAGCTATGATTTTGTGAAATACTTTGTGACTTATATATGTTTGCTGGATTCGGAAGAGAGTCTATTTTCCAGATTCTTCGACGGATCCAGATTTGCATTTTTGTAGCAACAGAAATCACTGTTTTAGTACAGTAGTGTCTTGCTGTCCTGAATTAACATTTGCATGATTCTATTCCATTATGAACTGTCTATCATCAGTACATGTTTATCTGTCACCGTGAACCTGTTACATGTTTATACCATGCTATTCTCACTCTTTTTTCTGCATATACATGTCTGTCTGATAATAATAACAAAATGACCAAGTCGGGGTTAAGGAAAAGATCTAGTAGTGGAAAATATAGAAATGTGTACTGAGAAGAGGGCCCGTATTCCTTATCTTTTACGTGTTCATGACTACATGATTCACCACTGTTAATCTGACCCTGACTACATTACTTCCCTATAGGAAGGTGTACTCAGAAGAGAACTCATAGGTTCTATCTGTCTGTCTGATATGATTATCTGATATCTGTCTGTCTGATCCCTGAGTACACTGCCCTATGGACTCTACTATGAAATCTAAACGTAACTTGTTTGAATGTAGCAACCATGTAGTAAAAACTGGGATGCATGAAGTGCTACCTAGATAGTAATCACACAAGACTTATAAGAGCATGACATATGTTATCTGTTATTTGTATCAGTTATCCGACATATGTTATCTGATTATCTGTTATCTGTCTGACTATCATCTGACACTATCATATGTATATCTGTCTACATACCATCTGACACTTGATACTTGACACATGACACATGTTATCTGTATCTGTTAGTATACCATGTTATCTGATTTGGTTCCTGGTTCATGTTAGATGTTACATTTCTGTTGACATGCCTATATCATGCTATGTTTGTTCTGTTGTTATTTTATATTTGTTATTTATCCTATGTACTTGTATCCTGCACTACAAGCGGCCCGTAACTTGCATTGACGAGAGTTTGTTTTGTTTCTCTAACAATTGCAGATTTTAGAGAATAGGTACTAGATGGTGTTGGTGATATGAAATATTAGCGCTGGAGTTTTGTTTGTATTTATTATTATTATTTCTCTTGCTTATTTGAACAATTCTATTTGATACTTGAATTTATTTGTATTTGGGTAGTGGGACACAGGATATTGACTTATTCAGATATGGATTATTTGAGATTATAATATTTTGGTTTCAAGTATTTCTGTTGGTATATTTGATTCGATTATGCATACTTGGTTGATTCTTTTGCTTCTGGCTCTAATTATTTCTGCGAGATGTTGTAAAGATTCTGAACAGCTTATGGATGATGAAAATCGTTTACTGGGCTTAGTTACGTATCCGTATTCCGAATTTCTTTTTTGGGAAGCGGGGCATGACACGTTGAACTCGTTGTCAGGAGCCATAAGTTGTTGATGAAGCCTGGGGAAAGATCAAGGCATTGAACTTGTTGTTTGGAGTAGACGAGTTGTTCATGGAGCCTGAGCGAAGATCAAGGTGTTGAACTCGTTGTTGAGAGTCAATGAATTGTTGATGAAGCTTGAGTGGTGATCAGGGCATTGAACTTGTTGTTTGGAGCCAATGAGTTGCTTGATGGATCTCGAGCGGAAAGCAGAGCGTTGAACTCGTTGTTTGGAGCCGATGAGTTGTTGATCGAGCTCGAGCGGAGAGCAGAGTGTTGGACTCATAGTTTGGAGCCAACAAGTTTCTGATGGAGCTCGTCGATGAGCGGATCATTCTTATTGTTGATGGAGCTCGCGCGGTAAGCAGAGTGCTGAACTCGTTGTTTGGAGTTGGCAAATTGTTGATGGAACTCAAGTGAAGAACCAGGAGTTGAAGTCGTTGTTGGGAGCCAATGAGTTGTTGCTGAAGCCTGGGGGGCATTGAATTCGTTGTTGATGAAGCCTGAGCAAAGATCTAGGTGTTGAACTCATTTTTGGGGGTCAACGAATTGTTGATATTGCTCGAGCGGTGATCAGGGCATTGCACTTGATGTTTGGAGCCAACGAGTTGCTTGAAGGAGTTCGAGCAGAGAGTGGAGCATTGAACTCGTTATTTGGAGCCAATGAGTAGTTGATGGAACTCGTGCAGTGAGCGGAGCGTTAAACTCATTGTTTGGAATCAACGAGTGGTTGGCGGAGCTCGAGTGGAGGGCAGAGCATTGAACTTGTTGTTTGGAGTCATTGAGTTGTCGACGGAGCCTGAGCGAAGATCAAGCCATTGAACTCATTGTTTGGAGTCAACGAGTTATTGTTGGAGCTCGAGCGAAGATCAAGGCATTGAACTCATTGTTGATGGAGATCGAGTGTAGGGCAAAGCGTTGAGCTTGTTGTTTGGAGTCAAAGGATTTGTTGATGGAGTTCGAGCATTGAACTCGCTGTTTGGTGCCAACGAGTTACTGATGGGGCTCAAGCAGTGATCTAGACGTTAAACTCTTTGTTTGGTGTCAACAAGTTGTTGATGGAGCCTGTGCGGAGATCAAGGCATTGAACTCGTTGTTTGGAGTCAATAATTTGTTGGCGGAGCTTGTTCCGAGTCTTCTTGATGTCGAAGTGAGGTAATTCTGTTATTCCCCGTGCTGACAAGACGTTCTCGGTATGCCGAGTTTGCACTTGTTCGCACTAGCTGTGCTTACTAAAGTTAAGACTTGTCTTTTTGCGCGGCGTGTTATGTGGGGCGGAATTGGAGCTTTCTCATGTGATGGTGGTAGGAAATACATGGAGTTTACCTGCCTATGTAAGGCTTGTCCTGATTTTTATCTTCAAGAGTTGAGGCGGCCTTGGCTAGCTGTTAACTAGCAGGAAGCCTGCGAAGAGGTTTGGTCTCTTAGACGGAGCATCCCTCTAGTGTGTAGCTGGAAGAACGACTTGCAGGACAGTTTGCTGTACAGTGTTTGTAAGACTTTTGTAATGATTCTTATGCGTGAAACGTAGACTCATTATAATGAGACTTGTTGTTATGCTGGATGTGACTGCATAGATTTGCAATAGTTCCGTGATTTGAAGAATTCTTTTCATATGATTGATCCTTATTGTGCAACTTGTCGTTGAGATTGATGGGTCGTCGACTGTGTTCTTTTGAGTAAATAACATGGCCTCAAGTCTGTTGTGTATAGCTAACGAACTGTCGATGATGTTCAACGTAGTTTAGAACTTATCCGCCTTGTACTCAGCTAGTTGCAGGAGCAACTCTAAGGGAGAGTTATTTCCGAACTTGCTATATGGGTCCTCTAAAAAATTGTGAGAGTCACATCGAGTGGTGAGTTGAACTCTAAGTGTTGCTTTTGCAAGTTTTACTAGAGTAACTGCATTCCACGATTTTGGACCTTTAATATGTATTTAAGGAATTTTAACTAGTTTCAAGAACAGGTTCTAAAGTAACTCCGAGCGATGGGTTTGGATTTCGAAAATGTTATTTTAGGTATTAACCGGTTGCAGGAGCATATGGAATGACGAATTGAACTTCTGACTTACTTTGTCACAAGTTGCAAATGTAACATCGAGCCACGGGTATGGACTCTGAACCTGTCGTCGAGGCGCTAACGGATTGCAGGAGCAGATCGAATGGCAAAGCGAACTCTCAACCTGCTTTATTGCAAATTGCTAGAGTAACTTCGAGCCATGAGTATGGACTCCGGACCAGTCTTATAAGCGGCTTTTAACAAGTTTTTGGTGCCATTTTTTGTGTGTAAGTTTGGTACTTAACTCATTGTATGTGTCCGTAGAGTTGTACAAGAATTTTGCAAAAATTAATACAGAATTTTATTGAAAAAATAAAATTAAGCGGCTGCTCTAGTGGCTGACTGTTATTACATGTAGTGACTGGTAGTGGAAGCGGTCTTTATTAAAAATTGAGAAAATTTGGTAGTACTACTACTAAGAGAGGAAATTTTAGAAGTCCTTATTCAACTTCATAGGGTGTTCTAATTTTCAAGTCTCTGCTGATATCTCCTTGCCCTTCAGGTCTTCAAGTTGAAGACCCGTTAGGTGAACAACTTGGTAGACCATGCCTGGACTTGCTTATATTTAAAATGAGCCTTTCATTGTTTTGCATAGAGAATGAGAGATCTTCTGATGTATCAATGTGGTTAGGCAGGACTAGTTCTTTCCGTTGAATAAGCGGAGTGGCTTCGGGAGGGGATTCAGGTTTATTATTATGTTAAGATATGAACGAGTTTGTACCTGGTGAGAAATGATTTGACAGGTTTGGAAGTTCATAGCAGATTATTTATGGTAGTAGCTTCGAACCCGACTGCAGACTCAGTGTTACTGGATTACTTTCTAGCAGTAGCTCTGTGGCATTGAGGGGGAGAACCGAGCCCCCTATGGTAGCAGTGTAGCATGCTCGCATTGTCTGTTGGCTTCCTACAACCTAGCCTACGCCTGCTATTGTTGGGAACTTCATTTTCATATGAAACGCGAAGGCAACAACAGGAAAACCTACCAGGCATGGGCGACCAAATATGGCATTGTACGCAGCTTTGATAACGACGATCAGGAAGTGTAATGCTTCCGTCCTAGCTTTGATAACGACAATCAGGAAGTCTAATGCTTCTGTCCGAGTAACTGGGGCTTTTCCTGCCATTACATCGAGTATGATGATTCCCTCGGCTTGGACGGGTGCACCTGAGAAGCTGTGAAGTGTATAACTGATTGGCTTGAGTTGTTCTAGTGAGAGCCTTAGAGCATTGAAATGCGGCCATGAAGAGGATGTTTACGGAGCTGCCGTTATCTACGACGATACGTCACACCTCATGATTTGCCATGTATAAATTGATAGCCAGTGCGTCGCAATGAAGCATTTTGATGCCCTTGAGATCTTTATCAGAGAAGGACACAGACAGGCCCAAACTCTTTGCTGGTGGAGCATTATGTACTGAATTAACTTTCTTCGCGAAGGCTTTGTAGGAGGAGTTGGAATCCCCCCATGGAACCTCCATGAATGGCATGTAGGATGGCCATGTGTTCAGAGTTTTGCGATTCGGTCGACCTCTCTCGACTCTTATTGGCCCCCCGAGGTGGAGGGTGTAATACCCTGATTTTTCAATTAATGAAAAATTATTTATTTTTGCACGTAGTGTGCACGTGCAATATTTTGGTTGAATTAAATCTTATAATTATTTTATTGTGATATATGTTTTCAAACTAATTTTTATACAAAAACCCTTTTCTTTAAATAAATAGAAAGCCTTATATTAATTAGATTAAAAGGTCTTTTTCTTAAAAGCCCAAAATGTAATTTATTTATTTTATTTTAAATAACTATTTTGGCCCAAAACTAAAGCCCATGGATTAATATATTTTTATTTAACTTGTCATGTAGAAGACTATTTTAATACTATTTTATTTTTGTACAAAATTAAAATGTACAATTTTGGTCCTAGTTGCATGCACGTGCACTACACGTACACGTGCAATGCACACTTCTCCTAATGGTCGGGATTGCTTCTTTTTGGAGGGAGATTCAAAAAGTTGAGTGGTGATCATGGAGGTGGTTATGTAGTTGTGGGTAGTTTTTATAACTCCTACTCTAATCTTGGCCCTCTATCCTACAACCAACTAGTTAATCCTAGCCCTTCATTCTACTTGATTTCTAGTATAAATACCCCCTCCCATGGCTAGTATTCATATGCAATTATATCTTTCTAAAACTTTAGTCTAATTTAGTAGTAAGTTGTGAGTTAAAAGATTGAGAGAATTGTGTGGGATTGTATTGCTTTCAACAAGGAGAAGAAGGCCGGCATCAAAAGGGGAAGCTTTCGGTTTTGCTTGGGCTTGGAGGTGTGTGCGAGCGTCTAGGAGGAGGTGCATTCATTCGCAAAGGACCTTCGTTGCTATTGTGTTGTTTTCTCTCCATACAAGGTGGGTAAAATTCTCCATATTTCTAAAGTAGAAATGCTTGTTTGAATGAATGATAGTAGGTTTAATTTTCCGTATTGGGAATCATGCTAGTACTGTACTGAAAGAATGATGCATGAAAAATATTAATAAGAGTACATTCTTAATTGGAGAATTGACCTATAAATTGATTGGAATGTGAGTATGCAATTGTATGTGATTGGATTAGTAAAAATCTAAGTTGACATGGATTAATTATAACCATGAATGTGAACTTGGCTAATAAAGAGATTAGTGGCATTAATTGTTGAGAAATGTCGAGAAGGAATCTTTCGGGTAAGTCGACTTAGGACCTTGTAAGTCGACTTATGTGCTCATTTAAGTCGACTTGTGCTTTTCTAAGTCAACTTCTTGCTTAAATTATTTACTTAAAATCATGGATGTTTCCCCTGGACAATCAACTCACTATAGTATAAGTCGACTGGTACTGATGCATTTTTATAAACTCGAATGTTCTACTCTTCTAAAAATACACGAGACTTTATAAAGATAATTTGGGAATTGTTCCATGAAATAAAATGTGATTTGAGAATGAAAGGTGTAATTAGAACTATGACTTTGACATGTGTATTTTTGGGAAATTATACCTTGCAAAAGAACTAGAAATGAAGAAGATTAATATAGTAAAGATTGAAGTGACATTATAGATGCATGAAAACATGAATTATGAATATTCGTTAGTACTTCTCATTTTGAGAACAATGTGATAACCATGAAATGTGAATTATTCTTGTTGAAGAATAGCGTGACAAAATATGAAGTGTGATTCCTTAATTTGAGATTTTAAACTGTTCAGTCGACTGAATGTGTGTAGCAGTCGACTGTATAGAACTTGAGAAATTACATAACTGAACTCCGCAAAACAGGCGACTGTGTTGAACGACAGTCGACTGTCCTGTGATTGATAATTGAAATTGGAAACACTGCGGAACAGCCGACTGTCATGTGCAGCAGTCGACTCTCCCGAGTGGTTATGAATAACTGTAATTGACTGAACAAGTCGACTGGAAGAGATCCAAGTCGACTGTCCAGAGTGTTTTGATATGTCAGAGGACATTATTCTGTTTATTTTGAAGATTGTGAACCTTATGGTGGGTGTTGATAAACTCTATTTGTTGCTGCATGAATTTACATGAAATGAATCATAGTTTTGAATTGAGAATTTATATGAAATGAATCGTAGTTTGAATTGAGAAATTTACATGAAATGAGTCATACTTTGAATGAAGAATTACATGAATATGAAAATTAAGAACATGATATGCTGAGGCAATGAAAAATGAATTCATGAGTTGGGAATGCTCAATGTTGGAAATTGTGAATTTGAATTGAAATGAAAGAGTAGCTAAGTCTCCCCCGGCTTTTGGAAAGAAATGAAATGAATATTGAAAAGAAAGACCAAGGTTGGTCATGTTGAAATGAATGAATAAGTCCGGTTTAGTGGAGAGGTTAACTCTAGAGCTTTGATTTTGTTCATGATTCTAATAAAAACTAAGGATTAGTACATAGTGGAGATGTGATAAAAGTAGGAGAAAAACACGAGTGAGAGCCATCGGATTTGCGGCGGAGGGTATTTCACAGGTTATTCACGATGAGTCGTGACATGACATGGATACGGCTCCAGGGTGCCGTGGCGGCGGAGAGTATTTCACAGGTTCTTCACGATGCATCGTGACATGATGTGGATACTGCTCCAGGGTACCATCCCTGTGGTGACACTTGTGGTATGTTTGGTGACTGCATGAGGATCATGTGCCATGAAGGAGGCTGAATTGTCCATAGGTTCTTCACGATGAGTCGTGACATGACGTGGGATTCCCATCCAGTTTCTGTACACGTGCTTGCACTCATAGATCATCTAAGACACTACCGTAGTTACAATAGTAGATTAAGTCATAACGAGGGATGAACCCTACAAAGATGAAGAACGATTAAGAGGCTTAACCACGGACCTATGTAGTATGGGATGCATAGACTCCGAACAAGTGTGCATTAGTGTCATGTAACATAAATAATTGCATTAAGGACTAAGTGCACAATCACAACACGACATCAATAGGGTAGTCCCTGTAGCTTGATTTGTGACAAGTTTGTGTTTGCTAAATATGGAAAATTAAGTTATACTATTTCCGGCATAGAGAGGATGGCCGTGTATAATGATCGTCGGTTGAATAAACTGACGTACCCACAGTCTTATATGCAGGTAAATGGCTTGATAAAGAATGAAGAGGAATGGATGCTTAAAGATTACATCATGTTGTTGTACATTTATTTAAATGTTGTAAAATTTTACTTCCGCTGTGCAAAAGAAAAGTGTAATATTGATGTAAACTCTGATGTAAAGTGAAAAGTTTAAATTTCCTTGTAAAATTGTACTGAAGAAAGTGAAAAGATCCTGTAGAACATCTCGAATTCAGTGTTTTTAGGATTCGGGGCGTTACATAGGGTTTTTGGCATTGTCATATTTCTGAACAAATTTGGAGAGATAGCCCCGAAGGATCAGGGCTTCCAATTCTTCTTTAAGGGCCCGATAATCATCAATGGTGTATCCAGAGTCCTTTTGAAATGTGCACCAGTTGTTTTTGTCTCTTCTTTTGCTGGCCATTGTCATTTTGGGAGGAGGACGGACTGATGTGAATTTTTGCAAGTGTACAAAATCGCACAAGTAATATAGATAGATGAGTAGAGTGTCGAACCCACAGGGACTAGGTATTTTACTGAGTACCGATATCGCTAGATGAATCACTATTTGGAAGATCGAATTTAATTAAGGATAAAACAACTAAATTAAATTAATCTAACTAAAATTAACTAAATTTGTGAAGAGGGAGAGGGCTGTGAAATAGTGAATGCTCTTGTAATTTGTTAAGGGTAAAAATAGTTCTAGGGCTCTTGGTTCACCTCATTTATCACACACACAAATTATTATTTCTCATAAATTAAAGATATTATTTTTCCAAATTGTCGACCAAAATCCTAAAGATATTAACCACTCTATCAACGTAGTCTAAAAATTATTCTCAACTAATTCTTCGCCTATCCATCAAATTATTAATTGAGAAATTGGATTTCTTAACGGTCACGTCCTCCAATATACGGTGTTAATTTTTATTAATCACAAATCACCTGTTCGGTCTCTTCGTGATTTGAAAAATCATACAAATGTCTATCCACCATGTTGTACGCATAAATAATAAAAATCAAAACACAATCAGGAAAATAGGATAATAATAAGGATTTAAAATTTGTGTTCTACAAAACTTGGCTACACCTTAGCCTGTAGAAGAATAAATTCAGTTCATGTTTGATTTGCAATTAATGAAATGTTCGGGTTGCATCTACAAATATTTAAACAAGAAGAAGTACAAAAAAATGATAATAAAAGAAAATATATATGCACCCTGTCTCACAAATACCGAACCCAAAAAGTCGCCAGTCAGATCGTGTACGCCAGAACGCGTCCGCCACGTCAGCGCGTCAAGGTCAGTGCGGTTCTGAGCCGCCTCTGCAGCGTGTGGGACCCAGCGCCTGCAGCGCTGTCGCTGTCGCCGTGTGTGTGGGACCCGCCTGCAGATGCTTCTCTCTCTCCCTTTGTTTGTAAGTCTGGCAGGCAAACTGAGATGCTTTGGATCTCTCTCTCTCTCCCTTTGTTTCTGAGTCTGGCAAGCAAACTGAGAGAGGACGAAGGAGTCGCCAAGTCAAATCACTTCGTTGGGTGCACTTCGAATACTGCGCCAAAAGAACAGCAGCCCTACTGCCCACATGCTGCTTTTCGCCTTGGAATTCGCACCCGCCTTCTCTCTCTCTTACTTTTTCTTTTTCTTCTTTTGAGTTATTGTACAGCCGTCACCTGTTGATTGATCCTCTCTCATTTGCCTTGTATTTATAGAGAACGGAGTGATCAATTAGGGTTTGCACTTTTGCAGAAAAGTCCACATTCTTCCTTTATTTCCTTCCTTTTATAACCCAAAATTTTATTTACTTCCCTTTCTTTCTTTTCTTCCTTTTATTTCCACCACGTGCTGTTGCATACACAAAATAATATCTGAAGTGAGGATTTTTTAAATAAAATAAATTAAATTAATTTAAAATTAATTAAACTAAATTTATATCATATTAGCGTATAAAAATCCTTTTAAAATTATTTGTCGCAATTTTAACTCAACAAAACAATTAAAAATTTATAAATCAATTATTTTACTTTGTTTGTTGATTTTTTCCACAATTCTTTACTTTTTGCATCAAAAATATTATTTCTTCAAAAATAATTAATTAAATGAAATCATATAGAAATAAGGTGAATTATAGACAATATCAGCGGAAACAAGTCATTTTAATAGGTAAATGAGTACAAATATTTGTATATAAATCCGACACATCAAATACCCCCAAACTTAGGATTTTGCTTGTCCTCGAGCAAAAAGTATAATCATGAACAAGGAAGTAATAATAGTAGGCTCAACCCATCACACCAAGAGATCTTATCATGCAAGCATCAAAATTTCAATTAAAAATATAAACAATTGCAAATAAAGTAAAACTAAGCATACCCACTTTCTCCAGTGCAATTATTTATTCATAACGCCCAACCCAATCGCATTTGTCATGCAATTAATGTAATTATATTATGCAACAACTCAATCTGTGATTATCCCTTCTCTCTACTACAAACCGAGTAGCAAACAAGAGTTTTTTTTTTTTTTTTAAATTTTTAAAGTCCCTTCTTTAAGTTGTCACTTGCCTTTTTACTCGAATGCAAATCATTTGTGATGAATTCACCCGGTTACTCAACAAGTCACAAACTTAAAGTGCTTTGCATACTCATAATTCAAGTTGCCGTTTTACGTAAAAGTAAACATTTGTGATGAATACCCCTAGTTACTAAGCAACTCAAAACATTGGAGTAGATTGACTTTATTCTAAATATATATATATTTTTTCATTATTACTCCATTTACTTAAACTCTGTTTAGGACTAGATCAAAGGGGATAATCATGAGAAAAAGCATCACATTTGTCTTTTATGTATAATAGCATGACTCACACAATTTTGTAAGGAATTATGAAACTCAATAATCCTAAAGTAAATAAGTATGCTTAATATTGCTTTATAAAAAAAAATTGTTTATCCAAAAAAAATTGTTTCAATGCTTATCACAATAAGGAACTCAAAATGTGTAATGGTGAGCCCAATTATAATCCTTTTGTTTTGTTTTTCTTTTCAAAAATAATAAAAATAAAAATAAATTTGTAAACCTTCCCCCCAAACTTAAATATCACATTGTCCTCAATGGGAAAGAAAAAGAAAAACAAAAAGAATGCAAAAAGTTTAGAATATCTCCCCTGATTCGTCTTTAAATTTCTGCACGCGCAGCGTTCAGTATTTTGGCGATATCTGGAGCTGTAGATGTCGAAATGGGCTGAATTGTTTTTTGCTGGAAAGCTAAGACAATTGTCTACAACTTCTCTTTGAATCACTTTTCCAGATTCTGACTTCATACTGCTCAAAAACAGCCATCAATGCAGGTGTTCAAAACAGCTTCGCCTGGCGACTTTCAAAATTGATGCAATCCTACAAAATAAAATCAAAAATTAAAATAAAATAAACTAAAAGATAAATGAAAACTGAATGCAATAAAAGAAAATATGGGTTGCCTCCCAAGAAGTGCTAAGTTTTAAGTCTTCAGCCAGACATGGGGGTGAAATAGTTAAGTAACGCCAAGATCCAACAACATTAACACATCCTTTCTAATGTTTCTCTTCTTGTGTGGATCGGGTTCAAGTTCCAATTTGAGGCGTTTCTTTTTAGGTGATGATGTCTTTGATTCCCCCACCTCTTTGAATTTATGCTGAAAAAATTGAATAAATAGAACGTTCAGCATCCAAGTACATAACATGTTCAAAAATATTTTCTTTTTGAATTTCAAGACTTGTTGAACTTGTTGGACATACTTCAATTGGTGATTTTTCAATTTCAGCCTTATGTTTCTTGCCCATAATTAAATCAGTTTCACTTACTTAAATAGATGACTGTTCTTCAGGAGGAAAATTTGTGGAATTAAAAACATTATACATTACTTGCTCACGCTGAATTTGTTCCTCCCGCTTCCTAGTGCTATTGCTTTGCATGCTCCTTGGGGTTTACAACTGTGTTGCTTGGTAAAGTTCCTGCAGCTCTTTCATTAAGAATATTAGAAATTTGACTAATTTGTACCTCGAGATTGTGGATGGAAGCCGAAGTTGAATTTGCAACATTTTGAATTGCTTGATCCGTCTTTTGCATGTATTGCTTGAACATTTCTTCTAATGTCGGCTTCATTTCTTGTTGTTGAAAATTTTTTTGTGGTCTAGCTCCTTCTTGATTATTGTTCCAAGAAAAATTGGGGTGATTTCTCCATCTTGGATTGTATGTGCTTGCATAAGGGTTATTTTGCCTTTGAAAATTTGACACATAATTTGCTTGTTCTGCATTTGATGGCACAAAAGGGTTCCCCACTTGGCAATCTGCACTAGAATAAGCTCCTGCACAATAATCACAAATGATATGAGATTGAATAGCATTAACATTCATATTCCCTATTTGCTTAGATAAAAGATCAATTTTTGCATTTAAGTTAGAAATAGGGTCAAGTTCAAAAACTCCCACCATTTTTCTTTGCACTGTTTTTTCTGAGGACCACTGATAATTATTAGATGCCATTTCTTCTAAAAGGTCATAAGCTGCTTCATGAGTTTTACTCATTAAGGCACCTCCAGCTGCTGCATCTACCATGGATCGATTTGTAGCCCCCAAACCGTTATAGAATGTTTGCACTTGTAGCCATTTTGGAAGTTCATGGTGAGGACACTTCCTTAATAGATCCTTGTACCTCTCCCATGCATCATATAATGACTCTGTCTCAAGTTGAGTGAATGTTGTGATGTCATTTCTTAACTTTGCTGTTTTTGCTGGGGGAAAATACTTTGTCAAAAATTTCTGTGCTAAACCTTCCCAAGTAGTAATAGCTCCCTGTGGTAAAGAATTCAACCAATACTTTGCCCTATCTCTAAGTGAGAAAGGGAAAAGTCTAAGTCGAATGGCGTCATTAGAAACTCCATTGAATTTGAAGGTATCGCATATCTCAAGAAAGTTTATGATGTGAGTGTTTGGGTCATCATGTGGTAGTCCTCCAAATTGAAGGTTCTGCTGAACCATCTGAATGATTGATGGTTTAATTTCAAAATTATTTGCTTCAACTGCAGGCCTTGTTATGCTTGATAGGGTTCCATTAACTGAGGGCATTGCATAATCCCTCAAAGCTTTGTTTTCTTCGTTTGCCATGGATAAAGAGAATTTTTTCTTTTTTCTAATTTGTCGTAATGTCCTTTCGATTTTTGGATCAAAGAGTATAGGTTCCAATGGGTTAGATCTGGGCATACACACCTAAACCCTGAAAAACAAATAAATAAAAGAAAAAATAAATAAGTTAAAAGGATAAAGAGGGTCTGTTATAGAATAATATGAAAGCCTCTTAATAATGGGTAAGAGGTCTGATGTTGAAAATTTTCATTCATACTTGCATCAGGTATGGCATAAAATAGTAAAAAAAATTTCACCCGAAACCGTACGTGACAGAGGCTTTATTTTTTATGATGGCCAGTTTATAATTTAATGTTCTGATATGATAAAAGTCAATCAATCAAAATTTTTATTCATACTTTCCAACCAGGATGCCAGTTTATAAATTAATGTTCTGATGTCATCAAAACTCCATTTTTTTAGTGCTAGATATAATACATCAACACATCAGACTTTCATGTTCTGCATTTAAAGTTCTTGACATCAAAACTCCATTAAGAATAAAGACTTGCATCGGCCACCATCCATTTTTTTTATGTTCTGATTTGATAAAAGAAAGGCCATGTACACGGTCCTCATTTAATTCGTTTACGACGCAGTATGAAGGACTTAAAAAAATATAAAAAAATAAAAAATTAATAACAAAAATAAATTAAAAAGATAAAGAAGTAAAAAAAATAAATAAATAAAAAAATATAAAACAATAAAACGAAGAATAAGAACAGAAAACTAAATACAAATAAAAAAAAAATAAAGAAAAATAAATAAAAGTAAAAGTTAGTAAAAAGAAAATAAAGTTGTAAAATGATAATAAAATAAAAATAATTACAAAATTCCAAATTAGCAATAATCTAGCAATTTTCAATATCAATAAAAGAATAACTAGTCCCCGGCAACGGCGCCAAAAACTTGATGTGAATTTTTGCAAGTGTACAAAATCGCACAAGTAATATAGATAGATGAGTAGAGTGTCGAACCCACAGGGACTAGGTATTTTACTGAGTACCGATATCACTAGATGAATCACTATTTGGAAGATCGAATTTAATTAAGGATAAAACAACTAAATTAAATTAATCTAACTAAAATTAACTAAATTGGTGAAGAGGGAGAGGGCTGTGAAACAGTGAATGCTCTTGTAATTTGTTAAGGGTAAAAATAGTTCTAGGGCTCTTGGTTCACCTCGTTTATCACACACACAAATTATTATTTCTTATAAATTAAAGATATTATTTTTTCAAATTGTCGACCAAAATCCTAAAGATATTAACCACTCTATCAACGTAGTCTAAAAATTATTCTCAACTAATTCTTTGCCTATCCATCAAATTATTAATTGAGAAATTGGATTTCTTAACGGTCACATCCTCCAATATACGGTGTTAATTTTTATTAATCACAAATCACCTGTTCGGTCTCTTCGTGATTTGAAAAATCATACAAATGTCTATCCACCATGTTGTACGCATAAATAATAAAAATCAAAACACAATCAGGAAAAAT
The DNA here is from genome assembly GCA_017893485.1 of Hemerocallis citrina. NCBI lineage: Eukaryota > Viridiplantae > Streptophyta > Magnoliopsida > Asparagales > Asphodelaceae > Hemerocallis > Hemerocallis citrina. The sequence goes on along the minus strand of CM030359.1, from coordinate 231,586,634 downwards.
AGGATAATAATAAGGATTTAAAATTTGTGTTCTACAAAACTTGGCTACACCTTAGCCTGTAGAAGAAAAAATTCAGTTCATGTTTGTTGCAATTAATGAAATGTTCGGGTTGCATCTACAAATATTTAAACAAGAAGAAGTACAAAAAAATGATAATAAAAGAAAATATATATGTACCCTGTCTCACAAATACCGAACCCAAAAAGTTGCCAGTCAGATCGTGTACGCCAGAACGCGTCCGCCACGTCAGCGCGTCAAGGTCAGTGCGGTTCTGAGCCGCCTCTACAGCGTGTGGGACACAGCTCCTGCAGCGCTGTCGCTGTCGCCGTGTGTGTGGGACCCGCCTGCAGATGCTTCTCTCTCTCCCTTTGTTTGTAAGTCTGGCAGGCAAACTGAGATGCTTTGGATCTCTCTCTCTCTCCCTTTGTTTCTGAGTCTGGCAAGCAAACTGAGAGAGGACGAAGGAGTCGCCAAGTCAAATCGCTTCGTTGGGTGCACTTCGAATACTGCGCCAAAAGAACAGCAGCCCTACTGCCCACATGCTGCTTTTCGCCTTGGAATTCGCACCCGCCTTCTCTCTCTCTTACTTTTTCTTTTTCTTCTTTTGAGTTATTGTACAGCCGTCACCTGTTGATTGATCCTCTCTCATTTGCCTTGTATTTATAGAGAACGGAGTGATCAATTAGGGTTTGCACTTTTGCAGAAAAGTCCACATTCTTCCTTTATTTCCTTCCTTTTATAACCCAAAATTTTATTTACTTCCCTTTCTTTCTTTTCTTCCTTTTATTTCCACCACGTGCTGTTGCATACACAAAATAATATCTGAAGTGAGGATTTTTTAAATAAAATAAATTAATTTAATTTAAAATTAATTAAACTAAATTTATATCATATTAGCGTATAAAAATCCTTTTAAAATTATTTGTCGCAATTTTAACTCAACAAAACAATTAAAAATTTATAAATCAATTATTTTACTTTGTTTGTTGATTTTTTCCACAATTCTTTACTTTTTGCATCAAAAAATTATTTCTTCAAAAATAATTAATTAAATGAAATCATATAGAAATAAGGTGAATTATAGACAATATCAGCGAAAACAAGTCATTTTAATAGCAAATGAGTACAAATATTTGTATATAAATCCGACACATCACGGACTATCCTGTCCTTTTCAACTGCCATGAGGATGGCAGACACACTCGTATTCATTGAAGTGAACTTGTAGAAGCGGGGTGTTGGATGAGGATGGCGTTATGCAGCGCCGTCTTTCTGGAACTTCTTGGGTGCTTCCTTGCTTGCATTCTTCCGTTTGTTCCCGGAAGAGGACACTTTCTTGTCTTGTGGGTTGAGAGCTTCCTTGACCTGATGTATTTGTCACTCCTTTGTAGGAGCTCAGTGAAATCTCTAGGAGGCTTCTTCATGAGAGAAGCTTTTAGTTCTTTGTGCATGCCGTTGTGGTGGAAAGCTGCAGTCGCCACTGAAGAGTCCAAGGAGGAAATCGACCGTGCTTCGGCCGTGAAGCGTTTGACGAAGTCTTTTAGTAATCCTCCTTCCTTTTTCTCTTGTTCCAACAGGGAGGCACTTATTTTTTCAGTTTTACGGCTGGTAACGAAGTGCGCTATGAATAACATCTCGAGCTGGTCGAAGGAGAATATTGACTCCGAAGTGAGGCAGGAATACCATTCCCTTGTTGATCATTTCAGTGATGCGGGGAATGTTCGACACATGAGCGCATCGGTGGCATTGTAGATCATAATGAGAGTTTTAAAACTCTTAATATGGTCTGCCGTGTTTGATTCACCATCGTATGACATGAAATGAGGATCTTTGAAGTCCTTTGGGATTGGTGCATCGATGATGGTTTTGATGAAAGGAGGTCGACTAGGGTGGTAGGCCCTGCTAGAGCAGTTTTCCTCATTCTTCATCTGCTCTAGAAAGTTTTCTACTTCTCGTATATGGTGAATGACTTGGATGTCCTTCCCCTTGGATCCAGTTGAGTCGGCAGATCCTTCTTAGGGGGGCTGGCCCAGATCTTGTCTATCTTGGATAGCTCGGAGGATGTCGAGCTTGAACGTATCCAATTTGGCCCTAGTGACTGGGGCATCTTTCTCTTTGTTCCGCTCAAGAAGCTATCAACTCTCACAAGTCGGGCTTCTTTTTGCGGTGCGCGCCCTGTGAGAGGAGGATTTTCTTGATCTCTGTCTAGGAACGTTGCTTCTGTGGTTTTCCTGACATTCTGAGTAGGAGGCCTTTGTACGGGCACGCCTCTTATCCAATCGGATTCGTAGATCAGTTCCTTGTTGCGTGGCATTGGTGATTTTGTAGAGATCTCAAAATCCCCGGGGGCCTCGGGAGGCCATTGAATCGGTTGAAGCATTATTGACTAAGATGCAGTCTTGCAGAGGATGATGTTCATGACGGCTTTGTCGAGAGCCCCCAGGTGGGAGCTTAATTAGGCTGTCGGGGCGGCTGTTGAAGAGGAATCGGATCTTCCCCAGGAGGAGCTGGTTGACAAAGAGAATTGGGGTGATGACGTGAGGCTGCCGCTCTACCTCTTAGTCTTGGTGGCATGGCGGTAAATCTGATTTGTGTAGGTTCCCACAGACGTCACCAATTTGTTGTTGCTTATTTTTAACATGAACAAAGTATTTTATTTCTTCTCTTTTAATTTAAAAGCCTATTTTAAATCTGAGGCCTAACTGTTTAAATCTAGCCCAAACTAATTAAATTTATTATTTTAATTAGGAGCCCATAGACTTTTGGACCACTAGATTGAGCCACTAATTTAATTCCCTTTTAAATGACACAACTTGTAGGGTAAACTTGTTTTTGTAACAGTTAATTAAACTAACATGTACAACTACTAACTAGGTGTGCTTAGAGTGACATGTGCATTGCACATGCACGTGCCTTATGCACTAGGGGGTGGCCGGTTTGTAGCTTGGAGTGGGGAGAGAGATGGAGTATTGGATGAGTGGTTTCTTGTTTATGGGTGGTTGCTCTAACTCCCTAATACATCATAGCCCCTAATCTACTTTCAATCAAGTTAATATTAGCCCTTCATTTGACCCTAAGAAGTGTATAAATAGCACCCCCTAGCCATTCACTTCTCTTGCACCTTTAGAAATTATAAAGAAAGTGAGAAGAAAAGATAGAGTGTGAGAAATTTGTGTGAGGAAAAAGATTGAGAGAGTTGAATTTGTGTGTTCTTTCACCATTGGAGGCCGACCATTCATCAAGGAGGAGAAGGGAAGCTCGGGTCACTTGAACAAGGAGGAGAAGGAGCTTTGGTGTGCACAAGCAAGGAGGAGAAGGCTTACAACTAGGAGAGGATCGTGTGTTCAAGGAGTTCCCCTAGGAGTTCTTTTGTTTTTCTTCAATCAAGGTGGGTGATTTCTTAAGCTTCTAATGTAGATATCATGCTAGGGATTAAATTGATGAAAGTGCTAAGAAGAAACTAATTAATTTGGCCATGTGTTGCTCTAAAAGAGACTAGTTAGAAATGAAATGAATGCTTGATGAATTGTTTGATAGTTGCTATAAATTGTGATTTGCTACATTAGAATTATCATGTTGCTATGAAAATGTGAATTTTGAACCATGCTAGATGTAGAATATATGTTGGTAAATGACTAGATGGTTAATTGAAATATTGATTATGTGCTATCTTAATTAATGTAACACTAGTGTGATAAAGGGAATTATGTTCTAGAAATGTTTGTAGAAATAAAAGAAAATAAGAAAACAATCCTTGTGATAATTGTAGTGCCATATTATGAAGAAGTTATCGTTGATTTTCAATGTCAAAAATATATTCATAATCCACTTTAACTGCAACCTGGTGCACTTGACAGTCGACTGAACTAAAGTCGACAGTCGACTGTCAGGTACTGAATTTCGAATTTTAGTTTGCAGGACAGTCGACTGGCTATGTTTCAACAGTCAACTGCCACTGTCTTGATTGTTGGTCCTCGAATTTTAAATCCTCGCAGGACAGTCGACTGGCTATGTTTCAACAGTCGACTGTCACTGTCTTGACCGTTGGTCCCTGGCCTATCTCAACAGTCGACTATCATTGTCCCGGCTGATGAAATATTTCAATCTTACTAAGAATGGTTTAAAGTGTTTTAAAAATTGAGAAAAATATATTAGAAATATTCTAAAAATACCTAGACTTCATAAGAATTTTTCTATAGCTTTTTGACCTACTATAATGAAAATTAAAGGCTATTTTGGAAATGAAATTGATTCAAATTATTAGAATGAAATGTTGAGTAATTAAAAGAAAATTAATATTTCTCTTTAAAAGGAAATTTTGAATAGAAAGTTTAAATGAATTGAGTCATGGAAAATTTAAATAAAGAAAATTGTGATTGGCTTATTAAGTGAAAGAATGATATATAGAAGTAAAAGAAAATTTTGGAAATTATTTATGAATATGGTAAGTTTGAAAAGAAAATTACTTTGTCACTTTATACATGAAATTTGTGCATGAAATGAAATGGAAAATCATGATGAATTATGAGGAAAATTTGTGAGCGTGAATACTCAAATTTTATGAACATGAAATGAGATTAAAGACTAGAGTATAGCTAAGTCCTTATACCGGCATTGAATAAATTCTTTTGAGATAAAATATTGAAATGAAAGACCAAGTTGGGTCGTTATTATTGATTGATGGTTAAGACCGGTATAGAGGAAGTGCTAACTCTAGGGTGTTGATTTTATTCATGATTCAAATAACTAAGGACAGTACAATAGTGAAGATGTAATGAAAGTAAGAGAAAAACACAAGTATGAGGGCCTCGAGTCTACGGTGTGAGAGTGTTTCACAATCTGTCTACATGATGCGTGATGTCATGACGTGTGCACATCTCCGGAATTATCAGGACCGTGGCGACACTTGTAGGATGTTTGGTGATTACGGGTGGTGCCATTGTCCCATGATGGAGGCTGAATTTTTCATAGGTTGTCTACATGATGCGTCATGTCATGACGTGGGATTTTCCTCCAGACTGTCTGGACATGGGCTCGTAACTCATAGAACATCTAAGATACTTACCGTAGTTACTGTAGTCGTTTAAGTCATAGCGAGGGATTGAATCCTACAAGATGAAGAACGATTAAGGGCTTGCCCTTGGTCCTATGTAGGATGGGATGCATAGAATCCGAACAAGCGCGCATTAGTGTCATCTAAATAATAATAACTGCATTAAGGACTAAGTGCACATTCACACACGACATCAATAGGATAGTCCCCCTTAGCTTTGTTTGTGATAAGTGTGTGCTTTCTAAGTAAGATAAATTTATGTATTATATCCTAGATGTACCCACAGTTTCTATGCAGGATAAAGTGAATGACATGACTAAAGACCGATTGCTGCTTAAAGATTGTTCAATTTATTATTCAATTCATATATAATGTTGTAACTTGTAATTCTGCTTCATTGATGTAAACTCTGTTGTAATAATTTTTTTAAAAAATTCCTTGTAAAGTTGTACGAAGTGAAGTGTAAAGATCCTGTGAAACTTCGAATTCAGTCTTATTTGGAATTCGAGGTGTTATAGAGTGGTATCAGAGTCACGCTTCCAAGTAGTACAAATTCATAAGGAACGACACCGTAGAAGTGGACATTAGTGTGTGAGTTGGGTATAGAGATTTAAATGTAAGTCACTTACGTTTGTGTTGCACTATGATTAATGCTTCTTCTTCTCCTTTCCCTCAAGATGGCGAACCACCACGACCCAGCAGGCAATGATGATTGGCACATAGTCGAAGAAAACTACTACCCCGGACAAGGAGATCCAGACGAAGAAGATTCCGAGGAATATGAAGGGGAATGGCCCGAGTCCCGGGAGATCACTCCACCTTCGGACTCATCGGACGTTTCATCTGACGAGGAAGAGCCAGATCGGGGAGATCTCATCAAGACCCTTCAGAGTCAAGTGGAGACTCAAAGGGAGAGTGCAGAGCTGTTGCAGGCACAATATGTGAAGTGCAAGAAGAATATTGCAACCCTCAGTCATCGTTTTTGGGAACTCGAGAAGAGAAAGAACATGTATGATGTACTGAAGGAAGAAGTAGCGGAACTACGGGAAGAGCTTAGGCAAGCCAAGAGGAACGTAGGGATTAGAATGTTGTATCTTCTCAATGCTTTTGCTTGATGTCAGACGATGCTTTAAATTTGAATGTACAAAGTTTGAATTTAATGAAATGAAAGAAGTTGGTTTAAATTCATATTTTCTACTTTGAATTTAATGGATCTTTTGAATCAGAATATGGCTGGAAGAAGATCAAGGAATGGAGAAGGACCCAGCTGTGGACTCAACTTGGAAACGGAGTTGGCTAGAGTCTGTCAGACCTTCAACGCCGTTGCCATGAATCAAAATCAGGGGAGGATGCCTACGAATCCAGTTCCTGAGGCAATCAAACTCGTGGAGTCATTCAAGAGGATGAAGCCACCAGTGTTTGAAGGAAAGTCAGACCTAGATGTAGCTGACAATTAGATTCTGCAAGTTAAGACTATCTTTGAAGTCTTGGAAACTCCGGAAGGTAGCAAGATGAAGTTGGCTACTTTGCAGCTTGAGAAGGATGCGGCTGTGTGGTGGCAGTCGATGAAGTGGACTATGGGAAATGGTGTTGTTGGCTGGGAAGAATTCTTGGAGGAGTTCTGCGGTCATTATTTTCCATCTGATGTCCAAGAGAAGAAAGCGATGGAGTTCTTAGCGCTGCAGCAGGAAGGCATGTCTGTCAGAGAGTATGAGACAAGGTTTACTCAACTTTAGAGGTATGCACCCGAAATTATAATGGACGAGGTAAAGAAAGCTCAGAAGTTTGAGCACGAATTGAGGCCGAGTCTAAGATCAAGGATAATACCCCTCGGTATCAGGAGGTTTGACAAGTTAGTCAAGCGACCTGCAGCCACTAAGGCGGATATGGAGCAGTTCCATGCTGTTTAGAATCAGAGTAACAACTGGAATATAGGGAAGAGGCCCGTAATTTCTGGGAATGTCAGAGGGCAGCCGCCAGCTCAAAGATTTAAACCTACTGGACGAACGCTGTCAATGTAGCTGGAAGACCCGGAAATGGTTGGGTGAGACCTCCTGTGGTGACTTGTTTCAATTGTGGGGAGACAAGCCATTACAGATCTCACTGCCCCAAGCCACAAAATATCGCCCGGAGTGGACCACCACAGCAGGTTGGGAAGAAGCCGTACCAGCAAGGACGAGTATTCACTTTGACTGAGGCTGATGCTGATTAAGTGGATCACGTCATCACTGGTACGAGGGCGGATGTTTTGAAGTTTCTCTGTTGTTTCTCTTTTCCCTGTTTATTTAGTAGAACTGTTATGTAACGAGAGCGTGTTATGTAACAGGAGAACTTTATTTGAATGGAAAGAAAGCTGTTGTTTTGTTCGATATTGGATCCTCTCATACCTTTGTATCACCTAAATTTGCTAAAGTATTAGTAGTTGAACCAAAGGTCATTCCAGGCAAGGTCTTAGCAGTAGCTACTCCATCAGGGGAGACTTTAACCACTGATCGGTAGTATGCAGACTGTGAGATCGAAATTGGGGACAGGATTTTCGGGATTGATCTGATTGAGCTAAATGTCCTGGGGGTTGATGTTATCATTGGCATTGATTGGATGTCGGTATACAGTGCAAACTTTGAGTGCAAGACCAAGGAAGTAACAGTGAAGGCTCCAGGGGGTCCTAAAGTCACTTTCCAGAGGAAGAAGAGATGTTCAGATTTGGTGGCGGCTATCAGCAAGAAGAAGGTTCTTGCAAAGGTGCAACAAATTCCAGTGGTTCGGGATTACCCGACTGTATTCTTAGAAGATTTTTCAGGGTTACCCCTGCATCGCGGGGTAGAGTTTAGCATCACCATTCAGCCAGGGAGTGCACCCATTTCCAAGGCACCGTATAGGATGGCGCTTGTGGAGCAGGATGAGATCAAACGGCAGATTGAGAAACTGTTGGAGAAAGGCTTTATTCAACCGAGTGCGTCACCCTGGGGAGCACCAGTGCTGTTGGTAAGGAAGAAGGATGGGTTGATGAGGATGTGCATCGATTATCGAAAGCTTAATAAGGTCACTGTTCAGAACAAATTTCAACTTCCACGAACTGATGACCTGTTCGATCGTCTACAAGGGGCAGCTATTTTTTCTAAAATAGATTTTCAATCGGGATACCATCAGGTTCGAGTGAAAGCTGAAGAAGTGCATAAGACTGCATTCAGAACTTGACATGGGCATTACGAATTCTTAGTTATGCCATTTGGAGTGACGAATGCACCTGCAATCTTTATGGACATGATGAACAGAGTTCTGAGACCGTTTATTGATTCTTTCATCGTGGTGTTTATCGACGATATTCTGGTGTACTCCAAGTCGAAGGAGGAGCACACTGAGCATCTGGCTGAGGTTTCTGAAGAAGCTTCAAGAGCATGAGTTGTATGCCAAGTTATCCAAGTGCAATTTCTGAAAATCTGAAGTGGCATTACTGGGTCACATCCTTTTTAAGGAGGGAGTGGCTACTGATCCGCCGAAGATAGAGGTGGTGAAGGATTGGGCAAGACCTACTACAGTGAAAGAAATCAGAAGTTTTCTTGGGCTAACTAGATACTACAGGAGGTTTATCCAATGCTATGCTCAGATAGCTATGCCGCTCAATGGTCTGACCAAGAAGAATGTAAACTTCAAGTGGACCGAGTAGTGTGAGGCAAGATTTTAGGAAGTGAAAGAGAAGCTGACTACTGCTTTCATTTTGGCGTTGCCTAGAGCAGGTGTTGAGTATGATATTTACAGTGATGCTTCACATCGTCAGCTTGGTTGTGTCTTAATGCAAGAAGGAAAAGTGATCGCTTATGGGTCTAGAAAACTAAGACCACATGAAAAGAATTATCCAACTCATGATCTGGAGTTGGCTATGATCATCTTCGCCTTGAAGCAATGGAGATATTAGATGTACGGTGAGAAATTAAACATGTACACGGTCCACAAGAGCTTAAAGTACATCTATCAGCAGAAGGACCTGAATCTGAGGCAACAGAGATGGTTGGAAGTACTTGAGGATATTCGTCCTGAGATTAAGTACCATCCAAGGAAGGCTAATGTTGTTGCTGATGCACTTAGCCATAAAAGCAGTTTGGCCAGTTTGATTACAACTCAAAGGCATCTTGCAGAGGAGTTGGATCGGGCTAGGATTGAAGTTGTTGTGCAAGGCTTGGGATCATCTTTAGCTCAGTTGAGGCTTCAACCTATGCTGAACGAGAGGATTATAGCAAGTCAGAAGGAAGATGCAGAGATTCAAAAGATGAAGGAGCAGGTTGGTGCTGGCAGATTGTCAGAGGTTCAGATCAGGGATGAAGTGTTGTGGTTTGGAGAGAGGCTGTGTGTTCCGGATCAAGCAGAATTGATGGTGAGTATTCTTCAGGAGGCACATGCTACTCTTTTGTCTGTACATCCTGGGAATACCAAGATGTATAAGGACATCAAGCAACATTTCTGGTGGTCAAGTTTGAAGCGGGATGTGGCTGGATTTGTGGCGAGGTGTGAGATTTGCCAATATGTGAAAGCCGAGAACCAGAAGTCCGGAGGTTTATTGCAATTGTTACCTATTCTGGAGTGGAAGTGGGATAACATCAGCATGAACTTCATCACGGGTTTGCCCAAGAGTTCGAAGGGTAATGATGCGATTTGGATCATAGTCGATTGACTAACCAAATCAGCTTACTTCTTGGCAATGAAACTCACTTCGTCTATGGACAAGTTAGCCGAGCTGTATGTTGGAGAGATCGTCAGGCATCATGGTATTCCGTTAACCATTGTGTCTGATCGAGATGAGCAGTTTACTTTGCATTTCTGGAGGAGTCTTCAGACAGCTTTGGGTACTAAGACGAATTTCAGCACTACTTTCCATCCTCAGACTGATGGATAGACCGAGAGAGTCAACCGAGTTCTTGAGGATATACTTCGGTGTTGTGTTCTAGATTTTGGAGGCAGTTGGGAAAGGCATCTAGCTCTTGTAGAGTTTGCCTACAACAACAGTTTTCAGACTAGTATCGGAATGGTACCGTATGAAGCTCTGTATGGTAGGAAATGCAGGACACCTGTTTGCTGTTTTGAAGTTGGGGAGCGGCAGATGTTTGGGCCTTAGATCGTGCACCAGACCTCTGAAACGATCATTTTGATCAGAAAGAGATTTATGGATGCTCAGAGTAGGCAGAAGAGCTATGCAGACAACCGGATAAGGGACTTTGAGTTTGAGGAAGGTGACTTTGTCTTTTTGAAGGTATCACCTAGTAAAGGTGTGATTTGCTTTGGCAGAGGTGGGAAGTTAGCCCCAAGGATCATAGGCCCGTATAAGATATTAAAAAGGATCGGGAAAATTGCTTACCGGTTGGAGTTACCGGAAGAGTTGTCTCAGGTGCACAATGTCTTCCATGTGTCTATGTTGAGAGGTTACATTCCAGACTCAAGGCTCCATTTGCCCGAAGTACCGGAGGGCTTACAGCTGCATCTGAGTTACATTGAGCTACCGGTTGAGATTGTGGATCGTCAGGAGAAATTCTAGAGGAACAAGACGAAACCGATGGTCAAAGTAGTCTGGAGAACCAGTTTGTTGAGGAGGCTACTTGGGAATCCGAGGAGAGGATGTTGAGGGATCAACCTGAGCACTTTGTTTGATTTGTATTTTCTTTCTTTTCTTCTTGTCGTGTTGTTTTCTCACTCTTTAAGCGAAGTTCCGAGGACGGAACTATTCTGAGGAGGGAGTGTTGTAACATCCTGAATTTTCAATTATAATTAAATAAGAGTTTGTTGATTTTTACGCGTTTTGCACGTGCAAGTTTATGTACATTTTTACCCCCTAAAACTAATTTATTTTATAGCATGAACAAAGTATTTTATTTCTTCTCTTTTTAATTTAAAAGCCTATTTTAAATCCTAGGCCTAACTATTTAAATCTAGCCCAAACTAATTAAATTAATTGTTTTAATTAGGAGCCCATAGACTTTTAGCCCACTAGATTGAGCCACTAATTTAATTCCCTTTTAAATGACACAACTTGTAGGGTAGACTTGTTTTTGTAACAGTTAATTAAACTAACATGTACAACTACTAACTAGGTGTGCTTAGAGTGACATGTGCATTGCACATGCACGTGCCTTATGCACTAGGGGGTGGCCGGTTTGTAGCTTGGAGTGGGGAGAGAGATGGAGTATTGGATGAGTGGTTTCTTGTTTATGGGTGGTTGCTCTAACTCCCTAATACATCATAGCCCCTAATCTACTTTCAATCAAGTTAATATTAGCCCTTCATTTGACCCTAAGAAGTGTATAAATAGCACCCCCTAGCCATTCACTTCTCTTGCACCTTTAGAAATTATAAAGAAAGTGAGAAGAAAAGATAGAGTGTGAGAAATTTGTGTGAGGAAAAAGATTGAGAGAGTTGAATTTGTGTGTTCTTTCACCATTGGAAGCCGACCATTCATCAAGGAGGAGAAGGGAGGCTCGGGTCACTTGAACAAGGAGGAGAAGGAGCTTTGGTGTGCACAAGCAAGGAGGAGAAGGCTTACAACTAGGAGAGGATCGTGTGTTCAAGGAGTTCCCCTAGGAGTTCTTTTGTTTTTCTTCAATCAAGGTGGGTGATTTCTTAAGCTTCTAATGTAGATATCATGCTAGGGATTAAATTGATGAAATTGCTAAGAATAAACTAGTTAATTTGGCCATGTGTTGCTCTAAAAGAGACTAGTTAGAAATGAAGTGAATGTTTGATGAATTGTTTGATAGTTGCTATAAATTGTGATTTGCTACATTAGAATTATCATGTTGCTATGAAAATGTGAATTTTGAACCATGCTAGATGTAGAATATATGTTGGTAAATGGTTAGTTGGTTAATTGAAATACTGGTTATGTGCTATCTTAATTAATGTAACACCAGTGTGATAAAGGGAATTATGTTCTAGAAATGTTTGTAGAAATAAAAGAAAATAAGAAAACAATCCTTGTGATAATTGTAGTGCCATATTATGAAGAAGTTATCGTTGCTTTTCAATGTCGAAAATATATTCATGATCCACTTTAATTGCAACCTGGTACAATTGACAGTCGACTGTCAGGTACTGAATTTTGGATTTTAGTTTGCAGGACAGTCGACTGGCTATGTTTCAACAGTCGACTGTCACTGTCTTGATTGTTGGTCCTCGAGTTTTAAATCCTCGCAGGACAGTCGACTGGCTATGTTTCAACAGTCGACTGTCATTGTCTTGACTGTTGGTCCTCAAGTTTTAAATCCTCGCAGGATAGTCGACTGGCTATGTTTCAACAGTCGACTGTCACTGTCTTGACTGTTGGTTCTCAAGTTTTAAATCCTCGCAGGACAGTCGATTGGCCTATCTCAACAGTCGACTATCACTGTCCCGGCTGATGAAATATTTCAATCTTACTAAGAATAGTTTTAAGTGTTTTAAAAATTGAGAAAAATATATTAGAAATATTCTAAAATACCTAGACTTCATGAGAATTTTTCTATTGCTTTTTGACCTACTGTAATGAAAATTAAAGGCTATTTTGGAAAGGAACTTGATTCAAATTATTAGAATGAAATGTTGAGTAATTAAAAGAAAATTAATATTTCTCTTTAAAGGGAAATTTTGAATAGAGAGTTTAAATGAATTGTGTCATGAAAAATTTAAATAAGAAAATTGTGATTGGCTTATTAAGTGAAAGAATTATGTATTGAAGTAAAAGAAATTTTTGGAAATTATTTATGAATATGGTAAGTTTAAAAAGAAAATGAATTTGTCACTTTATACATGAAATTTGTGCATGAAATGAAATGGAAAATCATGATGAATTATGAGGAAAATTTATGAGTGTGAACACTCAAATTTTATGAACATGAAATGAGATTAAAGACTAGAGTGTAGCTAAGTCCTTATACCGGCATTGAATAAATTCTTTTGAGATAAAATATTGAAATGAAAGACCAAGTTGGGTCGTTATTATTGATTGATGGTTAAGACCGGTATAGAGGAAGTGCTAACTCTAGGGTATTGATTTTATTCATGATTCAAATAACTAGGGACAGCACAATAGTGAAGATGTAATGAAAGTAAGAGAAAAACACAAGTATGAGGGCCTCGGGTCTACGGTGTGAGAGTGTTTCACAGACTGTCTACATAATGTGTCATGTCATGACGTGAGCACAACTCCAAAATTATCAGGACCATGGCGACGCTTGTGGGATATTTGGTGATTACAAATGGTGCCATTGTCCCATGACTAAGGCTGAATTGTCCATTGGTTGTCTGCATGATGTGCCATGTCATGACGTGGGATTCTCCTCCAGGCTGTCTGGACATGGGCTCGTAACTCATAGAACATATAGGATACTTACCGTAGTTACTGTAGTAGTTTAAGTCATAGCGAGGGATTGAACCCTACAAGATGAAGAACGATTAAGGGCTTGCCCTCAGACCTATGTAGTATGGGATGCATAGAATCCGAACAAGTGCGCTTTAGTGTCATATAAATAATAATAACTGCATTAAGGACGAAGTGCACATTCATACACGACATCAATAGGATAGTCTCCCTTAGCTTTGTTTGTGGCAAGTGTGTACTTTCTAAGTAAGAGAAATTGATGTATTATATCCTTACGTTAGTTGTATGCAACTGACGTACCCACAGTTTCTATGTAGGATAAAGTGAATGACAAGACTAAAGATCGATTGTTGCTTAAAGAATGTTCAAGTTATTATTCAATTCATGTATAGTGTTGTAACTTATAATTCTGTTGCATTGATGTAAACTCTGTTGTAATAAAGTTTTTTTTAAAATTCTTTATAAAATTGTACGAAGTGAAGTGTAAGGATCTTGTGGAACTTTGAATTCAGTCTTATTTAGAATTTGGGGTGTTAAAATATTTGCCGTGAAATGCAGTTCGAGCTCCTTAGATTGAATCTATATCATTGATAGAACACCGTGATCTGGATCTGACGGTCACTGACGTGGCCGATGGACGTGCAAAAGCCTTAAACACTGGGGGTGGCCTCGGAGACAGACCCTCCGATGCTCAAGTCAGAACCACACAGAGAGAGAGAGTTTGAGAGAGAAAATGTTGATTACCTTCTGACTGGGGAGGGGGTGGGTATTTGTAGGCCTGAGAAACAGTACAAGAGAATGATATGAATCCAATAGATCGACTATGACTTCTTTATCTCTTATTCGAATCTCCCCTCTCAAGAGATAAGCTATCTTGTTTGGGGATAAGAGATTTGACTAACAACCTTCATGGGTTGGGTCTCTCTTAGTGGACCTAATCTGTCATTTTTTATGGCTTGAAAGAGGCCCATGTCTTGTAGAAGAGCTCGGAGATGGCCCAAACCTGTTAAAGAGGCTCGTTACGATTAATTTGCCTATAGAAGCTTTAAGATCTGTGCTAGAATCATACAACCTTGATTTGCTGCAATTTACCATTATCACCAATGTCGAGGGAGGAGATTTACCGGGCTTCAGCGGTGAACCTCCTAACGAAGTCCCGGAGGGACTCCCTATCCTTCTGCTTCAGACCAATCAGTGAGGTGCTAGTCTTCTTAGCCTTACGGTAAGTGATGAAATGAGCGATGAAATTCTCCTCGAGCTGGTGGAAGAAGGAAATGGAGTTGGGAGCGAGCTGGGAGAACCATTCCTGAGCTGGACCGCACAATGTACTGGGAATGCACGGTAGAGGAGTGCATCTGATGTGCTGTGAATTATCATGAGGGTTTTAAAACCCTCAATGTGACCAGCTGGATCCGACTACCTGTTATAAGTCTCGAAGACTGGTGGCTTAAATGTCCTCAGGATCTGGGCTTCCAAGATTTGAGAAGAGAATGGAGGCAGAACGGGTCGGTACCCCCGGTTCGACTGCCTATTACTTTCACTAATCTAAGTTAGGTGGTCTTCCATCTCTTGTATCTGCTAGAGGGCGACATCCTCCCGTCCCTCAGAATGGGTTGACCCATGGGACTCCTAGTTCTTGTCCCGTCTATTTCGGTGACTGCCTTCACCATGACGTTGTTGATGGGCTCAATTCTGGCTCCAACTCGGAGTGCTTGGAGGATCTCTTTTCGGAACTCCTGGACTTCGGCTTTGGTAACGTGGCCTCCTTCTGCTCGGCCATATGGAGGTCGGTGACCATCTGGAGACCGACTGCGCTTGCTATCGTTCGGATGAGAAGAATGTCAGCTTCGGCTCAGATCGTAGTCAGAATGTGCCTCGTTCCTGGAGCGGCTGAGGCAGTTAGGGAGGTCATCCTCATGCAGTCGGTTATTTATGATGTTTCGGAGGTCGGGGCCCTTCGAGGGCTCGGGATATCGAGCTACTGAGTGAGAGGCGCACGGGGCTGGAGTGTGTGTCGCTCATTCAGTTGCTGCTGTGACCCATGAGTGACCGCTCAACTATACGACGGACAAGGTGGGGGAAGAGGTTCGGCGGGCGACCCGCTGTGGCTATTTTTTTGGCTTTGGGAGCCATCAGAGAAGAGGTTAATGAGAATGTGATTTCAAGAAAAGGCTGGATTTGCACTGTTTTCCACAGACAGCGCCAATCTGATGCTGATGTTTTTAAAGTGTGGGAGCAATAGATGATGAGTTCGATTTTTAAGGGGGAAGGATAGATCTCAGCCTTAGATCTTTATCTGGAGAGATGTAGGAGTGAATCTGCTGGTGGTAGATCTCGACTGTGGGCCGTCAGACACTTGCACAAAGTCCAGAAATACCGGGAGTTTTCTCGGTGGTGAAACCTCCGAAGGTCAAGTCAGTGACTGGATGGGAGAAAATTAGATCTAAGGTTTTGGAGTCTAATTGTTCATTACCTTTTCACAGTGAAGGAGGTATGATATTTATAGGCAGAGAGAGGGAACCCCAGTGGATCGTGTTGACCCTTCTCTGTAGGCCGGATGGGTGCAGAGGGTTGGTTAATGGCCCATGGAGCGTGCATGCCTATTCTGATGGGTTTCAGGATCTTGATGAGATCAGACGATTCAGATGAGGCCGGACTTGTACCCACATTAATGGGTTAGTTTAAGTGA